>OY856409.1:210089057-211567390 GCA_963693085.1 Alisma plantago-aquatica
ACATATATGGAATTGCCTGAGAAGTTTGTTTTTATGTCTATCATAGAAAAGTTCCCTAAGTCATGGGAATCGTTTGGCATGTATCTTAAGCATGGCAAAGGAGACAAGTCAATGGATGATCTAATGAGAGATATTAACATACAAGAAGAACACTTAAAAGAGAAAACTATCAAGGTGCCTACTGAATCAAACCATACTGTCAATTTTACTACTCCTAAAACTAAAGATAAGAAAATAAAGAATGCACATAAAGCTAAGGCCAAGATCTAGAAGAAACCAAAGAACAAACATCGTTGGACTCATGGATAGGTTGGCCACTGGAACAAGGATTGTCCTTCAAAGAAGGCATAGAAAGTTGTTGTATCTACAAACGAGGAGGATGTGGTGAATATGATGACTGCATCCTTGCACCTCAATGATGGTTATGTTTCTATAAAACTAAAAATCCTTTCTATTTTTGAACCACTTTATTGGATAATCGACATTGGGGCTAATGTACATGTTTGTGCTGATAAGTCCATGTCTGTGTCTTACCAGGCCTCAAGAGGTCGTTCCATGACTTTGGGTGATTCCATCTCTAAAGAAGTCAAATGTGAAGGACATGTGGACTTGAAGTTCCCTTCGGGGAAGGTTCTGACGCTTCATAGAGTCATACATGTTCCAACCATTCGACGCAATATCCTTAGTGGCATAATTTTAGTTAGGGAAGGTTTTAGAGTAGATTGTAAATATAATAAGGCAATTATTACATGCCTTCATGATTCTTTATTTTTTGGCAAGGGGTGTCTATGTGATGTGGAGAACTTATTTAAAATTCTTATTGAACTTGTTTCAAATTCCATGTTAAAACTGAATGATAATAGTTTTGTATGCATGAATCTTGTATCATATGATATTTGGCATATGAATCTTAATTTAATCCCTAAATCTGATTTTAGCAATAATAAATGTGAAATTTGTGTGCAAGCTAAACTGCCTAGGAAACCTTTTCATTATGTGAATAGGAATTCAGAAATATTGGATTTAGTGCATACTGATATCTGTCAAATTTAATTGTATTGATACAAGGGATCAAAAGTATTATTTCATAAATTTTATTGATGATGCTAGTAGGTACTGCTATTTCTTTTTACATAGAGGTAAAGATGAGGCATTAGATAAATTTAAAATTTATAAGAAATAAGTTGAAACTCAAATCAGAAAAATACTTAAACGATTAAGGTCTGATAGGGGAGGGTAATAGACCTCAAACTTGTTTTTTGAATTTTTCCAATTACACGCTATAGTTCATGAGGGTTATGCTCTGTATTCACCATAGTCTAATGGGATAGATGAACCTAAAAATTGAACCCTTGTAGATATGGTAAATTCTTTACTCCAAACCTCAGGTCTACCCAACTTCATGTGGGGGGGGAGCTTTGAATATGGCTTGCCATATTCTGAATAGAGTTCCCCATAAACATGTAGAAAGTAGTCTGTTTGAGTTATGGAGAGAAAGAAAACCGAGTCTCAAATATCTTCGAGTGTGGGGGTGCCTTGCTAAGGTACTTGTCCCTGAACACAAGAGGAAGAAATCGAGACCGAAAATGGTTGTTGCCATTTTCTTGGGGTATGTAGAGACAAGTTATGCCTATAGATTCCTAATTCTAAAATTTGATATCTCAGGCATTGAGGTCAATACAATTGTGGAATTATGTGATACTACATTCTTTGAGGATGTGTTTCCCAATAAATATGGTGTGCCCAATAAAGTATCTCAAGAAAATTCATTCACCATAGGTTCCATTCCCAGGCACGTGGAAAGAATGACAAATGTGGGGGGCGACTCAGAACAAGCTATTTATGAATCTGATGATTCTGAAGAAATAGTTGAGCCAAGGAAGAGTAAACGGCCTAGGACATCCAAGGAATTTGGAAGTGAGTTTCTCACTTACAATGTTGAAGATGATCCTATAACTTTCAAACAAGTTATGGAATCTCCAGAAGCTAAATTTTGAAAAGAAGTCATTATTGACGAAATCCAATCAATTCTCTCAAATGGAACTTGGGAATTGGTGGATTTACCTCCTGGTTGTTATGTAGTTGGATGCAAATGGATCTTTAAGAAGAAACTTAATGCAGACGGGACAATCAATAAGTATAAGGCTAGGTTAGTTGCTAAGGGTTACACACAGAGGGAAGAAATAGATTATTTTGATACCTATACCCTTGTTTCCTGTATGACCACAATCGAAGTGCTTATAGCATTGGCTTCCATTTATAATCTCTATCCATCATATGGATGTGAAGACCACGTTCTTACACGGTGATCTTTAGGAAGAGATATATATGGAACAACCTGAAGGATTTGTGGGTCGTTGGAATGAGTACAAAGTTTGTAAACTTGTTAAGCCATTATATGGCTTGAAACAAGCCCCTAAGTAATGGAATGAGAAGTTTGATTTTGTGATATCATCTTTTGGCTTTATTTTTAATGAATTTGATAAGTGTCTCTACTGCAAAATTGTCAATTATGGATTCATTTTGTTATGCTTATATGTTGATGATAACCTACTTTTTGGTTCCTATATGAAAGTAGTAAATGAGACAAAGTCATTCTTGTGTATCAAGTTTGAGATGAAGGATATGGGTGTCACTGATGTAATTTTAGGGCTTAAAATCAGAAGGTCTACTGATGGTATAACTCTCTCTCAGTCTCACTATGTTGAGAATATACTATAGAGGTTTGAGTATACATCACGTAAACCTATTAAGACTCCATATGATTCATCCAAGGCCTTGTTCAAGAATGAGACTGGAGTTCCAGTGTCTCAATTATGATACTCTTAGATTATCAGAAGTTTGATGTATCTTATGAACTACACATGTCCAGACATTGCATACACCAGTTGTCCCGACAAGATCCATTGGGAAGCTCTTGACAGAGTTTTGAGGTATATTGTTATACCTCAATCTCACAATTACCATTAATCATGAGATTAGGGCATAAATTGAGGATTTATCGTAATACAAAGATCACCCTTAACTTTTTCTTCTTTTTCAAACTCTTTGTTTTCTCGCATTGAATCACATAAACAAACTTTACAAGAGAATTAAACCTTGATTACTCTAATATCGTTTCAACATTAATGATACACATCCATACATTCATTCTATTTCTCACACTTCCATGTACATACGACATGATAATCAAATGCATTCTCTCTTATTAAGGAAACAAAGATACAAACATCATTTACAACTCTCTCACATCTATACAAGGACCTAGAGTGACAAGGACTGACTGTACTCAACTGTACTCAGACTTAACTCTTATGGCAGATCTACTCTGATGCAATGATATCTTCTTCAAGTCCATGTGATTTCCCTAAAAAATTGTGAGTAGAGGGGTGAGCCTACTCGCTCAGTGAATGAGTACTTCAAATAAACAATCTAAAGCATTGATATAATTACAGATATACTTTTGAGCAATTGATATCAATTATAACAGTAGCAAGCTTTAAAGAGTCTAATAATTGACAATCATAAATATGACCGGATACTCTAAATATCTATAAGAGTGAATCAATATATGAAATGCTTGATTGATCATAAAGAGAACTAATAGTCTAGAAACATACAAAGAATAATTGAATAACTGTACACACTTGTTTGACCTCTCATTCATTTTATTATGCCCTGATCATATGCAGTGTACTCTACATATGAAGACTCATAGTGAACTACGATCTCACCATACAAGACTTAGCTTAAAACTCGGGAAGCTAAGCCTAGAACTAAATCCGGGTTTGCTTGACTCGAACCATCACATCTGACTAAGGCAGCTAAACAGCTGGCCTTTAACTAAACCTCTCCTTCTAGGTCGAGTACACAAGAAGAGGGTCTAAGATGCTCTGTGGGCCTCATCATGGTACGCTCTGTGGGTACCGCTGGGTTACCACCAGGATCTCTGATACATTTTGGGTAACCTATCTTCTCTTAGGAGACTTCCTCAAGGGCTTCATCTCCCCGCACGCTCTGTGGGTGCAATCGGATCCCCATTTACTGGTCGCTGCCAGGGTGGATCATTTCCTCCCTACAGTGCAAACATCTGTAGGGAATCTACGGTGTTCAGGGCAGCTATGTCTATTATTTTATTATTCTTGGAAAGCTCTTACGATATTGTATCTTTTCCCTTACTTATGTTTGACTCTGGTATCTCTATGGTATCGTGTCTATTTATTTGAAGTTTATAACACAACATGTATATCATTCTAAACTTGGCAGAGAAATATACTCAAAACACTGTAATATACTGAGAAATTAACATTTTATACCTGCAGGCAGACTAAAATTCTTAAATAATATAATACATGTCCACTTGATACTTTATACACTAAAATCATGCAATTGAACTTCTTAATACACTGATAAGAGTTAATTACTTGACATACGAGTAATCGTCATTTGTACCTGTAAATTATTTGTACTTTCTTGGAAAATGTGTACCTCAACCCAAATTTTGAATTGTGCATCACCACATCTCATACTGAGAACATTGATATCATAATACTTGATTCATTGAACACCCTATCCTTAGGGTTTCATTTACCTCATTCACTTATCACATGGCTCTCATAAGGATTTCATGCGACATAAACATTCACTGAATAAAGACTACTATCAACAAATCGTATAAAATCAATATATGTATGAAACCTTGGAACTAAGCTGAATTTGGGTTTCCATGCCATTCACTAAGATAACATACATCAATAATAAAATTGAATAAATAAAGTCTATCATGTCAAGAAAATCCTTTCAAATGGATTTCACGATATCTATTCACAAATATCCAACTTTCCTCGCATCTAGGGTTTCACCCTCTTTACTAAGATATCAAACAAAAACTATTCACCTTAAATGAAATCCAAGATAGTATCTAACATATATGTACTATGAATTTAGATAAATAATCATTCAAAATCAAGGGGATCTAGATAAGCAATTTTCTCTATACTTATACAGCAAATTTCGATCATAGACAAATTCCCTATATTTCAATTTACTCTTATAACCTCTATGAATACTTAGGGAATTCTCATTATGATGTATTGTATACATTTTTAATATGATTTTATCATCTAAAAGTCATCCAAACAGAGGAAGAATCTATTTCATATCATTTTGCAACAACTTAGATCAAATACACAATTCATGGTTTATAGTCGCATACTAAGAAATTAAAGATTATGGATGATTCAACCAATTTTCATACAATATACTATTTAAAGGAAGTTCCCACTCACCTTAAGGTATGAAAATACATTAAAAACGTATCCCATATCTGAAAATCTCGAATCCATATCAAATCCCTAGCAATTCACCCAATTCTTCTTCCTTTCAACTCAGAAACCCTAAAAATGAGGGATTATGAAGAAAGAGTGAGAAAAGGGAAAGTTTTGATACCATTTTGGATCAAATCATAGGAGGTATGGAACTTTGCATGTGAGAGAAGATTCACCATGAAACTATATCCAAAGAAGCTGAACTTACATGATTTCATCATTCCTCAGACCACAAAACCCTAGGTCAGCATCTCCATCAATTTCTCCTCTCAAACCCTAACTCTCTCTCTTTCTAGGATTTTGTTTCTCTAGATTGAATAAATAATTATGAGATATACTTAGGTGTTAGGTTGACCATACAGAGCAATTGAGCTGCTTGGGTTAATTGCACTTTGACCCTCACTAAACTTTTTCTTATTTCAGCAGATTTTTCTGTCATAAAAAGGTTTCTGTAATTCGTATATTTCAAAGATAAAAAATTATTCAAAAATTATGAGAATTTATAATGTTGTGTATAATTCAGTTACAAATCTTCTGTTAAAATTTTATATCATTGTAAACTTCTGTTAAATAATTAAAAATCAAATAGTGCACTTCTATCCAGAATTCTATTGAAATGTTAGTTACTATAATTCATCTAATGATAAGGTCTAAACACATCCAAAAATTATGAAAATTTTAAATTTTGTTTATAATTGAGTTTAAGATCTTTAGTTAAAATTTCATATTATTTGGAATTACTAATAAATAATTAAAAATAAAACACTACACTACTAAAAAGCACTCTGTCAGCATTTTGGTCGAAGTACAGTTCGACTGAGAACCACATTCAAAGAACACTCAAATATTCTGAAATTTTTCTCCAATATGCACGATTGAGTTATCCATATCACATACAAAATTTAATTAAATAAAAAATTTGTAGAAAATATGAAAAATTATTTACCACATTGCTATCATGATCAAATTCCATACTCATGTACCATCAAAACCCTAATTTCAGCCAACTAGGGTTTATATTTCTCAAACCCTAATTTCTCAAACAATATAACACTTAACGTTCTTATTAGGTTTAAACCATCATAATTGAATTATCATCATTAATTATATTTAAGCAATGATCAATCCAATTAAGCATATAATCATCCAGGTAAACCCTAGTTTACCAATTAAGCTCAGATGTGGTCATAACATATATTAATGGAACTTGTTCCCTTAGTCTACATTATGGTAAACATCATTCTATAGTCGAAGGATATAGTGATGCAAGCGGAATTGTTGTGAACTCTGTGAGCAATGGTATCTCAAGATATGTATTCCTATTGGGAGGAGATGTTTCCTAGAGGTCTAGGAAATAGACTATATTGTCTCGCTCTACTTTTGAGGTGGAGTTGTGTGCTTTAGATGAAATTGGATCGGATGTTGAATGGTTGTATGGACTTATGTCCAGTTTACCTATGGTAAAGAATCCACTTCCTACAATTTCATTTCACTGTGATAGCACTACAACTATTGCTAAGATAAAGAGGTCCAAGTACAATCAAAAATAGTGTACACACATCCAAGTCAGACTCAAGTCTGTAAGGGAGTTAGTGTCTAATGGGGTCATGGTTGTGGACTACGTCAGTACCAAAGATAATACAGTTGATCCTTTCACTAAAGGGCTCACTGTGGCTTCAGTGGAGAAATCTAGGTTGGGGATGGGACTGAAACCCCTTTATATTTGCAGGTAGTAGCAACCCAACCCAACAGAATGGAGATCCCACAAAATGGGTTCAATGTGGTAATAACAAGTTGTCAGGTGAATTAGATGACACTATGTAATTACTTTGATGCTTCATGCATCTACGTGTCTATCCCCTAGGAAACATGTTAGTGTCACAACTGCAAGTTAGTAAGAGATTAGTCTCCGAATGGTGTCAAGTCTTAGGACAAGATGTTAGTAGTACATCCTTGGAGACTCCAACTAAATGATTGATGTTGTATAGGATGCAACATAAGAATTGGGTTATTCTTTGATATCAATCATGACATATATTTTGTATGCATGGCCTTAATGCATTGTTTGCTTTTCTACCATGTCTTTATTGTGTTGTTAGTAACTTATACTCTTGCACCCAAGGTTCAGGTTCAAGACTTTTATTCACCTACTTCTTGTGGGGGTCACAGTTGGATAACTCAGGTAGATTCAAACCGAAAGGTATCTACTGAAACCACAGTATGGAGGAATGAATGGTAGAGCACACTATACATTAGACTTTATGGGGGATTGTTAGATATATGGCTGCAAATTCCATGTATATAGCATAGGTTAAGCCCAATGTAGAGCAGCTAGTACATGTGAGAGAGGTAGTTTTGTCTCTAGTGCAAATGGGAAAGAAGTTTTATCCCACATTGCTCACTCCTAAAACTTTTGTGGTCCTTATATGTAGGATCACGTGGGACACCAGTGTCCAAGGGCCCTAGGATGAAGGTATGCTCACCTCCTTGGTGGGTATGGTGACCACAACACACATGTACACACGTGCATGCCACACCATGCCTCGCCTCGCTTGGCTAGGCACGGGCTCAGGCTTGTGGCATGTGGCATGTGGCTTGTGGCTTGTGGATTGTGGCTTGTGGCTTGTGGATTGTGGATTGTGGAGAATGTCTTCCATTTTCCGTCTTCTTTCTACACTAGGATACAACTACATAACTAATTATTAATTTAATTAATTTTTTATTTCATAATCGTATTTATAAATCCAAACTGGAAAGTGTCTCTTTTACGGATTTTTCTACAATGTATACAAGAGAAACTAAGTGGTCGCGTCTTAATAGGAATAGGATTACTTGGGTATGTAAGGCTATAAATATGCCTCCGTTCATTAGGGTTAAAAACATCTTTCGTACACATATCCATCAGTCATTCAAGTGTGTGTTTGCGAACCCTAAAGCTGGAGTCTGTCATCATCGATTATGTGGTGTTATATGGATACCTTCTCCTTGACGTCGTATGTTCATTCATCCTCTTCCTTCCAAGACGCAACCTATCAGGCAGTAGTTCATGCGGTTGTTGAGCTGCACAGGTAGTGCAACTAGTTCGTTTGCATCGTTCATCGTCAACAAGAATGAGACATCTCTTCTTCAGGTTCGTGATTGAGTCAACTTGAAGAACAGAGCCTATGCTTTCGGATTGTGGGCCACTGATTTCTTTAAGTAATACGCTCGTTGAAAAATGAACGATCTTGTCTAGTTCCTAACTTATTTTTTATTTTCTCATGCACTGTTTTTTCTTTTGCTTCTTATCTGGATCGACCTGAATCTATTAATTTATTTCACCTGTCATTGTTTCATGTAATGATGTAAATCTAAAATTTACAACAGAAATCTTCTATGTGAGGTGGTCTTATGCATGGTGTTGATCAAGAGAGGTTTTGTGTTGCAGACCGTCAAGGGACAAGTCTAAAAGGTCAGGTGGTAGACAGGGTCGCATGCTCAAGAATAGTGCAGATTCACTCCATTCTCGCCAGCGGCGCTACTGAATGGTGTTAGAGTTGACAGGCAACAGAGATAAAGGTTAACGCTAGTAGTTTGTTGGGTGGTAGAGTATATGTTGTAGAAAGATTGGTGGGTGATCATCTTCATGCTATTGGGTTCACTACAGTATGTAGTGTGGCCGGAAAAGGGTCTAAGACTTGATGTCACCATGGTGATGGCATTGTTTCACGGTTGGGAATTGGTTGCAGGTTGCCTCGAGGCAAGGGGGCAAGGTCACCATCGCCATATCGCAGGCAAGATGACAGGGAATGGTAGTGGGAGTTTGTAGGTTATCTTCCTTCTTATTGGAGGTAGCATGGAGTCTCACCGAAGTGACAGGAGGTAGTGGGGGGAAGACAGAGTTTCCACAATGTGGAAGCAAGGAGGTGAGTGGAGGAGATAATCTACAGTGGTGATGATCAACGCTCTATCGATGGATGTAGATTGATACAAGTAAGGAGGCAGGATGAGGCTTGATCACAGTTGGTGCCCTTGTCATCCAAGTCGATGATCAGGGTTCTAGTATTAGGGGAGAAGGACAAGGGGGTCCATGCTCACGAATTGGGAGGCGCTAAGATGGTTGTTGCTGTCAGAGGTTAGCTCAATGGTCGTGGCTACTGGTAGGAATAGTGGTGATGTCGCTGGATGCGGTATTGTAGTGCAGGTTGTGGTGTGCTCCAGGTTGCAGATTTATGAGAGGAGGAGTTGAAGAGGGGGTCTACGGAGAAGAAATGACCTAGGCTTGTGTTGTAAATTTTATATTTACGTCCATTACATGCAATAGTGATAGGTGTAATAAATTAACAGATTTAGGCTAGATCTAGATAAGGAGCAGAAGAATAATAGTGTAGGAGAAAATAAAAACTGAGTTAGAAACCAGACATGATCATTCGTTCAAAAATGAACGTGTTACTTAAAGAAATTAGCGGCCCGCAATCTGGAAGGATAGGCGTCGTTCTTCTAGTCGACCTGATCACGAACCTGAAGCAAGTTGTCATCTTGCTCGTGCTCGACAACGTCCAGTTGCACTACCAGTGCAGTCCACCGACTGCAGGAGCCACCGCCTGATAGATCGCATCTTTGAGGAGTAGAAGAAGGAAGTAGTTGCTCGTAGGAGAGGAACGTCTCCAAGCAACAACACGAAGCGAAGGCTAAACGCTCTCCTTAGGGTTTGCAAAACACGAACAAAATGGTTGATGGCTGATGTTCATTTTTGAGATGTGTTTAATCCTAATGACGAGAGGCATAATTTATAGCCTTACACACACCAAAATCATATTCCCATTAAGATGCAATCACTCGATTGCTCTTATACACATTGCGGAAAAATCTGTAAGAGAAACACTTTCCAATTAGTATTAAACAATCCATTTTGGAAAGAAACAATTAATTAAAATCATAATTAATTATGTATTTGTATCCTAGGGCAAAAAGAAGACAAAAGACATTCTCCACAATCCACAAGCCCGAGCCCGGCCCAGTGAGATGAGGTGAGGTGAGGCGAGGTGTGGTGTGGCATGTGCACACGTGTGTGTGTGTGTGTTGTTGTCACAATACCCACCAAGGATGTGAGTATACCCTCCTCCTAGGACCCTTGGACACTAGTTTCACATGTGATCCTACATATAACGACCACAAAAGTTCTAGGAGTGAGCAATGTGGGATAAAACTTCTTTGCCATTTGAACTAGAGACAAAACTACCTTTCTCACATGTACTAGATGCACTACATTGGGCTTAACCCATGCTATATACATGGCATTTGCAGCCATATATCTAACAGCTTGGTTGAGGGTGTTGTACTTGTGGCACACTTCTAGGGCAGGGCTAAAAATAGCGATGGAGAAGGGGGGTTCCAGGGTTCTGGTAAGATTTGAATGAAGGGGTGAGCGAAAGAAGGGAAGAGTATGGAGAAGAAAACCTCCATTGGACATTTTGTATGTGTATGAGTAATCACACATACTTTTTTGGTTTTTACAGTCTGGCTATGGTGACAGTATTACAGTTGGAGATGAGTTCTAGGGTTAGGCACATTGTTGGAGTGGGACCTTCATAGAGAGATTAATCTAGGTATCATTCGATGCCATTATGTATCTGGTCAATGGGGAAGGGTGATTGCTCTACTAGTTGTAACGGCCCTTGACATCAGGGTTATTAGTTAGGGATGACCTTGTATTTTAATTTCCTTATGTGTTATATCTATTAAATGGCCTAGCATATTTATTTTATAATATCTTAACTCCTACACTAATAAGCCATTTGGAATTGATCACTCATTCACCTTCTAGTTTACTATTTGCTAATAATATTGTTACTTTGTTTATAGATCTACATCAAAATAATATATATATTTAGAGAGGGGTAGAATGATGAGATTGTAGCTTGTTATAACTTGTGCAGGATGGCTTCCCCGAGCAATGACGGTGAAGACAGAAGACTTAGGCTCCGACGGTAAGTAATGCAGATGCAGGGAGGAGAACTGCGCAGTAATGGAGAAATAATCAAATGGAAGTCAGGGTTGCTGAAGCACCACGAAACTAGGCGGCAGTGTGCAAGACGTCTGTGGGAGATGAAGAAACCAGGATCGAGGAGGATATCCTCTAGATATAAGATGATACGATTATCCTTTTATAAGAAGAAGCGGATGCCACGGTGACAATGTGGACGAATATTGTGGCAGGATACATATTAGGGTTCATGTCGCACATCCCCACATTGCAGGACCACCTCCAAACCTATGGAAGTTGGAGGTTCCAATCAATGTGATGGGAAGGGCCAACGGGTGTTTCATCATCAAATTCCAGGATAAAATGAACATGGAAAATGCACTTGAAGGAGGTCCTTGGTATGTGAAAGGAAAGTCAATATTGCTAAAGAAGTGGGAAAAAGGAGAGCCACTTGAACAAGAGAAGCTCACCTCAATCCCAATCTGGCTAAAAATCATCAATCTACCACTGGAGTTTGTTGGATCCTAGATGGGTGATTAGATGCTCTAGAGGGGGGGGTGAATAGAGCTGAAAGCACTTAAACAAAACTCATTAAACCTTCAAAATATATGACAAGATAAGGTTGCTAAATAGGCAATTTGAGTGCAACTAAATCATACATAGCAAGGATGAGAGAGATTGAACATGCACCAATAGACAAGCTATTTAGAGTGGTTCCACACTTCAAACTAGAAGTGTGTCAGTCCACTTGCCTAGAGAGGTCAACCTCTAGGACTTCCAAACTATTGCACTCTTATATTCATTCATAAGACATACAATGCATGACCAAACAAAAGACTTACCTATCCAAGACAAAGAGTCTTCAACCTTACCAAGGACTTACCCACTTTGCAAGAGTCTTCGGCCTTCTCCAAGGACTTACCCACTCTTGCACAAGTCTTCGGCCTTTGACTTCACCTTCACTCGGAGAAGCTTCCACCAAGGCCTTACCCACTTGAGCTTGAGTCTTCTGCCTTCTCCAAGGGCTTACCCACTCTAGCTCCAAGTCTTTAGCCTTGATCTTCACCAAGGGACGCCTTCCCTTGTTCTTCTTCACCTCTCTTGGACAAGAGAGAGAACCTTCATCTTCATGATTGCAAATGAGAGAAGTGGAGGTGGTGGAAGTGAGAGCCTCACAAGATATACATGTAGGACTAGCTCTCTTACAGATTTCCTACTCACTCTAATGGATGTAGCAAGTGATTAAGCTTAGAGAGAGAGAGGAGGCTGTAGGAAGCACTCAACTATAGAATAGGAACCTCACAAAGAGTTTGCAATGAATGCTCAACCTTGGAATGAAGCCCAAGGGGTCCTATTTATAGTTGGGGATGCCTCTTAGCCTTTGGGAACACTTGTGAATGAAAACTAGTCGTTTTGTGGCTTGCAACGGATCTATTTTCACTTGTTGCAACTCCACAACGGCTAGAAACACTTTTCTGCACTTTTCCGTACAGTGCAATCGGTCGAGTTTCTATGGGTGTAACTCGACCGATCAAGTAGGAGGCAAACCGATGTTCAAAGGATCGGTCGAGTTTGTCCTGAGGAAACTCGACCGACCATTCAACTGAAAATGGCCTACTACCCAATCGGTCGAGTTCTGTGAGTGCACAACTCGACCGATGCAATCTTCAGAAAATTGCTCAAGGTTGATCGGTCGAGTTTTGGGGTGGGAAACTGGACCGACCAAGTGTCTGTGATTGATTTTCAAATATGCATTTAAAGTGCTCTAATATTCGGTCTAAGTGTTCCTGATATTTTTCTAAGCTTAATTACAAGTCATACAATCATTACAAGTGATTTACAACATGATTCTAATGGATATACATCATATTACAAAAACGTGCACTTGTATGACTTTGACTTGTCTTTTCTCAAATTTGAGATGTGCAAGTTAGGGCATTTGGAATGTGTCTATACATAATATGAAATTACTCAAGTAGAGACATTAGACACCAAAATGTGGAATGGTCAGTCATCATCAAAACATGGGTTTAGTCAATTTAGACGTGAGTCAACATTGACCTAATTGACCTTGAGTCAACATTCTCCCCCTTTTTGAAGATGACAAACCATTCCATAAATGCATTGAAAGCATTTAAGTAAATTCATACCTTTGGAGAAACCTAGGGGTTTCAATAGAATGGAGTTCATATGCTCCCCCTCAATTGATGCGCATGGAGTTTTCATACTCCCCCTCAATTGATGTTATTTCTCCTGTATGGTTAGCTTTCATAACATTTATAGAAACTATGTCTTCTACTCATATATGTCTACACATATATGTCTCCTCCCCTTTACCTTCTCCCCTTTAGATGGACATTCTTCTCCTCTTCATGTAAGACATGCCTTCTTCCTCTTTTTAAAAGAAGACATTACCTTTCTCCCCCTTTGTCATTTCAAAAAGGTGGGGGTTATGAAGAAAAAAGAAACATCACTTGTTAAAGAGAAAGGAGATAATACAAATATATATAAGGAGAGTAGAAGAGCGCGGATAGGGGTTTGTCCAAGCATAGAAAGAAAAGCAAGTTAAAGCATATACTTGAACAACCCAAAAATGCAAGATAAAGTGCTGCAGAAAAACAATAAATCACAATTTTGACCCTTAAGATGACGGAATTTGATCAAAAACCATCAGAGCTCATGGCAAAGCGATGAGTCTTGCTTAGAAGGTCATTTTTGCATGAAAAACACTAATCTTGCACCAAAAACTGAAACTGGAGCAAAAGCTGCATAAAATCCAAAAATACTCCAATTTCTATATATAATGTAGATCTATGTACCCTGCATCACAATGTTATGCAAGCAACTCAAGATATAAAGATATTCAATTCAAGGAACAATCTTGAGCATGTATGAGATAAGATACAAGCATATCATATAGATGAGCAAAGAAGCCAATTATAAACAGGGTTAGAACTACATGTATATGAATTACTAGTAGATGATATCACAAGTTAGGACTACTAGTAGGATCTAGATCATAGCAAGAGATACCCAAAGATACACAAGATAAAGCAAGCTATGAGTAGATATAGAGATATATCCAAATAAAGAGATATGCAATTTTAGACGCATGAAAGGATATAACTCACTAGATATGCATCCTTACCATAAGATGATTACCCCTATGAACCTCAAGGTTGTATCAACACAAGATATACACCTAGATAGATGTAGCAAGTTAGAGCACAACGGAAGCAATTTTTAGACACAACCAAGAGATCCAAAGAGATCATCATCAAAACCTGCAAAACAACTCAAGGCAAGTAATTGCAAGATATAGATATACCAATTTAGAGCAATTAGAGAGATAGAGTTGTAAAAAAGATAGGCAATTTAGAACATGGCAAAATGCATATGTAAAGGTACCAAATGAGAGTGCCAAAGAATAAGGCTATTGGTTGAGAAAATCTAGTTGAGAGAGAAATTCTCATCTAATAAGCCAAATGTATATTCTGTGCACAGTGTTATTGGTCGAGTTCTGTGCATTGACAACTCGACCGATGACAGTTGTTGGCAACACCCATTGGTGCCTATCGATCGAGTTTCACTAGGGCAAACTCGACCGACAGAGCAGATGTCAAAAAGCACATATATTTCATAAAAACATATTTAAAGGCATGCTAAAATTACAAACCATATCCAATCATGTCTAACCAAGTTAGTAATGCACTATAGAAGCATTAGAAATAGTTTATGAGCAAGAGTGTGAAGAGAAACACAAAATACCACTTTTAACTCAAAAACCATATATATAGTGCACACTAATTTGACAAAAACAAGTTAGGATAGGTTATAAGCAATAAAACCTTTACCTTTTAGCTTACCATTGCCTTTTCCACTTGTTGTCACCCTCTACACATCTCACCTTTCTTCTTTTATGTGGATTGACAAGTCAATTTGCAATTCAATAGCTCAAGTCAATCCATTTGCAAGTACCTACAAGAAGAAAGATGAAATGGTCCACAATCATGTTTTTGGGTCCAGAGGGGTTAGTTTAGCAACCCAAGTCCTATTGCTCTTGGGTGCTTTCCTAAAAGGACAACAAGCAGAATAATGACCAAAATCATTGCAATAGTTGCATGTGCCCATAGTCTTGGAACTAGAGGATTCTCCATGGAATATTGGAGGTCCTTTATCTTTGTTGTTCCCTTGACTACTATCATACCCCAAACCATGTCTACCAATTTGTTTAGTAGAGTGGTGTAGGATATCATTAAGGTTCTTCTTACCAACTAAGAATCTTTGCAAAGAAGATCTCAAACTTTCATTATCATGCTTAAGAGAAGCAATAGTAGAAGACAATTGATCAATATTATCTCTAGCATGTATAAGATCATTTTCTAAGCAAAGAGATTTAGTTGAAAGAGAATCTCTATCAATATGAAGAGCAGCAACATCATTCTCTTTATTAGTATAACTAGAACAAGGTTCATGCCCATTGATTTTAGCAAGCAAGGAGGCATTTTCAGATTTAAGCACCACTATTTCTCTTTGATAAGCATAGATTTCTTCTCTCCTAGCATCATCAATAAGCTTGAGTTCTACATTTTCAATTTTAAGAGTATCAAGCTCATGCATGAGAGAATCAACAATTAAAGTATGCTCTTCATTAGAACTAGGCACAAGAGGTTGAGCTTCTAGAAATCTAACCTTATCAAGTAAACTAGTATTTTCAAGTTTAAGAGAATCTACTTGGCTAAGACAATCATTTTTATCATTAAGCAAGCAAGAATTAGCATATTCAAGATCATCTAGTTCTATATGCAAATTATCAACAATTCTAGCAAGCTTTTTCTTTTTCTTTTTAGAAGACTTATAAGAGGCACAAATATCATGAATAATAGCAATTAAAGATTCTTTATCTAAAGAGTCTAGATTTACCTCACTTGAGTCTTCACTTGTTGACGCTATAAGGCCAAAATGGCATTCTCCTTCATCACTAGAGCTTGATCTTGATCCTTCACTTGAATCTTCACTTGAGCTTGAGTTGGAGGAGCCACTTGAGCTTGAGTGCCATTTCTCCTTCTTCTTGTGAAGATGGGTTTTTTTGCCTTGTGGGCAATCTTCCTTGTAGTGACCCTTCTTTCCACATGTGAAGCACCGGATGGAGGATGACTTGCCTTTGTAGGGTTTGCCCTTGGAGTACATGGCATCTTCTTTAGCTTGAGAGGATGGAGAGACTTGTTCCATGATAGCTTCAATTTGAGCCTTCATTTCAGCCTTCTTCATTCTCTTTAGCTCTTTCTTCTCTTGTCTTTCTACTTCCTCCCTCTTGTCAAGTGTAGCTTCATGTGCTTGTAGATTTCCAATGAGCTCTTCAATAGAAATATCCCTAAGAGACCTTGCTTCTTCAATAGAAGTCACCTTGGATTCCCACCTCTTGGGGAGAGTTCTAAGGATCTTTGAGTTGATCTCTCCACTAGACATAGGATGTCCTAGAACAGCAAGACCATTCAAGATGGTGTTGAGCCTTGAGTACATGTTGGCTATGCTCTCCTCCTTTCCCATCTTGAAGTTTTCAGGCAACCCTTTGAGCATGTAGACTTTGCTTTCCTTCACTTGATTTGTCCCTTCATAAGTGATGCAAAGCTTTCTCCATACCTCATAGGCCGTCTCACAAGAGGAAATCCGGTTGAACTCGGTGGGGGTCATGGAGGCATAAAGGATGTGCATAGATCTAGCACTCAAGGTTTCTTTCATCAAGGTGGCTTCATCCCATTCTTTAATATTTGTCTTTGGTAGAATGTATGGGTTGTTCACCATTTGCCACATCTCGAGACTTGATCCTTGTATGTAGAATTGAAGTCTTCTTCTCCAATAGAGGAAATTGCTCCCATCAAAGATTGGAAGGATGGTTGAGAGTCTCCCTCGTAGGTAGTCACCCATCTTCTCCTACTTGTTGAAGTATGCTTGGAGAAGACCCGCTCTGATACCACTTGTTGGATCCTAGATGGGTGATTAGATGCTCTAGAGGGGGGGTGAATAGAGCTGAAAGCACTTAAACAAAACTCATTAAACCTTCAAAATATATGACAAGATAAGGTTGCTAAATAGGCAATTTGAGTGCAACTAAATCATACATAGCAAGGATGAGAGAGATTGAACATGCACCAATAGACAAGCTATTTAGAGTGGTTCCACACTTCAAACTAGAAGTGTGTCAGTCCACTTGCCTAGAGAGGTCAACCTCTAGGACTTCCAAACTATTGCACTCTTATATTCATTCATAAGACATACAATGCATGACCAAACAAAAGACTTACCTATCCAAGACAAAGAGTCTTCAACCTTACCAAGGACTTACCCACTTTGCAAGAGTCTTCGGCCTTCTCCAAGGACTTACCCACTCTTACACAAGTCTTCGCCCTTTGACTTCACCTTCACTCAGAGAAGCTTCCACCAAGGTCTTACCCACTTGAGCTTGAGTCTTCTGCCTTCTCCAAGGGCTTACCCACTCTAGCTCCAAGTATTTAGCCTTGATCTTCACCAAGGGACGCCTTCCCTTGTTCTTCTTCACCTCTCTTAGACAAGAGAGAGAACCTTCATCTTCATGATTGCAAATGAGAGAAGTGGAGGTGGTGGAAGTGAGAGCCTCACAAGATATACATGTAGGACTAGCTCTCTTACAGATTTCCTACTCACTCTAATGGATGTAGCAAGTGATTAAGCTTAGAGAGAGAGAGGAGGCTGTAGGAAGCACTCAACTATAGAATAGGAACCTCACAAAGAGTTTGCAATGAATGCTCAACCTTGGAATGAAGCCCAACGGGTCCTATTTATAGCTGGGGATGCCTCTTAGCCTTTGGGAACACTTGTGAACGAAAACTAGCCATTTTGTGGCTTGCAACGGATCTATTTTCACTTGTTGCAACTCCACAACGGCTAGAAACACTTTTCTGCACTTTTCCGTACAGTGCAATCGGTCGAGTTTCTATGGGTGTAACTCGACCGATCAAGTAGGAGGCAAACCGATGTTCAAAGGATCGGTCAAGTTTGTCCTGAGGAAACTCGACTGACCATTCAACTGGAAATGGCCTACTACCCAATCGGTCGAGTTCTGTGAGTGCACAACTCGACCGATGCAATCTTCAGAAAATCGCTCAAGGTTGATCGGTCGAGTTTTGGGGTGGGAAACTGGACCGACCAAGTGCCTGTAATTGATTTTCAAAGATGCATTTAAAGTGCTCTAATATTTGATCTAAGTGTTCCTGATATTTTTCTAAGCTTAATTACAAGTCATACAATCATTACAAGTGATTTACAACATGATTCTAATGGATATACATCAGATTACAAAAACGTGCACTTGTATGACTTTGACTTGTCTTTTCTCCAATTTGAGATGCGCAAGTTAGGGCATTTGGAGTGTGTCTATATATAATCTAAAATTACTCAAGTAGAGACATTAGACACCAAAATGTGGAATGGTCAGTCATCATCAAAACATGGGTTTAGTCAATTTAGACGTGAGTCAACATTGACCAAATTGACCTTGAGTCAACAGAGTTATGGAGCGAGAAGATGATGGCCCATATAGCTTCCTACTTGGAGAAACCTCAGTGTCTCGATAGACAAACAAAGTCGATGAAGAGAATAGAATTTGCAAGAATAAACATCCTGATGCAGGCGACATCGTCGTTCCTAGAGGAGGTCAAATTGCACTTAGACAGAGGTACTGAATACAAGGTCAAAGTTGAGTATGAATGGGTTCTGGAGAGATGTCCCCATTATAGCACATTTGGGCATGATCCAAGGTTATGCAAGCCAAAACATGTGATCCCGACAACCCCTTCTCCATAGGAAGTGGACAAAGTATCACAAACGACACAACACACAGAGGAATGGAGTATCGTACCTATTTGATAGAATGTGGAAAACAAAGATGGTTTGCAATCTTTGAAGCAGATGTCTCCAAGATGGACAAGAAATTAACATAAAAATGTTGCTACATCAAAAGAAGGTGACTTAATCAACATATTTGTGCCCCTAAGGAACAATGGAGGTGTTAGTACCCGTGGAACCAATGTTGAGACTAAATGTGATACAGTTGGCAATAGAGGTTCTTATGGTTAATTCACCATCTATAGTGGCTTAGAATATCAGGGGACTTACCCAGCTAGGGAAGCAGGATGTGGTCTGAGTTGATATTAACAAGGTTCATGCTGACATAGTGTTCCTTGTTGAAACCAAAATAAAAAAGAAAACTATACCAAAGATGATTAACATAGTTAAGTCAGGTGCTAACTGGATTGATAACACATACTCTTATCATAAATCAGACAAATTGTTCTATGGAACAATCCTCTAATCAAGATTACTTTGAGTTCTCAATCAAAACAATACATCACGCTTGCATCCATGGAGCTGATTTCAGTTCAGAAATCAGAGTCATTTATGCAGAAAATGATGACTTGAAGAGAACCAGGTTATGGAGTGACTTGCAGAACATTAAAAACAATGTCGTTCACCCTTGGTGCATTATAGGAGATTTCAATGATGTGAGAAACACCACAGAGAGAATGGGCAAGACCAATCCCTCAAGAAGATTGATGGAAGATTTCAATGATGTTGTCCAACAATTGGAACTTATTGAGATTCTAGCAAAAGGACCCTATTACACTCGGAACAATCAATAGACTGGTAGTAACAACACGAGGAGCAAGATTGATAGAGCCGTCTGCCAATTGGATTTCAATAAACAACAACCATATCTCTGGTTGGAAACTAGACCTACTATATATAGTGATCATACATGCAAAAATTTTCATTTGGAAAAGAAGGTGAACTGCCCTTTTCAATACTTCAATGCATGGGATAACCTTCTAGGATTTCAAGACACTATCAGGGAAGCTTGGAATGTGAAAGCTAGCGGACGTCCTATGTATAAAGTATGCCAGAAGTTAAAACAAACAAAGAAAGCTCTGTAGAAATGGAATCGAAAGATATTCGGGGACCTTCTGGAAGCTGTTAAAATCAAGGAAAAGGAAGCCCTTGTTGCTCAGGAAGAATCTGACAAGCAACCTTATGACATGTAATTATGGGAGATTGCTAAGAGAAAGAAAACTGAAGCCAAGCATGCTAGGTACACAGAAGAATCTATGATTAGACAAGTCAAGGATCATGTGGCTCAAGAATGGAGACATGAATTCCAAGTTCTTTTATGCATCACTCAAAACTAGAACAAATAGAAATCTTATTAAATACCTGGAGCTACATGGTGATCATACCACAGATAATGAGAAGAGTTCATAAGAGTTTAAGAAACATTATGAAAAAATCTTCAATGGATAGGATGGCTACAAGGAGACTAAATTCAAAATGATCTGCCTCAATTGAATGAAAAGCAAAAAATTGAAATTTGTAGGGAGGTGATAGAGGACGAAATCTACAATGTAATCAAACTTGCTAATGAAGATAAAACGCCAAGACCAGATGGGTTTAATTCCCACTTTTTCAAGAACTCATGGGACATTATTGTGGGGGACATCACCAAAGTTATGAAAGACTTCTTTTGGAAGGGAAGGATGTTAAAAGAGGCAAATAAAACCTACATAGCTTTTATTCCTAAAGTTCATCAACCTATAAAGGTTTCTGAATGAAGGCCCATATCTCTATGTAATTTCATTGTGAATATTATCACCAAAATAATGGCTAACTGTATGAAAGACATTCTACCTGACCTGGTCAATATCAACCAACGTGCCCTGTTAAAGGCAGAAAAATCTCTAATGCAATTTTAATGGCAAATGAATTGATCAATGACTTTAAGAACCTGAGTGGTAAAAAGAACCTCTGTCTCAAAGCAGATCTGAGCAAGGCCTGTGATACTATTAAAAGAGAATATATATATTGATGATAATTGCAAAGATGGGCTTCCCACAATGCTGGTTGAATTGGGTAGATCAATGCCTTAATACAGTGTCTTTTCAAATCCTGGTGAATGGTTGTCCAACACCCATAATTACATCCTCGAGGGGTATTAGACAATTGGACCCATTGGCCCCTTATCTTTTTATCCTGGGAATGCAAGGTCTTACAGCTATCCTAAGAAAGGAAGAGAAAGACAATTCTATTGAGATTATTAACATGTGTAATATGAGCATATCTCACATCCTTTTCAGTGACAATATGCTTGTTTTCACAAAAGCAGATAGGAAAAATAAAGAAGGGATTAAGTAGAGTTTAAATAAATTCAGTACGTACTTTGGGCTTCATCTCAACCCTAGTAAAAGCCATTTATTCTTGAGCAGATCGATAGAGCAGTTCCTCAAGGATGATATGGGAGTTAGTTTGATTGAGCTTCTAGTTTGATATCTTGGTCTCCCTCTCTTCTCAGGTAGACTGACAAGAGCGATGTGCAACCCCTTGGTGGATAAAATTAAAACAAAATTGGACTCCTGGAAGTTGAAATTGCTTTCTATGGCAGGTCGAGCTGAACTGATCATTTCAACTCTATCGGCCTATCATCTATTTTGGACAGGCACTTTCCCTTTACCAAAAGCTACTGAAGTAGAGATTGAAAGACTTTTGAGAAATTTTATGTGGGGTGATAATGACAAAGAGAAGCATTTCCATACGATAGCTTGGGATGACATATGCAAACCAAAAAATGAAGGTGGGCTTGGCATTAGAAGAATTTTTTATTGGACTCATGCTGGTCTCATATGCAATCTGTGGGATATTGCTAACAGGAAAGGATCACTTTGTACCAGATGGGTGCATTGTAGGTATTTAAAGGAGGGCTCTGTGTGGACCTGTACCATGAAATAGAACCAAAGTTGGTTCTAGAGACTGCTGATGAGGTTCAAATATAGTGTATCTCATATGGTCAGATTCAGAGGCGATGTTAACACTATTTCCCTATGGAATGATCTGTGGATCAATGGAAAGTTGTTGAAAGACTATGTACCTGAAGGCTTAAAGCTCAGAACTAGATTAGGTAGAAATCCAAAGTTAAGATCCATCATTCAGTATAAGGGATGGAACATTCTTGATGTTAGAGGGATGGACGAGCTAAAGAGACTCTGTCAAGCTATTCAAATTATCTCAGGGAGTGACTATTGTCACTTCATTGGTCTTGATGAAAAGTACCTAAAGGGAGCTTGGGAGTTTTGTCGTGAGAGGATTCAGGTTGTTAACTGGGATAAGTGGCTATGGAAAGCTAACGCACTAAAGAGATATGTTATACATGCCTGGAAGATCTTCCAAAATGGGTTGCTTACTGATGATAAAAGAAAGAAAAGAGGACTTCAATTGGCATCTCAATGCTTGTTGTTCTTGGAGAAAGAAGAAACAACTAAACATATCCTATGGAGCTGCAGGTTCACAAATAGTTTATGGGAGAAGTCCAGACAGCAGATCAATGGAATTCCCAGAGATCTCAATGATTGCCTACATAACCAGGATGGGAGATTCCAGCTACTCTGCAAGGGTATCTGGTGCGTCTCTATCAATGGTGTTACACACTACTCAATTGGAGTTTGAATAGATGCAACCCCGTGGACAGACACACACGGTGAGTTCACTTTCAAAATTTATAAAACCTAACTCAACACCTACTCACACTAAGATAACTACACCTGCAAGCACACAGGGTCATGTCGTAGTATAGGAAGGTGGCAAGTATAGGGTCGATCCATAGGGAAAAGAGGGGGCACTAGAGCTAGGTTTAGTTTTGTTATGTTCCAACTACGGAGACTAGGGTTAAGGGGTTTCAAGGTTGTTTTGATTGTAAAACTAATATGAACAAACAAACAATTAAAGGCAGGAATGAAAACTAAGTTAACCCTAGACTAGATTAAAGCTACAGAAGCAAGAAAGGATTAAACTAGATATGAAAAGGGAAAATTACACTAAGGCAAGAAAGAGAAGAGCAAAAGAGCAATTAAATAGCTAAGCTAGCATGAACAAGGCAAGAGCAAAGCAAGAAGCTAACTAGGCAATAAAAGATCTAACTAGGCTAAGCAATCACAAAACTAGGGTTTTAAGCAGTAAAGAGAGGTGTGGGCTATTTAGGGGTATGAACTTGTCAATGAGGTTGGGGGTGATAACATTCAAGCATTACTCATCCATTAAGATTATATAAACCAAACAACTAGTTAGAGTCTAATGAATTGACCTAAGCTACTAACTGGACATGGATGAGATGGGATATGTATAGGGGAACTAGTCCCTAACAACTCCCATTACCCTTACGAGGCTCAATTGGGTTAGGGGTTAGGTTCAATTCAATTAGAGTCTAATCAAGTCTAGGTTTCGAGATTAGACACTCCCAGGGAAATTAGAGGGCAAGGGTAGTAATGGGGAGGTGAAATTAGGGCTTTGGACCCCAATTCCCCCACATTATAGCCTTAAGAAGGCTCCATGCTAACTGCACTAGAATTATCTAATCTAGCTACTTAGATCTTTCACTTAGGTTTAGGAAGATTGATTAGGATGTAGGAAGATGGGAGGCAACCTAGTGAGATGGAGTGGACTTTTGGAATCCTTAAATGTCCAATGACATATTGGAATTCAGATGTTGACTTATCTTGAGAACTCCGAGTACTTTGATAAAATATGGATGATTAGTTGTGTTGACACCAAGATTAAGATCCCTAAGTTGATTCCCTTTTGGATTAAGTTGTTTATTGGTCAAGTAGTGGAAACTTGGGATTGAGATTTTATGGGATATAGCTTGGATGATAATAAAGCCTTGGTCAAAGTTATTAATGGTATTGATATTTCTAGATGGAGCTATTTAGGTATGAATATGATGAAATCATGTGCTTTGTGGTGCACAAGCAATAAGGTTAATATCTTTTTGGAAAACTTCTAATGAAGATGGTGTCACACATCCCTTTTTATCGAGTGCTTGTGTAAAATGGAAAGGAGGCAAGCTTCTTAAAGTCCACGGGCCAAATATCAGATCGGTGTGGGGCTTTTAATGGCCCTTAGACCTATTGATCGTACATCATCAAGACATTCATGTCTTTTGCAGTTACAGCCGATCATCAATAGAACACCCTTCCCATAACATCTGATGCTCAGACAGCATGGAAGAGAGGGGTTCCTAACCACAGCAACCTGATGGCCTATTGACTACTCTCCATCGTACTTTGGCATCGCAATTAAATGTGCAGATGTTGGGTAAAGCTTTTAGAAGAGACTAGGGTAGGGTCTCATGATGGCAGTTGCGCACACACAGATAGGCTCAAGCAGATGCGTCGATCAGATCCTCTTACGACCCATGGTGATCAAGAGAAGCCACCCTGAATGGAGGCACTGGGTTGGCGGCACACAGCAAGGATGCAGGCGACGACGTTCTAACCAGGGCATGGAGGGAAGGCCATGGCGTCGAGGCACCAAGTTGGTGACGTAGAGGGATGGAGCTCGAAGCAGTGGGTTGTGACGAGGAGGAGGCGATGGGGGTGGATCTTGTCGCCAGAGCTCGTGATGTAGGCGACGGTGACCTCATAGAAAATGAGATCTGAAGCTGAAACTAGGAAGCAAACTACTCGTCGGAGCAGTCCGTTATAGGCGGCAGGGTTCGGAGCTAAAGCAGAGCTCTAAAGCTCAGTCGAGAATTTGAGAAGTCGCATCTCTATGGAGGTCTGCCACCACTACAAGCGCTGAGGGTCACCGGGTGAAGGTGAGTTGAGTGGTGTAGGCCTCTGACCAGACCCATCAGTGGTGGCCAGAGTACAACCCGATGGACTCACACGGAGAGGATCAAGGGTGTCCTCCCCCTATCTGCTCTGTCGCAACCGCATCCCACGGCGGCGGCCCACTCGACCTACAAGCAGGAACCTCCATAGGAGATCATGAGAGACCTGCACATAGAGGGAGGAAGCTCAAAGTTTTTCATGGCATCAGGGGCTACGGAGGAAGACTGGGAGGCAGCTGATTCATTGCGGAAGGAACACTCGCGACAGCGGCACGGGGTCAGGAGAACGTGAGACAAAATGCTCGCGTGTGAGAGAAAAGGCCTAGACCGGGTCCATTGCCCAAATCAGGCCTTAAACTGACCCAACCACTAGAACTAGACCGGCTCAGATGAGAAGTAGCACACCCCCCCCCCACATGGCCACGTGGCGAGACCTGATTCGCCGAAGAAGGTAAATGTTCAATAAATGTTAGAATCTTGTATAATTCATAGTAATTACCTCATACATCAGAAAAATACAAGTTATATACTGAAATGTTCAGAAAAATGAATAGAACACATTAGAATAATAATATCATGCTTTTGATGCTTAGATCTCAATGATATCATGTAAGATATGTAATGCTTGTTTAATGGATAATAAATATCAAATAATGTTCTAAAATTATGATAAATTGTCAGTAAGTCAATAATCATGTTTATAATGCATATGATGTCATATATGGTCATGTTGATGCACGAAAGCATATAATTTGATAATATGGCTATCTAGGGCTAATAACCCTAAATAAAATGCAATAAATACATGCATGCTCAATAAATGATAAAATTTACATAGTAAGCTCATATCAGTATATGGAACCTCAGTTTTAATTATGAGATCATGATAATACATGAAATCCACGTTATATGAAATGACCCTTAATACATGGGTTGTTGAATAAGGTATATATATAAACTAGGGTTAATATGTGCACAAAAAGGATATGGAACCTAGTGTTCAGATAATGAACCATAATCTGGAGCTTGACATCAGTAAAGATAATCCTAAGATAAGAATATAAGTAAAAGTAGGAATATACTAATGAGTTAAATGAAACCCTAATAAGATCACGACTAGGGTTAAGATGAGATGTAAGATGATGAGAACCTCATGATAGTATATGATCTTATCTTGATCAGGATTTGACATGGGATACATAGTTGACATGGGGGATATATGTTGATTAGTTTTTTCTTGATCAAGGTACGCCATTACCTCTTACTTGGCTTATTATACAATATGCTTGTGTTATATGTGTAGTAAAATACTTGGCATATGGTATTGGATGAAATGATTGTTCTTGCATGTTATGTTGCTTGATTTTCTGTACTTATGGATATGAACACATGAAACATAATATATCAGTTCCATTATATGAAAGCACTAATTCTCTTTGATAGCATAGTCCTAGAAAGTGATCATTCTCTTTGGTAGCAGATCAGATTGTACAATGATCTAACTCTTTGGTAGTAGATCATAAGGCCTTACCTCTCATACTCTTTGATAGATGAGATGATGCATTATTCCCTTAGGTGG
This sequence comes from Alisma plantago-aquatica, assembly GCA_963693085.1. NCBI lineage: Eukaryota > Viridiplantae > Streptophyta > Magnoliopsida > Alismatales > Alismataceae > Alisma > Alisma plantago-aquatica. The sequence continues at coordinate 210,115,616 of OY856409.1, forward strand.
CAAATGCATGGATGATATAATGGAAAATGTGCTTAAAATATGTGTTCTCTTTTGTTAATGAACATCTTTGTGCAAGTATATGATTTTCTTATATTTCCTCTATTACTGCCAAGTATTAGTTTTATCTTATTGCCAAGATATGATGAGAGGTATATAAAAGACATGTAGGCGTACTCAATACAATATTCTTGAATATTGTGCCGATGTGTACCACATGTAATCTTTTGTTTAGGTTGTGGTTATGCTTGAAGATCCAGGATAGTTGAGAGTTGTGTGGCGAGCCGATGTACAGGTGGACCTGTTGTCTTAAGATCTCGTGGTTTAGTAGTAGTACATGTATATGTATAAGTTTGTTGTTCAATATGTAAAATCAAATGTTGTAACAATTCATGTTGTAATTATATGTTGAATGGTGAGCATGTGTTGTATGGTTTTATTATTGTTCATGTGCATGTGCTACTGAATGTTTCCTTTTGACTTCCTCTGATTTTCTTCTTCTTAGCCTTGTGTGGGATGTTTAAATTGGGATTCTCGCCATGGTGAGGGTTTCAATTTGGACGTCACACATGAGATTAAGTTTTAGAAAATTCGGGGACGTCTCAAGTGGCATCAGAGCATGAAAAATAACAAAGCCTGACATTTTCTCATTATGCAACTCAAAACTAAAGAACCTTGAACTTAATAATCTTTAGGGTTAGATTAGTCATCTTTTAGAGACTAGATTTCACATAGCCTCTAGGTTAGCACCTAGATGTTTGAGAACTAGGTCTAAAGTGGTGCTTGTTGAGTAGCAAGTCCTTAGATGTCATTCTTTCCTTGTAGTGCAGTGGTATGGGATGTTGCACTACTTGGAAATGTTGTGCATCAAGGGAAGAGAAACCCTAGACATATTGCACACGTTGTCTAGAGTAGCTACACTAGTCTACCCCTTGTTCTCGCCCTTTTCACTAGTTTTAATGACATTGTACTCTCTACTATGTGTGGGACACTCATTTTCAGGATTTGATTTTTGATTCCAAACAGATCGAACCTCGATATTTTTCTCTGACGCTTGTTTTATCGGAGAAAAACTATATAATTTTTATTATGTATATGTATTATAAAAATGTGTCCCCACACATGTACAAGTAGGAGGTGGTCATGCAACCTAAGTGAAAGTGAATGGCATCAGTCTAGAAGAGAGTGCAGTTCTAGATTAGATGTCTAGAGCCTTGTTGGGATATATATGATAAATGGAATAGATGATATAAGTTTTGATGATATGGTGTAAGTCTTACATAGATGACATAAGATGGTTATGATGATCTATGTTTGTCTTCGAGGACTTAAGTTCAGTTTGAGGTTTTGAGATAAGTTTTGATGATGCAAGTAAATCGGCTTTCATGAGATAAGATATGTTAAGTTAAGACAAGTTGTGAGTCACCATGAGCCTCAAGCTATTTTACAAAGGAGAACCTCTAGTGTTGGGACCAGTTTTAGGGTTAACTCCAGAGAGAGTGAGACCCATTGGGAGAAGGTTAGAGAACCTAAACTCCAAGACATGAGAATTATGAGATATGTGATATGATATGTCCTAAACTAGACTACTCCTGAGTGATTGAGTTGAGTCATTCTATGTATGATTCCTATAGTTTTCTTGAACCCTAGATGTCCTTGGGAGGACCAAACCCTGGAGATAGAGAGAGGCTCGTTATATATGTGCATATGTGAGCATGAATATGCGTGTCTGTCATCTGGGTGAGGGAGAGAGCCCAAGACCCTGGAGGAGGTAGCTATGTTAGTTTCTGTACAACCTCAAGCTCGGGTTAGTGGTTCCCATATAGGAATCTAGTGGTGTGTATGTAAGAGAAAGAGAGTTGAGAAATAGTTTTCATGGGTATAGAGTTGAGAAGAGAATGTCATAGCATGTTTGGGTTTGTGCTTTGTGGCTAGATCTTATGAAACTATTAACTAGTTCCAATGATGGTAATCCGAGAACCCTAGACCAGGAGAGGGAAGATATAGTATATGCATATGAGATACTCATAGGGTTGAGGTAGCTCAGAGAGACTAAGCACGACACTACCCTCATAGTATGGGTCAGGAGAAGCTCAGTTTGATTAGATGAAGTTTTGATACATGTTTCACGAGCCACTTGTATAAGTTTGTTAGCACAACCATGATATAATATACGTAAGATGTGATCTAATATCGAGACATGATATATAGACATGATAGAATGGAAACCTAAAGATGGTCTAATAGATGGAAATGAATAGATGGTTAACCATGTACATGTATAATGATGATTAATGTGAAACTGTTGTTTAATCTTGTGATGAATTCACTAGTAAATGATGCAGTTTAGTATGAACAATGAAATAATATCATATGAATGAAACATGTTACATGAGGTGTTAATCTTAGTGCTTAACAAAGATGGAAAATATTGTTTGACAGCTAGCACAACGTAATGATTATAACACCTTGATATGATCTAGATGGATAAAGTGGTTCATTATAGTTAACTCCCTCCTAGAAGGCATATGTTAATGATGAACATGTTCTAACAATGAGCTAAAAAAATGTTGATGATCCCTGGACATAATGGGTTAACTTTAGTTAACCCCTTTAGAACATGATAATATGATGTGGGATCCCTAATGCATGGGTAAAGATAAGGATGCGATTCTAACATACGAGATATGTCATGACCTAATCAGAGTTTCTAAACCCTTGTTTCAATCTTTTATGAAGGGGTGTTTCACCTTAGATTCTAAAACCTCATAATAGTGGTTTGGATATGATTATGGAATTTTGTTTTTGAATATGTCGCGCAAAGAGTGGTGTCCTACATATGGATGAAGACATAATTAGTTTTTCCTTGGATTATGAGTATGGCTTAATTTTGAGGATAAAATTTCTTTTAAGATGTATATGATGTGATGGACTGGATTTTGCTTAATTTTGGGGACGAAATTTGTATTAAGGTGTGTAGGATGTGATGGAGTGGACTTTAGGAATCCTTAAATGTCCAATGACATATTGGAATTCATATGTTGATTTATCTTGAGAAATCCAAGTACTTTGATAAAATATGGATGATTAGTTTCGTTGACACCAAGATTAAGATCTCTAAGTTGATTCCCTTTCAGATTAAGTTGTTATTGGTCAAGTAGTGGAAACTTGGGATTGAGATTTTATGGGATATAGCTTGGATGATAATAAAGCCTTGGTCAAAGTTATTAATGGTATCAATATTTCTAGATGGAGCTATTTAGGTATGAATATGATGAAATCATGTGCTTTGTGGTGCATAAGCAATTAGGTTAATATCTTTTTGGAAAACTTCTAATGAAGATGGTGTCACACATCCCTTTTTATCGAGTGCTTGTGTAAAACAGAAAGGAGGTGAGCTTCTAAAGTCTATGGGCTAAATATCAGATTGGTGTGGGGCTTTTGATGGCCCTTAGACCTATTGATCGTACATCATCAAGACCTTCATGTCTTTTGCAGTTACAACCGATCATCAATAGACCACCCTTCCCACGATGTCTGATGCTCAGACAATGTGGAAGAGAGGGGTTCCTAACCACAGCAACCCGATGGCCTATTGACTACTCTCCATCGTACTTTGGTGTCGCAGTTAAATGTGCAGATGTTGGGTGAAGCTTTTAGAAGAGACTAGGACAGGGCCTCATGATGGTAGTTGCGCACACACAGATAGGCTCAAGCAGATGCGTCGATCAGATCCTCTTGTGACCCGCAGTGATCAAGAGAAGCCACCCTGAATGGAGGCATTGGGCTGGAGGCGCACAGCAAGGATGCAGGCGACGACGTGCTAACCAGGGCATGGAGGGAAGGCCATGGCGTCGAGGCACCAGGTCGGCGACGCATAGGGATGGAGCTCGAAGCAGTGGGTTGTGACGAGGAGGAGGCGATGGGGGTGGATCTTGTTGTCAGAGCTCATGATGTAGGCGATGGTGACCTCACAGAAAATGAGATCTGAAGCTGAAACCAGGAAGCAAACTGCTCGTCGAAGCAGTCTGTTATAGGTAGTAGGGTTTGGAGCTAAAGCAGAGCTCTAAAGCTCAGTAGAGAAGCTGAGAAGCCGCATCTCTGTGGAGGTCTGCCACCACTACAAGAGTTGAGGGTCACTGAGTGAAGGCGAGCTGAGTGGCATAGGCCTATGACCAAACCCATCAGTGGTGGCCAGAGTACAACCCGATGGACTCACGCGGAGAGGATCAAGGGCGTCCTCCCCCTATCTACTCTGTCGCAACCGCATCCCACGGCGGCGGCCCACTCGACCCGCAAGCAGGAACCGCCATAGGAGATCCTGAGAGACCTGCACATAGAGGGAGGAAGCTCAGAGTTTTTCATGGAATCAGGGGCTATAGAGGAAGACTGGGAGGAGGCCGATTCATTGTGGAAGCAACCCTCACAACGGCGGCACGGGGTCGGGAGAACGCGAGACAAAATGCTCGCCTGTGAGAGAAAAGGCCTAGACCAGATCCATTGGCCAAATCAGGCCTTAAACCGACCTAACCGCTTGAACCAGAGTGGCTCAAATGAGAAGTAGCACGCCCCCACATGGCCATGTGGTGAGACCTGATTCACCGAAGAAGGTAAATGTTCAATAAATATTAGAATCTTGTATAATTCATAGTAATTACCTCATACGTCAGAAAAATACAAGTTATATACTGAAATGTTCAGAAAAATAAATAGAACACATTAGAACAATAATATCAAGATTTTGATGCTTAGATCTCAATGATATCATGTAAGATATGTAATGCTTGTTTAATGGATAATAAATATCAAACGATGTTCTACAATTATGATAACATGTCAGTAAGTTTATAATCATGTTTATAATGCATATGATGTCATATATGGTCATGTTGATGCATGAAAGCATATAATTTGATAATATGGCTATCTAGTGCTAATAACCCTAAATAAAATGCAATAAATACATGCATGCTCAATAAATGATAAAATTTACATAGTAAGCTCATATCAGTATATGGAACCTCAGTTTTAATTATGAGATCATGATAATACATGAAATCCATGTTATATGAAATGACCCTTAATACATGGGTTGTAACCTTAATTTGAATAAGGTATATATATAAACTAGGGTTAATATGTGCACAAAAAGGATATGGAACCTAGTGTTTAGATAATGAACCATAATTTGGAGCTTGACATCAGTAAAGATAATCCTAAGATAAGAATACAAGTAAAAGTGGGAATATACTAATGAGTTAAATGAAACCCTAATAAGATCACGACTAGGGTTAAGATGAGATGTAAGATGATGAGAACCTGATGATAGTATATGATCTTATCTTGATCAGGATTTGACTTGGGATACATAGTTGACATGAGGGATATATGTTGATTAGTTTTGTCTTGATCAAGGTATGCCATTACCTCTTACTTGGCTTATTATACAATATGCTTGTGTTATATGTGTAGTAAAATACTTGGCATATGGTATTGGATGAAATGATTGTTCTTGCATGTTATGTTGCTTGATTTTCCGTACTTATGGCTATGAACACATGAAACATAATATATCAATTTCATCATGTGAAAGCACTAATTCTCTTTGGTAACATAGTGCTGGAAAGTGATCATTCTCTTTGGTAGCAGATCACATTATACAATGATCTAACTCTTTGGTAGTAGATCATAAGGCCTTACATCTCATACTCTTTGGTAGTTGAGATGATGCATTATTCCCTCAGGTGGCAAATGCATGGATGATATAATAGAAAATGTGCTTAAAATATGTGTTCTCTTTTGTTAATGAACATCTTTGTGCAAGTATATGATTTTCTTATATTTCCTCTATTACTGCCAAGTATTAGTTTTATCTTATTGCCAAGATATGATGAGAGGTATATAAAAGACACGTAGGCGTACTCAGTACAATATTCTTGAATATTGTGCTAGCGTGTACCACATGTAATCTTTTTTTTAGGTTGTGGTTATGCTTGAAGATCCAGGATAGTTGAGAGTTGTGTGGCGAGCTGATGTACAGGTGGACCTGTTGTCTTAAGATCTTGTGGTTTAGTAGTAGTACATGTATATGTATAAGTTTGTTGTTCAATATGTAAAATCAAATGTTGTAACAATTCATGTTGTAATTATATGTTGAATGGTAAACATGTGTTGTATGGTTTTATTATTGTTCATGTGCATGTGCAACTGAATGTTTCCTTTTGACTTCCTCTTATTTTCTTCTTCTTAGCCTTGTGTGGGAGGTTTAAATTGGGATTCTCGCCATGGTGAGGGTTTCAATTTGGACATCACACATGAGATTAAGTTTTAGAAAATCTGGGGACATCTCACCTAGGGATCTAAGAATTGGACCTAGGGGCAAATCCCAAAATTCACATATATAAGCAATTTTCCTAAATTCCTAAGTGATTTCTCACACAAACCAACAAGCAATTCATGGAGAATGAGATGCAAATAGAACATAATCATTTCCAAATGAAATCATACTATTTACATATCATTTTCCACCAACATAGTATCAAAGTAACATAATCCCCCCCCAAATAGCCCACCAAGAGGGGCCTAGCTACTCATAGACATGGAAAATACAAAAAGAAAGGAAGAAGAATAAGTAGAGGAGTGAAAAGCCATGATGAGCTCAGTGAAGACTCCTCCTTATCCACCTCCTAGCATATGTAGCTCAAGCTCCCTCCTCCAAGGTAGGTGAATGGCATGGATGTATGGTGGAAATGGGTGAAAACAATGGAAAACTAGGGTTTTGGTGGTGGAAATGGTGAAATGGAGGTAGAATGAGGTGGGAATGGGTGGAGGACGAAATGGGGATGCTAGAGTGGCTGTAGGGTATCTAACTTTGTGCCCCAGCCACTACCTAGGTATATATAGGCATGGGGGAAGCACTAGGTTAAGTATGGGCAATATGGGTAAAGCAGTGCAAAAATAGGTAGGTTTTGTGAGTAGCACGGCCGTGGTGGGTCACCACGGCTGTGGTGGGTAGGGATGAGCATGATTGTGGTATTATACAATGATCGTGGGAATTAAAATGGCAAGATCACAGGGTTTTGGTCAGTTTTGGGCTAGAACTGGCACAATCGTGCTGGCCAGCACGGTAAGATCACAGGGTTTTGGTCAGTTTTGGGCTAGAACTGTCACAATCATGCTGGCCAGTACGGCCGTGCTGGGCTCTGGCTAGCACGGGCCTGCTGGAATTCTGGGTCATTTTCTGAAGGTCCTGTTTATTGGGGCATGTCCCAGAACAGCCATTCGATTGTAGCATGGCCGTTTTGGAGTCCTTCCCCTGCATTTGAGTGTTGAACTTGGCCATCCATAAAGGTTATTGCTTCAATACATCCTTTGACCACTTGGGGTAGGTTTGGAGTGGTTTTGGCCTCATTTTGGGCTCCTCCAAGCCTGGGGAAACCCTAGATTCAACCATCTTCTTTCCAATCCATCAAGTAGTGGCCAAAGTACATATAAAACATGCAAAAACCATCCATAAGTGCATTTGACAATAAAACACATATTGAGGGAAATAGCATGTAATCTCACAATTGTAGATGTGATTGAAATGCAAAATGACACAACATGAAGCCCTAAAATAGGGGTGAATCACCACCCCAAACTTGAAACATACTTGTCCTCAAGTATGCTCCAACTCAGTCTCTCTGCAAAATTTTCACAAGCCAGAAATGACAAATGCAATGTAAAGAATGATTATTGCTGAATAGGATCAATAGTGACTAAGTACATGGATTCCATCTCTCTCCTCTCTTGCTTTCACAAACCAATCATGAAAAGAGCACAAAGCATATGAACTTCAAATATAGTGCATAAAACACACAAGCTATCCATATTTCTTTCATGTAGTTCCAGGTAAACCATTTCATGATGGTGTTAATCAAGGATGAATAGGAGTGTTGTTTCACCTTCATCCTTTCAACCGTAGGTTTCAAATCACACCAAATGATCTACGGGGCTGCAGAAAAGGGAAAAATGAGTTAGGTTTGATGTTTCCTAGCTCAATGGGCATGAAAATGGAAGAAAGGATTGCGGTAAGATTTTGGAGTGCTATTACATAGAGCACTCATCTTTTCTTTATTTAGATGCTCTTAAACAGGAGCATCTTTTATTTTCTTTTTGCATTTTTTTCTTTTTATTTGCCCTTGGAGTAGATAGGTTATATGATGATGAGAGTGAAGCGGTGAGATGTAGATGTAGCCACCCCAAACTTTTGGAGGTGGCCACAGTTGATATGTGCACTTTGGCATCCTTTCATTAAGTGGAGGGGTAAGAAGATGGTGAGTGAATAGTTAGGTCAAAGAGGGGTAATTGGCATGATTCTCAACATAAGGTATCATGCATGAAAATTAATCCAACACTTCATCCGTCAATGTCACACCACATGAATGAACAACCTGAAATTGATATTTGAATCAAGTGATTTCATAGGCACTAAGCGCTCATAGCTTGCGCAAATCACAATTCAACCAAATCATCCACAAACACAAGAGAGGTGATGCATATGTAAGAAGTCAAGAATTGATACCATTTAGCACTAAACAATGATAATTCACTTGCACTTGTCAAATGCCATCATTTTTAATCCAAAAAGTAGAGATTGGGTTGAAACACACTTTTAGACGAGAAATCTCAAATTTGGGCAAAATTGGCCAAAATGGTGCCAAGTTGCCTTCAATCACATCTAAGCCTATATTATTGAAATTAAAGTAGTAAACAAGCAAATCCTAGCTAAAATATGTAAAAATTACCAAAAATCTACATGATATGCAATCCATGGAAAAAAGGCAAAAATTTTGAAAATTACACAAAAATGGCAGGAATGGAAATTACATGGCATGCAATGATGCAAAGCAGTAAAGAAAATCCACACTAGATAGATCAAAAACAAATAGAGATCATGTCATATAGGTAATCAAAATGAGAGAATGAGATAGGTGGTTCATACCGCCCTACCACCCTAAACTTTTGAATCATGTTGTCCTCAGCATGAAACTAGAGCTTAGGGATAGTAGGGTGAAGATCATGGTTGGTGTGGAGCATCAGAATGTAGGTCACCCTGTTGTGGCCGGTGGTCGACCCTCACCACAGTCGTGGTGTCCTCCTCTCACCTCGGTCGTGGCGTGTCACCACGACTGTGGTTGTTCATGTGTAAAAACTCCTTGATCCCTATAACTTTCCTCAACATTTGCAATCAAATCACCACGACCGTGGCTGGTGGCCACGGCCGTGCTGCCCTCATGTGGCCATGCTCATGGTAGACACCACAACATTGGCCATTCATGTACAAAATTGATAGTTTCACTGTAACTTCCTCAAACTTTTGTAATTAAATCACTACGGCCATGTAGCATGCACCACGGCCGTGGTGAGCCTTGTTTCTGTACTTTGTCAACTCCAATTTGAAATTTTAAAATTCCTACAAGAACTTTGATTTATTGCCACATTTTATTTCACAACCAAGCCTTGATCTTTCCTTCTCTCTCTCTTCAACCTGTCTCATCTGCATTTCATCAAAAATAAAACAAAAACTATCAAGCACAAGTGTGTGTGTGTTTAGGTTTGAGTAAAACAAAAGGCAAAAGTATCAAAAATGAGAGGTTGGGTGAAAAATTCCCCCAAACCTAGGTGGGTTGCCTCCCACAAGCACTGAGTTTCTTTCCTTCATCTCAGCTTCTTGGTGATTCTTCATTCATTCATCTGTTTGGCATTCTCATGTGTCCATTCTTACAAAACATGCATCCCTCATTTGCACTCAATCTGTTTTCCTCATCCCTTTGATCACAATAATCATCATCAATTGTTCCATATTGATCTTCTTTTCTCAAATGATCATTCGGACTTGTGAAGTGATCATGTCCAATATCCCTATTCAGACCCGCCGGGTTGGGGTTTTGTACATGTTGATCTTGATCTTCATGTCCATGAATGAAACTGTCATGGTGCTGCTGTGTACATGAATCTTGGCATCAGCTGTAGATAAGAATGACCTTCTCAAGATGATGGGAATCTTCCTATCCTCCAGCTCCATATCAAGTACAATGAAATATACCAGGAACACTATGCTTTTCTCTTTATCTGTCATCACCAAGACATCATCCACTCTACCCCTATGCACTTTTATGGATCTATCCGCCAACTGGAGAGTGCAATGTGTCAGCTTCAACTTGCCTAAGCCCAACTCAACATAGACATTGTATGGCATAAAATTCACACTAGACCCCAAATCAAGTAAGGACATGTCTATACAATGTCCCCCTCTATAATTAGGTATGAGTGGGGCTCCCGAGTCTTTTCTCTTCACTGGAAGTGAATGTTGTATGATGGAACTCACTTGTTCAGTCAATCTAACCTTCTTTGGAATCCTCCCCCATTGACCTTCTCTTCACAGTGCATAGGTTCTTGAGGAAATTTCCATATGATGGGATTTGCACGATTGCATCCAAGAGTGGAATGTTCACCTTCACTTGATGAAACACCTCAAGAATATCCACATTGTGCTTTTATCTCCTCTTCATTTCCGGTGGCTCATCTAGTGATTCAATGAATGGAGGATCATTGGCTTTTTCCTTGCTTGCATCAATGTGAGGTGGAACACTAGGGATGGTAGGACCAAAAAATGGAGAATGGAGTGGAGCACATGGTATCCCAAAATCAACAGGATGTATCACTGAATCATCTTCGGCAATTTCAATCACAGTATCACCACTTGGTTTCTTTTGTTTTGCTTTGTCAACCTTTCTTTGACTTGCGGGCTGCTCAAAAGATTTGCCACTCCTTAGAACTGTCACAACACTTCCTTGCTCATGGTGGAGAGGGGGAGCTAGTTGTGGCTATGGAGGAGGTGGAGGTGACACTTGGGGTTGAAATTGAGGTGGAGGGGAGAATTGAGGTTGGAAGGTGAATTGTTGGGAAAATGGTGGTGATGGAGGGGGAGGTGGAGTATAAGGCTTGGGATTGCCTTGGAAATGGTAGATGAGATGCATTTTCATGGGAGGTGGATTGTATAAAACTTGAGAAGAGGGCATGGGTCCACTTGCTTCATGGTAGCTCATGATGGGATTTGAAGACAACTTTTCTTCTTGGAGAGAAATTATGGAAGATAGCTGCTCTACTTTCTCTTCTAGTCTTGCAACATCTTTTTGAACATCATCAAATATTTTCAATGTTGAGGGAACCCCTTCCTCAAACCTTGAGCTATATTTTCGACTTTGTGGATCTGGATAGCCATAGGAGTGTGTTATCTTCTTTTCCTCACTATAGAACTCAATAGAATTGACCGGGTGGCAAGGAACATTTGTCACCTGGTTCTTCATGAAGCTCACCATGTCACCAAGAATCTTCATCACTTGTGGGCTTGAGTCATCATGAGTAAGAGGTGTCCCACCAAAGGCATACCATCTTTCATTCATCATGCTAGAAGCTCAAATTCTTGATCCTTCAGCCAACTGTTCAAACAAAGGCCATATCTCCTCAGGTGGCCTAGCCATGAAAACTCCTCCATAAGAAGAGTCCACTGTGTCTTGGTCCTTTAGAGACAAACTAGAGTAGAATGATTGAACTAGCTTCTACAAAGGGATCTCATGGTGCGGGCACTCTCTCAAAAGCTTCTTAAATCTCTCCCGTGCATTATGAAACTACTCATTGCACATTTGACTAAAACTTGTCACAGCACATTGCATTTGTGACAACCTTGCTATAGAGTAGAATCGTCTCAAGAAGGATTTCTTCATTGTTTCCCAACTCATGATGTCCCTTCTTGAGTCATACCAATCTTTGACTCTATCTTTGAGGGAGAAAGAGAACAAGTTCAACCGAATTATATCATCACAAGTCGTTAGCGTCCTGAAGGTGGAGCATACTTCAAGAAAGGAGTCCAAGTGCTTGTAGGGTTTCTCACTCTCCGAGCTGTAGAAGATGGGCAGGAGCCCAAGAAGACCTGGAGGAATAGAGAATTACTCCCCTGGCATTTGATCAACCTTGCTAGAAATTGGCAATTTATAGTTGCTAGGCATGAAGTAGCCTTGAAGTGGCTTGTGAGGTGCATTTTGGCCTTCCATCTTGTTTCCTCCTGAATGGCTTGTCACATGCACAAAGCACAACCAAACAAAAGAAAGCAAGTTAGCAAACCAATATACACAAAGAATGCAAAGAATAATGAATAAATAATAGCAATGATGAGGGTAATAGGAAAAGTCAAAGCAAAACTAACTAGCTAGGACGAGCGCCTCTAATCCCCGACAACGGTGCCAGAAAGTTTGGTGTGTCTCTGCCAATGGTGTTACACACTACTCAATTGGAGTTTGAATAGATGCAACCCCACGGACAGACACACACGGTGGATTCACTTTCAAAATTTATAAAACCTAACTCAACACCTACTCACACAAAGACAACTACACCCGCAAGCGCACGGGGTCATGTCATAGTATAGGAATGTGGCAAGTATAGGGTCAATCCACAGGGAAAAGAGGGGGTACTAGAGCTAGGTTTAGTTTCTCTAGGTTCCTACTACAAAGACTAGCGTTAAGGGGTTTGAAGGTTGTTTTGATTGTTAAACTAATATGAACAAACAAACAATTAAAGGCAGGAATGAAAACTAAGCTAACCCTGGACTAGATTAAATATAAAGAAGTAAGAAAGGATTAAACTATATATGAAAAGGGAAAATTACACTATGGCAAGAAAGAGAGGAGCAAAAGAGCAATTAAAGAGCTAATCTAGCATGAACAAGGCAAGAGCAAAGCAAGAAGCTAACTAGGCAATAAAAGAGCTAACTAGGCTAAGCAAGCACAAAACTAGGGTTTTAAGTAGTAAAGAGAGGTGTGGGCTATTTAGGGGTATGAACTTGTCAATGAGGTTGGGGTGATAACATGCAAGCATTACTCATCCATTAAGATTATCCAAACCAAACAACTAGTTAGAGTCTAATGAATTGACCTAAGCTACTAACTGGCCATGGATGAGATGGGATATGTATAGGGGAACTAGTCCCTAACAACTCCCATTACCCTTACGAGGCTTAATTGGGTTAGGGATTAGGTTCAATTCAATTAAATTCTAATCAAGTCTAGGTTTCTAGATTAGACACTCCTAGGGCAATTAGGGGCCGAGGGTAGTAATGGGGAGGTGAAATTAGGGCTTTGGACCCCAATTCCCCCCACATTCTAGCCTTGAGAAGGCTCTATGCTAACTGCACTAGAATTATCTAATCTATCTACTTAGATCTCTCACTTAGGTTTAGGAAGATTGATTAGGATGTAGGAAGATGGGAGGCAACCTAGGGATCCAAGAATTGGACCTAGGGGCAAATCCCAAAATTAACATATATAAGTAATTTCCCTAAATTCCTAAGTGATTTCACACACAAACCAACAAGAAATTCATGGAGAATGAGATGCAAATAGAACATAATCATTGCCAAATGACATCATAATGTTTACATATCATTTTCCCCCAACATGGTGTCAAAGTAACATAATTTCTCCCCAAACAACCCACCAAGAGGGGCCTAGCTATTCATAGACATGGAAAATACAAAAAGAAAGGAAGAAGAATGAGTAGAGGAGTGAAAAGCCCTGATGAGCTCAGTGAAGACTCCTCCTTATCCACCTCCTAGCAGTTGTAGCTCGAGCTCCCTCCTCCAAGGTAGGTGAATGGCATGGATGTATGGTGAAAATGGGTGAAAACAATGGAAAACTAGGGTTTTGGTGGTGGAAATGGTGAAATGGAGGTGGAATGAGGTGGGAATGGGTGGAGGATGAAATGGGGATGCTAGAGTGGTTGTAGGGTAGCTAACTTCGTGCCCCATCCACCACCTAGGTATATATAGGTGTGGGGGGAGCACTAGGTTAAGTAGGGGCAATATGGGTAAATTAGTGCAAAAATAGGTAGGTTTTGTGAGTAGCACGGCTATGGTGGGTAGGGGTGAGCACGGGTGTGGTATTATGCAATGGTCGTGGGAATTAAAATGGCAAGATCATAAGGTTTTTGTCAGTTTTGGGCTGGAACTGGCACAGCCGTGTTGGGCTCTGGCTAGCACGCGCCTGCTAGCATTCTAGGTCATTTTCTAAAGGTCATGTTGATTGGGGCATGTCCCAGAACAGCCATTTTGGAGTCCTTCCCCTTCATTTGAGTTTTGAACTTGGCCATCCATGAAGGTTATTGCTTCAATACATCCTTTGACCACTTGGGGTAGGTTTGGAGTGGTTTTGGCCTCATTTTGGGCTCCTCCAAGCCTAGGGAAACCCTAGATTCAACCATCTTCTTTCCAATCCATCAAGTAGTGGCCAAAGTACCTATAAAACATGCAAAAACCATCCATAAGGGCATTTGACAGTTAAACACATATTGAGGGAAATAACATGTAATCTAACAATTGTAGATGTGATTGAAATGCAAAATGACACAAGATGAAGCCCTAAAATAGGGCTGAATCAGTATCCTATACCATATATGGTTGATAAGAAACTAAGCTATATTTGAAGATAAAAATCCAATTGTGCAGACAGTTTTGAGGAAAATTCAAAATGAAGTAGACAACCTATACATGTACAGATAGACTCCTTTTGTTCTAGTTTATTTTATGGGCTAGCCCACCCCTTGTAAATGTTTTAAGTAGTAAATGAGAAGAAGTAGCATGCATAATGATAAAAAGAGAGAGAGAGAATCAGGATAGTGTACACTTGAGTGTACCGGAGGCACTACACACCTTATCCCTTTTAAATATGCAATAATTTTTGAAAAAATCTAAACTACTGATCTTCTTAAATATCTTAAGAACATACTATATAATAAATTTCAACTCATTTAGGCACTTATAGATCGTGCATCTAATGGAGGCAAAAATCATGCATTTCAAATTAGTTTTGTACGTCGATTTTGTTGTCCTTGAATGAGTGACTTACACTCATCCAAATGAGCTCAAATTTTGTATGTAGCCTATTATTATCGTAACCATGAAGATCAATAGATTAAATTTTGGAAAGATGTGATCTAGATAGGAAAATGACATTGAGGTGTACAGCATGATCTGTGCAGTCAAGTGTATTCTAGCCTGACTCATATATATATATATATATATATATATATATATATATATATATATATATATATATATATATATATATATATATATATAGGGTAGTGATCCAATGAAAAAAATCCTATGGTGAGAGCATGAGAGGTGTTTGAATAACTAAAAATTTGTAACTATTTTTTATATCCAACCATATAGATGGTAAAAGCATCAATTCATTTACCTTCTCACGAAAAATCGTTGCAATTAGACATTGTTCACATGTCCATATGTATAATATACACTTTTTGCATCCAACGGTCAGCCTGAATTCATTATAGAGCATCGAAAAGTATTTAGTTGTTGTGAATGATATACAAATCGGACGGTGATAAAATTTTATAGGAAGGTAAATATTAAGTTATGTTTGTAACCTATATGGTTAGATTATGAAAAATTGGTCCATGTGAAGAGTTATTCAAATGCCTCTCATGCTCTCACCAAGATATGTTTCTCACTATATATATACATATATATGTATATATATATATATATATATATATATATATATATATATATGTATATGTGTATGTATATATATATATGTATATATATATATGTATATGTATATATATATGTGTGTGTATATATATGTATATATAGGTATATATATACACACATCAAAATCATTATTGTTTGCTCATTTATTGAAACTTATTCCAACCCATTATGTAAAAGAAAGGCTAGTCTATAAATGTGGGATCTAACAAGATATTGAGGAATCAATGGTTCAAGTTATACTAATTGATGTCAAAATGGTTTACACAACAAAATTGAGGGACTAGTTTGAAAATACTCTCTCTAATGAAGAGAAATGATTTATTTAGGCACAAGAACTTAAAAGGTGACTAATTTACATTAAATGACGTGATAATTAATAAAAGTTATCACTTACAAGTTGGAAAGAAGGACTCAGTTGCAATTGAGCTCAAGTTTTGGGAAAACTATGAATAATGTTTCAAGATAAATTTAGTACCCAAAATCCAGCATGTTACAACTCTCCACCCCTTAAACAAAATTCCATCCTTGAAATCAGCTTAGTCACGTACAACTCTTCACCCCTTAAGGGATTCAACTAGAAGTCTAAATAGGTATCTCAACTACAATGTAATATCCTTCACCGACTCTAGGTTTCTCCTCTAGGGTTTTCTTATACCACCTTGATTGTGACTTAGCTCAAGAAATCATGGATAAAACTCCATAAAGTCAATTTTCTTTACATGGAGTATAATAAAAATTATTATTTTTTCAATACATAATGAAAAATGACCATATTCAATGTGTGATCCAAGTCACTTTTTTCCTTTCAAAAATTGGTAAATCATTCTCCCGTTGCCATGAGATTCCTAACCTGTGACCTCTCAGTCATGCAACAACAACTTTACCACTCAAGTTCAACTACATTGGCGAGATCCAAGTCAGAGTTGTCTCATGTATACATTCTAGTTAATATTACTCCACCATCCCAGCTACTTGACATAATTTGGGGATTTTGATTTCTATAAAACATAATAAGCCACCTAAGCATATAATATTCTCTAGGGTCATGCACGGATTTCTAAGTTGAGAACCAAAGTTTCATGTTACACCACACCATTATTACATAAACTATAAATATCTTAGTCAAGATTTAAAAATTCATAAAAAATTGATATAACAGCCACTAAACTTTATATGATGTTTTATTGGGTCAACATTTTTAAAAATACTTTGTTCTTATGGCTCCATTTTCAATGGGTAGAATTTTACATTCATATAATAATTATTGTCCATAATTTACATATCATTGATAATTGGGAGTTCCAAAAAAGTCTAGAGGTCCTAATGTTATCACCTTCTACCATTTAATTCTTTTGTCATGGATAGGAATGCAAAAAAGAATTGCATTAAATTTTGGATTTGTAATTTTTTCTATATAATAACTTGTGGTTGTACTTAACTAAAGAGGAACTGTAGGATGATCATTTGTATATTTATAGTGGTGTTTAGGTGTTCTAAGGGCTGGATTCCAAATCTAGATACATGTGTCTTAAAAATTTCTTCCCCGGTAATACCTCCATGTAAATATATGCCTAGAAGAGTCTAACATCTATATGATAAGATAGGTATTGTTATATGACTTCCTATTGAGGTACATACCCAACATCCTAGGCTATTGGTGTATCCTATTTGTTGTCTAGGTATATCCAAGTAAGTGAACACATAATATTAGGGTTTTCCTATAGTTCTAGGTGTACTTATTATTTAACCCTAATTTCTAAAAGAAATGCATGAGTGTCAACTGTTTATAGGCTCTAATACCATTTGTAATGTTTGAGCCCACTTCCCAAGGCTCTAGTAGAGTTTCAAGGATGATGACTTGTAACATTCTAATTTTCAAGATAATTTAAAACCATAGAACGTAGTTTTTCCTAAATAGCAAAAGTTGAGGAATGCAAAAAGGCCAATAACAGTTGTTCTTATATGAAAGTGGGATGAGAACACTTAAAATAAGACTCAAATTCATATTTCACTTTCAAATATGCATTATGTATATCCATTAACTCATATTAATCCTCTTTCATTTTCTCTCTCCTCCAAAATGACCATAAAATATAGGAAGAGGTTAAAGAGGTGACCATGTGGTTATTGAGTGAATAAAACTTGAAATGGTGACTCAAGGATTCAATATTAGGAGCCTTTTTCAAAATTGGCTTACCTTTAATGCATTAATATTAAGATTTATAGCCAATATAGGATTTATGGACCATAATGTGTACATATAATTATATAGGAACGTTCTAGAACCTCCAATTTTTACATGGTTCAAATTTGAACTCATTTGACCAATGTTTGACCCTCCATGTAGCATACTCAATTCTAGGTATATAAGTTAATCCTCCATCCTTTTGGGCCCCTACTAGACTATTTTGTTAATCAAACTCCTTCCTTCTCTCTTCTGGACCCTTTTCATATAAATGTGTTTTAGTATGCATAATTCTTGATTTTAAGATAGATTATAACTTGTTGAGAACTTTTAAAACCTAATTGACTGATGTTGTCTCGTGAATATAAACACATAACATGTAATAAACCCTACTAATTAAATTATGGGAATTAGTGAGTAGTATCACAAATTTAATGTCTTGATCCTAGTAATATACTCTGGAGTAACCTTGGAGGCTTATAATGAGATAATTAGAGATAACTTTAAAGGATTCACCATGTTAGGATAATAAGATAAGCTAATTACCCTATTTAAGTGATTAATGCATAATTGTAAAATTATAACACAAATAATTTCAAACCCTATATTTGAGTTCAAATTTGGGTTCCCCATATCAAAATTATATAACCCACCAAGTCTGGACTTAATCAGAGGTCAAATACACACCTAATGTCAATTAGAGGACTTTGACTAAGTTAGAAAATATTATATCATGGATTTTTTATTTTGGACCTAAGTCTAGGTTTTATTTTGTCACGCATCACTTGCTCTTGTGGCTATGACTCAAGTGAGTCGTGGGCCCTCTGTTGGGTTGGGTAACAGGGTAGCAGGACTAAGTCGCCCCCTACCTCTGGATTCGACATGAGTGTGCTATCTCCTTAGTGCTGCAATCCCTCCCCTAGCCTTTCTCTCACTATGTTGACTCATTCTTTGCGCTTTCTTTGCCAAAAAAACTCCTCTCATCACTTCGAGTCCATAGACCCCTTAGTAACTCCAATTGGGAGATGAAATTGCAAATTCCCTTTTTCCCCTAAGCCTACAATCTCACCTGCCTCCTTGGCTCCCCATAAACCACCTAATCTTGGCCCCGAGCACCCTGCTTCTGACCTAGGAACATCCTTTAGATTCCTCAGAAGATTCCTTTGCAGTCAATTGTCCTTGTGGCATAGTAGCAGCTATTTTCAGTGTCGACCTTCTTCTCTAGCGAGAAGGCTGACACAATGTCTATGTAGTTCACCTCTGAGAAATTTCTGGTGAGGTAACCATCTATAGACTATTCTCTTTCATTTCATGTATGCATCTTGTTTCGATTCCTTTAAGACTACTGGGTCGACAAATACTATTGTCTTCTGCTATTTTGGCTTTCCGTCGAGAAGGGATCCTTAGGTCCTTGACCCCAGAAACCCAGCCAAACTGATCGTGGGAGGTTGGTAGAACATCTACGATCACAGAACACTGGTGATGTATATTTGACCTCCCTCACAGGTTTCCATGATGGCTCACGACACTGTCATCCCATAATGCATTTTTGACTAAGAAACTCACTGATCTTCTCACACGATCATGTTTTATTATGCTCGTTTCTCTTCCTCCTTCAACTTTTGTGTTTGTAATGAAGCTAGAGCCCGTCAAGATCCTCTCTACCATGTATCCCTAACATACCCAAGTTTCAATTTTTCTGCTCTGGCTGCTGAGTGCAGTGAGCTTCTTCACCTGTTCTGACAACCTCAAGATTTGATCTGATGTTTGTTGTGTATGGGATGATGAGACGGATCTAGGAGCAGGTTCCTTTCTCATGAGGGGGCCTATGTGGGGATTTCCCTTCCAAGCTACAAGCTCCAGTGGGCATCCATGGTGTGGGATATGGGGAAATCAATCCCTGGGGCAAAAGCCCAGTCCTGCCCATGGAGCCTACACTCGACCCACACCACCCAAGAAGGGTATCTCAAATATTTTGTACACTTTGACCCCGTGTTGACCAAGTGATATCCATGACATTTCCCTAAAATTCAGTGTCATGTTGATGCTTCATTATCGTGAATCATTTGATGACATTTCTATCAATTTGCATTTTATTTTCCCTCTCAATCAGAAAATGATTTTAACCTATAAAAATCATAACTAATTGTTGGTTCAACAGAAAAATATAAATATATATATTTTTTAAATTAGAAAAATGTGACTGATTTATTAGGGTAGGTTTCATGACTAGGTTTCCAACTTATAGTAGGGTCATTTTCTAAGTAAAGGATTTAATGTAATTTATAATAATTGAATGCACATATATTTTGACTAGGTTGTGACAGCCTTGAACCTGAGTCTAGGAGGTGTTATTGAGTATTTAGGCTTGATCCTAAGGTATGTGCATCCTCTATTTTATTTTGGGCATTATTAGACTAAAACCTACTTTCTCTTAATGAGGCATCTCTTGAACTGTTATTCCTAATGAAGATATAATTTCTTGGACATTTATATTTCCTGATGTTGACTCATTATATACATGTAGTTTTTGGACTACCTTGTGTATATGGGTTCTTTGTACCCCTCTTATAATTGCCTTTTATATAAAATTGACTGAAATGATAGTCTTGCCTCTCTATTTTATGCATGTTACATGTTTGACTAGAATATCTAGAATAGTGGTACTTATGAACAACTATACATATATAGGGTGTGCATATTCCACCTTGGGTGTGAGTTTTCACCCTCATTTCTTTTTAGTCCATGATCAATTGGTGTTATGGCCCTGTTTTAGGTATATTTAGTCTACATTGTTATGCATTCAAAAGATTATTGTTTTATTTTGTGGTTGTGATGAAATGTTATGGCAAGACACTTTTATTCTCATATTCAGAACCTAAAAATTTAATATGTCTCATTTCTCTTGTTATATTTCTTTTGAACTTGCCTACTTGCAAATAGCCCCCTTCTTGTGGAAACGTCTCTTTTTGGACCTTTAACACAATATAATGCTCAAAGTGTTTATTATATGTACATACTCAGCCTTTGTTGACCTATACGTTGTTTCCTATGTTCTGGGTGATGTTCCCTTCCACCAAGGTGTAGGTACATTAGAAGACAAGGACTCAGGAAGATCAACTATAGGTCATGAACTTAAGGATATCTTGGAATATCTGAGTTTCCCTATGCAACTGGCTTTAGATGTATACCTTTTTATTATGTCATACCGCTTCTTATAGTGAGGAATAATTGTATATGAATTATCACGTAACTTTGTAATATTTTTGTTTCCACTGCTTATAAACTTCATGCTCTAATCTATATACCATTTGAGAGATGAATGAAATTCCTCCTTTCTTTCTTATTGGAAATGGATGGACTTATTCTTCAATTCAGTGAAGGGTGGATCCCCTATCGGTCCTCATACTTTACAAAATGGTATCAGAGCCAGGTTGTCGGTAACTTGACTATTTCAAGTTATCCTATATTGTTCCTTGATTAGGTACATAGGTGACCCTTTACCCATAGTTGATGCACCTAATCCTAAGTAGTGGAATATTGAATAGGGTTTCAATCCTTATCTAATTTGATGATTTCCACTTCTACGTATAGTCGAGACTCAGTTTTTGGGAACCCTAGTTAGTCCTACACCCTTTATGGAGTACATAATTTCCCTACATAGTGGTTGATAATCTTGGTCATTAGATTCTATTTCCCAGCCTTATGGGAAGATAGTTTACAACTAAATTATAGGTTGGCTTGAACACTAATAGGACCAAACCTAATTCCAATTTAGGCCCTTAGCATGCCTCAGATATGACTACTAGGAGGGTTGAGCATGTATAGAGGATAATCATAAAACTCGGGCATAATTTGATATATGGTGATGATTCCCTTAATGCTAGGTGATTGAATTAATTAGCTATATTGTATTTAGGTATGCCTTACCTTCAACATGGAGTATGTCCACATAGCTATACCTGAATCCATCTAAGAGTTTGATACCATATTCAGTGAGCTTGTCATGCCTCATATGTAGAATTTACTAAAGAAAGCTACAAGTTTTAGTAGATATCCTTAGGTGTTCACCTCTCTCATCTCCCATAGTGTGACTTGATTATCCAATGATTGAGATGAGTAGATTGACTGTGTAGGTTACCTTACCTTCTGAAGGCTCTATAGTTGTAAACCAACAAGTATTTGGAAAACCCTAAATCCCTTCATATAATGGTTGGATAATCTTATGATTCCATTAGGTCTTGCGATAAGGCTTTGTCAATTATGCTTAAGAGTGCCACGGGGAATGTTGGATGTCGTACCTCGTTAAGGTTTGATAAAATTTGACCATGCATAATAAGAAACTCTTCTCCCTCCTATATATATATATATATATATATATATATATAGTAGAGGGTAGTCAAATGCCATGTGTGTTGTTTGAAGGATTAACCCCTTAAATAAAAGGATGTGATGATAAAATAATAGTATGTGTGTTTGTTGTTAGAGGTGGTTGACTTGATTTTTGGGTCAATTTCCGACACCAATTTTGGATTTTTCATCGCAAGGTTTGCATCGTCAAACTTATTTTCATTATTAATTTATATGTACAAAAGAAAAAAATATATGATTTTATCAATGGTTTTAGAACTAAGTCACCACCATAAGAAATTATGAGTTGTAGATAAACCCTTTAATGAAGAATCACTTGACTAAAATCATCAACCTAAGACCCTATGACTAAATGTGGTGTGGAGAGTATGAAGAAGCTTTGGAAACATATGACCTAGATTCACCCTTGATACCCCCTCTAGATGATTAGATAAGTTATAGATTAATATTTTTAAGAATGTATCTTTACTTAAGGAATAATCAAGATTAATAACAGTTTCTATGAGTAAAACTTAGATAACTCCTAGTGATAATGTCAAGAAAATGTAGCCACCCCATGACCAGGATTAGAGAGTAATCCTTGCTTATTATAACACCATAAATGTCACTTTGATAATTAGAATAAATTTAAAAGTGTATCTTCCCTTATCTTCAAATTATGAACTTACGTCAGATAAAGTACTCAGTTAGGTTTAAAAAAATGATTTATCTATACCTAAAATCTTGAACTTAATGCTCACACATTTTATATTACTGAAAATGAATGGTACAGGTGTCTCTATTATAGGAACTAGGGTTAACACACTAGGGATGTATATATTAACGAATGTATGTCTTACCCTTATGATCACAACAAACTAAAGTGAAAATTAACTAAGTATGCCTTAAACATAACATATGTAATTTAGTGTGTTCCCTAAAACATGGATCATTAGTTCATAACTGGCATACAATACACTAAATGCACCAATGCAAATGCTAAAACATGGTTAGTAACAAAACCCTAATGTTACACCTTAATCGTTGTCCACCTAATAGTTTGTAGATAATGACTTGGTAGTCAAACACAAACTAATCATATTCATGGCTAAAATATGTAAATATATCCAACTTAAGGTATGACCCTAATATTGAAAGAAAAAGGAGAGTCGTATGCATGTCACACACTACTTTCAATATCACTCGATATTTAGTAGACATGCTAATCATAAAAGGAAAATTAACTTAATAGTAATAATGATAGGAATCATGGTATTTGAGGATTGGTATTTCTACGCAAGTTTAGTCCACCAAATTAGTGGTAGCAATTTGAATAGTTCTATTGGTAGATCTATTTTTGTAAGATTGGTCATTCATTCTTAAGCTATAGAACATAAGGATCTATGGAACAACGTAGTGACCTTATATAGTGTAGCGACATGGTTCATGTAAGAGGATAATAAAATCGTCATAACAATGTCAGTAACCTTTCTGAAAATTTAACACCACTAAGATAATCTATTTTGTAGCTCAACCAAGAATAAAAGGAAACTATGAGGACTCGATGCATGAAATAAAGTAGGCACACCATGGTGGTTTTGGATATAAGTATGATACAAGGTGTTGTACAATAATCTACTACATTGTGTATACTAGAAATGTAGAGTGGTTTAGAAGTATGTCATAGCACTCATGGCTAGTGATGGATGGATTTCGGGAACGAAATCCTCTTTAAGGGTTGGAGTGTTGTAACATACTCAATTTTAGGTATATAAGTTAATCATCCATCCTTCTATGCCCCTACTCGACTATTTTGTTACTCAAACTCCTTCCTTCTCTCTTCTGGACCCTTTTCATATAAATATGTTTTAGTATGCATAATTCTCTACTTTAAGATATATTAGACCTTGTCGAGAACTTTTACAACCTAATTGACTGATGCTATCTCGTGGATATAAATCATAGCATGTAATAACCCTAATAATTAAATTATGGGAATTAGTGAGTAGTATCAAAAACTTAATGTCTTGATACTAGAAATATACTCTAGAGTAACCCTAGAGGCTTATAATGAGATAATTATAGATAAATTCAAAGGATTCACCATGTTTGGATAATAAGATAAGATTGTCACCCTCTTTAAGTGATTAATGCATAATTCTAAAATTATAACACAAATAATTTCAAACCCCATATCTGAGTTCAAATTCGGGTTCCCCATATTCAAATTATATAACTTGCCAAATTTTGGAATTAATCGGAGGTCAAATACACCCCTAATGTCAATTAGAGGACTTTAACTAAGTTAGAAAATATTTATATCATGTATTTCCAATTTTGGACCTAAGTCCAGGTTTTATTTTGTCACGCATCACTTGCACTTGTGGTTGTGACTCATGTGAGTCGTGGACCCCCGTCAGGTCAAGTAACTGGGTAGTGGGACTAAGTCATCCCCTACCTTCAGCTTTGATGTGAGTGCACTATCCACTCAGTGTTGCAAACCCTTTCCCTAGCCTTTCTCTCGTTGTGCTAACTCATTCTTTGTGCTTTCTTCGCCAATAAACTCCTCTCGTCACTCCATGTCCATAGACCCCTTAGTAACTCTGATTGGGAGATGAAATCACAAACACCCTTTTCCCCTAAGCCTGTGATCTTAGCTGACTCCATGGCTCCCCATAAACCACCAAATCATGGCCCCAAGCACCTTGCTTCTGACCTGGGAACAACCTTTAGACTCCTCCAAAGATTCCTTTCCAGTCAATTGTCCTTGTGGCATAGCAGCAGCTGCTACTGGTGCCAACCTTCTTCTTTGGTGAGAAAGCTGACACAACAGCTTTGTAATTCACCTCCAAGAAATTCCTAGTGAGGTATCCATATATAGACTGTTCTCTTTCATTTCATGTATGCATCTCGTCTTGATTCCTTTTAGACTGTCGAGTCAACAAACATTGTTGTCTTCTACTATTTTGGATTCCCGTCGAGAAGGGCTCCTTAGGTTCCTGACCCCAGAAACCTAGCCAAACTGATCGTGGTAGATTTACGGAACATCTAGGATCATAGAAAATTGGTGATGTATATTTGACCTCCCTCACAGGTTTCCATGATGGCTCACGACATTGTCATCCAGAATGCATTTTTGACCAAGCAACTCACTGATCATCTCACACGATCAGGTTTTATTATGCATGTTTCTCTTCCTCCTTCAACTGTTGTGTTTGTAATAAAGCTAGAGCCCATCGAGATCCTCTCTACCATGTATCTTTAACATACTCGAGTTTTTTTTTTTTGCTCTGACTTCTGAGTTTAGTGAGCTTCTTCACCTGTCCAGGCCACCTTAGGATTTGATCTGATGCTTGTTGGGTTCAGGATGATGAGACAGATCTAGGAGCAGGTTCCTTTCTCATGAGGGACCCTCTGTGGGGATATCCCTTCCAAGCTACAAGCTCCAGCAGGCGTCCATGACATGGGAGATGGGGAAATCAATCCCTAAGGTGAAATCACAGTCCTGCCCATGGAGCCTACACTCGACCCACACCACCCATGAAGGGTATCTCACAAATTTTTTACACTTTGACCCTGTGTTGACCAAGTGATATCCGTGCCATTTCCCTAAAATCCAGTGTCACATTGATGTTTCATTATCATAAATCATTTGAGGGTATTTTTGTCAATTTGCATTTCATTTCCCCTCTCAATCAGAAAATGATTT
This sequence comes from Alisma plantago-aquatica, assembly GCA_963693085.1. NCBI lineage: Eukaryota > Viridiplantae > Streptophyta > Magnoliopsida > Alismatales > Alismataceae > Alisma > Alisma plantago-aquatica. The sequence continues at coordinate 210,141,470 of OY856409.1, forward strand.
TAACCTGTAAAAATCATATCTAATTATTGGTTCAACAAAAAAATATAAATATATATTTTTTGAGATCAGAAAAATGCGACTGATTTATTGGGATCCACGACCAGTTTTCCAACTTACAGTAGGGTCATTCTCTAACTAAAGGATTCAATGTAATTTATAATAATTGAATGCACATATATTGTGACTAGGTTGTGATAGCCCTAAACTTGAGTCTAGGAGGTGTTATTGAATATTTAGGCCTGATCATAAGGTATGTATATCTTATATTTTATTTTGGGCATTATTAGACTAAAACCTACTTTCTTTTAATGAGGCATGTCTTAAAATGTTATTCCTAATGAAGATCTAATTTCTTAGACATTTATGTTTCCTGATGTTAACTCTTATATCCATGTAGTTTCTAGACTACCTTGATTATATGGGTTCTTTGGACCCCTCCTGTTGTAATTGCCTTTTATATGAAATTGATTGAAATTATAGTCTTGCCTGTCTATTTTATGCATGCTACATTCTTGACTAGAATATCTAGAATAGTGGTACTTATGTACAACCATACATATATAGGGCGCGTGTATTCCACCTGGGGTGTGAGTTTCGACCCTCATTTCTTTTTAGGCCATGATCCTTTCGTGTTATGGCCCTATTTTAGGTATATTTAGTCTACATTGTTATGCATACAAAAGATTATTGTTTTATGTTGTGGTTGTGATTAACTGTTATGGAAAGGCACTTTTATTCTCATATTTGGAACCTAAAATTTAATATGCATCATTTCTCTTATTATATTTATTTTGAACTTACCTAATTGTAAGTAGCCCCCTTCTTATCGAAAGTCTCTTTTTGGACTTTTAACATAATATAATGCCCAAAGTGTTTATTATATGTATATATTCAACCTTTGATGACTAATATATTCCCTTCCACCCAGGTGGAGGTACATTAGAAGACAAGGACTCAGGAAGATCAACTACAGGTCATGGACTTAAGGATAGCTTGGAATATACGAGTTGCCCTCTACAACTGGATTTATATGTATACCTTTTTATTATGTCATACCATCTCTTATAGTGAGGAATAATTGTATATGAATTATCATGTAACTTTGTAATAGTTTTGTTTTTGCTGCTTATAAACTTCATGCTCTAATATGTATACCATTTGAGAGATGAATGAAATTCCTCCTTTCTTTCTTATTGGGAATTGGATGGACTTCTTCTTCAATTCAGTGAAGGGTGGATCCCCTATCCGGTCTCACTCTTTACACTCCAATTAATTTAGGATAAGTTTGTATATAGTTTTACTATAGAATTAATTGAATTCACATTAATCACATTTAATTTCCTAAGTCTTGGTGTCACTCGTTTCAGCCTCATTATTACCTTCTATACACATCATCTAATGGTTGGAGTTTGATACTCAGTAATCAGATGGCTTGGCGGCCGTCAACTACCTCTGTGACTTCTGCGAGACAGAACGGATGTGCAAGTGATTTTATCTCCAATTCGTTCTCCTTCTCTCATCCACCATTTCACATGATTCTTCCTCCTTATTTTTTGCCTCTAACAGATGTTTCATCCAATCCATAGCATAGCCTCCCTTGTGAGTTGTGGATAAAACACCCAACTTTGGCTCTCACTGTCTCTCCATCTTAAGTTCATAGTCGCCTCTTTAGAACCCCTCTTGCCTATTTGATGCAACCATGAGCACCTCTAGGTTCAGACAAGTGCTCCTCCTCTTTCAATTTAATCGCCAAAGCCCCAAGTCTCCTGGACCTACCTGACTTCCATATCCAACTACCGTCAGTGTACCATGGACCTCACTTCCTCCTTTGGCTCAATTAGAGTGTCTGTAAGAATCCACGCCACTTCATCTTCAGTCCCTCTTTTCTCGATTGCACTGTGATGGTCCCAAGTGTGGAGTCATGTAACTCGATGAGAACCCTTGTCGGTGAGCCACTATTGTGACCACTTAGAGCCCCCTTGACCATGGGAATGCTCTGTACAAGTCCTTTAGACCTCGGTGAGTCTTCAAAAACACTCAGGTTTGTCTTAATGACACCCTTCTAGTAGTTCTACTTTTGAGATTTATTTTGTAGATTTCACCATGATCGTTTTGATGCTTTTAGTACCCATAACCTAGGTTCATCTTGATTGCCGAAAGTCGTCGAATGTAATGGGATTGTTCCCCAGAATCGATCACCAATAGGGCTTGAGCTTTTCTCATGCTTTGAGCCCTAGAGTTTTGCTTCCTCTCATGTGATGGAGAGGAAGATGCCAGGTTGTAATGTGACCCAGTTGCCCCTGGATGATTAATCAAACTATCAATCATGTATGGGCAGTTTCGGGATTTCACATCTTCTTTTAATCTTTCTGATGTGCGGCGTTGATTTGGTTGAATGACTTATTTGCACTCATTGGCTTGATTACATGTAACGCACACATAAGGTCTTTCTATATTTTCATCCATTATTTACATCGAATTAATGTTTTTTAATCGATGTCACAATATAGTTCTCTACTCCCCGATTGGTCAGTTTTTGAAAATTAATAATAAATCATAAGATGCTCAAAAAAATACAAATAAATAATCATTGGAAAGAATTATTTGAGAGGAATCTGATCATTAGGTTTTCAAGCTATGATTTGCCTTTCTATTCTGATGTTTTATTTGAAACCCTAATTTAAATTATGAAACCCTAATTATGTACCACATATGATTAAGGTGATCTAATCCAACCTAGTTTTACTAAGTCACTGATGTTGATTAGTGAGCCTAACTTTAATGCACTCAAACCCTGATTCACCCTAATTCAACCTAAGATCAATACAAGGTATTGATGAATGATGTTTATGAACAATTACTTAGGGTCTAATCAAGACAGGGGGAAATTTGACCTATATTTGACTCAAGGAACAGGAAGACTATCTTAGGATCTACATTGCTCCAAGGTAAATGGGCCATGGTACTGAGCATAAGTATTTATGGTTGACTACATGTTAAGTACAAGTAGACATTATGATTTCAAGTTTAATGTTTATATCAAATTGCTTGATGATTTCTATGTGTTATGTCCTATGGTTAAAATGCTCATTATGATTAAAGTTTATGATTAATGACTCATGAAACTCATGTTAATGTTCAAGAGGGAGAAATCCCATCATGTTAAGAGATCATGTTCAATAGGCATAAATCCCATCGTGTTAAGTTCAAGAATCATGATTATGCTAATGTTAATGTCATGTTAATGATTAAGTTAGTTGGAATTGAACTAGTCTTTATATGCTCCCACATCATCAACCCCAAGGGGTCGTCAAGGGCTTTCCTAACATCAAGGCTTTCCTAGCAATCATGTGCTCCTAAGGGGGCATTATAGAGGTATGCATACAATTACTATTCAATTCTTCATGTTAATAATGATTCAAGAATGATATTCAATAATGCTTATAGTCAATTCATGTCAATTTTTTCTTACATGTCAAATATACTTTATTTTGCATATGTTATAATGTGCCAATATTGTTTACGGATGTGTTGTTTTTCTCCTTCACATGGCTGGAGATGTGATGTCCCCAGGAATTAGAGCAACTAAGGACTCAAGAGGAGCAAGCAAGGATTAGAAGATCTTCAAGAACCAAATGGTGGGGTGCCATCCATACTAGGCAATCCAATCATGTTTACCTTTATGAATGGTTTTCCATATTTATAAATGTTTAAGCATATCATAGAAATCAATTGTAGTTTCCTATTCAAAGAACAATGTATGAATCTCAATGGTGAATCATGTGTTTATTTGCTATGATTTCATAAATGTGACATCCCCCTTCAAGATGAAATCTTCCACTCAGTTATGTTATATATCATAAGGTGGGGTGTTACATTAATAGTATTAGAACCAATAAATGGATGGCCACCAGGAAGCAATTCATATGTTCTAACCCTAGATATAGATATGAGATTAGAGTTTAGGGATAGATTATTAAAGGAAAGATACCATGACCTACAACGATTACAGTTTTCACCTTAAAAGAGATAGAGGTCAGAAATATTTAGATCTCAAGTATCGACCTACCCTAGCTAATGGGATAACCTCCTCATTTTTATTGATTATGGCCAGCCAATTGAGAATGGAAGAGGAATGTCATGAGCATAAGAACTTTGATGTGTCTCCCTTTTTCTTACTAGTACATATGGTATGGGACACGTGTACCTGTGGGTTAATGAGAGGTAGCATGTTATGATTCGACATTTTTGGGTATGTGCCTAATCACCACATATCTAGATATGTAGGAAGTAGCTAAAGATAGAAGGGTAAATAGTCACCTACACCTAATGTTAAGAAAATTATGCCAAGTCGAAGGTAGGTGTCCTAAGTGTAAATATGGGTTTAGTTTCATAAACCCTAAAGTATAAAGTTGAGGAGATAAGAAGTGATGTAATAATTAGATTATATTCATTTGAACCCTTTTTATGAAATAGATTCACTTTTTCATGCAAATTTTAGTATTTCTTTCATTATGTGAAGAAGTAACCCTAAGGTGGGTAGTACCCTAGAAAATTTGACGAAAAAATTTGTTTTGAGGTGGGTAGATTGTAACATCCTAATTTTCAAGATAATTTAAAACCATAGAATGCAGTTTTTGCTAAACAACAAATATTTAGGGGTTAAATGCAAAAAGGCAAATAATGGTTGTCCTTATATGAAAGTGGGATGAGAAAACTTAAAATAAGACTCAAAATCATATTTCACTTTCAAATATGCATTATGTATATCCATTAACTCATATTAATCATTTTTCATTTTCTCTCTCCTTCAAAATGATCATAAAATAGAGGAAGAGGTTAAAGAGGTGACCATGTAGTTATTAAATGAGTAAAACTCGAAATGGTGACTCGAGGATTCAATATTAGGATCCTTTTACCAAACTGTCTTACCTTTAATGCATTAATATTAAGATTAATAGCCAATAAAGGAGTTATGGAACATAATGTGTACAAACACAAAATATAATTATATAGAAACGTTCTAGGCCCTCCAATTAATATATAGTTCAAATTTGAACTCATTTGATCCTTGTTTGACCCTCAAATTAATTTAGGAGAGGCTTGCATATAGTTTTACTATAGAATTAATCGAATTCACATTAATCACATTTAATTTCCTAAAGTCTCAGTGTCACGTGTTACATCCTCACTATTTCCTTCTATATGCGTCATCTAACAACTGGAGTTTGATTACTCGATGATCGAACGGCTTAACACTTGTCGACTACCTCTGTGACTTTTGAGAGATAGAACGGATGTGCAGTGACTTGATCTCTGATCTGTTCTCCTTCTTTCCTCCACCATTTCATGTGATTCTTCATCCTCCTTGTCTGCCTCTTTCATATGTTTCTACCAATACCTAGGACGCCCTCCCTCGTGAGCTGTGGACAAAACACCCAACTTGGGCTCTCACTATCTCTCCATCTTAAGTTCACAAACGCCTCCTTAGAACCCCTCCTGCCTATTTGATGCAACCGTAAGCACCTCTAGTTTCATAGAATTACTCCTCCTCTATCAATTTCATCGCCAAAGCCCCAAGTCTCTTGGACCTACTCAATTTACATCTCCAGCTGCCGTTGGTGTACCACGACCCTCAGTTCCTCCTTTAGCTCAATTGGAGTGTCTGTAAGCATTCACGCCACCTCGTCTTCGGTCCCTCTTTTCTCAATTACACCGTGATGGTCCCAGCTGCCAGGTCTTGTAACTTGATGAGCACCCTTATTAGCGAGCCACCGCTGTGACCACTTAGAGCCCCCTTGACTATGGGAATGCTTTGTACAGGTCCTATAGACCTTCGAGATTCTTAACAAACACCCAAGTTTGTCTTATTGACATCCTTCTAGTAGTTCCACTTTTGAGATCTATTTTGTAGATTTTGCCATGATAGTTATGATGCTTTTAGTACCCATAACCTAGCTTCATCTTGACTGCCAAAAGTCATCAAAGGTAATGGGATTGTTCCTCATAATCGATCACCAATAGGGCTCAAGATTTGCTCATGCTTTGAGCCCTGGAGAGATTCCTCTCACATAATGGAGAGGAAGATTCTAGATTGTAATGTGACCCAGTTGCCCCTAGCTGATTAATCAAATGATCAATCATGTATGGGAAGTTTCAGGATTTCGCATCTTCTTTTAATCTTTCTGACATGCGGCCTTGGTTTGGTTGAATGACTTATTTGCCCTCGTTCGTTTGATTAAATGTAATGCACACATAAGGTCCTTCTATCTTTTCATCCATTATATACATTAGATTAATGTTGTTTTGAGTTGATGTCACAATATAGTTCTTTGCTCCTTGATTGGTCAGTTTTTGGAAATTCACAATAAATCATAGGATGCTCAAAAAAATACAAATAAATAGTCATTGGAAAGGGTTTTTGGAGAGGAATACGGTCTTTAGGATTTCAAACTATGATTTTCCTTCATATTCTGACGTTTTATTTGAAACCCTAATTTAATTTAAGAAACCCTAATTATGTACCACATATGATTAAGGTGATCTAATCCAGCCTAGTTTTCCTAAGTTACTGATGTTGATTATGTTGGTATGTATGCCCATAGAGCAAGTCATATGATGATTGTAATGGGATACTTTGTAATTGATTTGAATAATAATAAAGGCAATTTCCAATCTATATGTTTAAACTGTTTCTGAGATGATGGTGTAACATGATAGATGTCTAAAGATTGTTTTACTCAATGACGTATGCTTTTAGGTTAAGGACCTAAATGATGAGATCATACGGATGTTAAGAGTATACATTCTTGTATAGTCCCTAGTCGGTTGTTATTGTGGAAATAACCATAGACATCAATAACACTAAAGACTAGATTGTGTGTTGGTTGATGACAGAATCTCATTAGTCATGATATGGTGATATCAAACCAAGCACATAGGTACTTGTTAGAGAACAAGGTACCGGACAGACCCACCGTGAGAGTGACACATGGAACCATGACTTGGTAGTCACAGTCAGCTCTCACAGTGATGGTGGTGAGTGTGATTCTTAGACCTGAAATCACTGCACTCAACACATGTCGTTGGGTACACTTTGACATCATCAAACGCAATCCTGAAACATGGGTTGTTATAAAGGTGATGATTGGGTGGCTTTGACACATGGGGCTTTTGAGGGGCGAGTGATATATATGGGATTTGTCCCTCCTAAGGGAGTTTGATATCCTTGGCCACTTGATGAGTAGGATTGAGAAAGGCATGCGCATGCACGTGTGAATCAATATGTGATATTGATGTCATACACATCTCACTCGGTCTACTCTGAGATCAAGGAAATGAATGAACATTGACAGGATGACTGTTCCATGCCTCGAGTTCATTCTGGATATCAGTGACAAAGGAATTATACATTCACTGTAACACCATTCACGGATTGTAGGATGAAAGTTGTTCTCCAACTTTCTACTTTCACTTGGGTAGCAATGATGTGTGACTAGACACCGCTCTTTGCTTGTGAAGTCATAAATGTTATGGACTTTCACTGCCAACGTGAAATGGACCTGCAGGGTCACACACATAGGATTTAACCTGGAAGAGGAGTTTTGTCCACAAGCAATGTTTAGATTCATTACTAAAGGAGTTTAGTAGTTCAATTAAACACTCAATCAGTCGATGACTCAATATCGTATGGTTCAAGGTGTTGGACGCATTGATTGGAGTATCGGATTGATTGAAATCGCAATTGACTGATTTTGCCCAACCTGTGCTCCCAACCGATCGGTTCATGTGATGAACCGGTCGGCTGAGGTTGCTGAACCAGTCGGCTGGAGTGTCCAGGCCGATCGGCTCATGCCCAGGTTGAAATGACCGGTTCAAGGGTTGAACCGATCGGCTCAACTGGTGCAACCGACCAGTTGGGAAAGTCATGTCGGCAAGAATCTTCCTTTCATTTCAAATTGCTCAATTTGATTGGGAATATAATTGGTATTCGATACCAATTGGGAAAGAAACAAGGAAAGTCTTTTTGAGCCGGATCAGGACCATGAACTGATCGGTTCAGGGCACCAACCGATCGGTTGGAGTGCCCCAAACGATCGGCTCAGGTCCAACCGATCGGCTCAATGGCTGAACCGATCGGTTCAGTTGTGAACCGATCATTTCAAGTTGCGAACCGGTTGCTTTTTGTGGAAAATTCTCGAACCCTTCTACTCCTGCTTTAGTCTCGTATTGCCGGGCACAGAGAACCCTGTCCCATGACCCGCCTATATATATAGGGGTATTGGGGGCTTCTCAGAGTACAACTCAGTGCATGTTGATTGCTCTGCAAAGTTGTCGTTCTCTCTGGTTTTGGTAACCGAGAGAGAGCCCAAGCAAGTGCTTCCCGCAAAGGGAGGTGCAGCAAGGGAAGGACAACTGTAGTTGCAGTCGACAGCAGGAGAGTGTGTTGGCGACTAGTACGTCAACAGGAGGGTGCGACTCCTTCCACTTCCTTGTGGGACAAGGAGAGTGGAGTTCCGGGTGGTCCGTGTGGACTACTTCAGAGGCGGGAGGTCACTGCCGCTCAGGAGGACAACTGTCATCCGACAGTCCGGTAGGAGGAGGAGTCTTCAGCCCCGGTGCGACCAGGAGCTGCACAAACACCGTCCAAGATCGGAGGTGAAGACCGCGCAAGGCGCGTGGTATTGTCGCCGAGCAAGCCTCGGGACAAGGTATGATTCACAAACCATCTTTCCTATTATATAGATGTTGACGCAATTCCTTTTGTTCCGGGTTTTGGGAGAAAAAATTTTTGTTTCCGCTGCTTCTCTGCCTCCTTAAAACCCAACAGTGGTATCCGAACCACGTCAACCTCTCTATATTTTAGGATTATTGATATGATCGATTTTGGTTTGTCGCCTTTATTTATTGCATGCGATGCGAATAATATCGGCTTTATACATGTCCAATCCACAAATCCCTAATATACATATATGATATGTAATATTAATGCACTCGATACGCGTCGCCCTTAAACGAGTTTTGTGGTGGATGTGTAGCATGATTATGGCCTATAAACCCCTATATCTGTGTGTGGTTGTTTGTGTGGTTGCTTGCATCTCGGTCTGCGCACCGATTCCCTTTCTCATATTCCTGATGTAACTCGAAATAATTCGAGAATTCTTTTCCTACCTTTGCTCCCCCCGAATGTAACTCGGGGTTTCACAATTCAAATGTAAATAGGATAGATTTTATTTCATGTTATGTCAAAGAATGGCGGACAACCTGAAGATGATCGGTTCATGGAGTGAACCGATCGGTTGGTGATCCAGATGGCCGGTTCGAGGAACGAGATGAGAGGGTGGCGACCTGTGGAGATGCACGATGACCGGTGAACCGATCGGCTGGAGGCGCCAGTCGATCGGCTGGTGGCACCCGAACAACCTACCTGATGGCGAGCCGATCAGTCATGGAGATGAGCTGATCAAACCCAGAAAGGCAGGCACAGATTTCATCTTTTACATGTTGCATGTGATGTAGACCTAGATGACCGTGATTCCTCTTGGCTCGAGGAATCACAAATAGGATGGCCATAATCATTGCTTTTTATCGTTTATGCATGTTTTCTGTGGGATATAGCATGTATATGATACGTACTATATATTGTGGTGATTGGATATGTATATGTATATAAAAACCAAATCCCTCATTAAATATTAAGTTTTAGATGCCTTCCAAATGCGACACACGTGAAAAGCTTGATCGACCAAGTGTGGGCACGCCCTAGCGTGGTGCACCGTCTATCTCGTGGAAGCGTGAAGGATGAATGTGTGGGTCTGCCCTAGCAGGGTGCATGTTCATCGTGTTGGCTTTGGGTCGGACTTAACAAGGTGATCTAGATGGGATCTAGTACCTTGAGGCATGGAGATGATCATCGCAAGGAGTTGCATATGACATCTTTCAAGAGTTGCATATGATGCAATTGGCAAGAGTTGCCTACCTGAGAGATCTGAGTTGTGGGTGACAGCCCTAGCTGGTCCATGGCTCAGAGGATTTCAGGATCTTGACCCACTAGAAGATTGTACGCTGCAATCTTCCGAATTGATGGTGAGGGCTATCAATTTGAGTCAAAATAGTGGGAGCGGTAATTAATTAAAGGCCTAATTAACTATCGTCAAATTTTATTCAAATCAAATCAAAAAGATTTTGACAAATGCAAATTTTCTCTTATAGAATGGCAAAAGAATCATCTTTTAAAATGGGCAAATTAATTGAGAATAAATTCCATAACTGGTTGAGGACTGTGAGAAGTGTTCTGCACAATCCAGATATACCAGGAGCCTTAGAATCCACTCTATGTACGCTTAATGCGTTGGTGAAGAAGAGGGTAGGTAAGGGAGAGAAGTGTTCTCTCGCCAAACCGATTTCTTCTACATGGAGAGGATGGAAGGAACAATGGAAGAAGAAGTCAGAGATAGAGATCTCTACTTATGGTGTATACGTGATAGAGATTAACTTTACTACTTCTTCGTCATGGGTACTTGATACCGGATGCGGATCTCACATTTGTTCAAATGTAAAGGATCTTAAGAGAAGTAGGCCTTTGGGGAAAGGCGAGGTTGAACTACGTGTTGCTAATGGGGTAAGAGTTGCCGCCAGTGCCGTAGGAACCTATGAGTTAACTCTACCTAGTGGGCTAATAATAGAGTTGAAGAACTGCTATTATGTACCTGCCATAAATATGAATATCATTTCCGTTTCTTGTTTAGACAAGGATGGTTTTGAATTTCTCATTAAGAATGGAAAATGTTCCATTTCAAAAGATGGGATCCTTTATGGCAGTGCCCCAATGTCTTATGGTCTATACTTGATAGATCTAGAGACAAGTGTATACAACGTAAACACCAAAAGACAAAAACTCAACAACTCAAACAAAACATATCTTTGGCATTGTCGTCTAGGGCTCAGAAATGAGAAGCGCATCTCTAGACTCTATAAAGATGGTTATCTAGACTCTTTTGATTATGAATTAATAGAGACATGTGAATCTTGTTTGTTGGGCAAGATGACCAATACTCCCTTTTCAGGTAAAGGTGAGAGAGCTAGTGATCTATTAGGACTCATACATACTGATGTATGTGGGCCTTTTAGAACTAATGCCAGAAATGGGTGTCAGTACTTCATTACCTTTACTGATGACTTAAGTAGGTATGGCTATGTATACCTGATGAAACATAAGTCAGAAACCCTTGAAAGGTTCAAGGATTTCATAAATGAAGCACATAACCAACTTGGTAAAAGTATCAAAGCACTTCGATCTGATCGAGGGGGAGAATACTTAAGCCAAGAGTTTGAGAACCTTCTGTCAGCCCGTGATATCGTATCACAATGGACTCCGCCTGGAACACCACAACATAATGGTGTGTCTGAAAGAAGGAATCACACTTTATTGGATATGGTGCAATCAATGATGAGTTTTGCTGATCTTCCGATTTTCTTCTGGGGTCATGCTCTTGAAACCGCCGCGTTTACACTTAACCGAGTACCATCTAAATCGGTTCAAAAGACGCCATATGAGATATGGCACGGGAAGTGTCCTGATTTGTCTTTTATTAAGATTTGGAGTTGTGAGGCTTACGTCAGGAAAATGTTTCCTGATAAGCTTGGACCCAAGTCTGATAAATGTTATTTTGTTGGATACCCCAAGGAAATAAGGGGATACTATTTATACCACCCTACTGACAACAAAATGTTTGTTGCCAGGGATGCTGTATTCCTAGAAAGGGAATTTATTTCCAAAGGAAGTAGTGGGAGGAAAATAGAGCTTGAAGAGGTTCAAGCCCAACAAGAAAACATTGAGCCGGTAGATGTACAAGAGGAAAATGAAGATTCACAAGGTGTTGTGGAATCTCAGTCTCCTCAGGTAACACAGGGACCTCGTAGATCTAGTAGGACTTGCCTTGAACCTGAGAGGTTTGGATACCTTGTAACTCAGGAAGGTGGAGAGTTGATCATAGATGATGATCCAACTACCTACGTAGAGGCTATGGAGGGACCAGATTCTGAGAAGTGGCTTGAAGCCATGAGATCCGAGATAGAATCCATGTACTCCAACAAAGTATGGACTTTGCTGGAACCACCCGAAGGGGTAAAACCCATAGGGTGCAAGTGGGTCTTCAAGAAGAAGACCGACATGGATGGCAATGTGCAAACTTATAAAGGCAGATTGGTTGCAAAGGGTTTTCGACAGATTCAAGGTGTTGACTATGACGAAACTTTTTCTCCAGTTGCCATGATTAAGTCCATCAGGATCATGCTTGCTATTGCAGCTTACTATGACTATGAGATTTGGCAGATGGATGTTAAAATCGCATTCCTTAACGGGAATATTCATGAGGATGTGTATATGACACAACCTAAAGGTTTTGTAGATCCAAAGAATGCCAATAAAGTCTGTAAACTGCAAAGGTCAATCTATGGATTGAAGCAAGCATCTCAGAGTTGGAATCTTTGATTTGATGAGGAAGTCAAAGTGTTTGGCTTTATTCAAAATGAAGATGAACCTTGTGTGTACAAGAAGGTTAGTGGGAGCTCGACCACATTCCTCATATTGTATGTGGATGACATACTTTTGATGGGGAATGATGTCTTAGCCTTAGAGAAGGTAAAGACTTGGCTTGGAAAAACTTTCTCAATGAAGGACTTAGGAGAAGCATCCTATATTCTAGGAATTAAGATCTATAGAGATAGATCTAGAAGGCTTCTCGGACTAAGTCAGAGCACGTACATTGACAAGGTGTTGAAGCGGTTCAGCATGGAGAACTCAAAGAGAGGCAACGTCCCTATGCTACATGGAGTTACCGTCTCTAGAGCTCAATGTCCCCAATCTTGTGAAGAGATGGAGCGTATGAATGGGATCCCATATGCATCAGCCATCGGATCCATCATGTACGCTATGTTGTGCACACGCCCAGATGTCTCGTATGCTCTCAGCATGACGAGCAGGTACCAGTCAGATCCCAGGGATGCTCACTGGACAGCCGTGAAGAACATCCTCAAGTACTTGCAAAGGACTAAGGATCAGTTTCTTGTGTACGGCGGCGAGGAAGAGCTGGTTGTAAAGGGTTACACCGATGCAAGCTTCCAAACCGATAAAGATGATTGCAGATCGCAGTCAGGATTTGTGTTTTGCCTTAATAATGGAGATGTGAGCTGGAAGAGTTCCAAGCAAGAAACAGTTGCCGATTCTACTACAGAGGCCGAGTATATTGCTGCTTCGCATGCAGCAAAGGAGGCTGTGTGGATCAGGAAGTTCATCTCTGAACTTGGTGTAGTTCCCAGTAGCTGTGATGCAATTGAGTTTTATTGTGACAATAATGGAGCTATTGCACAAGCTAAGGAGCCCAGATCACATCAGCGGTCCAAGCACATACTGCGGCGCTTCCATCTCATACGAGAGATCGTACAGCGAGGAGATGTGAAGATTTGCAAAGTACCAACTGAAGACAACATAGCTGATCCACTGACTACGGCCCTTTCTCAGCAGAAGCATGATGGTCATGCTAGGTCACAAGGACTGCGTTTCCTTGGTGACTGGCTCTAAGTGCAAGTGGGAGTCTGTTGGTATGTATGCCCATAGAGCAAGTCATATGATGATTGTAATGGGATACTTTGTAATTGATTTGAATAATAATAAAGGCAATTTCCAATCTATATGTTTAAACTGTTTCTGAGATGATGGTGTAACATGATAGATGTCTAAAGATTGTTTTACTCAATGACGTATGTTTTTAGGTTAAGGACCTAAACGATGAGATCATACGGATGTTAAGAGTATACATTCTTGTATAGTCCCTAGTCGGTTGTTATTGTGGAAATAACCATAGACATCAATAACACTAAAGACTAGATTGTGTGTTGGTTGATGACAGAATCTCATTAGTCATGATATGGTGATATCAAACCAAGCACATAGGTACTTGTTAGAGAACAAGGTACCGGACAGACCCACCGTGAGAGTGACACATGGAACCATGACTTGGTAGTCACAGTCAGCTCTCACAGTGATGGTGGTGAGTGTGATTCTTAGACCTGAAATAACTGCACTCAACACATGTCGTTGGGTACACTTTGACATCATCAAACGCAATCCTGAAACATGGGTTGTTATAAAGGTGATGATTGGGTGGCTTTGACACATGGGGCTTTTGAGGGGCGAGTGATAGATATGGGATTTGTCCCTCCTAAGGGAGTTTGATATCCTTGACCACTTGATGAGTAGGATTGATAAAGGCATGCGCATGCACGTGTGAATCAATATGTGATATTGATGTCATACACATCTCACTCGGTCTACTCTGAGATCAAGGAAATGAATGAACATTGACAGGATGACTGTTCCATGCCTCGAGTTCATTCTGGATATCAGTGACAAAGGAATTATACATTCACTGTAACACCATTCACGGATTGTAGGATGAAAGTTGTTCTCCAACTTTCTACTTTCACTTGGGTAGCAATGATGTGTGACTAGATACCGCTCTTTGCTTGTGAAGTCATAAATGTTATGGACTTTCACTGCCAACGTGAAATGGACCTGCAGGGTCACACACATAGGATTTAACCTGGAAGAGGAGTTTTGTCCACAAGCAATGTTTAGATTGATTACTAAAGGAGTTTAGTAGTTCAATTAAACACTCAATCAGTCGATGACTCAATATCGTATGGTTCAAGGTGTTGTACGCATTGATTGGAGTATCAGATTGATTGAAATCGCAATTGACTGATTTTGCCCAACATGTGCTCCCAATCGATCGGTTCATGTGATGAACCGGTCGGCTGAGGTTGCTGAACCGGTCGGCTGGAGTGTCCAGGCCGATCGGCTCATGCCCAGGTTGAAATGACCGGTTCAAGGGTTGAACTGATCGGCTCAACTGGTGCAACCGACCAGTTGGGAAAGTCATGTCGGCAAGAATCTTCCTTTCATTTCAAATTGCCCAATTTGATTGGGAATATAATTGGTATTCGATACCAATTGGGAAAGAAACAAGGAAAGTCTTTTTGAGCCGGATCAGGACCATGAACCGATCAGTTCAGGGCACCAACCGATCGGTTGGAGTGCCCCAAATGATCGGCTCAGGTCCAACCGATCGGCTCAATGGCCGAACCGATCGGTTCAGTTGTGAACCGATCATTTCAAGTTGCGAACCGGTTGCTTTTTGTGGAAAATTCTCGAACCCTTCTACTCCTGCTTTAGTCCCGTATTGCTGGGCACAGAGAACCCTGTCCCATGACCCGCCTATATATATAGGGGTATTGGGGGCTTCTCAGAGTACAACTCAGTGCATGTTGATTGCTCTGCAAAGTTGTCGTTCTCTCTGGTTTTGGTAACCGAGAGAGAGCCCAAGCAAGTGCTTCCCGCAAAGGGAGGTGCATCAAGGGAAGGACAACTGCAGTTGCAGTCGACAGTAGGAGAGTGTGTTGGCGACTAGTACGTCAATAGGAGGGTGCGACTCCTTCCACTTCCTTGTGGGAAAAGGAGAGTGGAGTTCCGGGTGGTCCGTGTGGACTACTTCAGAGGCGGGAGGTCACTGCCGCCCAGGAGGACAACTGTCATCCGACAGTCCGGTAGGAGGAGGAGTCTTTAGCCCCGGTGTGACCAGGAGCTGCACAGACACCGTCCAAGACCGGAGGTGAAGACCGCGCAAGGCGCGTGGTATTGTCGCCGAGCAAGCCTCGGGATAAGGTATGATTCACAAACCATCTTTTCTATTATATAGATGTTGACGCAATTCCTTTTGTTCCGGGTTTTGGGAGAAAAAAATTTTGTTTCCGCTGCTTCTCTGCCTCCTTAAAACCCAACAGATTAGTGACCCTAACCTCAATGCACTCAAACCCTAACTCAAACTAAGATTAATGCAAGGTATTGATGTTTATGAACAGGTACTTAGGGTCTAATCAAGAAAAGGGGAAGTTTGACCTAGATTTGACTCAAGGATTAGGAAGAATATTTTAGGATTTACATTGCTCCAAGGTAAATGGGCCATGATACTGAGCACAAGTATTTATGTTTGATTGCATGTTAAGTACAAGTAGACATCATGATTTCAAGTTTAATGTTTTAAATCATGCTTACTATATCAAATTGCTTGATGATTGCTATGTGTTATGTTCTATGGTTAAAATGTTCATTATGATTAAAGTTTATGAGTAATGACTCATGCAACTCATGTTAATGTTTAAAAGGGAGAAATCCCATCATGCTAAGAGATTGTGTTCAAGAGGGAGAAATCCCATCATGTTAAGTTCAAGAATCATGATTATGTTAATGTTAATGTCATGTTAATGATTAAGTCAATTGGAATTGAACTAGTCTTTATATGCTCCTGAATCACAGACCCCAAGGGATCGTCAAGGGCTTTCCTAGCGATCATGTGGTCCTAAGTGGGCACTATAGAGGGATGCATACAATTACTATTCAATTATTCATGTTAATAATGATTCAAGAATGCTATTCAATAATGCTTATAGTCAATTCATGTCAACTTTCTCTTACATGTCAAGTATACTTTATTTTACTTATGGTATAATGTGCCAGTACTATTTACTAATGTGTTGTTTTTCCCCTTCGCATGGTTGGGGATGCAATGTCCCCAGGAATTAGAGCAACTAAGGACTCAAGAGGAACAAGCAAGGATTAGAAGACCTTCAAGAGACAACTAGTGGGGCGCCATCCATACTAGGTGATCTAATCATGGTTACCTTTGTGAATGGTTTTCCATGTTTAGAAATGTTTAAGCATATCATAGAAATCAGTTGTAGTTTCCTATCCAAAGAACAATGTATGAATCTCAATGGTGAATTATGTGTTTATTTGCTATGATTTCATAAATGTGACATCCCCTTCAAGATGAAAGCTTCCGCTTAATTATATTATATATCATAAGGTGGGATGTTACACGACTGTCCCCAAAAACCACTACTAGCCATAATTGCACGCTTTGTCCTCACTCATGCACAAGCCAAGATAAACTTCCGGATTGGTCACCCATGGTGATACATATGGGTAGTGCAATCATTCCTTTTAAGATCATTTTATCTGAGGCCTCAAATACTGGGATGTTACATAATACTCTTACTAGTCTAGGAGAAACCAGTCATTAATTCTTACAAATGTTGTCCTTTGGGTTCAATCATAAATTATATTCTGATAAGATCCATTCACTTGTGGGTGGGATTTTGGTATTATCATTTTGATAAAATATAGGGATCTCAGCCCTAGTGAATTTTTGTTGCATAAAATCCTACATCGATTATTAATAAAGGTGATTCCATATGATTATGTTTGTCTCAATGTGAGATGACAAGTAAGCATAATAATTTCCTAATCATGTCTTACTCAATGACATATTATTTTAGGTCGAGGACCTAGACATGAGATCATGTGAATGCTAAGAGTATTCATTCTTATTTAATCTCTAGTCATATATTATTGTGGAAACTAGGACAACAATAATATATAACCACTAGTATATGTGGTGGTTGATGACTATGTCTCACTAGTCATCATATTAGATATCAAGTTAGACACATGGATATATGTTAAATAACAAATGTACTAGACAAATACACCTTGAGAATGATATATGAAGGCCATGCTATGGCGGTTAGAGTTGAAGCCACTACAATGATCATATGATTTTCAGTGTATTTTAGCATTACTCAGCCTAACCTAGAAATAAGGGTTACCATAAAATTTGTGATTAGGTGCATTTTAAAACATGTGGATTATTGTAAGTGATGTAGATAGAATTTATCCATCCTTTTGGAGTAATATCATGGTTACTTTATGAGTGAGACTATGAAATGCATGGCCATGCTCATGTGCATCAAGATTTGAATATTGACTTGATGTTTAGATCAATAGTCTACACTATATCAAGAAGCATATTTCTAATATTAAGAAAACATTTTTCCATGCCTCTAATTCAATCTAGATATCAAAGATAAAGGGATCATATGATCATGATAACACTTTTTGGGAAAGTTGAAGTTGTTCTTCAACTTATAGAATTACTTTGCTGGTAATAATGTGTTTATAGATACCTCTCAATGTTTGTGAAGCCATTATATGATTATGTACACTACCAACATAATATGTCCTTACTAGGGTCACATGAATAGGATGCTCAAGACACTAGAGTGTAATAGTGAACATGATGTGAACTGTTATCATTGATAAAGTTTCATTTCAATTCATTACTAAACTGTTTAAAAAATCATATAGAACTAAACTAGTCTATCTAGAATCCTAGACAGATAGCTAGATAGTCTAGCCAATTGACAAGATATTAGATGGTGTACTGATATGATTAGTCGATCATATGGTAAAATTATAGGGTTACAATAACCCCTAGGAGGTCGACTAGAGAAACTAGACGATCAGATATTCAGTAGTTGATAGACATGCTAGTCAATCTTTTAACTATTTAATGAAAAATCTTCTTGAACGTTCTAGTCCATCAACTAGACCAACTTTCCAATCATCTAGTAGATATGTGTGATCTTGCATTCTCTAGTCAAATTAAAACCATTTCTTCTAATTTCTACATAAAAGAAGAATGAAGGTGAGGGTTTACACATGTTTTTCCCCTTTTTAACCCTTGTCATAATTACCCAGTAGGAGAGAGAGGAGAAGATTGAATGATGTCAGCATGTCACCAAAAGGTTTCCCCTTCCTGACTATTCAACCAACATGTCATGAAGTTCTCATCCTCTACATAAATGACATAGAAACATAGACACTAAGTGTCTCCTTTAGGAGGTTGCCTTCTTCCCACATGTGTGCATTATCACAAGGATCGTGCACCACACTACAGGGAGCATGTTATTAGAATAAATCCATGATAAGGTATAATTTTCATCCCTCTTTCCATATACATGATTTCTAATGAGATTTTTACATTGGATTTTTGGGACAAGTTTTTTCTTTTATTTGGCCTTCTCTCTAAATACCTAGATATATATCATCTAGTATCATACATATTTTCATTTTTAATCTATTAAAATCACAAGTTAGTCGACATTCTACAAATTCACTCTAAAATCCTAGCTCCATGGGTTCAATCAACAAAGCATGATTGAATGTAGATTAATACTATAATTCAGTCTGACCTTTGGACTTTCTTCTTGTCAATTCAACCAGTTTGTAGTGCTTTGATATATGTGGTCATTATTTAGACAAGTTGCATTACTCAAATTTTTTATAATGACCTCACCACTACATACATATTTATTTACATTTCTATTGATATTACTTCGTATTGATAGACTCACACAATCTTTCAAATTTGAAAAACCTAGTTTGGAGAAATTAAATTAATACATTTGCAAATTTCAAAGTTAAAGAGTATCTATATTTCTCAATAGAACTTTGATGTAAATCATTCATAATGATTGGTAGACTTGTAATGAGGCTCAATCATGTACTATAAATAATAATAAAATATTATATGCATGTAGGATAATTTGGACTTTCCTGATCAGTAATGTCTCAGTCAAGTTTCCATCCTATACTACGTCGAAAATGTAAAGGAAATCCCAACTTACCTTCATCAATTGAGTTTATCCTAGCAAAATTAGATCAACTAGAAAAAGGCCAAAAGCCTGTGAGGGACATCTATCAAAATGTAAAAGGGAAACTTGATCATTTGACCTAGATATGGCTTGGTTGCTAGCGTCGTCATCCAATAATTAGCCCACAAACTAGATGATTGTATTGTAGTTTCAATTTCTTGTTAAATGAAAATATACATTTGAGGGGGGATAAGAAGTGGAGATTCATATGTTGGAGATCCCCTCAATCCCTCAATAATATCCAGATTTCATCCTAACTAGTTACTCTTGATATAAAAATGGAGGTCAATTAGTGTATGCTTGTG
This sequence comes from Alisma plantago-aquatica, assembly GCA_963693085.1. Lineage (NCBI taxonomy): Eukaryota > Viridiplantae > Streptophyta > Magnoliopsida > Alismatales > Alismataceae > Alisma > Alisma plantago-aquatica. The sequence goes on from OY856409.1 coordinate 210,161,389, forward strand.
TAAATGCAATACATGGTGGTACTCAAGGTTTAAAAAATTTAGCAGTTAACCTATCTAAATGGTGGAGATAATGACTTCAGAGGTGGACCAACTCTGGTTTATTTTCCCTCATCTTGTGGAGTGTGTAATCTCTATCTCCCTTATTTTAATTACTGCATTGGTTATTTTAGGATATAATTTAAAGGTGTGACAAATTTGGTTTAACAATTTCAATACCTCAATTCACCATCACCCCCATCTATAACCCATAGATCCTACAAGTGATATTAGAGTAATTTATTCTCTAAGAAACTACTCCATGAGTAAGAGAATATGGACAAAAACTTGTCTGAGTCACTCAATCTTGAGGGAGGCTACTCCACTGGGCCACCAATCTTCAAAAACATCAATTATCCTTATTGGGAGAGGAGGGTGCAATTTTAAGGGCTGAGATTCAAGATGTGGAACATAGTATCTCTCCCATATATTAAACCCTTAAATAAGAAAAATGCTAAATTTCTTGCCAAGATTAATGATTAAGAGCCTCAATATGTTGATTAATACTCACACACTTGAGGGATCATAACTAATTTCTTTGTTGCCATGTAAAGGTTTACATTAATTAGTTCATACATACCCCTTATGATGAAATCTATCTGGTTAAACATCCAAAAGAAGATATAAAAATGAGTTACTTTCTCGTATGTTCCATCTATGCACTTAGATAATGATAATAAACTATTGAAAAAATTGTTAGGTGTGATTTATAAATCAACCAGAGGGCTATAGTTCAAAGTTAGAGTGACACGTTTTCCTGGTGAGAAGTTGTTGGAGTAAGGGTTATAGTAGATTGGTTTGTATATTGAGAGTCTTAGAGAGAGATAGAATAATTAGATGATGTGTAGTGATTCTAATTTACATGTAAATTAAATCATTAATGAAAATCTTATAAAGAGGTGTTGATCGTACGTTCTTTGACAATTTAGGGGATCTCTTGTAGAGCCATTCAAGTATGTTTTCTCTAGTTGAAAATACAATGAATACTAAAAGTTATGTCATGATTTGAGGATTAAGTTTATCTATCTAGGGATTACTACTGATAACTTAGAGCCTATCTGGTACATCGTGAATGGAGGAGAGGAGAAGGGAGGGAAAAATGCCTGGGTTGTTTGGTTAAACAAAATAATTATGAAGGGAGGGGAATGGATGGGAACATAGGGGAAGAAAACAAGTGTACTTTTAGCCACTTCTATCCATCCCCCCCCCCAAGTTAGAGTGGAGAAAAGGGGAAGGGAAAAAACTTGATGAGAAAGATATTAGAAATGTTAGAGAAAATATAAAATTTGAGAGAAAATAAAGATAAAATATTGGAAAAATAAGTATAATCCACAATTAACATGAACAAAGAAGTAGTATGTCACGGTATGTGTTGGTCACTTAGAACGACATATGGAATCTTGGAAAAGTATCTGATAAAATTTTTAGATTTTTTAGAAAATATAAAAAAAAAATAAAAAAAATTAAAATAAATATTTATACATAATTTAGAAGGAAACTTTAAATTTTAATTTTACTTGTTAAGAAAGTTGAAAAGTTTGAGATTATTATACAAATATAAGCAAACAAAAATAGATAATTTGAGAAAATATTGTGGACTATGACAAGAAGTAATTAAATATATGGAGCAAAAGTTTGTTGTAAATATAAAAATATGAAGGGAAATACTTCTATAGTCACAAGTAATATAAAAAAACTCATATTCTCATTTTTATAAAAAATCTCTTATGTGACACTTCCAACACAACAAGTAAGAATCGTATGTTGCCTTCATCTACATCTCATGATTTTATTTATACATCTATAGGCTTTTTTTATCTAGAAAGTGTTAACAATCTTATTTGTTGTCCACACCTCTGTAAATGTATTTTTGTAAGATAATGTATGTGAATAAATATCTCAATATATATATATATATATATATATATATATTATAAATATATTTTTATTTCACCAATGTTCTAAGTCACTATAAAGTTTTTTTTATATTTACATTATTTTTCATGTTTTGCTTCCTTTTCCTCCATGCAAACCAATCACACTAAGTATCCCCTCCCTTCGCTCCTTTCCCTCCCCTTCATTCACCACGTACTCGATATAAAGTTAGTTAATGGGGTTTATTAGGAGTTGAACCTAACAACTTTATATCAAAACTTATGTTGTCTCAATACATGAACATTAAAATGAGTCTGGGCCATTTTTAAACCAAATTATAGCAATGACATCCTCAAGAAGAAGTGGTTAAGGGGACAAGAAATGTAATGATAGATGTACCTAGGGTATAATAAGAAAATAAAGATAAGGAGGAGATAGTACAATTTGATAATAATATGAAAGAAAAATAACACAACCATATAAATAATTTACTATTGAGGATAAAAAAGATGAGTAGAAAAAAGAATGAAAAGGATAATGGGTGATAGATGCGTGAATAGTATGAAATACATGTTAATGAATTATTTAAATAACAAAGAATTTAAATCAATATATGATGATTTGAATAAAATTTATAATGATTGAAACCAAGCTCAAGTACCTTATTGGTTTCATTGAATGTTTTTCCTGCTCGATTGTATACACTTGTACTCAAGTAATTTTTTTCTTATCTAGACAAAGACACTTGTATCTGACTGGATGTCTCTTCTATGTCATTTAATATAATGTCTACAATTATCATATGCAACCACTTTTGAGAGCCATTTTATTGTGATTTGTTGATTTTGTTGGTCGATTTCAATGCCCAAGGCTATAAATGGTGTGGAAATGGTGAGGGTATGTCCATGAAAAAATCACGTTCAATAAGTTTATCAAGTGAGGATATAAGTTTTGACTTCCATTATCAAAATAAATTTCAAAGCAACCCATGGATGGTAAGTGAAGCAAGTATGCATGTATGTTATTTTGAAGAAGAACAACACAAAAAAGAACATACAAGGCTAATAAAACATTTAGCTGAGAGTTGAATAGCCCAACATGATCATTCAAATAGTTAGAAAAAATAAAATTCATAACAAATCATAAACAACATTTAACATTTATAGTTGATGACTAATATTTTATTTGGGATTTCAGTAGTGCTATATTTCTAGTTAATTAGTTAATATTTATAAGGGTTGGTGGTGTGGTTTGTTACTAGTTTGCCTTCCATATCAATGCAATTCGTTTACTTCGAAATAATAATGTTAATATACCATAGTGTTTGATATCATTCATGTTTCTTGTTTTTTAATGCTAGTATTGTTTTTTTTTTGTGATGCTAGTTGTTTGAGTCATATATTATTATATTATTGTAGCTTTTTTTTGTTTTAGAGGTCTTTCTAGTTAATTAGTTAATACTTAGTAACATAAACATCACGTTCACTTTTTGTATACCGGTTGATGTTGTTAATTGTATTTTGATAATATTAGTTTTTTGAGTGGTTGATACACAATTAGATTTTTTTACATTTGTTGATAAATAATTTATCATACATGTCATAATTGGTTTTGTTTTCAATTTGACAATGTTAGTTGTTGTTGACAACATCAGTTGTTTCACCGGTTGATGCTTACTATATTATGTAATTTTGTTTTTGTTTGTAAATTTTAATGGGGATATATATTTGATTAGATAATTAATGAATATACAGTTACATGTTTTGAATGCTATGATTTTTTGTACAAACTAGTTGTTGTTTTGGTGACATTTGTTGTTTAATGAGTCATACTTAAGCATTTTTATGACTTATATTTGTATTTTCAATTATAGTTGTGTTAGATGAAGTATTAGTTCATTAGCTAATAGTGTACCTACCATATATCATGGATATAGTAGTTCTACTAATTTATAGTTTGATAGTCTTAGTTGTTTGACTGGGCGATATATAACTGCAGATTGTATGTTTGCATTTATTTTATATTTGTAACGTAACACGCACATGGATTACAGACATACAATTACACAGATAAAAGATGATGTTGATTTAAAAATGATATTCATAACTACTATAATATAGTCCCTTATATAGGTATAAGAGTGTAGATTACCCAGTTACAAACCCACCTCTAATGACGTAGGTACACTAAAAATAGTTTTGTCCTGAGTCTTGAGAGAGATAGCTCCAACTTCTATCTAGAAACACCATCACTAGTGGACATCTCCGATTAGAGATCTTCCATTTTGTAGATGCTCTTCCACTCTACATTAGGAACACCGGTCCACTACTTCTGATTGGCTCTTTTACAACTGCGACAATCAGGCCAGTCTCCCACATTTGCAACATCTCAATTTCTACCACACCTACTAGATTTTACTACGGTACACCAGTTATTGTAGCACAGATTCCACTCCATTTAGTTGTAGATAACACATATAGTAGTTGAAACTATACCACTTGTAGGTGTACGACAAGAGATCCATATGACATACCATCATAGCTCGGTATATCACCACAAACTCCATAGATGAATCTACACCATAGGCTAATACCATAGCACAACCCCAGTTCTGTCTGAACTATAGACAATATTGATTATGCCCTTACCGGTTACACATGAGCTAGATAGGCTAGCACCCTCACTACTCCCCGAGATGAGGACAAGGGACACATATGTATCACACTGAGCAAGAGGAAGATACCAAGAGACGCTACACCATTATATATCAATCGAGCTTACCAGTCCAGATATAACACTCAACACCATAAGAAGTAAAACAAAATCACTACCAGCTTCACCACACCGATGATGGCACCTAGATACCCCTTCATGGATTACCCTCTCGACTCGTATAATAGAAAATTTATCATGCTACCTAAAGAATGGAAATATCATCAGTTCAACATCCTTCCAAACAAAAATAAGATTTAGATTGGTAACATGGAGTTTGAGATTACCATCACCACAGACAAGAAATTCAACATGCACATCGTCGATGGATGGGCTAAGATGATTGAAGAGATACATCTCAAAAGGGAGTGGATTATATACTCTGTCCTATAAAATATCACACTCTTCTGGCATGGGTTACAAACCTCTATACTGAAACACCAACATAACTGAAATCATTATTTAGGATGCCAGGAGAATCTGTCTTTGAAGGCTCAGATTCAATAGGCCAGTTATTCATTAGAGAGGAGCACCAACCCAAATTGGGCATCTTTGCAAATCTGATTGAGATCAACACCTTAACCAAACTGTCTGCCTCATCAGACGAAGACGATACAATGACATCAACAATAGAGATCAATTCTCACAAAATTAGGTATGTTTCTACCACCCAACTTAGTATATTAAAATACACTCCTTTCATCTGCTCAACCAAAAAAACTAGTATTACTTCATATTATCTCAATGCATGTTTGTCTTACAATACAAAATTTCTACCACTTAAGTTAGGAACAAAAACTGAAGCCATAGACACCTTCATGCATGATTTAAATCCTCACGGATGGATTCTTGTCACTTACAAATTAAAACAACTGACCTTTTTACTGCATTACGGTAAATGTTATAGACATGCACTAAGTCCCAATACACATCCCCACCCCTGTGTTTTGCCTGCAACATGCATGGACACCTATCTTACTTCTGCCCACACAAACACTTTCATTTCCTAGATCACACCAGGTCTCAAACCACTCTATATAACACTTTTCATGCAAAACATGCTATTACCGATAGATTACGACGGCATTAGTGAGTCATCTTATCACCAAAAAAAAGGCCTCGATCCTATACAAATCATCTACATACCAAAATCCATTCATGTGCCTCTATATTCCTGACACTTATACACCTTCACTGCCTTTTTCCACAACTAAACCACCTGAACATCCCGCTAACAAATCCCCCCACTACCTAGCATAGGCCACCAAAACCATCCATCTCTACATATAAGACCACCACTAGCAACATGAGCTCGGATTGCTCCTTCCATATCGAGATATTGAGAATTCTTTACCCCCATCATACACCTCCCCTTTCAGCATCCCCCCTGGTACACCTTGAGAAGGAATTTCCTATCAACCTTCTAGCCAATTCCATGTGTCTATTGTGAGTTTTCACCATCCATAGTACACTTGTCACTATCACACATAACATCGATAATAACATGGTCAATATTCTTGATGTCACATGGGCCATAGCTCTTCTACTTCCTAGACATACTGTCCTCAAACTAAAAGTCATGTCTCCATCCCAACTCCTTTACTTGGTACTAGAAGGCACCAAACTTGAACACCTATTTGAGCAAGTCATGGTGATCCCTTGCGAGACTAGCTTCGTCCAAGCCAATATCATCAAATGGTCACCCAAACAAGGATCTTCTCTTATGGGTTCAGGTGGCTCTAGATGGGTCTCCATATCTGAATCCCTCCACACCTATGGTAAGTTGATATCTTCTATATGATTGCACATTCCATATATGCAACACTACAATTTGTTAGTAATGACATGCTACGCCCCACAAAGCTTTTTGTGTTTTCTCTATGAAACAAGCCATCACTCAATAAACATCCATCAATATTAGATTAGTCGAGAATATTTACAAAATAAAACTATTTGATGAAAACCCTACCAACACTACCACCACCTTTTCCGATATAGCTCATCATCCTCCATCATGGCACTATCCCATCAACACCAAATAAACCTTCACAGCCCCCAGGAAACCTAATGATGACCTAATGATGGGAAAATGGTTTGGGAGAGGAAAAACACATCCAACCTCTCACAATTCAACTCCAACCCTAGAAGTTTTAATAAAAAAAATAAGAATGGAATCACCATCAGTTGAGAGTAACAACAAATCTTTCCTAGACTCCATTAAACCCTTCCCATTTCATAAAAACCCAACAACCACTACAAACCTTGATCTTGATATTGTCCAAAAGATTAAAATAACTATTATGGAGGAGATCAGATCCTCATAGAGCCCAAAATAGACGATCAAAGGTAAAGCACCAATTACCTTTTCAACTATCAACTCTTTGATGACTACACCAGAAGGACTCATGATGGTAGTTTTACTTACCACTAAAAAATCCTAGAGATGATGAGTCTCTAAGTTTAGCCTTGCTAGTACTATGGTAAGAACTCCACCCACATGTGCTAAGACATGTGGAAGTCTTATCGTAGTATAGTTAAGGGTCGAATCCTCGGGACAACGGTCTTAACGAAGTCAAGATGGAAAACGTTTAGTCTTTACTTAACAACTTAAAGATTGATATTTAGATCGATAGTTTGATTTGGTTGTTTTAAACTAAGTACAAAGAAAGTAAAGCAAGAAAGTAAATAAAGCAAGTAAATCTTAAGAGTTTAACAAATGATGATGAATCACTGGGGTTAAGCAGGTATTTACCACCGCTACACATGCATTGTATATGTACTAAGCAGGACTTATAAGCTAGATGCATGGATGTTTCCACAAGACCGATGCCTTATAAGACAAGAGCGATGCGTTGCATCCAAGGGTGTTCCACAAGACCGATGCCCATATAAGACAAGAGCGATGCATTGCACCCTTTGATGTTCCACAAGACCAATGCCCATATAAGAAAAGGGCAATGCATCTCATCCTCCAAGGGTTAAGTAACTCTCATGCGGTACATCACTACGCGTCACTGAAGGATGTAGTCTCCGAAGAGAGAATCTTACTCAACCTCAAGAAACGTACATCTAAAACTAACAAGCGAGCGATAATTACCAAATCGAATAGCGTCTTTGTAGGCCTAGTTTTCGGTGAGGGATAACCTAGCTACGAGAAGTGCGGGAATGATGCAACGCCAGCCATCCCCGAACGAATGGTCACATGCTTTACATCATTCCCCTCGCAAAGTGTGTTCCTCGACTTACCAAAGGTCTCTTCCATACAGATGGGAGTGTGCCAGATGATAGTGAGTTTACTCCACTCTTTGAGATACACTTCTAGACACCGAAACGGATGCGTGGTGGATACACACACCAGAAACCAACACTAAATCGGTATTCAAGCCTCGATAGCGGTCGTAGACAAACCACAACGAAAGACAATAAATGCATACAAGAACGTGGCCATCATTCAAGCATGTGTGAAACGATTTAGTATTAAAACGAAATGATAACATCTTTTTTACAGTACATAATACAAAACATGGGCAGCGGGGCTAGTCCCCGCGCCCCAGTGGATGGAACTACTCGCTCCTCATAGAGGGAGCAACAAAGAAGGAGGCAAGAAGAGATAGAAAGAACATCATCTCCACTGAGGAGAGAAGGTTGAACCCTTGGTGGAGAGAGCAACGATCTCCACCCCTTGTAGCTTGCTTGATGACGGATCTTCTCCTCTCACCTTCCTTGTTGATGAGAGAGAGAGTAGCTTGCAATGGACGTGAGTCTCAGACCGGCAGCCTCGAGTGATGGATGGAGTTGTTCTGGTAGTGGAGAGACAGCCTCTGGACGTCTCCTCCCCCATGAACGGCCCTGAGGTCTTATTTATAGGCTTTGAGTGAGATCCAAACGGTTTGGAGACCGTTTGGGCTCAAACGGTCTTGGCGTCAAACGGTCTTGAGATCGTTTGGCGTCAAACGGTCTTGGGACCGTTTGGCGTCAAACGGTCTTGGGACCGTTTGGCGTCAAACGGTCTTGGGACCGTTTGGCGTCAAACGGTCTTGGGACCGTTTGGCTTCATGCGGTCTCGGGACCGTTTGAACTCCATGCGGTCTTGGGACCGTTTGGCTTCATGCGGTCTCGGGACCGTTTGAACTCCATGCGGTCTTGGGACCGTTTGGCTTCATGCGGTCTCGGGACCGTTTGAACTCCATGCGGTCTTGGGACCGTTTGGCTTCATGCGGTCTCGGGACCGTTTGAACTCCATGCGGTCTTGGGACCGTTTGGCTTCATGCGGTCTCGGGACCGTTTGAACTCCATGCGGTCTTGGGACCGTTTGGCTTCATGCGGTCTCGGGACCGTTTGAACTCCATGCGGTCTTGGGACCGTTTGGCTTCATGCGGTCTCGGGACCGTTTGAACTCCATGCGGTCTTGGGACCGTTTGGCTTCATGCGGTCTCGGGACCGTTTGAACTCCATGCGGTCTTGGGACCGTTTGGCTTCATGCGGTCTCGGGACCGTTTGAACTCCATGCGGTCTTGGGACCGTTTGGCTTCATGCGGTCTCGGGACCGTTTGGACTCCATGCGGTCTTGGGACCGTTTGGACTCCATGCGGTCTTGGGACCGTTTGGATCTACTCGACCCTTGGGCTGGTTTGTTCTTTTGTTATTTTTTTGTGCTTTTTCTGCAATTATAAAAGGAAAAGTTAGTTTGATGATGTATTTACAAAAAGGGGTAAAATTAGGTTTAAGTACAATATAAATGTAGAAAGAGTATGGAAAACTAAAGAAAAAGACTAAGATAAACTACTAAAATAGGAGGTTATCACCCCCCCTAACTTAGAGTCTAGCTTGTCCTCAAGTTAGATAGAGCTGAGACATGAAATGGCGCGGCGATCTTGATTAAAATTTCCATAGTCTTGCTCCAATTCTTGACCTGAGTTCCCCAGGGGTCGTATCGAGGCTTATTGCATGCCTTGATCCTTTTGGATTTCGAGAGTTGCTTGGGTTTCAGGTTTTTTCATATCTCAAAGTTCGCCTTGGGACCACATTTATTTTGTGCATGCTGTTGACTCTAATCAACTTTATACCTCTCTGGAAACCTATTGGAAGCTAGAGAGGGTATGAGGGTTGGCTAAAGGCTTTGAAGTGTAACTCCCCTTCGAGTGGGGGAGGGGCTGTCTATGCTTTTTAGGATCTCACTACCGGACACGACACATCTGCCTTTATGAGGGCAGCTGAATGTACCGGCCGGGCAAGTCCTTTATTAGCCTTTTCATATACTTGGAACTTTTAGGGTTTCACTACCGGACGCGACGCATCTGCCTTTGTGAGGACAGCGGAATGTGCCGGCCGGGTGAGCCCTTTATCAGTTCTTTATATAGGTCCTTATTCGTGGCACAACTCTCATGATTTTATTCGTCTCTCTGGCTTTTATTCAAAAACTCACAGGCTTGGGTTTTGGGATGAGGATTTATTTTGGGTGGCCAAGCCTCTTTTATTTTGAAGAGAGGAAAGTTGTTCTTAAAGTTTTTCAGCATGCACTTATTTGGTTTGTGGTCCACTTGCAGAGCTTTTTGACTTGGAAGTTGCCTGATTTCCCTCTCATCCTTGAGATCTCGGCTTATTTCTGCCCTGATTTTGACCTATGGAGAGTCAGATAAAGAGCAAAAATATAGGATCCATAGTGGATGGGGATCGATAAATCGCCATTTGATGTCTACGTGCTAAATACTTGTAGAGACTAACATGATTCTAGAGTTAGTTGAGGTGACTTATTTTAAGGAAAAGGGTGTATAGAGATTGATACCTAGCCCTTGTCTGATGACCCCCCCCCAACTCATCACACACTCTGTCCTCAGAGTGGGAAAGTGATAGGTTGAGAAGTCATTTGAACAAGGGCTGTGAGCTAGGCCAAAATTGCGGTAACCCCTGGAGATTGGAGTAGAGTGGATGTGAGTTGGGGTGCCTTGTAGCGCTGACTCAGGAGTTTTATGGATGTCGCAGTGCATTCCTTTGCAATTGTGTCTTGATATTGTAGACGAAATCTGCAATTCTAGCAACGAATCTGCTAGACAATATCAAGACAAAATTGCAAAGGAGTGCACGGCAATATGTGCTGCTTGAGTACACGAAAGTTCCAAACGGTTTGAGGACCGTTTGGTCCCAAACGGTTTGAAGACCGTTTGGTCTCAAACGGTTGGAGGACCGCTTGGAAAGCAAGGAGCCGCAGGTCGCCGGCGCGGGGGGGGGGGGGAGGTGGAATGGGGCGAAGGTGGAACGGGGCGAGGGTTTGAAGGTGGGTGGAGGAAACGGCGACTGGCGCGATAGTGGCGACAGAACGGCACGGCAACGAAGAACATCTTTTGACGACGACGCGAAGGTGGCGCGGAGTGAGCAGCGTGCTTGGGGTCGCCGGACAATCTTGTGGGAGGTGGATTGAGAAGCTTGCGCGGAGGCACAGAAGCAAAAAGGTGAAGTGTTGCGCACGAAAAGACTGTAGAGTGCGAAGATTCGAAGAGAGGAAGATGGAGATGCGGGGTCGGTATTTATAGCGGTGACTTATCGTATTCCAAACGGTTTCAAGACCGTGTAGTCCCAAACGGTTTGAAGACCGTTTGGTCCCAAACGGTTTGAGGACCGTTTGGTCCCAAACGGTTTCAAGACCGTTTGGTTCCAAACGGTTTCAAGACCGTGTAGTCCCAAACGGTTTGAAGACCGTTTGGTCCCAAACGGTTTGAGGACCGTTTGGTCCCAAACGGTTTCAAGACCGTTTGGTTCCAAACGGTTTCAAGACCGTGTAGTCCCAAACGGTTTGAAGACCGTTTGGTCCCAAACGGTTTCAGGACCGTTTGGTCCCAAACGGTTTGAGGACCGTTTGGTCCCAAACGGTTTCAAGACCGTTTGGTCCCAAACGGTTTGAGGACCGTTTGGTCAAACGGTTTTAAGACCTTTTGGAGCAAAAAAATATTTGTATATATTTTTTTTGTATTTTTAGATTTAGTAATGAAAGAACTTAAAGAAGCAAAACAAAATTAAGAGAGAATAAAACTAGAAAGTTGGAGAAATTGATACTCAGGTCTTGGGTTGCCTCCCAAGAAGCGCCTTGGTTTTACGTCACTGGCTCGACGAAATTGTGGGCGTAGCGTTTCTGACATCGAGGGTTTGTTGATGTGTTTTGTCTTCCTGAGTGTAGTATTTTTTTAAACGGTGTCTGTTGACCGTTCGTTCTCCTCCGTTGTTGTTGATGATAATGGCAGTTCCAGTTGGGTAGATATGTTTTATAGTGAAGGGTCCGGACCATCTTGTTCGAAGCTTTCCGGGGAATAATTTGAGCTTGGAATTGAATAAGAGCACTTTGTCACCAACGGTGATATCTTTTCTCCTAAGGTGTCCATCGTGCCACATTTTCGTTTGCTCTTTATAGATTCTGGCACTGTGATATGCTGTCATGCGGAGTTCTTCTAGCTCCTGTAGTTGAAGTTGTCTGTTCTCTCCTGCACTTTTAAGGTCGAAGTTTAGTTGCTTGATGGCCCACCAGGCTTTATGTTCCAGTTCTACTGGAAGATGACATGATTTACCGTACACCAAGCGGAACGGAGTTGTTCCAACAGGTGTTTTGTAAGCCGTACGATATGCCCAGAGGGCGTCAGAAAGTTTGGTGGACCAATCAGTGCGATTTTTGTTCACTGTTTTTTCAAGAATCGCTTTTATCTGTCTATTGGATACTTCCACTTGGCCACTAGTTTGCGGGTGGTAAGGTGTGGCAACTTTGTGATGGACTCCATATCTTCTTAGTAATGCTTCGAAACTTCGTTCCAGAAAATGGGTTCCGCCATCAGATATGACCGTTCTTGGGACTCCAAATCTTGGAAAAATGGTTTCTTTGAACAATTTGACAACAGGTTTGGAGTCATTAGATGCAGTGGGTACAGCTTCGACCCACTTCGAGACGTAATCCACAGCGACCAAAATGTACGAGAAACCATATGATGAGGGGAAAGGTCCCATGTAGTCTACCCCCCATACATCAAACAGCTCAATTTCCTGCCACATGGTAAGAGGCATTTCATCTCTTTTTGATATGTTGCCCGAAAATTGGCATTTATCACAGGATTTGACAAAATTATGTGAGTCTTTTGATATGGTGGGCCAAAAGAAACCAGATTGTAGAACTTTTATGGCAGTTTTCTTGGCGCCCATGTGCCCCCCCGTGGGTCCGGAGTGGCAGTGTTCCAAAACCGATGTTATTTCTTCTTCTGGAAGGCATCGACGAAAAAGTCCGTCGGCACAGAGGTAGAACAAGTAGGGTTCATCCCAATGATAACGTTTTACGTCATGAAGGAATTTCCTTTTATCTTGATAAGTAGCAGACGGGTGAATGATCCCTGTGGCCAGATAGTTGACAATATCTGCAAACCAAGGGAAAGTATGAGTGGCTTTCATAAGTTGATCATCAGGAAGAGAGTCCCTGATAGGGATTTTATCTTTGTCTTCAACCTCGATTCTACTGAGGTGATTGGCGACAACGTTCTCTACGCCACTTTTATCTTTGATTTCTAGATCGAATTCTTGAAGCATCAATACCCAGCGGATGAGCCTGGGTTTGGCATCTTGTTTCTGAATCAAATGTCTGATAGCAGAATGGTCAGTGTAGACAATCACCTTAGAGCCGATCAGGTAAGAGCGGAATTTTTCGAAGGCGTAGATGATAGCTAGGAACTCTTTTTCCGTGGTCGTGTAGTTTCTTTGTGCTTCATCAAGCGTTTTGGACGCATAGTAGATGACATAGGGTTTCTTGTCGATTCGTTGTCCTAAAACGGCCCCTATGGCATAGTCACTTGCGTCACACATAATTTCAAAGGGTTGCGACCAGTCTGGAGCCCTTAGAATAGGTGCGGAAATTAGTGCTTCTTTAAGGGTGGAGAAACTTTGCATACATTCTTGGTCAAAAATAAACTCGGCATCTTTTGTCAGGAGTTGGGTCATGGGTTTAGCTATTTTTGAGAAATCTTTGATGAACCTTCTGTAAAACCCGGCATGACCTAGGAAAGCTCGAACTCCTCTTATGTCCTTCAGAGGTGACAACTTCGAGATGACATCAATCTTTGCTTTGTCGACCTCGATCCCTCTATCACTTACTCTATGTCCGAGGACGATACCCTCTGTTACCATGAAATGGCATTTTTCCCAGTTCAGGATAAGGTTTGTTTCCTTGCAACGTTGCAGGACTTGTTCGAGATTATTTAGACAGTTATCGAAAGATTCTCCATAAACAGAGAAATCATCCATAAAGACTTCCATAATAGATTCAGTTAATCCGGCGAAAATGGCGGACATGCAGCGTTGGAAAGTAGCAGGAGCGTTACATAGCCCGAATGGCATTCTTCTAAAAGCATATGTCCCGAAGGGGCAAGTGAAGGTGGTTTTTTCTTGGTCCTCTGGATGTATGGGTATTTGGTAGAACCCAGAGTAACCATCGAGATAACAAAAATATTTTTGGTGGGCCAAGCGCTCCAGGACTTCGTCTAGAAAGGGTAGAGGGTAGTGGTCTTTCCTTGTAGCTTTATTCAACTTCCTATAATCGATGCACATTCTCCACCCCGTTACAGTCCTAGTAGGTACGAGCTCATTTTTATCGTTGATCACTACAGTAGTGCCCCCTTTCTTTGGGACAACTTGAACTGGACTAACCCACTGAGAGTCGGAGATAGGGTAGATCATACCAGCTTTAAGCAGTTTGAGGACTTCCAAACGGACTACCTCTTTTAAATTTGGGTTCAGTTTTCTTTGATGTTCGCGAGTGGGTTTAAATTCTTCAACCATAGGAAGCTTGTGCATACACAGAGCCGGATTTATGCCTGTGAGGTCGGTTATTTTATAACCGATGACCTTTTTGTGTTTCCTTAGTTTGTCTAGAAGTCTGACTTCTTGGTCTTCGGTGAGGGTGGAGCTGATAATAACTGGGCATAGCTCTTCCTTATCCAGGAAAACATATTTGAGCCCTGTGGGTAAGGTCTTCAATTCAGGGGTTTTTGGTGGTTCTGCTGCTTCAATAGTCGTTATGGCTTTAAGCTCTTCAAAGGTAGCCTTTGGTGCTTCTTCTACCTTTTCTAGATATTGGATGCATTGCTGGACTAGTTCATTTGCAGAGAACTCGACTTCGGGATTGATAAGAGCATTTTCAAGTTCGTCGTTTGGCTCGGAGATTTCTAGTTGCGACATTTGTTGGATTGCGTCTAAAAGAAAGACTTCTTCTTGAATGTTAGGGCCTTTCATGCTGTCAAGGACACGGAATTGAATGGCTTCCTTTCCGAGCCTAAGGATGATGGTTCCGGCTTCGACATCGATTAGTGCTCTGGCTGTAGCTAGGAAAGGCCTGCCGAAAATGATCGGATATCTCAAGTCCTCTTTAATATCCATGATGACAAAATCACATGGAACGTAAGCATCCTTGCCTATTCTTACTGGAACGTCTTCAATGATTCCCAAAGGTGCGGTTATGGTGGAGTCAGCAAGTTGAATAGTCATTGCTGTAGGTAGCAGATCTGTGAAACCGAGGCGTTGGCACATTGAAAAAGGCATAATGGATATACTAGCCCCGAGGTCAGCTAATCCTTTCTTTGTGGATGCGTTTCCAATGCAACATTGGATTCCGAAAGAACCTGGGTCCTTCTTCTTTTTGGGCAGTTTGTTCAAGATGATGTCAGAGGTGGTTTGGGCAAGCTTGACGGTTTCCTGCTCTTTGGTGATATACTTACGTGATAGCAAAGTTTTGAGATACCTTGCCCATGCTGGTACTTCGGATAGAGCGTCGAGGAGTGGGATATCGATATAAAGTTTCTTCATTGCTTCCTTGAATTTCTGAAACCTGGCATCCATTTTTGTTTCTTGCAGTCTGCCTGGATATGGAATCCTTGGTTTGAATTGCGGGACCTTGGGTTCTGCGGGTACATACTCTCTGTTTTTGTCCTCGGTGTCTTCGGGAGATTTCCCAATCTCTTGTTGTGAGATCTCTTTCGTCAAAAGAATGGGCACATCATCATCATCTAGAGTGATCTTGATGGGTTCAGGCAGAATGCGTCCCGACCTTGTGGTGATGGCGTTCAGCTGTTCGTGTTCATTTTGCCCATTTGGTTCAGGCTGCCTATCAGAAACGCCAGCTGAAGACTTCAACTGTGCAGCAATCTGAGCTAGCTGGGTTTCAACTGCCCTTTGTTGGGCTTGCTGGCTAGCTAGCATAGTTTGCTGAGACTGAAGCATTTGCTTTATCAAAGATAGTTCATCTTCCGGCTGCGTGGTAACATTCTTCTGAGAATTTTGTTGTTGGTATTGTTGAACATGCAATTGTGGGTGAAGCGGGGGGTGAGTGTACTGGTAGTAGGCTGACTGATTTCTAGGGTAGTTAACCCTAGGGAAGTTGTTTCTTGGATTCCCTTGATTGTTTGGTATCCCAGGAGGCAACCTACTGTCAAATCCCCCTTGAGTCTGGTGTTGCGGGTTTGCAGTCCCAGAAGGGTTCCCATACTGGAATCCAGGATGGTTCCTTGGTTGACTGGGATTATAGTAGACTTGCCCGGGAATAGTATGGATAGAGTTGACTTGCTCCGGAGTCTGATCTTCAATTTGATTAGTGATGGCCTCATAGGGTTGTGGTGGTGGATGAAGATCCATCATCACACTATAGAGCATTCCGCAGGATAAGGTCGGATGATCTGATGCATGACAAGCTTCACAGGAACCTGTGACAGCTTTGACTTGATGCAGCTGTGGGGTTTGTTTCTTGTTGAATTCCCCTAGAGATGATTCAAGGGTTTGCTGTTTATGGGCGATTGCTTTCAGAGCCTCTGCTATTGACTTTAATTCCGTGGATTCCTCAGCTTTAAAGACTTTGAGGACGCCTTTTCCGGCTGTTCGCCCCCAGTTGGACTGGTTTTCAGCCCCTAAAGTGACGATCTTCCAGGCGTCTTCATAGTTTTTCCTCATGAAATTTCCTCCAGATGAGGAATCTAGGAACTGTTTAATGTCATCATTTGCCCCCCGATAAAAGGTCTCAATCAGTTGATTTTGCGAAATCCCATGATGAGGGCATTTTCGAAGAAGTTCTTTGAATCTTTCCCATGCCTCGGCGAGGGTCTCTCCAGGAAGTTGAGAGAAATGGTTGATCTGCCCTCTGATTTCGTAAGTAAGCGAGGGTGGAAAGAACTTCTCCAGGAATTTCTCCTCTAGAGGGGCCCAGGTGGTAATAATGGGTTCTCTATCCAATGAATTATACCAACTTAAGGCCCTTCCAGATAGAGTGAAATGAAACAGATGGAGCATTATTGCGTCGAAAGCGATGCCAGCTTGTGGGACCAGTCGGCATAATGCCTTAAACCGTTTCAGGTGGTCCATGCAGTCGTCTCCAGCACTTCCAGAGAAAGAAATCCCTTGCATAATCTGAATCCATTGGGTCCGGATCTCGAAGTGTGGGATGTTAATGATCGGAGGCCGGACCGGATGGTTATCTTTGTAATTCTTCGGGACGGAGTAATCCCGAAGTTGCTTGTTTCTTAACGCGAGTTGAGCAGCAGCTTGCTCTGCTTGGATGCGTGCTTGTACTTCAGCTCGGATCTCAGCTTGCACCTGAGCACGAGTGTCAGCAATGAGTTGTGCTCGTTGTGCTGCTATGGCGGCGTTGACTCTTTCTGCAACAAGGCGTTGCTCTTCGGCCATCTGTCTGGCTCTTTGGCGGTTTAGTCTATTCCTTCGGTGAAAACTTCTTTCTACCTCAGAATCGTATTCTGGTTCAGGGGAGAATCCGATGCTATGCGGGGGTTGCATACACGTTTTCTACCTGAGTAGAAGGAAAATCTCAAGTTAGGAAAAATGGAAGGAAATGAAAAAGATCAAGAAATATTGGATTGGTTAAAAAAAGTGTAAAATCCTAATCAACCAAGAAATTGGTAAGTAAAAACTAAAAAGTTCCGTTGTCTCCGGCAACGGCGCCAATTTTTGATGGTAGTTTTACTTACCACTAAAAAATCCTAGAGATGATGAGTCTCTAAGTTTAGCCTTGCTAGTACTATGGTAAGAACTCCACCCACATGTGCTAAGACATGTGGAAGTCTTATCGTAGTATAGTTAAGGGTCGAATCCTCGGGACAACGGTCTTAACGAAGTCAAGATGGAAAACGTTTAGTCTTTACTTAACAACTTAAAGATTGATATTTAGATCGATAGTTTGATTTGGTTGTTTTAAACTAAGTACAAAGAAAGTAAAGCAAGAAAGTAAATAAAGCAAGTAAATCTTAAGAGTTTAACAAATGATGATGAATCACTGGGGTTAAGCAGGTATTTACCACCGCTACACATGCATTGTATATGTACTAAGCAGGACTTATAAGCTAGATGCATGGATGTTTCCACAAGACCGATGCCTTATAAGACAAGAGCGATGTGTTGCATCCAAGGGTGTTCCACAAGACCGATGCCCATATAAGACAAGAGCGATGCATTGCACCCTTCGATGTTCCACAAGACCAATGCCCATATAAGAAAAGGGCAATGCATCTCATCCTCCAAGGGTTAAGTAACTCTCATGCGGTACATCACTACGCGTCACTGAAGGATGTAGTCTCCGAAGAGAGAATCTTACTCAACCTCAAGAAACGTACATCTAAAACTAACAAGCGAGCGATAATTACCAAATCGAATAGCGTCTTTGTAGGCCTAGTTTCCGGTGAGGGATAACCTAGCTACGAGAAGTGCGGGAATGATGCAACGCCAGCCATCCCCGAACGAATGGTCACATGCTTTACATCATTCCCCTCGCAAAGTGTGTTCCTCGACTTACCAAAGGTCTCTTCCATACAGATGGGAGTGTGCCAGATGATAGTGAGTTTACTCCACTCTTTGAGATACACTTCTAGACACCGAAACGGATGCGTGGTGGATACACACACCAGAAACCAACACTAAATCGGTATTCAAGCCTCGATAGCGGTCGTAGACAAACCACAACGAAAGACAATAAATGCATACAAGAACGTGGCCATCATTCAAGCATGTGTGAAACGATTTAGTATTAAAACGAAATGATAACATCTTTTTTACAGTACATAATACAAAACATGGGCAGCGGGGCTAGTCCCCGCGCCCCAGTGGATGGAACTACTCGCTCCTCATAGAGGGAGCAACAAAGAAGGAGGCAAGAAGAGATAGAAAGAACATCATCTCCACTGAGGAGAGAAGGTTGAACCCTTGGTGGAGAGAGCAACGATCTCCACCCCTTGTAGCTTGCTTGATGACGGATCTTCTCCTCTCACCTTCCTTGTTGATGAGAGAGAGAGTAGCTTGCAATGGACGTGAGTCTCAGACCGACAGCCTCGAGTGATGGATGGAGTTGTTCTGGTAGTGGAGAGACAGCCTCTGGACGTCTCCTCCCCCATGAACGGCCCTGAGGTCTTATTTATAGGCTTTGAGTGAGATCCAAACGGTTTGGAGACCGTTTGGGCTCAAACGGTCTTGGGACCGTTTGGCTTCATGCGGTCTCGGGACCGTTTGAACTCCATGCGGTCTTGGGACCGTTTGGCTTCATGCGGTCTCGGGACCGTTTGAACTCCATGTGGTCTTGGGACCGTTTGGCTTCATGCGGTCTCGGGACCGTTTGAACTCCATGCGGTCTTGGGACCGTTTGGCTCATGCGGTCTCGGGACTGTTTGAACTCCATGCGGTCTTGGGACCGTTTGGCTTCATGCGGTCTCGGGACCGTTTGAACTCCATGCGGTCTTGGGACCGTTTGGCTTCATGCGGTCTCGGGACCGTTTGAACTCCATGCGGTCTTGGGACCGTTTGGCTTCATGCGGTCTCGGGACCGTTTGAACTCCATGCGGTCTTGGGACCGTTTGGCTTCATGCGGTCTCGGGACCGTTTGAACTCCATGCGGTCTTGGGACCGTTTGGCTTCATGCGGTCTCGGGACCGTTTGAACTCCATGCGGTCTTGGGACCGTTTGGCTTCATGCGGTCTCGGGACCGTTTGGACTCCATGCGGTCTTGGGACCGTTTGGACTCCATGCGGTCTTGGGACCGTTTGGATCTACTCGACCCTTGGGCTGGTTTGTTCTTTTGTTATTTTTTGTGCTTTTTCTGCAATTATAAAAGGAAAAGTTAGTTTGATGATGTATTTACAAAAAGGGGTAAAATTAGGTTTAAGTACAATATAAATGTAGAAAGAGTATGGAAAACTAAAGAAAAAGACTAAGATAAACTACTAAAATAGGAGGTTATCAACTCACTAAGAAAAACTATTTTGCCACAGAAGAACCAGGTAACGACTCGGAACTTCAAGTTGTTTCACACTGTAAAGAACTACCTTTCTTCACAGATACATCGAAAGATTTGAGCACGATATACAATAGATATTATAGAAGATATAGCCTCATGGCCTGATATACAAACTTTCTCACATTTTGCAAACACACTAGGTATCATCTTTGGTACTGATGTGGAAGCTCACTCAACATTAGATGATATAGAAAATTTTATGGAATGGAATAACCATAGATAGATACACAACACCTACATCAGACTAGATAAAGTACACATCAGTTTATAGTGTCTCTGGTAGACCACAGTACATCCAGTCTTACCATATCACTAATGTTACCAACACATTTTTTATTCCATGAAATTAATTCAGGTTTTAACTTGTTTTAGCTTCTTCATAACGTAGAACATAGGACAACCTTCCACTTCAATCCCCTAACCCTTTTTACCCGTGTCCAACAAACCCTCACAAGCTTCAAGCCCGAGAGAACCCTTTGTGCAAAATACATCACAAGTTTACACAACAAAAATAATAACATCCTCTGGTCAACCAGGGCCAAACGCCAAACAATAGCCAATTAGAACATATATGACGAAGAAGATCGTAAATTTTATTAAACAAACCTTAAAGATTACAAGGATTATCCCTCTCTTGCAATCCTTTGTCTACAATGCAATCTCTTATCCCACTCTCATTCTCCCCCTTCGGCTATTTTTTAGCTTCCCCTTATTGGCCCACAATGTTAGTGCATAATGTTGTCCAACACTGACACACTCAAAGTTACCACATGTTAGAACCCACATATTGGCACATTGTATCATACAACATTATATTATTTATAGTGATCCCTTAGTACTCAATAAGACAATTCCATAAGGAAAGGCCAACCCACATAAGAAAGTATAAGAGGATAAATATGATCTATTAAAAAGACAGTAGAGAGATATTGCAAAAAATAATAGGTAAGAGGAGAGGATAATATTAAACATTATCTTGGGCACCAACTCTATCTAAATTTGGAATTTCCCAATATTTTTAGACAATATTTTATATCCTAAAATAGAATAGGGACATTATTCTAAAAGAAACATGTGAGGTGGGTGGAGTGGAAGGAGGCGAGGAGGAAAGCACATCTTTCCATATTAAATGAAGATATCATCATGGAGTGTTTGTGGTGCATCCAGTATAACAAGAAGAAGACACATTCAATGTCACATTTACAAACACAACATCAACATCATTACCATACAAGAAACCAAAATGATCCTGACTCCTTTTGCATTAAAATCCATAGGAGGTAAACACATTGATACTTGGTTCCAATTACTCCATAACAGCTTCAAAGGAGGCATCATTATAGGCATTAACAACAACATATTCAACATCTCCCATACTGAATACCAAGACTAAGATATAACTATACACATCACAAACTCATTGGATGTGCATGATTGGATATTAACAGACATATATAGTGAACCTAGCACCGACAAACTACATTACACCAGAGAGATTGCACATATTTTCCAACTCTACTCACATAAACCATGGCTTATTGGAGGTGAATTCAACCTCATCACCCATGTATCAGACAAATGTAATCAGAATGATTCTTTAGGAACACTGACAAAATTAGATTAAATGCTTAGAGATTTCATCATTAAGCACAATATGATCAACATCATCCCATCAAATGCAAACTACACATCGAATAGAAACTGTAAGACCCCTGACATGTTTTTTGGGATAACCCTATTTTTTGGCTTTATTAAGTGCTTAGAACCTTATTCTAATCCTTTGAGATTTTTTATAGATTGTGGAGAGCTTAAATTTCTAGTTTGATCTTGTTTGGATGATGTTTGTGCTTTATGTGCTTGTTTTGGGTCAAATTGCAATTTACCCAAATGTGAGGGTTATATTGAAATTTTCCACACCTAGTGTGTACCTTATCTTTCTTGGATTCATGAGAGAGAATGTGATGCATTGGGGTGCCTTGTTAGGGCCTTAGATTATTAGTGGCATCACTAGAGGTGATTAGGGTTTCTAGGGTTTTGGTTGGTTTTGACCTTGATGTGTTTTGTTGAGTGTCTTGACCCTTTTCTCAACCTTGTGATGTTTTTTGGGTATGTCTCGACCAAGACACCTTCTCTAGTTGGTTTTGTCTCAACCATGATGGTCTTGGAGTGGTTAGGTCGAGACAGTTTGTCCTTTTGTGATGTGTTTTGACCTTGGTGTCTTGGTGTCCTTTTGTCTCGACCAGGATGTGCATGGTGCACTTTGTTTCGACCTCCTTGAGGTGTTGTGACCAAAGCCAAGTGTTGGGGACCTGAGTGTTTGACACCCAATATTTATTGTATCACCATCTCATGCAAGCATGGTTTAAGTGGTTGCATGTGTGTTTCTTGGGTGGACAAGTGTCCCTTTAGAGCCCTCTCATGTTGACTCCTCATCTCCACCCTATTTCCCTCCTCCTTTGCTATATAAACCCTCTTGTATCCATGCAAATGAAACTTTCGGCCTTCCTTATATCCCATTCTCTTTTTCTCATCCTTGGAGCTTGGTGGAGCAAGAAGGACTAATCCTTAGAGCTTTGGGACCGAGATCCCTTGCATGTGGTGACTTTTGGTCATCTTTAACCTTGGTAAGTGTTTGCCTTTCTTTGGTGATGTTTTATTTGGATATCCTACCCCATCTCCTTCTCATTTATCAAACCTAGGCCATGGATCATACATGGTGGTTGTTTTGGAGAGAAATTCCTCATTACAAGGGTCATAGACCGTGTTTTGACAAGGTGGTACCCAAGTGAGAGGGAGTTTCTTCTCTCTTCCTCCCTTCTTCTTTTGGTTCGGCCTAGGGTTTCTTGCCCTATTTTCTTGAGCTATCTTTGACCTTGGTGTCTTATTCTTATTGAGGTGATGTTGTAGCCGAAAGTGGAGCCTTTGGTGGAGCTTCATCATCCTTGGTGATCGTGTGCTTGAATCTTGTGATCCTTGGAGTTGATCTTCGTTAAGGTGGATTATATAATTCTCTACACTCTCTATTATTGCACTTTTCTTTGCTTACATGTTGTTGTTTCTTTCTCTAGATCATGATCCTCATATGCTAGTAGATTATACCATGTTCTAGAACTTGAATGATGGTGGTTATCATGCTTGCTTTGCTTAAATTTTAAAAACCCTAATGTAATGTACCCAGTTTTGGAAATGGTTATGAAATGGTGGTTTTCTTCCTATCTTTTGACCTTAGTTTTGGTCACACGCATGAGGTTCGTGTACCTTTATGTATCATGAAGTTTAGATTTTGTTTGGATGTGTTAAATGTGGTTTATCTCTCTTGCATGAGGTTCTTTCTTGGAGGTTTCAAGATACATGTTTTAGGGCTTTTGGTGACCGATTTTGTGTGAAGTCTCTCTCCTTAAGGATGGTGGTTTTTCTTGTTGTTATATTCTATTTTAGCCATGATATATTTCTATTTTGATCTTGGTTAATCCATGTTTTGATGATGGTATTTTGCCTTGGTGGTAACTTGACCTTAGTGGTCGTTACACCTAGATTTCTTCTTGGATCGAGACACTTTGAGGTATGGTGCTTGGTCAAGTTGTTGCTCCTATTTTGGGTCGAGACAAGTGCTATTGTTTCAGTCAAGACATATGCTTTGGTGTGGTCATGACTCTTGCTTTAGTTTCAATCGAGACATGCCTTTGTTTTTTAGGTCAAGACATGTTTTGGTTTGAGGTCAAGACATGTGCTTTGAGGGTGGTCGAAACCCTAATCTATGTCATGGTTGAGACACCTAGTTGGTTGTGGTTGAGATACATGATGTTGTTGCGGTCGAGACACCTTTATTTATGGGTGGTCGAGACACCTATGTGTATGATGGTCGAGACACATACTTTACCATACAATCAACACATGTGTATGAGTAAGCAAGTAATGATTCATGTATAGTGATGTTTGAATGATTGGTTAGTTAACCCTATCCATGTTCCTTAACCCCAAAATTCTCCAAGAAAGTTGGAGATGGTGTACCTAGGGTTTGGTGATTTGAATAAGTTATAAAAACCTAATCATACAATAAGAAACCCTAACCCTAATGTTGGGTCATGTGATGTGTTTGCTTCTCTCTCTTGAAGTGGTTATCATATTATAATGTTTTCTCTCTCTTATTTATGAGCCCCTAACCTTGCATGTGAATGAATGCCATAGCTTGTGCATGTTGTGGTGGTAATTATGTGATACAAGATGATGGCTATAAGCCTTGATGAGATATGATGAGATCCTATTGATGGGATGGGTCATATGACCTGGTGAAGGCTTGATGCCTATTGTGAGGTGACATCCTCTAGGGATATGATTGAGGGATTGATATTCCCTAGTGATGTGACATTGACCTTGTGAATGGAAGTGCTATAAGTATCATGTGGTGATGATGTGACTAGTTCACACCTTATGCGTTTTATATCTTTTTAAGTTGCACTATTCCCTTATCTTTGTAGGATTCATTTTGGATTTGTATATTGTAACTTGATTGATGTTAAAAGATACCCAATTGGCTTAATTAATCAAGTGAAACTCTAATCATGTAGGTGTCATGTGCCATAGATCCATTCCAATGTCAGTCTTAGTACTGGATGGTGAAATGAGTCCTTCCTGTTGGAAACTCGGAGTGCATATTTTTGAATATGCGGGGGTGCAAGTCGATTATCTCCTTGCATCCACACATACAGGTTGTAAGAGATAGCCATGTGTGAGCTAATCTCCTTGTGATGTGGATGGCCATGCATGAGCCAATCCTTCTTTTATGAACGGCCATGTGTGAGCCTATTCTTCTAGCATCGTTAATTGTACCAAGGTGGGCTCATTGTTATTATATATGGATGGCCATGTGTGAGCCAATCCTTCAGCTTGATTATATATCAGTGGTGCAAGTGACTGATATATCTCTACGGTGTTTTCTCTTATGATGATCAATAGGTGTTAGGGTGGTCGTGGATCCCGACTCTTCCATTGACCTTGTATGGCACCGATCTTGGCTTAGTAGTGGTCGATTGCATTTGGGTGGTACGACTCAATTACTCAGGGCAATAATTAAAGACATAACATAATCGTGTAGTGTATTTTGCTTAGGGTGAAATGTGAATAGTATTGGTTGAGTCCTTTGCCTTATCTTTGTACTAATTTCTTGAATTATAAGGCTATAATGGAAGTCAACTATTATACGTGTTCTTCATATTTCATCTTAGAATATCAATTGTTCTACTTCTTAATTTGCTTTGATACATATTGTTTAGCTAAATATGTTGAACCTGTTAAGTACTTTATCTACCTGCTTAGTTATATGTGCTTTAATAGATGTTGGCGGAGAGTTATATCAATCGCTGAGATGTTTGGTATCACCCTGTGGGTTTCCACATCTTTTAGGTGGTCGTGCACGAAGAGGTAGAGATCATGCAATTGAGGAAGAGTAGCAGCAAGAGCAATAGTTGATAAGGTTGGATGTGTTGCTAATCTTTTGGTGATAGAGTCCTAGATCTTGTCAATGTGTTTTGTACATATGTTATCAATATGAGGTTTTTGGGCTTGTGATCCATGTATGTATGATATGGCATGTGTATATGCATACATGTGGAATAGATATCTCATGTAATAGGTTGATGACAGGAATGATGGTGTACAATGATGTAAGTACCTTATGATATGATATCTAATGCATGTGTCCCAACCTACATGATTAGAGTTTCACTTGATTAGTTGAGCCAATTGGGTATCTTTTAACATCAATCAAGTTACAACGTACAGATACAAAACGAATCCTACAAAAGGTATATTGCGTGATTTATTTTATCAGTCTTCGGGATACTAAGGATATTGAAAGCCTTCTCTAGCTCTATAAATAGAGATCCGCATCCATTGGATCTGCCATACCAACGTATTCCACTGCTCCAAATCACCTCAACCGCTCAAATGTC
The DNA here is from genome assembly GCA_963693085.1 of Alisma plantago-aquatica. Taxonomy (NCBI): domain Eukaryota; kingdom Viridiplantae; phylum Streptophyta; class Magnoliopsida; order Alismatales; family Alismataceae; genus Alisma; species Alisma plantago-aquatica. The sequence goes on from OY856409.1 coordinate 210,187,264, forward strand.
TTCCCCGAGATCGAAACTTCCACATTGGGGATTGTTGCTCTCATTTGAGGAACGGGCATTCTGTCTACCATATGTATAATCATGGCCATAAATTGTCCAAACATGGACTGAAAAGCGGGATTAGCCACCACTGTAGGGTCTATCTAGGGCATCGTATGTGCTCTTTCCTCAACATCTTGCCTCCTTGCACCTCCACCTGGTGCAACAACACCACTCTCAACAACGTGTTCTTCATGTTCTCTAGCCATCTTTTCAACTCTTATTCTTCTTCTGTACAAGTAGAATTCATCATAAGACAGACTAGAGGACACTAGAATAGACACAAATCCTAGTCCTAGGTCCATGTAGACTCAGTGAGCCCAAAGCTCTGATACCAACCAAATGTGACACCCATTGTCACACAAACACATGCCACGAGATTAAAACAAAACTCTACAACAGATATAACACTTAACCAAGCAAATTATCGAAAAACATTAAAAATTAAAACCGATTGAGCAAGGCACTAACATCAGAAAACTGGTTACATAATGATCCATAACCTGCCGTCTTTATCATATATCTCAAAAAATGTCATGCATACAACATGTTCCATAGACATGCCTATCATACATGATATATGTTTCTCTTGCATATACATGTACATCTGCCAACTATATACAACAAAAGGGCACAAAAGCCAAAACTCGTAATGATAGCATAACCAAAAAATACATCAAACTATCCCCAAGATCTGAGTGTACAGGGACAACTCTAGGAATCTAACACCAAAAAACCAACAAGCAACACACTCAACCTTAGCTGCTATTGTCCTTGTTATTCTTGTTCTACCTCAGTTGCATGATCTCTACCTCCTCGTGTACGACTAACTAAAAGATGTGGAAACCCACATGGTGAGACCAAACATCCCAACGAGAGATATAGCTCTCCTCCAACACTTTAAAGCACTGGTAAAGTACTAAAGAATAGAAGTAAAACTACATCTACGATAAGTAGATTCAATTACTGATATAAGAAGGGCAGTTATTGTCATCTAAGCAGATCATGTAGCTATAACAGAGCAGTAGAACATTTTATAACTAAGGAGGAATATGAAGAACATGTATATTTTCTACCAACCAAGGTATACAAAAGTAAAGCAAGGCCTCATCCAATGTTTTCATATTTGATTCTAAGCAAGCATGCTACACACCTGATTTCATATTTTAATTATTGCCCCGAGGATTTGAGTTGTACCACCCGAATCCAACCGGCCACTACTAAGTCAAATTCAGTGCCATACAAGGTCAATGGAAGAGTTAGAATCCATGACCTCTTCCACACCTCCTGGTCCGCACGAGAGTAACACCGCAGGGACATGTCAGTCAACTACAAAAGTGACTTATAGTCACAAGAAGGATCGAATCACGCATGGTTGTCCACATATAACAACACCTAGGCCACCTTGGTACAGGTAACAATGCTAGAAGAACATGATCATGTATGGTCATTCAAACAAGAAGGAGTGTCTCACATATGGCCATCCATATCACAACGAGATCAGCTCACGCATGGTCGTCTCACACATCATGCAATTAGGGATGCAAGGTGACATCTAACTTGTACCCCTGAATATTCAAAAATATACGCTCTGAGTAAAACTCCTTTCACCAATCCAACAATTAAGGCTGATACTGGAAAGGATCTAAGGTACAGGGTAGACTACAGGGATTATGTTTCACTTGTTTAGTTATGCCAATTAAGTATCTTCAAGCATCAATCAAGTTACAATGTAAAAAACCATAGCAAGCACTACAAAGGTAAGGGCATGGTACACTTTCAAGGATATAAAACATATAAGGTGTGAACTTGTCACACTATCACTACATGACACATGTACACTACCATTCATAAGACCATCATCATTATTGCACCACCACTCGAGGCTATCACTAATGTCACATCCCTGTGGGATATCAATCCCTTAATCATAACACTATAGGGTATCACCTTACAACGTGCATCAAGCCACCACCAAGTCATAGGGCCCATTCACATCATTCCTGTCATGCAAGTATTTCAACATGATTCATAAAGGCTCATTCAACTAGTGTCACATCATACTCATCATAGCATGCACTATCTATGATTTTCAAGCTCATATCACATGTATGGTTAGAAATTGATAAACAAGAAAGAGGAAACATCCTAAATCCATGTGTCACATCATTATTTCCACATGCCTCAATTATTCATAACAATCACCATAGCATACCAAGTAATGGCATGCATTCAACCTACAAAGTTAGGGGTTCAAAGACAAGGGAGATAATATAATAACATAATGGCCATTCCAAGAAAGAGAATCAAGCATGTCACATTACTCATCATTAGGATTAGGGTTTTCCCTCCATATCCGATTAGGGTTTACAAGACTAGGTTCAACCATCACCCTCCATCATCTTGGAGTGTATAATTATCAGAAAAAATTATTAGAGTTGATTAGATAACATTCTAAACAACATTATATATGGCTTATGTATCATTCATATATGAATATCATTAAGTGTTCACATGTGCTTCTCATCCACTTATCATCACCCTATATTGACCACATAACCACATAGGTTGTGACCACCCATCATCATCCATGTCACGACCGTGACACTCATGTGTATCGACCATCTACCAACATGTCGCGACCTCCACCCTCTAGGTCATGTTGTGCCCGTGACACTTAGGGTTAGGGTTCCACAAAGCATATCAACTAAAGGTGTCTCAACCTCAACATGTTGCGACCTCCACCCATGTTGTGACCCAAGACCATAGTGGTTGCGACCCTACACTCTAGGGTGAGTCTCAACCCAATAAAGGCAGGAACAAGACACCAACACCAGGGGTGACTAGGCCACTTAACACCAAAAGCCTTGACCTAACACCACTAGGTCAAACTCAACCACAAGGGAGCATCTCAACCAAAGCTATCAAGGTCGCGACCACCAAGAGGGAAGTGTCACGACCATGCCAAGATGCACCATCTGGGTCTCAACATAGAATAGAAACCAAGGGAAGAACCAAGGTCACCATTAAGGAAAACTCAAGCAACTAACCACTAAATCCTAAAGCATAGGTCAAGAAATCACCAAGAAAGAACCTCTTCCAAAGAAGTCTCAAGGTAACCAAGACCAAACCTAACATCTATCCAACTTCTAGGTAGATGAACATCATGCATGGGAGCAAGATCAAAGGAAAAACTTAAAGAAGGACCTCCACAACTCATCATCTACTAAGTTGGGTACAAATAGATTAAAGTTTTCACATTTCTACCCAAACTGAGCAAGATGTCTCTACCAAACAAACTGTAGAGATTATCACTATGTACAAGCACAACAAGGAAGAAATATAGAGAGGGAAGATAGTAGCTTGCTTATATTAAAGAATGCAATTAATAAAGAGGGCAAAGAGTTATATAACCCACCTTAAGATGATCACCACCAAGATCTCCAAACTCCAAGATCAAGAACTCCAAGCACACAATCCAAGGGTTGAAGAAGCTTCAGCAAAATCTCCACTCTCAGACACAAGAGCACCTCAAGAAGGAGAAGACACCAAGGTCAAAGCTAGTCCAAGGAAAAAAAGCAAAGAAGATCTTGTCCGAATCAAAAGAGACAGGGAGAAAGAGAGGAGAAATCCTCTTCACACTAGGGTCTACCTTGTCAAAACATGGTCTATGAACCTTGTGACGAGGAGTTTCTCTCCTAAAATGACCACCATGGAAAAACCATGGTCTAGGGCTGAGAAAAGAGAGGAACATGGAGGTAGGATATCAAAATAAACATAAACATAGAAGTCAAACACTTACCAAGGATGGAAAATGAGCTCGGATCACCACCACCACCACATGCAAGAGGAGATTGATCCCCTAAGCTCCAAGGATGAACTTACTTGCTCAACCAAGATCCAAGAACAAGCAAGGAAGGAGTAAGAAGATAGAGGGCCAAAAGGGTTAAAATCATGAAGAGATAAGGGGTTATATAGGTAGAGGATGAGAGAGAAGGAAAGAGGTGATGTGTCAACACTCCGAGGTACCAAAGGGACACTTGTCCACTCAAAAGGCCAACATGCAATCACATAAGCATGCCATGCAAGACATGGTGATACACTCTAGGTAGTGTCTCGACCACCATGTCAACTCACATGGTCGCGGTCACGACCCATCCATGGGGCACCATGATGGTCGCAATACCACCAACCAACATTAGCTCTAGGTCGAGACAAGGTCCCACTACCATCCCTAGGTCGAGACAACATATGCTAAGGCAACCATCTTGACCCAAGACCACCATAGACTACCTAGGTCATGACCCCCAACACCTAGAGGAGGTGTCTCGACTGTGAAACCCTCCAAAACCAACTTTGGTCGTGACCCAAGGTCGAGACAACACAACCAACACACATGGTCAAGGCACTCAACACTCACATCAACCCTAATCACCACCAAGGCTGATACTCGTCAAGCGAGGATCAAACATGATGCTCTCCTCTTTTTATTTCCTCTAGATAATGCCAAGAAAGAGATGAAGCACTCTATAGGTGGCAAATTGCACATCAACCCACTACATTGGATAAATTGCAATTTGCACCAAAACTAGCACAAAAAGCACAAACTTCATCAAAACAAGCCCAAACTTGAAACTCAAGCTCTAAACAAGCCCTAATTACATATCAAAAGATTATTGCAAGGTTATAGGCACATTATTAAGCCAAAGCAAACATAGTTACCCCAAAACTCAGGTCAAGGGTCTTACATGTGTGGTCGTGACTCTTGCTTTAGTTTCAGTCGATACATGCCTTTGTTTTTTAGGTCGAGACATGTTTTGGTTTGAGGTTGAGACATGTGCTTTGAGGGTGGTCAAAACCCTAATCTATGTGGTGGTTGAGACACCTAGTTGGTTGCAGTCGAGACACATGATGTTGTTGCGGTAGAGACACCTTGCTTTATGGGTGGTCGAGACACATAACCATACAATCAACACATGTGTATAACTAAGAAAGTAATTATTCATGTATAGTTCTATTTGAATGATTGGTTGGTTAACCCTAATCATGTTCCTTAATCCCAAAATGCTCCAAGAAAGTTGGAGATGGTGTACCTAGGGTTTGATGATTGAATAAAGTTATAAAACCCTAATAGGACAATAAGGAACCCTAACCCTAATGTTGGGTCATGTGATGTATTTGCTTCTCTCTCTTGAAGTGGTTATCATATTATAATATTTTCTCTATCTTGTTTATGATCCCCTAACCTTATAGGTAAAATGAACGCCATAGCTTGTGCATGTTGTGGTGATAATTATGCGATACATGGTGATGGCTATAAGTTTTTGATGAGATATGATGAGATCCTATTGATGGGATGGTTCCTATGACCTGGTGAAGGCTTGATGACTATTTTGAGGTGACATCCTCTAGGGATATGATTGAGGGATTGATATTCCCTAGTGATGTGACATTGGTGATGGCCTTGTGAATGGCAGTGTTATAACTATCATGTGGTGATGATGTGACTAGTTCACACCTTATACGTTTTATATCTTCTGGAGTTGCACTATTCCCTTATATTTTTAGCATTCATTTTGGATTTATACGTTGTAGCTTGATTTATGTCAAAAGATACCAAATTGTCTTAATTAATCAAGTGAAACTGTAATCATGTAGGTGCTCTATGCCATAGATCCATTCCACTGTCAGTCTTAGTGCTGGATGGTGAAAGGAGTCCTTCCTGCGGGAAGCTCGGAGTGCATATTTTTTAATATGCAGGGATGCAAGTTGAGTATCTCCTCACGTGCATATTTTTTAATATGTAGGGATGCAAGTTGAGTATCTCCTCATGTCCACAAATACAGGTTGTGTGAGACGACCATGTGTGAATTGATCTCCTTGTGATGTGGATGGCCATGCGTGAGCCAAACCTTCTTTTTAGAACGGTCATGCGTGAGCCTATTCTTCTAGTGGCGTTACATGTACCAAGGTGGGATGGTGTTATTATATATGGATGGCCATGCATGATCTAATCCTTCAGCTTGACTATATGTTAGTGATGAAATTGACTAATATGTCTCTGTGATGTTTTCTCTTATGCTGACCAAGAGGTGTTGGGGAGGTCGTGGATTCTGGCTCTTCCATTGACCTTGTACGACACTAGTTTTGAATTAGTAGTGGTGAATTGAATTTAGGTGGTATGACTCAAATCCTTAGGGCAACAATAAAAGATGTAACACTGTCGTGTAGTGTATTCTACTTAGGGTCAAATGTGAATAACATTGGTTGAGTCATTTTTCTTATCTTTGTACTGATTTCTTGAATTATAATGCGGTAAGAGAAGTCGATTGTTATACATGTTATTCATATTTCTTCTTAGAATATTATTGTTCTACTTCTCAGTGGTAACTGCCTAGTTTTTCTTAATCTACTTTATTTATTAGATACATATCATTTAGCTAAATCTGCTCAACCTGCTAAGTACTTTATCTACCTACTTAGTTATATGTGCTTTAATAGACGTTGGCAAAGAGTTATATCTCTTGCTGGGATGTTTGGTCTCACCCCTTGGGTTTCAACATCTTTAGGTGTTTGTGTATGGAGAGGTAGAGATCGTGCAGCTGAGGAAGAGCAGCAATAAGAGTAGTAGATGATAAGGTTGGATGTGCTGCTAATATTTTGGTGATAGAGTCCTAAATGTCGTCTGTATACACTCAGGTCTTTAGGATTGTTCTCGATGTGTTTTGTTGATATGTTACCGATACGAGGCTTTTGGGCTTGTGAGCCATATGTATGATATGGAAAGTGTATATATACATGTGGAGCAAATATCTCATGTAACATGTTGATGATAGGAATGGTGGTGTAGGATGATGTAAGTACCTTGTGATATGATATCTAATGCATGCGACATGCTTGTGTACTTATATGTGATAAGTTTTTTGCTTTTGGTGCTTTTGCTAAATCAGTTCTAATTTCTTGTGATTTTTGCTAATCCACATGTTTAGTTATATTTCTTTGTTTGGTTTTGAGTAATCTCATTTGTGGCGCATTAGCGCATCACATAACCCATTCATGGGCAAGAACTGACCACTTCATCTGCTCACCACTATGGTGAAACCTCTATCCACACTCCACCGTTTTAGTTGCACCTAGACCCATCTTTACCCATTTTCCTATTATCATTGATACGAAAAACATTAGATGGGGTCACAAACTATTTAGAATAGAAAACTTTTGACTTTAGGATGCTACATGCTTACACATTTGTAGACAAAACTGGCCTCAATATCAACAATTTTCTAGGGAACCGGGATATCACATACATAACAACACAAAAAGATCATATTAGCCCTCAAAACCTGGAAAAAAACAAAAATATCATGCATAAGCTGGCTGATCTAGAACAATAATATCTTTTTGTGGACATTGACCCTAATGTTGACCCAAACATCATTCTCTCCATCACAACAGAGATGGAGGACATCCAAAACTGCATTGACACTATCTAAAAACAAAGGGAGAAGATCAGATGGGCTACACAAGGTGACAAAAACACAAAATATTTCCATAAATGCTTTAACAATAAAGCCCAAACCAATATTATATCCAGGCTCAATATAAATGGTACTAATACATCAAATAAAACCATTATCACCAAACATGTAACGACCCCGTCTCCCAGTAACCCCCACTTAAGGGAGACCAAGAGATCAGAGCCGTTATCTAATAACCCGGATCAAAGGTTCAACAAATAATCAATAATAATTATGAAATTCTACTACTAAATTGAAAACTGGTATAAAATAAAAACCTTACTTACCTTTTAAAAGCTGGGATTTCTAAACTTCTATCCATGAAGATACTAATCTAACTAATCCTCCTGTGTACGTTATTTCTCATTTAGTTCCACATATGCCACTTTACTGTTTGTTCTTTTCATTTGTACCTAAAATGCCGACAAACAAAACATTGGTCAGTAAGAAGCTGGTATGTGGGGACAACCAAAAGTTTGCACATATGGATAACAATCTAATTATCACAATCAAGTTAATTAACAAGCCAATTTACGCTTTTCAGTATGACATTCTCCACCACTTTTGCCCTAACCCTGACATACCCACCTTAGGGTTTCTTTTGCCAATGACTTAAGGCCACCTTCTCAATACTGAGCTTGGTGCCTGGGGTCACCACTCATGGTGCCCTCTAGTCATTCAATATCATAGGCCACCTTCTGATTCCCGAGCTTGGTGTCTGGGGTCACCACTCAAGGTGTCCATTGGTCTACCCATCTGGGCCTGACCTTTGGCATCATCCATCAGGGTGGCATGTAAGTGCGAGAATCCATACTTCTATTATTAATGTGATAATCATAGTGACTTTATAGTTTGCAAGCATGAACATCCAAACTGATCATTTGCATTCAATGCGATTAACCATCCGAAAAATCCTCGGAAAACTAAGACGGTTATTCATAATTAACCACATACCTGATTTGATGATTTCAGAAGCATTAAGCAAATCCAACCAAGCTTGCAATCTAAGTAATTCAACAATCACATAATTCCTGAAAAGAATATGTACTCTATTTATTACACACATTATCAAGAACCTACTTTGTTGACTTAGATTCACTTTCTAGGGTTTCTGTAAGGACCCTGACCTTTTTTTAGGGTTTACCCTGTTTACTTTGCTTAACTGTGATGGTTTGATGCTTGCTAATCACCTTTAGTGGTGATTAGGGTTTGGTTGAGTTTTGTCGAGAGTTGGAGGGGCTAGTTGCAAATAACCCAAGTCTAGGATTTTGTGAGCAAGTTTGCCACCTTGTGAGGTGTTCCTCCCTCTCTTTGCTTCCTCTAAGTGTTGAGAGGAAGGCTTGGGCTTGTTGCTTGAGTTCTTTGGGCCTTGGTTGAGTTTGTTTGGGCCTTGAGGTGCCTTTTTTGGGCTTGGTTGAGCCTTGTGTCGGCCAAGACTTGATTGTGTCACCCAAGATGGAGTGTGTGTCAACCTAGGGTGTTTGTGTTGGCCAACAAGGATGTGTGTCGCCCATGGTACCTTGGTGTGTCGCCCAGGAAGCTGCTGTTCGTGTCGCCCATGATGCTTGGTCCAGCCTTGACCATGTTTGGTGGACACTTGGTGCATATCTTGGACAAGTGTCTTAAGGCTTGCTAGAGTGAGGGTTTGAGCTCTTGGACAAGTGTCCTTTGGGTGGACGACACCTAGCATGGATCTACCTTGTTTTCTCCTCCCTTTCTTTCTATATAGGTGGTTCTTTCCCTTGCCTTAGTTTTTTTTTATCTTTTGGTCTTTCCTCCACCTTGAGTGCACGACACTCCCTTCCTTTCCTTGTGTGTCGGCCGATACACTCCCTTGAAGAATCAGTGGTGGCCGATACCCCCCCCCCTTGGAGGAGCTGTGGTGGTCAATATCCCTTGAAGCTTGGAGCTCTTCTTCTTCCTTGGAGCTTGGAGCTTAAGGCAGGTTGCATAACTTCTAACCCTAACTCCTTTACTTCTTGTTTTGATCTCATGCATGTTAGTAGCTTAGTTCCTTGCTTTAGTATCTTCGTGGCCGATCCTCCTTAGGGTTTAGGGTTTCTTTATGGTCTAGTGTACCTTGCTATCTAGGGTTTGAGCTTCCTTGTGTTGGAGGTAGAAGATGACCCCTGTTGGGCAATACCCTCCCCTCTCTTGGTGTGTTGGGCGACATGGTAGTTCTTGGTGTTGGGCGAGATCCTTGCTCTTGTGATGGGTGATAGGTTAAGCTAGTGAAGTGTTGGCCGATATGGGTGTGTTGGACGACATAGTGGTTCTTGTGTTGGACGATAGGGCCAAGTATGGCAAGCTTGTTTGGGTTGGACGATAGGCTAGAGTGGTGTGTTGGCCAATAGGCCTTGTTGAGCATGATGGTTGGAGACGGGCGATACCCTCTTGGGTTGTGACGGGCGTCACGCCCCTTCTGTTGAGTATGTCGGCTGTTAGGCTTGTGCTTGTTGGTGGCACGTTATGAGGAAGTGTTCTTCTCTCCCTCTCTCTCTCTCCTGGTTGTTGGAGTTGGTTGTGACCTGGACGATAGCCCCTGGTATTGGGCGTTATGGTTGGGGTGTTGTGACGGGCGTCACACCCCCATGTGTGTCAGCCGGCAGGGAAGAGCAACAGGCGTTGCTCGATATACATGGGATGCCTGACACCCCCTGACGCGCGTTACCCCTCCTTGTTGTGACGTTGTGTCGCGCGGGTTGGTTGTTGTTGTAGCAACGCAGCGTTGCTGCACTCTTTTGTTCTAGCCATTATGAGTTGTGGTGACCTTTGTATCCTTCTTTTGGTGAGGGTGTAGTTATCTATAGTGAGGGTTTTGTGATCCTACAGTAACGGTTCCTTGTGTTATGGAAATGATTATGCACAAACATATATCCTTGCTTCCAAACGATGGTGACCCCTTTTGCTAGTAGAAATAATAATGTTAATGGTATAAGTAATGATAATGAGAAAGGCAGTGGTAATGATATGCATTAAGAGATCATCATGCTTATCTGTTAAGAAGAATAGTGGTAGTTACACTAATGGTTTGCTTAATGATAATAATAATGATAATAATAATGATAATAGTAATGATAGTGGTAAGTGGTTTACATAACGAATGGTGACAGTAATGCTAATGGTAATAATAGTGCTTGTTCTGTATACTCAACATGACTACTTGCATGAAGTGAACACCTTGATTTTTCGTATAATTATGAGATGAGGATAGGCATGGATATGGTTTGTTAATGTTGTGCTTTATACGCTTGATCATCAAATAGTGCAAGAATGATAGGTATAGCATCTTGAATGGAATCTTGTGATAGTAAGTATAGTCCTTATGTTGAAACTATGATTATTGTGTATCCTAACCATGTAGGTGATGATTAACCATGAAAAGGCTATGAGACATATGTGATGAGTAACATCACTTTGATAATTACTCTGGTTGATGAGATTGTATGTATGATGTGTTTGTCCCATGATGTTGATATGATCCTTGAAGAGGTAGTGACAGTACATGATGAGGGATTGAGATCCCACAGTATGTGATGATCCTTGAGATGGATCTGGATGGTTGGCAAGAGGCCAAGTGGTAACATGTGATGTTGGATCCTTGAGATGGATCAGGTTGATGTGATTACAATAATAATATAATGTTGAGTTTATTTACTTTCTGTTATATCTTGCATGTTATACAACTTGGTTGAATCTTGCAATCCATCTAAAAGATACTAAATAATCACAGTGGAATTATATCATGTAGTTTGCCCTGGCCATAAATCCATCATCGTCAGGATTTGGTGATGGTGAAACGGGTTCTCCTGCGGGTTAACCCGAATCGCATATTGTTGAATATGCGAGGTTTCTCCTAGCCTAAAGTGAGGAGGTAAGAGTGCAACTTCGGTTGTAGACTCGGATATGTGATGAGCATGGTGAACAGGCCCATGGCTCAGGATATGAGATATGACGAGCATGAATGCGTTCATGGCTCAGAGCACAGTGATCAGGCCCGTGGCTCAGATATACTAGCGTCGTGACCTGTACTGAGGCGGGCTAGAGGAAGGGTAGCCTGAGGAGCTGACCCTATGGGTGAGGCCACTTGAGCATGAGACTGTGGTCCTACTTGTGTTGTTCTCATACACTGACTACGAGGGGGAAGGCTGTGGAGTCCGGCTCTTCCATTGACCTTGTATGGCACCGGCTTGGGCTTCGCAGCCGAAGGTTGGATTTGAACAGTACGGTTCACTTCCTCAGGGCATAATAATACGTAAATCATCCGAATAGTATTTATTGCTTAGGACAAATATGAAACATTGGTTGAGGGCTTGTTTGTGTAGTTAATTCCATCATATCTTGCAGTTGTTTATATATTTCTCATATGTGGTGATCTTTATACATCCTATCTTGTCAATCATATTTCATAAGGAATAGATGGATGGATGACTGAGTACTTTTGGTAAGCTTGATAGTATGAATAGTCTTATCTTATAACTGCTCTGGTTATACTTTTAGTTGCTTTATATATCTCTGAGGTTTTGGTAGTTTTGGCGGGGAGTGATGCCTCCCGCTGGGACAATGTTCAATTGTCTCACTCCGCTGGTTTTCAGGTGGTCGAGCTAGACGTGGTGGTGGGCGTGGTGTTGTGGCCGAGCAGCTAGACGAGTAGTAGAAGGCAAGCGATGGATATGTTGCTGTTTTGGATGTTTTGTAGTAGAGTCTAGAGTCATCCATGTACTCTCAGGTCCTTAGCAATGTTTTGACGTTGTTTCACGATGTACGATCGTTGATGTTTTGTATATCCTGCAGTTGGTCGGATGTGGGCCTTTATGTATATGAACAGGTGGTGAACTCATGTGGTGGATAGACATCGGTTCCTGTAAGCTGTGGACACGTATCAGATCTGGTATATGTATATATATGACCTGTTTTCTTTGCAGGATGAGGACCGGAATGCAATAGCTTCATAGTTTATCAGTTTTCTGCAATCGGTTTTAATTAACCCGTGTGTTTGGTAATCTGTGGTTATGGTGATTTCCGCACGTTTTCGCGTAACACCTCACTGTCTATGTGATAGTGGGATGTGTTGCCACAAGTTTTGGTATCAGAGCTTTAGGTTCGCTGAGTCTACAGGGGTCTAGGACTAGGTTGTGTTTGTTCTTATGAGTGTTCCAAGTTTTCTTACAATATCTTCTACCCTCAGCAAAAGAAAAGTCAAGATGTCTGGAAACCATGAAGAACACTCTGTTGAGTACATCGATGCTGCATCGGTTGATGGAGCAGCTGGACAGGCACATGGAGATCGGCTGCCTGAGGTCCCCCAACCTGACCCAGCCATTCTTGAACATCCTGCTTACCAACATCTTATGGGGCAGATAGTGGCTACGATGAATCTCATGGTTGAGAGAATACCAGTGCCTCCTCCGAGAGCACAGGTTCCCCATGGAGAAGCATCGGGTATTGGGAAGACCTTCGAGTGGCTTCGCTGAGTTGGAGCTTTGGATTATGCTGGAACGGCTAATCTAGCGGATGCAGATCTATGGCTGACAAGTCTTAAGAAGGCTTTCTGGATCCTCGACATCCCCGAAGCAGACAAGGTAAAGCATGTTGTCTACCTTCTGAAGGGTAGTGTTGGTCACTGTTGGACCATCGAAGAAGAGAAGCGACCCGGTGAGGTGATCTGTTGGGAAGTGTTTCGACGCGAGTTTGTCACTAGATACTTTCCCAAGACGTACCTGGATGAGAAGATCAGTCAGTTTGAGAAGCTGCGACAAGGAACGATGAACATCACCGAGTACGAGGCCAAGTTTATGGATCTGTTGAGGTTTCGTCCTCACATGGCGGCAACAGATGAGGAACGGATCAGACGTTTCGAGAAGGGTTTGAGTGATGAGTTGACAACCCATGCGTCTGCGTTGGAGAACCGAGAACGGTTTGCTATGTTCGTGGAATCTGTTCGAAGGATTGAAAGGTTAGTAAGGGAGAAAAGAGAATCCATGTCTCACAAAAGACCTGCTCAGTTTCAGGGATAGAGGTTTGGTGGCTTTAAGAAGCCTAGGTTTTCATCGCCGGCAGTGATGAGAAGTTCTGGTGTACCATCTCAGTGGTCTCCGAGTAAGGGGAAAGGTTATGTTTCTTCACCGTCCAAGGCGCATAGTACAGCTTCTGTGGCAGTGATAGGGCCATCCAGACCACAAGTTGATGTTAGGACATGCTATGCCTGCGGTCAGATAGGGCATGTCAAGTCGGATTGTCCCTATAGAGATGATGAAGTGACACAGCAGCCGAGACAGAACCTTCAGGGGTCAGAGAGACCACAACCTAGTGGTAGCAGAGGATGTGGACGCGGTCAAGCGTCTCATGCTAGATCGTCTGCTCAAGGAAGCAGAGGTCGTGGACAGCAAGCAACGGCTCGATTCTATGCTATGAGTCAGCCGGAGGCGATAGTCAACCCGCGAGTAGTGACAGGTCATATGGAGTTATTTCATTCTGATATGTCTTCTTCTTACTTTATATATGTTCTGGTCGACCCGGGTGCTACACACTCTTTTATCGCATATAGTATGCTTGAGAACTGTCGTTTACCTATTAGCTGTAAGAAGGATAGTTTGTTGTTAGAAACCCCTCTTGACGGTTCCTCTTTGCTTTGAGAAGAGTGTCCATCTTGTGTCTTGTCTTTCTCAGGACACCGCATCCAAGTGGATCTTATACCACTTGATATGCATGGTTTCGATGTTATCCTTGGGATGGATACCTTAGAGAAGTATAAGGTTGTTTTGGACTGTGGTTCCAAGCAGGCGGTGTTTGATGATGCTGGAGAGAAGTGGATCTTCCAGGGAGATACGAAGATTCTTCCGACGTTTCTGGTATCAGCTATGGTGGCAGATAAGTTGTTATGGCAAGGATGTGTAGCATTCTTAGCTCACATGGTGGATACCGTTGTGGTTACCAAGGCGAAAGGTCCTAGTCTTGAGGAGGTGACAGTTGTCCAAGAGTTTGCGTATGTGTTCCCTGATGAGTTTCCTAGTGTTCCTCCACCCTGAGAGATTGATTTCGAGATCAATCTAGTCCCAGGAACGCAGCCAGTTGCACAGACACCATACAGGATGGCTCCAGTAGAGATGGCAGAGTTGAAGAAACAGTTGCAAGAGTTGTTGGAGAAAGGTTTTATCAGACCGAGTACGTCGCCTTGGGGTGCTCCAGTGTTATTTGTCAAGAAAAAGGATGGTTCGATGCGGTTGTGTATAGATTATCGGCAGTTGAATAAGGTAACGATCAAGAATAAGTACCCGTTCTCGAGGATTGATGATCTGTTTGATCATTTGCGTGGTGCTACCGTGTTTTCGAAGATCGATCTACGGTCTGGATATCATCAGTTGAGGATAAAGGCGGATGACATACCAAAGTCAGCTTTCAGGACGAGGTATGGTCATTTTGAGTTTGTGGTTATGCCATTTGGGCTAACCAATGCACCTGCTGCTTTCATGGATCTGATGAATAGAGTGTTCTGTCCGTTCTTAGATCAGTTTGTTGTAGTCTTTATAGATGACATCTTGATCTATAGTCGGGACAAGCTAGAGCATGAGCAACATCTTCGTCGAGCGTTGACTCTTCTTCGTCAACATCAGTTGTATGCCAAGTTCAGTAAGTGTGAGTTCTGGTTGGAGGAAGTGACTTTCTTGGGTCATGTGATATCTGCTGAAGGAGTCGAAGTAGATCCGAAGAATGTGGAATCCATTGCGGATTGGGAACAACTGAAGATGCCGACATAAGTTTGTAGTTTCCTTGGTTTGGCAGGATACTACCGGAGGTTTATCAAGGACTTCAGTGCGATCGCGTTGCCAATGACGAAGTTGACCAGAAAGGATATACCTTTTGTTTGGGATGATCAATGTTAGCAAGCTTTCCAGAGTCTAAAGGAGAAGTTGACCAGTGCTCCAGTGTTGATCTTGCCAGAGCATGGGAAAGGCTATGTTGTTTTCTATGACACTTCCAAGATAGGCTTAGGTTGTGTGTTGATGCAGGAAGATCATGTGGTTTCTTTTGCTTCGCGACAACTCAAGAAGCATGAGGAGAACTATCCGACTCATGACTTGGAGTTGGCAGCAGTGATTCATGCGTTAAAGATTTGGAGACACTATCTGTATGGAGAAGTGTGCCAAGTCTTTACGGATCATAAGAATCTGAAGTACATCTTTACGCAGTAAGAGTTGAACATGCGACAACGACGATGGATAGAGTTGATTAATGATTACAACTGCACTATTGAGTATCATCCTGGTAAGGCGAATGTGGTAGCTGATGCGCTTAGCAGAAAGTCTTATTCTCTTTCTTCAAAGAAGGCACAGTTGAGTTCCCTGGTATGCCATCGGCGAGATATGTTTGTCTCTCTGTGATAGATGAATGTGCAGATGGAAGTTTCTTTGTTGTCTGGTCTTCTAGCATAGATGCAAGTCAAGCCTACGTTGAGACAGCTAATCAAGGATGCACAGTAGATAGATGATGCAGTACAGTTGATCAGATCAGAGTTCGGCAGCGAAAAGCGTGATGGGTTTCATGAGTCCGAGGATGGACTAGTCTGCTATCGTAATAGGATGGTGGTTCCTGATGTTGATGAGCTGAGGAAGTTAGTGCTTGAGGAAGCACACACATCGATGTATGCTATGCATCCAGGTGTCACCAAGATGTATCATAGTCTGAAGGACTTGTATTGGTGGCCCGGTTTGAAGAAAGATGTAGCTGAGTTCGTGGCGAGATGTGCAGTTTGTCAGCAAGTGAAGGCTGAGCATCAGAAGCCGGCAGGTACGTTGCAACCTTTGCCGATACCGTAGTGGAAATGGGATCATATAACCATGGATTTCGTAGTTGGTCTACCCCAGACAACTAGGAATCATGATTCCATTTGGGTGATAGTGGACAGATTGACTAAGTCTGTCCATTTTCTACCAGTGAAGACTACGTATACGGTCGAGAAACTCGCTCGAGTGTATGTGGATGAGATAGTACGTTTGCATGGTGTTCCAGCAATGATAGTTTCTGACAGAGGTCCTCAGTTTACGAGTCATTTTTGGGAACAGCTACACAAAGCGTTGGGAACGCAGTTGAGGTTCAGTACAGCCTTTCACCCGCAGACAGATGGACAGTCTGAGAGGATTATTCAGATTTTGGAAGATCTCCTTCGAGCTTGTGTTTTGCAGTTTCTAGGCAACTGGGATGTACATCTAAGTTTGATAGAGTTTGCCTACAACAATAGTTATCAGCGGAGCATTGACATGGCTCCTTATGAAGCCTTGTATGGAAGGAAGTGCAGATCTCTTTTGTGTTGGTATGAGTCTGGTGAGTATCAGTTGTTGGGTCCTGAGTTAGTACAGCAGACAACATAAAAGATCAAGGTGATACAGCAACAGTTGAAAGTGGCACAGGACATGCAGAAGTCTTATGCAGACAATCGTCGACGACCTTTGGAATTCCATGTAGGAGACAAAGTGTATCTTAAAGTCTCACCGTAGAAGGGTGTGCTGAGGTTTGGCCGGAAGGGTAAATTAGCACCCAGGTATATGGGGCCTTACTCAGTCATAGCATGTGTTGGCAATGTAGCTTATGAGATAGAATTGCCTCCAGAATTGCACAGGTTACATCCAGTGTTTCATGTCAGTATGCTGAAGAAAAGTCATCTGGATTCGGGTACAGTGATACGACCAGTTGAGGTTGAGCTTGATGAAGATGTGACCTATGAGGAAGGTCCTGTGGCGATCCTTGACAGAAGGGTCAAGAAGCTGAAGAGGAAGGATTTGGTTCTTGTGAAAGTTCTTTGGCAGCGTCGTGGCGTTGAGGAAGCCACGTGGGAGCTTGAGGAAGAGATGAGGAGGAAGTATCCCTCACTTTTCTCTTTGGATTTCGGGGACGAAATCCCTTAAAGGGGGTTAGCTTGTAAGGACCCTGACCTTCGTTTAGGGTTTACCTTGTTTACTTTGCTTAACCTTGATGGTTTGATGCTTGCTAATCACCTTTAGTGGTGATTAGGGTTTGGTTGAGTTTTGTCAAGAGTTGGAGGGGCTACTTGCAAATAACCCAAGTCTAGGGTTTTGTGAGCAAGTTTGCCACCTTGTGAGGTGTTCCTCCCTCTCTTTGCTTCCTCTAAGTGTTGAGAGGAAGGCTTAGGCTTGTTGCTTGAGTTCTTTGGGCCTTGGTTGAGTTTGTTTGGGCCTTGAGGTGCCTTGTTTGGGCTTGGTTGAGCCTTGTGTCGGCCAAGACTTGCTTGTGTCGCCCAAGATGGAGTGTGTGTCAACCTAGGGTGTTTGTGTCGGCCAACAAGGATGTGTGTCGCCCATGGTACCTTGGTGTGTCGCCCAGGAAGCTGCTGGTTGTGTCACCCATGATGCTTGGTCCAACCTTGACCATGTTTGGTGGACACTTGGTGCATATCTTGGACAAGTGTCTTAAGGCTTGCTAGAGTGAGGGTTTGAGCTCTTGGACAAGTGTCCTTTTGGTGGACGACACCTAGCATGGATCTACCTTGTTTTCTCCTCCCTTTCTTTATATATAGGTGGTTCTTTCCCTTGCCTTAGTTTTTTTTTTATCTTTTGGTCTTTCCTCCACCTTGATTGCACGACACTCCCTTCCTTTCCTTGTGTGTCAGCCGATACACTCCCTTGAAGAAGTAGTAGTGGCCGATACCCCCCCTGGAGGAGCTGTGGTGGTCAATATCCCTTGAAGCTTGGAGCTCTTCTTCTTCCTTGGAGCTTGGAGCTTAAGGCGGGTTGCATAACTTCTAACCCTAACTCCTTTACTTCTTGTTTTGATCTCATGCATGTTAGTAGCTTAGTTCCTTGCTTTAGTATTGTTACAACCCGTGTTGAGCTTACCCTGTAAGTATGCTGTTAAGTATGTGTTTTAGCTGCTTTGCTAAGTTATAAGCTTGCTTTTGTTAACAACGTTTAAAACAGATATGATATGTGCGTAGTGTGAATCCTAGCCCTTAAAACGTGTAAGATCTTGCGTTTAAGGCGTTGCCAGAGAAATCGTCTGAAACCGACTTTCGAGTCATAAGTGGTAAGTTTTTGGGCATGCAGGGACCTGTTTGTAGTTTTTGAAAGTTCTCGGACTTTACGTTTTGGTCCCTAGGTTTTTCCTTCTTATCCTTTCTTTCTCCTTTACTCGTTTCACTTTTCAGAATTGAGAGAAACACAGAGTGTTTCTTCTCTTCTTCGCGTGAGAGGGAAAGAGAGACCTGGGAGAGAAGGGCGATTCAGAGCCCTAGCTCGGTTCCGGCCAACAGCTGCGGCCCCTCCATCTTATCTTCACCTTTCTTCTTCGCCAACTGATCTAGCAGTAGCCGGAGCTATGCTAGCAGTAGCGGCGGCCAGGAGAGGGAAAGGGCGCGAAGAGCAGCCCTAGTTCGTCCTCCTCCTTCCCTACAGCTAGTTCGTGGGTGTGTGCATCAGTTGCAGGTGATTTGCAGCACAAATATGTGGTTTTGCCCTCCGATTCGAGTGAAATCGACATCAGCAGGTCTGTTTAGGTTTTCAGTCTGTGCGCTATTCGGTCGAGTTGTGTGTGATTCGGTCGAGTTTTCTTAGCAGGAATCGAACAACAAGTTGATCGGTCGAGTTGCAAGCTGATCGGTCGAGTTGTGCAGGATTCGGTCGAGTTTCCGAGTTGTGAGTGGCTGTTCATTCAGAAATCATTATTTAACTCAATTTAAGTGCTTAATTGCTTCAGTATCAGTTGGTATAACTCCTAAACAGTGTAGCACATACAATAGAGTATGATAGATTCATTGGAACTTGAAATACATAATATGATTGATGAAAATGATGGAATTTGCTGTATTCCAGTTGCAATGTATACGTTGAGCATAAAATGGATGTTTAGCATCGAAATTGGATAAGTTGATACTGAGTCATGTTTAAAGATGACAAATGATATATATGTGTTTTCAAGTGATGTTCAGAATGTGAAATAAGTATGAAATGTGATATTCTTGTTTAAGTGTTTATATGTTAATCAGTTAATAGACTTAGGTGCCCTAACACCGTAGAACCCCTTTGAGAGGTCTGCATCTTAGGGGTGAAACTCGTGTCCAACATCAACCGGTTGAGTAATTCTGGTGGCACGAGGGATTGATAGACAGTGTCCAACACCAACCGATTGAGTAATTTCGGTGGCACTGGGGAAAAATAATAAATAAAGTAAAGGGTTATCCAACATCAACCGGTTGAGTAATTCTGGTGGTAACCCAGTGTTGACTCCCTGCGCCTATGTGCTCAGGTTAGAGGAGGAGTCCAGAGCACTCATGGTGAGTGCAGAGGAGGCCGGAGAGCCTGTGGGCCGGAGAGCCTGTGGGTCCTGTAGCAGAACAGGACTGGAAGTCAGACTTAGCATTTCCTGGGTGTGTCGCTAAGTCTTGTACGGTGAGATCGTAGTTCGCTACAGATATTTGTATGCAGAGTACACTACATATGATTAGGGCATAATAATAAAATAAATATGTAATCATATAAGATCATAATAAATTTAATAGATCTTCTGTGTTAATTCTCTATATCTGTTTATTTGTTTAAGATATCTGTTGTTGTATAAAAATGTGATTATTATCTGTAAATTCTGCTATGTCATTAGAACTGCCCTGCTTAGTACTACACTTATGTTTTATTTTAATTTTATATATCTGATGAGTTGTTTAGTGATAGCTAAATGAAATTCTATTCACTGAGCGAGTAGGCTCATCCCTCTACTCAAACATTTTCAGGTCAACAACAGCAACAGGAATCTGAAGGATCTTTTCATCCTAACGCTTAGTCTGTAGAAGGTATATGTAGTTAGTTTAGTTAGAGGTATCTTAGTCCTTTCCCCTCGATCCTTGGAACATGGTGTGGGTGAGAGAGAATGTGTATGTGGAATGTGTATAAAGATGTAAATTAACTGTTATGCTTTACTTTATGTCGAGCAATGTAATATGCTGTAGACTTTGTTTATATTTCTAGTCAGTTTAATAAGAATGCTTCTGTATTTTGTTTAGCTTTAGTTTACAGCATAAGTCAGGTTATCATTTTAATGTCTTTAAAATGATTAAAATTATGAGTGGTTTGGCTTGTGTGTAAATCCCTCCGTCGCGCCCTAATCTCGTGGGTTGTGGTTAGTGTGAGATCGGGGTGCGACAATTTTTGGTATCAGAGCTTAGGTTGAGTACATAGTTACTCAGAGTCCAAGTCAGGGGATGATAAGAGACCAATAGGATTAAGGTTTAGGTGTCTTTCTTCTATCTGTAGTTTTCTAACAGGAAATATTCTGTTATATCATTGCAGATGGCAGAAAGAGGCTTTGATCGTGATGATCAGGCCGAGAGCCATGTTGGCCCTGATCCACTGTACTTGGGTCCAGGTGGTGGTGACCACGTGGATGAAGCATCCCGTATGTACAGGATGTTTCTGGAGACCAGAGAGAAGTATAAGGCTGATAGGCGAGCTTCTACTTCTACCAGCAGTAAGGATTTGATGCGATCTTATGAGCTTGTGAAGAAGCTTGGTGGTACAGAATTTAGTGGTACTACAGATCCCGCTGAGGCTGATGAGTGGTTGAGACAGATAGAGAAGGTCTTTCGCCTGATGGAGCTTCTAGAAGAGAAAAAGATTAATCACGCAGTTTATCTTTTGACGAGCGATGCAGAGTTGTGGTGGCACGGTGTGGAGGATAAAAGGAGAGGTTCAGAGCTTACTTGGTAGGATTTCTCTGAGGAGTTCCATCTTAAATTTTATCCACCCACTTTCATTAATGAGAAAACCAGGCAGTTACAGAACATTAAGCAAGGAAGCATGTCAGTTACAGAATATGAAGCGCTTTTCACCAGGTTGGCAAACTTCTGTCCTCATCTTGTACCTAATAATATAGAGAGATGCAGGAGGTTTAAAGAAGGACTGAGGCCAGAGATTCGGCATACAGTTTCTGCTACTAGTAGGAGGAACAGAGAGAACTTTGGTGAGTTTTTTGAGGCTGCTAGACAGGTTGAGGAATCTGTGAATGCTGACAAGGTGCCTGAGTCTAAGAAGAGATATGCATATTTTAGTAGAGGACAGTCCAATAGTGGATATAGAGGTGGAGGTAGAGGTTTCTTTTCTAAACTCGGGCGTGGTTTTAGTTATTTCAGTAGACAGAGATCTAAGGATGATACTTCTTCTAGAAGCAGAGGGAGATACAACCCAGGGAGATGGGGTAGTGCCTCTAGTGGACGGTCTTCTGAGTCATCAATGTCAGTGACAGGCCCCCAGAAACAAGAGATGCTGCCATGTGACAACTGTGGAAGACCACATACTAGTCAGTGTTGGGGTACAAGTTGTTTTGTCTGCGGACAAGTAGGACACTTCAAAAGGGAATGTCCTCAGCTTCGACAAGCAGCATCACAAGCTTTCCAGCCTCAGTACCATGATGTTCCGAGTTCTTCTGTGGCTTCTGGTCCAGTGGCAGAGGTGGTCAGCGCGGACAGCGTGGTAGAGGGAGAACTTCAGCACATTTCTTCTCTTTGACACCTCAGGAAGGTATAATCTCTTCACAAGTCGTTACAGGAGAGATGTTTTTTATTAATAGTATACCAGTTGCAGTTTTGATAGATCCGGGTGCTACTCACTCTTTCATACGACGTTCTTTAGTTGGTGAACTTAATCTGTTAACTCAAGAGTTGGTAGATGAGTTAATGTTGAGGGTTCCACTAGGTGGACCAACAGTTCTGACTGAGTTCTGTCCCGGATGTTTGCTATCTTTTGGAGGTTACACCTTTGCTGCTAATCTCATACCCCTGGATGTAAATACTTTTCAAGTCATCTTGGGTATGGATTGTCTTGAGACATATCGAGTACAACTCGATTGTTGGAAGAAGGAAGCTACCTTTCAACAAGGTGAATTTTCTTGTGTCTTTACTGGAGACATGAAAGTTCTGTCTACGTGCATTGTATCAGCTGCAGTAGCTGATAAGATGCTACAGAAAGGATGTGAAGCGTTCCTTGCTCATGTGGTTGACACTAAAGTAGAGAAGAGCACCGCCAGTGTTTATGATGTGCTTGTGGTTCGTGAGTTTTCTGATGTTTTTCCAGAAGAGTTGCCAGGCTTACCTCCTGTCAGAGACTTTGATTTTGAGATTCTGGTATATCCAGGTAGTCATCCAGTAGCACTGCCAGCTTATAGAATGGCACCTGTAGAGTTGAAGGAACTCAAGGTGCAGCTGCAGGAGTTCCTGGATAAGGGTTTCATCAGACCCAGTTCTTCGCCGTCGGGTGCTCCAGTCCTGTTTGTTAAGAAAAAGGATGGTACCATGCGTCTCTGTATAGATTACAGGCAACTGAACAAGATCACTATTAAGAACAAGTATCCTTTGCCGAGAATAGACGACCTGTTTGATCAGTTGCGTGGAGCGACGATCTTCTCTAAAATAGATTTGAGATCTGGATATCATCAGCTCAGAATAAAGGCTTCTGATATTCCCAAGACAGCTTTCAGAACCAGGTATGGGCATTATGAGTTTCTGGTCATGTCGTTTGGGCTGACCAATGCCCCAGCAGCCTTTATGGATATGATGAATCGGATTTTCAAACCGTTCCTAGATCAGTTTATTGTAGTCTTTATAGATGATATTCTGATCTACTCCAGAGATGATGTACAGCATGAGCAACACCTGAGAGTAGCATTGCAGTTGTTGAGGCAACATCAGCTGTATGCTAAGTTTAGCAAGTGTGAGTTCTGGTTGGCCGAGGTAGCATTTCTTGGACATGTTATCTCGAGAGATGGAGTTAGCATTGATCCTAAGAAAGTTGATTATGTGCTTCAGTGGGAACAGCCTAAGACTCCTACTGATATTAGAAGTTTCTTGGGTTTAGCAGGCTATTACAGAAGGTTTATACATAACTTCAGTGTGCTAGCATCACCCTTGACACGCTTGACGAGGAAGGATGCACCATTTGTTTAGTCTGATAACTGTGAGAAAAGTTTTTAGATCTTGAAGAGGAAATTGACTTCAGCACCAGTGTTGGTTTTTCCAGAGGCAGATAAAGGTTATACAGTGTTCTGCGACGCCTCCAGGAGAGGTTTGGGCTGTGTGCTGATGCAGGAAGGCAAAGTTGTGGCTTATGCATCTAGACAGCTTAAGAAGAACGAAGAGAACTACCCTACTCATGATCTGGAGTTAGCTGCTATAGTTCATGCTCTTAAGACATGGCGTCACTACCTGTATGGTGAGACTTGTCAGGTGTTTACGGACCATAAGAGCATGAAGTATATCTTCACTCAGAAGGATTTGAATCTGAGACAGCGCAGATGGCTTGAGCTGATTAAAGATTATGAGGTGACAATCGATTACCATCCTGGTAAAGCGAATGTTGTGGCAGATGCCTTGAGTAGGAAGTCAAGTTCAACAGCTGATGCATTTTCTATGGCATGTTTCAAGAGAGACTTGCTTGTAGATATGCGGAAGTTGAACTTAGACTTGGATGTGTCTGGACAGAGTGGGTTGATTGCTCAGATGCAGGACAAACCTACTTTCTATGATCAGATTAAGGAGTTGCAACAGAATGACAAAGAGTTGTGGCAGGTTATGCAGGATATGTCGGAAGGTAAAAGGTCAGAATTCAGGTTTTCTGACGATGGTGTGTTGTATCTTCATGACAGGTTGTGTGTACCTAGGAACAGTGAGCTGAAAGAGAAAATTCTTGAAGAAGCGCATGCTTCTATGTATGCTATGCATCCAGGTAACACAAAAATGTATAGGAATCTCAAAGAGCTGTACTGGTGGTC
This sequence comes from Alisma plantago-aquatica, assembly GCA_963693085.1. NCBI lineage: Eukaryota > Viridiplantae > Streptophyta > Magnoliopsida > Alismatales > Alismataceae > Alisma > Alisma plantago-aquatica. The sequence continues at coordinate 210,211,584 of OY856409.1, forward strand.
TGGCATGAAGAGAAATGTGGCTGAGTACGTGGCTAGATGTGGAGTGTGTCAGCAGGTTAAAGCTGAGCATCAGAAACCTGCTGGTACCTTGCAGTCACTTCCTATACCTAAATGGAAATGGGAACACATCACAATGGATTTTGTGGTAGGGTTACCCAGGACGCCTATAGGTTCAGACTCGATATGGGTGATTGTGGATAGACTAACTAAGTATGCTCACTTTTTTCCTGTCAAGTCAACCTTTGATGTTCCGAAGCTGGCCAAGATATATGTGGATGAGGTAATCAGATTGCACGGTATTCCAGTTTCCATTATTTCTGACAGAGACCCTAAGTTCACATCCAGGTTTTGGGATCAGTTACATCGTGCGTTGGGCACAAGGCTGAGGTTCAGTACAACTTTTCACCCGTAGACAGATGGTCAATCTGAGAGGACCATTCAGACTCTTGAAGACATGCTGAGAGCATGCGTTCTGCAGTTCAGAGGTAACTGGGAAGAACACTTAAGCCTGATGGAGTTTGCATATAACAACAACTACCATTCTAGTCTTGGAATGGCCCCATATGAAGCTCTATATGGCAGGAAGTGTAGATCACCAGTTTGTTGGTACGAGGTTGGCGAGAAAGAAATTCTTGGACCTGAGATAGTCGATATAACTACAGAGAAGATATCTGTGATCATGGAGCAGTTGAAAGCTGCTCAGGACAGATAGAAAAGTTATGCAGAGAGACGACGTCGACCTCTTGAGTTTGAGGTTTGTGACGAGGTTTATCTAAAGGTTTCACCGTGGAAGGGAGTGCTAAGGTTTAGAAAGAGAGGTAAGTTGACCCCTAGGTATGTGGGCCCATATCCTATTGTTGAGAGGATTGGACCTGTAGCCTACAGGTTGGATTTGCCGTATGAGTTGGCAAATCTTCATGATGTGTTTCATGTGTCTATGCTGAAGAAGTGTCATCCCGGTACAGAAAATATTTTAGATCTAGTACCGGCGCAACTTAAGACAGATGTGTCCTACGTGGAAGGACCAGTGCAGATAGTTGATCACCGAATCAAGAAGCTTAAGAACCGTGAGATACCGTTGGTGAAGGTTCTGTGGAGGAATCATAACCTTGAAGAAGCTACATGGGAGCTTGAATCTGAGATGCGTAGCAAGTTTCCTTTTCTCTTTTAGGAATTTCAGGACGAAATTCTTATAAGGGAGGGAGATTGTTACGACCCGTGTTGAGCTTACCCTGTAAGTATGCTGTTAAGCATGTGTTTTAGCTGCTTTGCTAAGTTATAAGCTTGCTTTTGTTAACAACGTTTAAAACAGATATGATATGTGCGTAGTGTGAATCTTAGCCCTTAAAACGTGTAAGATCTTGCGCTTGAGGCGTTGCCAGAGAAATCGTCTGAAACCGACTTTCGAGTCATAAGTGGTAAGTTTTTGGGCATGCAGGGACCTGTTTGTAGTTTTCAAAAGTTCTTGGACTTTACGTTTTGGTCCCTAGGTTTTTCCTTCTTATCCTTTCTTTCTCCTTTACTCGTTTCACTTTTTAGAAACGAGAGAAACGCAGAGTGTTTCTTCTCTTCTTCGCGTGAGAGGGAAAGAGAGACCTGGGAGAGAAGGGCGATTCAGAGCCCTAGCTCGGTTCCGGCCAACAGCTGCGGCCCCTCCATCTTCTCTTCACCTTTCTTCTTTGCCAACTGATCCAGTAGTAGCCGGAGCTACGCTAGCAGCAGGTGCTACGCTAGCAGCAGCGGCGGCCAGGAGAGGGAAAGGGCGCGAAGAGCAGCCCTAGTTCGTCCTCCTCCTTCCCTACAACTAGTTCGTGGGTGTGTGCATCAGTTGCAGGTGATTCGCAGCGCAAATCTGTGGTTTTGCCCGCCGATTCGAGTGAAATCGGCATCAGCATGTCTGTTTAGGTTTTCGGTCTGTGCGTTGTTCGATCGATTTGTGTGTGATTCGGTCGAGTTTTCTTAGCAGGAATCGAACAACAAGTTGATCGGTCGAGTTGCAAGCTGATCGGTCGAGTTGTGCAGGAATCGGTCGAGTTTCTGACCAATCGGTCGAGTTTCTGAGTTGTGAGTGGCAGTTCATTCAAAAATCATTATTTAACTCAATTTAAGTGCTTAATTGCTTTAGTATCAGTTGGTATAACTCCTAAACAGTGTAGCACATACAATAGAGTATGATAGATTCATTGGAACTTGAAATACGTAATATGATTGATGAAAATGATGGAATTTCCTATATTCCAGTTGCAATGTATACGTTGAGCATAAAATGGATGTTTAACATCAAAATTGGATAAGTTGATACTGAGTCATGTTTAAAGATGACAAATGATATATATGTGTTTTCAAGTGATGTTCAGAATGTGAAATAAGTATGAAATGTGATATTCCTATTTAAGTGTTTATATGTTAATCAGTTAATAGACTTAGGTGCCCTAACACCGTAGAACCCCTTTGAGAGGTCTGCATCTTAGGGGTGAAACTCGTGTCCAACATCAACCGATTGAGTAATTCTGGTGGCACGAGGGATTGATAGACAGTGTCCAACACCAACCGATTGAGTAATTTCGGTGGCACTGGGGAAAATAATAAATAAAGTAAAGGGTTATCCAACATCAACCGGTTGAGTAATTCTGGTGGTAACCCAGTGTTGACTCCCTGCGCCTATGTGCTCAGGTTAGAGGAGGAGTCCAGAGCACTCATGGTGAGTGCAGAGGAGGCCGGAGAGCCTGTGGGCCGGAGAGCCTGTGGGTCCTATAGCAGAACAGGACTGGAAGTCAGACTTAGCATTTCTCGGGTGTGTCGCTAAGTCTTATACGGTGAGATTGTAGTTCGCTACAGATCTTTGTATGCAGAGTACACTACATATGATTAGGGCATAATAATAAAATAAATATGTAATCATATAAGATCACAGTAAATTTAATAGATCTTCTGTGTTAATTCTCTATATCTGTTTATTTGTTTAAGATATTTGTTGTTGTATAAAAATGTGATTATTATCTGTAAATTCTGCTATGTCATTAGAACTGCCCTGCTTAGTACTGCACTTATGTTTTATTTCAATTTTATATATCTGATGAGTTGTTTAGTGATAGCTAAATGAAATGCTATTCACTGAGCGAGTAGGCTCATCCCTCTACTCAAACATTTTCAGGTCAACAACAGCAACAGGAATCTGAAGGATCTTTTCATCCTAACGCTAAGTCTGTAGAAGGTATATGTAGTTAGTTTAGTTAGAGGTCTCTTAGTCCTTTCCCCTCGATCCTTGGAACATGGTGTGGGTGAGAGAGAATGTGTATGTGGAATGTGTATAAAGATGTAAATTAACTGTTATGCTTTACTTTATGTCGAGCAATGTAATATGCTGTAGACTTTGTTTATATTTCTAGTTAGTTTAATAAGAATGCTTCCGCAGTTTGTTTAGCTTTAGTTTACAGCATAAATCAGGTTATCATTTTAATGTCTTTAAAATGATTAAAACTATGAGTGGTTTGGCTTGTGTGTAAATCCCTCTGTCGCGCCCTAATCTCGTGGGTTGTGGTTAGTGTGAGATCGGGGTGTGACAAGTATCTTTGTGGCCGATCCTCCTTAGGGTTTAGGGTTTCTTTGTGGTCTAGTGTACCTTGCTATCTAGGGTTTGAGCTTCCTTGTGTTGGAGGTAGAAGATGACCCCTGTTGGGCAATACCCTCCCCTCTCTTGGTTTGTTGGGTGACATGGTAGTTCTTGGTGTTGGGTGACATCCTTGCTCTTGTGATGGGTGATAGGTTAAGCTAGTGAAGTGTTGGCCGATATGGGTGTGTTGGACGACATAGTGGTTCTTGTGTTGGACGATAGGGCCAAGTATGGCAAGCTTGTTTGGGTTGGACGATAGGCTAGAGTGGTGTGTTGGCTGATAGGCCTTGTTGAGCATGATGGTTGGATACGGGCGATACCCTCTTGGGTTGTGATGGGCGTCACACCCCTTCTATTGAGTATGCCGGCCGTTAGGCTTGTGCTTGTTGGTGGCGCATTATGAGGAAGTGTTCTTCTCTCCCTCTCTCTCTCTCCTGGTTGTTGGAGTTGGTTGTGACCTGGACGATAGCCCATGGTATCGGGCTTTATGGTTGGGGAGCTTTGACGGGCGTCACACCCCCATGTGTGTCGGCCGGCAGGGAAGAGCAACGGGTGTTGCCCAATATACATGGGATGCCCGACACCCCCTGATGCGCGTTACCCCTCCTTGCTATGTCGCTGTGTCGCGCAGGTTGGCTGTTGTTGTAGCAACGCAACATTGCTGCACTCTTTTGTTCTAGCCGTTATGAGTTGTGGTGACCTTTGTATCCTTCTTTTGGTGAGGGTGTAGTTATCTATAGTGAGGGTTTTGTGATCCTACAGTAACGGTTCCTTGTGTTATGGAAATGATTATGCACAAACATATATCCTTGCTTCCAAACAATGGTGACCCCTTTTGCTAGTAGAAACAATAATGTTAATGGTAGAAGTAATGATAATGAGAAAGGTAGTGGTAATGATATGCATTAAGAGATCATCATGCTTATTTGTTAAGAAGAATAGTGGTAGTTACACTAATGGTTTGCTTAATGATAATAATAATGATAATAGTAATGATAGTGGTAAGTGGTTTACATAACGAATGGTGACAGTAGTGCTAATGGTAATAATAGTGTGTGTTATGTATACTCAACATGACTACTTGCATGAAGTGAACACCTTGATTTTTCGTATAATTCTGAGATGAGGATAGGCATGGATATGGTTTGTTAATGTTGTGCTTTATACGATTGATCATCAAATAGTGTAAGAATGATAGGTATAGCATATTGAATGGCATCTTGTGATAGTAAGTATAGTCCTTATGTTGAAACTATGATTATTGTGTATCCTAACCATGCAGGTGATGATTAGCCATGAAAAGGCTATGAGACATATGTGATGAGTAACATCACTTTGATAATTACTCTGGTTGATGAGATTGTATGTATGATGTGTTTGTCCCATTATGTTGATATGAGCCTTGAAGAGGCAGTGACGGTACATGATGAGGGATTGAGATCCCACGGTATGTGATGATCCTTGAGATGGATCTGGATGGTTGGCAAGAGGCCAAGTGGTAACATGTGATGTTGGATCCTTGAGATGGATCAGGTTGATGTGATTACAATAATAATATAATGTTGAGTTTATTTACTTTCTGTTATATCTTTCATGTTATACAACTTGGTTGAATCTTGCAATCCATCTAAAAGATACTAAATAATCACAATGGAATTATATCATGTAGTTTGCCCTGGCCATAGATCCATCATCGTCAGGATTTGGTGATGGTGAAACGGGTTCTCCTGCGGGTTAACCCGGAGCGCATATTTTTGAATATGCGAGGTTTCTCCTAGCCTAAAGTGAGGAGGTAAGAGTGCAACTTCGCTGGTAGACTCAGATATGTGATGAGCATGGTGAACAGGCCCATGGCTCTGGATATGAGATATGACGAGCATGAATGCGTTCATGGCTCAGAGCACGGTGATCAGGCCCGTGGCTCAGATATACTAGCGTCATGACCTGTACCGAGGCGGGCTAGAGGAAGGGTAGCTTGAGGAGCTGACCATATGGCTGAGGCCACTTGAGCATGAGACTACGGTCCTGCTTGTGTTGTTCTCGTACACTGACTACAAGGGGGAAGGTTGTGGAGTCCGGCTCTTCCATTGACCTTGTATGGCACCGGCTTGGGCTTCGCAACCGAAGGTTGGATTTGAACGGTACGGTTCACTTCCTCAGGGCATAATAATACATAAATCAGTCAAATAATATTTATTACTTAGGAAAAATATGAAACATTGGTTGAGGCCTTGTTTGTGTAGTTAATTCCATCATATCTTGCAGTTGTTTATATATTTCTCATATGTGGTGAGCTTTATACATCCTATCTTGTCAATCATATTTCGTAAGGAATAGATGGATGGATGACTGAGTACTTTTGGTAAGCTTGATAGTATGAACAGTCTTATCTTATAACTGCTCTGGTTATACTTTTAGCTGCTTTATATATCTCTGAGGTTTTGGTAGTTTTGGCGGGGAGTGATGCCTCCCGCTGGGACAATGTTCAATTGTCTCACTCCGCTGGTTTTCAGGTGGTCGAGCTAGATGTGGTGGTGGGTGTGGTGTTGCGGCCGAGCAGCTAGACGAGCAGTAGAAGGCAAGATATGCTGCTGTTTTGGATGTTTTGTAGTAGAGTCTAGAGTCATCCCTGTACTCTCAGGTCCTTGGCAATGTTTTGACGCTGTTTCACGATGTACGATCGTTGATGTTTTGTATATCCTGCGGTTGGGCGGATGTGGGCCTTTATGTATATGAATAGGTGGTGAACTCATGTGGTAGATAGACAGCAGTTCCTGTAAGCTGTGGACACGTATCAGATCTGGTATATGTATATATATATGACGTGTTTTCCTTGCTGGATGAGGACAGGAATGCAATAGCTTCATAGTTTATCAGTTTTCCGCAATCGGTTTTAATTATCCCATGTGTTTGGTAATCTGTGGTTATGGTGATTTCCGCACGTTTTCGCGTAACACCTCACTGTCTATGTGATAGTGGGATGTGTTGCCATAGTTTCTGTATCCATTTTAGGGCTTCGTTTTGCAATTAGGATTTCCCTTCATCTTTTACCATATTAAACCCTAATTTTATGCCATTACTCATAAACCCTAATTATCTCATCTATTCTTCAACATTAAGGTTATCTTAACAACATATAACCCTATTTTCATATTATAGGCACATTAATCATCAATTAAGCTTCTTTTTCATTAAAGCTACTATTTTTATCCCTTTAATCCATGACAAGATCATTATACACATTTATCATCAATTTGTAGTTCATTATGCTCTAATACTCGTATGAACGTTATTTATCATTAATTCTACCTTTTATTCATGAGAAGACCCTAATGACTACAATTAGGGTATTTATCCACAATTAGGAACTTTAATGCTCGAAATAGCTTATAGTCATGAAAACTCAATTCTATACATGAAATCGAGTAATTAAAGCCATTAGTAATCCTAATTACCAACATTAGGGTTTCAAGGCCCATTAAAGCTTATTTATGCACATGAACTCTCAATTAAACTAATTATAGGCAAAGTTCATCTTTTTTATATTAATGTTCCTTTTCATCATAAACATGTTAATATCAACTTTAAACACTCATTAAACCCTTATAAATATATTATTCATATCAAAATAGGGTTCTTTAAACATTAATACATTAAAGTTGACATATTCCATTATTTTTCGAATTGCAAGAAGAATCAAGCTTCAATTATATTTTTAATGGATTCTTCACGTTTTTTTGATCAACTTTCATGTATAACATGTCTTTATTCGACCTACCAATTATTTACTATGAATTTATCAAAACTCACTTACTTTGGGCTAATGGCAGTGTGCCACCTAGCACTATGCTGGGCACAACTTACTTGTTTGTGGGCCGGGTAGATGTCCCTTCTACCCTTCTCGTGTGTTTACAAGGCTGAGAGCAAGGACTTCCTTTTGTCAATTCATCTTCTTCCCTGCGAGCTCCCCTTCCTGTTGTGTGAACTGGTGCTTGTCGTGGTCAACCTTAGGGTTGACCCCGAGCATCAGGTTTCCCCCAACCTCCGGTGGAGGTTGTCGCACCACCGCCGATCTCCTCCGAACCCAAAGGGCCCCTCAAATTTGCCAAACATGGCTCAATTCAATGGCATGGAGAAGTCCCTCCCCGACAAGAAGTTGCTCCAGGAAACGGTGAAAGCTGAGATCCTTCTCGAAATTGATTGAGCAAATCAACTTGTTTCTTCTACACGAACTCGAAGGAAATCTTGGAGTCTTTTCTTAATGCATGTAGCCCCCCATATATATAGGGCAGGTTGACAAGGAGAGCCTGATCAGTTTTGGGCGTTTTTCTTGGCATCCACGAAACTTACCAAAACCTAGGTCTCGTAGGTTCAGATTCCTCTCCTAAAACTACTGGGATGATTTCCTTTCTGATCCGTCCATTATCTTTCAAGATAATCGCTCTGGAAAACCCCAACTCATGCCCCATGTTTCCACATTCGAACATGGAAAGTGACAACACAACCACTGTTGGATCTGAATCCAACGGTTTTAGTGTTACGCGCAAGATCGGAAAATAGGAATAATAGGATAATTCCCTTAGAAATAAAGAATTCCCTTTTTCTTTGGAAAAATCATAACTCTCAAATCGATTACCCAATTAATACCAAAATTTGAGGGAAAGTCCATAATGACTTTATATACCTCTATACCAAAATTGGGCTCATTATCTCAAAGGAAACATTCATTTTCTTTAAGTGCAAGATATCTCTTAATTATATATATTTTTCACCTATTTTCTCTTTCCTTTGCTATTAAATTATTATTTTGAGTTCCTTGAACCTCAAGGAACCTTAATGGCTCGAAATCTCATCTTGGGAATATTTCTTTAGCCTCTTTCCTTATCTTTCATCCTTTTTCTTATTATCTTACTTTTCTTATTAAAATATCCCTTTTTAAGAATTTCTCTTTATCTCTCTTATTATTTTCCTTATTGAAATTGCTTTTAACATTAGAAACCTCATGGATACGAAAATCCATCAAAGATAACTCAATTGTACTTCTTTTCACATATTTTCCACATTTTATCATTATTTTCAATTTCTTTCTTAACAAGGAAGTACTTAATTAATCTTTTCTTTTCTTGTTGCTTTATCTTTGCAACTTTGGACTCCTTGGAACCCAAGGAACGCAAGAGGCACGAAATTCCCTCTTTGGAATTTCCTTCTAGAGGTTTCCACACTTTTCTTTCCTCTATTTTCTTATTTACTCAACAATAGAATTTCCTTTGTCCTTTTCTTTGTTATTGGGCCCAATAGCCAATAAAGCCCACAAAGCAATCATCAAGGCTATTGTAAATGAAATGCATTTATCAAATTATATAATTATTTGTTCCAACATCTTTAATATGAGAAATTACACTTCTCACCAAAGGAACCCAAATTTTGGGGTTGTAACATCCTTCCCCTCTAATAAGAATTTTGTCCTCAAAATTCCATCAAGGAAGCAAACAAACATGATAAGCTTTTCATATGTCCATCATGGCTCCCATGTGGCTTCACCCTTTCCATGGTGCTTCCCAAGAACCTTCATCATCTCATATTCTTACATCTGAGTTCTTTCTTACCTTGGTACATCGTACCCTCATAGGTGACTCAGGACATATCCGCCTCTCAAAAGTTGAATGGGTTCAGGGCTCATCACATGGCTTGGGTACCTCACATAGTGCTCTAGATCAGACTCATGGAACACCTTACACATAATGTTATCATGAGGGGTAAGGATAAACACAACCATCTCCACCAATCCATCTCAAATGGACCCATATATCAGGGACTCAGCCTTCTCAACTGCAGCTTCGGGGGGTCAGATTTTCACATCACATATTCTCCCACAGTGAATCACATGTCAGTCTGCTTTGCATCAGCCTGTGACTCATGTCACCACTGGGCTCTCTCTCAGCCGTTGCACGATCAAAGCGACTTCATCTACACACTGTGGTTCTTTTCTGACCTTCGTGAGGCCTCCTTCACCAACATCATCTTAATGAAGTGGTGACCGATACAACCTCTCTATAAGACTTCTTGCATCCCGACAAAGGCTATGGTGGTTAACATAACATCTTAAGAACTGTCTCTATGTATCACCTAGAATGAGCACACATGCTCTCATCAAACCCTCTAGTCTGGATCATACTGTCCATTAGTATGGGGTGATAAACTGTACTATCATCGAGTTCTTCATGTATCCACTCCCACCTCATGGAAGTGAACCTTGGTCATACCCAAGAACTTTTGAACTCGCATCATGGTGTAGTTGAACCATCTATCTCTCTTAAGTAGTTCAACTGAATCTGTCCCGTGATAGTACTTTTCCTTTCTCATGTCATCTAGGTAAGGTGATCTACCATAACCCATATTACACCTCGACCCTCCTTGGTCTAGGGGAGACTTACCACAACATCCATAGTGATGAACTCCCATTCTCTCTCGAGGACTCTTTATACTTTATATCCATGCACTGGGTTACTGGTGTTCGTCCTTCACCTCCTGGCTTGCATGGCCACATGCAACATGTATCAGGCATCCAAAGCTCTATTGTCACTTACTATCTTTATAGTTTCATAGTGTATGGTGATCATGATTTCCTGTATGTCTTGATTCCTCAAGGTCGATTCCTCGGAAACCCTAAACCACTCTCATCAGGGTTCTATTACCTTCCTATCCAAAGAAGTGCATCCGAGGTTCTACCACCATCCTTCCATTACATCAAAGACTAGTTTGGCTAACCAATCGACCATTAACTTGATCAATCATTATCGCTACATCTGTGTGTTAGCCAAACTGTCCTCCTTTCTAAACTTAGGGTTAGCCTAACAACCTCTTCTAGTCTCTAGACAAACTAGGCAGCTACATCTCATCCAGCTCTAAGCCTATCTTTGTTGAGAAACTCTGAACTCATCCTCTTAGTTTTTGAATTCAACCTTGTATGACTCATATCTCATGATAAAAGCATCCTTATAAGATGACTACATTATTCCTTTTATTGTTTGCAAACCATCCATGTATCATTCACTCCACCAAGGTATGTTATCATCTCTGTCCTCATACCTCGTAGCAACGTTCCAACTCATGTCATCTTTACCCTTGGTGTATGTCATGCATACTGTCCTATATCTCACTCCCATAACAAGAAGAAATAAGCATTTGGCTGCAGTCCAAATACAGAGTTCTTCCTGTTCCAAGAATAGAGATGGCACATCCCACCTTGCCATTACACCTTCAAATCTAAGTTAGAACGTGCAACTTATGTCTCTACATCATGATATCAAAATTGCTTCCATGGAAAACTGGTCTCGAACTTACTTGGTCCAAGCACAATCCTTGGTCATCTCCTCTAGGTCTATAGGGTGCCGACACTTTTGGAGTCATCTCTCTTCCCTTATGCATCCAGAGAGTGACCTACTCATCTTCCCTTTGGGCCCCATGAGTTCATGAAGGTGATCAATCTCCTAACCCATGGCCCTCAAACAATGATAGCTGTTACCTCCCGACCCTATGGTCATGTGCAACTAGGGAATTAGGCAACTCCTACTTCCATCGGTCTTATCCCTACCTGACCCTGGGATAGACTTAGGATTCTCTTATAGTACATGTCCAACTTAGAACCTTACCCAATCCCTCATCATCTCTCCTTGCATTCTTTGGCCGTCTTTCATCCTTTCTCGGGGATCATGGCGACTTGCCTACCTTGGTCAGGCCCCATACTGGTTACCTCCATGGTAACACATCCATATGCACTTAAAGATGGTTAACTATGGGTCTACAGGTTCAGTCTTATACCATGTACTTTTCACTTAGCTTTCTCAAGATCCCATGAAACCTCTTTAGGTTACCTCAACACCAACAAAACTAGTATACACCCAACCAAAGGGTCCCTCTCCCAGGATGGGAGGAAACTACAACTCTTGACAACAAGGTCACAACTGTCCTTAGGGTTTACCTTCACATGAGCATGCTTAATCCAGCAACTACTAAGACACAAGCGTACCTACTAAACCATACTAGGTCACACTTGTTCTCATCCTCAACATTAGACCAACTTAGTTCATCACACATACCTTTAACTTAAGGGCTTCTTTCTCCTCTACACATGCTCGAAGCTATAGAGACTCAAATCTTATCATGAGCATCGGGTACACTGCTTCCCTTATTAGGCCTTGGTCCACCTTTGGGTGTCCAACTACATGATCGACCTCTTAACTACGAGTCAAGCATGTCCAAGGTATGTCATCCTTTCATTCGAGCAACACTTCAGAGTTGAGTCCTCTTCCAGGACAACCAACTAGGTATAAGGCCTCACATCCTGCTACTAAACCTCTCCAAGTCTAAGAAACTCTTCTCCCTATCTCAGGAGGTAAACACCTATACCATAGGCATAGAGGTACCAACAAACTTATCCTCTCTCTATGGTTTGGTTCCTCTCATGGCAACCAAGATATCATCAGCCTCCATGGGTCAAGCATAAGGCAACCACTATCATCCACTTAGTTCGCATCATCCTCAACTCCCACTGTTCCTCAAGTTTTGGGGTTTTAGGCTTCCAACCTTCTTACCTGAGGTCTGCTCTCTCTCTCTCTAGAGCTAATCCTACAACCAACCTCTCTATATGAAGGATCAAGCTCATAAGCATGCCCCTACCTGAGTGAAGCCTATACTCAGACTTATGTTTACTCAAGATTATCCATAACCCTTTATGCTTATCTCATAAGCCATCCATCATGATCCCTTGTCTAGGGCTTCATTCAACTGTCTACACTACTGATGCACTCTGGGTGGAAGCTATATCCTACTTGCAACAACCCAAAAGGTTTCTATATGTTCTTCTCTAACCTCATCCATGAAGGAGCTATCCTTCGCTCAAACATGCACGACCCTTCCCAGGGTTGGGTTGCCAAAGGTACTCGGTCATGGCAATCCAAAGGCATGTCCATCCAAACACCTAGTCAACCATGGCATCTAACTCATCATGTCATCTCTCCCTCTAACCCTCACTTAGGGTTAGGGTTACCATCATCCTCAAAGGATATGCTAGGTGTCTACCTTTAATGGAGGTCTCTATCTCCAAGACTAACCCTCTCTACTCATCCTCCTGACAAGGAGGTCTAACCTCAAGTCTCTCCTGAGGGAAATGACAACTCGTGTCATACGACCTAAGCATGTATCTATTCTTTTATGCTTACTCTATTAAGCTTATATCCATGCCATCTTATTTACATCCTTTTCATTAATTTGATGAAGGATCCCTTAATCCTTATCAACCTTACCCATACCTCAAGAGGGTGAGGAAAAGAGAGAAAACCCTAATCCTTAAGGTCCTTAATAGAATTTGAGTTGAGCAGGGATGAATAATATGAGAGAGTCCTAAAGGTGTCTTATTTCGATTCATACCCTAAGACTTTGGCCAGGAAGTCACACGGATTCGGGAATCCTCGTATTCCGACTAGCGGTGAGGAGGAAAATATTGCCAGCCCCCGGTCGTGATCCTTTTCTAGACACCTCTATCTTTCGGATAATCCTCTAATAACTCCCTTGGGTTCTATAGAATTTGTAAAATTTAATAATTATTAAAGATTAATTGAGGAACCTTCACTTTGATACCAATTGTAATGACCCCGTCTCCCGGTAACCCCCACTTAAGGGAGACCAAGAGATCAGAGCCGTTATCTAATAACCCGGATCAAAGGTTCGACAAATAATCAATAATAATTATGAAATTCTACTACTAAACTGAAAGCTGGTATAAAATAAAAACCTTACTTACCTTTTAAAATTTGGGATTTCTAAACTTCTATCCATGAAGATACTAATCTAACTAATCCTCATGTATACATTATTTCTCATTTAGTTCCACATATGCCACTTTACTGTTTGTTCTTTTCATTTGTACCTAAAATGCTGACAAACAAAATGCCAGTCATCAAGAAGCTGGTATGTGGGGACAACCAAAAGTTTGCATGTATGGATAACAATCTAATTATCACAATCAAGTTAATTAACAAGCCAATCTATGCTTTTCAGTATGACATTCTCCACCGCTTTTGCCCTAACCCTGGCATACCCACCTTAGGGTTTCTTTTGCCAATGACTTAAGACCACCTTCTCAATCCCGAGCTTGGTGCCTGGGGTCACCACTCATGGTGCCCTCTAGTCATTCAATATCATAGGCCACCTTCTCATTCCCGAGCTTGGGGCCTGGGGTCACCACTCAAGGTATCCATTGGTCAACCCATATGGGCCTGACCTTTGGCATCATCCATCAGGGTGGCATGTAAGTGCGAGAATCCATACTTCTATTATTAATGTGATAATCATAGTGACTTTATAGTTTGTAAGTATGAACATCCAAACTGATCATTTGCATTCAATGCGATTAACCATCTGGAAAATCCTCACGAAACTAAGACAATTATTCATAATTAACCACATACCCGATTTGATGATTTCAGAAGCATTAAGCAAATCCAACCAAGCATGCAATCCAAGTAATTCAACAATCACATAATTCCTGAAAAGAATATGTACTCTATTTATTACGCACTTTATCAAGAACCTACTTTATTGACTTGGATTCACTTTCTAGGGTTTTTGTATCCATTTTAGGGTTTCGTTTTACAATTAGGGTTTCCCTTCATCTTTTATCATATTAAACCCTAATTTTATGCCATTACTCATAAACCCTAATTATCTCGTCTATTCTTCAACATTAAGGTTATCTTAACAACATATAACCCTATTTTCATATTACAGGCACATTAATAATCAATTAGGCTTCTTTTTCATTAAAGCTACTGTTTTTATCCCTTTAATCCATGACAAGATCATTATACACATTTATCATCAATTTGTAGTTCATTATGCTCTAATACTCATATGAACATTATTTATCATTAATTCTACCTTTTATTCATGAGAAAACCCTAATTACTATATTTAGGGTATTTATCCACAATTAGGATCTTTAATGCTCGAAATAGCTTATAGTCATGAAAACTCAGTTCTATACATGAAATCGAGTAATTAAATCCATTAGTAATCCTAATTACCAACATTAGGGTTTCAAGGCCCATTAAAGCTTATTTATGCACATGAACTCTCAATTAAACTAATTATAGGCAAAGTTCATCTTTTTCGATATTAATGTTCCTTTTCATCATAAATAGGTTAATATCAACTTTAAACACTCATTAAACCCTTATAAATATATTATTTATATCAAAATAAGGTTCTTTAAACATTAATACATTAAAGTTGACATCTTCCATTATTTTTCGAATTGTAAGAGGAATCAAGCTTCAATTATATTTTAATGGATTCTTCACATTTTTCTGATCAACTTTCATGTATAACATGTCCTTATTCGACCTACCAATTATTTACTATGAATTTATCAAAACTCACTTACTTTGGGCCAATGGCAGCGTGCCACCTAGCACTATGTTGGGCACGTCTTACTTGTTTGTGGGCCAGGTAGATGTCCCTTCTGCCCTTCTCACGCATTTAGAAGGCTGAGGGCAAGGACGTCCTTTCGTCAAGTCATCTTCTTCCCAGCGACCTCCCCTTCCTGTTGCATGAACTGGTGCTTGCCGTGGTCAACCTCAGGGTTGACCTCGAGCATCAGGTTTCCCCCAACCTCCGGTGGAGGCTGCCGCACCACCGCTGAGCTCCTCCGAACCCAAAGGGGCCCTCCAATTTGCCAAACATGGCCCGATTCGATGGCATGGAGAAGTCCCTCCCCGACGAGAAGTTGCTCCAAGCAACGGTGAAAGCTGAGATCCTTCTCGAAATTGATTGAGCAAATCAACTTGTTTCTTCTACGCAAACTCAAAGGAAATCTTGGAGTCTTTTCTTAAAGCGTGTAGCCCCCCATATATATAGGGCAGGTTAACAAGGAGAGCTTGATCAGTTTTGGGCATTTTTCTTGGCATCCATGAAACTTACCAAAACCTAGGTTTCCTAGGTTCGATTTCCTCTTCTAAAACTATTGGACTGATTTCCTTTCTGATCCGTCCATTATCTTTCAAAATAATTGCTCTGGAAAACCCCAACTCATGCCCCCTGTTTCCACATTCGAATAAGGAAAGTGACAACACAACCACTGTTGGATCTGAATCCAATGGCTGTAGTGTCACACGCAAGATCGGAAAATAGGAATAATAGGATGATTCCCTTAGAAATAAAGAATTCCCTTTTTCTTTGGAAAAATCATAACTCTCAAATCGATTACCCAATTAATACCAAAATTTGAGGGAAAGTCCATAATGACTTTATATACCTCTGTACAAAAATTGGGCTCATTATCTCAAAGGAAACGTTCATTTTCTTTATGTGCAAGATATCTCTTAATTATATATATTTTTCACCTATTTTCTCTCTCCTTTGCTATTAAATTATTATTTTGAGTTCCTTGAACCTCAAGGAACCTTAATGGCTCGAAATCCCATCTTGGGAATATTTCTTTAGCCTCTTTCTTTATCTTTCATCCTTTTTCTTATTATCTTAATTTTTTTTATTAAAATATCCCTTTTTGAGAATTTCTCTTTATCTCTCTTATTATTTTCCTTATTGAAATTCCTTTTAACATTAGAAACCTCATGGATATGAAAATCCATCAAAGATAACTCAATTGTACTTCTTTTCACATATTTTCCACATTTTATCATTATTTTCAATTTCTTTCTTAACAAGGAAGTACTTAATTGATCTTTTCTTTTCTTGCTGCTTTATCTTTGCAACTTTGGACTCCTTGGAACCCAAGGAACCCAAGAGGCACGAAATTCCCTCTTTGGATTTGCCTTCTAGAGGTTTCCACAATTTTCTTTCCTCTATTTTCTTATTTACTCAATAATAGAATTTCCTTTGTCCTTTTCTTTGTTATTGGGCCCAATAGCCAATAAAGCCCACAAAGCAATCATCAAGGCTATTGTAAACGAAATTCATTTATCAAATTATATCATTATTTGTTCCAACATCTTTAATATGTGAAATTACACTTCTCACCAAAGGAACCCAAAATTTGGGGTTGTAACAAAACATAATATCAATCATTTTCAACACATCTTCAACACGGGTCACGAGCCGAGATTCCTCAACTCTATCAACTGGGCTTACCCCTGTAACAAAACCATACCCTCCCCACAAAACATCATTGATGATTTTACCATAGAGGATCTCAAAGATGTTGTTACTTCCCTAAGAAAAAACAAATCACATGGACCTGACAAACTTAACATTGAATTCTACCTCTCTATGCCGGAATGTATCAAAGGGGACTTTATGCACCTTTTTCATACCATTCATAATAATGTTGATATCTACAAATACATCAAAGTACTTAATCATAACAACATAGATTTGATTAAAAAAGTGGAACAATCTGACATGATGAAACAATTTAGGCCTCTCAACCTTATCAACACTTCCTACAGAATCCTAGCCAAAATCCTCAGCAACCACATTAAATCGCAACTGGAACACATCATATATAACAACCAAAATGCCTTTTTAAAACACAAGAACGACAACGATGCTTTCATTATGGTCAACGAAACACTCCACCTTTGCTACAAAAACAAAACACATGTGTTAGCCATTAAACTAGATTTCAAGAAAGCCTTTGACTATGTAAATTGGAACTGCCTCATCCATACTATGTAGGGTTATGGATTCCCCACAAAATGAATTAAGTGGATCCATGCATGCATTTCGACAAACACATTCTCCACCATTATTAACAAATCACCATTTGGACTCTTTAAAAACTCCAATGGTCTCAGACAAGGTGACCCCTTATCACCTTACCTCTTCATCATGGTCACATCACTCCTCACTAACGTGATCAAACTGAGTACTATCCGTGGACTTATCAAATCACCAAATGAATGCTTTGAAAATATCATTCAATATGCGGATGGCACTATGATCCTAGTCAGACTTGAAGATAACACCATTCTTAACACCATTCACATCATTGGACTTTTCTCATACATCTCTAGACTCAGGATAAACATCGATAAATCATCCCTTATAGGTATTAACACATCACCTGACACCATCCTCAGATACCAAAACTTACTTCGACGCAAAACTAAGACCTTCCCGATTATGTACCTTAGACTACCAATTACACCACACCCTACACAACGTCGATTATGGTTTCCTATCGTAGAAAAAAATCCATAGCAATCTCACAGTGGAAAAACAACTTCCTCGGTCTGGCGGGCCGCATTACACTCCTTAACAATCATATTAGTCTTATTACTACACATTACCTTGGCTACATACCACTACCTGCCAAAACTCGACGTATTATTGATTCTATAAGAAAAAAATTCCTTTGGAACGACTACTCCACACACTGAGATAAAACCAAGATACACTTGGTTAACTAGAATACCATATGTGCTCCCATCGAATACGGAGGATGGGTCATCATTGACATCAACACTCATGCTATTTGCCTCATCACTAAAACCATCCATGTTTTCATCTCCAATTCATAAAAATTCTAGAAACTTTCATCATTCACCAATATTACAAAAAATAAATCCATGGAGTAAAACACAAAAACACAAATGTTTTCCACTTTGGAATTTATCAATAAATATTTGGACAACATCTTACATATGATCAACACATCTCCCCAAGCCTCCACCAACATTAATTTTTGGTATGACCCATGGTATCACAACAACATGATCTAATACACTAGCAACAACCTCAACATCCCCCCAGAACTTGAAGCATATTAACACAACCAAAGCTCTTCACCTCCTCACTAGCAATAGACAAAACAACCTTAAAGCACATCTCACACAATACCTCATCCCCGAGACCATACATGATATTATACACACCCTTGAGTACAAAACCATCAACAACATATTATAGAAATGGGGAAAACTGTACACTCCAAAAAAAGCCTATCATTATCTCACTTACAGAGGAACATATCTGATCTTACTTACTGATGGAAAATAGAATGACCACAAAAATATAAAATCTTCTTCTGGCTCCTTACTCAGAACAAATTCTCACATATTACAACCTTAGAAAGAGGGGGTTTTCAAGGTCAACCAGATGCTACTTTTGTCATGCAGACGATGAAACCACATACCATCTTTTTATTCACTATCCATCCACAACTCAGATCATAAATCACTATTTCCGACCACATCTCGAGTCTGACTTCTTGCACTCACCCACTCTTATCAGAGGCTTAAAACCCACACAACCACATCATGAACCACATACTTTGATGATTGTAATTTTTTGGAACATCTGGCTAGAAAGAAATAACAAAAAACATAATAACATTTCTCACTCTGTCACATATATATACATTGAGATTAAACACACTATTTCTCTCATATAACAATGCAGGACATACATCAACATCAACACATGTGATGAAAGATGAAGACACAAATGGCGATCTTTAATGACCACAACACTTATGGACAACATCACACCCCGAAAGAGATCCTGGATGATGACTCTGGTTTCTAAAGCTACTCCAGATTGGAGGCTATCTATCACGCTTCCATCTAGCACTTTTTCATTTGCTGGTGCTTATTGTTAAGGCGTGCCTCTCCTAAAACATTATCAAACACTTACGTTTGTTTCTGCAGCTCCCCGGTAGTTTCTTTGCATTTTTTTTCTCTCTCATGGACTACAACACAAACACAACCTGCACACTTCTGGTGCTGTTACTCTGTATTTCATTCCGTACTCCTTTATTTTTGCAGATGTCTTAGTTTGCAAACATTATCTATATATCTGGACTTTCTATCAAAAAAAAAAGAAAAAGAGACCCACCTCCAGTCAGTCGCTCCGTCAGCGCCTCAGCAGCGACTACTATTGGGCAGCGGTTAACTCCGATCTGCAATAGTGACATTAATGAACATAAGATTTGCAGCCGCTGTACTCTCCTACAGCGTTGAGCAGCGTCAGTGATTTCATCGTGCCGAAATCACGTGATCGTCAGTCTCACCCACCGGAACAACGTCAAACGCTGCATAAACCCCCCATTTCCCTGTCTCTCATCGCCCCGTTCTTCTTCTTCTCCCGCCGCCGCCGCCACCAGTACTTGGCTCTTGACCGTCAGCCGGCCCCGATGGAGATCAAGTTCGCGTTCCCCCCGGACAACCCGCCTCTATCCATCATCGCCGCCGCCAGGGTCGCTGGCATTTCCCTCGCCATCGACAATTCCTTTCCCTCGGGCACTCCTCCTAGCTTCCGGTTTCCCGACGGGTAAGCATCTGTTTTTTGTTGACTAAGGGAATATGGAATATAAACTGAATGAAAGCACTCGTTTTCTTTCCCAGATTGGAGGTCCAAGGAACTGGTACGCTCCTGCGGTACATTGGCCGTGCAGCTGCTCTCCCTAATTTCTACGGCCAGGATGCAGTTTCAGCTGCTCAGGTATTCCGTTTTGACTTCTTATCTCAATTTTTCTCTGCCGCTGCTATAATTGCTTGATGTTTTATACAGATTGACCAATGGCTTGATTATGCTGCAACTTTTTCAATCGGCTCCGAATTTGAGGCCGCCTGTGCCCATGTTGATGGATATATGTTGTTGCGGACCTTTGTTGTCGGTTACAATATCTCAATTGCTGACATTGCCATCTGGTCGGGCCTTGCAGGTGGAAGAATTTCTGATGTTTCAATCTTTTGTTCATCCGTTTTCTATACCAGTTTCCGCTCCTGCTTATGCCTGTGTACCTGTTTTCCTTACAGCTACTGGGCAGAGATGGGAAAGTTTGAGAAAGTCCAAAAAGTACTCCAATTTAGCGCGCTGGTTCAACTCAGTCGTTGGCGAGTATGGGCAGACCTTAAATGAAGTAACTGCCACTTACGTTGGTAAAAGAGGCTTAGGAAAACCTGCTGCTAAACCAACTGTGGATCACACTTCCAAGTCGAAGGACGTTAATGGTGAGGTGGCTGCAAAAGAGAAAGCTTCCTTCGAGGTCGACCTCCCTGGTGCTGAAGTTGGTAAGGTGTGCTTGAGATTTGCGCCGGAACCAAGTGGGTATCTCCATATCGGGCACTCAAAAGCTGCACTTCTAAACCAGTATTTCGCAAACAGATATAAGGGGAGGTTGATTATTCGGTTTGATGACACTAATCCCTCCAAGGAAAGCATGGAATTTGTTGAAAATCTGCTAATAGACATTGAAACTCTGGGCATTAAGTATGATGCTGTGACGTACACCTCCGATTACTTCCCTCAGCTGATGGAGATGGCTGAAAAATTGATTGTTCAAGGCAAAGCATATGTGGATGACACTCCAAGAGAGCAGATGCAGAAGGAGAGGATGGATGGGATCGAGTCCCGGTGTAGAAACAATACCGCAGAACAGAGTCTGGCATTATGGAAGGAGATGATTGCAGGGTCAGAAAGAGGCTTACAATGCTGTGTTCGTGGTAAACTCGACATGCAAGATCCAAATAAATCAGTTCGGGATCCCGTATACTATCGCTGCAATCCGTTACCCCACCACCGCATCGGTTCGAAATACAAAGTGTACCCCACCTATGATTTTGCCTGTCCATTCGTTGACGCAGTGGAGGGCATAACTCACGCACTTCGCTCGAGTGAATACCATGATCGCAACGCCCAATACTACAGAATACTGGAGGATATGAACCTAAGGAAGGTCCAAATATATGAGTTTAGTAGGCTGAACATGGTATATACACTTCTGAGCAAGCGTAAACTTCTCTGGTTTGTTCAAAATGGGAAAGTGGATGGATGGGATGACGCGAGGTTCCCCACTGTCCAGGGAATAGTTCGCAGAGGATTGAAAATTGAGGCACTAATACAGTTCATTCTTCAGCAGGTGTGGTTTTAGTAAACTAAATGAGCTTGTTTTTATTGAATTTGTCACTGAATATCATTTCTGTCTATTGCAGGGTGCCTCTAAAAATCTTAATCTAATGGAGTGGGATAAACTGTGGACCATCAACAAGAAGATTATTGACCCGATATGTCCTAGGCATACAGCTGTCCTCGAGGAAAAGCGAGTTATAATGCACCTAATTGATGGCCCTGACAAGCCGTTTGTGCGAGTTGTACCTAGGCACAAAAAGTACGAAGGTGCAGGGTCAAAAGCAACGACATTTACAAAGAAAATATGGCTAGATTATGCTGATGCTGCATCTGTATCAGTTGACGAGGAAGTAACCTTGATGGATTGGGGAAACGCTATTGTTAAAAATATAAAAAAGGATGATGCCGGAAACATTTTTCAATTAGAGGGCGTATTGCACCTTGATGGTTCCGTGAAGACGACGAAACTGAAGCTCACATGGCTTCCTGAGGTGGATGAGTTAGTTAACCTCTCACTTGTCGAGTTTGATTATTTGATCACAAAAAAGAAGGTAATTACAATATTTACTTTTGCTTTTAGTAATTTATATCATTTTGTGTCATAATTCTTGACAGCTCATCCATTAGAAAATGACTTCTTTTCGGAGTTTAATAGGGATAACTACATAGGTAGATTTTTTTGGCTTTAAGCAGGTCTGGTTTTGAGTCCAATGGATTATCAAATATAAAAACAAATATAATAAATTAGTATGTATAATGAGGATCATTTACACAATGGAATATGAATTGGCCATGATTATAAACAGGTATTATTTGTTAGAAAGTACAATTTTAGCATATCGAGGTGAACATAATAACGATCACAACAGTGCTGTATCTTGCATATTGCTCACATGGAACACGTGGAAAACGATATCTAAAGTGAATGCAATACCTATTAGATTACAATTGTTTATTTTTTCATATGAAAGAATCATGCAAACCAGTCTTGACAAGCAACCATTTTATGGTTGACTTTTCCTTCTATAAGCTGTCAAGCAAATGTCCCAAGCAGATCAGCTTGTCATGGATTTGTCCAGCCAATATAAGAGTGTTTAGCTGATGGTTTTTATCTTGAAAGTAAAATAGATAGCTTGTAATTCGGTAGCTTGGATACCTTTGTATATAATGCAACTAGGAGTTCATGGCTTAGACAACATGGCCAACTTAATGCATATTTGAGAACATGATCATAACAATGGTCAAGTGATATATGTAATCCGACTTTGTTTGGGGTTGGAAGAAGTCTATTGTGAGATATGTCAAATTAGAAAATAATGCTTATCTAATAAATATTATGGTAGAAATATTCTGGAATTTAAATGCATAAGAGGACTAAGTTGTGACTTCGACACCTATTGAACATAACCATTCAGTGTATATTTGAGAATGTGGCCAATTGACCATCAATGGCTTAATGAGCAGCTTGGTCTACCTGATCTTGAGGAAAATGCGGCCATCTAGATGTAAGTGATCATGTGAACGATGTAATCAGCCCTTGTTTGGGATCAGAAGGTCTTTCTTCCAATCAAAGTGAGGGATGTAAATTCATCCCCCACCCTGACAAAACTAGAGAACAATTGTCACTTTGAAAGTGTGGGTCTAACTCATTTCATAAGTGTAGGGTCTAGGTTTTTTTGTTGGGGGGGGGATGAATTGAGCTCTTAAAAAAACTTAAAACTAATTTTTTTGACCTTCAAATTTAATGTCAAGACAAGTGAAACAAGCAACGAAAGCAAGAATGAGAGAGATTGAGCAAGCCACAATTTAAACACAAGTGTTTAGAGTGATTCCGACTTGAAATACCATGGCTCTACTACCTAGAGAGGTCAACCTCTAGGATTTTCAACACCTTGAGTACCGCCTTTTATTAATCACCGCAATAGCATACACCAAGAAGACATCTTTTCCAACCAATAGTAAGTAGCTTCCTTTTACGTGCTATGAGCCAATAACCTTACTTAAGGGACAACCTTCCCTTATCCAGAATTACATGCCCTTAACCTTCCTACCCTATAAGACGCTTCAATTAACATTGTGAGAGAAAGAGATTGGCAGAGAAATAAGAGCTATATATGATCACGATTAATACTAGCTCTCTTACAAGTTATAAGTATCCTATTCACTGTAATTTATGTAAGGAATGAAGCTAAAGGAAGTAATTAGGGGCTCTTAGAGGCAAATTCTCTCAACTATAATTTAGGGCTAGGCTGCTAGCTCTCTTACAAGTATCCTATTCACTCTATTGAAGTAAGTAATGGAGTCCAAGGGAGTGATTAGGGAGTCTTAGCGGCAAATTTTACCAATTGTAATATAGGGGGCCACTTGGTAGTCTTGAGATGCTCTCAAGTCATTCTTATTTATAGTTGAGGGTGCCTACTAGCCAGTAGACTTGATTTAGATGAATTTTAGCCGTTTTAAGGGAGTAGGTATGCATCCAACATACATTCTTTCACTTTTAGAACCCTCTAACATATGTTTTAAAACTAGCCAAAAGTTACAACAACATGTTAGTCAACTAAGATTCACCGGGGAATTCTTGGCCAACCGACATCTGTTGGATATCCATAGTACGTCAGTCGGTTGAGTTTCTCCTTTGAAATCTCACCCAGTTTCTAACTGTTTTGTTGGTCGGATGAGTTTCTGGGGAAAGAAACTCTGCCTAGATATGTATTTAGGATTACTTCACCAATTTAGTCGGTTGAGTTTCTTTCGAAAAAACTCAATCGACATAGGTGACTGTTTGGGTATTTCCAGATATCCAAAAAACGATGATGACTATCTGCAGTCTACATAAAAATGTGGTGGTTAGGCAGATCGAAAAACAACTTGTTTGTGATTCAATTCACCTACTGGAAAGATCGTGATCGGGTTATAGAAGGCGCACCATGGCTGTTTGAGGGAATTCTTCTTCTGTTCTGAGAAATACTTCCGGAAGAACAACCTTATGAAGTTGTTATATACACAAGTCCGATCTGGCTTCAAATTTATGACTACCGATGGGGTATAAAAGTGCAGAGGCCGTTAAACCTGTGGCTAGAAGGGCAGGCGAGGTCATTGAAGTTGAAGAGGGGAGCTACGGGTGGGATAGTTATTGCCGAGCAAAGATAATACTGGACATTACAAAACCACTGAAACAAGGACTCTGAATCCAAGATAGGTCATGGAAAGTTATTGAAGTAGAACTGAAATATGAAAGGCTCCCTAATCTATGCTATATAGTGGCTTCATTTGCCATATTGACCGGGATTGCCCTAGAGAGGATGAGGAAGATGAACTACATGAGAGAAAGTGTGGGGCTTGGATCTGAGCCTCGCTAACAAAGCAAAACCGGATATCGGTGAAGGGTGAACTACAAGGCAAGGGTTCGTGTAAGAAGTACATAAATTTCGAGGCCAGATATTAGAGTACAAGGAGTAGTCGTAGCAATTCATCTAGCATGAAGACACATTGGTTTTGGAAGGGGGAGAGCAAGGGGAAGCAGACATAGAGAAAGGGAGAAGATGACGAATTGCAGGATACCGAGCTATGGAGAAAACAAAAACCCAGTGGCAAATACCAAGAAGTAGATATGGGTAGTCAAGGAAGTGGGCAATAGGGGGACGAAGAAAGGAGAGGGAGGAATCCTAGTAAGGGGTGGAGGTAACATCCATGAGGGCAAATGGCGGAGAGGGGGGTGGAAGCGAGTGAGTGAGGGAGGAAGCAAGGCGGGATAAGGAGGGCTCTACAAAGAGTAAGCCGATACAAGACGCCAAGGAGGGGAACGCTACTACCCAGACATGGACCATAGCGTGGTTGCGGTCACTGATAACCAGGAAGTCGAAGATCTTCGACAAACCAAGCCACAACACAAGCTTCCCGAGTTCAGCCTGGGATGGGGCAGCGGCAAGAAGTACACAAGCAGCGGGGGGCACAAAAAAGGGTCCGCAAATTTGTATCAACCAAGGAAACTGGAAGGCAACACCGCAATGGTCTGACGTTAAGAGGCGAGGGTTGTGTAGAGGGGACCGAGGTCGGACGTGGGAAGAAACAAAGGGAGTGGGTGGAAGATGAACATGCAAGAAAACCTTCATTGGAGATGGCACAAGAAACAAGGAGGAAAGTACGTACTGAGATGCAGGCCGAGACAGTCGACAAAGTAGCAGAGACAGGAGTAAACCCGCTCCGTGAACAACAATGAAATTCCTACCCTGGAACTATCAGAGTTTAGGGCGCTCTGACACTATACGTACTCTTCGGCAGTGGTGCTAGAGAGAGGGTCCTACAATGGTGTCTTGATGGAGACAAATGGTGGAAAAAAGGGCGGTGGAAGACGTTAAAAGGAAATGTGGTTTTCTTAACGACATTAGACTCACTAAGTAGCATGGGCGAGAGATCTAGATATTCAAATCTCATTGTATTCCCAACATCACGTAGATTGCATTGTTAGGGATGATAAGAGGACAAGACAACTGGAGAGCTATTGGGATATATAGATGGACCCATCAACGGATAAAGCAAGAGTTGTACCAGAAGTCTGATCTGTCGGTGGTTTGGTTTGGTGATTCCAATGAAATTCTATCCAATAGCGAGAAGGAACGAAGGAATGCCTAGATCGGAGCGGGCTATTACTGAGTTTCGAGATGTGTTGGATGATTGCCAGTTACGTGACTTGGGCTTCAGAGGGAGGAAAATGACATGGTATTTTCGGAGGATTCCATGTATGAGGATTAGAGAGAGATTGGACATGTTCCCTGCAAATGAAGCAGGAATAAAAATATTAAACGTGAGTGTAGATGTGGATGCCACAGAGCAACATGCAATGCGGCTTGCGTGAGGGTTCATGACCCCTCACTCTTTTATTAATAGAAAGTTGGAGAAATTACATAGAGGTCCAACAATATATAGAAATTACAAATAACAGAATAGAAAAAGATATATTAACACCCCCCTCAAGCTGGAGCGTACACATCGTGTATGCCCAGCTTGTTGCAAAAGTATTGAAATGTTGCTGGACTCAATGGCTTTGTGAGGACATTTGCAAGTTGATCTTCAGATTTGAAGTGCGGAGTCACAACAGTGCCATTCTTGATCTGATCTCTGATGAAGTGGCAGTCAACCTCTATATGCTTAGTGCGTTCATGGAAGACTGGGTTCTTGGCAATGTAGATAGCAGCCTGATTTTTACATCTGAGCTCTATGGGAGACGAAACATGAATCTTTAACTCAAGAAGCACAAATTGAACCCACTGCAATTCGAAACAGGCATGAGCCATTGCTCGATACTCAGCCTCCGTGCTTGATCTAGCCACAACACTACTTTTCCAGGCCATAAGGTGATTTCTTAAAAACGTGCAATACCCAGAAGTAGACCTCCTGTCATTCAGATTACCAGCCTAGTCTGCATCTGCATAACCAGTAAGAACAAGAGTAGACATAGGAGTCTTGGGTCTGTAGTAGGTGATCCCCTTATCGGGTGCACCCTTCAGATATCTCATAATGTTAGAGAGTCTATATTAGCCTATTTAGTTTAATTCGTTATTGGGCTTTTGTATTTCAGCCTGTTTAGATTACTTGCGTCCTAAGTCTTAGGGCGTCTCCCCTCTCATATTTAAAGGAGAGGGCGTCTAGTCTTGTATTCATCCCATTACATCCCATTGCGTTCAATTGCATCCAATCTTATTTTCTACATGGTATCAGAGCGGTGAACAGTAACAACGACGTGAACAGTACGCGCGTGAACAGTAACTCCGCGGTGAACAATAGCGTGAACAGAGCGTGTTTGCTCTCGAGGGAAACCTAGTCGTCGCCCCTCCTCCCTCTCCTTTCCAGCGCGTACGCAGCCCTAGCCACTGCCGCTCGTCCGAGGGGAAGAACCCCCGCCTGCGGGCGACCGCTGTCGTTGTCATGGCTTAGGTCGGCTGCCCGCCAGGCAAATCCCAGCCTCCATGGCTCTCCTTCTTCCACTTTCACATAGATCAGTACGTTGGCGCTAATTCCCGACCTGCAATCTATGTTTTTCAAATCCAAACCTTATCGCCAGTGATTTCCTTTCCGGCCATCATGTATCCACTACCATCACTGCACCATTACCCGCCGCCTTCCACCTCTGTTGCCCGTATTCTACAAACAACAACAATGACGCTATATTCTCAGCGCCTTCGATTGACATCCGTCCAGCAGCAATCCTGCCGCCGGCCTCCAAGCAGCCATCTCCGCGCCTTCACCGCCTATCGACGTCACTATCACCATCTAGTAGCAGCATCATAAGCGCCGCCAACCACAGAAGCAACAACCATAATCGCCATCAAGCAGCAATTAGCCGCCGCCAACCTGCTACCCGCTGCACAGAAAGACCTCGCTACTACCGACATCAACTCGGTAGTACTGAACTCGGTACAGGCGCAATTATCGACGACGACATCAACTCGGTAGTACCGAGTTCTGCACAGGCCATCTCCTGACGTCCTCAGCTCCAACCTTCGTCGTCTCATAAGGAGAGGCTCCGCACTTGACTGTACATGCAGCCTCATGGCATGCAATATCTCCGGAGCCGTGCAGGAGACCCTTTGTCATCTCCTCCGTTACGACCAAGTGCTACATCAACTGAGTGACATAATCCGACCATTTCTTTTACTACATCCCGTAAGCTGTTGCTCTTCATCACCTTCCCGACAATCTTCATCACTCCACCATCACCTCCCATCTATGTCTACTCCCAGTTATTAATTCCCCCCATATTCATAATGCCTATTCAGATCCTTAATCAGTCATATCTTTGCTAATCGGATCCAAGTTTTAGCCTAATCAAATTTTTCGGGATTAGATCCATTTAATTTTTCTATCCGGATCTTACATTGACCCATTTACCATATTCTCTTTGATTATCGGTTTCATTCTCCACATATTACACATCTTCATATACACAAATTTCTCTCAAATCCACCAATTCCTTTCCCACCCACCCATATCATGTGTGTATCCCTTTCCACAGTACGGGGGGGTCATATATCCATTTCTCCACACCAAACACTCACTCTCATCATATTTGGTGTGCAGGGGATAGAGAGGAGAGGAAGAGATGAGGAGAGAGAGAGAGAGTGAATATGTATGAGAGAGAGAGTATGACAAGAGTGATATATGTATTCATGCTATACATGTTCCATGCTATTATCTTCATGGAGCTTCGTTCAACAGACCCGTTCTCTACTTCCAGACAACATTAATGGATCTTCATTCAGCGTCAACACCGAGCTATCCGCGTTCGTACCGCGTTATGTACGTCAGGTGTTGATGGTGTACTTCTTCAACTGCATTTACATGAGACAGATGGGTGCTTCTTCAGATTTCAGAAGCTCAACAAGCCTGCCAAGTCTACATCTGCAAGGTTGATAGTTCATCCAGAGATATCTTCACCGAACTGCTTCATCACATCTTCTCCGAGCTGCATCTATTCTTATGGCATCGCCTTCCGCTGATCTACTTGGGACTTTCCTTGATGGATGATCTCCTTTCCCGTCAAGCCCTCAAGGTTCATGCGTCAGAGTTATGGTATCTGCATCGTATCACTAGCATATCGTCCGTTCGTGTTTGTGCCACGTTATGCACGTCTTCTAAGACAATTCGAAGATTCTGCTACTGCTACATTGACATTGGGCATCCGCGTTCATGCCACGTTAAGTACGTAATCCAATGAAGATGACGTAGTGATGGTGTTGAGGATCGTCTGCTCCAAGTGGCGAATTATTGCTGCAGTATTCAGGTCCCATTTCAGATGTTCTTCATTCCAGATGCACTCCAAAAGACCTTCAAAGCTCAAGGATCTCCAGCCTGTAGAATACAATTTCAAAGAAGCGAGGCATCATCGTATGATTCAGGGGGAGTATTAAGTAAGGGGGAGTATCAATTTTTGTATGAGATGTGATATTTATCTTTTATCTTTCATTTATCTTTCCTTTTATCGTTTTATCGAGTCTTGTAACCTCCAAGCTTTGGACATGTGTTTCACCCATGCTCCAGCTTGAGGGGGAATGTTAGAGAGTTTATATTAGCCTATTTAGTTAATAGGTTAATTAGTTATTGGGCTTTTGTATTTCAGCCCGTTTAGATTACTTACGTCCTAAGTCTTAGGGCGTCTCCCCTCTCCTATATAAAGGAGAGGGCGTCTAGTCTTGTATTCATCTCATTACATCCCAATGCGTTCAATTGCATCCAATCTTATTATCTACACATAATACGGCAGACTGCCATCCAGTGTGATGAGCTCATATGCTGACTCACCACTCCTACAACAAAAGAAATGTCAGGGCGAGTAACTGTCAGATATATCAGTTTACCAACAATTTTCCTGTAGTATCCTGGATCTGGATAATCAGTATCATCAATCATCTCCTTCACATGATAGTCCATTGGAGTAGACACCGACTTGGATTCATGCATCTGTAGCCGCTGCAGTTAGAGGTGGCCGTACATGTATGGGCCGAGGACGTGGAGCACGTCCTAAGTGCACCTTCTGTGACAAACCTGGTCACACTGTTGAGAAATGCTGGAAGAGGCATGGTAGACCTGTTGCACCACCTATGGGGGCTGCAAACTATGCTAGTGCTGTCGAGTCTTCTGAGCCGTTTGTATCAAGTTCTGGTTCTTTTGGCATCACACTCACAAAGGAAGAATATGATAGATTTATTCTGGCTACACAACATCTAAGTGTGGGATCTTCTTCCTCAGCAAATATGGCATCTACCACTGGTAATCAGGCTACCTCTTTACTGGCTTCTGGTTCAACTTCTTCATGGGTGGTTGATTCTGGAGCGTTACAATATATGACTGGTATGAGGAGACTACTTCATTCCATTGACTCACATATTCCTCACAAATCTGTGACCATAGCAAATGGTTCAGTGAGGAGAGTGTTAGCAAGTGGATTTGTTTCTCTGACTCCTAAAATTGATCTTAAATCTATTCACTATGTGCCCGCATTTCCTTTAAATCTTCTCTCTGTTGCAAAATTAATTGATACTGTGAACTGTACAGTGACATTTGGGCCTTCTTACTTTGTATTACAGGATCTCAAGAGTATGAGGACGATTGGTGGGGGGCCTAGGAAAGGTGATCTCTACCTCTTCCATGGTGACTGTCTGCCGCGCCAAGTATGTGCTCATGCTCCAACTATCCTTTTGAGTGGTTCTCCCTTATTGTGGCACTACAGATATGGACATCATTCGTTGGAGAGCTTGAGAAAGTTAGAACCTGAGTTATCCCAAGTGTCTTCATTGGAGTGTCAGTCCTATCAACTGGGAAAACATCATAGAATGTCTTATCCCAGTCGTGTCAATAAACATGCTTCTTGTCCGTTTGAGTTAGTCCACAGTGATGTTTGGGGTCTTGTAAAGACCAATAGCTATAATGGTTTTTGCTATTTTATTTTCTTTGTGGATAATTTTTCTCGCATGACATGGATTTATTTGTTGAAAAGTCGAGAGTCTGTGTTATCCATTGTCAAGCATTTTCATCAAGAAATAAAAGTTCAATTTGATTGCAATATGAAAATTCTTCAATCTGATAATGCCTTGGAATATGTTCAAAGTGCTATGGCTGATTTTGTAGCTCCGTTGGGATGATTCACTGTATGTCTTGTCCTCACACCCCTCAACAAAATGGGGTAGTTGAGAGGAAAAATCGTCACCTTCTTGATATTACCAGGACCATTATGTTTCAATCCAATGTTCCTAAGAGGTTCTGGTCTGATGCTTTACTTACTGCCTGTTTCCTTATCTACAGGCAACCTTCTTCCGTGCTTCAAGGATGTACTCCATTCTCTGTCTTACGTCCCAAGGATCAACCTTTCCTTGTTCCTCTCAGAGTGTTTGGTTGCACGTTTTTTATCCACAATTTTGATCCTAAGGCTGATAAGTTATCCCCTAGGTCTATTAGGACTCTTTTTCTTGGGTACTCCAACACTAACAAAAGATACAAGTGTTATTGTCCCAGTCTCCGTCGTATGTTTGTGTCTAGGGATGTAACTTTCCATGAATCCACACCATGCTTCTCTAGTGTTCCCTGTAAGGGGGAGCAATTGTGTGAAAGTGAGAGAGTGCTACCATCAGACATTAGTGAGAGAGGGCCACCTATCATTCCTGACTATACTGTAATTCAGGGAGAGCAGCCAACATGTGATACATTAATTCAACAATATCCACATGTTTACAGCAGACGAGGCAGACAAGATCCAGAGGAGGTAGCGACTCCAGTCTCTGAGCCTTCCCCATCTTCCTCTACTCGAGATTTCTGAAGAACCATCTGACCTTGATGTTCCCATTGCTGTTCGCAAAGGTACTCGTTCCTGTACTATTCGACATCCTATTACAAATATGTGTTGTTTGTCAAAATTATCTAAGCAGGCCCCGTCAAGGAAGAAAATGTCCGATTTCGACGCCGTTTCGGTGGCCACAGGTACAGAAATTTCGACAAATTTCGACAGATGCGTTCCTGGCGTTTCGACGGCCAAATTAACGAGTTATTTGATGAAATTTTACCAGAAGCATCTACTAGTCTAGATCTACTCAAATATGCAATAATATTTCATATTGGATATGTTTGGGGGGGGTCTCCTCATGAGTGAGTGAAGAAAGCTAAACTGTTTCGATGGGGATTTCGATGTCAATTTTGATAGTGAAATGAATTAGTTGAGTCATTATAGTTTGCAAGCACGATATATAGACTTAATGACACAAACATGTGCAAAGAAAATATGGTCTAGTATGGTAGGACATCTAGGTGGGATGACAGGCTGCCGCTGTACCGAAGCAATGTTGATCTGATCATCTGATTATGAGTAAGTATTAACTCAAGGAAATCAAAACTTACAAGTTACAACTTCAATTAGAACTTACTAGTTAGTAGTTACTACAAGTCTACAAGTATACAATCCAAGTTTATGAAGTAGAAACTTAAAAACATGCAATAATAATAGTATTCCCAATTTTCCATACATTATTGTAGTACACTGCACTCACCTGCACACTGCACTAGTTGAAGCTTGAGTGTCTTGGTGGTTGTTGTTGTGGTTGTGGTTGTCCATACACAACTTCATTAATCCGATCTACATAATCCTTCCAGCTCAAATGATGCCTATAGACGCTATTGTATGTCTCAACATGGTCTAAATATATTTGACCATACACATTCTTCAGCATCCCATGTTTTGGAAAAAATTCCATAAGATCTTTCTCCTGATCGTCAATACTAGGAACTGTAGGAGGCAATGATGATGATGCACCAGATTCGCCACCATAGACATAGCCACAGGCTGGGAAAAGATAACCACCACTAGCACCTTCAGTAGGTAAAACATAGCCATAGGCTGGGAAAACATAACCACCACTAGCATCATATCCAGAAGGAGTATAAGCAACACCAGATTCTCCATAGCCATAGGAACCATAAGGAGGTTGTTGTTGTATTAGGGGTTGTGGTTGTGGTTCTGGTTGTGGTTGTGAAGGTCCAAATCCAAAAATACTATCAGCAAGAGTAGATGACGGTTCCTTATCAGAAATACTCAAACCAGATACTGATTCATTTAAGTCAGAAAAATAACCACTATACTCTTTATGACCTCGAGTTTTCTTTCTGTTATATGTCTTTTGAGCTGTTGGGTATTGAGTTTGAGTAGGGTCAGGTGGTGCAAATTCAGCCCTTGGGCCAGTGACATAAGGGCGATCATCATCTTCATTTGTATATCCTTCCCATCCTTCAATGCCACCACCACCTCCACCACCACCTCCACCTCCTTGACCATCGTCATTGTCATCGTCATTGTTGTCATCATCACTAGCAGAAGGAGACTTTGATGATGAAGATTTGCTTTTGGAACCAGATCTAGTAGCAGCACCACCAAGTTCAGCATTCACAACACTTTCAATGTCCATGTCATCATTTAAATGTGCATCCTCTTCCTCTAGTCTTTGAACGGGGCTGCGGTCATCGTGTGCTTCTTGTTGATCTTCAGCACGAGCAGGTTCAAAAGTTTCTTCAAGTGTTGCATCTGGCGTACCCGTAGCTCCATCTAAAACTGGGGCACCACTAATCTCATTCATCCATTCTTGCAATGGATCTTCATCATTATTATCGGCGCCGGCAAAGGTGTACGCAATATCAATGGGATCATGCACAACTGAGAGATCCACTTCTCTGAACTCTGGTTCTCTAAGATCTTTTGCCCTTAATCTCATATTGTAGTGGACGAAGACCAAGTCGTTTAAACGAGCAACCCCAAGTCTATTCCTTCTTTTACTGTGAATAAGGTTGAACGTGGACCAATTCCTCTCACATCCACCAGCAGCAGCTGTTTGTGATAGAATTCTCAAAGCCATTCTTCGTAGCTCGGGACAACCTGTGCCATGCCACAACCACCACTCACAAGGAATGCTTTTATCCCTATCTTGAACAGCATTTGGATGCGCAAAACAGCCCAACCCTTCTCTGAATTGTCTTAGCTGCATATAAGGAAAATAAGCAGAATTTTAGGATGCAATTCTAATTACATAATAAAATTATGTATCACATAATAAAATGGTGTAAGGTCTGAATTAAACCTGATTCATTATAGTCAGTCTCTCCTCAGATGTTGTAACAAGTCTATTTGTCACATCCTTTATTGCTGAAATGAAGACACTATTTGAACCCAATTTGTATTTGTACTGGAATCGTGGATTCAAATAATGTGCTGTAAAGATGCATAAGCATGCATTTAGAGAGAGAGCAACACATTTATTCCAATATAATGAATAACAAGTTATAAGTCACAAGTAACTCACCAGCTTTGTGCAAAGGATGCATTAACATGTTGTCCCATCTTTTTTTAATAATATATAAATATTGTGCATGAGATCGGGGAGCCACTACTTTTATGGTCTCTTTTAATTTTTCAATGGCCTCATACAACCACGGAATGGTGGGTGACTTATCTCCATCTACTAACCTCATCACTTTGACAATTGGCTCCATTATTTTCAACAGATTTGTTATCTTATCCCAAAAACTCCTATTATTTACAAGTTCTTCTATCTTTGCTCCCAGAGTTGTTCTACTTTCCTTCATTGAGCTCCACTCAACACCAGCAAATAACTTCTTCAATCCATCTCTCTTTCCCTTAAGGCTCTGAAGTGCTAAAAAATGAGTAGCAAATCTTGTGACTCCAGGCCTAATCAAGTCACCACCACAATATTCCTTCCTCCTCATTGCTGCCAATAAGAATGAGTGGTTGTAGATAAAACCTGTAATGGTTCTAGCTTCAGTAACCACTGCTTTCACATGACTCAACCCCCCTACAATAATTCAAACATGGAAATGATGGTTAAATCTTAAGTGATTATATTAATAGAGTCATAGATATATGATATATCTTGAAGGTATAAGTAATAGAATTTGAAATTTTGAATTACCTATATCTTTCAGCATCAGGTCGATGCAATGGGCTGCACAAGGTGTCCAATATATTGGATATTGCTTCATTAACTCTTTCCCAGCTTTCTTGAAGTTTGGCCCATTATCTGTCACTATTTGGACAACATTTTCCACCCCAACATTTTTCAGAAATATCTTCATCTGCTTCTTGATGTACTTACTATCCCGAACTTGATCAGATGCATCAACGGAACCAAGGAAAATTGTGGAACCATTGCAGTATGCTAAAAAGTTGATTATTTGCTTTCGGTTACCCGATGTCCACCCATCACACATCAGCGTAACTCCATATTCAAACCACCTACAATTTGTAATGCAATAAATAAATGAATCTCAAATTCTCAACACTAATTTTCATATAATAAAAAAAAATCATAAATTATATCATTCATACCTCTCCTTTTTTTCATCAATCCACTTCTGGATCTCTTCTTTCTGTTGAGGAAGGTAAACATTCATCAACTCATATGCAGTTGGGGCTTTCACACCCGGGCCAGCTGCCCCCGCAGTCCTCAAGAGGTGTTGCAAGTATGGCTCAGACGCCGCATGTGTTGGGATCCCATGTGCAAAGAAAAACTTTCCCACGGCTTTTCCAACTTTATTCTTTGCTCCAGAGAACATATCCTTCAACCTCTGTTGAGCTGGTTGAGATTTTCTAATACCTGGCTCTTCAGCATCTAAGCCCAACCTTCCTCTTGCAGTACTAGCAGATCTGAACAATGAAGGAATGCCTCCCTTCTTTCTTTTCACCTGACCAGATGGCATGTCATCCTCAGTTAAATCAACTACAGCTCTCCCTGAACCCCGACTACCACCACCAACTTCATAAGCAGACGGTCCAATTCCCCTTCTATACTCATCATGTTGTTGTTTTTCCCATGCAGACCTCTTAGAATCTCTCAGGGCCCTCCTAAACATGCGTCGGGCTTGGGGGGTGTCATAATCTGGGGGATATTCTACATCAGAGTCCTCCTCAGCAGACGAACCATGTCCTCCCTTATAACCAAACAAGGTATCCACATACAGCTGGTCTAATTGTTTCTGTTGCTGACGTGTTTCTTTCTTAGCTTTCATCATTTCAATAAAGTCATCCCTCACTCCTTGAGGGCATTTCTTGCACTTGGCCACATTCTTATCCCCACCAACAATGTGTGCCTTGAACCTAGTAATTCCTCCACCTCCAATCTTTTTGTCGCAGTAGTTGCAAACCACTTGATGTCTATGACCACCCATGGGTTGGCAATGCCCCCATGCAAAATCAGGATTTGGACCCTTTTTACCAGCTTCAGCTTGGTTCTTACCCCTCCCAGCACCCACATCTCTGTCACCATCAGATGAACCATTGCTAGAAGAATTTGCCATCACCTGCGAAATATAAAGAATAAAGAAAAACACTCATGAGTCATGTCATTACATTTAAATCATGAATTATGTAACATATTTACAAACATGTACAAGTAGAGTAGAACTAGAAGACAATTGCATCATTTTAGTGTCTCTTAATTTTTTAGAATATAATTTATTTTACCATTTTAAGTTTTGAAATTTCTTTTAATGATATTATATAGACTAATAGAGTAAACTCAATTTTATAATATGTTTGCGTTACTTCAATGATTTATGATACTAAATAAGTAGACTAGTAGAGTATAAATGTATAATCAATTAATCATGCTAAGACATTTTATTGAATTATTATTATTTTTTAAATTGCATTTTTTCTTTTTTTAATTACTGAAAATAATTTTTAATCATATAAAAAGACTTGATCTTTATTCTAAATACATTTAACTTATTTCAAGTATTTTATCATACAAATATTAGGTTATTATAGTATTATTTATGCAATTTCTAGTATTTAGAAATCATTTTATTTAACTAAAATAGAAAGAAAAAAATAATTAAGTCTGATTTTTCGAAAATAATAAAAAGTACATAATTTTTTACCTCCAAAATGCATTTTTGACCTTAATCTAAGTTAATATTAGTATATATTGTTCATATAAGCATGAATCTAGGCAATTCCATGTTAAAAATGATTTTTTAAGCAAAAAAGATTAGATTTTAGTAGTAATACGGGTTTAAGTTATGAATTTAGTGATATTTATTAGGATTCATGTTTAGATCTACACCATTTAAGGATTTAATGCATAGATTTACCATTTTTGGTAGATATAGTACCTTGAATCTAAGAGAATAGAGAGAGAAATATAGTAGGAGGAGAGATTAGAGAGAGAGAATGGGTAGAACATTAGATGGGGGGGAGAAGAAGAAGAGGATTAGAGAAAACATACCTCAAAATGCCTCAAAATAGCCTTTGGAACCTTCAAAATCGCCTAAGCACAACTCTGCAGATCACGTCTTCTATTTCGGCGGCACAGTGCTGCGTGCCGAGCCGCATCGGCGAAATAATAGCCTAAACTGGCCATTTTGCAGCGGTACCCCCCTGTTTCGGCGAAATTTGATAAAACCGCCGAATTTTTTTTTTACCGGCGAAATTACGTACGTCACAAGAGGTTATGCTGTTTCTATATCCGATTGCCATCGGTACCGAAATAATTGGCGAAATTTCGCCAATTTTGACGAAATTTTGAACATTGGGCCCCGTTATTTGCTATTGGGATTGATTCTGTGGTCATTCCAAGAAATCATCTTGATGCTATGAAAGATATTGGCTGGAAACAGGCAATGCATATGGAAATGTCTGCTCTTCTACAAAACAACACATGGGAACTTATTGACTTACCTTCAGGTAAAAATGTTGTGGGCTGCAGATGGGTATTCACTGTAAAACATAATCCAGATGGTTCAGTTGAGAGGTTAAAGGCTAGACTGGTGGCAAAGAGTTACACTCAGACATATGGAGTTGATTTCTTTGAGACCTTTTCACCAGTGGCTCGTCTGAATTCAGTACATATTCTTATTTCTCTAGCTACTACTTTTGACTGGCCTCTATTTCAGCTTGATGTCAAGAATGCCTTTTTCCATGGTGATCTACACGAAGAGGTGGACATGGAGTAACCTCCTGGTTTTGTTGCTTAGGGGGAGTGTCAGAAAGTGTGTAGATTGAAGAAAGCCATTTATGGATTGAAACAATCTCCTAGAGCTTGGTTTGATAAGTTCAGTGATGTTGTACTAAAGATGGGCTTCTCTCGTTCTGTGACTGATCACTCATTTTATTCTAGCTCTTCTACTGGATCCATCATCATTGTTGTATATATTGATGATATAGTTATCACTGGCAGTGATTCTACATGCATATCACGTGTGATGGAAGGATTGCAGGGGTACTTTCATACAAAGGATCTGGGCAAATTGAGATATTTTCTGCATAGAAGTACTTAGATGTCATGCAGGTACTAATTTGTCTCAAAAGAAATACGTGCTGGATTTACTACAGGAAACTGGCATGAGAATCTCCAGAAGGTGAGATTGTGGTAGGATCAACTGGTTCAAAATTTGATGGTAAAATCATTGAGTAGGCTTCTTCCAGGCTAGGAGGTTTGTCAGAGGTGAGGATGACACTGCGGGCTGAACTGCATGAAGAACTCAGACCAGATAGGAACTTTGCAGTAATCAAGTCATCTCTGTCTTTGACTTGTTCTTGGACAGTCACTGGATGATAGAAGCTCAGTTCCCGAGCAATACCTTGGATCGCTTCAAAATATTCTTCTAAAGGCTTGTCTCCCTGTCGTTCTGCAAAGAGGCGATCATAAATTATAAACTGACGAAGAACCTTCTTTTTTTGAGAGTAATGCTTCTTTACTGCATCCCATATGTATTTGGCAGTAATATAGAACATGAACCTAGCAGCAATACCATGTTCCATGCTCCCCCATAGCCATGTCTTCACCAGACTATTATGACACTTCCATTCAACATAGCCTTTGTCCGTAGAAGTAGGAGGATCAGAATCAACATGCCTTGCCTTATCTCGGGATTCTAACACTGTATGGACAACATTCATCCACAAGAGATAATTCTTCTCGTGCAACTTGATGGAGGGGATAGGTGACATCTCGTTGTAAATGGTAGATGCCTTGGTGTCCTCCAAGATTCAACAGAGAGATAGGGTGACAGAGAGATACTCGTCACAGAAAGAATTGAGGGTGACGGAGAGACACATGTCACCGAAAGGATTAAGTGATGGGGAGATACACGTCACGTCAAAAACTTAGATGCGTGTCTGACGCATCCACAACCCCCAAGGGATAATTCCTTAATCACACATGGAGGAGATGTGATTAGGAATTTCCTACGTACGGACGGGAACCCTCCAATATGAAATTTAATATGCCACTGCCTTCAGAATCGATCGGAGAAAGCGATTGGAGGAAGGAGCTGTTGGCGGTTGGTGCGCCTACCCTGGCCGGCGGCGCCTGCCCTTGGCCGGCAGCTGCTGCTGCCGCTCCTAGTCGTCGTTGGCGGCTGCTGCTTACTGCTCGGGAGGGCGGTGGCGTCGGCCTGTTGGCCTGTGTGGCTGGCGGCGGCGTGGAGAAGGAGGAAAAGAGAAGAGAGAGGGGGGGGGGACGGCGGCTTGGAGGAACCCTAGGAGAAGTCTTGCTCTGGTACCATGTAGATGTGGATGCCACAAAGCAACACACAATGCAGCTTGTGTGAGGGTTCATGACCCCTCACCCTTTTATTAATAGAAAGTTGGAGAAATTACATAGAGGTCCAACAATATATAGAAATTACAAATAATAGAATATAAAGAGATATATTAACGGTGAGTAATTCGTGAATAATATAGGAATAAAATATAATATTTGGGAATTGGGATTTATTCGGCGGTTTCATACATCTAGGGAAATATTCACGTTTAAAACGCGACTTGTTCAAAAAGTAGGAGTATATTGTTACTATGCATCCATCTAAGCATACACATTTCTGTCGCATTCATCTTGTTGAGACGTTTCTTTACCATGCAACATTCACTCCCATCCCATATAACTTTTTAGGCAAATATCCTTCTTCATTCTCATCATTATATAGTCTTATCCTTTTTTCCAGCCCATCCGGAACAATACCTCTCGTTTGTTTTTCTATAGTTTTTACTCGATTTATTAATACATTGTTCAAGTTGTGTTTTTTTTCTTCATTGATATAAACCCAAGAATTATATAAATCGTTATTTTCGTCCGATAGTTTTTCTGTCGTATATAAAGACATCTTTTGTTCTATCATTTTTGAAAAAGTATATAAACTGGGCGGGTACGTAAAAGATATTTTATGTTTTCCATCACTGGGGCATGTATAAAAAAATATTGTGAGATTTCGTTTCGTACAACATTTTCAAATTCATCATTTTTTATATATCGTAATGGACGGTTCCACCGTTGATAATAAAAAAGAAAAGTGACAAGTGGTCTTTCAAACCAGAATTTTTTTTTTCTTCTTAGCACGACTGGCCGTATAGTTGTTCTAAAAAAAAACTTACTTTTTGATAATACTCTAATTATACTCCATTTCAACAATCTTATAGTGAACCTGTGTCAAATATCATCTTAAACATCCCCATCTATTTGAATAGTAGAACTCAAATACAAAATTTGTCACATTTTGGTACGTCCACTCCGTCCAACTTGGCCCCATCATTCACAATTCTAGATTGGTTGAAATTGCGATGCATATGCTCTATTATGCTCTTATTAATCATCAATCCATTTGATTCCAACACGTCTCTGAAGTTTACTTTTATCATTTAATCCATCTTTAGTTTTGTCAATCAACGTAGTATCATCAATAAATAACATGCACCAAGGAATATCATCCTGAACATGCTTTGTCAACTCATCCATAACGTTAATGAATAGATATGGGCTGAGTGCTAATCCTTGATGCACCCCAACTGTGATAGGAAATGTTGGCATCTCTCCTTTGAGAGTTTTCACACTTGTAGTTGACCTGTCATACATTTCTTTGATCAAGTCAATGTATTGGATTGACACAACTTTTTCTCTAAAACCATCCACAACATTTCGTTAGGTACTCGATCATAAGCTTTTCCCAAATCAATAATAACCATATGAAAATCTCTTTATCTTTCTCTATACTTCTCCATAAGCCTTCTTGTCAGTTTGATAGAAAAATAGCATAAATAGTTGATCTTTCGGGCATGAAATCAAATTGGTTGTCTAATATATACATTATAGATCTTAGCTTTTGCTCTATAATCCTCTCCCAAAGCTTCGTAGTTTGACTCATCAACTTGATACGAGTCTATGCAGCTCCGAACATCTCCTTTGTTCTTGTAGATGGGGACTATAGTACTATGTGAAATGAAATGCAATTGGAGTATTATGTGACTACATATCTGTCATCTTATTGGTCTTCATAATCTTATTAAAAAAATTTGTTAACCACATAGCTCCTTCATCCCCTATACTCTTCCCTACATCAATGGAAATACCATATGGTCCGCAATGCCTTTCTCATTTTCATATTTTTTAAAGCATTCTTGACCTCAAATAGTAAAATGCATAGTGTGTAAATGATATCTCTCGTATTCATGTTGCACGATTTTGTTATATTATTCTCAATATCTCCATTGAAAAGTTTATGTAAGTAGTTTCACTATTGGTTCTTGATATCGACATTCTTCATCAACATTCTACCATCTTCGTTCTTGATGCATTTTACTTGTCTCAAGTCTCTTCTTTTTCTCTTTTATAAGAGCCATTTTATATATATATCTTTTCCCGTTCTATTGTGTACAACTTCTTATCAATCTCTTCAAAGTATGTAGACCTTGCCTCCTGAACAATCTTTTTAACACTAGGAAGCATTCTACCGTCACTCTGTTGTCTCGAACTCTACCATCT
The DNA here is from genome assembly GCA_963693085.1 of Alisma plantago-aquatica. Lineage (NCBI taxonomy): Eukaryota > Viridiplantae > Streptophyta > Magnoliopsida > Alismatales > Alismataceae > Alisma > Alisma plantago-aquatica. The sequence continues at coordinate 210,253,374 of OY856409.1, forward strand.
TGATATCAATATTATTCATCAATACTCTACTATCTTCATTTCTGATGCACTTTGCTTGAATCAAGTCTCTTCCTTTCCCTTCTTTTGTGTCCAACTTCTTGTTAATCTCTCCAAAGCATCTTGACCTTGCCTCCTGAACAACCTTTTTAACACTAGGGAGATCTACAAAAATATATAACAACAACTAAATCCACACGGATAGTAGAAGAAATAAATTCTTCCTCTTTATTTTCTCTCCATCTCATCTCTTCCCTCTACTCATCTCTTTTGTTCCTCTATTCTCCCCCTCCCGTCAACCACGAACAAATCAAGAGACTGGTTGGAGTGGAGAGTCATGAACAATGGTAGAGGAATGTAGGCAAATATGTGGAGGAGAATAACAGATAATGCAAGCCTGTGCAATACACAAGCTGATTACTCAGAGCATGATAGGAAATAAATGGATCTTTGTGATGTTAAACAAAGATTAGATCAAAAATCAAACTCGGTTAAAGATCCAATTAGGATTAAGCATGATGTATATGGGGATAGTCCATGAATTGAGGAAGGTCAGGCTATATGTATGTGGGTTGGAAATTGTTTGTGGGGGCAAAGTAAACAAGTAAAAGAACTTAAAAATTGCTAAAAATGCAAAAAAATGGTGTTGCCTGTAGCATGGTACAGGGCATTGACTTCGTGTTGACATCGACAAGTGTGGAAGTGGAAGTTTATGGAAGCTTCGAGGAAACTTTGAGGAAGTTGCTGTGTAAAACTTTGATGTAAAATAAGCTAAAAAGTATTGTACTGTGACGGAATTCAACCATAAAATATCAAATTTTGCTGAAAAGATCTGGTCCATGTATGTTTAATATGAAATGGTTAAAACTAAAGTTTGTCTAATATGTATATGTCCTATATCTACATGCGTTACATTAGCTTTACCAAAACATGAGTTTATTTAAAAAAAAAAACAGAGTGAAATGGTATTACGCCTACACAGTGTATTAAAAAATGGCCCAGGCGGCCGCTTAAGAGGCCAAGACCCTCAGCCGCCTAATTTAGCCCCTAAGCGCCCGTTAAGCGTTTTGAACATAATCGCCCGCTTTTTGCCCGCCCCACCCGTTTTTTCCCGCTTTTTTAAAAAAAATACTAATGTAAGAATGTAACATTAATTAATTACATAGTCCAAGTAGTGTTGACTATAATATATGAAACTTGTATACATTAAATATTCTATGATATAGCTAGTCCTAATTCAGAATGCATACTTTGTGTGTAAGCTGTAATAATAGGGTACTGTTGTAATGCATCTAAGTAAATATCATATTACTCTATTATACTTCTAATGCATGATTAGTTTTACTGATTTCCTTGCTGCTTTCAGTGATTAATGATAGGTACTACTGGTTAGTATTACTTTAGTGATTACTTTAAATCAATAACTCATAGTTTGTTATTTACAATTACTGATCTGCTTGCTGATTTGAGATACTGATTAGTAGTAAAGTATTGATGAATACTGATTTTAGTGAATTAGAGATACTGATTATAGTAGAAATACTTTAGTTAATTACTGATTTGCTGATTAGATATGTATAAAAGTTCCTTAGAAATATATTTTTTATATATGCATACATGTAATTTTGTATAAAAATATACAAAATTTAGGCACCCACTTTTTCAAAATCACCTGCTTAATCGCCCGCCAACCGCTTAATCGATTACCAAGGTTTTAAAGTGCGTGAGGCGCATCGAGGCGTTTTCGTCTCAACGAGGCGAGGCGGAAGCCTCGAGGCGGTCGAGGTGTAAGCCACAGATTGTACCGAGGCGTACATATAATTATATATAAATATATATACATACACATAATCCCATATATATACATATACATATATATGAATACTTATATGTACATATACATATATAATCCCATATAATGTATATATGAATACATATATGTACATGTATATAGTCATATATACAAATTGACATATACATACATGTGTATAGTATAGAGACAGATTTCTATTTTATACTATGCAGATTTACATATATAACTATACAGATTTACATATATATAAATTTGAAATATATATAGATATACTATTACTATATAGACAGATTTTTATTTTGTACTATACAGATTTACATATATAACTATACTGATTTACATATATATAAAACAATATATATATATATATATATATATATATATATATATATATATATATATATATATATATATATATAGGGTCAGGCTAGAATACACTTTGAGTGTATCCGGAGCAGAATACACTCAAGTAGTTTTTCATGATGCAATATTTTTTTCAAGAATCTAATCCATTGATCTTCTTAAGCATCATGTGAATAGCTCATACACAAAATTTGAGCCCATTTGGGCATTTATAGGTCATGTTATGAACACCACAAAAATTATACATTTATATATAGTCAGACTAGAATACACTCAAGTGTATCCAGAGCAGAATACACTCAAGTAGTTTTCCATGATGCAATATTTTTTTCAAGAATCTAATCCGTTGATCTTCTTAAGCATCATGTGAATGGCCCATATATAAAATTTGAGCCCGTTTGGACATTTATAGGTCATGTTATGAACACCACAAAAATTATACATTTCAAATTAGTTTTGTGCATCGATTTTGTTGCCCTCAGATGAGTGGCTTACACTCATCCAAATGGGCTCAAAATTTGCATGTAGCCTAGTTATAGTATGACACTTAAGATCAATGATTTACATTTTGCAAAAAAATAGTCTTGATATGCAAACACACTTGAGTGTAGCGTGCGATCCGTACACTCAAGTGTATTCTAGCCTGACTCTATATTACATGAAAATTTTGAGCCCATTTGGATGAGTGTAAGCCACTCATCTGAGGGCAACAAAATCGACACGCGAAACTAATTTGAAATGCATAATTTGCACGGTCTTCATAACATGAGCTATACATATCCAAATGTGCTCAAATTTTGCGTATGAGTTGTTCACGAGATGTTTAAGAAGATCAACGGATTAGATTTTCAAAAAAAATATTGCATCATGAAAAACTACTTGAGTGTATTCCGCTCCGGATACACTCGAGTGTATTCTAGCCTGACTCTCTCTCTCTCTCTCTCTATATATATATATATATATATATATATATATAGAGTCAGGCTAGAATACACTCGAGTGTACATATCACGCTGTACACCCCAATGGTGTTTACCTATCTAGACCATGTTTTTCTAAAATCTAATCCATTGATCTTAATGGCAAGGTTTTAAAAAGCGCGAAGCGGGAAGCGTGCGGACGGGACCTTGTAGCCGATTAATCGCCAGGCGGGCGATTAAGCGGACGCTTTTTAGAAAAGCGGATTTCCAATTCCTATAAACTTTTATGCAAAATTACATACATATGTATATAAATACTATATTTTTGAAATTTTCATACATATCTAAACATTGTACAAGACAATATAAAACACCCAAATAGTTTAGAATACAACTATACAACAACGATTGTATCTATATAATATAGTAAACAATATACTTGTCATAGATAAAGCAGCCTACACATAAAATAATAAGTGTATATACAAGATGAAACAACAATTTTGTATCATGTTTACATAGCTAAACAGTAAATAATAGACCTATCATAGCTAGCTAACAAACATATTGTTACATTTGCACATCATCAAATAGTCATACATTACAGCAGTACATTTAATCAAAGTATGCATTCTAAATTAGATAATAGTTACCTATAATTCATTTGGATACATCACAAAAGTACCATATCATTACAGCTTACATACAAAGTATGCATTCTAAATTAGAACTAAGTATAACATAGAACATTTAATGTATGCTAATTTAATATATTATAGTCAATACTAAACATCGCATATAATATACTTAATGTTATATGCTTACAGCAGTTTTTCTGAAAAAAGCGGGCAAAAAGCGGGAAAAAAGCGGGGAAAAAGCGGGTTAAGCGGGCAAAAAGCGGCCGCTTTTCTCAAATTTACTTAAGCGCCGCTTATAGTCCAATTTAATCGTCCAGCACCTTGTGACGCTTAAGCGGCCGCCTAGGGCGATTTTTAAAACACTGCTTAATGGTTACAATAATAATAGGCCACATACAAAATTTGAGCTCATTTGGATGAGTGTAAGTCACTCATCCAAGGGCAACAAAATCGACACACAAAACTAATTTGAAATGCCTGATTTTTGCATCCTTTAGATGCACGACCTATAAGTGTCCAAATGAGCTAAAATTTATTTTATAGTATGTTCTTAAGATATTTAAGAAGATCAGCAGTTTAGATTTTTCAAAAAGTTATTGCATCTTTAAAAATGGCTGAGGTGTACGTTGCCTCCGGTACACTCGAGTGTACACTAGCTTGACTCTCTCTCTCTCTCTATATATATATACTATTACAAATACACATGTATATATAGATACATATCTATACATATAAACATAGTTATAAGTATACACAAATGCATATATATATACACATATACAAGAGTATGTGTACATACAACAACATAAAATGATAAAAGTAGTACCATTTCCATAGTTGTCAACAAACAAAGATACACATATAGATATGCACATATATATATATCTATATACATACAATTTTGGGTTAATTTGGCCTCTATTAAGCCCAAAATAGGATAATATACAACCTTTTTTTAGACACAGAATCTGAGGCTTACGCCTCACAAACGCCTCAGCGCCTCTAACGCCTCGATACGCCTCGCATAAACTGAGGCACACGCCTCTCACTGGCAGACTGAGGCCCGCCTCGCCTCGAGGCATACACCTCTTAAGCCTCGAGGCGTGTTTTTTAAAACCATGTCGGTTACAAGGTGCTGTCCGCATGCTTCCCGCTTTCTAATACACTGTGCCTACACCAGAGCTTGTGGTAGATCTAGTAAAAGAATAGATCTACTACTCAACAATTAAAAAGTGACCCGGTTCACGCTTAAGCGTTGTGGGAGGGGCAGCCGTTGCTTTTTAGGCCTAGGCGGGTGTTAAGGCGGATTGAACTGAAGCGACTACTTTTTAGCAAAAGAAAACTCGCCTCGGCCCGCTTAATTGGGCCTGCTTTGGCCGCCCGCTTTAGCCGCTTTCTGGCAAGTGCGGATCTATTGTCAATTTCATTGCCCGATTATATAGCCCCTTAAACCCCAACACCCCATCGACTTCCCAATAGAAAATGTTAGAAGTCGGCCACAATAATGTTGCTAGGAAATGATTTTTGCGGGCCTTTTGGTTTTGGATTAGGAGTAGGAATCCATCCCTATTTCTTGGCGCCCCCGTCAGTTTGTAAAAGGAGCAACAACGGCTGCACAAAACACACCAACAACGAAAGTCACTTGGAGTTAAACAAGTTGATCATTGGCAACCGAAGGGACAACTCCAAAGGAGGAGACATCACATCCTTGGAGTTCGCATGGACTTTGAAAAGCGCCCAGTCACCGCTCATTGAGACATCAAGGCAAACGAAGGGGAAGCAAGGACCATGAAAAGAGGTTACAAAGCTTTCTCTGGGCTGACTAGTTAGTATTTTAACCGGTCGCTTCGCTTAAGTTAAACACTCTACTTCTGATTTTTATATAAAACGATGTCTTGTGTGTAGTAGTTCTCTTTTAGTGATGAATAATCAATGTTTGCGAATGACATAATTGGCTCAAACATGCTTCGTTCCAGTGCGCATGCGCCTCACTCCATTATTGCTTCCGGGTTTAATGATTCTCATTGTGCTGTAACTTACTTCCTATGTGCCTAGTGCCTGCCTACGTATTCTAATTTATTCTGAATTTTGTAACAAATATTGTAGATTGTTAATTAAAACTAATTGTTAATTGAAGGTAATATGATTCATACCTACTCAATGCATCTTTACTTGATGATTTTGTTTTTACTCGTCCTAGGAGCAAGGACTATGGGTTTTGTTTGATGTTTGAGTTTTTTAGCCTGTAACCATTTACTTCTACAATTAAGATCCTTTTTAGTCTATGAAAGTCATTCTGATGCAATGAAATATCATTCCGAATGCTTGATTGTTAAATAATATTTCTGATGCTGGTTGTATGTTGGGTCATTAAATTTTTCACCATTTTTTAAAACAATCCAGACCCCTTTTTCAAAAAGCACCCGCTTTAGTCCGCTTTAAACCCGTTTCCTGCTTCCCATTTCATGGGCCCGCTTCCCGCTTCCCACTTTCCAAAACCTAGCTTATCTAGTTAGATAAAAAATCCATGAAAATGGTTACTTCAAGTCAAGATTGGTTTCCTATCAAGCTTCTCTATACCTGTCAAGTTTGGTTTCCTATCAAGCTTCTCTCAACCTTCACTATGAGTGCAACAACAACTACAAGTATTGTCGACATGGTGGATTTTTTAAAGTAGGATGGGCTCTTGTCCTCACCAACTGGGCTGAGGTCGTCGACACATGTCAACGAGTGAAAAGATGTATCATGGAAGTTTACTAGGCTTTGATGTCGAAGTCCGTAGACATAGACAACATTGAAGTTTAATCGTGAGATTTCAAGGATGTTTCATACTATGGTTAGTAGAGATAAAGTAAGAACACACCATGTATTGAGCCCATCAATGTGATAAAGTAGCAACAAATGAAATTGCACGCCTTTTGATGTAATATCTGGTGAAGGCAACAACCGATACAAGGTATCTATAAGGACACACATTGTGTCAACCAACAGGCAACATGCCATGTCAAAGAGTAGACATGCCGTGCCAATAGACAAAAGAATATAGTTGAGGCAGATAGGTGACATGCCGTATCATGAAGCACACGTCATGTCAATTGATGAAACATTATGTCGCACAACAAAAGTCACAACACGAGCTGCAAACAAGCAGGACACTGCCAACATTCGTGTCAAATAAAGATACACCATGTCACGTGGTGGAACAACGCAAATCGACCTCTAATATGCAACAAAATGATGGAAAGATCCTTTCAGATCTCCACTAAGGCAAGGTGGGGATTGATAATCCCCCAGAGAAGCAGAAAAGTTGTTCTTTTGTCATGATTTGGCAATAGATCTTGAAGATAGAGGCATGGATGGTGGCTGCAATGTAGACATCGACGGTAGCGTAGATGACAATGTCGATGGCAGCCACACACATTGATGACGGAGGCAACAAATCTTCTTGGTGTGGCATCACAGCAAGTAACAACTTTGATTTACTTTTGATTTTGCATGAAATAGGCCCCTTTCCTATAAGAGAAGGTCTTCACCCCCCCTCAAATCTCTCGGCAGGCCCTTCTTCAAGAGTGCCCTTTCCCCAGCCTCCAATCGTCTCATAAGAGAAGACTAAGCTCAGACAAATTGCAGTCCGCCCCAGCCCCTCCTTAGTGACTTTAGACTTTGAGATGGCAACGTCTCCATTGAGACGCTCTTAAAAGACGTAGGTGCTGGGCATCCCTACGGGCAACTGAACAGCATTGAAAGCCAACGACTGCCTACAAAGGGGGGACACACTGCTTTTGCTCTCTCTCTCTCTCTCTCTTTCTCTCTCTCTCTCTCTCTCACGTAGGGTTTGGGGCACAATAATGACTCCTCTAATATGATGTCGGAAAACATGGTAATCGGAAATTCTCTTGTACGTTTCTTATTGGTATATGGGTAAACCCTTTCCTATATATAAGAGGGGATATAAGGAAGCAAATATGTATGCTTTTCATTGGTATATGGGTAAACCCTTTCCTATATATAGGAGGGGATATAAGGAAGTAGATAAAACCCTATTGGATTAGGTGTCCAGCCACATGGTGGCCTGGGTGGGCACATGCCCTATCCAGGTTTTCAAATTTACCCATAACTAAGTATAAAATGGGCTGGAGTTTAATAGAAAAATGCCTATTGTGCCCTACCCAATATCTCCAATTTAGGCTCTACACTAGTGGTGCCCCCCTTGACCAGATTTTCTAGCTCCGCCATTGAGTCCGGGCGCTAACGAGCCTAATAGACTTGAGCCCATGTACAAATATATAATGCACTCCTATATTCTAACAAAGGACTTGATGGTCAATTCCCTCAAGTAAGAGTTTTCACCTCCTGTTAACTCCTTCACGATCCAATTGCTCAAAAATTGCCCCAAGGATGCCAGATGACTAATCATCATCATTTTCTTTTGATCCCGATTCACTTTGAAATCCTGTGCTTTAGAGGTTGCGACCAAAGTTCCAACATTATACAAATTCGAATGCAGTTTGAATTTGCGGAGGATTTTTCAAAAAGGGTTTAAGTTCCCTTGCTAGAGAGAGGATTCAGAGGAGCAGACATGCTGGCTAGGTTGCTCCCCACTTTCAAGAGATATTGACTTGAGGCAAGAGAGAATAGGTCAGCACTAGAATATAGGAGGCCCCTGAAGAAGCCCAAAAGGAGGATTCTGATGAGGTGGTTTTATCTGTCCGTGCAAACACATTTACAAGCTGTCGAATAAGTATTTGAACTTGGTCGGATGGGGGGGGGGGTGATGTTGGGCCAGACATGTTTGATTCTATGGCCTTCCAACAAGACATCTTTCCTAGTCTCAGGCGAAGTTGATAATTTTGGCCAAAATTAATGACATCTTTGAAAATGGATAAACGTCTAAGGCATATATTAATAGGGAAGCAGATGGCCAAGGAGCTAGGCTAATCCAAGTCTGAGAGTATTTATAGTATTTATTGTTTTTTAGGCCAATCCCCGAAGTTTTATGGTTAAGACACAAGATGTAAGAATTTAAATCATCAAGCATAAGGTTTACATTTTGATATTAGGAATGCCCCTGCTCCTTTGGGTGTCACACATGACTTGCCAAGCCACTAGGCACATATGTCTTTGGTTAGAACAACCCCATTATTAGGAATGCCCCTGCTCCTTTGGGGTCCCCATATGAGATTCGGTCTGTCATGAATCCACTTCATGAAGCATTAAGAGGGTAGTGGCATGCAACTAAATAAATAGGAGGAGAAAAAGGAGAGGAAGATATTGAACACAGTAAATTTTGAGCTATATTTCCATATGGGGTGGAAGAGGCAGACATCATTGTCTTCTCTGATCTGAGTGTTTCTGTAACATATAGTTTGTTTTAACACTTATGAGGTCAATAAAAATATTGTTTATCTTTTTCACATAAAGCATGCCAGCACCATATACGAGCACCTGCAAAAACTATCTGCCGAGGCACGTCATCTCACCCAAAATCTCCAATTTGTTAACTCGTGAGGTAGTGCAGCAACCTGCATGTCTTTCTTCGAACGAGGGAAGGGAAACATACTTCCTAAGGGATATAAGGAATCACTTCCTGACACAAACTGGAGAGCATAGAACAATAGCTGAGCTAACCCAAACAACTGAAGATCACTGAAGGAGTTAGATGTTACATAAACTTAAAAAGGTTTTTATACATAGATATCAATTTATGATATTCTATGGATACTCCTACATACAATCTTAAGTGAGCGTGTACTGAATTGGAACACTTACAATTCAAAATTTCAGCGGAACATAATAAGCAAGCCATTTTAAAAGCTGAGCTAGCTTTGTAACGATGAGCAGAGTTTGAAGCAGCTTTACCGCACCAAACTTGATTGAATTAAATTGTACCCCTGGAAAAATAAATTGAGATTCAAGCCCCAGAAGACTGGCACTTGACATCCATTACCTGACAAGTGTTGAGAAACTACACAGTTTCTGATCCATCCTTTTCTACATATTTTCCGCACATTCGAATGCATTCTGTGTAGTGGAGCGAAAACTTTTGGATCAGGCCAGTGCTTGTTTATTATAGGGAGAGGTACTGTTCCATACAGCTGCATATCCTTATTCTGTGTTTTCCTCATTTCCATGAAGCCACACGCCATGTTTTCAGATCATATAACATAATAACGTCAAGTGACTCTGAAATAGCTCAAATACGTATGTTTAAGGTCAAGATTTCAAAATAGGCAAGTGATTCTGAATGGATAAATATCTTCACGTTAGGTTAAGTAAAAAACCGAGATATGATGACTCAAGGCTCAAACAGGTTAAGTGATTTTTGTGTCGAGTCAATAAAACTATCAAGTAGGTGAAGCGATAGTGTTTTTGGTGTATGTTACACGGTATGGTTGTCTCTAAAGAATCTATTCACAAACAAACTCAGTCACTGGAGCTCTCTAAACCTATGGTATAAGTAGATGCCCCTAGGTTCTCGTTGAATAATCTAGTATTTCATGCCCCGTCATAACAATGTGGTTCACATATTCTGAATTTCAGCATGAACAATGGTCAATTTATTATCACTGCATCTTGACCACATTGATGTGCATACTTAGAAGGATGCTACATTGAAAAACACTTCATATGAGTTGATTTGAACGTGAATATACTAGTCTGACGCCTGTGTGAATGGCATCTCAAGTGTTTCCTGAGGTTCTAATAATACCAGCGAGGTTCCTTTGTGAATGACCTTTCTTTGTCTTTTTCCAATACACTTGCATCTTGTTGTTTATTAGTTTATTGCATGAATGCAGTTGGAAGAAGATGAGGATTTCATTGACGTCCTTAACCCCTGCACTAAACGGGAAACTGCTGCTCTTGGCGATCCCAACATGCGGAATCTCAAGCGTGGAGAGATCTTGCAGCTTGAAAGAAAAGGTTACTTCAGATGTGATGCGCCTTTCGTGAGATCTTCAAAGCCTATCGTTCTTTATGCAATACCAGATGGCAGGCAACAAACATCAAAATGATCATCATCCAATATAAAGGGCGTTATCGGTTATTGTGATATTTAGCTGTTGGGGTAATGATTTGAATCTTGTTATTGCTTACATTTTGGAATATGACAACATCCTTGTAACTTACATTTTCCGTTGAAACATTCGTGTGCCAATTATCTTATTGCTTCTGAATTTTCAATATTCAATTTTTATTTTTGGTGCAAAACCATGTCGTGTAGAATATTGGGTTGCTGCTAAATTTATAGCGTCACCTTATTCTATATTTGCCTATACATTAGAATCCTGAAGTGACAACGTACCAATTTTGAAACCAAGATGGCGCGGATACCCAAAGGGGGTGTAACTGAACTGCAATGGTGTAGTTCATTTGACTCTATGATTATCGTCTACCGATTATATCATGTAATTTCAAATACGCATCATAAAATTAATGGAAAAGCATAGTGTATACGGATGCGCACTTTTCATTATGTTCAGATTAGATTGCTACCGTCAATAAGGGCGGTTGACAGGAATGAGCATAGATGGCTCGCACTTAAATCTCACAGAACAAAATGTTTTTCAGCCAATTTGGTAGAGATCCACCAATTATATGCGTAATCAATATTCATACGAGAAAGTTTCAAAAAACAAGGGTCCACATGTTAATTATCTACAATTTGATAATAGTAAAATTAGTCTCTTGCCTCCGAACAACGATACAGTTTTTTACGTGTTGTTCAGCGGAAGTGTCGTCGATCGAGTGGTATATTTGGAACTCGAAAACCAATTATTGTTTTACTTCATTGTCATGCATTATTGGATTAGCTGCATTATTGCCGAAGCAGGTCGTGACTCTCTTAATGTTATTCTCAATATTTTTGAATTTTTTTATCTAATGTTAACTCTTGTTAGGTAAGCATGTAAATAGATCGAATCCGAAGTAGACAATGTAGCATTTGACAGGGAGGACCAAGAAGTAAATGGCGAGGTTCTTGACGTCGTTGATAGGTCTTGTCTTTTGCTGTTGTTTTATCCTTTTTTTGGGTTCTTTTAACTTGTGGGATGTTTAAGGGACACCCATCCTTATATGATACTTTGGCTCCTAGTTTTTTCTTACTTAGTTCTTTTCGTACCTTGTTCTCTGTTGTTATCGATTTACAAATTTATGATAAAATTAATCTAAAACAGTGTAGCATTTGATTTTAAATTTGAATCAACAAATACTGATCGATATGAATTCAGTGGACGTCATAATGAAACCAATCAAATCCAATTTGATCGAGTACATTCTGAATTCTGACAATCATCAGACCATAACTAATTATATTGTGCTTAATGTTATTAAGCACACACACAAACATTATATATATAATTAGTATATTAAATATATAGCCATATACAACTATTATATGGAATAATTTTACTGATCTAAAATCACATACAACTATTGTATGGAATAGCCATATACTTATTGAAAAATAATGATGAATCCAACATTTTTTGAATCATCTTCATAAAAATTTAAAATAATTAATGACACATAAATTATATACTCATGAATATAGGAGGGTGATCATGGATGCATGCCGTGATAAGTAATCACCCTAGTCTAGGTTTTTAGGAATGACCTTCCTAATGCACTTAATGGCAAGGGGTGGTATGAGGTGTACGAGAAGGGTGTTTCACCTCCTATTCCAACTATTTAACTTGTTCTTCGCTAAGTGCATAGGGAGAAGCATACCTAGATACTTATGTCTCATGCCTAGGTCTAGTAGAATAGATGGGTAGGTGGGAAGAGAGGGAAATTAGTTGAGGTTCCCCTAGTTAGAGTTAGGAGTTCTTTCTCTCGTAGCCTCCAATTTCTTCTTTTTTGTATGCCTTAGGTGTTCTAGTACATTGATTAGAGTTAGGAGTTTTTCCTGTCTCAGCCTCCATTTTCTTCCTTTCTCTATGCCTTAGGTGTTCTCATACATTGATTACCACATTAAGAGATAGTAAAAGAGAACAAGTAAGAAAATATCACATTCCAACAAAATAAAAGCATTTTGCATAAATATTTTTCCAACATGAAATCACAATTACACATAACCCCCAAACAACCCATCAAAAGGGGCTTACTTATGATAATAGAAGAAAAAATAAAAGAAATGAAAGAAGAAGAGAAAACCTCCATGAAAGTTGATATAGACCTCTTCTTCTTCACATCCAACAACAACTAGCTCTCCTCCTTCACTCCTCCAAGGTTGAAAATCATGGAAATATGGATGGAAATGGTAAAAAATTTAGAAAAGTAAGATTTTATGTGGTGGAAGGTGAAGTGGAGGTAGCAATAGGCAGGGTAGCATTCAAGGGGAGTAAATGAGGTGAGGAGTGTTAACCCTAACCTCTAGCCACCAAGGCTATTATAAAGATCTAGGAGGTCTAAGGTTAAGTGTGGGCCGTATGGTAAAAGCGGTGCTAAACAACTGTGACGTCTGGGCCAAACACCTAAGGCTTTAGTAGAGTTTTCTAGAATTACAACTGACCCCACAGACTACCACTGGCCTTAACTGTGCACTTTGTCCTCATTCACACACAAACTAAGATCAACCTGACCGATCACCCATCCTAGTACTACTCTGGACTAAGCACGCTTAACCATAGAGGTCTTAGTGATGGCATCCTAAAAATGAGGTACATCTTGGTGAAATCAGTAGTCCAATAATTCCTTTTGATATCATTTTATCTAAGGCCTCAAGACCTGGAAAGTTACAATATCCCCACTCAGACTCTTGACGTCCTCATCAAGGCTTAACTATATTGTCTCATAATATTTTTGCATTTCAGTGCAGACCCAGAATGGCCCATGGATACACAACTCCCGATCACAACTACCAGCGCAAGGGTGGATACATCATCATGGATAGTCCTTTCAAACATGCATGAATTACAAACTCAAGATCGACATGCCACATGCCCATGCGGCACCCACCTACTGGACGCGTTATGGCTCTAATATCATTTGTAATGCTCGAGCCCACTGTCCAAGGCTTTGGTAGAGTTTCAGGAATGACGACTAGCAAATAGACTACCACCGGACTTAACTATGTGCTTTGTCCTCACTCACACTCAAATCATGGTCAACTTCCCGACTAGTCACCTGTCCTAATACTGCTCTGGGATGAGCATGCTTAACCATTAGTGATGGGCTCCCTGAAAAGGATGTACATCTTGGTGATATGAGTAGTTCAATCATTCTTTTTATTACCATTTCATATGAGGACTCAAATTCTAGGACGTTACAACAACACTAGGGGTTTGATGGGTAGCACAACTCTTCTTGGTAGCCACGACCATGGTGTGAAGGTGGACACAATCATGGTAAATGAAATTGGCCATGGTGGATGTGGATAAATGTAAGGGAATATGTGGAGGAAATGGCATAGGTAGCATGACCATGGAGAGTACAGTGGCCTTAATGGAATGAATGTAGCATGATCATGGTGGGTACCAAGGTCATGATGAAGAGGAGGGAGGAGCTTGTGGCTGCCAAATCGTCGTGGCCCTATCTTGTTGGCACGATCGTGGTGAATTACCATGGTGGTCAAAGACCACCATGATCATTTTGCTAAAAATGGTCATGCTGGTAGAGTCCTTTCTCATTGATTCTTCTCGTGTTTTCCTTATCATATTATTTTGTGTAGCACGACTATGGCTAATTACCATGCCCATTTGAGGGCCATGTTGTGCACTTGAGTCTTAAATATGATCATGAATGGAGCTTTTTTCTTCTATATATTCTTTGATCAATTGGGTAGGTTGGGGTTGAGATTGGCCTCACGAATTATCTAAGATCATGGAAGTCCTAATATAAAACCCCATCTGTCTCTTCCATCAATTGATGGTTAAGTACCTATAAAAAATCAAAAAGCATCCATAAGTGCATTTGGTATAAAACAATTTATTGGAAAATAACATGCATTACAAACATCTTGATGTGAATAATGGAAAAAATTACACAAGGTGGAGACCCAATAAAGGGCTCCATCAGCACCTCAAGCTTAAGACTCACTTTTCCTCAAGTATATTCCGATTCAATCACTTATTATAATTCAACTAATTAAGAAATGACAAATGCATTCAGATGATGGTTATTGATTATTAATCTATGTTATTACTACATATATACATTCCACTCCTTTCTTTTCTACATACACAAACCTAGTATTGCAATTATAGCACTGAGCATACAAACTTTTCATATAGGGTATTAAAGGCTCAACCAAGAAACATGGCATTAATATAGCTCCAAGTAAACAATTTCATAGTAGGAATGACCAAATCAATTATAAGTTTATTTTCACATGCATGCATTCAATCTAATTATCCAATCCACCCTAAATGACCCACTTGGCAATGTGAAGGGGTATGTAGTCTAGGTTTTTTACTAGCCCAATGGGGATAAGCAAAGAAGAAGGGACTATAGAGAGAGATTGGGGTGCTATTACATAGCAACACCCAATTTTCTTCTCATTTAATTATGGTACTATTACATAAGAGCACCTTTATTTTCTTTTTGCGTTTTTTCTTTTTATTATTTTGTCCCTTGTGTATCTAGGGAATGTGGTGGTAGGAAGAAGCAAAGGGGAGGAAGGCCACTTCAAGCTTTCAAGGTTGGCCAAGTCGTACTCTTTTTGTAATTTTTTGACATTTTTTCATGAGGCGGAGAGGTATGAGATGGTGGAAGAATGGTGGATCAAAAGAGAGAGGCCAATAGTATGGTTGTTCATATTAATATTCCTGCATCCAAATTACTCAACACTTTCCAAATACCAATGGAATCCCACAAAAGATGAGAAAAACTATCAGAGCACAATTTTATCTTGATCTTTGAATCAACCCTAAGTTCTTGTGGCTTGGTATGAATGCAATCAACCAATCCATTCACCATCCATGAGAGAGGTGGTAGATATTTATAAAGGCAGTGATGGAGACTATGTACCTATAACTCAATGGTAATGTGACATGCACTTTCCAAGGGTCACTAAAATTTGCTCAGTGACTTAGAGATTAATCTACGTTACCTTTCAGGGCAAAATGTTTCAAACTTGGGCACATTTGAAAAAATGGTGTCCTACTCACATCAAGATTTAACTACAAAGCATAATAAACTAATAAGTGAAAACAAGATAAACACACATAAAGAAATTAATAAAAACTACATTCAATACAACATGCGGTGGCTTGACACAAAAAATACCAAAATTCTGAATAAACACATAAAAATGCAAGAAAATAAGCTACATGACATGTAATGGTGCAATATAAAAATGAAAGGAAAAACTAGTCAAAGGGTGGAACAATCAATTATCTCATACAAAATAGGGTGCCAACATGAGTCAAAAGTCAAAAGAGGGTGTGTACCACCCTACACCACAAGATTTTGAATCATTTTTCCTCAACATCAAACAAAAACTAAGTATGAAAAAGTACAATGTCATTGTGGCATTGGCTGGTCTGGTGATCCTCCCTTGGATGGAGGGTACTGGTAGTAATGATCCCAATAATCTTCCTGTTGAGGTAGGTATGTTTTAGAGGTAGCCCTGAAGTGCGTTGTTGCAATCCTACCCACATTGGGGTTCTTATATACTTGTGCATACTAAAAATGGTACATGTGATTTGATTTGGTGATGCATTTTTTGGTGGTCCAAACACATGCTCTACTAAGTTTGGTGAATGATCTCTAAGTGCGCTATAACATATTACAAGTCGTAGGCAATTGCTGAGGGTTGTTGCACATCATCTTCCTCTTGTTGTCTCATGATACAACATATGTTGCTCTACTATTGATACTACTAGTGCTCTACCACATAGGTCTTCCCCTCACCCTTGGGCAAGTCCACTGGTGGTGCCCTGTAGTTCTCTATAGGACTCTATGACTCCCATGTGTTAACAAAGCCATAAACTTCGGTGTTGACCCCATGTTATCAATAAGAACTTTGGTGTGATACAACATATCTAGTGTAATGTCAGGGTATTTAGGGATTATGTTGTGAAAAATCTTCATTGGTTTAGAAGATCATGTAGGAACATGGAAAGTAATTCAAATCTAAAAGTTTGGCCCCTTCATCTTTCTTCATGCCACTCAAATCACATCCTAGACAGGGCTGTAAATGGGTAGGTATTACCCCTTTACCCACCACCCATACCATGTAGGGTAGGGTAAGGGTAAATATTTTTACCCACCATATGTTTAACCTTTACACACTTTATTCACATTTAAAGAGGGTAGGGTAAGGGAGAAACTTTACCCTAATTGATGTACCCATTTACCCAATAATATAAATCAAAATAAATAACTTCAGATTATAATATATGTATCAATGCCTACTAAAAACCACAACAAGAAACACTACTACTGTCTCAATTTGTACTATTATGATTCCCAAAACTTTAATGAACGATGGGTAGCATGTCACACCTTTTATAATCATCTACTTGAGAGAAAAACGAATTCATCAACAAGAAAAAATATATTAAAAAGTTAAGGCCTTATTTTTTTTAAATATTGGGTTAAATATTATTATTTTTGTTGTAAGTCACCAAAAATATAATTATTACCATATACAACTAGTTTTAAGAGCGTCTTGCACTTGATGTAGGAAATATCATTAAGATTGTTGTTGAAAATATCATAACTCACTACTACAGAAATGCCTTTTAGCGTCGGTTGTTTAACCCGCTTTGACGTCGGTTTCCGAGCGACGCCTATGTGGGCGCCGCTAAAGGTCTAACACTTCGGCGTCGGTTTTTTAACCGACGCCTATTTAGCTTAGAGGCGTCGGTTGTTTATAGAAAACCGACGCCAAAAGGGTTCACGCCACAGAAAACGGCGTCATCTAGGACACATTCTGCGTCGGTGTTTAATTGGTAATCGACGCAAAAAGTGTCCTAGATGATGCTGTTTTCTGTGGCGCGAACCCGTTTGGCGTCGGTGATCAACTAAACAACCGACGCCATACTTCAAGACGACACGGCCGTGCTTCCCTGCACGGCCGTGTTTAGTACTATAGGCGTCGGTTTTATATGAATAAGCGACACCTTTTCCACCACGGCCGTGCTTTCCTGCACGGTCGAGTTGTTTGTAATATTAGGCGTCGGTTTTTATCCAATAACCGACGCTGTAGGTCTTTGCTGACGGTTTTCTGTAAATAACCGATGCCTATATCTTTTTTTTTTCATATCAGTTTGCAGGCCTGCTGTGGCTGGTCAGCAGGATGAGAACCTGCAGTTCAGTTTTCTGAACTGCAGGTTTACGACATCCATTGATATCAGCCTACAAACAGGCCACAAACCTGCAAAAGTCCCAAGGAAAATTTCACACAAGTAGATACATTCAGACATCAATTCAATTCTCACATTCACACATATAGAAACATTCAAATACATGTATTAACATTCAGAAATATTCATTTATAAAGTATCATTCATTATCACTATCAACATCCCAATTATATCTTACAGTTGCCACTGCTTGTATGGCTTTTACCCATTCTTCTCTTATTTCATTTAATGCTTCCATCATATATGGAGCATGTATATTTTTTAAGCGTTTACCTATAGTGTTGTCAGTTTTAAACACCTGCAAAGAAAATGATGTATATATATAAGTAATAATATAAAAATAAGATTGATATAGTTCATACTAACTAATGAGACTATATATAATACATCATGTATGGTATCGATGTCCAATGCGGCATGTTTGATAATCATCTGCATAAATCGCATCACATAGTATGCGCATGCCCAACCATTGTCTTGTGTAGCGTACTATAAATTGAAACATACAAAATAATACAACTAAGCACAATTCACATCAATAATATATACATTGGAGTAGGGAACTTACTTGTACGTTCTCCCAATTTATTGGCTGGTTCTTTTTCCTTGGGACCGTTCCTCCAGCCTTTTTGAATGCATCTAAACCCCTACATGTTAATATAACACAATAAATTACATAAGTAAATAGTAATGTAATAACAGATGTTAACAGATACAAAAATGAAATATTTCTCACCAGAATAATGGCATTCTCATTACGTGTCCAATTTTAGTGTTTAATGTACTTCCCGCGGGATCTAGATAATAAACAGTGAACGTCCCAGGGACAATAACTAGTAACTCCCAATGTCTACCGCTAGAGGTAAAAAGTTAACAATTAATAACTCAAAATGCACAATAAAAATGGAATTTTCTTAAGTCCAAATTATAAATAAAGTAAACTTACTTGACATTGAATGGAGCTATTATTATGTTCTTGTTTTGCTGACCGAAAATTTTAAAAGCATCTATACAGTATTGTTGAACACTATCAGGGTCTTTAGCTACCATACTAATCAATGATGGAATCAAAAATCCTACATGATCAAATGCAAATTGTTTGCAATGATCTTCGACTAAGTAGCTGCAAAACATGTATTATGTATGCACTAATATATAAGAAACCAGATCACCGGATATTACACAAGGTATATGGATGTATAAACAAGATCTCACCTTATCCATGTCTCTATCATTGATGTATTCAACCAATCATACATAAACAGCTCAATAATATCTTCTATAAATAAAGAGCTATCGTATGATTGACCTGCATAATCTGCATCTAAAGAAACAATTATCGGGCAATGTATATTATGTGCCCGTAGCCAACATGACATTCCCCTACAAGTAGGACCTAACAGGTATGTTAGGTCAGTTGGAACCCAAGTTGGTAATGCGGAAAGTGGAGGTGGAGGCCTAGGTGCTCCTGGTGTCTTCTTTTTAACATGTATATATAATTTCAGATCAGTTGACATCATATATACACATTAACAGTCTAAATCAATGTAAATTTATCTTACAATTTCAGTAGTGTAGACGACATCTGCTTTGGGCCACAATATGACCCCGCCTTCTGCCTCAGCAAGTGTATCAATATCCGGGTGGGGATATGGCAATGTAGCTTCCCTCCAATCGGGTAACACACGTAATGGGCCCACACGAACGTAGCCCTGTGGCATTGGAGTCCCGTGAAACCTTTCCCCAGGAAGGGACGAGTAAGCCTGTGCCTCTGCAACAACATAGTCTTGTATTCTTAAGAGGCATGGCTTCAATGCCTACAAATTTACGTAAAGAATGTTATACATATATACATATCATCTTGAAAACATATCATCTTGAAAAGACTAGCTACAATGTCATAAACAATACTTACAACAGACGTGTTAGGTGATGGGTCTTCAGGATTACTCGCAGTCTGTGCATCAGGAGAAGAGTGGGTCGCCATAGGCTGATTGGAAGCCTGAGATGCCTGCCACCGCAGCAATTCTTCCTTGACCTTCTCAGCAACTACATCGTTGACCTTCTTAGCAACTATATCCTCGACTCTCTTATTCTCCTATACATGGATAAAAGAAACATTAGCTTCTTATTATTGAATTTCGTTTTGCAGTAACATTCTAAAAAAAGAATAGGTTACCTCTTCTTGAGAAAGTCCCGCTCTGGGTTTGCGCTGGGATGGCCCAAAGAATGCTTTGATGCCCACACCAGCGCCTGCACCCCTAACACGTCCAGGATGCTCTGGGTTACCCAGAGCAACTTTCAATTCATCCCTTGTGCCCTGAGGGATGAACATGCCTTGTTTCCTCTGCTCGTGCAGCTCCCACTAATCACCATCAACAGAAATGGGTAAGTTAACACCACAAATAATCAATATTCAAATGATTGCTCTAAGAGTTGTATTTTACCATTTTCGCAGCCGCCTCAGCAGTTATGGGCTTCTTTATTTCACCCTTCTTATTTTTCCTCCCAGCTATCCAGATATCATGGCGAGGCATGGGTGTGGCAGACTCCTGAGTAGGAGCAGACTCCTGAGTAGCCGCAGACTCCGCCTGTAGTCTTTGGCGAATGCTTGCATAGCCTTTTGGACCCATAGTGTGGTCATGCACATTCAGTGCACGCCTTGCTTTTTGTGCGTCACTGAGGGCCTAGTTAGTATGCACATTAATGATTTGGTTAGTAGCACTAAATGTTAATCTTGAATATGTGAATATAATGTATATTAATTAAATTGGGAGTGACGCCTAATACCTTGAATTCTTCAGATTTTCTTGAAGCAACAAAATTGTCCCAATCTTCTTTGTCCAAGAAGTTCCATTGTTCAAGGGCTGACTTCTTCTTCTTATCACCCTCTTTTATGTATTCTCTGTTCAGATTTGTCCTATAATTCCTAAGCATCTTTCCAGCGCGTTGCATCACACTTTTACGATGCAACTTCTCATCCAATGCAAACAGATTCTGTAAAATAGAAATGTTATTAACTAGTATCCAAAATAGAATTGCAAATAATAGAATTTGTAATCTACAAAATAGAATTGCAAATAATAATAACTCACGCATAAATCCTTCCATATCAAGTCTTTTTTCCCCTGAGGAACTTTATGCCAATTATCATACTTAACACCACAATGGCTCCGAGTGGTACACCCAAGATAGTTTACAAAATTATTGCGGTTCACTCCAATTGCATTTCCTCCATTATCAAACTCCACAACCAATTTGGATCCACTGCCACTTAGCGCTATTAACTTCTTCAACAGAGTGATGCCCCTTTTCTTGTTAAGTGTTTGGTGCTGCGCATCAAGTTGCTCCAGTGCTTCAGTGGGTACATGTGCATCATCAACCTAAAATTTGACAAAAATAAACACACTGAATTAGCCCAATATAGAAATATAGGATATATGACATAACTAGAAGATAATGAATTTTATAGAAATACAGGATATGTTTTTAGAACTTACATTGGTATCCTCGCCATGCTCGTCATGGACAACATGCTCATCATGGACTTCATGCTCATCATGGACATCATGCTCATCATGGTCAGCCATCTGAAAATGTCATTAAAAAGGCAAACATTTAGCATTTGTATTAACTAGAAAAAGGCAAACATTTAGCATTTGTATTAACTAGAAAAAGGCAAACATTTAGCATTTGTATAAACATACATGTCTCTAAAATTGTGATCTTTTATCAATTAACAATCCTTCATTGTGATTTCCGCGCACATATAAGTCATCATTAGCTTCAATATTTTGTGGAGTTGGCAACCCAACTGAGAATGGACTGGAGTCATCATACTTATCATAGTACTCTTCTTCATCTATAGGATCTTCAATGAACTGTCTTTTACCATGAAGAACAACCGACCATTTATCATTTGCAGGATCATCGATATAGAATATTTGTTTCGCCTGTGATGCCAATATGAATGGTTCACCCTTCTCGCCAATCTTTTCAAAGTTCACCAAAGTGAAACCCAATTCATCCACTATAACTCCTTTGGTGTTATCAACCCAATTACATTTAAAGAGCGGAATTTTGAAATCTATGTAGTCAAACTCCCAAATGTCTTCAATGACACCGTAATATGACATTTTAGCTTCACGTGGACTCTTATCCTTTGCACTTGCAAAGTACATAGTCGACGCTTGAAGAGTGACCCCACTATTTTGGACGATACTCTTATCATCTTGGCGCTTTGTGTAATATGTGAATCCATTAATGTCAAACCCTTCATAAGACATAACATTCAGTTTTGGTTTAAAGGCGAGGCATTTGATAGTTTCTGTAATATCATTTGGTGTTTGAGATAGTTGATGTAAGACTTTATCTTCAAACCACTTAGTAAAAGTCTTATTATGCTCTCTAGAAAGCCACATTGAACTTGCTCGAGGATGTTGTCTCTTTATGAAATTGGTATGTTCCTCGATATAAACACTCACTTCGTCCATATTGTGTAAAATATACAAGTGAGCTTGTTCCAACTGCTCACGGCTGATTAATTTCACCCGTGATCCCAAAATTTGGATTCATCCCATCTGTACAAAGCCCAAGTCTTAGATTCCTATCTTCTTCACCAAATTTGGGGTACAATAGATCAATCTTCTTCCACTGTGGGGAATCAGACGCATGTCTTAGGATCCCATCATTATTTTTCTTAACATCTGCATGCCACCTCAAATTCTTCGCATCTTTCAGATTTGCAAACAAGCGTTGAAACCGTGATATTATAGGTAGATACCACAACACCTTGGCAGGAGAACCAGTTTTGGACTCCCCCGAAGTCGTCAATTTATACCGTGACGCACCACATTTTGGACAATCTTTCAAATCTACATAGTCCTTTTGAAATAATACACAATCATTCAGGCATGCATGTATCTTCTTGGCCTCCATTCCCATTGGGCACAACATTTTCTTTACCTGGTATGTTGAGATTGGCAGCTCGTTTCCTTCAGGAAGCATTTCTTTCAACAAAGTCAACAATGAAGTGAAGCTTTTGTCGCTCCATCTATTGTTAGCTTTCCACTTATACAATCTCAACACAGCGCTAAGTTTCGTAAACTTAGCACAACCTGTGTATAACGGTACTCAGCATCATGCATAATGTTTCTAAAGATAGGAGGTGGATCGGTGTGCTCTACCCTACAACTATCCAGCATCGCATCAACGATGTCCGCTGGAACTGGTTCGTTCACATTTACGTCATCGGAGGCAATTTCTACTTCCACCCAAGCACTGCTATCGGCATCTACTGGTTTCGATTTTGAAATCTCTCCATGCCAGTGCCATTATGTATAGCCTTGTACAATCCCGTTGCACATGACATGACTTTTGATTTCCTCACCAGTGTTGACTTTCAAGTTGTTACCGCAATGCCTACATGGACAGTAGAACCTATATGTAGGTTTTTTCCTATGTTCCTCGGTAAATCTAATAAACTGATCAAGACCAGATATAAACTCTGGGGTGCAACGATTACGAATGGACATCCATGATCTATCCATTCTATGATCAGAGAAAACAAGTATATATTAGGAAACAAGTATATATTAGGAAAAGATTAGGGTATACACTTACATCCTAAGTGTATAATGTGATGTCATTCTTATATATAATAAATGTGTACCACCTATCCCATCCTTGAACACCTAATCTCACTAGTAAGTGTATAATGTGTATTGGGTTTTCAAGAAAATTTCGGCAGCATTTCCCCACTGTTCTCTAAGTACATATGTACTTAGAGAACAAACGGGGAAATGCTACCAAAATTTTCTCGAAAACCCAATACACATTATACACTTACATCCTAAGTGAGATTAGGTGTTCAAGAACAGTCCCAAACCGGGGACTATCCAAGATTTACTCCTAATGAGTCAATCTTGGATGGGTTTCTAGGCCAACAAACACATTTGTTGTCATTCTTATATATAATAAATGTGTACCACCTATCCCATCCTTGAACACCTAATCTCACTAGTAAGTGTATAATGTGTATTGGGTTTTCAAGAAAATTTCGGCAGCATTTCCCTACTGTTCTCTAAGTACATATGTACTTAGAAAACAAACGGGGAAATGCTACTGAAATTTTCTCAAAAACCCAATACACATTATACACTTACATCCTAAGTGAGATTAGGTGTTCAAGAACAGTTCCAAACTGGGGACTATCCAAGATTTACTCCTAATGAGTAAATCTTGGATGGGTTTCTAGGCCAACAAACACATTTGATGTCATTCTTATATATAATAAATGTGTACCACCTATCCCATCCTTGAACACCTAATCTCACTAGTAAGTGTATAATGTGTATTGGGTTTTCAAGAAAATTTCGGCAGCATTTCCCCACTGTTCTCTAAGTACATATGTACTTAGAGAACAAACAGGGAAATGCTACCGAAATTTTCTCGAAAACCCAATACACATTATACACTTACATCCTAAGTGAGATTAGGTGTTCAAGAATAGTCCCAAACCGGGGACTATCCAAGATTTACTCCTAATGAGTCAATCTTGGACGGGTTTCTAGGCCAACAAACACATTTGATGTCATTCTTATATATAATAAATGTGTACCACCTATCCCATCCTTGAACACCTAATCTCACTAGTAAGTGTATAATGTGTATTGGGTTTTTGAGAAAATTTCGGCAGCATTTCCCTGCTGTTCTCTAAGTACATATGTACTTAGAGAACAAACGAGGAAATGCTACCGAAATTTTCTCAAAAACCCAATACACATTATACACTTACATCCTAAGTGAGATTAGGTGTTCAAGAACAGTCCCAAACCGGGGACTATCCAAGATTTACTCCTAATGAGTCAATCTTGGACGGGTTTCTAGGCCAACAAACACAATAATAGATATGTACATGTTAGAGTTTCATCACAATTAATGTTAGGGTTTCATCACAATTGATGTTAGGGTTTCATCAATGTTAGGTTTAATCAAATCAAATTAGGATGCTAGAATTTACAAGTTTAAATCTTATTTCAACATGCATCAAAATTTACTGAATTAAGTCAAACATTAGGATTAGAAGCAAAAATATATGCAAGCAAAAAATTTGTTCATATCCTAGGATTTACATAAAACATTACATGAAAATTTGTTCATATCCTTACCAAAAGCAAGCACGGCCGTGGCTGTGTTGGCCTACCACGGCCGTGCTGTCCAGCACGGCCGTGGTAGGCCAACACAGCCATGGTCGTGCTTGCTGCATGTTGGTAAATAGCTAGGGAGAAGGAGAGGTAGCGCTACCTGGAGCTAGTGTGGAGAGGACCGCCGGCGGCAACAGCGTGTGGAGGAGCTAGAGCAGCAGTGGCAGCAACAACAAAAAACGATCGGGGGCGGGCGGCGGGCAGAAGCAACTGACGGTCGGAGAAGCAGCAGGCGCCGGCCGGAGAAGCACCAGGAGAAGAAGCAGTAGTGGCGGGCGGCAGGCAGCGGCGCCGGTGAGCAGAAGAGAACCAGAGCAGCGGCGGTGAGCAGCAGCAACCGACGATGGGTGATTTTGGGAGAACGGCGGCGAGCAGCAGCACAGAAGAGAAGTCGCGATGAAACAGGAAGAAAGGGGGAAGAGCCGGGTATCGGGTCTATTAAGTTGATCAACGGCGTCCGTTATCTACACAACCGATGCCTATTATGCTTTAACGTCGATTATTAGTAAAACACCGACGCCCAAATAGAAAACTTTTACCCTAAATTATTTGGCGGGAACCATTATCAGCGTCCGTTATCCAAGGATAACCGACACCTAAAGTGGAACTTTTCACGCAAAATTTCATTTTAAATAGGCGTCGGTTAATAGTTAAAACACCGACGCTGTATGTGGCCCAAATTTTTTTCGTCCAAAAATTGGATTTCGCGGGCACTTTTAGGCATCGGTCGGTTATAGTCAGCCGACGCTGAATACAAAGCGGTACCCGTGTCTGGCTGGTCTTCGAATATAGAGGTCGGTTTGCCTACATAACCGATGCCTGATATTATAGGCGTCAGTTTTCCTTAATAACCGACGCCCAGAAAAGCGACACTGAATGCTATTTCTGTAGTAGTGACTATCTTCATATTGCTTTACACATTTCACCCATTACCACCCATGTACCGAACGGGTAAAAGGGTGCGAGTAAGGGTAGTTTCAGGACCCACTTTTGATCAACATAAATGCCAACCATTAGAGATAATCCCTAAACCTAAACCCAGATTATGAAATAAAATACTCAATTTTCAACAAAGGCGAAACAATATACAAAAAGCATAGGTAATTTTTTCCTTTTTCTTTCTTCACAATACCTTGTAAAACAATGTCACATTAAGGACGTCACATTCAAATATCACAAATGATATTCAACTCCATTAAAACTAGAATCAAATCTTGTTCTCATATGCGGTTCAGTTTACATCAAATACATGTACATTAATGAACAAACTTATTCTGCAACCCATCTCGGGAAAGAGAGAGTACATGGACATTCTAATCTATCTAGATTATGCTATTTATATCTTCTTTGTCACGACCTCTCCGCTGGGTAGCATTATACCTAAAATATTTGAAACAACCTCATGAGTCTCATATAGATCCCCAGTGAGTGGATACCTCACACTCAAGCTAGGTACATGCATCAACATCAGATTAAGTATAATAAACTTAACAGAAACAAGGAGATATTGAAAAAGTCTAGTAGATAGTTCTATCATAAGTCATATCTAACTTACAATGGTAATCTAATCCAACAGATAAGGTAATCACTTAAACCAATTATAACTTTGAATCATCTTTTAGAGTATGTCTATGAACAAATCAGCAGATACTTCTTAGTTCAAATTAAGAACCCTACTGCATGAGAAATAAGTCAAGTTCTAAGCATTTTGAATCAATACATAACAATAACATTATCTTTGTGACACTCCACCAACCGGACCAGGAACACATCCTGCAGTCTTGAAGCTGAAGTACACATAATACATATCTACCAAACAATACTATCAAATAACAAGCAATCCAACTCATATTCAGAATGTATGTAAATCCCATCAGTTATAACATGTAAACATGACATATCATAATATGAAATAGAAAATTTCCATAGCAACATGCTTACTTTCCACAACAAGAAGCATAATCATCAATGACAAATCATCAAGTAGCAGTACAAGGAATGTAACAACCATTCAAATCATGTTCTACACGACTTATCATCTTTTATTCAATTGCCGTGAAACTACTTGGCTTGTACCTCACCAAATAGAAGTCACCACACCTGATTCTCGTGTCAATGAATCACAATCACTATATTAGGGTTTAGCCGACCACCCTAATATATCAACAATAGACCCTGGCCACCTCAGGGTTGCCTAAAGAGTCTCACATCCTCATCTCAGGTACACAAGATAGGAATCAACAAAATAGTATATCACATATCGCATATCACAACATTTCACATATTTTCACATTTTTCATTTCATCCGAGTCTATTCCATCTGGACATAGACTTTCACAGTAAGGATTTAGGGCTAGAGCCACTCTAGATAACTCACTCCTAAATCTTGGTGGTCTAACTTTAAGGTCTCAATCCACACTCTGGAAATTCTTCTCATAATTCATCGATCACTACAAGGAGATCCACTTTGTTTCCCCAGTGTGGTCCTCGGGTGAAACTCACGGTGTTCGGAGCACCTAACTAGACGTTCCATCATTTCACTTGTTAATCTCTTTTACTTATGTTAAAAGAGTTCAAAACATCATATATCATATCTGTGTATTCTCACGTAACTATAATAACATGAAATAGATTAAGTTTATCAATGAGGATAATGATCAAGGCAAGAAGCACAATAAATCTATAGATTGCGACACATATGATTATTTCTATCTTCTACATCATCTCATAGAAATCATCAATAGTGGGATTTTAGCTCGAGACATAATCTTATTGTCCAACATTTACCCCATCAGGGTTTTATCATCATCAGTGGGTTTTCAGCCCTACACATAATCTCATTATGCAACATTTTCCCTTATCAGGGTTTCTCAAATGTAAGGAGTGCATATTAAATTCAATTTCAACATATTTCTTATCAGTTCATTGTATATCACAGTTCTTAACAAATATTAGCAGAGGCATTAGAACTAGAAATAGTAAAAGCATATAAATATCATGTATTATTCATCATACTCAAAATAGATTTATCATACAACATATGCTTGTTCCATTCAATCTCAATAGGTGCAAATAAATTTCATGCATATACATGCATAATAGACTTAGTTCTCTTCTTCTTTTATTTCACATTATTCAGATGGGGATACTAATCAACACATGTTAACTATCATTTGAAGTTTTTTACTATTAGTCCATTCTTAGAGTACAAGTCACAATTCAAGAACAAATTCTTGTAAATAAATTCAAATACTTGAATTTTATCTTTTAATTGAATTCAACTATAGTTATGTGCATCCCTTTATCCCTCATTTGAGATTGTCATTCACTAGCATCATCAAACTCATCATTTTAGGGTAAGAGTTACATTCTTATAATCATCTACTAATTCCCATCTTTTTCCTTTATTTTATATTCAGTAGTCTCAACTTCTTTCATTTCATGTTCATTACATTATTCAAACCAATCTTTCTTGATTCACTTTACATAAAATGCTTATCTTCTACTTAACATTTATCAAACTCCAGTTCTTAGGATATTTCATTTCAATTTGGGTTAAGCCACATGTAATTAAAATAAAAGATAAAATACTTCATCATACTAACTTCATTCATTTCATCTTTAACTTGCATTCACCATTAAGTACATCTTGTTCATATTGTCTCTTATATTTAGATAAGTGTACCATGTCATTGACTACTAATGCCATTTCCATAATCAACAATGATCATTCTTTATTATACTAATCACTTTAGCTTAAAATAATGGTTTATGTTACATCTTCTTACATCATAATCTCATATCATCCTTCACAAATCACTGTTATGTAACTTGTATAAAAGGACCCACATTCATATGAGGGCTACTCATTATTTCATAAATTTTACTAAAACAGATGCATATTCTTAGATCATATTAGTAAGACTCATCATCTTCAATTGAAGTATTAATACTTAAATTCAACATTTCATCACATTTACAACATCATATACAAGTTCTAGCTTCATCACTCATACCCGTCTTAATACTAAACATCTAGGGTTTTTAAGAAGTCATCCTTAGTTCAACACATCATAAGAGCCATTTCACTAAGTAATTTTATAATGATGCATAGAGATTCATTAGGGATATTCACACACATGGAAACCCTAGTTTCCATTTTCACATATTCCATTCATCAATCATAAATATACATTAATTAATTGACTCATTTGATTTACTTCCTCAACACAAACCCTAATTAGGATATGTGGTCACCTCATACTGATCCTTATATGTATACTATATTCAATTTCATTTGTTGACCTAGAGGTTATACATTGTCCATATTTTGATAATGACTCAACCATTCAATTAATATGTATCTAATATGTGTATTTAAGATTGATCTCAGGTTTTAGGTACATGAAAATAATCAATTTACAGAAGCCCTAGCTTGTCAAAGTTTAAGTCAAATGCAATGCAAGTGTGATAATAAGGAAATCCATTCAAACGACCTTAGAAGATTTTTGTAATCACTTGTATTGTTGATATGACTTGTAACTAAGATGAGAAAAATTTTTGGGACACTTAGTACCAAGTTTTAATCACTTTTTAACCACATTTGAAAATTGATCACAGACTGCTGATCGGTCGAGTTTCAATCTCGACCGATCCCTTGGATCAATTTTTTGATGTGTGCATTGGTCGAGTTGTGCATTCACAGAACTCAAACAAATGAGTTATTGACTAAATGCAATTTAGCTGATTGGTTGAGTTTCCCAGGACAAACTCGACCGATAGTTTGAAAATCGGGTTTGTATTTTAGCCTATTGGTCGAGTTACCTTTATTGAAACTCGACCGAATGCACTGTATGGAAAACACAGAAAAAGTGATTCTAACTGTTGGTGACTTGTTTGGACTAAAATTTATTCATTACCTTGTGAAAAAAGGCTATAATTCGATCCTAAGTGTTCCCCAACTCAAGGGAGCACCCCAGCTATAAATAGGACCACTTGGAGTTTATTCTAAGGTTGCTCATTCACTACACACAAGGTCCTTGCTATAGTTGAGTGTGCTACCGCCCCTTGAGTCCCTTTCTTTCTCTAATATACACATCATTTTATGATTTGTGAGTGAGTTAGGATTATTGTAAAAGAGCTCCACCTTTGTGCATGTAAAGCTCTCAATCTTCCACTACTGCCCTATCCCCTTCTTTCATGAAGAAAAGATGAAGCAAGCTCCATAAAGTGAAGGAGATATAGCTACTACTCTTCAAGGTTGATGAAGAGGTGGTGATCTTCTCTAGGTGAAGGAGAAGGCAAAGTTCGAAGATCCAAGAGGAGAAGCAAAGTCCTTCAAGGTGGAAGACTTGAGCTTGAATGGGTAAGACCTAGGTGAAGGCTGAAGATTCAAGCTAAGTCGGTAAGTTCCTTGTTAAGGTGGAGATCTTGTTGTCATTGGATGGATAAGTCATTTGGTGGTCTATTATTATAAATCTCTGTGGTGATATAATAGAGAAAAGCACTTGCAAAGTCCTAGAAGTTGACCTCTCTAGGTAGTGGACTGACTCACTTCTAGTTTGAAGTATGGAACCACTCTACATCCCTTTATCAAGTACTTGCTATCAATCTCTCTCATCCTTGCTATACTTATTATATAGAACTTCAAATTTCCATTAAGCTATTGCTCCTAATTGATATAATTTGAAGGTCTAATATGTTTTGTGAGAAATTTTGTAGCTCTATTCACCCCCTCTAGAGCCCTTAGATCCAACAAGTGGTATCAGAGCTAAGGATCTTCTCCAACAATATCCCATGAGATGAGAAGATGGGAGACAACCTACTTGGTTCACTCAACCTAGAGGGAGGCTTCTCTGTGCTCCCTCCAGTCTTTGATGACATCAACTTCCTCTATTGGAAGAGAAGGATACAGTTCTACATTTAAGGGATGAACTTTGATATGTGGAAGGTGATGATCACACCTTACAAAGAGCCAACCGGATCTATTTAAACATGGAGTGAAGCTACTCTCAAGGAAGCTCAACTCAATGCAAAGTCCATTAGTATCCTCTACGCAACCCTCACTCCCACGGAGTTCAACCAGATCTCATCATGGGACACTGCCTATGAGATTTGGGACAAGTTGTGCATCACATATGAAGGCACAAAGCAAGTCAAGGAGGTAAAGATCTACATGTTGGGCAACCTCCTAGAGAACTTCAAGATGGGAAAGAAATAATACATTGTGGAGATGATTTCAAGGCTAAATGTCATCATCAATGGGCTGGCTGCTTTGGGCACTCCTTTGGAAAGAGGCGTCATCAACTCAAAGATCTTGAAAACTCTTCCAAAGAGATGAGAGTCAAATGTCACCTCCATTGAAGAAGTGAGGAGCCTTGGTGACATCTCAACTGAAGAACTCATTGGAAATCTTCAAGCCCATGAGCCTAGACTTGACAAGTAAGAAGAAGAATCTAAGCAAGAAGAGAAGGAAGCCAAGAAGATTAAAGATAGTGCTTTCAAAGCACAAATGGAGGCTGTCATCCTTTAACAACAACTTGCTTATCGGACTTCTTCTCCCTCCTCTAGTGAAGATGAAGGCCCTAGTGAGCATGAAGCCAACTACAACAAGGGCAAGCACTTCAAGGGAAAGCAAGCCTCTTCCTCCTCTACTCCAAGATGCTACAAGCATGGTCAAAAGGGGTACTACAACAGTGAATGCCCAAACTCAAGAAGTCTCACCACAAGACAAGGTGAAGGAAAGAAGAGGATTACAAGAAGGAGAGCAGTCACAAGAGGAAGGACAAGAAGGAAAAGAGACACAAGAATGCAGCTAATGCGGCTTGGGAAGCTTCATCTTCAAGCAGCTCTAGCTCCGAAGAAGATGGAGAGTGCCACCTTGCTCTCATGGCCTCTACAAGTGAAGACATTGGTGAGGTAAGTGAAGTAAGTTTGCATGAATTGCCTAAAGAATATATTATTGACATGCTTGTTACTACCCGTTCTTCTTTTGCTAAATGTAAATCTAAAAGAAAATAGTTAGGAAAAATCATTGATGATCTTTATGCTAAGCTTGAAATTTTAGAATTGAATGAGAAAACCAATCTTGAAAGTATTGATAATTTGCAAGGGCAATAACTTGACCTTGAGCTCCAATACAATGGGGTTGAAGTTGAGAATGGTATCTAACTTAAGAACATTGAAAATCTTAAGGAAGAAAACCAAAATTGCCTAAAAGAACTTGAATTTCTTAAAACTAAAAATGCTGAATTTAAACTGCTCATTGATGCTGGTAGAGAAGAGAAGGATGTTTATCTCAAAGACATTCAAATGCTAAAATATGAAAATGCTAGGTTGCTTAGTCAAATAAATGATTTGTCTTCTAGACCTTTGTTGCCTAGTGTTAATGTTGCTGCTATCTCTCTTGAAAAGGATTCATATCTTACTAAAGCTTTATGTCTTGAGGATGATCTTGTGCATGCTAGGGATGATATATCTAGTTTATCTTCTACTATTGTTTCTTTGAATAATGATAACCATAGATTGAGAGCATCCCTGCAGAAATTCCTCAAAGGGAAAAACTCCCTAAATGAAATCCTTGATCATTCTACCCAACAAAGTGGTACTAGTGGTTTGGGATTTGTAGGGGGAGCCTCAAAGGGGAAGAGTAAGACCAAAGGTAAGAAAAATAGAAAGGAGATCTATTCCTTTGTAGGAGAATCGTCTGGCACTAAGAATCCTGTGGGTTGTTCTTATTGCAAATGTGATGATCATTATTCCACTTATTGTCCTTACAAGCCTAAGGGGACCAACCCAAAGATGAAATGGGCCCCCCAAGCTAACTCTGGATCCCAAAGT
The DNA here is from genome assembly GCA_963693085.1 of Alisma plantago-aquatica. Lineage (NCBI taxonomy): Eukaryota > Viridiplantae > Streptophyta > Magnoliopsida > Alismatales > Alismataceae > Alisma > Alisma plantago-aquatica. The sequence goes on from OY856409.1 coordinate 210,286,458, forward strand.
TTGAGTTGGGAACTGATATTATCCTTTCTTATAGGGAAAAGATAGATGGATTGTTGATAGTGGCTGCACAAAGCACATGATAGGTGATGTAAGCCATTTCAACAATTTCACAAAGAAGAAAGGAGGATCCATCTCCTTTGGGGACAACAAGAAAGGTAAAGTCAAAGGTGAGGGTGATGTAGGTGAATCCTTATGCATCAATAATGTTCTTTTTATGGATAACATCACAATTTAATAAGTGTTAGTCAACTTTGTGATAATGGTTACCTTGTTCTATTTACTTATTTTGAATGTTTGATTCTAGATTCCCTCACCTATCAAGTTATATATACGGAAACTAGAAGTGGTAATCTTTATGTTATTGTTCTTAACTCTATTAAGCCTATGGTTGGTAGATTCCTTGTAGCCAACTCGAATGATATTTCTCTTTGGCACCGCCAACTTAGTCATGTAAATATGCATCAATTAACGAAGTTGAGAAAAAAGGACTTAGTCAAGGGACTTTCTAAATTGGATTTTGAAAAGGATGAGGAATGCCAACCTTGTACACAAGGAAAGCAAACGAAGTCCTCCTTCAAATCCAAAGGAGTACTTCACATTAAGAGAGCTCTTAAGCTTCTTCATATTGATCTATTTGGATCAATAAGAACGCAAGCGCTTCATGATTCCAAGTATTGCCTTATTATTGTCGATGATTTCTCTAGATATACTTGGACCTTCTTTCTCATTTCAAAGAGTGATATGCTTTATGTTTTCTCTAATTTTTTTAAATGAGTTGAGAATGAAGCTTCTTGCCAGATTGTTTCCATCCGTAGTGATCATGGGGGAGAATTTGAAAATGAGCTTTTGAGTGTTTTTGTCAAGAATTGGGTTATGCACACAACTTTTCTTCACCTCATACACCTCAACAAAATGGGGTTTTAGAGAGGAAGAATATGTCTCTACATGAGATGGCTAGGACCATGCTGCTTGAGTTTGATACTCCTAAGAAGTTTTGGGCTAAAGCTGTCAATACCTCTTGTTATGTGCAAAACCATGTTTTCATTCATCCCTCGCTTAAGAAAACCCCATATGAACTATGGCGTGGTAGGAAGACTTCTATCGAGTATTTCTATATTTTCAGACGTCCTTGTTTTATTTTAAACATGAAGGATTCTCTTGACAAATTTGATCCGAAATCATATAAGGCTTTCTTTCTTGGCTATAACACTACTAGCAAGGCATATAGAGTTTATAATGTTGATCTTGCTAAGGTAGAAGAATCTATTAATGTAAAGTTTATTGAGACTAACCCATATATTCCCAAAGATATTGGTTCAAATGATGATGTTGCAGATGAAGTAATTCCTATTTTTAAAGAACTCAATGTCACCCAAAAGAGAAAAGAGGTGGCTGCTCAAGAAGAAGAAAAAGACAATGAAAAGAAGGATCCAACTCCCTGGTTTGCAAAGAATCATCCTAAGGATATAATCTTAGGTGATCCATTTGAGAGAGTGAAGATGCGGGCTGCATTCAACAAAGAACAAGCCAACATCGCCTTCATCTCACAACTATAGTTCAAAGATGTCAAGGAAGTTCTTCGAGATGAAAAAATGGATCCTAGCTATGCAAGAGGAGCTGGAATAATTTGAGAAGAACAAAGTTTGGACCCTTGTTCCAAGACCAAGTGATAGAAAGATCATTGGCACCAAATGGGTCTACCACAATAAGCTAGATGAAAGCGGAAAAGTGGTAAGAAACAAAATAAGGTTTGTGGCTCAAGGCTACAATCAACATGAAGGTATTAACTTTGATGAAACATATGCACTTGTATCTATACTTGAGTCCATTCGTATGTTGCTTGCTTTTGCTAGTCATAAAAACTTTCTTTTGTATCAAATGGATGTTAAAAGTGCATGTATGAATGGTACAATTGAGGAGGAAGTGTATGTTGCACAACCTCCGGACTTTGAACATGATAGTCTACTTAACCATGTTTATTTGTTGCAAAAAGCTCTCTATGGACTCAAACAATCACAAGGGATTGGTATGAGAAATTAAAGAACTTTTTGTTAGATCATGGTTATATCATGGGAAAAGTGGATTCTACCTTGTTTCTAAAGCACACTTCTAACAATTTTCTTATATTCAAATATATGTTGATGATATCATTTTTGGGGCAACTAACCTTGATCTTTGCAAAGAATTTAGTGATCTTATGCATAGTGAATTTGATATGATTATGATGGATGAGCTCACATTCTTCCTCGGCTTTCAAATCAAGCAGACAAAATATGGGAACTTCATCAACTAAGGCAAGTACATCAATGAACTACTTAAGCGCTTTGGGATGGAGAATACCAAGCCGATGGACACACCCATGTCAAACACCGCCAAACTTGATAAAGATGAAGACGGTGAGAAGGTAGATGAGAATATCTATAGAGGTATGATTGGAAATTTACTTTACTTAACTACCTCTAGACCTGGCATAATGTTTAGTGTTGGCTTGTGTGCTATTTTTCAGTCAAATCCTAAGAAATCTCATCTTATAGCTGTTAAGAGGATTCTAAGGTACTTAGCTAAAACTCAAAACTTTGGACTATGGTATGCCAAGTCAAGGGACTTTACTCTTACTGCCTATAGTGATGCCGATTATGCATGCTGCTTGATTGATAGAAAGTGCACAAGTGGCACTTGTTTCCTCCTAGGACCATGCTTGGTGTCTTGGTTCTCCAAGAAACAGAGCATTGTGAAATTACCAACCACCGAGGTTGAGTACATTGTAGCCGGGAGTTGTTGTGCCCAGATCCTATGGATGAAGCAAATGCTCCAAGACTTTAACATTCATTTTAATGCTTCTCCTATCTATTGTGATAATACTAGTGCAATTAATTTGTCTTACAATCCTATATTGCATAGTAGAGCTAAGCATATAGAGGTTCACCATCACTTTCTTTGTGATCACATTGCCAAGAAGGATATTTATATCACACATGTGGACACGAAAAATCAGTTGGCAGACATTTTCACTAAACCTCTAGCTAGAGAACAATTTAATTTTATTAGATCAAAATTGCTTATAACTGCTTTGGATGGATCTGATATGCCTTCTAGCTAGTAATCTTCTATCCTATATGTTTTGCATCTATCTTGATCATCTTTGAATGCTAATATGTTTAAAATTGTTTTTTCATGTTCATTTTGCCTTGTTTTTCTCTTATTTTTTGGGTATTTTTCATAAACACTTTTTTTTATTACAAAATAATACCCAATGATGAGTGATATGTGCCTAAGTATGTTTAATATACATAATAGACTTGAAAAATAAATTTAATTCGTATTCAAATGGCTAGAAATTAAGTTTGATGGGTTTAGGTCAGGTTGACCATCGGTCGAGTTTCCTCCAGGACAAACTCGACCGATCCATAGTCGAGAGCTTTTTAAAAAATGACCAATCGATCGAGTTTCTGACTCACAGAACTCGACCGATCGACAGGATGTTGCCAACTTAAGTTGGATTCTGCCGATTATTCTCCCTCTCAACTAGAGAATAAATGATCGATTCCCCTTCTTCTAGCCCTAAGCTCTCAACCCCAGACCTTCCCTTCCCTAACCTAGCCCTAATCTGACCTAGAGAGACCTTCTTAGATCTTTCCCCTTGCTCAACCTTGGTGTGTGAGCACTTTTGGTGGATTGGATTATGCATTTGCTCTTTTCTTCTACTTTCCATGGATTCACATAGAAGAAAGAGGCCCACCCCTAGCAATGAACCATCCTCTTCTTCATCCTCTCGCTTGATTTCGTTCGGTAAGACCCTCTTTGTCTCAATAGAGGCTGTAAATAAGTATAAGGACCTTCTTCCTAGGAGTCCTTTTCCGTTTAGAGCCCTTTTTGAGCCTAGACCTAGGCATCAAACCATCATCGATCAAGTAGCGAGGTTGCTTTCCTTCATCACCTATCTGCCCTGGCCGTCGAGCATGATTGATTTCACAATTCCATGTCAAGCACGAAAGCAGTTCATGAATTCTACACAAATTTGCGTAGGAATTATGACTCCCTTGTACCCCCTCCGAATACTCAAGTGATCCTTACTTCCATGATCGTCGGGAAGAAATTCCAAATCTCTGAGGATATCCTGAATGTCTTCTTTTTAGGAGCTGATGGGAATGACACCTGGCATAAGGATTATAGTGAGTATTTTGACCTGTTGGACCCAGAAGGTTTCTACAAGTAGAATGAGACCACTCTTCCTGATATCCATCGCTATCTGAAGAAACCTGACATTCCCTATAAGAAGAAGAGCACCCTACCCTCCTCTTTCCTAGATCTCAAGAAGCGTATATTAGCCCTAGTGGTCAACTGCAACATCTACCCAAAGAAAAATCAAACGGATATTGCAGAGAACATTGCGGAAATCATGTACTACATCTTAGAGAATGTCAGAGTCAATTGGTCTACATATATCCTCCACCATATGACTTGCTTTGACTCTGGAAAGACCACCTGTGGCACCCATCCTCCTTATCCTGCTCTGATTTTTGGTCTTTTCCAGTTCGCCACTGAGAAATCATTCTTCTCTAACTTCTACTATAGACTTGTCAGGAAGGAAGTGTGTATCAGTGAGACCACCATTCAGAAATCCATGCCTATCCTCTCCTCCACCACACCCAGTGCTTCACCCTATGCCTCTGCCTCAACTGCACCTACCTCTACCTCCACCCGAGATCCTCCACCTCCTCAGCCTACTTGACCTAGACATGCCTCGTTCTGTGTGTCCAATAAAGCCCTCATGAGTTACATGATGCACCAACATGCAAACAACCTCTAGGTCCAGGAGCATCTACACCAGTATTTATGTTCAATAATGTCAAACATGAACTTATCCTGTGCACACCCATACCCCACCTACCAGCCATACCAAGTAGTGATTATGCATCCTATGCATACAATCACTATTACCCTATACCCGAGCCTTCCGCTGCTGCTCCCCCACCCATGGCTGCTGGTGGTCCTGTTCCTCTCTTCCTACTGTTACCTGCTGGCCCCTTGGACACCCTACTTGCCAGTCTAGGTGATTCTGGTCCCTCCTTCCCTCAGGCCAATGAGCTTTATGCTCTTGGTATGACTTGGGATGGGGAGAATGCTCGTTGGCCCGATCGCAGCTTCGGTCCTTCTATGGATTAGGAGATGCCTGACCAGGCTGATGCTGAGACTATTGATGCTGACGAGGATGCTAGTGATGGTGAGGATGATGCCAATGATGGTGATGGCTCTAGTGGTGACTCCGGTGATGAAGGCACTGCTGCTGCACCTTCAGATAGAGATGATGACTATGAGCCTGATGCCGAGGATGATGATTGTAATGACCCACACTTTTGAGTGTCTAAAAGACCTTATAGTCGTGAATCACCACTCATAAATTCCATGATTAGATTCATGAAATAATATAGAATAGTAAACAATTTCCATTATTAAACAAATAGTTACATGTTTGCATAAAAAGCTCCTCTAAGGAGTTACATAACTTTTAGAAAGAACTAACTTATACAAGTGTGAAGTTATACCACTAAGACTAAACCTTCCTGATAAAGCTGTAGCGTCTTCAACCTCTTTAACTGTACCCTCATGTCCATGAATCAAGTACATTTGATACCTAAAATGCCAAAAAACAAATACGTGGTCAGTATATTTCTATACTGGTACGTGGGTTCAAACAATAATCACATGTACACATATAAGAAAACATCTTTATTTTGCACATAAGAACATAAACTTGTTTTCATATCCTAACCCATATCTGGTCTACTACCTCAGGTGTAATCACTGTCCCTCCAGGGCTCATGTGCATTACCCTTAAGATCACTCTAACCCAGGGTTCATGATATTGTTATTTACTTACATGATACTCATAGGAACATTATAATTTACAAGAAGTAAATAAACAACCAAGCGGTTTATTTGTCATTCATCCTCATCGAGAAACATTGACAATCTCAGAATTTGATACAAGTATTCATAAGCGTAACCACGTACCTATTGCCATTGCAGAAACCATGCAGAACATCATATAATTTAAGAGTGTATCCAAACATCCAAGCAATAAGGCATTTAATCTGAAACAAGTATACTACATATGTGTCACCATGTATTCACATTATACTAATCAGATCTATATGCGATCCTAAACTAGGGTTTAGGGTTATCTCGTGTTTGGATTAGGGATTAGGGTTACAAACCCTAATTCTATCATATCATGGTTTCCAAGATTACAATTCCAGTTATGCATATTAGGTTAAAACCTAACAATCAATTAAGCATATTAGATTACCCGTGACACCTAAATCATATTACTAACATTATGATCATAGCAAGATGTCCATATTGGTTTCAAAACCCTAAAACAACATATATAAGATTACTAATCTGGAATCATCCATTGTTCATCATTATCAAGGTTTCACTCATTATACGTGGCAATATCAGGTGTTAGTTTAACATGAACAAACCTATCCAATTAAGCATTAGATTGAGAAAAATCTTGGTTTTCCCTTACACTAATCACATTAACACATGTATTACACATACATTTAGAACAGGATTAACACATGTATTACACATACATTTAGAACAAGAAGCATAATTAGTATCTGATAGTATTTTATTTGGACTCCTCTCGTTTTTCTGAGCAAGTTTCATAGATTACTTGTCTAAATCTGATCATCCTAGAAATTTCTATAATTATTTCAAGATAACATATTCATCGGCCAATGGGACGCCGACACATCAACAAGCACACATTATTCACTTACCCGATTTTTCACTTGAAACAGATAGGGGAAAGACCAATTAACCTTATGTCTTAAATGAATAAGTGGGGGCATAAGAGTCAATAGACTCTATCCCTCCATCTTCCTCGCGTGAGGCGTGATCCCGCCTGGGGAGTCTACTCCGACGCGGATCCCGCTTCCTCCGTTGCTGCATGACGCCCTGGCTCGGCGCGCTGCTATCTTCGCGCCTCTACCAGCGCTCGACCCCAAAGTTTGTCATGGAGCCGGAGGGCGAGAAACTTCTCCTACTGCCAGATCTAGGGGATGATGCTCCTCATGTGCCATCTCCCCCTGCCTACACCGCTACCTAGAGGGATCTGTCATCTCCCAGTTGTTCTTCTTCTCTTCACACCAACAAGACCCTAGCAGGTTGTTTCCTTTCTCAGTTCCTCCCTGCTACCTGGACGCTCCTCGCCACCCGCTACCTTTGTCATCCTAGGGATGCAACCACCTCCAGCCTCCCTCTCGGCGGGTCTACACAGTCTATCAAGGATTCAATGCTTTTGACCCAGACCAGTCCAACGAGGAGTAGGCTCAGCCCAACCCCTTCCTCATGAAACCCTATGCTTCCATCGTACACTCATGCCATAGGTAGGTTTTATGTCTGGTGCTGATCGGAACCACCATCGGGATCGTAGACGACCATCCTCTCGGCTCCCACCACCATCGTCCACCATCGATCCTACAAATCTTTATCCTAGAGGCACCCTGGTTTCCTAATGGTTCCCCTCCTCAATCTCTTATTTGCAGATGGAAGGTTCCACCTTCTTCCCCTTACCGACGCACACATCTTGATGTGACTGGCATGATAGAGTAGGGTAGGTGGTTTACTACTCGTCGACACCTTAATGCAGACCCCCTCATCATCACCCATTTGCACTAGCCTGGTCGCTGAGGCAACTAGGGCATCCTCAACATAGAGCCCAGACAACCACGCCTAAGAGGGAAGGATGGGGGAGGATCGAGTCTTGCCCAGGTCTGATTATAGATTGGAACGATGGTTAGGACTTAGGAGAGGGTACAACCAGGAAGATATGGAATTCCACATATATATAGCCCGTACTTGGTAAAAATATCCTCTAATCTCGCTCCCTTTGTAGTTTGTTTCTTATTTATCAATAACAGATTCTCCCTTTCCTCATATTACCATAACAACAATGTAATACTTTAATAGAAGGTTACTTAGGACCAATGAATGGGACCATGAGTCGTAATAGGACTCCTTTTAAAGGTGGCTAGTCAAATTTCCTAACAAAGTGTCCTAATCCATTAATATAGATGATAAATCCCAATCTTTCCTTTAAACCATGTTTCCTATTTCCTTTAGGAAACTTACATTATTTGGCTTCCAAGAAAAAAAGGTGGATAATCCATTAATTAATTATCTAAGCCACATATGCGCACATATACTCAAAAGCACATCATTTCCTTAAATTGATCCTTTAATCCAATTCTAGGGTTTAGAATTATCAACCAAGATCCCTCAATTCACTTTATTGTTATATGCTCCCTAATTTCATTTAGGTTTGAAATCTACAAATTTCAAGGATGTAACATTCAACCCTCCTTAAAAGGAATTTTGTCCTCAAAATTCAGGCCTACTAAGCCTAGGTGAATGGTGACATATCTTATTTTCAAAACTTAGGGTTAGCACCCTACTTAGATGTCTTAACATCTTTTCTTATTATGCCAAATCTCGTCTTATTATAAAGTTTGGCACTTGAATTCACATTCAAGTATATCCACATCTTTAGTACTCGTACCTCATCAACTCTTGATGATTTTATTCTTATTAGTGATTTCATTATTGCTTGGTGATTTCTCCTTTCACCTAGGTTTCCAACCTATAATTCATCACTTTCACACAAGGGTGAGGTAACACCTCTAACCCTAGGTCAAGTCATTACACATTCATCTTAAGGCATGTATTATCAATTTTAAGCATAACATGTGTCTATCCAATCTCCCTCCCTCATAATGAGATGAAATAAGCATTTGACTGTAGCCCAAACACAAAGTTCATTCCATTCCAAGAGCGGAGATAGTACATCCACACATTACCTTTTAATTTCACATATTAAGTTGAATCATACTCTATATGAATCTAAACTTACTTGTTCTTGATTTCATAGCATTCTTATATCCCATTAAGTCAAGTGTCCCTTTTCTTACTCTTAAGTTAGGGCACAACTTCTCTCAAGTTTTTATGACTTCCTTATATCTTTTATATTTACATCTCAGGTATCATTACGAGCCTTAGCCAAATCCTTTATGTCTTTAGGGGTATAAGTACTCTTGGAGTGATCTCATCCTTATGCATCAAGAGAGTGCCTTTTACATTCATCCATTAGGCTACATGATCCTCATGGAGGTAGCTAATCTCTTGAGTCATGTACCTTGGATAAACCTAGCTGTTACCTCCCGACCACATGGTCTTGTGCATTCCGGGCATATCAACTCCCAACCCATCCGTCCTATGTACCTCTAATACACCCTACTTGACCCTAGGATTGTATTAGGACTCTAACCTCCCTAAGGGTTTCTTTTGAGATATCACATCTTTTGAGCACATTATTTTCTTACTTAATTCTTTAACCATGATTGCCTTCACCTCTCACTTTCGAGTAGACATGATGAAGTGTTGTCCCAAAATTGGGCTCGAGCCACCTTCCCTCCAGGGCTTGGTGCCATGTCGGTCTTCCCTCCTGGGCTTGACCTTTGTGATCTTCCCCTCCAGGGGCTTGATCCTAAACAACTGCATTGTGGACTTAGGCCACTTTCCCTCCCGGGCTTGGTGCCTTCCTGGTCTTCCCTCCTGGGCTTGACCGTGTCATGACCTTCCCTCCCGGGCTTGGTGCCTTCCTGGTCTTCCCTCCTGGGCTTGACCGTGTCATGACCTTCCCTCCCGGGCTTGGTCATCCACTTAGGTCACCTTCCTTCCTAGGTTTGATGCCTCAATGGTCTTCCCTCTCGGGCTTGACCTTTTCATGACCATCCCTCCTGGGCTTGGTCGTTTACTCAGGCCGCCTTCCCTCCTAGGCTTGGTGCCAACCTGGTCTTCCCAATCCTAGGCTTGACCAGTTATTACACAAAGATGGCATCCTTGGGTTCAAAGAATATAAGTGCTTTCATTTTTTTTACATCTTTAACTCTTCACCCCTCTAGGTGAGGATTAAGGTTATCTCAATACTTAAATATGTGTATTCACTTATCTTTTAAGGGAAAGTCCTAGCCTAGGGTGCCTTATTGGCTCATAGGAGGGGGTTAGGCTCTCTAGCCACAACCTGATCCCAAGATCTAGGTTTTGCCTCCCTCATAGGTCATATTCCCACTCTTTGGGTTGACCCACCCCATGTTGGCTCATTAACCCTATAGGTTTCATAGATATCTTTTTTTATTTTCATTAGGCATAATTTCTTATCATTAAAACATATAAACCCATGTTTGCTCAATTTCTAGGATACCCCCTCATGGTCACTGTCCATTTAGTGCACTTGGATCACCTTCCCCTCCAGGGGTTTGGTGCTATATCGACCTTCCCCTCCAGAGGTTTGGTGCTACATCGGCCTTCCCCTCCAGGGGCTTGGACACCATCACCAAACTTCTAGAGACAACACTAGGGGTTTGAGCAAGTTATATTCAAACTTTCACTTTCATATAAAAAAATTGGGTTCATATATTTCTTAAGACCTCTTACACAAGTTTCATGCTCCTCATGCACACATGCAAGGGAGACTGGGTTACCTAAACCCATCTCTTTATCTTTCTTATTCCTGATTTTAAGTTTCACATGGGTAGTATCCCATACCACCACACCATGTTCATTACTTAAGATTAAGGTTTTAGGGTTAGGGTTAGGGGATATACTCTACCTCTTAGAGTTTTTGTGTCCCTAGACTCTCTAGAGTTTTCACACCCCAAACCAAGTCCTTCCTCTATGAAAGGGCTTACTCATACATGTATCTCTCTAATGTCTACCCTCTCTAGAGGGACCTACACAAAAGGTTACATCTTTTCACATTTTACTTCTCTAATTAACAATTTATTTTCAAGGCTTTTAAAGCAAAGAGATGAGAAGTAGATGAAATGTTATATGCAAAACCTAAAAGATACTTTAAGCTTTACTAATTTTTCTCTTAAATTTTCTAAGGATGATTTGAAATTATAATCTATTAGGTATTAGTTGATGAATTTGTGCTCTGATACCAAGTGTAACGACCCACACTTTTGAGTATCTAAAAGACCTTAAAGTCACAAATCGCCACTCATAAATTCCAAGATCAAATTCATGAAATAATACAAAATAGTAAACAATTTCCATTATTGAACAAATAGTTACATGTTTGCATAAAAAGCTCCTATAAGGAGTTACATAACTTTTAGAAAGAACTAACTTATACAAGTGTGAAGTTATACCACTAAGACTAAACCTTCCTGATAAAGTTGTAGTGTCTTCAACCTCTTTAACTGTACCCTCATGTCCACGAATCAAGTACATCTGGTACCTAAAATGCCGAAAAACAAATATGCGGTCAGTATATTTCTATACTGGTACGTGGGTTCAAATAATAATCACACGTACTCATATAAGAAAACATCTTTATCTTGCACATAAGAACATAAGCTTGTTTTCATATCCTAACCCATATTTGGTCTACTACCTCAGGTGTAATCACTGTCCCTCCGGGGCTCATGTGCATTACCCTTAAGATCAGTCTAACCCAGGGTTCAAGATATTATTATTTACTTACATGATACTCATAGGAACTTTATAATTTGCAAGAAGTAAATAAACAACCAAGCAGTTTATTTGTCATTCAATCTCATCGAGAAACCTCGACAATCTCAGAATTCGATACATGTATTCATAAGCATAACCACATACCTATTGCCATTGCAGAAACCATGCAGAACATCATATAATTTAAGACTGTATCCAAACATCCAAGCAATAAGGCATTTAATTTGAAACAAGTATACTACATATGTGTCACCATGTATTCACATTATACTAATCAGATCTAGATGCGATCCTAAACTAGGGTTTAGGGTTATCTCATGTTTAGACTAGGGATCAGGGTTACAAACCCTAATTCTATCATATCATGGTTTCTAAGATTACAATTCCAGTTATGCATATTAGGTTAAAACCTAATAATCAATTAAGCATATTAGATTACCCGTGACACCTAAATCATATTACTAACATTATGATCATAGCAATATGTCCGTATTGGTTTCGAAACCCTAAAACAACATATATAAGATTACTAATCTGGAATCGTCCATTATTCATCATTTTCAAGGTTTCACTCATTATACATGGCAATATTAGGTGTTAGTTTAACATGAACGAACCTATCCAATTAAGCATTAGATTGAGAAAAATCTAGGTTTTCCCTTACACTAATCACATTAACACATGCATTACACATACTTTTAGAACAGGAAGCATAATTAGTATCTAATAGTATTTTATTTAGACTCCTCTCATTTTTTTGAGCAAGTTTCATATATCACTTGTCTAAATTCTATCATCCTAGCAATTTCTATAATTATTTCAAGATAACATATTCATCAGCCAATGGGACACTGGCACATCAGCAAGAACACATTATTCACTTACCCAAATTTTCACTTGAAACAGAGAGGGGAAAGACCAATTAACCTTATGTCTTGAATGAAAAGGCGGGGGCATAAGAGTCATTAGAATCTATCCCTCCATCTTCCTCGCGTGAGGCGTGATCCTGCCTAGGGAGTCTGCTCCGATGTGGCTCCCGCTTCCTCCGTTGCTACGTGATGCCCTAGCTCAGCGCGCTGCTATCTTCACGCCTCTGCCAGTGCTCGAACCTGAAGTTTTCTGTGGAGCCGGAGGGCGAGTAGCTTCTCCTACCGCTAGATCTAGGGGATGATGCTCCTCGTGTTCCATCTCCCCCTATCTACGCCGCTACCTAGAGGGATCTGTCATCTCCTAGTTGTTCTTCTTCTCTTCACACCAATAAGACCCTAGTAGGTTGTTTCCTTTCTCGGTTCCTCCCTGCTACCTGGACGCTCCTCTCCACCCGCTACCTTTGTCGTACTGAGGATGCAACCACCTCCAGCCTCCCTCTTGGTGGGTCTACACAGTCTATCAAGGATTTGATGCTTACGACCTAGACCACTCCAACGAGGAGTAGGCTCAGCCCAACCCCTTCCTCGTGAAACCCTATGCTTCACTCGTACACTCGTTCCACAAGTAGGTTTTGTGTCTGGTGCTTCTGACCGGAACCACCGTCGGGATCGCAAACGACCATCCTCTCAGCTCCCACCACCATCGTCCACTGTCGATCCTACAAATCTTTATCCTAGCGACACCCTGGTTTCCTCATGGTTCCCCTCCTCGATCTCTTATCTACAAGATGGGAGGTTACACCTTCTTCCCCTTACTGACGCACACATCTCGATGCAGCTGGCATGGCAAAGTAGTGTAGGTGGGTTATTACTCATCGAAACCTCAATGCAGACCCCCTAATCATCACCCGTTTGCACTAGCATGGTCGCTGAGGAAACTAGGACATCCTCAACGTAGCACCCAGACAACCACAACTAAGAGGGAAGGATGGGGGAGGATCGAGTCTTGCCCATGTCTGCTTATAGACCGGAACGATGGTTAGGACTTAGGAGAGGGTACAACTAGAAAGATACGGAATTCCACATATATATAGCCTATACTTGGTAAAACTATTCGCTAATCTCACTCCCTTTGTAGTTTGTTTCTTATTTATCAATAACAGATTCTCCCTTTCCTCATATTACCATAACAATGATGTAATACTTTAATAGAAGGTTACTTAGGACCAAAGCATGGGGCCATGAGTCATAATAGGACTCCTTTTAAAGATGGATAGTCAACTTTCCTAACAAAGTGTCCTAATCCATAAATATAGATGATAAATCCCAATCTTTCCATTAAACCATGTTTCCTATTTCATTTAGGAAACTTACATTATTTAGCTTCCAAGAAAAAAAGGTGGATAATCCATTAATTAATTATCTAAGCCACATATGCGCACATATACTCAAAAGCACATCATTTCCTTAAAGTGATCCTTTAATCCAATTCTAGGGTTTAGAATTATCAACCAAGATCCCTCAATTCATTTTATTGTTATATGCTCCCTAATTTCATTTAGGTTTGAAATCTACAAATTTCAAGGATGTAACAATGATGCTGCTGCGGACATAGATAACTTAGATGTCTAGTTGTTTCTTAGTTTTTAGTCTACTTTTCTGAGCATATATATTTTGTATTAAAAACATCTGGGCACATGATCTAAGATGTACTATTTTATCTTTAGCTTTTATCGATTCTTGCTTGTAGTTGTTTTTATGAGAACATGCTTCATGAGTTGTAATCTATCTTCTGTGCACTCTTACTCTTTGATCAGTTATATCTTATGAGTTGGTGCCATTTTTGATTATGACCTAGCTTGTATGTTTCTCTCATCTCTGTATGATATATGTTATGAGATTGCATGTTTGAATATCTACTTGGTTGTGGTTGAGAAGACCTTTTTGTATGCTCCTCTATCCCCTTCCTTTTTGAAAATGTCAAAAGGGGGAGAGAAATTCAATGTCTTGAAACTCAATCATATTGCTTTTATTGCTTATGTGATTCTTTTCTTGTTCTTTATATGCTTTATCATGTGACTTGCTAAAGGATCATGTAGTACATGCATGTTATATTGCTTTGTGTAGAAAGAGAAATTATGCAGGTTAAAGTTAGCATAGATTGAGGGGGAGCAATTCACATTGTTCAAATCTTGAATCCTCCTAATTCACAAGGCAAAGGTATACTTTCAATATTCTTTTCAATATGTTGAGGAATGGTTTGCCATTGTAAAAAGGGGGAAAATGTTGACCTAGAGGTTATACATTGTTCATATTTTGATAATGACTCAACCATTCCATTCATATGTATCTAATATGTGTATTCAAGATCAGTGATCAGAAAAGCGCTATTCGGTGTACGAGCGGACATGGCACTGAATAGAGTATATGCGGTATGCAGGAGTATATGCGGGAGTATATGCTGTTTTGGATTTTTTTTAATAAATTAATATATCTATGTATATTTATATATCAGTCATATAGAATTATATATCACATTGAACAATTACATACAAGGACAACATAGAATGATTAATTAGAAGAAAGGGAGCAGCAATATCATATAAATATTTAATTAGAAACAACAAAAATATCATATAAATTTCATTTCTTCAATTCCATGTATGTGTGTTTGGAAAAGCAGTGATTAAGCGACCGTATAAGCGGGTAATCGGCCGCATAATCGGACCTGGACCGATTATTGGTCCACTTTGACATATGCGGTGCGGTCCCCTGTCCGAACCGCTTAAGCGACCGCATATGCGACCACACAGACCGATTTCCTGAACACTGTTCAAGATTGATCTCAGGTTTTAGGTACATGAAAATAATCAATTTACACAAGCCCTAGCTTGTCAAAGTTCAAGTCAAATGCAATGCAAGTGTGCTAATAAGGAAATCCATTCAAATGACCTTAGAAGATTTTGTAATCACTTGTATTGATGATATGACTTGTAACTAATATGAGAAAAATTTGTGGGACACTTAGTACCAAGTTTTAATCATTTTTTAACCACATTTAAAAATTGATCACAGTCTGCTTATCGGTCGAGTTTCAATCTCGACCGATCCCTTGGATTAATTTTCTGATGTGTGCATCAGTCGAGTTGTACATTCACAAAACTCGACCGAATGTGTTATTGACCAAATGCAATTTTAGCTAATCGGTCGAGTTTCCCAGGACAAACTTGACCGATAGTTTGAAAATCGAGTTTGTCTTTTAGCCGATCGGTCGAGTTACCTTTATTGAAACTCGATCGAATGCACTGTACGAAAAACATAGAAAAAATGATTCTAACCATTGGCGACTTGTTTGGACAAAAATAGATCCATTGTGTTGTGCAAAAATGGCTATAATTCGACCCTAAGTGTTCCCCAACTCAAGGGAGAACCCCAGCTATAAATATGACTACTTGGAGTTCATTCTAAGGTTGCTTATTCACTACACACAAGGTCCTTGCTATAGTTGAGTGTGCTACCACCTCTTGAGCTCCTTTCTCTCTTTGGTTTACACATCATTTCATGATTTGTGAGTGAGTTAGGATTATTGTAAGAGAGCTCCACCTTTGTGCATGTAAAGCTCTCAACCTTCCACTACTTTCCTATCCCCTTCTTTCATGATGAAAAGCTGAAGCAATCTCCATCGAGTGAAGAAAGAGCTGTAGCTGGTCCTCTTCAAGGTTGATGAAGAGGTGGTGATCTTCACCAGGCGAAGGAGAAGGCGAAGGTGAAAGATCTAAGAGGAGAAGAAAAGTCCTTCAAGGTGAAAGACGTGAGCTTGAATGGGTAAGACCTAGGGGAAGGCTTAATATTCAAGCTAAGTCAGTAAGTTCCTTGTTAAGGTGGAGATCTCCTTGTGGTTGGATGTGTAAGTCCTTTAGCTGTCTATTACTATAAATCTATATGGTGATATAATAGAGAATAGCACTTGCAAAGTCCTTGAGGTTGACCTCTCTAGGTAGTGGACTGACTCACTTATAGTTTGAAGTGTGGAACCACTCTACATCCCTTTGTCAAGTGCTTGCTATCAATCTCTCTCATCCTTGCTATACTTGTTAGATAGGACTTCAGATTGCCATTAAGCTATTGCTCCTAGTTGATATAATTTGAAGGTCTAATCTATTTTGTGAGAAATTGTGTAGCTCTATTCACCCCCCTCTAGAGCCCTTAGATCCAACACCATTAACATTCAACAACACACTTGTATAATACAATTTAGTACAATTCAAATATTGTACATGTCAATTCAATTCCAAGCATATCAGCCATTGGGCTAATTTTTAGACAAAATTCACATGAAATAACATAGTCATCTACCCATAAGATCACCCATGGATCCTCAATCAATATATCAGGAACTAATAAAGTTCCAATCAATGAGAAATAATCAAAATTAGTAGAATTGGATCCCCCAATATCTTTTCGAAATCAATATCCAATCACATACATATACAAGCAAGGTTTATGATTATTTTAGTCGGATAGAATTAGGCTTTAAACATGAATACATAGCCTAGTAGGGATAAAAACACTCATCTCAAGTGCCAAACACCTTAAATTCGTAGGTCCAACTCAATTTTTGGAAATTCAATCAAACTCTCGCAATTGAATCCAATTCTTCCTCCTCTCAACTCAGAAACCCTAGAAATGGAGATTAGGAGAGAAAGACTGAGAAAAGAGGATGATTTGATGTGATTTCAAATCAAACCAGAGGAGGGATAGAATCTTGACATGTGAGAGAAGATTCACCATGAAATGATATGCAAAGAAGCTAAACTTACTTGATTTCATCATATCTCGGATAGAGAAACCCAACGTCAACATCTCTATAACTTTTTCTTCTCAAAATCCTAGCTCTCCTCTCTCTCTCTCTAGAATTTAGTTTATTGGACATGAATGAGGAGTTATGAGAGATCCTTGTGTGTTAGGTTAGTCATATAGATGAATTGAGGTACTTAGAACAATTGTAAACAAGCCCTTTATTGTATTTTTATTTTGCTCAGACTGGTTGGTCGACTGAGTTATAAACTTGATCGACACCACACTCTTCAGAACTCAAACCTTGTCCAAAATTATGAAAATTGAAAAAAAGTCTAAAATTGAGTTTATAAGAAACTATAAAAATGTTAGATCATTTGGAGTTACGAATAAATAACTAAAAATCAAATACTACACTACTATATTACAGTCTGCAACATGGTTGGTCGAGTTTGTCCTGGACAAAACTCGACCAACACCCCTCTCTATAGAGATAAAAAATCATTCCAAAATTATGAAAATTTAATATTATATCTATAATGGTGTTTCACAACTACAATTAAAATTTTAGATCGATTGGATATACCAATAAAAAGATAAAATTAAAATATCATACTTCTATATATCAATCTGAATACATGATCGGCTGAGTTTCTCTTGGAGAAACTTGATTGACAAACATGTCAGAGAATTATTAAAAAAATATGATATTTTTCAGGAGTTCTCATATTTGAAATATCCAAATCATATCCAAATTTTAATAAAATCAGAGTTACATATAAATTACTAAAAATCATTTAGTGAGACACTATACTTATCAAATTTTGTATTCATATGTCATCAAAACCCTAATTTGGGCCGATTAGGGTTTTCAAATCTTAACCCTAATTATGTGGATAAAAGTATGATTAAAACTTCTTGTCATGTTAAAAAATAAAAACTTAACTTTCATCATTAATCAAGCTTGAAACAATGATCAACTTAGTTAAGCATACAATCATCCAAGTAAAGCCTAATTAGATGACTACTTTGAAAACAGGTAATTACAGGTAGGGTAAAGGTTTTTAGGAAAAATATAATGATCCTAACCGCTACAAGAAACTTTGACGTGGGTAAGGGTAAGGATAAGGGTAAGCCTTTACCATACCCTACCCTACCCATTTACTACCCTATCCTAGATACAATTCTATGGAGGTAACAATCCCCCCATTAGCAAACCGATTCTTGAATTTTGAGGGGATTGACTTGAGATGGTCATTTTTCATTTCCTCAAGGTTTACATGACATCCCTTAATCATCTCATCAATGACAAATACATCTTTTTGAGAACATCATCCTTGGTCGTCATACATGTCAAAAATAGTATTGACAAGTACTTTCTGAAGGTACCTTACCATAGGGTTATGGGTCCTGCTTGTCTTTGACTTTCTAGCTACAAAATATATAGGTAGTTAACTTCTCCTAGACAATATAATAATTAGTCCTTGTGTTTTATCCATCCACCCCTTATCATAATCAACTAGAATATTGGAAATGGGTGCAAAGATCTTTTTCAACTGAGAAACTGCCAAGACGTGTACTTAATTGAGCAATATAAACCGTATAATGTGCTTACCTCTATACATCTCATTCTCAATGTGCTAAATAATTTCATTGTGGTCTCAACATATGATGCTTGAGCTTCATTGGGAACCTTGTGCAATCTTCTTCTTCCTCCTCTTCTTCTTACAACAGTCACCCTCTTGGTATTCATGATATGGGTTCATGAGGAAGAAAAGTTGAGGCAGATCGCATGGTAGTAGTTGGTTACACATGCTATCTAGGCAGTTGTGCAGACAAGATTGTCATAATTATTTACTTGCCACTTAGTAAGTGAGGTGATCTTAATTATCTCCTACATGCCTTTAAAATATATCATATTATAATTACCATGATGAAGTGGACCCTATAGTACAATTTCATATTTTAGATAATAACATGTGAAAAGGTCTAATGTCAAGCATGTTATAGAAACCAAATCACTGACATGGTTGTTGGTCTACTGCTTTGGTGAAAATTTCCAAGTGGAGTGCCTCAATGGACCAACTTGGTCACCATGCACACACAATTAGAAGTTCTATTTGTAGAATGATATTGTATTCTAATATTCTCACAAGATGTATTTCTCTAGACTATGGAAACATCCAAATTGGATCCTTGGGTATATATCACCAATCAATTCCTCTCCATAAATAGACATGTTAAGAAATAAGATACCCATCCATTCATTAAAAGTTAAAAATTCAAGGTATATTTAGGTTTTATGTACCAAACCCGTTATCTAGACATATTGAAACATGACAAAATATTGTCGACTCAATAAAGTTATAAAATGATTTAATGAATGCATTCTTTTACTCCTTAACATTCTATCCTAGAACAAATAAAACACTAAAATATGAGACTTCAATATTCTAATCAAACATGTCATACCCCATACTCTAGATATATGAAAATTGACTTCTTGAAGATAACTATCTCTTGGATAAATTCCTTTCCATCATGAGTTGACATATTAATAAGGAAATGCATTCATTAATTGCATTTTCTACATTATCTAGGTAAAATTCGTTTTTAGTGTTTTCAATCATATAGATTCATAAACTAAATAAGTTGAAAATATGAAAATGTGTTGAACTGTTATTGACTCAACCACATTTCATTTTGATTGAAGATTGCATAGATATTTTTTTATATCTATCTACTATTGTATTAGGAACACAAAAAGTTTGAAGGTTATAATCTAAGTCAAATAGATTATTTGTACATCTTTCATATCAAAATCATTCTTAACCCTGATCCAAATTTTAGATGAATATGGTAACCAAACTTAATGTCACACCCCAATTTTCAGATCTAATTTAAAACTTAGAATGGGTTTCACTAAATAATATTAGTTGAGGGTCTTAATGAAAAAGACCATAAGAATATGCTCCTTATAGAAAAATAGAGTGGGAAAAATAAGAAGAAAATTTAAATTATACCTTCTCCTATAAATATTCCATAATAAGTGGTATTTTACTTAAAATGTTGAATACATTTGTCCCCTATTTACTTTTCTCTCTCCTGCAAAGAAGTTGCTCATAAAGGCATAAAAGGTAGATGAAACAACATTTGAGTGAGTAATAAATCAGCCACTGGGGTGCAACAAGGTGATCCTTTGGGTCCACTTCTTTTTTTCCTTGTACTACATCCACTTATCCATCATATCATGGACAACTGCAAGCTTCTTCTTCATGCATGGTATCTTGATGATGGAACAGTTATTGGGGACATAGAGGAGGCGGCCAAGGTTCTGGATATCATTCAACAGTGCAGATCGGATCTGGGTCTAATTTTAAATATTCATAAAACTTAGCTTTTCTGGCCTACATGTGATGATAGGAAGCTTCACAAAGGGTTGTTCTCAATGGATATTGGGAGGCCCTTATTAGGGGTGAAGTTTCTTGGAGGAGCGGTTCGTAGGGACACAATTTCTATTGAGGGTTTGGCTGTGGAGAAGGCTTCTAAGACGGTTGAGTTGATGCATATTCTTCCTCATTTGGGTGATCCCCAGAGTGAGCTCCTTTTACTCTGATCATGTATGGGTATCACAAAACCTTTATTTGTCTTAAGGACTTATCAACCTATGTGTTTACTTAAGGTCAATTTAGTCAATGTTGACTCGAGGTCTAAATTGATTAAACCTTTGTTTTGATGATGAATAACCATTCCATTCATTTGTGTCTAATATTTCTACTTGAGTGATTTTAGATTAGGTATAGACACACTACACATACCCTAACTTGTGCATCCTAACTTGAAAAAAAGACAAGTCAAAATTAGTGCAAGTGAACTTTTGTAGAATATGATGTAAATCCATTAGAATCATGTTTTAAATCACTTGAAATGATTGTATAACTTGTAATTAAGCTTAGAAAAAAATTAGGAGCAGTTAAATCGAATGTTTATGCACTTTAATGACATTTTAAAAAATTCACTACATGTTGTGAATCAGTCGTGTTACAAACTCAACCGATCCCTTGATGGATTTTGAAAATGCCCATGTTTGATTGAGTTACAAACTCAACCAATTGCACTTTGTAGAAAAGTGCAGAAAAGTATTTTTATCCATTGGAGTGTTGCAAAACTCGAAAAAACATTCATTGCAACACCCCAAATGGCTAACATTCATCCTTAAGTGTTTCTAATGGCTAGTAGGCATCCCCAACTATAAATAGGACCCCTTGGGCTTCATCCCATAGTTAGACAAGCACTATGAAGGTCCATATTCTATAGTTGAGTGCATCCTACAATCTCCACACACTCTCTCTAACCTTAATCACTTGCTACATCCATTAGAGTGAGTAGGAGATTTGTAAGAGAGCTAGTCCTACATGTATATATATCTTATGAGGCTCTCATTTCCTCCACCTCCCAATCTCTCATTTCTATCATGAATATGAATATGAAGATTCTCTCTCTTTTCTAAGAGAGGTGAACAAGAATAAGGGAAGGAGTCTCTTGATGAAAGCTTCTCCTAGGCAAAGGTGAAGTCAGAGGCATAAGATCCAAGAAGAGTGGGTAATTCCTCAAAGGATGAAGACTTGTGCAAGAGTGGATAAGTCCTTAGTGAAGGCCAAAGACTCATTGCAAAGCTAGTAAGTCCTTAGTGAGGTAGAAGACTCTTGGTCGGATAGGTGAGTCCTTTGGTAGGTTGTTGACTCATTTTCAATCAAAGAGAAAGCTGGGTATCCTTGTCCCCAAAAAGGAAGGTCATATTTTGTAACTCTTATAAGTGAATATAAGGAATAGACATGGTTAATAAATCCTAGAGGTTGACCGCTCTAGGTAGTGGACTGACAATCTCTTCGTTTGGATACTGGAACCACTCTACATAGCTTGTGTTCTTGTACTTGTTTCAATCTCTATCATTCTTGCTATGTCTATTTTAGTTGCACTCAAATTCCTAATAAGAAACCTTATCTTGTGATATATCTTGAAGGTCTAATAAATTTTTTTTAAGTGCATATTAGCTCTATTCACCCCTCTAGAGAAGATATCCCATCCTAGATCCAACAAGTGGTATCAGAGTGGGAATTCTCCAAGCATACTTCAAAAAGTAAGAGACGATGGGCGATTATCAAGGTGGGAGGTACCTCATTAATATTCCAATCTTTGATGGGAGCAATTTCCTCTATTAGAAAAGACGGCTATAATTCTGCATCCAATGATCAAGTCTTGAGCTATGGCAAATGGTGGGCTGTCCATACAAGCTTCCAGAGACAAAGATAGAAGAATGGGATGAAGCTACCCTGAAGAAAGAAACCTTGAATGCAAGTTCCATAAACATTCTCTATGCCACGATGTCCCCCACTGAGTTCAAATAAATTTCCTATTGTGAGACAGCCTATGAGGTATGGAGAAATCTATGCATCACTTATGAAGGAACAAAGAAAGTGAAGGAAAGAAAAGCCTACATACTCAAAAGGATTCTTGAGAACTTCAAGATGGGAAAGAAGGAAAGGGTGGCCGATATGTACTCAAGGATCAACACTATTGTAAATGGTCTTGACATCCTAGATCATCCTATGGCTAGAGGAGAGATCAACTCAAAGATCCTTAGAACTCTTCCCAAGAGGTGGGAAGCCAAGATGAATTCCATTGAAGAAGTAAAGTCTCTTGGTGATATCCTTTGAAGAGCTAATAGGAAATCTACAAGCCCATGAAGTCAAACTTGACAAGCAAGATAAAGAAGAAAGAGAAGAAGAAAAAGAGCTCAAGAGAATGAATAAGGATGAAATCAAAGAACATGTTGAAGATATTGTTGGTCAAGCCTCTCCATCCTCTAAAGTTGAAGAAGAGGCCATGTACTCCAAGGGTAGACTCTACAAAGGAAAGTGTTCCTCCTCTATCCAGTGCTTCAAGTGTGAAAAGAAGGGTCACTTCAAGGTAGATTATTCACAAGGCAAAAAGACCCATCATCACAAGAGAAGAGAGGAGAAGTACAAGAAGAAGGAGAAATGGCAAAAAAGCTCAAGTGACTACTCTAACTCAAGTTCAAGTGAAGGATCTAGATCAAGCTCTAGTGATGAAGGAGAATTCCACTTTGCTCTCATGGCCTCAAAAAGTTAAGACTCAAATGAGGTAAATATAAACTCTTTAGATAAAGAATCTTTAATTGCAATTATTCATGCTACTCGTGCCTCTCTCAAGTTTTCTAAAAGAAAAAAAAGCTTGCTAAAATTGTTGATAATATGCATGTAGAAATAGATGATCTCGAACATGCCAATATTTGCTTGCTAGATGATAACAATGCTTATCTTAGTCAAGTAGACTCTCTTAAACTTGAAAATTCTATTTTTCCTGATAAGGTCAGATTTCTAGAATTTCAACCTCTTATGCCTAGTTATAATGTAGAGCATACTAATTTTGTGAATTCTCTCATGCTTGATTTTGATGTTCTTAAAACTAAAAATGCGGACAAGGATTTTGCTTTACAAGGATTAGAATATAAAACAGTGCTTATCTTTCTAAGATTGCTTTGCTTGAAAATGAGAATGTTTCCTTACTTGCCATAATCAATGTTCTTGAATCTTATTCTAGTTTTATTAGTAGAGAGAATAGTGTTGCTGATCTTCATATTGATAAATATTCCTATATGACCAAAGCTCTTTGCTTAGAAACTGATGTTTTGCATGCTAGAGATGATATCAGTCAATTGTCTTGTACTATTTCTTCTCTTATGCATGTAATCGTAGTTTAATGTCTTCTATGCAAAGATTATTAGATGATAAAAAGAATCTTAATCAAATCCTAGATCATACTACCGAACAAATGGGTAGAGATGGTTTTGGATTTAATAGTAGCCAAAGGAACAAAAAAGAAAAAGGACCTTCAACTTTCAATGAAGAATCCTCTAGTTCCAAGTCTAAGAGATCTTGTAATCATTACAACAAAGTTGGTCATTATTCTACTTATTGTCCATTTAGGAAAGAACCCAAGAGCAATAGGACTTGGGTTGCTAAGATAACCCCTCCATACCAAAAAATATGATTGGGGACTATTTCATCTTTCTTCTTGCATGTCACTTACAAATGGATTGACATGAGTCGTTTACTTGCAAATTGGTTTCTTAATCAACATAAAAGAATAAAGGTGAGATGTGTTTGGGGGTAGCAACAACTGGAAAAGAAATGGTAAGAATAGAGGTAATGTTATTATTGCTCATATCCAATCCTAACTTGTTTTTGTCAAGTTAGTGTGCACTATGCATGTGGTTTTTGAGTCAAAAGTGGTATTTTATAATTATCTTCACACTCTTGCACAAAAACTATTTCTAATGTTTATATAGTACATTTATAACTTGATGACACATGTTTGGATATGGCTTATATTTTTAGCATGCCTCTAAATATGTCTTTATGAAATATATGTGTTTCTTAACAACAACTGTATCAGTCAAGTTTATCTATTAGAAACTTGACCGACATGCACCAATAAGTGTTGCCAATAACTATTTTCGGTCAAATTGCTAAAATATAGAACTCGACCGACAACACTGTGCACTGAATATACAATTGGCCTTTTGGATGAGAATTTTCCTCTCAACTAGACTTTCTCAACCAATATCCTTATTCTTTGCACTCCCTTTGGTAGCTTTATATATGTATATTTCCATGCTTTAAATTGTCTATCTTGCTTAAAACTCTTATATTTTTGGTTTCTATTATCTAATATCCCACAAGTGGTATCCCTATATCTTGCAATTACCTATCTTGAGTAGTTATGCATGTTTTGATGATGATCTTTCTAGATCCCTTGGTTGTGTCTTAATTTTCTTCCATTGTTCTCTAACTTTCTACATATATGTAGTAGTATAACTTGTGATGCAACCTTTAGGTTCTTAGTAGTAATCATCTTTTGGTAATGATGCATATTTTCTAGTGAGTTATATCCTTTCTTGCTTTTGAAATTGCATATATTTTATTTGGATGTTTCTCTACATCTACTCATAGCTTGCTTTTTTACTTGTACATCTTTTTCTATGAAATAGATCCTACTAGTAGTCCTAACTTGTGATATCATCTACTAGTAATCCATCTGCATGTAGTTATATCCTTGTGTAGTATCTAATACATCCAGTGGTTTTCACCTATATGCTATGATTGTATCTTGCTTCATACTCAAGTTTGTTCCTTGATCTACTTATCTACTATCTTGAGTTACTTTCTTGCATAGCCTTACCTTGTTTGCTTCCTAGAATTACATCTAGGGTTGTTCAAATTCATGCTTTATTTACTTTATATACTATGCTTGGATAATCCCCTAGTTTTTGCTCTTCTACTCCCCTCTCTAACAGGTGGTATCTCTTTTTACTAACAAGCTATGTTTTCAACCCCCCACTTTTTGAAATCACAAAAGGGGGAGAAGACATGTCTTATGTAATATGTAAAGGGGAGAAGACATATATCTAGAACATATATGAGTAGAGGACATATTTTCTATAAATGTTATGAAAGCTAACCATGTAGGAGAAATAACATCAATTGAGAGGAGTATGAGAACTCCATGAGCATCAATTGAGCGGGAGCATATGAACTCAATTATATTAAAACCCCTTAGTTTCTCCAAAGATATGATTTACTTTAATGCTTTCAATACATGCATGGAATGGTTTGTCATCTTAGAAAAAGGGGAGAATGTTGACTCAAGGTCAATTTAGTCAATGTTGACTCAAGGTCTAAATTGACTAAACCCTTGTTTTTATGATGACTAACAATTCCATTCATTTGTGTCTAATGTTTCTACTTGAGGGATTTCAGATTAGGTATAGACACACTCCAAATGCCCTAACTTATGCATCCTAACTTGGAGAAAAGACAAGTTAAAATAAATGCAAGTGCACTTTTGTGGAATATGATGTAAATCCATTAGAATAATATTGTAAATCACTTATAATGATTGTATGACTTGTAATTAAGCTTTGAAAAAAATCAAGATCACTTAAATCGAATATTTAAGCACTTTAATGACATTTTCCAAAATTCAATACATGCAATTAATTGATCGAGTTTCAAACTCGACCAATCCCTTGATGGATTTTCAAAATCCCATGTTCATTCGAGTTACAAACTCGACTGATCATAGTTTGCAAAAAAGTGCAGAAAAGTGTTTTTAGCCGTTGCAGTATTGCAAAAATAAAAAAATATCATTTGCAACACCCCAAATGGCTAGTATTTGTCCTTAAGTGTTTCTACTGGCTAGTAGGCATCCCCAACTATAAATAGGAACACTTAGGCTTCATCCCATGGTTAGACAAGCACTATGAAGGTGTCTATTCTATAGTTGAGTGCATCCTACAACCTCCTCTCTCTCTAAGCTTAATCACTAGCTACATCCATTAGATTTGTGAGAGGGCTAGAACTACATGTATATCTTGTGAGGCTCTCACTTCCTCCACCTCCCAATCTCTCATTTCTACCAAGAAGATGAAGATGAAGATTCTCTCTTTTAGCTAAGAGAGGTGAATAAGAACAAGGGAAGGTGTTCCTTGGTGAAAGATTTTTCTAGGTGATGGTGAAGTCAAAGGAAGAAGATCCAAGAAGAGTGGGTAATTCCTCAAAGGTTGAAGACTTGTGCAAGAGTGGGTAAGTCCTTGGTGAAGGCCAAAGACTCATTACAAAATTGACAACTACTCGGTGAGGTAGAATGCTCTTGGTTGGATAGGTAAGTCCTTTAGTAGGTTGTTGGCTCCTTTCTCCTCAAAGGGAAAGCTGGATATCCTTGTCCCAAAAAAAGAAGGTCATATCTCGTAACTCTTATAAGTGAACATAAGGAGTAGACATGGTTTAAAAATACTAGAGGTTGAACTCTCTAGGTAGTGGACTGACAATCTCCTAGTTTGGAGATTGGAACCACTCTACATAGCTTGTGTTCTTGTTCATGTTTCAATATCTCTCATCCTTACTATGTATGTTTTAGTTTCACTCAAATTCCTAATTAGCAACCTTATCTTGTGATATATCTTGATGTTCTAATGAATTTTGTTTAAGTGCATATTATCTCTATTCACCCCGCTCCATAGAAAATAGCCCATCCTAGATCCAACACTATGTACATGGAGGAGGCAACAACACATTTTGATAGAGGCATACGAGAGTCTATTGAAGACATTGTAGTTTGTGGAGGTCCCTTTTTCAGAGACCTCCAATGTAGGGTGGCTTCATTGCCCATTCATATTGTTGGCTTGGGATTATATTTAGTAGTCGAGGCTTCCTCCTATGCTTTTGTGGAATCTAGTGCCCAAGCCCTAGTGCTTTAGGATCACATCTTATGAAGCAACAAGATTCATGGTATGTACTCTAACTTTGCTTATGCCCTCAATTGTATTCGTGTCACAATTCCCATCTTCGACCTTAGTTGTTTTTCTAAAAAAGACACCGTCCCCCCAAAGTCTCAAAATGCTTTAGCGAGTGCTCTTTTTGGTATAATAAATGAGGACATGGAAGCTAAGTTTGACATGACTGTTAGACAAAGGGTAGTTTTTGTGTGTCTGCAAGTCGATCATGCTCAAGTTTTTATCCTTGATATTCCTATTTAGGACTTGGTCTGCACATGTCATCAGTGGAGTAGCATAGTATCCTCATATATTGTCTCATGATTCCTTTATTTCCAACCAATGATATTTGTCCAGTTTGTCATAAGGCATGTTTGGACACTTTTAGAGAGCATACAGTTTATTGTAGGAAACTTCCACATTTTAAGTACATGCATGATCTTGTTAGAGATGTTCTCTTTGATATTCTCAGGTGTGCAAGTGTTGCTGCTAAGAAAGAGGCACCCATGAACTTTTTAACTGATCCACAAGAGGGGAGGTTAACATGTAGACCTGTCGATGTTTTGATTTTTGGATGGGTTAGAGGGAAACATGTATGCGTAGATCTGACATGAGTTCCTCCACTAGTGGGATTGGGAGTGGAGCTTTTACAATAGGTCATACAACCCTTAAAGCAACTTCAACCAAAGTGGTTAAGCATGAGAAAGTTTGTATTGAGAATCAACACACCTTCATACCTTTTGAATTTGATACTTTTATATTCTTAACACCAGAAGTTGTGGAGCTTCTGAAGAGGGTTCAAAAAGTCATAAATAGTAATGACTCCCAAGTGTATGGATGTGGTGTTTAGAGGATTGATTTTGCCATCTGGAAAGGACTAGCGACATATCTTGTTGCCCACTTGTCTCCTACATAGTAATATATTTGTATTATTATTTAATAAATGGCCTATAAAATTTATTTACCTCTTCTTTCTATAAGTCATTAACTCAAATTTTGACTCCAAGGAACACAAAGGAAAATAATTATCCAACTGTTTCATCTATTAATGCATTTAAAATCAAGTGGAATAGCATTTATAGAAATAATAGACAAAACATGCGAAAAATGGAAATCTAATTATATGAGAAGGATCTAGACACCTTCTTGGACACGTGGTCCAAATTTGGTAGCAGTTTGACCATGTTTGACCCTCCAATTTGATTAGGGAAGGTTTTCATATAAGAATTAAATATGAAAATAAGTAATGCAACACATGACCCTATAGTTTTAGATGTTATGCCACTGTCACACCCTCTTTTATTTTCTTTCCTTTTCTCACTTGATCCTACGACCACAATTTGATCTCAACCCAAACTAACGGCTTGCGAATCATCATCTTCCTTCAGGTTATTTGTGGGAGTGAAACTAGTTAGAATGGTTCTCTATCAATCCTATTCTCGCTCCACGATGCTGCATTGCTTGAGTTTCTTTTGCCAATGAAACCACAGAGTCAAGGTGAATTGAGCCATCCTAACTTTTACGGGGTTTCCCGCCCTAGCAAGGAAACAACGATTATGTCTTTCCTCTCTTCACTGTCATGGTTTCATCGAAGCTTGCCCCAACTCTCATACCTATAAATATGGGGTCCTCAACGACCACGAATGACACCAAGATCTCCTCTCACTCCAATTTCACCACCAACACTCTGAGCCACCCCATCCTACTCGATTTGTAGTTCCATAGAACTCCTCTTCCCTCAACTGCTTACGATGCCTCTGGTGCAATTGAGAGACAGGTAACGACCCTTGGACTCTTGACTTACTTTTCACTTTGTTTGTTGGTCATGGAAGTGGTTCCAATCATCATGTCCTATAAGTTGAGTTTGAACACATCATCGACGCTCACCAACTTGTCTATCTAGCATCCTTTCGATCACAAAGGATGAAGTTTTGGGTTGTCCTTGCTCCAACAATCTTTTTTTGGGGGTTACTTTGAGTTTACCTTTGTGTCAAGGGTTGTGTTGAATTTTGTTCCTTCTTCTCAAGCCTGTAATGGCGGCAAGGTCTTCCTGGGTTCCTGACCTTTGTAGCATCCAAATTTTGGCTTGATGGGATCAATGATGCTTAAGGAATCTTCATGTCGTCTTTAGTTTTGATGACTGTGGATGTAACTAAGTTTTGGAGTGAGCATATGATGCTTCTGATATGAGTTCTGAAGCTCTCACATAGAATATGGTGAGTTGACTATTTTCAATTTTGTCCCTACGTTCAAAATATACATGTCTCACTTTCTAGGGTGCATTTGTTTTTCCACTTTTCTTCTAGTCACCCATCACAGATAGCTGCATTGGGCATCTACATGACACGACTGTGTGTGATAGGTCCAGGTTGGAGCATGATCGATACCATTATCATTGAGTTAGATAAACGTGCCCATGCGGCCTTTCTCCAAGTTCTAATTGGTCAGTTCTTTGAAAATTCATAGTAATTTAATCATTATTCAAAAAATTACAAATAAATAGTCGTTGGAAAGATTTTTTTGAGTAGAACATGATTTTAGGATTTTCAAACCATGATTTGCTTTCCTATTTTGATGTTTTCATAAGGGACACCAAAACCCTAATTTTAAGTAATATGATCATTAATTTATTAACATTAAATTGAATTTTATCAAATGGTCTACCTAATTTGTAACCCTAACTCTAATTTAGTATAATAAGACCATGTTTTCCTGAAGGCCAAATTAAGGTTTAAAATGTTGATAAATGATAATGAATAAGTATCATGTTATTTTCAGGAGACTTAGGGTTTGACTCAAGATCAGAGATACCAACCTAGGATTCCATCAAGATCAAAGACACTAAGTTAGGATTTGCTTTGCTCCAGGTAAGTGGGTCATGCCACAATACATAAGTACCTTGGTTGAATTGAATGATATGTATGGTTCATGAATTATGATTCAAATTTCAAGTTCAATGCTCTAATCATGTGCATATATAAAACAACTTGATGGTTTTTATATCTTACTTCCTATGGTTATGATGCTCATTAAGATTAGAGATTATGATTAATGATTAATGATGAATGATTCATGGAACCAATGTTCAAGTTCAAGAGGGAGAAATCCCATCATGTTAAAGATTTAATGTTTAAGGTTTTGCTAATGTTGATATTGAGAATCATGTTATAAGAATTTCATTAGGTTTTATATGCTCTCACCATCATGGACCTCAAGGGGTCGTTATGGGCATTCGTGCCAATTATGGACTTTTATAGCCAATCATGGACCTTAAGGGGTCGTTATGGACTTTTTAGCCAAATCTGGGGTCGTTAAGGGCATTCGTGCCAATTATGGACTTTTATAGCCAATCATGGACCTCAAGGGGTCGTTATGGACTTTTTAGCCAAATCATGGGCGTTAAGTGACCAAATTATAGAGAGTGCATATTTTACCTATGAAATTCTTCATGTTACAAGGATCAAGTAATCATGAATGCTTAAGTCAAATACATGTCAATGTTTTCTTTCAATTCAAGTTTATATGCTTATTTTTCGATCTTATAAAATGTATAGTGCCACTTACTAATGTATGTCTTTGTTTTTGCATGGCCGTGGGATGAGATGTCCCTAGATTAAGGATAAAAGGAGAACTAAAGTGAGCCCTTAAACATATCCAACATCAAGGGAGGCTTTAGCTAGGTGGAGTGTCATCTACTACTAAGTATATTATCTAGTTTAATTTATCATTTCATGCTTTAAGATTTACTTAACCTACATGTATTATGTTTGAGATTAAGATGTGATAGCTTATGTAAGGACCCTGACCTCCGTTTTGGGCTTACCCTGTTTGCTTTTCCTAACCTTATGTTTAGAAGCTTGCCTAATCACCTGAGTTGTGGTTAGGGTTTGTTTGTGCTCTGTTGAGAGGTGGAGGTGCAACTTGCAAATAACCTAAGTTTTAGGGTTGGTGTGCAAGTTTGTCACCTTGAGAGATGTCTTTCTCTCTCCTTGCATATTCTAGGGTTGAGAGGATGGGTTGGGCTCTTTGCTTGAGTAGCCTTGGGCCTTGTTGGGCTTTGTTGAGCCTTGTTGAGGCTTTGTATTGGGTTGAACCTTGGTGTATCAGCCAAGGGTGTGCTTGCTTGTATCGGGTAAGCTGTGTATCGGCCAGCGTTGTATCAGCCAAGTGGTGTATCGGCCATGGCACCATGTTCGGTGATACACAACCCTCTTGACCTAGCCTTGTTTGTGTCACCATCTTTGGATAAGTGTCCATTGCTTTGCTAAGTGGGTGGCAAGTCGTGGACAAGTGGTTTGGGGTGCTAGCATGTGGCACAATCCTTAGACAAGTGTTCTAGGGGCGGATGCGACCTTGCCTTGCTCTTCCCCTTCTCCCCTTAGTATATAATCGACCCCCCTACTTGCTAGGTCTCTTTGGTTCCTTTAGTTTCTTCCCTTCCTTTGGTGGCCAATACAACTGGTGTCTTGGGTGACACACCTTGCTAGCTTATCCCTTTCCTTCTCTTGTGGTAAGTTTCTCTCTCTTTCCTTGGCACCTTCTTCTTCTTCTTCTTCTTCTTCTTATCCCTTCTCTTCGGCCATGGTGGTTACAAATTCTTCTTCTTTGTGTTGGCCGAAGGTGGTGCCTTGGAGCTTGGAGCTTGGTTCTAGGAGCTTGAGGCGGGTTACATAACTCCTAACCCTACTATACTACTTCTTTATCATGTTACATTGCTATATGTTATCTTGATCGGCCATGTCATCTTCTAGCTATGTTTCTTGCTTTAATGGATATAAGGTTGCTTTAGATGTACCCTAGACCTTGTTGAGATAGTTGCCTTGGGTTGGCCAAATCATTGGATTAGGGTTCTTTGGGAAAAACCCCTCTCTCTTTGTTGTTGAGAGGTGAGCCTAGGATTTTCTAATTCCATGGTGCATGTGGTGTGTTCTTGGGGAAAAATCCCTTTCTCTCCCTTTGGTTTTGAGAGGTGAGATTAAGCCCTAGTGGTGTGGCCAAAACCCCTCTCTCTCTTAGTTGTTGAGAGGTGATTCTACACTCTAGTTGCTTGGGCAATACCCCTCTCTTACCATGGACTTGAAAGGTGAGCCTTTGGTTGGCCGTTATGGTGATGGACCTCCTTGCTGCCTGATAGGTGATGGAAGTTGTGCAAAACCCCTCTCACTTGGTTGTTGAGAGTTGAGCCAACTCTCTTGACCTACTATGGTTTCTTGGTGGCAGTCTTGAGGTTGAAGATGACCAACCCGTCATAGCCTTCGAACTCTTGCACGATACCCTAAGTTGTGTTTTGCCCGATACCCCTCTTCTAGGGTTGAGCTTGGGCGATATGCTAGGTGAACACCTTGTTGACCTCTTGACCGATATGGATCCTTACCCGAGATGTAGTTGGGCGATATGCCTTGGCCGATATGGTTCTTGGTTGACATCCCTTCTTGAGTGCCTTGGGTGACATGGTTAGGCCATGCCTTGTTGGTGGAGCAACACCCCTCCTTCCTTGAGTTGTGATGTGAACTCCAACCATTGGCCGATATGGTGTTTCCCAATATGGAGTCTTAGTTGGTGTAATCCTATTGGGAGATATGGTGCCTTGACCGATAGAGAGTCCCAGAACCCTAGATTGGACGATAGGGCTACCTTGGGCGATATGGGAGCTCCTTGGGCGCCATGGTGGGCTGCCCATGTTGTCTCTTAATGGATGGCAGTGGTTTACCTTGGGTGATATGGTTTTGGTGGTTGCCCGACATGGAAAACCCTAACTCTAGAGGGTGACATAGGGTCTTGGCCGATAGGGTGTAGTGCTGCCCGATACACTCTTGTACATGGCTGCCCGATACCCTCTTGTGCATGGTTGCATGATATGCTGGTTTCCCCATATGTGGCTTGGTGCCCTAGGGTTCTTGGTGGTGACTGATATCGTTTGGGTGAGGGATGATGCCCTACCCGATATCCTTTTGGTGAGGGTAGGCGACACCTTTGGTGAGAGATGCACCTAACCCGATCACCCTAAGTTGGTGAACTTGCTACCTTGAGCCCACATCTTTGGTTATGATGTTGAGCTATGATAGATGGGTCGTGACCAGTGATATGGTGGTTACCTAAGGTTGAGGAGAAAGTAAGATGATAAGATCATGGTTGTGTTCCTGATGTTATAAGATATATGGAATGGTGGATGATCATGGTTTGGTAACAATAATATAAGTTGTTTGACATACCATCTACAACTTTATGCGTCATGATATTCATAATATGTTCTCTAAAGATCTGTAATTGCTGATCAAGTTATCTCTTCAGATATGCATTCTAACCATGCATGTATTATCAAATGAATTCATACCCAGGTAAGAGCTATGAGGTGTATGTGTTTTGTATAACACTAAATAATTATGTTCCTTATTGATGAGATAACATGTATCACCAGCATGATGAGAAAGGTCTGGTGACCTGATAAAGGCTGAGTTCCTGATTGAGGTGTTATCCTCTGATGATGAGATAAGGGATTGATATCCCATGATGATGAAGCCTTGAGGGGCAATGACATTATGTGATGAGGGATTGAGATCCCATAGCAATATGATAATGATAGTAATGGTGTGACACAATGTTGTTTATGTTTTATAACATGGTTGCCTCAATAATTCACTTAAAATATACTAATTAATTACAGATGAACATTTCATGTAGTTTTCCCTGGACATAGATCCATCATCGTCAGTAGCTGGTGATGGTGAAACAGGTGTATCCTATGGGATTACCTGGAGCGCATATTGTTGAATATGTGGGGTTCCTATTGCCAAAAATAGGAGGATTAGAGTATAACTTTGGTTGTAGACTCAGTATGATTAGAGCATAGTGAACAGACCCATGGCTCAATGTGGTAGAGCATGAATGCGTTCATGGCTCAGGAGCACGGTTAATAGGCCCATGGCTCAAGGTATGCTAGAGCCAAGACCTGTTCCAAGGCGAGCTAGAGAAAAGGGTAGCCTGCGGAGCTGACCCTTTGGCTGAGGCCACTTAAGCAAGAGAATGCGGTCCTTCTTTAGATATCATGCACTGACCACGAGGAGGTGAGGTCATGGAGTCCGGATCTTCCATTGACCTTGTATGGCACCAGTTTTGGGCTTCACATCCGAAGGTTGGATTTGAGTGGTACGACTCACTTCCTCAGGGCATAATAAATTGTAATCCATCCGTATAGTATATATTGCTTAGGGCAAAACAAGGGACATTGGTTGAGGCCTTGCTTGTATAGTTGCCCTAGTTATATCCTACAGTTAATTACACATTTCTCATATCTTATGATAAGGTCTTATATAACTTGTCTTGTCAATCATGCTCCATAAGAAATATATGGTAATATCCCTCCCAGATATCTTGGTAAGTTTGTAAATAAAGTTCGTTCTGTTCAGTATGCTGCATATATGAGCTGCTTATACCAGTTATCTGCTTTATTTGTTCTAGCTTTCCTGAAGTTTTATAGTTCGACAGGGAGTTATGTTTCTCGATGGGACTGTGTCTCACCCCACTAGTTTTAACCTTTTTAGCTGATCGTGCTAGATGTGGTGGTGGTCGTGAGGTTGCGACCGAGCAGCAAAAAGAAAAATAGGAGACAAGAGATGGATATGCTGCTGTTATGGTAGTTTTGTAGTAGAGTCCTAGAGTCATCCCTGTATTCTCAGGTCCTTGGAGGTGTTTTGACAACGTTTCATCATGTATAGTTGATGTAGCTTGTTTATCCTACTATTGGCCTGATATGGTCTGTTCTGTATATAAATAGGTGGTGAACTCTTTGTTCCTATGGGACAGTTAGGTCCTATGAGCTGTGGACATATATCAAGGTTTATGTATATTTATATAACATGTTTCCTTGCATGATAAGGATATGGATGTAATAGTTTCTTTATCATCTACTTTCCATAAATGGTTTTAATTAACCCCTATTTTTGGTAATACGTGGTTTATCGAGGTTCCACACGTTTTTGTGTGGCATTTCATTGTCTGTGTGATAGGGGAATGTCAAAGTAAGTTTGGTATCAGAGCTCTAGGTTCGCTGAGTCTACATGGATCTAGGACTAGGCTTGTGTCTGTTCTTGTGAGTTTTCCAGATTTTCTTATAATAACCTTCTGCCCCAGCAGAAGATAAAGCTTAAAGATGTCTGGAAATCATGAAGAACATGCTGCCAAGAGAAGTGATGCTGCATCTGTTGATGAAGTGAGTATGCAAGCACATGAAGATCGAGTGCCTGAGGTCCCCCAAATCAACCCAACCAATCTTGAGAATCGTGTCTACCAACACCTTATGGGACTGGTAATGGCTACAATGAATCTAATGGTGGAAAGATTTCCAGTGCCTCTGCCAAGAGTACATGCTCCCCATGGTGAATCTTTAGGTATTGGGAAGACCTTCGAGCGGTTTCTCCGAGTCGGAGCTTTGGATTATACTGGAACGGCTAATCCAGCGGATGTAGATCTGTGGTTGATAGGTCTTAAGAAGGCCTTCCGGATCCTCGACATCCCCAAAGTAGACAAAGTCGAGCACACTGTCTACTTTTTGAAAGGTAGTGCTAGCCACTGGTGGGCCATCGAAGAGGAGAAATGGCCTGGTGAGGTGATCAGTTGGGATGTATTCTGAGGGGAGTTTGTGAGTCGATACTTCCCGAAGACTTATCTGGATGAAAAGATCAGTCGGTTTGAGCATCTGTGCCAAGGATCTATGAGCATCACAGAGTATGAATCCAAATTTATGGAGCTACTGAGGTTTTGTCCTCACATGGCGATGATAGATGATGAGAGAATTAGATGGTTTGAGAAAGGTCTGAGTGCTGAGCTGATGACACCTGCTGCTGCTTTAGAAAATTGGGAGTGGTTTGCCACATTTATGGAGTCTATCCGAAGGATTGAACAATCAATCAAGGAGAAGAGAGAGATCATGTCCAAGAAAAAGCCTGCTCAGTTCCAGAGGTAGAGGTTTGATGGATTTAAGAAGCCAATGTTTTTTGCACCTTTTGTGATGTAGAGCTCCAGTGCGCCGTCACAGTGGTCTCTGAGTAAAGGAAGAGGACGCATGTTTTCACCATCTAGAGCCCACAATACAACTCCAGTAGCAGTGAGAGGGCCATCTAGGCCGCATATAGAAGACAAGTCATGCTATCACTATGGACATACATGGCATTTGAAGTCAAATTTCCCAAGGAGAGATGTCGAAGTGACGCAGCAACCAAGGCAGAATCAATAGGGATCAGATAGACAACAGTCTAGTCATAACAGAGGATGAGGGCACGGTCAAGCGTCAAAAATAGGACCATCTTCTCAAGGAAGTAGAGGGCGTGGACTACAATAAGCAACGACTCAATTCTATGCTATGAGTCAGCCAGAGGCGATAGTCAACCCGCGAGTGGTGGCAGGTCAGATGGAGTTATTTCATTCTGATTTGTCTTCTTTTTGCTTTGTATCTGTTCTGGTTGACCGGGGTTCTACACACTCTTTTATCGCTCGTAGTATGCTTGATAACTGTCTTTTACTTGTTAGCTGTAAGAAAGATAACTTGTTGTTAGAAACCCCTCTTGTTGGGCCCACATTGCTTTGAGAAATATGTCCATATTGTATTCTATCTTTTTTGAGACACAAGATACAAGTGGATCTTATACCACTTGATATGCATGGATTCGATGTGATCCTTGGGATGGATACCTTAGAGAAGTATATGGTTGTGTTGGACTATGGTTCCAAGCAAGCGGTGTTTGTTGGCGGTGGTGAGAAGTGGATCTTCCAAGGGGATAGGAAGATTCTTCTGACGTGTTTAGTGTCAGCAATGGTGGCAGAGAAGTTGCTACGACAAGGATGTAAGGCGTTCTTAGCTCATGTTATGGATACCAAAGCGGAAGGTTCTAGCCTTGAAGATGTGCCTGTTGTCAGAGAGTTTGCAGATGTGTTTCCCGATGAATTTCTCAGTATGTTCCCCCATCTCGAGAGGTTAAATTTGAGATCAATCTAGTGCTAGGGACACAACCAGTTGCTCAGACACCGTATAGGATCGCTCCAATTGAAATGGCAGAACTGAAGAACCAGTTAAAAGAGCTGCTGGATAAAGGTTTCATCAGACTGAACACATTGCCGTGGAGTGCTCTAGTCCTGTTCGTAAAGAAGAAGGATGGATCGATGCGTTTGTGCATAGATTACCGACAATTGAAGAAAGTCATGATCAAGAAAAAGTATCCTTTACCAAGAATAGACGATCTATTTGATCAATTATGTGGTGCTACCGTGTTCTCAAAGATCGATCTATGGTTTGGATATCATCAGTTGAGGATTAAGGATGAGGACATACCAAAGTCAGCTTTTAGGACAAGGTATGGTCACTTTGAGGTTGTAGTTATGCTGTTTGGGCTAACCAATCCGCCTGCTGCTTTCATGGATCTGATGAACCGGGTGTTCTGACCATTTCTAGATCAGTTTGTTGTGGTTTTTATAGATGACATCTTGATCTATAGTTGGGACAGTTAAGAGCATGAACATCATCTTTGACAAGCGTTGACTCTCCTTTGCCAGCACCAGTTGTATGCCAAGTTTAGTAAGTGCGAATTCTGGTTGAAAGAAGTGACATTCTTGGGATATTTGATATCTACAAAAGGAATTAGAGTAGACCCCAAGAAGGTGGAGTCAGTTGCAGAATGGGAGCAACCGAAGACACCGACTGAAGTTCATAGTTTTCTGGGTTTAGCAGGATACTACCGGAGGTTTATAAGAAACTTCAATGTAATCGCATTGCCGTTGACAAAGTTGACTAGGAAGGATGTACCTTTTGAATGGGATGATCGTTGTCAGCAAGCTTTCCAAAGTTTGAAGGAGAAGCTGACTAGTGCTCCAGTGTTGGTGCTGCCAGAGCCTGGGAAAGGCTACGTTGTTTTCTACGATGCTTCCAAGAAAGGCTTAGGATGTGTGCTGATGCAGGAAGATTATGTGGTTTCTT
Organism: Alisma plantago-aquatica; assembly: GCA_963693085.1. Lineage (NCBI taxonomy): Eukaryota > Viridiplantae > Streptophyta > Magnoliopsida > Alismatales > Alismataceae > Alisma > Alisma plantago-aquatica. Next base: position 210,324,997 of record OY856409.1, read on the forward strand.
TTGCTTCACGTCAACTTAAGAAACATGAGGAGAGTTATCTGACACATGATTTGGAACTGGCAACGGTGGTCCATGCATTAAAAATTTGGAGACACTATCTTTATGGGGAGGCGTGTCAGATCTTTACAGATCATAAGAGCCTGAAGTATATCTTCTCGCAGAGTGAGCTGAACATGCGACAACGTTGTTGGATGGAGCTGATCAATGATTATGATTGCACCATTGAGTATCATCCTAGTAAGGTGAATGTGGTAGCTGATGCACTTAGTAGGAAGTCTTCTTCCCTTCCTATGAACAAGGCACAATTGAGTTCTTTGATGTGCCATAAGAAGGATATGTTCGTCTCTTTGCGGTAGATGAATGTACAGTTGGAAGTCTCCTTGTTGGCAGGACTGTTGGCACAGATGCAAGTGAAGCCTACTTTTAGGCAGCAGATCAGAGAACCACAACAAGTAGATGCTACAGTTCAATTGATTAGGAAAGAGTTTGGCAACAAGAAGCATGATGTCTTCCATGAGTCTGAGGATGGACTAGTTTGTTATCATAACATGATGGTGGTCCCCGATGTTGATGATCTGAGGAAGTTAGTGCTGGAGGAAGCACACATGTCAATGTATGCTATGCATCCAGGTGTCACCAAGATGTATCATAATCTGAAGGACCTATATTGGTGGCCTGGCTTGAAGAGAGATGTATCTAAGTTTGTGGCTAGGTGTGCGATATGTCAGCAGGTAAATGATGAGTATCAGAAGTCAGTAGGTACGTTGCAACACATGTAGATACTGCAGTGGAAATGAGATTATATAACCATGGATTTCATAGTTGGGCTACCGAGGATAGCTAGGAGTCATGATTCCATTTGGGTGATAGTGGATAGGTTGACGACGTCTGCTCATTTCATACCTATGAAGACAACATATGTAACATCCCTGACCTGGGTTATGTGTCAACCCTAGATGTTTTGCCTAATAAGGTTGAGTAGATACTTAATATAATCTTGGGAAAAGTAATCAGGGCTCATGAGAAACTTACATTTCAATTTTGGTCCTGTTTGAACAATGTTGAAGCAATGTTTGCTTATTTTGGACTAAAGTGCAAATTACCCAAGTTGAGGGGTTAAATTGCAAATATTGCATGATAATATGTTCCTATGATGTTGAGACATCATAAGAATGAATATTATGTAGTGGTATGGTTTTCACAAGCTTGGGCACCAAGATTAAGCTTGTAAAGCAATCCTTGTACATTAAAACCTAGTTTTGGTGTAATGTGCAATTTACCCAAAACCTAGGGTTCAATATGCAAATTACCACTTCAACAAGGTCCCTAATGTTTCTTGGAATCTTTTAGAGCAAATAAAATGAGAGGGGCGCCTCATTTGAATTAAGTTGGAGGAGAGAGAATCTTGATATTAAAATAATCAAGATTTAATCCTAAGTGAAACCTTAATTTAATTTAGGGCAAAAATGAATGTATTAAATTAAAGGGCCTTCAACCAAAATTAAAATGGTTGGATTCAGATGTGTGTGGATGAGTTTAAAGCCTTGCAAAGGCACGATCATATCCTTAGGAGGTGAAATCCCACTCACTATTATTATAAGGAAAAGAATTTCCACTCACATATGGATATTCTTATTATAAGGGTTAAGGTGCTTAATTTCTTTTCCATTAATTCATGGATAATGGAAATGAGCTCGGTGGGGATAGAGATGCCCTTGCATGCAAGAAACCAAGGGGGAAGTGGTGGCAACAATTTTGGAATTTAAAGACTTTTATAAAGTATTTTCTCTCTCATCAATTTTCTTATAAAAGTACCTTTTCCAAGCCAAAACAAAGGCTTTTTCGGATTCCTTTCTTCCCCTTGCTTGGAAAACGACTAAGAAGCTGTGGAGGATCAGGAGGACGACCCCCAACCTGTTGGTAAGGTTCTTGACCTCCTTTCACCTTGAATCCATGGTGAAAATCGAAAATCAATGCATGAATTCTTCATATCTTGATCCCCTCTTCAATTCTAACCAATTCTTTTCACTCAAAGCTTGAGGATGACCCTTGGAATAGTGAAAAGAGTTGCATCCACCATTGTTTCCGTGATATTGGAGCTTTGGATCTCAATTGGAGGCGGGTTTTATAACTTGAACCCTTAATTTTATTATTGCAATAAATTCCTTATCAATTGGTAATCATTTCTACATTTCTGAAATTAAGTTTGGTTGATTGATGCAATCTCCATGGAAATCACGGTAGATTTCATGAGTTTGAAGCTTGATGATTATGACATCATCATAAGCACAAACCTCCCCAAATATCTATGGCAAACCATTTCAATGTTGGGACCAAAATGTTTCACCAAACTGTTTGGTGACCAAATAGTTTGCAAACCGTTTGGTGGTTTGGGATGGTTGACCATTTGAAATGGTTGACCGTTTGAAGCTATATGCTTTGGTACTTGGATCTTGATCCAATGGTTTTAATTAGTTGATATTTAAGGTTTCAATTGTGAATGATTCCTTAATTGCAAACCCTAATCGGTTAAGTGCTGATTTTGAAATTGTTTGAGATGATGTTTTGGGTTGATTGACCCAAACAGTTTCAAAACCGTTTGGGGATCACCCAAACGGTCTCAAGACTGTTTGGGAGTCACCCAAGACCGTTTGGAGGTCTAGGGTAAGTATGGCTATGTGTTTGAAGGTCCAAAGGTACCAAATTGAATTGCAACTAAGTGCTGATTTGATAATCAATCCAATGGTCCAAAACCCTAATTGGATGTCATGGATTTTGATGATGGAATGGGAAAACGGTCTCAAGACTGTTTGGAGATCAACCAAACGGTATCAAGACCGTTTGGTGGTCATCCAAGACCGTGTGAGGTCAGGTCACATCATGTGATGATGATAGTTCATTGATTTCAATTGATTTGATTCCTCAATGTCAACCATTGATGGATCCTCGATTTCAAACTCTAAGTGATGGTTTATTGATTATCAAACCTAGTTCAATTAGGTTCATAACCCTAAATTAAAGGTCTAATTGAATGATGATTCAATGATCCAATCGATGAATGCTTTAGTGGTTCAATTTATAATTGGTTCATGGATTGAAACATTGAGTCGATTGAGTGTTGAAGTACCTTTTTGGTCCATGCGATTTTGAGAAGGTTTGGACCAAATGATCTCAAGACCGTTTGGGACCAAATGATATCAAGACCATTTGGGACCAAACGATTTCAAACCGTTTGGAGGCCCAAAGTGCAAATGATTTCAATACCTACTTTGTCCAATTGGTTTCAAGTACAACTTGTTCAAATGATTTTCAACCAATTGATGTATGAGAACCAAGATCATTGAGGGTCTAAGTAATTAACTTTGTGAAGATAAACATGGTTAATCCATTTGAATACCTCATGTAATTGAAGGTCCAATCTGGTGAACCTATTTAGATACTTAATGCATTTGAAGATTTCAATGGTTAACCCAATTGATCACTTTGTGGAATTGAAAGTTTAATTGGTCAATTCTTTTGAATTCATTATATAATTGATGGTTTAATTGATTAGAGTATTTGGACATCTAATATGATCAAAGGTCAATCAGCTATGTGATTAATAAATATATAGACCCATGATGATTGTGAAGGTTAACCGTAGCTATGTGTGCTCAAGTGAAGAGTTGACCTAGATTAATCTTGGAGTAGTTAACATCCTAAAGAGGATGAGAGAGAGAATGAGAGAGATGAATGCTTATATAATTAAGCCCTAATTCTCTCATTATGAGTAAACTATGTGATAATGGATGATCCATAATAATGAGATCATGAAACCCTAATCAATGAGCCTTAACCCTAATTAGAGCAATGCTATGTGTGAAACCCTAATTAGAGCAATGCTATGTGTGAAACCCTAATTAGAGCAATGCTATGTGTGAAACCCTAATTAGAGCAATGCTATGTGTGATACTCTAATTAGAACAAAGCTATGTGTGAAACCCTAATCTAGGGCAAAGCTGAGTGTTATCATAAATCCATGGTGATGATGTAATCCTAACTTAGTGTAACAATGAAGGAAACCCTAATTTAATGGGAATTGTATATCCTAACCCTAATTTGGGTATGATGAAAGAGAAACCCCACTTGGATGTTAATGATAAACCCTAATCCTTAAAATGGGATAAAGGTATATGAAACCCTAATATAGTGTTGTGCTACTAATTCTATGTGAAGTCCATCCACTGGGTGATGTGTTGTCAAATTCTAATTTCACATAATACTAGGTGAATCCTTGATATAGAAGGATGATTATGTAAAACTCTATTGGAGAATAATACTATGTGAAATCCAAAAATGTATGGAATATTCTATTTGAATCCTCAAATTATAAATATGGAGAATACTATTCTTAATTAAGCTAAAGGGGTTGGATGATGGCAGCCATGGTGGTGTAAAACGGTCGTGGTGATCCTCTATAGCACGACCGTGCAAGGTAGAACGACTGTGGTGGCTTTCCCTTGCATGGTCTTTCTTGACTACACGGCCGTGGTTCTCTATGCTCAACTTGAAGTTGATTTTCAAGTGACCTAGTATGGCCGTTTTGTTAGTTCCTAACTTAAGGATGAGTCCATAGTTTTGGCAATGGTTGTATATTCTAAGTGAAGTGACTAATGACCACTACCTTGCATGATGAATGTGATGATCTAGTGCATAAGTATTAGGATGAGGAATACCCTAATACAAGCTAAGTGAATAAACTCAAGTAAGATGAAGGTGTTGAGGGAAGTGATACATGAAGGTATGATAGATATCACATCCAACACCCCAATACTGGAATATGTTGATGTGTTATAAGTCCAATATAATTGGATGAATGACACATGAGAATCACATTTTTAGGTGGACACGGATGAGGAGGCATGAATCCTTCAGTAGGTGAAGGACAACAACAACAGCAACAGGGACATCAGTGAAGTCTCAGGTGGAGACACTGGCTATTATGCCTTGTATAGATGTAGATAGAGTCCTATGTGTCATATCTGTACTCTCAGGTCCTCAGAGTAGTAGTTAGTGCTTTCGAGATTTTGACTCAGTGCCTCAAGATTTTATACTGCCTGTGTTTAACTTGACATGATAGTTAATGCTTGTAACTCTCAGAAAGAGATGATACAGAATATGTACCTTCGAACAAGAATGTAAATGTGTTACTTTGGTTCTATGTGAGAAAGATTTCCTTTGATGGATTTCTTGATAAAAAGGTTTTAATTTTTAGTGATTTTTGGTAATCCGCTATTTAGTGAACGCTTCCGCATTAGTTAATTATGTTTTCATGAGTTGTATGCCACAATTAAGTGGTATCCGATCTCTAGGTTCGCTGAGTCTATAGAGACATAGGACTAAGGTTGTAGAGTCTGTTCTAAGTGTCTTCCAGTTAGTCTGATAGTATCTTCTGCTCACATAGGAGAAGAAGAACTTGAAGATGTGTGGACCACATGAAGAACATGTTGTAGAGGGCAACACTGCTGCACCAGGAGGAGGTACAGGAGACAATAATAGAGAGGAGCCCGTACCTGAACAGCCCTAGTTCAATCAAGCTGACATGGGGAACCCAGCTCTCCAAGCCATGTTTGGGCAGTATATGGCTGCCATGACTTACATGACAGATAGGATGCAAGTACCTGCACCTAGGGCATCAACTCACCATGAGGGCTATGGAGCCGACAAAACTTTTGAGAGACTTCTCCGGGTTGGAGCCATAGATTATGTTGGAACATTTGATCTAGCAGATGCTGATTTGTGGCTGACAGAATTGGAAAAGGCTTTCAGGATTCTTGATATCCCTGAAGCTAAAAAGGTAAGACATGTTGTGTACCTCCTAAAAGGGAGTGCTGGTCATTGGTGGATGATAGAGGAAGATAAGAGACCAGGTGAAGAAATTGGATGGGAGGCATTCCGACGAGAATTCTTCAGTAGATACTTCCCTAAGACATATCTAGATGAGAAGATTTATCAATTTGAAAGGATCAAACAAGGGAAAATGAACGTTAGCAAGTATGAAGCCAAGTTCATGGAGTTGTTGCAGTTTTGTCTGCAAATGGCAGTTAATGATGAGGAAATAATTCAACATTTTGAGAAAAGGTTGAACGTTGAACTGACCACTCCTGTGTCTGCTTTAGAGAACAGGGAGAGGTTTGCCACCTTTGTGGAATCAGTAAGGAGGATAGAGAGGTCTGAAATCGAGAAACGACAGACTAGTGGCAAGAAAGTGTAAATCAGACTCCAAAACAAAGGTTCGAAAGTTTTACGAAGTCAAGATTTTCCGCATCGGCAACATCATCGAGATTCCATACCCAGACACAATGGATGTCAAGTATGGATAGGGATCATAGTAATGTTCCAAATAGAGCCTCCAACATAGCATCACCATCGGTATCTGGACCTCACTGACCCTATTTTGCACCTAGGATCTGTTATCAATGTAGACAACCGGGACATCTAGTAAAGGATTGTCCAGGCGGGAATCCAATGATGACCCAACCTCAGGGGCAGAGTCAACAAGGATCGCAAAGAAGGTAGTTTCCTAGTAACAATAGAGGACGTGGACAAACGTCCCAGACATGTCAGATGAAATAAATTCATTCTGATATTTCATTTTCTAATTCTATGTGTCAAAGATATAAAAGTAGTTGTTTTTGAACTTCCTTTGACTAGTCCCATAAGGACACAAGGGAGATGAGAACTTATATCTTACTCAGTGTTCCTTAAAATGTTTTAATAATCTTCCTTATCTATGTGTTGAAAGATGAGATATAGAAGTGATGCCTGCAGAAAATTTAAGAATGGAAAATCATGTGTGTATAATGATATGAAAAGTGAGGAATATGATAGTAAATAAAGTGCATATTACCTAATCTCAATACTTATATACCCTGGCCAGGTATATGATTATTGAAGATAAGGCAAGTATGAGACTCTTAGATTATTATCTTTTTGATTACTCTGATCAAGTAGTCATTCTGAAACAATCTAGAGAGTATAATGAAAGTAAAAGGAAAAGCTATGTGAACATTCCCAACTAAAAGGAAGAGCTATGTGAACATTCCCAACTAAAAAGGAAGAGCTATGTGAACATTCCCAACTAAAAGTAAAAGCTATGTGAACATTCCCAACTAAAAAGGAAGAGCTATGTGAACATTCCCAACTAAAAGGAAAAGCTATGTGAACATTCCCAACTAAAACGAAAAGCTATGTGAACATTCCCAACTAAAGGGAAGAGCTATGTGAACATTCCCAACTAAAAGGAAGAGCTATGTGAACATTCCCAACTAAAAAGGAAGATCTATGTGAACATTCCCAACTAAAAGGAAGAGCTATGTGAACATTCCCAACTAAAAAGGAAGAGCTATGTGAACATTCCCAACTAAAAGGAAAAGCTATGTGAACATTCCCAACTAAAAAGGAAGAGCTATGTGAACATTCCCAACTAAAAGGAAAAGCTATGTGAACATTCCCAACTAAAAGGAAAATCTATGTGAACATTCCCAACTAAAAAGGAAGATCTATGTGAACATTCCCAACTAAAAGGAAAAGCTATGTGAACATTCCCAACTAAAAGGAAAAGCTATGTGAACATTCCCAACTAAAAGGAAAAGCTATGTGAACATTCCCAACAATAAGGAAAAGCTAAGTGAACATTCCCAATTACATAGAGTTTGCTAAGTGAACTTTATGAATAAAGGATTTATGAGTGAATTATCTTTGTTAGATATATATGTTTTTCTTTAGGTAAATATTCTTGAGTAATAATTGAAGTATGTTCTTTTATGCTTCTTCCTTTCAACAATATGGACATCATATGTTAGTGGTTTATGCTTTGCATAAATATAAACATTGATAAGTTTGAATTAATGAAAGAAACTTTGTGTGGATTATATGATCCATGATATCTCTATAATATTAAGATATTATGTGGAGACTAGAGGGTATGATAACTGAATAAATCTGTCCCTCCTTTTTCTGGGATTTCGGGGACAAAATCCTTGTTAGGGGTTTATAATTTGTAACATCCATGACCTGAGTTATGTGTTAACCCTAGATGTTTTGCCTAATAAGGTTGAGTAGATACTTAATCTGATCTTGGGAAAAGTAATTAGGGCTCATGAGAAACTTATGTTTCAATTTTGGTCCTGTTTGAACAATGTTGAAGCAATGTTTGCTTATTTTGGACTAAAGTGCAAATTACCCAAGTTGAGGGGTTAAATTGCAAATGTTGCATGATGAGATGTTCCTATGATGTTGAGACATCATAAGAATGAATATTAGGTAGTGGTATGGTTTTCACAAGCTTGGGCACCAAGATTAAGCTTGTAAAGCAATCCTTGTACATTAAAACCTAGTTTTGGTGTAATGTGTAATTTACCCAAAACATAGGGTTCAATATGCAAATTACCACTTCAACAAGGTCCCTAATTTTATTTGCATATTTTAGAGCAAATAAAATGAGAGGGTAGCCTCAATTGAATTAAGTTGGAGGAGAGAGAATCTTGATATTAAATAATCAAGATTTAATCCTAAGTGAAACCCTAATTTAATTTTGGGCAAAAATGAATGTATTAAATTAAAGGGCCTTCAACCAAAATTAAAATGGTTGGATTCAGATGTGTTTGGATGAGTTTAAAGCCTTGCAAAGGCACGAGCATATCCTAAGGAGGTGAAATCCCACTCACCATTATTATAAGGAAAATAATTTCCACTCACATATGGATATTCTTATTATAAGGGTTAAGGTGCTTAATTTCTTTTCCCTTAATTCATGGATAATGGAAGGGAGCTCGGTGGGGATATAGATTCCCTTGCATGCAAGAAACCAAGGGGGAAGTGGTGGCAACAAATTTGGAATTAAAAGACTTTTATAAAGTATTTTCTCTCTCATCAATTTTCTTATAAAAGTACCTTTTCCAAGCCAAAACAAAGGATTTTTCGGATTCCTTTCTTTCCCCTTGCTTGGAAAACGACTAAGGAGCTGTGGAGGATCAGGAGGACGACCCCCAACCTGTTGCTAAGGAACTTGACCTCCTTTCACCTTGAATCCATGGTGAAAATCGAAAATCAATGCATGAATTCTTCATATCTTGATCCCCTCTTCAATTCTAACCAATTCTTTTCACTCAAAGCTTGAGTAAGACCCTTGGAATAGTGAAAAGAGTTGAATCCACCATTGTTTCCGTTATCTTGGAGCTTTGGAGCTTAATTGGAGGCGGGTTTTATAACTTGAACCCTTAATTTTATTATTGCAATTAATTCCTTATCAATTGGTGATCATTTCTACATTTCCGAAATTAAGTTTGGTTTATTGATGCAATCTCCATGGAAATCATAGTAGATTTCGTGAGTTTGAAGCTTGATTATGATGACATCATCATAAGCGCACACCTCCCCAAATATCTAGGGCAAACGGTTTCAATGTTGGGACCAAACGATTTCACCAAACCGTCTGGTGACCAAACAGTTTGCAAACCGTTTGGTAGTTTGGGTCCCAAACTATTTGGGATGGTTGACCGTTTGAAGATATATGCTGTGGTGCTTGGATCTTGGTCCAATAGTTTTAATTGGTTGATCTTGAAGGTTTCAATTGTGAATGATTGCTTAATTGCAAACCCTAATCGGCTAAGTGCTGATTTTGAAATTATTTGAGTTGATGTTTTGGGTTGATTGACCCAAACAGTTTCAAAACCGTTTGCGGATCACCCAAACGGCCTCAAGACCATTTTGGAGTCACCCAAGACCGTTTGTAGGTCTAGGGTTAAGTATGGCTATGTGTTTGAATGTCCAAAGGTACCTAATTGAATTGCAACTAAGTGCTGATTTGATAATCAATCCAATGGTCCAAAACCCTAATTGGATGTCATGGATTTTGATGATGGAATGGGAAAACGGTCTCAAGAACGTTTGGAGATCAACCAAACGGTCTCAACACCGTTTGGTGGTCATCCAAGACCGTTTGAGGTCAGGTCACATCATGTGATGATGATAGTTCATTGATTTCAATTGATTTGATTCCACAATGTCAACCATTGATGGATCCTCGATTTCAAACTCTAAGTGATGGTTTCTTGATTATCAAACCTAGTTCAATTGGGTTCAAAATACTAAATTAAAGGTCTAATTGAATGGTGATTCAGTGATCCAATCGATGAATGCTTTAGTGGTTCAATTTATAATTGGTTCATGGATTGAAACATTGAGTCTGTGACGACCGTCTCGCAAAAACATGATTAACTAATGCGGAAGCGTTCATCAAGCAGCGGATTAGCGAAAATTACTAAAAATTAAAAAGTTTTTGCAAAGAGATCCACACATAGGAAATCTTTTCCAACAAATGCCATTGTATATCATATACATTCTGTTCCAAACGTACATATCCTGTACCATCTCTTTCCAGAGACTACATCATCAGCTGCCTTATAAACATATATGCAGGCAGCATACAAATCTCAAGGCATCAAGCCAAAACCTCAGGCTGATATATCAAAAACACTGACTAAAAACTATGAGGACCTGAGAGTACAGAGACGACACATAGGACTACTATCTATATGACTAGACAGACAATATCTCCACCTGAGATCTTATTGCTGTCCCTGCTGTTATTGTTGCTGCTGCTCTTTCCATGTTCTAGGGTTTCTGCTCTGCCTTTCATGCATACCTAAAAATGTTTCCCACGGGGGTGAGACAATTGTAAATTGCCCCAACGAGAGATATAACTCTCTGCCAGAAACATTGTTATAGCAGATTATGAAATTAAACTGAGCAGGGGTTACTTTTACATTAATAGGCAGAATTATTCTTCATAAAACAGAATAAGAAAATCTCTATTTTCAATAAGATCATTGCATCTACCCATGGTAGACTCATAGTTCATCCATCTACTTATAATGAATACAACAGATATGAATAATAATCAATGAACTATAGATATATAATAGAAATGTAACATCAGCCAAGTTCTCTAGCATAACTTATTAACACAAATGCTACAAAGAAACATGATACTTGTTACCCAAGCATCACACATGGCTCACAAGGCCATTCATATCTTGTCACCTCTCACTAGGCAACAACTTATTCACATGGTTCATAAGACCATTCACATCTTGTCACCTCTCACTAGGCAACAACTTATTCACATGGCTCATAAGGCCATTCACATCTTGTCACCTCTCACTAGGCAACAGCTTATTCACATGGTTCATAAGACCATTCACATCTTGTCACCTCTCACTAGGCAACAACTTATTCACATGGTTCATAAGACCATTCACATCTTGTCACCTCTCACTAGGCAACAACTTATTCACATGGTTCATAAAATCCGTACACATTGTTACTTTTATTAAGCAACAACAACATTAACGCACAAAAAGCCAATCAACATTTATTATATAAATGTCACAGCCCAAACTTGGCTATATTCATCATCTCATCATACCTGCATGGTTATTAGGCATGATAACAGTCATACAAGATATTCATCACATCATGTGATACAATAGTAACACCATCATTCCTTAACCAGGAATTAGGGTTCACTATCAAACATGGCTTATCATTCCCTTTTCCCCAAATTAGGGTTAGGGTTCCCCATTTCTCATTAATTCAGACCCTCTTGAGTTAACCAACTTTATCTTGTATTAAGGTATTTTCCCTCTTAATACATTCCATCACAGAATACTCACCCTTAGCATATAATGCATAGGCCACACATTAGAATTGTCCAACTATCTCACATGATATGGACTTATCTTAGTTTAAGGCATAACTTTATTATAAAGTTGCCTATAAACAATCGCAATGATACACCCCCAACTAGGGTTTCACAAGGATACACCCTCAACCAGGGTTCACAATGATACACCCTCCACTAGGGTTTCACAAGGTTACACCCTCAACCAGGGTTCACAATGATACACCCTCCACCAGGGTTTCACAAGGATACACCCTCAACTAGGGTTTACTAACATCCTAATTAGTGATTTCACATGTAGACAACCTCTTATTAAGGTTATACATTGAATCAGCCTCAATTAGGGTTTACATCATGTATGGGGTCCATGCATTTGTTATGCATTAATGACTAGTACCATTAAAGGTATCTCCCACCTAATCACATTAGGTTTTCAAAAAGGTTTGATCAATTATACCTTCAATAACATGAGGTATCCAATTGAATTAACCAAATTGAACCACACTCAATTCTAATCAATGGAACTTCAACCAATTGGATCATCAACTCCATCATCATTTGAATCACGGCTCACCCCTCAATTGGGACTTCAATTATGGTCTTATCTCAATGAGATTAGGGTTTATAAACATCAATTAGAGCTTTGAAGTTGATCATCAATCATGCTACTAATTGTGTTTCAATTGATTGCATTGGACCTTCAACCATTGAATTCATGGAACCAATCATCTATTGGACCTATGATCATACTTCAATTGAGTTTAATAGGTCAACCTTCAACTAATTTGACCCTCAATTGACCCTCAATTGGTCATCAATTAGGGCTTGATTCAATTGAATTAGGGTTTAGAATTGATGATCCTACAATACTAATCAATGTAGAACTAGTTGCATTGAAACCATTGAACCATCATCCAAATTGGGTATGACCTGACCCCAAACGGTCTTGAGGTCGTTTGGATGACCTCCAAACGGTCTTGAGACCGTTTTCCCATCATATCACTCAAATCCAAGCCATCCAATTAAGGTTTGGATCATTGGATTGATCACCAAATCGGCATTGCATTGTATAACAACTTGGTACCTTTAGACCTTCAAACACCTAACCATACTCAACCCTAGACCTCCAAACGGTCTTGGGTGACCACAAAACGGTGTTGAGACCGTTTGGATGAGCTCCAAACGGTCTTGATACCGTTTGGCCCATCCAACCTTTGGATTCTAGTGAAAAATCATCATGGATTGGTCTATCGAGTTGATCAACAGATCAGCACTACATTGCAATATGATTAGTACCTTTGGACCTTCAATTGGTCAACTATACTTGACCCCAGACCTCCAAACGGTCTTGGGGTGATCCCCAAACGGTCTTGAAACCGTTTGGGCTAATCAACCCAAAATCTCAACTTAACTCATTGGAATTTCAGCACTGTTTTCAATTAGGGTTTGCCTAATTGAATAGTCTTCAACTCATGATTCCTTGGGATTTAATCCCTCAAATTCGGTGAGTCATTATATCACATCATTAGAAACAGTAATACCAAACAGTCAACGCTTGGTCAACGCACTCAAACGGTCTTGAGACCGTTTGCCCAAAATGTTCAATTAAATCAGATTGAAAATCAGCACTTAATCCAATTATGTTTCCCTAATTGATTAGGCTTCAACTCACGATTCCTTTGGAGTTAATCCCTCGAATTTGGAGGGTTATTAATAAAAATAATTAGGAACAGGAATCCCAAACGGTCAACGCTTGGTCAACCATATCAAATGGTCTTGAAACCGTTTTCTCAACCAGGTCAAGTTAATCAGGTTGAAAATCAGCACATAATTCAATCCGATTGCCTAATTGATTGGCCTTCAACTCTCGATTCCTTTGGAGTTAATACCTCAAATTTGGAGGTCTATCAGCCTACTTATTTAGGAACAAAATTCCCAAACGGTCAACGCTTGGTCAACCATCTCAAACGGTCTTGAAACCGTTTTCTCCCAAACGGTTTCAAACCGTTTGCCCTTAAATGGTTTGCTGAAACCGCATAGCCAATCAAATTAAAACGATTTGGAGTAGCTATCAAAATGGTTTTGCTTGGTAATTTTATTTGGATAAGCATATAGGTTGATGTCATCATCCCCTTCCTTCGAACAACCAAGAACAGCAACCGTTCTTGATGTAAATTGCAGCAAAGAAACAAGAGTGTATCAAATTGAAGAAATCAATCAACAAAGCATAGAGAATTGATGCAATAGCAATGTTTAAGGGTTTGAGTTATAAAACCCGCCTCCAATTGAGCTCCAAAGCTCCAAGCTCACGCCATTAATGGTGGATGAAGCTCTTGCAACTCCCCCTAGGCTCGTCCTCAATCTTTTGATTGCAAAAGTTGGCTAGGGTTGAAGAGGAGATCGAAATAAGAAGGAATCCATAATTTATTTTCGATTTCCACCATGAAATCAAGGAGAACGAAGGTCAAGGGCTTACCCACAGGTTAAGGACGTGCTACCTGCTCCTCCCTAGCTCCTTGGTCGGTTTTGCAAGCAAGGGGAAGAAGAAAATCCGAAAAAGGCCTTGGTTTGGGCTTGGAAATGGCACTTTTATAAAGAAATTGATGAGAGAGAATATGCCTTATAAAAATCCAATTAATCCAAAAATTATGGCCGCCTCTTCCCCCTCAACTCCATGGATACGAGGCATATCCCTTTGACTTTAATTCTCCTTCATTATCCTCAATTTAAAGAAAAGCAAATTAAGCACCTTAATGCTTATTATATTAATATCCCATATGTGAGTGGAAATTACTTTTCTTTATAATAAGGTGAGTGGAATTTCACCTACTTAAGATATTTTCGTTCCTTAACTTGGCAAAGGAACGTCCATCCTTATTCAAAATCAACCCAAAACATTTTTGTTGAAATCCCTTCAATTATTTTTATTCATTTTTGCCCTAAATTGAATTAGGGTTTCAATTAGGATTAAATCTTGATTATTTTAATATCAAGATTCTCTCTCCTACATCTTAATTCAAATGAGAAGTAACTCTCATTTTCTTTGCTCTACATGATGCCAAGAAACATTAGGGACTTTATTGAAGTGGTAATTTGCATATTAAACCCTAGATTTTGGGTATATTGCACTTTTCACCAAAACTAGGTTTTAATGCACAACATTGCTTTACAAGCTTAATCTTGGTGCCCAAGCTTGTGGAAACCATACCACTACATCACATTCATTATTATGATGTCTTAACATCAGAGGAACATCTTATCATGAAACATGTTCAAGTTAACCCCTCGAATTGGGTAATTTGCACTTTAGTCCAAAATAAGCAAACATTGCTTCAACATTGCTCAAACATGACCAAAATTGAAACATAAGTTTCTTATGAGGCCTAATTACTTTTCCCAAGATAAGATTAAGAATCTACTCAACCTTATTAGACAAAACATCTAGGGTTAATTCATAACCCAGGTCAGGGATGTTACAAATTATAAACCCCTAACAAGGATTTCGTCCTCGAAATCCCAGGAAAAGGAGGAACAGATTGTTCATTAATCATGCCTTCAAGTCTCCACATATCATCTTAATATCCTGGAGATATTATGAACTCTGTTATTCCACACAAAGCTCCTTTCATTAATTCCTCCCTATCACTGTTTATGTTTATGCAAAGCATAAACCCCTAACATATGATGTCCATGTCATTGAAAGGAAGAAGCATAAAAGAACATACTTCAATAATCACTCAAGAATACTTATCAAAAGGAAAAACATATATATCTAACATAGATAATTCACTTATAAAACTCTATGTAATTGGGAATGTTCACATAGTTCTTCCTATTAGTTAGGAATGTCACATAGCTTTTCCCTTTTTGTTTAGGGTTGGGATTGCACAAAGCATCTTCCTTTATTGGAATTGCATAAAGCATATTCCTTTATTGGAATTTCACAAAGCATATTCCTTTATTGGAATTGCACAAAGCATCTTCCTTTATTGGAATTGCACAAAGCATCTTCCTTTATTGGAATTGCACAAAGCATCTTCCTTTATTGGAATTGCACAAAGCATCTTCCTTTATTGGAATTGCACAAAGCATATTCCTTTATTGGAATTGCACAAAGCATCTTCCTTTATTGGAATTGCACAAAGCATCTTCCTTTATTGGAATTGCACAAAGCATCTTCCTTTATTGGAATTGCACAAAGCATCTTCCTTTATTGGAATTGCACAAAGCATCTTCCTTTATTGGAATTGCACAAAGCATCTTCCTTTATTGGAATTGCACAAAGAATCTTCCTTTATTGGAATTGCACAAAGCATCTTCCTTTATTGATTCCATATTTCTTATTTCATGATACTCATTAGATTGTATCAGAATGACTGCTTGATCAGAGCAATAAAAAAGATAACAATCTAAGAGTTTCATACTTGCCTTATTTACAATAATCATATACCTGGCCAGGGTATACAAGTATTGTAAGATCAGGTAGTATGTACCTTATTTACTATCATATTCCTCACTTTTCATACCATTATACATACATGATTTTCCATTCCTAGATTTCCTCCAGGCATCATTTTCTAAATCTCATCTTATGGCCCCTCCTTGGGCACTACCATCACAGATATACTGTTTGTCTAAACTCATGGCAGAGTCTACTTTCTTGCCAAAAGTTAATCTTTTCCATATTTTCCCTTGTTCCAACATGACTATGTCATTCAGGAATCCTTTCAAAGCCAAAAGCTTATGTATTAAGGACTGGTGACCTAGGTTGTAACACCAATATCCAGTCTTCTTTATGCATCACCGTTGCCCTGATTTGCCCAATAAGAGCATGATCCTAGGATTCTCTATCCTGATCAGGTCTTAATGGGGATTTTCAGGCACTCATTCTATTCTTGCATGATCCTTGCACCACTTCTTGGTGCAACAACATTGCCCTAAGCAATGTGTTCCTTGTGCTCTCCAGTCATTTTAAAACTTTACCCTTTCTCTGCACAAGCAGAAATCTTTATAGGGTATACTGGAGGACACTAACACAGACTCGATACCTTAGTCCTATGTATCTGTAGACTCAGCGAACCTAGAGCTCTGATACCACTTAATTGTGACGACCGTCTTGCAAAAACATGATTAACTAATGCGGAAGCGTTCATCAAGCAGCGGATTAGTGAAAATCACTAAAAATGAAATTTTTTTTGCAAAGAGATCCACACATAGGAAATCTTTTCCAACAAATGCCATTGTATATCATATACATTCTGTTTCAAACGTACATATCCTATACCATCTCTTTCCAGAGACTACATCATCAGCTGCCTTATAAACATATATGCAGGCAGCATACAAATCTCAAGGCATCAAGCCAAAACCTCAGACTGATATATCAAAAACACTGACTAAAAACTCCGAGGACCTGAGAGTACAGAGACGACACATAGGACTACTATATATATGACTAGACAGACAATATCTCCACCTGAGATCTTATTGATGTCCCTGCTGTTGCTGTTGCTGCTGCTCTTTCCCTGTTCTAGGGTTTCTGCTCTGCCTTTCATGCATACCTAAAAATGTTTCCCACGGGGGTGAGATAATTGTAAATTGCCCCAGCGAGAGATATAACTCTCCGCCAGAAACATTGTTATAGCAGATTATGAAATTAAACTGAGCAGAGGTTACTTTTACATTAATAGGCAGAATTATTCTTCATAAAACAGAATAAGAAAATCTCTATTTTCAATAAGAGCATTGCATCTACCCATGGTAGACTCATAGTTCATCCATCTACTTGTAGTGAATACAACAAATATGAATAATCATCAATGAACTATAGATATATAACAGAAATGTAACATCAGCCAAGTTCTCTAGCATAACTTATTAACATAAATGCTACAAAGAAACATGATACTTGTTACTCAAGCATCACACATGGCTCACAAGGCCATTCATATCTTGTCACCTCTCACTAGGCAACAACTTATTCACATGGTTCATAATACCATTCACATCTTGTCACCTCTCACTAGGCAACAACTTATTCACATGGCTCACAAGGCCATTCACATCTTGTCACCTCTCACTAGGCAACAACTTATTCACATGGTTCATAAGACCATTCACATCTTGTCACCTCTCACTAGGCAACATCTTATTCACATGGTTCATAAGACCATTCACATCTTGTCACCTCTCACTAGGCAACAACTTATTCACATGGTTCATAAAATCCGTACACATTGTTACTTTTATTAAGCAACAACAACATTAACGCACAAAAAGCCAATCAACATTTATTATATAAATGTCACAGCCCAAACTTGGCTATATTCATCATCTCATCATACCTTCATGGTTATTAGGCATGATAACAATCATACAAGATATTCATCACATCATGTGATACAATAGTAACACCATCATTCCTTAACAAGGAATTAGGGTTCACAATCAAACATGGCTTATCATTCCCTTTTCCCCAAATTAGGGTTAGGGTTCCCCATTTCTCATTAATTCAGACCCTCTTGAGTTAACCAACTTTATCTTGTATTCAGGTATTTGACCTCTTAATACATTCCATCACAGAATACTCACCCTTAGAATATAATGCATAGGCCACACATTAGAATTGTCCAACTATCTCACATGATATGGACTTATCTTAGTTTAAGGCATAACTTTATTATAAAGTTGCCTATAAACAATCGCAATGATACACCCTCAACTAGGGTTTCACAAGGATACACCCTCAACCAGGGTTCACAATGATACACCCTCCACTAGGGTTTCACAAGGTTACACCCTCAACCAGGGTTCACAATGATACACCCTCCACTAGGGTTTCACAAGGATACACCCTCAACTAGGGTTTACTAACATCCTAATTAGTGATTTCACATGTAGACAACCTCTTATTAAGGTTATACATTGAATCAGCCTCAATTAGGGTTTACATCATGTATTGGGTCCATGCATTTGTTATGCATTAATGACTAGTACCATTAAAGGTATCTCCCACCTAATCACATTAGGTTTTTAAAAAGGTTTGATCAATTAGACCTTCAATAACATGAGGTTTCCAATTGAATTAACCAAATTGAACCACACTCAATTCTAATCAATGGAACTTCAACCAATTGGATCATCAACTCCATCATCATTTGAATCACGGCTCACCCCTCAATTGGGACTTCAATTATGGTCTTATCTCAATGGGATTAGGGTTTATAAACACCAATTAGAGCTTTGAAGTTGATCATCAATCATGCTACTAATTGTGTTTCAATTGATTGCATTGGACCTTCAACCATTGAATTCATGGAACCAATCATCAATTGGACCTATGATCATACTTCAATTGAGTTTAATAGGTCAACCTTCAACTAATTTGACCCTCAATTGGTCATCAATTAGGGCTTGATTCAATTGAATTAGGGTTTAGAATTGATGATCCTTCAATACTAATCAATGTAGAACTAGTTGCATTGAAACCATTGAACCATCATCCAAATTGGGTATGACCTGACCCCAAACGGTCTTGAGGTCGTTTGGATGACCTCCAAACGGTCTTGAGACCGTTTTCCCATCATATCACTCAAATCCAAGCCATCCAATTAAGGTTTGGATCATTGGATTGATCACCAAATCGGCATTGCATTGTATAACAACTTGGTACCTTTAGACCTTCAAACACCTAACCATACTCAACCCTAGACCTCCAAACGGTCTTGGGTGACCACAAAACGGTCTTGAGACCATTTGGATGAGCTCCAAACGGTCTTGATACCGTTTGGCCCATCCAACCTTTGGATTCTAGTGAAAAATCATCATGGATTGGTCTATCGAGTTGATCAACAGATCAGCACTACATTGCAATATGATTAGTACCTTTGGACCTTCAATTGGTCAACTATACTTGACCCCAGACCTCCAAACGGTCTTGGGGTGATCCCCAAACGGTCTTGAAACCGTTTGGGCTAATCAACCCAAAATCTCAACTTAACTCATTGGAATTTCAGCACTGTTTTCAATTAGGGTTTGCCTAATTGAATAGTCTTCAACTCATGATTCCTTGGGAGTTAATCCCTCAAATTCGGTGAGTCATTATATCACATAATTAGAAACATTAATACCAAACAGTCAACGCTTGGTCAACGCACTCAAATGGTCTTGAGACCGTTTGCCCAAAAAGTTCAATTAAATCAGATTGAAAATCAGCACTTAATCCAATTATGTTTCCCTAATTGATTAGGCTTCAACTCACGATTCCTTTGGAGTTAATCCCTCAAATTTGGAGGGTTATTAATAAAAATAATTAGGAACAGGAATACCAAACGGTCAACGCTTGGTCAACCATATCAAATGGTCTTGAAACCGTTTTCTCAACCAGGTCAAGTTAATCAGGTTGAAAATCAGCACATAATTCAATCCGATTGCCTAATTGATTGGCCTTCAACTCTCGATTCCTTTGGAGTTAATACCTCAAATTTGGAGGTCTATCAGCCTACTTATTTAGGAACAAAATTCCCAAACGGTCAACGCTTGGTCAACCATCTCAAACGGTCTTGAAACCGTTTTCTCCCAAACGGTTTCAAACCGTTTGCCCTTAAATGGTTTGCTGAAACCGCATAGCCAATCAAATTAAAACGATTTGGAGTAGCTATCAAAACGGTTTTGCTTGGTAATTTTATTTGGATAAGCATATAGGTTGATGTCATCATCCCCTTCCTTCGAACAACCAAGAACAGCAACCGTTCTTGATGTAAATTGCAGCAAAGAAACAAGAGTGTATCAAATTGAAGAAATCAATCAACAAAGCATAGAGAATTGATGCAATAGCAATGTTTAAGGGTTTGAGTTATAAAACCCGCCTCCAATTGAGCTCCAAAGCTCCAAGCTCACGCCATTAATGGTGGATGAAGCTCTTGCAACTCCCCCTAGGCTCGTCCTCAATCTTTTGATTGCAAAAGTTGGCTAGGGTTGAAGAGGAGATCGAAATAAGAAGGAATCCATAATTTATTTTCGATTTCCACCATGAAATCAAGGAGAACGAAGGTCAAGGGCTTACCCACAGGTTGGGGACGTGCTACCTGCTCCTCCCTAGCTCCTTGGTCGGTTTTGCAAGCAAGGGGAAGAAGAAAATCCGAAAAAGGCCTTGGTTTGGGCTTGGAAATGGCACTTTTATAAAGAAATTGATGAGAGAGAATATGCCTTATAAAAATCCAATTAATCCAAAAATTATGGCCGCCTCTTCCCCCTCAACTCCATGGATACGAGGCATATCCCTTTGACTTTAATTCTCCTTCATTATCCTCAATTTAAAGAAAAGAAAATTAAGCACCTTAATGCTTATTATATTAATATCCCATATGTGAGTGGAAATTACTTTTCTTTATAATAAGGTGAGTGGAATTTCACCTACTTAAGATATTTTCGTTCCTTAACTTGGCAAAGGAACGTCCATCCTTATTCAAAATCAACCCAAAACATTTTGGTTGAAACCCCTTCAATTATTTTTATTCATTTTTGCCCTAAATTGAATTAGGGTTTCAATTAGGATTAAATCTTGATTATTTTAATATCAAGATTCTCTCTCCTACATCTTAATTCAAATGAGAAGTAACTCTCATTTTATTTGCTCTACATGATGCCAAGAAACATTAGGGACTTTATTGAAGTGGTAATTTGCATATTGAACCCTAGATTTTGGGTATATTGCACTTTTCACCAAAACTAGGTTTTAATGCACAACATTGCTTTACAAGCTTAATCTTGGTGCCCAAGCTTGTGGAAACCATACCACTACATCACATTCATTATTATGATGTATTAACATCAGAGGAACATCTTATCATGCAACATCTGCAAGTTAACCCCTCGACTTGGGTAATTTGCACTTTAGTCCAAAATAAGCAAACATTGCTTCAACATTGCTCAAACAGGACCAAAATTGAAACATAAGTTTCTTATGAGGCCTAATTACTTTTCCCAAGATAAGATTAAGAATCTACTCAACCTTATTAGACAAAAAATCTAGGGTTAATTCATAACCCAGGTCAGGGATGTTACAGAGTCGAGTGAGTGTTGAAGTACCTTTTTGGTCCATGCGGTTTTGAGAAGGTTTGGACCAAACGGTCTCAAGGCCGTGTGGGACCAAATGGTCTCAAGACCGTTTGGGACCAAATGATCTCAAGACCGTTTGGGACCAAACGATCTCAAACCGTTTGGAGGCCCAAAGTGCAAACGATTTCAATACCTACTTTGTCCAATTGGTTTCAAGTACAACTTGTTCAAATGGTTTTCAACCAATTGATGTATGAGAACCAAGATAATTGAGGGTCTAAGTAATTAACTTTGTGAAGATCAACATGGTTAATCCATTTGAATACCTCATGTAATTGAAGGTCCAATATGGTGAACCTATTTAGATACTTAATGCATTTGAATATTTCAATGGTTAACCCAATTGATCACTTTGTGGAATTGAAAGTTTAATTGGTCAATTCTTTTGAATTCATTATATAATTGATGGTTTAATTGATTAGACCATTTGGACATCTAATATGATCAAAGGTCAATCAGCTATGTGATTAATAAAGATGTAGACCCATGATGATTGTGAAGGTTAACCCTAACTATGCGTACTCAAGTGAAGAGTTGACCTAGATTAATATTGGAGTAGTTAACATCCTAAAGAGGATGAGAGAGAGAATGAGAGAGATGAATGCTTATATAATTAAGCCCTAATTCTCTCATTATGAGTAAACTATGTGATAATGGTTGATCCATAATAATGAGATCATGAAACCCTAATCAATGAGCCTTAACCCTAATTAGAGCAATGCTATGTGTGAAACCCTAATTAGAGCAATGCTATGTGTGAAACCCTAATTAGAGCAATGCTATGTGTGAGACTCTAATTAGAATAAAGCTATGTGTGAAACCCTAATCTAGGGCAAAGCTGAGTGTTATCATAAATCCAGGGTGATGATGTAATCCTAACTTAGTGTAACAATGAAGGAAACCGTAATTTAATGGGAATTGTATATCCAAACCCTAATTTGGGTATGATGAAAGAGAAACCCCACTTGGATGTGAATGATAAACCCTAATCCCTAAAATGGGATAAATGTATATGAAACCCTAATATAGGGTTGTGCTACTAATTCTATGTGAAGTCCTTCCACTGGGTGATGTGTTGTGAAATTCTAATTTCACATAATACTAGGTGAATCCTTGATATAGAAGGATGGTTATGTAAAACACTATTGGAGAATAATACTATGTGAAATCCACAAATGTATGGAATATTCTATGTGAATCCTCAAATTATAAATATGGAGAATACTATTCTTAATTAAGCTAAAGGGGTTGGATGATGGCAGCCATGGTGGTATAAAACGGTCGTGGTGATCCTCTGTAGCACGATCGTGCAAGGTAGCATGGCTGTGGTGGCTTTCCCTTACACGGTCGTTCTTGACTACACGACCATGGTGCTCTATGATCAACTTGAAGTTGATTTGCAAGTGACCTAGTATGGCCGTTTTGTTAGTTCCTAACTTAAGGATGAGTCCATAGTTTTGGAAATGGTTGTATATTCTAAGTGAAGTGACTAATGACCACTACCTTGCATGATGAATGTGATGATCTAGTGCATAGGTATTAGGATGAGGAATACCCTAATACAAGCTAAGTGAATAAACTCAAGTAAGATGAAGGTGTTGAGGGAAGTGATACATCAAGGTATGATAGATATCACATCCAACACCCCAATACTGGAATACCTTGATGTGTTATAAGTCCAATATAATTGGATGAATGACACATGCGATGTGTCATATAAATGGTTACATTGATATGTAATGTACTCTGTTGAATGTAGGCTAACATGCCTTATGAAAAGGTTAATCTAAACCTATAAACTATGATGTAATCATATTTTGGTAAAGAAGAGAGAGAAACTCAAGCTATGTGTTGATAATTCATTTAATGATGAATGATGAGAATAAAGAGTATGATTGAATACTTATGATTATTCATATTGATTCCTTGCTATGTGAACCCTGATACAGAGTAATGCTATGTGAAACTTTAATACAAGTCAATGCTATGTGATCCCTAATACAAGGTAATTCTATGTGAAATCCTATGACAAGTTAATGCTATGTAAACCCTAATACAGAGTATTACTATGTGAAATTATAATACAAGATAATCCTATGTGAAGTTCACATACAGACTAATGGGTTATGAATGTAATAAGATAACCCTTGTATTGCATGGTACTGATATGTAATTGTATCATGATTACTAATCATGCAGATATGTTGAGATTATGAGCATAGCCAGGTATGAGCTATGATGTTCTGTATATTGAAAATGTTCTATTGGCCTTATAAGTTTTCATATGCCTTATTTCTTAGTGAGAGGTAACCCATAATTAATGAGTTATGAGTGTCACATGATGTGATAATTATCTTAGATTGTTTTATGAGCTTTATAAGTCATAATATGCCTTGTTTCCTAATAAGGGGTAATGAGAGGTGGTATGAGCTTTGTGAACTATGTGCAACACTTTGTGTAGCAAGAATTATAATTTTCTTGGTCAGATGACCTAAAGGTATGGAGTTATCTTATAAATGGTAACAAGTGTTCTATGATGAGATGAGGGTTCAAATACCCAGATTCTATAATCATAATGATGAACTTGTTAAGAAATGGAATTTTACTTGATGAGTTGAGGGATTAAGATCCCAATACTTTGTGAGAAGAGTATGGCTACATGCCATGAATCCACTATGACAATACTAGGCATTAGATATATGATCTAAGCCTGAAGAGAGTTAATGTTGTGGTGATGATTCTATAGTGAATAAATGTTATACATGTTCTTCATATTCCTTAAAGGATAAGTGACATGTTGTTCTTTCAAGTTACAGCTGCAATGTTTTTAGATAAGAATAATATTCTAATCAGTTAGACATTGAATTAGCTGCTGTCAATCAAATATGATTCCTATGTGCATATTTATCTTCTTAAGCTGCAATAATAATGTTTCTGGCGGAGAGTTATATCTCTCGCTGGGGCAATTTACAATTGTCTCACCCCGTGGGAATCACATTTTTAGGTGGATGCGGACGAGGAGGCAGGAATCCTTCAGTAGGTGAAGGACAGCAATAGCAACAGCAGTATAGTGACCGTCTCGCAAAAATAGGATTAACTAATGCGGAAGCGAATTATTTGCAGCGGATTACTAAAAATCACTAAAAATTAAAACTTTTTGCAAAGAGATCCTCACATAGGAAATCTTTTCCAATAAGAACCATTGTATAACATTTACATTCTGGTTCAAACGTACATAACATGTACCATCTATTTTAGAGATTACATCATCAAATGTCTTATAAACATTATATGAATCTCGAGGCATCAAGCCAAAACCTCAGATTTATTCATAAAACACTGACTAAAAACTCCGAGGACCTGAGAGTACAGAGACGACACATAGGACTTTCTAACTACATAACTTGACAGGCAATATCTCGACCTTAGATATTACTGCTGTCCTTGCTGTTACTGCTGCTATCTATTCCCTGTAATGAGATTCTGCTTCTTTGTCCGCGTCCACTTAAAAAGTTGGATCCCACGGGGGTGAGACAATTGTAAATTGCCCCAGCGGGAGATATAACTCTCTGCCAAAACATTGTTATAGTAGTTTATTAAAATAAACTAAGTAGAAGGATTTATAAATATATAAATAATAGCAGGTAAATCACTTGTATGAACAAAGTGAAGTAATCTCCTTTTTCAAGGATAACGTTGCATCTACTCATGGTAGACTCATAGTTCATCCATCTACTTGTAATGAATATAACAGATATGAACAAAATCAATGAACTACATATATATAATAGAAATGTAACATCAACCAATGAATTTCCGTATTCAATCCTTAAGCAAACATGCTATACGGATGATTTCATTTTACAAACACACTTATGCCCTGAGGAGATGAGATATACCTCTCATGCTCCAACCGACCACTGCGAAGTCGAAATCGGTACCATACAAGGTCAATGGAAGAGCCGGATTCCCATGACCACCCACATCTCGGTCAGCGTGAGATCACATGCAGGACATCTTGTGTCTCTGCTAAATATAGCTTTCCAGAGTGTACTGGAAACTTCGCTATCAGAGTTACAGTGGCGTGCTGCACTCTCTTCACGATCATGAGATTTCATGTTTATCTCCACCGATCCGACATTAACATTATTGGGAGATGTGTATGACATCTAACCCAATCATCGGGAGATTCATAATACAACCATCCCGGTACATATAATGAAGGATTGAGAGATTTAATGTTTATCTCACATCAATTCCTCCATTAGGGCGTAAGGATATTCGCGCCCATAACCCCCACATACTCAAAAGTATGCTCTCCAGGAGTTCCCTTAGGAAAACCTGTTTCACCATCATTTAACTTCTGACAATGATGGATCTATGGTCAGGGCCCTTCATGATATCATTATACTTGATTATTTAAGTACATTATGGCATTCCTTTTAGCATCAGTCAAGTTCTCAAACATAACTTATTACAACAATGCTATAAAGAGACATGTACTACTTTCATCAGATATTTATCAATCTTTCAAAGACCTTGGGCACTCAGTCCCTCATTTCAAAACTGGGAATTCTCATCCCTTCACATTCTCATCACCATAATCATATGGTTCTGGGTATTCAAACCCTTAACTCATCATTGAGCATTAATACACCTTTTTCAGGTAACTATCACCTTCAGGTCATCTGACCAAGGCATTCATGATACTTGTTACACAAGCATCACACCTGGCTCACAAGGCCATGAAATATCTTGTCACCTCTTTCTAGGCAACAACTTGCTCATATGACTCATAGAATCCTTACACGTTGTTACTTTTACTAAGCAACAACAACATTAAGGCTCATAATGCCAATCAACATTTATTATATAAATGTCGTAGCTCAAATCTAGCTATGTTCATTACCTCATCATACCTGCATGGTTATTAGGCATGATAACAGTCATACAAGGTATTCATCACATCATATGATATAATAGTAACACCATTATTCCTTTTCTAGGAATTAGGGTTTACTATCAAACATGGCTTATCATTCCCTTTACCCAAGTTAGGGTTAGGGTTCCCCTTTTCTCATTAATTAGGGTTTCATGATTATATAATCTATCCAACCCTTAATTCATTAATCCATACCTTTGGGGCATTCAAAGGTATCATATTTAATTATTCAAGAACATTACTTTCATCATATAGCATTAATGATCATCAATTCAAGGTATGAGTTCATTCCTCATCCTCATCATGGTATGATTGTATCACACACATCATTTGGGCTTAACCCCATTCTCAAGGTACATTAATTAACACTCATCAAGTGCAACAACTCATTACAGTACATTGTAATAGTTGCATAACACACTTCATATGTTTCTTACCCAATTATATTGGATTTGGAGTACATCAAGGTATATAAACCCTGAAGTGCTGAATGTGATAACTATCATATCTAGATATATCACTTACTCATTATATCATATTCTCTTGAGTTAACCAACTTATATTGTATTAAGGTATTTCCCTCGTAATACATTCCATCACTAAAATCTCACCTTTAGCATATAATGCATAGGCCACACATTAGAATTGTCCATCTATCTTTAATGATTTGGACTCGTCTAATGCTAAAGACATTGTTTACAATTAAGTTACATATAATCAACCACATGAAATGTTTCACCTTTATAAGGTCATTTCTTTTATCTCATCATTAGGATTTCCTTGCATCCTTATTTAAAATTAGAATTATGATCCATTGTCATATTGCCCAGAATTAGGGCTTTATGTATAATGACTTACATTAGAGTCTCATATTCCTTCACCCTTCTTAGGGCCTCTTATTACAACATAACATCAGAACATTATGTGATGTTAGTTCTTAATCATGGTTTCTCATAGAATCACCCTCAAATAGGGTTTCACATGGATTCACCCTCAATTAGGGTTTCTCATGGATTCACCCTCAATTAGGGTTTCACATGGAATCACCCTCAACTAGGGTTTTACATGTAATTACATGACATCACCTTAATTTTGATTCTCATATCACATCACCACATCAATGTTCCATATACCTCATTCTAACTTAGGGTTTCTCATAACATAACCCTAGAATAGGATTTCACATGGAATCATCCTTAATTAGGATTTCCACTATAATCACCCACAATTTGGGTTTACAATCCATCTCCAATAGGATTTCATTCAATTATTCATAATTAGAGATTCACTATTCATCCCAATTAGGGTTTTACATCTCTTTTCCCTAAATTGGAGTTTCACACATCACTACCCTAGATTAGGGTTATATCCTCACCCTGGATTAGGGTTACATTTAGAATTTCTCTCAATTAGGGTTAGAATTCAATAACCCTGTCAATTAGGGTATGTATTCATGATTAGGGTTTCATGATCTCTCTAATTAAGGATCATACCCTTAATCACCTCATGAATTCTATTCATGTTAAGAATTCATGCTAACATCATCTCAACTTGATAAGGTCATATCATCCCTTCAATCAAGTACATACAACTATGAATGACATCGTGTACCAAGTCATTGATCCTATAGGCAATTAGGGTTCATCCCTTAATCGGCACTAATCACTTAGGTACTATTAGGGTTTCAACCTTTGTACCTTCAATGATCATCATTACTAATCATCATTGGGTCAATGAATCATTCATCATCTCTATTCTCAAGAGATTCAATCACCTTGGACCTCCATTACATAAGGTATCCAATTGAATTGATCAATTGAGTCGTCAATTACAACAAGTGTCTAGGTGGATTAACCAATTGAGTCCTCAATCAACTTTGACTACTTGAGCCCCAAACAGTCATGGTCCTTCAAGGTTCAAACGATTTGAAACCATTTGGTAAAGGTGGTGCTTGAGACTATTTGCCCAAGCAAGTAGGTGAAGACCGTTTGCCCAAGTTTGACTTTTGAAACCACATGGGCACAAACGGTTTGGGATCGTTTGGTCCCAAACAGTCTTGAGACCGTTTGGACTCAAATGGTCTTGAGACCGTTTGGTCCAAACCTCCTCAAAACCGCATGGACCAAAGCTGGTCTCAACTACACCAATTGGTTTAGGGTTCTCAATATTGATTCCTTCAATCATTGAATTCATGGAACCAATCATCAATTGGACCTATCCTCCTACTTCAATTGAGTTAAATAGGTCAACATTCAACTGATTTGACCCTCAATTGACCCTCAACTAGTCCTCAATTAGAGTTTGAATCAATTGAATTAGGGTTTGGAATCGATGATCCTTCAACACTAATTAATGCAAGATTAGTTACTTTGGAACCATTGAACCATCATCCAAATTGAACAATTCCTGACCCCAAACGGTCTTGAGGTCGTTTGTATGACCCCCAAACGGTCTTGGAACCATTTTCCCATCACATCATCAAAATCCAAGTCAACCAATTACGGTTTGGATCATTGGATTGATCACCAAATCAGCAACTGATTACACTTTAACTTAGTATCATTGGATCATCAATTGCTTAACCATACCCACCCCTAGACCTCCAAACGGTCTTGGATGACCTCCAAACGGTCTTGAGACCATTTGGATGAGCTCCAAACAGTCTTGAGACCGTTTGTCTCATCCAACCCTTGGATTCTAGTGAAAAATCATTAGGGTTTGAGCTATTGAGTTGATCATCAAATCATCACTTAATTGCAAAGTGATTTGGTACCTTTAGACCTTCAATTGGTCCACCATGCTTAACCCTGGACCTCCAAATGGTCTTGGGTGATACACAAATGGTCTTGGGTGATACCCAAATGGTCTTGAGACCGTTTGGGTGATCCCCAAACGGTTTGGAAACCATTTGGGCCAATCAACCCAAAGTATCAACTCATTCAATTGCAAAATCAACACTTAGCCGATTAGGGTTTATACCATATGTTTGAATCTTCAAATACTTAACCATACTCAACCCTGGACCAACAAACGGTCTTGGTTGACCTACAAAAGGTCTTGAGACCGTTTGGGTGATTCCCAAACGGTTTTGAAACCGTTTGGGCTAATTAACCCAAAAAGTCAAATCAATCAAGTTGAAAATCAGCACTTAATCCAATTAGGGTTTGCCTAATTGATTAGCCTTCAACTCATGATAACTTTGGAATTAATCCATAAAATTTGGTGGGTTATCAACCAACATAATTAGGAACAGGATTCGAAAACGGTCAACTATTGGTCAATTCCCCCAAATGGTTTTGAAACCGTTTGGTCTCATGCGGTTTGGTGAAACCGTTTGCTTCTAAACGGTTTGAAACTGTTTGCTCCCAAACGGTTTGGGAAACCGTTTGAGCAACCCAAACAAGATCGTTTGCATTGGATATTTAGAGAGGTGTGTGCTTATAATATTGAACCTCTGAAATCACAAAACATGCTATGGTTTCCATGGAAATTGCATCCATCAACCAAATCAATTATTTCAATTATGGAAATGATCATTATTTGATAAGGAATTGAACGCAATAACAAAATCAAGGGTTCAAGTTATAAAACCCGCCTCCAATTGAGCTCCAAAGCTCCATGTCCACGGAAAAAATGGTGGAGCAACTCCTTTCACCATTCCAAGTCTCGTCCTCAAGGTTTGAGTGAAAAGAAATGGTTAGAATTGAAGAGGAATAGGAAGAAATCCATAATTTATTTTCGATTTCCACCATGGAATCAAGGTGAAATGGATCATGAACCTTACCAACAGGTTGGGGGTCGTCCTACTGATCCTACCAAGCTCCCTTGGTCGTTTCCCAAGCAAGGAGAAGAAGTGGGGTCGAAAAAGCCTTCTATTTGGCTTGTAAAAGGTCTTTTTATAAAAATTCAATGAGAGAGAATGTACTTTGCAAAAATCCAATTAATCCCAAAAATGTGGCCGCCTTTTCCCCCTTATCTTCCTTAGGGACGAGGCTATCTTGTTTGCCTCTTATCCTCTCAATTATCCATGATTTAAAGAAAAGCAAATCAAGCACCTTAAATCATATTATATTAATATCCATATGTGAGTGGATATTTCTTTTTCTTATAAAATTGTGTGTGAGTTATCCACTCCCTTGGATATTTTCGTGATCCTTGCAAAGATCAAGGACGTCACAAATACATCTGAATCCAACCATTTTAATTTTGGTTGAAGGCCCTTTAATTAATACATTTATTTTTGCCCTAAATCGAATTAGGGTTTCAATTAGGATTAAATCTTGATTATTTTAATATCAAGATTCTCTCTCCTCAAACTTAATT
Organism: Alisma plantago-aquatica; assembly: GCA_963693085.1. Classification (NCBI taxonomy): domain Eukaryota; kingdom Viridiplantae; phylum Streptophyta; class Magnoliopsida; order Alismatales; family Alismataceae; genus Alisma; species Alisma plantago-aquatica. The sequence continues at coordinate 210,356,106 of OY856409.1, forward strand.
CAAATGAGGCGCCCCTCTCATTTTATTTGATCTACTTGATGACAAGAAACATTAGGGACCTTATTGAAGTGGTAAGTTACATATTAAACCCTAGGTTTTGGGTAAATTGCACTTTACACCAAAACTAGGTTTTAATGCACAAACCTTGCTTTATGAGCGCTTTCTTGGTACTCAGGCTACCATAAGCCATGCATTTGCATCATCTTCATTCTCATGATGCTTCAACACATGAGGAACATATTATCATGCACACGTTTCACTTAAACCCCTCAACTTGGGTAATTTGCACTTTAGTCCAAAACAAACAAAACATTGATTTCAACAATGTTCAAAAAGGACTAGAATTGCAACATAGGTTCCTCTTGAGGCCTAATTACTTTTCACAAGATGAGATTAAACATTTAATCACATTTCTTAATTAAAACACCTAGGGTTAGAGTATAACCCATGTCAGGGGTGTTACAAATTATAAACCCCTAATAAGGATTTCGTCCTCGAAATCCAGATAAAGGAAGACAGATGTATTTTATTCATCATACTATCTAGTCTTCACATATCACCTCCTTATTATGGAGACACCATCAAACTTTTATCAGCACAAGGTGTTTCTATACAAGATTCTCATAGAATCAACATACAAGGCACATGCTCCACTGTTCCTCATCATTGACCATAAAGTCAACTTTGTGTCAAATAACACTTTTCTCGTTCAGAGAAACATCATGCATTCTTTATTAATATCATGTTTATGCAGAGCATAAACCCCTAACATATGATGTTCATATTGTTTTATATATTTAGACTAATTTCACAGTTGACCACTCCAGGTAGCCAACCTAACCCATCTGATAACTCTCAGACACCAGAATCTTTCACCTTGGTATCTATCACATGTGTTGGAAACACATCATTATATCTCTTCCTTTCATCTTGGAACATTAATTGTTTCATATGTCCTTATCTTAGGACCAAAGTCCAAGATAACTGATACTTTTCTAAGTATCCTTCACATGAACATATTTATCTTATGCACATCAAGTGTCCTAAGACCCACTTGATTGCCATGTCCCTTAAAGGAAAGAAAACAAGGATTCATATTCCTATTATTGTTTCATGTATTTTTAGCTATTCATGAACCATTTACTCTTTATCTCATCCTAGGTTCCTTGCCTTTAGCATTGGAATTTTTAAGGATGATTACATGCCATTATCCCTTTCTTTATTATTATCTAGCATGTTTATGATCATCTCATGATCTCATCACATTTCCCATTTCCTCATTATGGGAAAGATCTTTATTATGCTGGAAGCATTATTGAAGAGGGTCCATCTCCCTCATTCTTATTCTTGTCTTATGAGGAGTACATTTTTAGTTCCTCATACAACATGCTCATCTGAGATTATCTCAAGCTTCTCTTTCTTATGCATGGGATATGACACATTTATTCATTCCAGATTTCTGATTTCATGATACTCATTAGATTGTCTCAGAATGACTACTTGATCAGAGCAATAAAAAAGACAACAATCTAAGAGTTTCCATACCCACTTTATCATCAATAGTTGTATACCTGGCCATGGTTTACAAGTACTGAGATCAAGTAGTATGCACTTTGTCTACTATCATATTCCTTGCTTTTATCATAAGCATAAAATTTAACATCCCTAGATTTTATCCAGGCATCTCTTCTATACCTCTTCCTCTTTCATAGAGGTAAGATCAATATAGAGCATTTAAAAGAATACTGAACATAATTGAAATTCTAGTTCTCATCATTTCTTCCCTATATAGCAACCAATAGGGAAAACAAAATCAACAATCCTCCTTTTTATAACAAAAAGGGTTTAGTGTACTCGACATGTACACATTAATAGCATACCTTGTCCTCACATCATGGTCTTATTACTGAAGCAAAAACTAAGCCATGGAATCTTACAGGTGAAAGGTTAAGACCTTTGCACTTATTTAGTGGCTACTTCCCTGGTACACTAGGCATTTATTGCACTATTAATACCAAAAACTTTGGCTTTTTAGATCCATTAGGCAAATGTCTCTAAAATTATAGAGACCATTCCCTACTTTTTCAGCTTATTGCCCCTTCTTAGGCACTACCATCACAGATTTATTATCTATCTAAACTCATGGCAGAGTCTACTTTCTTGCCATAAGTTAATCTTTTCCATATTTTCCCTTGTTCCAACATGACTAAGTCATTTAGGAACTCTTTTAAAGCTCAAGCTTTCTGTATTAAGGACTGATAACCTAGATCGTAAGGCTAGTATCCAGTCCACTTATATGCATTACTGTTGCCCCAATCTGCCCAACAAGAGCATGATCATAGGATTCTCTATCCTGATCAGGTCTTAATGGGGATTCCCAGGCACTCATTCTATTCTTGCTTGATCCCTTACACCTCTTCTTGGTGCAACAACATTGCTCCCAGCAATGTGTTCCTTGTGTTCTCCAGTCATTTTAACTTTTACCCTTTCTCTGTACAAGCAGAAATCATTATCGGATATACTGGAGGACACTATCACAGACTCGATACCTTAGTCCTATGTCTCTGTAGACTCAGCGAACCTAGATCTCTGATACCACTAATTGTAGCAACCGTCTCACGAAAATAGGATTAACTAATGCGGAAGTGAATTATTTGCAGCGGATTACTGAAAATCACTGAAAATTAAAACTTTTTGCAAAGAGATCCTCACATAGGAAATCTTTTCCAATAAGAACCATTGCATAACATTTACTTTTTGGTTCAAATGTACATAACCTGTACCATCTCTTTTCAGAGATTACATCATCAACTGTCTTATAAACATTATATACAGACAATATACAAATCTCGAGGCATCAAGCCAAAACCTCAGATTGATTCATAAAACACTGACTAAAAACTCCGAGGACCTGAGAGTACAGAGACGACACATAGGACTTTCTAACTACATAACTTGACAGGTAGTATCTCCACCTGAGATATTACTGCTATCCTTGCTATCACTACTGCTGTCTATTCCCTGTAATGAGATTCTGCTTCTTTGTCCACGTCCACCTAAAAAGTTGGATCCCACGGGGGTGAGACAATTGTAAATTGCCCCAGCGGGAGATATAACTCTCCGCCAAAACATTGTTATAGCAGTTTATTAAAATAAACTAAGCAGAAAGATTTTTAAATATATAAATAATAGCAGGTAAATCACTTGTATGAACAAAGTGAAGTAATCTCCTTTTTAAAGGATAACGTTGCATCTACTCATGGTAGACTCGTAGTTCATCCATCTACTTGTAATGAATACAATAGATATGAACAAAATCAATGAACTACAAATATATAATAGAAATGTAACATCAACCAATGAATTTTTGTATTCAATCCTTAAGCAAACATGCTATACGGCTGATTTCATTTGACAAACACACTTATTCCCTAAGGAGATGAGATATACCGCTCATGCTCCAACCGACCACTGTGAAGTCGAAATCGATACCATACAAGGTTAATGGAAGGGCCGGATTCCCATGACCTCCCACATCTCGGTCAACACAAGATTACATGCAGGACGTCTTGTGTCTCTACTAAATATAGATTTCTAGAGTATACTGGCAACTTTGCAATTAGAGTTACAGTGGCGTGCTGCACTCTCTTCGCGATCGTGAGATTTCGTGTTTATCTCCACCGATCCCACATTAACATTATTGGGAGATGTGTACGACATCTAACCCAATCATCAGGAGATTCGTGATACATCCATCCCGATACATATAATGAAGGATTGAGAGATTTAATGTTTATCTCACATCAATTCCTCCATTAGGGCGTAAGGATATTCAAGCCCATAACCCCCACATACTCAAAAGTATGCTCTCCAGGAGTTCCCTTAGGAAAACCTGTTTCACCATCATTTAACTTCTGACAATGATGGATCTATGGTCAGGGCTCTTCATGATATCATTATACTTGATTATTTAAGTACATTATGTCATTCTTTTTAGCATCAGTCAAGTTCTCAAACATAACTTATTACAACAATGCTATAAAAAGACATGTACTACTTTCATCAGATATTTATCAGTCTTTCAAAGACCTTGGGGACTCAGTCCCTCATTTCAAAACTGGGAATTCTCATCCCTTCACATTCTCATCACCATAATCATATGGTTCTGGGTATTCAAACCCTTAACTCATCATTAAGCATTAATACACCTTTTTCAGGTAACTATCACCTTCAGGTCATCTGACCAAGGCATTCATGATACTTGTTACACAAGCATCACACCTGGCTCACAAGGCCATGAAATATCTTGTCACCTCTTTCTAGGCAACAACTTGCTCATATGACTCATAGAATCCTTACATGTTGTTACTTTTACTAAGCAACAACAACATTAAGGCTCATAATGCCAATCAACATTTATTATATAAATGTCGTAGCTCAAATCTAGATATGTTCATTATCTCATCATACCTACATGGTTATTAGGCATGATAACAGTCATACAAGGTATTCATCACATCATATAATACAATAGTAACACCATTATTCCTTTTCCAGGAATTAGGGTTTACTACCAAATAGGGCTTATCATTCCCTTTACCCAAGTCAGGGTTAGGGTTCCCCTTTTCTCATTAATTAGGGTTTCATGATTATATAATCTATCCAACCCTTAATTAATTAATCCATACCTCTGGGGCATTCAAAGGTATCATATTTAATTATTCAAGAACATTACTTTCATCATATAACATTAATGATCATCAATTCAAGGTATGAGTTCATTCCTCATCCTCATCATGGTATGATTATATCATACACATCATTTGGGCTTAACTCCATTCTCAAGGTACATTAAATAACACTCATCAAGTGCAACAGCTCATTACATTACATTGTAATAGTTGCATAACACACTTCATATGTTTCTTACCCAATTATATTGGATTTGGAGTACATCAAGGTATATAAACCCTGAAGTGCTGAATGTGATAACTATCATATCTAGATATATCACTTACTCATTATATCAGATTCTCTTGAGTTAACCAACTTATCTTGTATTAAGGTATTTCCCTCTTAATACATTCCATCACTAAACTCTCACCTTTAGCATATAATACATAGGCCACACATTAAAATTTTCCATCTATATTTAATGATATGGACTTGTCTAATGCTAAAGACATTGTTTACAATTAAGTTACATATAATCAACCACATGAAATGTTTCACCTTTATAAGGTCATTTCTTTTATCTCATCATTAGGATTTCCTTGCATCCTTATTTAAAATTAGAATTATGATCCATTGTCATATTGCCCAGAATTAGGGCTTTATGTATAATGACTTACATTAGAGTCTCATATTCCTTCACCCTTCTTAGGGCCTCTTATTACAACATAACATCAGAACATTATGTGATGTTAGTTCTTAATCAGGGTTTCTCATAGAATCACCCTCAACTAGGGTTTCACATGGATTCACCCTCAATTAGGGTTTCTCATGGATTCACCCTCAATTAGGGTTTCACATGGAATCACCCTCAAATAGGGTTTTACATGTGATTACATGACATCACCTTAAGTTTGATTCTCATATCACATCACCACATCAATGTTCCATATACCTCATTCTAACTTAGGGTTTCTCATTACATAACCCTAGAATAGGATTTCACATGGAATCATCCTTAATTAAGATTTCCACTATAGTCACCCACAATTTGGGTTTACAATCCATCTCCATTAGTATTTCATTCAATTATTCATAATTAGAGATTCACTATTCATCCCAATTAGGGGTTTACATCTCTTTTCCCTAAATTGGAGTTTCACACATCACTACCCTAGATTAGGGCTATATCCTCACCCTGGATTAGGGTTACATTTAGAATTTCTCTCAATTAGGGTTAGAATTCAATAACCCTGTCAATTAGGGTATATATTCATGATTAGGGTTTCATGATCTCTCTACTTAAGGATCATACCCTTAATCACCTCATGAATTATATTCATGTTAAGAATTCATGCTAACATCATCTCAACTTGATAAGGTCATATCATCCCTTCAATCAAGTACATACAACTATGAATGACATCGTGTACCAAGTCATTGATCCTATAGGCAATTAGGGTTCATCCCTTAATTGGCACTAATCACTTAGGTACTATTAGGGTTTCAACCTTTGTACCTTCAATGATCATCATTGGGTCAATGAATCATTCATCATCTCTATTCTCAAGAGATTCAATTACCTTGGACCTCCATTACATAAGGTATCCAATTGAATTGATCAATTGAGTCCTCAATTACAACAAGTGTCTAGGTGAATTAACCAATTGAGTCCTCAATTAACTTTGAATACTTGAGCCCAAACGGTCTTGGTCCTTCAAGGTTGAAATAGTTTGAAACCGTTTGGTAAAAGTGGTGCTTCAAGTTATAAAACCCATCTCCAATTGAGATCCAAAGCTCCATGACCACGGCAACAATGGGGGATACAACTCCTTTCACCATTCCAAGGCTCTTACTCAAGGTTTGAGTGAAAAGGAATGGTTAGAATTGAAGAGGAGATCGAAATAGGAAGAAATCCATAATTTATTTTCGATTTCCACCATGGAATCAAGGTGAAATGGATCAAGAACCTTACCAAAAGGTCGGTGGTCGTCCTCCTGATCCTCCCAAGCTCCCGTGGTCGTTTCCCAAGCAAGGAGAAGAAGTGGGGTCGAAAAAGCCTTCTATTTGGCTTGTAAAAGGTCCTTTTATAAAAATTCTTTGAGAGAGAATGTACTTTGCAAAAATCCAATTAATCCCAAAAATGTGGCTGCCTCTCCCCCCTTATCTTCCTTAGGGACGAGGATATCTTGTTTGCCTCTTATCCCTCTCAATTATCCATGATTTAAAGAAAAGCAAATCAAGCACCTTAAATCATATTATATTAATATCCATATGTGAGTGGATATTTCTTTTTCTTATAAAATTGTGTGTGAGTTATCCACTCCCTTGGATATTTTTGTGGTCCTTGCAAAGCTCAAGGACGTCACACATACATATGAATCCAACCATTTTAATTTTGGTTGAAGGACCTTTAATTAATACATTTATTTTTGCCCTAAATCGAATTAGGGTTTCAATTAGGATTAAATCTTGATTATTTTAATATCAAGATTCTCTCTCCTCAAACTTAATTCAAATGAGGCGTCCCTCTCATTTTCTTTGCTCTACTTGATGACAAGAAACATTAGGGACCTTATTGAAGTGGTAATTTACATATTGAACCCTAGGTTTTGGGTAAATTGCACTTTACACCAAAACTAGGTTTTAATGCACAAACCTTGCTTTATCAGCTCTTTCTTGGTACTCAGGCTACCATAAGCCATACCTTTGCATCATCTTAATTGTCATGATGCTTCAACACATGAGGAACATATTATCATGCACAATTTGTGCTTAAACCCCTCAACTCGGGTAATTTGCACTTTAGTCCAAAACAAATAAAACATTGATTTCAACAATGTTCAAAAAGGACTAGAATTGCAATATAGGTTCCTCTTGAGGCCTAATTACTTTTCACAAGATGAGATTAAACATTTAATCACCTTTATTAATTAAAACACCTAGGGTTAGAGTATAACCCAGGTCAGGGGTGTTACAAGCAGGGACAACAGTGAAGTCTCAGGTGGAGACACTGGCTGTTATGCCTTGTATAGATGTAGATAGAGTCCTATGTGTCGTCTCTGTACTCTCAGGTCCTCAGAGTAGTAGTTAGTGCTTTCAAGATTTTGACTTAGTGCCTCGAGATTTTATACTGCCTGTGTTTAACTTGACATGATAGTTAATGCTTGTAACTCTCAGAAAGAGATGATACAGAATATGTACCTTCGAACAAGAATGTAAATGTGTTACTTTGGTTCTATGTGAGAAAGTTTTCCTTTGATGGATTTCTTGATAAAAAGGTTTTATTTTTTAGTGATTTTTGGTAATCCGCTGTTTAGTGAACGCTTCCGCATTAGTTAATTATGTTTTCATGAGTTGTATGCCACAATTAAGTGGGTTCAGAGCTATAGGTTCGCTGAGTCTACAGAGACATAGGACTAAGGTTGTAGAGTCTGTTCTAAGTGTCTTGCAGTTAGTCTGATAGTACTTCTACTCACATAGGAGAAGAAGAACTTGATAATGTCTGGACCACATGAAGAACATGCTGCAAAGGGCAGCACTGCTACACCAAGAGGAGGTGCAGGAGACAATAATATAGAGGAGCCCGTACCTGAATAGCCGTAGTTCAATCAAGCTGACATGGGGAACCCAGCTATCCAAGCCATGTTTGGGCAGTATATGGCTGCCATGACTTACATGACAGATAGGATGCAAGTACCTGCACCTAGGATGCAAGTACTTACACCCAAGCCATGTTAGATATATATGTTTTTCTATTGGTAAATATTCTTGAATAATGATTGAAGTATGTTATTTTATGCTTCTTTCTTTTAACAATATGGACATCATATGTTAGGGGTTTATGCTTTGCATAAATATAAACATTTGATAAGGTTGAATTAATGAAAGGAACTTTGTGTGGATTATAGGATCCATGATATCTCCATAATATTAAGATATAATGTGGAGACTTGAGGGTATGATAACTGAATAAATCTGTCCCTCCTTTTTCTGGGATTTCGGGGACGAAATCCTTGTTAGGGGTTTATAATTTGTAACATCCCTGACCTGGGTTATGTGTTAACCCTAGATGTTTTACCTAATAAGGTTGCGTAGATACTTAATCTAATCTTGGGAAAAGTAATTAGGGCTCATGAGAAACTTATGTTTCAATTTTGGTCATGTTTGAACAATGTTGAAGCAATGTTTGCTTATTTTGGACTAAAGTGCAAATTACCCAATGTTTGCAAATGTTGGATGATAAGATGTTCCTATGATGTTGAGACATCATTAGAATGAATATTATGTAGTGGTATGGTTTTCACAAGCTTGGACACCAAGATTAAGCTTGTAAAGCAATCCTTGTACATTAAAACCTAGTTTTGGTGTAATGTGCAATTTACCCAAAACCTAGGGTTCAATATAAAAATTACTACTTCAACAAGGTCCCTAATTTTTCTTGGAATCTTGTAGAGCAAATAAAATGAGAGGGGCGCCTCATTTGAATTAAGTTGGAGGAGAGAGAATCTTGATATTAAAATAATCAAGATTTAATCCTAAGTGAAACCCTAATTTAATTTAGGGCAAAAATGAATGTATTAAATTAAAGGGCCTTCAAACAAAATTAAAATGGTTGGATTCAGATGTGTGTGGAAGAGTTTAAAGCCTTGCAAAGGCACGAGCATATCCTAAGGAGGTGAAATCCCACTCACCATTATTATAAGGAAAAAAATTTCCACTCACATATGGATATTCTTATTATAAGGGTTAAGGTGCTTAATTTATTCTCCATTAATTCATGGATAATGGAAGGGAGCTTGGTGGGGATAGATATTCCCTTGCATGCAAGAAACCAATGGGGAAGTGGTGGCAGCAATTTTGGAATTAAAAGACTTTTATAAAGTATTTTCTCTCTCATTAATTTTCTTATAAAAGTACCTTTTCCAAGCCAAAACAAAGGCTTTTTCGGATTCCTTTCTTCCCCCTTGCTTGGAAAACGACTAAGGAGCTGTGGAGGATCAGGAGGACGACCCACAACCTGTTGATAAGGTTCTTGACCTCCTTTCACCTTGAATCCATGGTGAAAATAAAAAATCAATGCATGAATTCTTCATATCTTGATCCCCTCTTCAATTCTAACCAATTCTTTTCACTCAAAGCTTGAGGACGACCCTTGGAATAGTGAAAAGAGTTGCATCCACCATTTTTTCCGTGATCGTGGAGCTTTGGAGCTCAATTGGAGGTGGGTTTTATAACTTGAACCCTTAATTTTATTATTGCAATCAATTCCTTATCAATTGGTGATCATTTCTACATTTCTGAAATTAAGTTTGGTTGATTGATGCAATCTCCATGGAAATCACAGTAGATTTCGTGAGTTTGAAGCTTGATTATGATGACATCATCATAAGCACACACCTCCCCAAATATCTAGGGAAAACGGTTTCAATGTTGGGACCAAACGGTTTCACCAAACCGTTTGGTGGTTTGGGTCCCAAACTGTTTGGGATGGTTGACCATTTGAAATGGTTGACCATTTGAAGATATATGCTCTGGTACTTGGATCTTGGTCCAATGTTTTTAATTGGTTGATCTTGAAGGTTTCAATTGTGAATGATTCCTTAATTGCAAACCCTAATCGGCTAAGTGCTGATTTTAAAATTGTTTGAGATGATGTTTTGGGTTGATTGATCCAAACGGTTTCAAAACCATTTGGGGATTACCCAAACGGTCTCAAGACCGTTTTGGAGTCACCCAAGACCGTTTGGAGGTCTAGGGTTAAGTATGGCTATGTGTTTGAAGGTCGAAAGGTACCAAATTGAATTGCAACTAAGTGCTGATTTGATAATGAATCCAATGGTCCAAAACCCTAATTGGATGTCATGGATTTTGATGATGGAATGGGCAAACGGTCTCAAGACCGTTAGGAGATCAACCAAATGGTCTCAAGACCGTTTGAGGTCAGGTCACATCATGTGATGATGATAGTTCATTGATTTCAATTGATTTGATTCCATAATGTCAACCATTGATGGATCCTCGATTTCAAACTCTAAGTGATGGTTTCTTGATTATCAAACCTAGTTCAATTGGGTTCAAAATCCTAAATTAAAGGTCTAATTGAATGGTGATTCAGTGATCCAATCGATGAATGCTTTAGTGGTTCAATTTATAATTGGTTCATGGATTGAAACATTGAGTCGATTGAGTGTTGAAGTACCTTTTTGGTCCATGCGGTTTTGAGAAGGTTTGGACCAAACGGTCTCAAGACCATTTGGGACCAAATGATCTCAAGACCATTTGGGACCAAATGATCTCAAACCGTTTGGAGGCCCAAAGTGCAAAAGATTTCAATACCTACTTTGTCCAATTGGTTTCAAGTACAACTTGTTCAAATGGTTTTCAACCAATTGATGTATGAGAACCAAGATCATTGAGGGTCTAAGTAATTAACTTTGTGAAGATCAATATGGTTAATCCATTTGAATACCTCATGTAATTGAAGGTCCAATATGGTGAAACTATTTAGATACTTAATGCATTTGAAGATTTCAATGGTTAACCCAATTGATCACTTTGTGGAATTGAAAGTTTAATTGGTCAATTCTTTTGAATTCATTATATAATTGATGGTTTAATTGATTAGACCATTTGGACATCTAATATGATCAAAGGTCAATCAGCTATGTGATTAATAAAGATGTAGACCCATGATAATTGTGAAGGTTAACCCTAACTATGTGTACTCAAGTGAAGAGTTGGCCTAGATTAATATTGGAGTAGTTAACATCCTAAAGAGGATGAGAGAGAGAATGAGAGAGATGAATGCTTATATAATTAAGACCTAATTCTCTCATTATGTGTAAACTATGTGATAATGGTTGATCTATAATAATGAGATCATGAAACCCTAATCAATGAGCCTTAACCCTAATTAGAGCAATGCTATGTGTGAAACCCTAATTAGAGCAATGCTATGTGTGAAACCCTAATTAGAGCAATGCTATGTATGAAACCCTAATTAGAGAAATGCTATGTGAGAAACCCTAATTAGAGCAATGCTATGTGTGAGACTCTAATTAGAACAAAGCTATGTGTGAAACCCTAATCTAGGGCAAAGCTGGGTGTTATCATAAATCCAGGGTGATGATGTAATCCTAACTTAGTGTAACAATGAAGGAAACCCTAATTTAATGGGAATTATATATCCTAACCCTAATTTGGGTATGATGAAAGAGAAACCCCACTTGGATGTGAATGATAAACCCTAATCCCTAAAATGGGATAAAGGTATATGAAACCCTAATATAGGGTTGTGCTACTAATTCTATGTGAAGTCCTTCCACTGGGTGATGTGTTGTGAAATTCTAATTTCACATAATACTAGGTGAATCCTTGATATAGAAGGATGGTTATGTAAAACTCTATTGGAGAATAATACTATGTGAAATCCACAAATGTATGGAATATTCTATGTGAATATTCAAATTATAAATATGGGGAATACTATTCTTAATTAAGATAAAGGGGTTGGATGATGGCAGCCGTGGTGGTGCAAAACGCTCGTGGTGATCCTCTGTAGCATGACCGTGCAAGGTAGCACAACTGTAGTGGCTTTCCCTTACACGGTCGTTCTTGACTACACAGCCGTCGTGCTCTATGCTCAACTTGAAGTTTATTTGCAAGTGACCTAGTATGGCCGTTTTGTTAGTTCCTAACTTAAGGATGAGTCCATAGTTTTGGAAATGGTTGTATATTCTAAGTGAAGTGACTAATGACCACTACCTTGCATGATGAATGTGATGATCTAGTGCATAAGTACTAGGATGAGGAATACCCTAATACAAGCTAAGTGAATAAACTCAAGTAAGATGAAGGTGTTGAGGGAAGTGATACATCAAGGTATGATAGATATCACATCCAACACCCCAATACTGGTATACCTTGATGTGTTATATGTCCAATATAATTGGATGAATGACACATGAGATATGTAATATCAATGATTACATTGATATGTAATGTACTCTGTTGAATGTAGGCTAACATGCCTTATGAAAAGGTTAATCTAAACATATAAACTATGATGTAATCATATTCTAGTAAAGAAGAGAGAGAAACTCAAGCAATGTGTTGATAATTCATTTAATGATGAATGATGAGAATAAAGAATATGATTGAATACTTATGATTATTCATATTGATTCCTTGCTATGTGAACCCTGATATAGAGTGATGCTATGTGAAACTTTAATACAAGTAAATGCTATGTGATCCCTAATATAAGGTAATGCTATGTGAAATCCTATGACAAGTTAATGCTATGTAAACCCTAATACAGAGTATTACTATGTGAAATTCTAATACATGATAATCCTATGTGAAGTTCACATACAAACTAATGGGTTATGAATGTAATAAGATAACCCTTGTATTGCATGGTACTGATATGTAATTATATCATGATTACTAATCATGCAGATATGTTGAGATGATGAGCATAGCCCGGTATGAGCTATGATGTTTTGTATATTGAAAATGTTCTATTGGCCTTATAAGTTTTCATATGCCTTGTTGCTTTGTGAGAGATAACCCATAATTAATGAGTTATGTGTGTCACATGATGTGATAATTATCTTAGATTGTTTTATGAGCTTTATAAGTCATAATATGCCTTGTTGCCTAATAAGGGGTAATGAGAGGTGGTATGAGCTTTGTGAACTATGTGCAATACTTTGTGTAGCAAGAATTATAATGTTCTTGGTCAGATGACCTAAAGGTATGAAGTTATCTAATAAATGGTAACAAGTGTTCTATGATGAGATGAGGGTTCAAATACCGAGATTCCATAATCATAATGATGAACTCGTTAAGAAATGGAATTGTACTTGATGAGTTGAGGGATTAAGATCCCAATACTTTGTGAGAAGAGTATGGCTACAGGCCATGACTCCACTATGACAATACTAGGCATTAGATATATGATCTAAGCCTGAAGAGAGTTAATGATGTGGTGATGATTCTATAGTGAATAAATGTTATACATGTTCTTCATATTCCTTAAAGGATAAGTGACATGTTGTTCTTTCAAGTTACAAATGCAATGTTTTTAGATAAGAATAATATTCTAATCAGTTAGACATTGAATTAGCTGCTGTCAATCAAATATGATTCCTATGTGCATATTTATCTTCTTAAGCTGCAATAATAATGTTTCTGGTGGAGAGTTATATCTCTCGCTGGGGCAATTTACAATTGTCTCACCCCCGTGGGAATCACATTTTTAGGTGGACGCGGACGAGGAGGCAGGAATCCTTCAGTAGGTGAAGGACAACAACAACAACAACAGGTACAGTAATGAAGTCTCAGGTGGAGACACTGGCTGTTATGCCTTGTATAGATGTAGATAGAGTCCTATGTGTCGTCTCTGTACTCTCAGGTCCTCGGAGTAGTAGTTAGTGCTTTCGAGATTTTGACTCAGTGCCTCGAGATTTTATACTGCCTGTGTTTAACTTGACATGATAGTTAATGCTTGTAACTCTCAGAAAGAGATGATACGGAATATGTACCTTCGAACAAGAATGTAAATGTGTTACTTTGGTTCTATGTGATAAAGTTTTCCTTTGATGGATTTCTTGATAAAAAGGTTTTAATTTTTAGTGATTTTTGGTAATCTGCTGTTTAGTGAACGCTTCCGCATTAGTTAATTATGTTTTCATGAGTTGTATGCCACAATTAAGTAGTTTCAGAGCTCTAGGTTCGCTGAGTCTACAGAGACATAGGACTAAAGTTGTAGAGTCAGTTCTAAGTGTCTTGCAGTTAGTCTGATAGTACTTCTGCTCACATAGGAGAAGAAGAACTTAAAGATGTCTGGACCACATGAAGAACATGTTGTAGAGGGCAGCACTACTACACTAGGAGGAGGTGCATGAGACAATAATAGAGAGGAGTCTGTACCAGAACAATCCCAGTTCAATCAAGCTGACATGGGGAACCCAACTCTCCAAGCCATGTTTGGGCAGTATATGGCTGCCATGACTTACATGACAGATAGGATGCAAGTACCTGCACCTAGGGCATCATCTCACCATGAGGGCTATGGAGCCGACAAGACATTTGAGAGACTTCGTCGGGTTGGAGCCATAGATTATGCTGGTACATCTGATCCAACAGATGTTGATTTGTGGCCGACAGAACTAGAAAAGGCTTTCAGGATTCTTGATATCCCTGAAGCTGAAAAGGTAAGACATGTTGTGTACCTCCTAAAAGGGAGTGCTGGTCATTGGTGGATGATAGAGGAAGATAAGAGACCAGGTGAAGAAATTGGATGGGAGGTATTCCGACGAGAATTCGTTAGTAGATACTTCCCTAAGACGTATCTAGATGAGAAGATTTCTCAATTTGAAAGGATCAAACAAGGACAGATGAACGTTAGCGAGTATGAAGCTAAGTTCATGGATTTGTTGTGGTTTTGTCTTCAAATGGCAGTTAATGATGAGGAAAGAATTCAGCATTTTGAGAAAGGGTTGAACACTGAATTGACCACTCCTGTGTCTGCTTTAGAGAACAGGGAGAGGTTTGCCATCTTTGTGGAATCAGTAAGGAGGATAGAGAGGTCTGAAATCGAGAAATGACAAACTAGTGGCAAGAAAGTGTACACTCAGACTCAAAAACAAAGGTCCAAAAGTTTTAAGAAGCCGGGATTTTCCGCATTGGCATCATCATCGAGATTCCATACCCAGACACAATGGATATCAAGTAGGGATAGGGATCGTAGTAATGTTCCAAATAGATCCTCCAACATAGCATCAACATCGATATCTGGACCTCACAGACCCTATTTTGCACCTAGGATTTGTTATCAATGTAGACAACCAGGACATCTAGTAAAGGATTGTCCAGGCAGAAATCCAATGATGACTCAACCTCAGGGGCAGAGTCAGTAAGGATCACAAAGAAGGCAGTTTCCTAGTAACAATAGAGGATGTGGACAAACATCCCAGACAGGTCAGATGAAATAAATTCATTCTGATATTTCATTTTCTAATTCTATGTGTCAAATATATAAAAGTAGTTGTTTTTGAACTTCCTTTGACTAGTCCCATAAGGACAAAAGGGAGATGAGAACTTATATCTTACTCAATGTTCCTTAAAATGTTTTAATAATCTTCCTTATCTGTGTGTTGAAAGATGAGATATAGAAGTGATACCTGAAGAAAATTTAAGAATGGAAAATCATGTGTGTATAATGATATGTAAAGTGAGGAATATGATAGTAAATAAAGTGCATATTACCTAATCTCAATACTTATATACCCTGGTCAGGTATATGATTATTGAAGATAAGGAAAGTATGAGACTCTTAGATTGTTATCTTTTTGATTACTTTGATCAAGTAGTCATTCCGAAACAATCTAGAGAGTATAATGAATGTAAAAGGAAAAGCTATGTGAACATTTCCAACTAAAAGGAAGAGCTATGTGAACATTCCCAACTAAAAAGGAAGAGCTATGTGAACATTCCCAACTAAAAGGAAAAGCAATGTGAACATTCCCAACTAAAAAGGAAGAGCTATGTGAAAATTCCCAACTAAAAGGAAAAACTATGTGAACATTCCCAACTAAAAGGAAAAGCTATGTGAACATTCCCAACTAAAAGGAAGAGCTATGTGAACATTCCCAACTAAAAGGAAGAGCTATGTGAACATTCCCAACTAAAAAGGAAGAGCTATGTGAACATTCCCAACTAAAAGGAAGTGCTATGTGAATATTCCCAACTAAAAAGGAAGAGCTATGTGAACATTCCCAACTAAAAGGAAGAGCTATGTGAACATTCCCAACTAAAAAGGAAGAGCTATGTGATCATTCCCAACTAAAAGATAGAGCTATGTGAACATTCCCAACTAAAAAGGAAAAGCTATGTGAACATTCCCAACTAAAAAGGAAGAGCTATGTGAACATTCCCAACTAAAAGGAAAAGCTATGTGAACATTCCCAACTAAAAGGAAAAGCTATGTGAACATTCCCAACTAAAAGGAAAAGCTATGTGAACATTCCCAACAATAAGGAAAAGCTAAGTGAACATTCCCAATTACATAGAGTTTTCCAAGTGAACTTTATGAATAAAGGATTGCTGAGTGATTTATCTCTGTTAGATATATATGTTTTTCTTTTGGTAAATATTCTTGAGTAATGATTGAAGTATGTTCTTTTATGCTTCTTCCTTTCAACAATATGGACATCATATGTTAGGGGTTTATGCTTTGCATAAATATAAACATTGATAAGGTTGAATTAATGAAAGGAACTTTGTGTGGATTATAGGATCCACTATATCTCCATAATATTAAGATATTATGTGGAGACTTGAGGGTATGATAACTGAATAAATCTATCCCTCTTTTTTCAGGGATTTCGGGGACGAAATCCTTGTTAGGGGTTTATAATTTGTAACATCCCTGACCTAGGTTATGTGTTAACCCTATATGTTTTGCCTAATAAGGTTGAGTAGATACTTAATCTAATCTTGGGAAAAGTAATTAGGGCTCATGAGAAACTTATGTTTCGATTTTGGTCCTGTTTGAACAATGTTGAAGCAATGTTTTCTTATTTTGGACTAAAGTGCAAATTACCTAAGTTGAGGGGTTAAATTTCAAATGTTGCATGATAAGATGTTCCTATGATGTTGAGACATCATAAGAATTAATATTATGTAGTGGTATGGTTTTCACAAGCTTGGCACCAATATTAAGCTTGTAAAGCAATCCTTGTACATTAAAACCTAGTTTTGGTGTAATATGTAATTTACCCAAAACCTAGGGTTAAATATGTAAATTACCACTTCAACAAGGTCCCTAATTTTTCTTGGCATATTGTAGAGCAAATAAAATGAGAGGGGCGCCTCATTTGAATTAAGGTGGAGGAGAGAGAATCTTGATATTAAAATAATCAAGATTTAATCCTAAGTGAAACCCTAATTTAATTTAGGGCAAAAATGAATGTATTAAATTAAAGGGCCTTCAACCAAAATTAAAATAGTTGGATTCAGATGTGTGTGTATGAGTTTAAAGCCTTGCAAAGGTACGAACATATCCTAAGGAGGTGAAATCCCACTCACCATTATTATAAGGAAAAGAATTTCCACTCACATATGGATATTCTTATTATAAGGGTTAAGGTGCTTAATTTCTTTTCCCTTAATTCATGGATAATGGAAGGGATCTAGGTGGGTATATAGATGCCCTTGCATGGAAGAAACCAAGGGGGAAGTGGTGGCAACAATTTTGGAATTAAAAGACTTTTATAAAGTATTTTCTCTCTCATCAATTTTCTTATAAAAGTACCTTTTCCAAGCCAAAACAAAGGCTTTCTCGGATTCCTTTCTTCCCCATTGCTTGGAAAACGACTAAGGAGATGTGGAGGATCAGGAGGACGACCCCCAACCTTTTGGTAAGGTTCTTGACCTCCTTTCACCTTGAATCCATGGTGAAAATCGAAAATCAATGCATGAATTCTTCATATCTTGATCCCCTTTTCAATTCTGACCAATTCTTTTCACTCAAAGCTTGAGGACGACCCCTGGAATAGTGAAAAGTGTTTTATCCACCATTTTTTTCGTGAGCTTGGAGCTTTGGAGCTCAATTGGAGGTGGGTTTTATAACTTGAACCCTTAATTTTATTATTGCAATCAATTCCTTATCAATTGGTGATCATTTCTACATTTCCGAAATTAAGTTTGGTTGATTGATGCAATCTCCATGGAAATCATAGTAGATTTCTTGAGTTTGAAGCTTGATGATGATGACATCATCATAAGCACACACCTCTCCAAATATCTAGGGCAAACAGTTTCAATGTTGGGACCAAACGGTTTCACCAAACCGTTTGGTGACCAAATAGTTTGCAAACCATTTGGTGGTTTGGGTCCCAAACCGTTTGGGATGGTTGACCATTTTAAGATATATGCTGTGGTACTTGGATCTTGATCCAATGGTTTTAATTGGTTGATCTTGAAGGTTTCAATTGTGAATGATTCCTTAATTGTAAACCCTAATTGGCTAAGTGCTAATTTTGAAATTGTTTGAGATGATGTTTGGGGTTGATTGACCCAAACGGTTTAAAAACCATTTGGGGATCACCCAAACGGTCTCAAGACCGTTTTGGAGTCACCCAAGACCGTTTGGAGGTCTAGGGTTAAGTATGGCTATGTGTTTGAAGGTCCAAAGGTACCAAATTGAATTGCAACTAAGTGCTGATTTGATAATGAATCCAATGGTCCAAAACCCTAATTGGATGTCATGGATTTTGATGATGGAATGGACAAATGGTCTCAAGACCGTTTGAATATCAACCAAACGGTCTCAATACTATTTGGTGGTCATCCAAGACCGTTTGAGGCCAGGTCACATCATGTGATGATGATAGTTCGTTGATTTCAATTGATTTGATTCCACAATGTCAAACATTGATGGATCCTCGATTTCAAACTCTAAGTGATGGTTTATTGATTATCAAACCTAGTTCAATTGGGTTCAAAATCCTAAATTAAAGGTCTAATTGAATGGTGATTCAGTGATCCAATCGATGAATGCTTTAGTGGTTCAATTTATAATTGGTTCATGGATTGAAACATTGAGTCGATTGAGTGTTGAAGTACCTTTTTGGTCCATGCAGTTTTGAGAAGGTCTCAAGACTGTTTGGGTCCAAACGGTTTCAAGACCGTTTGGGACCAAACGATCTCAAACCGTTTGGAGGCCCAAAGTACAAACGATTTCAATACCTACGTTGTCCAATTAGTTTCAAGTACAACTTGTTCAAATGGTTTTCAACCAATTGATGTATGAGAACCAAGATCATTGAGGATCTAAGTAATTAACTTTGTGAAGATCAACATGGTTAATCCATTTGAATACCTCATGTAATTGAAGGTCCAATATGGTGAACGTATTTAGATACTTAATGCATTTGAAGATTTCAATGGTTAACCCAATTGATCACTTTGTGGAATTGAAAGTTTAATTGGTCAATTCTTTTGAATTCATTATATAATTGATGGTTTAATTGATTAGACCATTTGGACATCTAATATGATCAAAGGTCAATCAGCTATGTGATTAATAAAGATGTAGACCCATGATGATTGTGAAGGTTAACCCTAGCTATGTGTACTCAAGTGAAGAGTTGACCTAGATTAATATTGGAGTAGTTAACATCCTAAAGAGGATGAGAGAGAGAATGAGAGAGATGAATGCTTATATAATTAAGCCCTAATTCTCTCATTATGAGTAAACTATGTGATAATGGTTGATCCATAATAATGAGATCATGAAACCCTAATCAATGAGACTTAACCCTAATTAGAGCAATGCTATGTGTGAAACCCTAATTAGAGCAATGCTATGTGTGAAACCCTAATTAAAGCAATGTTATGTGTGAAACCCTAATTAGAACAATGCTATGTGTGAAACCCTAATTAGAGAAATGCTACGTGTGAGACTCTAATTAGAACAAAGCTATGTGTGAAACCCTAATCTAGGGTAAAGCTGAGTGTTATCATAAATCTAGGGTGATGATGTAATCCTAACTTAGTGTAACAATGAAGGAAACCCTAATTTAATGGGAATTGTATATCCTAACCCTAATTTGGGTATGATGAAAGAGAAACCCCACTTGGATGTGAATGATAAACCCTAATCCCTAAAATGGGATAAAGGTATATGAAACCCTAATATAGGGTTGTGCTACTAATTCTATGTGAAGTCCTTCCACTGGGTGATGTGTTGTGAAATTCTAATTTCACATAATACTAGGTGAATCCTTGATATAGAAGGATGGTTATGTAAAACTCTATTGGAGAATAATACTATGTGAAATCCACAAATGTATGGAATATTCTATGTGAATCCTCAAATTATAAATATGGAGAATACTATTCTTAATTAAGCTAAAGGGGTTGGATGATGGAAGCTGTGGTGGTGTAAAACGATCCTGGTGATCGTCTGTAGCACGACTGTGCAAGGTAGCACGGCTGTGGTGGCTTTCCCTCGCACGGTCGTTCTTGACTACACGACCGTGGTGCTCTATGCTCAACTTGAAGTTAATTTGCAAGTGACCTAGTATGGCCATTTTGTTAGTTCCTAACTTAAGGATGAGTCCATAGTTTTGGCAATGGTTGTATATTCTAAGTGGAGTGACTAATGACCACTACCTTGCATGATGAATGTGATGATCTAGTGCATAAGTATTAGGATGAGGAATACCCTAATACAAGCTAAGTGAATAAACTCAAGTAAGATGAAGGTGTTGAGGGAAGTGATACAATAAGGTATGATAGATATCACATCCAACACCCCAATACTGGTATACCTTGATGTGTTATAAGTCCAATATAATTGGATGAATGACACATGAGATGTGTCATATCAATGGTTACATTGATATGTAATGTACTCTGTTGAATGTAGGCTAACATGCCTTATGAAAAGGTTAATCTAAACCTATAAACTATGATGTAATCATATTCTGGTAAAGAAGAGAGAGAAATGCTAGCTATGTGTTGATAATTCATTTAATGATGAATGATGAGAATAAAGAATATGATTGAATACTTATGATTATTCATATTGATTCCTTGCTATGTGAACCCTAATACAGAGTAATGCTATGTGAAACTTTAATACAAGTCAATGCTATGTGATCCCTAATACAAGGTAATGCTATGTGAAATCCTATGACAAGTTAATGCTATGTAAACCCTAATACAGAGTATTACTATGTGAAATTCTAATACAGGATAATCCTATGTGAAGTTCACATACAGACTAATGGGTTATGAATGTAATAAGATAACCCTTGTATTGCATGGTACTGATATGTAATTGTATCATGATTACTAATCATGCAGATATGTTGAGATGATGAGCATAGCCCAGTATGAGTTATGATGTTCTGTATATTGAAAATGTTCTATTGGCCTTATAATTTTTCATATGCCTTGTTGCTTAGTGAGAGGTAACCCATAATTAATGAGTTATGTGTGTCACATGATGTGATAATTATCTTAGATTGTTTTATGAGCTTTATAAGTCATAATATGCCTTGTTTCCTAATAAGGGGTAATGAGAGGTGGTATGAGATTTGTGAACTATGTGCAATACTTTGTGTAGCAAGAATTATAATGTTATTGGTCAGATGACCTAAAGTTATGAAGTTATCTAATAAATGGTAACAACTTTTCTATGATGAGATGAGGGTTCAAATACCCAGATTCTATAATCATAATGATGAACTTGTTAAGAAATGGAATTGTACTTGATGAGTTGAGGGATTAAGATCCCAATACTTTGTGAGAAGAGTATGGCTACAGGCCATGACTCCACTATGACAATACTAGGCATTAGATATATGATCTAATCCTGAAGAGAGTTAATGTTGTGGTGATGATTCTATAGTGAATACATGTTATACATGTTCTTCATATTCCTTAAAGGATAAGTGACATGTTGTTCTTTCAAGTTACAGCTGTAATGTTTTTAGATAAGAATAATATTCTAATCAGTTATACATTGAATTAGCTGCTGTCAATCAAATATGATTCCTATGCGCATATTTATCTTCTTAAGCTATAATAATAATGTTTCCGGCAGAGAGTTATATCTCTCACTGGGGAAATTTACAATTGTCTCACCCCCGTGGGAATCACATTTTTAGGTGGACGCGGACGAGGAGGCAGGAATCCTTCAGTAGGTGAAGGACAGTAACAGCAGCAACAGGGACAACAGTGAAGTCTCAGGTGGAGACACTGGCTGTTATGCCTTGTATAGATGTAGATAGAGTCCTATGTGTCGTCTATGTACTCTCAGGTCCTCGGAGTAGTAGTTAGTGCTTTCGAGATTTTGACTCAGTGCCTCGAGATTTTATACTGCCTGTGTTTAACTTGACATGATAGTTAATGCTTGTAACTCTCATAAAGAGATGATACGAAATATGTACCTTCGAACAAGAATGTAAATGTGTTACTTTGGTTCTATGTGAGAAAGTTTTCCTTTGATGGGTTTCTTGATAAAAAGGTTTTAATTTTTAGTGATTTTTGGTAATCCGCTTTTTAGTGAACGCTTCTGCATTAGTTAATTATGTTTTCATGAGTTGTATGCCAAAACATATATAGCAGAAAAGCTTGCTTAGGTGTATGTAGATGAGATAGTGCATTTGCACGGTGTGCCTGCAACGATAATTTCCAACAGAGGCCCCCAGTTCACGAGTTGTTTCTGGGAACAGTTGCACAAAGCATTGGGAATGCAGTTGAGGTTCAGTACCTCTTTCCACCCACATATAGATGGACATTCTGAAAGGACTATTTAGACTTTGGAAGATCTTCTCCGAGCTTGTGTCTTGCAATTCCTAGGTAGTTGGGACGTACATCTCAGTCTGATAGAGTTCACCTACAACTATAGTTACCAACGGAGCATCGCCATGGCACCTTATGAGGCTTTATATGGCAGGAAGTGCAAATCTCCTCTATGTTGGTATGAGTCTGGCGAGTATCAGCTTTTGGGTCCTGAGTTAGTGCAGCAGACAACAGAGAAGATCAGGGTGATACAACAACAGTTGAAAGTGACACAGGACAGACAGAAGTCGTATACAGATAATCACCGACGACTTCTAGAATTCTAGGTGGGAGACCACGTGTACCTCAAGGTCTCACCATGGAAAGGCATGCTGAGGTTTGGCCAGAAAGGCAAGTTGGCTCCCAGGTATATGATGCCATATCCGGTAATAGCATGTGTTGGCAAGGTAGCTTACGAATTAGAACTACCACCAGAGTTGCACAGGTTACATCCGGTGTTCCATGGTAATATGCTGAAGAAAAGTCATCCAGGCATAGAGACAATGATACATCCGGTTGAGGTCAAGCTTGATGCAAATGTGACCTACGAGGAAGGTCTAGTGTTGATCCTTGATAGAAGAGTAAAGAAGCTGAATAGGAAGGATCTGGTTCATGTGAAGGTTCTTTGGCATCATTGTGGCATTGACGAAGCTACGTGGGAGCTCAAGGAAGAGATGAGGAGGAGGTATCCCTCTTTTTACTCTTCGGATTTCAGGGATGAAATCCTTTTGTAGAGGTTTATGGCTTGTAAGGACCTTGACCTCCATTTTGGGCTTACCCTATTTGCTTTTCCTAACCTTGTTTTTAGAAGCTTGCCTAATCACCTGAGTTGTTGTTAGGGTTTGTTTGTTCTCTGTTGAGAGGTGGAGGTGCAACTTGCAAATTACCTAAGTTTTAGGGTTGGTGTGCAAGTTTGTCACCTTGAGAGATGTCTTTCTCTCTCCTTGCATCCTCTAGGGTTGAGAGGATGGGTTGGTCTCTTTGCTTGAGTAGCTTTGGGCCTTGTTGGGCTTTGTTGAGCCTTGTTGAGGCTTGGTATCGGGTTGGACCTTGGTGTATTGGCCAAGGGAGTGCTTGCTTGTATTAGGTAAATAGTGTATCGACCATGGTTGTATCGACCAAGTGGTGTATCGGCCATGGCACCATGTTGGGCGATTCACACCCCTCTTGACCTAGCCTCATTTGTGTCACCATCTTTGGACAAGTGGCCATTGCTTTGCTAAGTGGGTGGCAAGTCGTGGACAAGTAGTTTGGGGTGCTAGCATGTGATACAATCCTTGGACAAGTTTGCTAGGGGTGGATGCCACCTTGCCTTGCTCTTCCCCTTCACCCCTTAGTATATAATCGAACCCCCCTTACTTGCTAGGTCTCTTTGGTTCCTTTAGTTGCTTCCCTTCCTTTGGTGGCCGATACAACTGGTGTCTTGGGTGACACACCTTGCTAGCTTATCCCTTTCCTTCTCTTATGGTAAGTTTCTCTCCCTTTCCTTGGCACATTCTTCTTCTTCTTCTTCTCCCTTCTCTTCGGCCATGGTGGTTACAAGTTGTTCTTCTTTGTGTTGGCTGAAGGTGGTGCCTTGGATCTTGGAGATTGGTGCTAGGAGCTTGGAGCTTTAGAGCTTGAGGTGGGTTTCATAACTCCTAACCCTACCATACTACTTCTTTATCATGTTACTTTGTTATATGTTATCTTGATCGACCATGTCATGTTCTAGCTATGGTTCTTGCTTTAATCGATATAAGGTTGCTTTAGATGTACCCTAGACCTTGTTGAGATAGTTGCCTTGGGTTGGCCAAATCATTGGATTAGGGTTCTTTGGGCAAAACCCCTCTCTCTTAGTTGTTGAGAGGTGATCCTAGGGTTTCCTAATTCCATTGTGCGTGTGGTGTGTTCTTGGGGCAAAATCCCTTTCTCTCCCTTTGGTTTTAAGAGGTGAGCTTGAGCCCTAGTGGTGTGGGAAAAACCCCTCTGTTAGTTGTTGAGAGGTGAGTCTACACTCTAGTTGCTTAGGCAATACCCCTCTATTACCATGGACTTGAAAGGTGAGCCTTTGGTTGGCCGATATGGTGATGGACCTCCTTACTGCCCAATAGGTGATGGAAGTTGTGCAAAGCCCCTCTCACTTGGTTGTTGAGATGTGAGCCAACTCTCTTGACCTACTAGGGTTTCTTGGTGGCAGTCTTGAGGTTGAAGATGATCAACCCATCATGGCCTTTGAACCCTTACATGATATCCTAAGTTGTGTTCTTCCCGATACCCCTCTTCTAGGGTTGAGCTTGGGCGATATGCTAGGTGAACACCTTATTGACCTCTTGACCGATATGGATCCTTACTCGAGATGTAGTTGGGCGATATGCCTTGGCCGATATGGTTCTTGGTTGAAATCCCTTCTTGAGTGCCTTGGGCGACATGGTTAGGCCAAGGCTTGTTGGTGGAGAAACACACCTCCTTCCTTGAGTTATGAGGTGAGCTCCAACCCTTGTCCGATATGGTGTTGCCCGATATGGAGTCTTGGATGGTGTAATCCTGTTGGGAGATATGGCGCCTTGACCGATAGAGAGTCCCAGAGCCCTAGCTTGGACGATAGGGCTACCTTGGGTGATATGGGAGCTCCTTGGGTGCCATGGTGGGCTGCCCATGTTGTCGCTTGATGGATGGTAGTGGTGTTCCTTGGGCGATATGGTTTTGGTGGTTTCCCGACATGGAAAAACCTAACTCTAGAGGGCGACATAGGGTCTTGGCCGATAGGGTGTAGTGCTACTCGATATACTCTTGTACATGGCTGCCTGATACCCTCTTGTGCATGGTTGCACGATATGCTGGTTTCCCCCAATGTGGCTTGGTGCCCTAGGGTTTTTGGTGGTGATCGATATCGTTTGGGTGAGGGATGATGCCCTACCCGATATCCTTTTGGTGAGGGTAGGCAACACACCTTTGGTGAGGGATGCGCCTAACCCGGTCACCCTAAGTTGGTGAACTTGTTACCTTGAGCCCACATCTTTGGTTATGATGTTGAGCTATGATAGATGGATCGTGACCAGTGATATGGTGGTTACCTAAGGTTGAGGATAAAGTAAGATGACAAGATCATGGTTGTGTTCACGATGTTATAAGATATATGGCATGTTGGATTATCACAGCTTGGTAACTATAATATAAGTTGTTTGACATACCATCTACAACTTTATGCTTCATGGTATTCATAATATGTTCTCTAAAGATTTGTAATTCTTGATCAAGTAATCTCTTTGGATATGCATTCTAACCATGCAGGTATTATCAAATATTTTCATAGTCAGGTAAGAGCTATGAGGCGTATGTGTTTTGTATAACACTAAATAATGATGTTCCTTGTTGATAAGATATCATGTATCACCAGTATGATGAGAAAGGTATGGTGACCTGATAAAGGCTGAGTGCCTAATTGAGGTTTTATACTCTAATGATGAGATAAGGGATTGATATCCCATGATGATGTATGATGATGAAGCCTTGAGGGGCAGTGGAATTATGTGATGAGGGATTGAGATCCCATAGAAATATGATAATGATAGTAATGGTGTGACACAATGTTGTTTATGCTTTATAACATGGTTGCCTTAATAATTCACTTAAAATATACTAATTAATTACAGATGAACATTTCATGTAGTTTTCCCTGGCCATAGATCCATCATCATCAGTAGCTGGTGATGGTGAAATAGGTGTATCCTACGGGATTACCTGGAGCGCATATTGTTGAATATGTGGGGTTCCTATTGCCAAAGATAGGAGGATTAGAGTACAACTTCGGTTGTAGACTCAATATGATTAGAGCATAGTGAACAGACCCATGGCTCAGTGTGGTAGAGCAAGAATGCGTTCATGGCTCAGGAGCATGGTGAATAGGCCCATGGCTCAAGGTATGCTAGCGCCAAGACCTATTCCAAGGCGGGCTAGAGAAAAGGGTAGCCTGTGGAGCTGACCCTATGGTTGAGGCCACTTAAGCAAGAGACTGCGGTCCTTCTTTAGATATCGTGCACTGATCACAAGGAGGTGAGGTCATGGAGTCCGACTCTTCCATTGACCTTGTATGGCACCGGTTTTTCACTTTGCATCCGAAGGTTGGATTTGAGCGGTACGACTCACTTCCTCATGGCATAATAAATTGTAATCCATCCGTATAGTATATATTTCTTAGGGCAAAACAAGGAACATTGGTTGAGGCTTTGCTTGTATAGTTGCCCTAGTTATATCCTATAGTTAATTACACATTTCTCATATCTTATGATTAGTTCTTATATAACTTGTCTTGTCAATCATGTTCCATAAGAAATATCTGGTGATATCCCTCCCGTATATCTTGGTAAGTTTGTAAATAAAGTTAGTTCTGTTCAGTATGTTGCATATATGAGCTGCTTATACCAGTTATCTGCTTTATCTGTTCTAGCTTTCCTGAATTTTTATAGTTCGACGGGGAGTTATGTTTCTCACTGGTACTGTGTGTCTCACCCCGCTAGTTTTAATCTTTTTAGGTGATCGTGCTAGACGTGGTGGTGGTCGTGAGGTTGCTGCCGACCAACAAGAAGAACAGTAGGAGGCAAGAGATAGATATGCTGCTATTTTGGTAGTTTTGTAGTAGGGTCCTAGAGTCATCCCTGTACTCTCAGGTCCTTGTAGGTGTTTTGACGACGTTTCACAATGTATAGTTGATGTAGCTTGTTTATCCTGTTGTTGGCCTGATATGGTCTAATCTGTATATAAATAGGTGGTGAACTCTTTGTGCCTATGGGACAGTTAGGTCCTATGAGTTGTGGACATATATATCAAGGTTTATGTATATTTATATAACATGTTTCCTTGTAGGATAAGGATCTGGATGTAATAGTTTCTTTATCATCTGCTTTCCGCAAATGGTTTTAATTAACCCGTGTTTTTGGTAATACGTGGTTTATGGAGGTTCCGCATGTTTTCGCGTGGCATTTCGTTGTCTGTGCAATAGTGGGATGTCACAACTTATGTTTCCCTTTTTAGAATAATATATGAATCTACATTTTGAGTTAATGCATTGTGTTTTATTTATCTTGTTGCTATGTATACCATTCCTCCAAGCCAAGTGACCCATGTTATGTACAACATAGGGTTTGCTTCCGCTGACGTGTATAAACTTGGAGGGGCACCGTTACAATAGACATGCTTGACTTTCTAATAAGGAGCTATGTGTAACATTATTGTATATTTGAAAATAAATTTGGCTCTGTGTTGGATCCCCACTTTCAAGTACTCACAACGACAAATGACGTATTGAGAAGGAAGAACTCTACCCATTCACTAGAAGTTTATATTGTTTCAAGGTAAATTTCAATTTAGATATCATTTATGTAGATTTAGTCAAGTAAACCCATTGAAGTAGGCATACTTAAACGTGACACACTATAGTGGACTCACCCATGTTTTTGTTTGAATTGAAAATTACATTGGCATCCATTTATTACTATTTATTATTATATACTAGAACGAATGAAATACTAAATACGAGACTATAATATTTTCATGATAAGTATCATCCCCCCAAACTCTAGAAACATTCAAATTAACTCGTTAGAGATAGCTATCACTTAATAAATTCCTTTCCTTCACAAATGGACATATTAAGAAGGATAGTCTATCCGTTCAAGGCAAGTTCTATATCATCAAAGTAAAATTTAGTATTCAAGGTTGTTTATGATAAGATTCAGGCAAACTAAATGAGTTGAACTAGACGTACCAAAACATATATAAATATTGTTGACTCAATTAATTTCTAGTTGGGAGTGAAGATTGCACTGTCATTCTATTGCAACTATCTCCTATTATACTGTGAATACATAAAATATTAAGGTTATAACCTAAGTCCGCAAGGGCATTTCTACATTTCTCATATAAAATTCATTCTTAACGCTAACACAAACTCCAGTTAAATCAAATCATGTATACAACTATGTTCTAGTTTCTATTATGGAACTTGACTGTAACATTAATGCAACGATTGGAAAGACAATTGATTCTACGTTAGGTTCCCACATTCATATTAGGCACATGATAAAATGTTACGGCAGAGAATAGGTAATTAACATTTCTCCTTTACATTTCTCAATTAATTCAGCTGGTAAGTTCAATCCGTTTGTTAGCCGCAAATTAAAGATTCAATAACTGGTTTGACAATCCACATAAAAGAGGGAGGTTTATAGAAACATCTAAAACTCTCTTTCTTGTAGTTGTTCTAAGGCTGGACCTCTCCCTTGACAATAATAATGATAAAAATGGACACTTGAAGTCTTGAACAACTCGATAGGCAATCTTATATTTCAGGTGAGTGATACTTGAGTTACCAACAATGTCCCATCTATATTGATTGTTGCTCGGTGGCAGATAACTGCTTTGCCATACGACACATAATTCCTAGTGAACTACATCAAGCTAAATCAACTTAACACACCGACACACATGACATCTTTAGTTTCTCTAATTGTCCACAATAATTTTGTACCAGTAGACACACATATGAACTAATATTAAACAATAAAATTAAAAATGTATTTAAGACGTTAACTGATTTATCTAACCAAAGATAAATTAGTTATCCAATTATTTGGATCATGATATCACTTGTTAGCTAGGTCCTGGAGTCTCACCCTGCCAAGTGCCGATGAGACTGGGTTTGCTTTCTAGTGAACATAAGGGTATCTTGGAAAGGAAACTATATTACGGAAATAATAGATCACTTCATGGTCATGGCGATTGATTTTGGTTTTCTCCAAGATCATTGAGAAGTATTCTATTTCACTCATGTCGGGAGAGAAACAACAAAGAAGTGAAGTCTAGGTATAAAACTCTTGGAATGCTATCAGGAAATCAATTGGTAACAGGAGTAGTAGCTCACTATTGACATACATCCCCACATAAGCTCACAATCGGATACTAAAACTTATCCGCTGATGGAATATACCTGTGAGTATTATTCTATGAAATGCCACGAGTAGGTTTTTTTTTTAAATATCTGTAATGGCCAGCATGAGCCATTGACTCCTACGGAAGGAAGAAAGTCTGTTCTTTGGACTGCGATCCTTTCAATATATTCATACATTGATACACATCTATGTCCTCTACCCACGAAGCAATGTTGAGTGTTTCCGCATCCACGTGAACCCGCGTACAAGTTGGAGGGAACAGATCCTCCATAAGTTTAGACTAGCGGACAACAGAAGTCGCAGTACTATAATATTCCTCTTCCCAGTGCCAGAGAATTGTGGAGGGTCGTTGTTTAGATTCTAATTAATGTTCCGATTCGGTCATCCATGTGGACAATAGCTGGCTGGCTGGTAGTGGTACCCATAAGAAGTCATCAAAGAAACAGATCACCATGCTCGAAACACTAACTAAGAAATTGAAAAAAAAACAGCCAACATAAAACTCTGGTTCAACAGGTCATCATGCCAACATAAGCTCTGATTGAACAGATCATCAGCAGCTGCTTATTTACGGTATGCATGCTCTTACTGGCTATTCCTCGCGGTATACGCTATATATAGAAACATAGATAGAATTAAAAAAAAAGAAACTGCTCTAAAAAAAAAACATTCTTTATTTGTCATCATGCCATTTCCTGGACATGATGACATGGGTTTTCGGATGCTTAGGAATCTAATTGCTTCCTTGTTGTGCGTCGAATCCAAACAAGTGTGTTCACTATTGGATGCGTGGATCTACGAACCGGCTTTCGAAGTCACAAGTGTGCACACAACAGCGCAAACGTTTGTTGTTGTGCGTTGAATCCAAACAAGTGTGTTGGTTTCTTGTGCTCATTGGCTCAGCAAAGCATCTTCAGAAAAGCAGATGGATTAAAGTGACCAAGTTCGTGTTGCTCATTCTTCTGAAAAACCGTAACCTTTTGTGTTTGTATCTGATATTGTGTATCTAATTATCTATATTATAAAGAAGAAAAAAAAACCAATTTAGCACACTTTTATAAAAATATTTACCAACATAGCACAATTGGCAAATTATTTTCCAAAATAACACACTTTGGTCTAAAAATGCCACTTTGTGTGGATCTTTTTATACCCGGGACTGAAAAGCGCCACAATGATTGACGTGTTTATTTTTAAATAAAAAAATTAAAAAAAATATTTTTTTTGGAAAACGCCGCATGAAGTGGTGCTTTCAAATTGCAATTAACATTAAGTGCAAGTTGAAAGCGCCACTTCATGTGGCGTTTTCCAATTTTTTATTTTTTTTCAAAATTTTTTATTTAAAAGTAAACACGCCAATCATTGTGGCGCTTATCAAATTCGTATATAAAAACGTCACTTTAAGTGGCGGGTTCCACACGAAGTATGCTATTTTGGAAATTATTTTACAAAGTGTGATATATTGATAAATATTTTCTGTGCTAAATTGTTTTTTTTCCTATAAAGAAAGTACAGAAAGAAAATGTATAAAACAAGAAAGTACAAGGCTTTGTCGACAGGAGACAAGATTGCCGCCATTACCAAGACCACATGTATTTTTCAAAAGAAATATGCTAGGTGGACACCATTTTGGGATTCAAAATAAAACCTGAAGCAATCTCCACCACATGTTATAAGGTATAACAAATAAAATATTATTATACCTTGTAACATGTGGTGGAGATTGTTTGGAGTATCGTTTTGGGTTTCAAAATGGGTCTACATAGCAAACCTCTTTTCAAAAACCGTTCTTAGTCAAATTATATTATACATTCACCGGTAAAAGACTTTTTTGGAAACATGACATGACGTGATAACACGTCATATCATTGTTTTAATTAGAGAAATTCTATTCATAGTTAGTTACCCACCCGCTGGTCTACCTAAAAGTTGAAAAAATGCGATATTTAATGTGTGACACAATGCTCCACCTGCACCAGACTATTTATATTATTGTTAATGCATCAACCATGCAAATCTCATGTAAAGAGTAGATATTCTATCCATTTCTCAAGAAATTGAACTTCTCATATCCTAGTCCACTATAGATTATGAAAATTTTAGATTTATTTTTTTTGTTCATTTTTAATTTCCTCCATTTTTTTGAAAAGATCTATTGCCTCCCAATTTCTCCTGGTCCAGATGTTTTCTCAAATATGCACGTACTGTACGTATATTTGTTGATACTTTTTATTTGTAATTTATTTCACATTGTACAAAATTACATACAAGAAGTATAGTACTAACCATATCATTGTACAAACATACAATACTAACCGCCACATTTTGTACAAAAAAATATTTGATTCTATTTTGAGTATAGTACATGACATACAGTACATGTCATAGTACAAGACATACATGATGTAGTACGAGACATAAAGTATTAGACGTACTGTACAAGATGCATAATATGAGTACGTACAATACGAGATATACATAATATACAGTACTAGACGTACAGTACGAGAGAAGTTGGAACCAAGTACAGTACGTTCCAGAGAGTGCAACGACTGTGGACTGACTGGGCGAAGGCACATATGTGGTCGAGAATGGGGTCAGCGGAGGTGTTGTGGTGGAGTTTGGTGAGGGAGAAAGGAAAAACACGAAAGAAGCTGGAATTGGGCAGTGCGCTGCAGTGAAGTGGTCTCTCTTGTTGCTGCGAATCAAACGTACTGTACTTGTGCGCGAACGATGATGGGGTAGAACGTGACTGAAGAGAGGAGTTTGTAAAAAAAAACCGAATTAGCATTAATTACGGCTAGAGAGAGAAGTGGTGAGAGAAATGCAAGACTTTTCACCTTCTGCATGGAGTTAATTCCTGTGGAGTTAATTCATATCATTAAAGCCGGCTACGATCATGTTTTTGTAGACTCCCAATGCACGGGTGGATAGTCGGGTATAGAAATGACTATACGTAGAGTTACTCTTTAATTAACCTTTCGTAGAGTTACTCTTTAATTAACCTTTCTAACAACGGTACAAGAGTACCAAGAAGGACATTGAACAAGCGAGCTGAGCCCCCCCCCCCCCCCCCCGCTCGGTTGCTCCAGTTGTGATTCCGGAAATGGGATGCCAACGTGTTTTCCGCATTTACTAAAAAAACGGAGCCCAAGGCGGCAAGGCGTGCAGAGTAAGATTAGCGGAGACCACCTGGCTATATCCTAATCAAACACGCCTCATTGATTGCTGGAACGGCCTGTCTCTGCCGACGACCGCCACCAGCAGAAACTAATTGAATGCTTCAGAGAAGTGGAAGGCGCAGTATTTCAAAACTTGGGGGAAACCGAGATTGGTCCCGCCAGGCCTTCCACTCCCAGTTGAGGCTTGATAGTGGGTGTGAGAGGCAGTGTTGATAAACACTGTTTTGTGTTCCCAACTACAGGAGCTGGATTTTGAAGATGTGAGCTGGAATTTAACATAACAACCTAATCCCCTCTTTTAAAAGGAGAACTGTTTATTTAGACACCTAACTGTTGCAGTGGAACAGGCAGATAGCCATGCCCATGTGCTCTGCTAAATTCCTTTGACCTTTTGAGGAATCGGATATGAAGTAGAACACTAGAGTGAGTTCCATGTCAAAGCATGACCACGTCACTGCCCCCGCTGAGAGTTCGGATCTGAGAATCAGGAAATATTAGGTTTGGATAGTGATATTGGATAAGCGCGAGATATCCTGGGTTCTCGGTTGTTCAGCAATTGCTGTATTTGTATTTCCATTTCAAAACGGCCGGACACCGGCGTCCAGCTTCCATAGCGCGCTTTTCTACTACCTTTCCACCGATCAGAATGCCATCGTGATCCAGCTCACCAAAGTTAAAAATTTAATCCGCTGGATATCCAAAGCCCCGGTACTTGTTGGTTCTGGATTCATCAACTCCTGCATTGCTCGTTATCCAGTTAAAACCAGCAAAACAAACGTGCCTTAGAGAACTCGTCTACTAGCAGCATCATGAATACCGGATCTACAACGGCTACAGATATGGAAATATCTTGTAACAAACCAGCAGCATCATGAATACCGGATCTACAACGGCTACAGCTATGGAAATATCTTGTAACAAACCAGCAAACGAGTTGCTACTCCCACGTCTGTAAACACTGATGACAGTGTCCGCTGTAGAGATCTCATATACCATTTTTTGGGATGTAAAACGTCAGACAGCTCTGAAGTGTGAGACAGCCTCTTTGGAACCGATAATTATTGCTACTGCATGGCGCCGTCTGTTTTTTTTTCCAAAAGAATTTATTATAGGACTGATCTTATAATTTTTTTTTATTGGACCACCAATCACATTGCAGCATCTACTTCTCTCTCTTCTTCAAAACCCCACTCCTTAAGAAAAATTAAGAAAAGAGAAAACACATATTATGCAGTATAACGAATTTCTATTGGATCCTATCAACTTACTACAAGGTTGGTCCTATAATGACTTTTTCCTGTTTTTTTCCCCTCATAATCAACAAAAAAAAGGCAGTTCGTGCCGCGTGGTGTAACGTTGCCTCGAAGAAATCCGATTCTAAATCCCGTGCAAAAATAAATGGATCTTTCAAGACCTCTTTATTGAGATTTGGTCGGCCCCTAGCCGAGTTGTATTCTAGGTATGGCATTGTTATTTTGCAAATCTGAATAAAGACCAATTACGGTTTTACACTCTTGTTAGAAATTCGCTCATTCTATATTTTGTATTCGATGGGCCACCTATCCTAGTTTAAAGTGTATTCTGTCGTCTTCATATGTATTTTTTCTCCTATAATAAACATCTCGTCTCCTTCCGTAAAGTAGGTCATTCCTATCAAAATATGTAAATTATTTGTTCTCTAGCAATGTGATTGTTTGTCTCTTCTCGTCTGTGTTTTCTTACACGTGCTAAGTATCTCAGTTATTTTCTTCACAAATTGGTATTAGAGCATGGTGTTGAAGTATTTCGAGTTCATTCAAGGTTGAGAAGTTTGATCTCTCGATAAATTTTAGGTTATGACAAATGAAAATGCTTAGATTGCTTGTGGAACAAGGCATCACTAAGACTTGGGGTGGACATCGTTTGGTTGGGTTGTACCACTAAAATTACATACCAAACTATATATATCAATATACAGTTTTTTCCAAACCAAATCAAATGTTAAGCATTCGAAAACCAAACTAAATTAAACTGTAAAATTGTAGTTTGGTTTAGTTCAGTTCGGTTTCAAAATGTTATATAAGAAACAATAAAGATTTTTACTAAGCTTTTAATGAATAAATTAACCATTTTTGTATCATCTTAATCAAGATACTTAAAATGGTAAACAAACTTCACATTCAAAAATCATTATTAGTATATATAAACTACAAGTAAACAATGTCCAACTAACTTCAAATAAATATACCTTATATAGTTAAGTAGCGTTTGTTTTATACATTTAGTAAAATTTAGTTTAGATAAATATATTTCACAATATAAGTATATACACTTTGGTTTGGTTTGATTACACTCTCAATCTAAACCGAACCATTATTTAATGTGGTTTGAAAATGTTTGGAATCAAATCAAACCATCTGGTCTGATAAAACCAAACAAAACTGGTCAGTCAGATTTAGTTTGGTTGAGTTTAATGGTTTGGTTTAGTTTTGTGTCCAACCTCAGCTAAGGCTATGTTAGGGATTGAGAATATGCCTACAACTATGAAGGAAGAAAAAAAAAAGAGATGGACGGGAAGTCTTTCACGACCATCTAGATATTGTTATCCTACTAAGTCCTTCAAGAAGTTGCCAAAGAGTACAACATGATTCTGGAAGAAACATGAAGATCTCTACATGGTCAAATTGTTGGTATGTATGCCCATAGAGCCAGTGATACGATGATTGTAATGACATACTTTGTAAATAATTTGAATAATAATAAAGGCAATTTCTGTCTATATGTTTAATCTATTTTGAGATAATGATATAGAATGTTAGATGTCTAAAAAATCATATTACTCAATGACGTATGTCTTCAGGTTAAGGACCTGAACAATGGGATCATACGAATGCTAAGAGTATACATTCTTGTTATGTCCCTAGTTGGTTATTATTGTGGAAATATATATAGACATCAATAATACATAAGACTGGAGTGTGTGTTGGTTGATGACAAAATCTCATCAGTCATGATATATGATATCAAACCAAACACATAGATACATATTAGAGAACAGTGTATCAAACAGACCCACCATAAGAGTGATGCATGGAAACCACACTTGGTTAGTCAGGATCGTCTCTTATAGTATTGGTGGCGACTGTGGTTCTTAGACCTAAAATCACTACACTCATTACATGTTGTTGGATACACTTTGACATCATCAAACGCAGTCCTGAAATATGTTGTGGCGTCCAACTTATAAAAATATGATTAACTAATACGGAAGCATATCATTAGCAGCGGAATTACTAAAAATCACTAAAAATTAAAACCATTTACAAAGAGATCCATTCTCAGGGAAACTCTTTAAGAAAGAACCAAAGTATGATATTTACATCCTGGTTCATATATACATATCATGAATCATCCCTTCTCGAGGAATACAAACATCAACTGCTCTGTCTTAGCTGTACACAAGCAGTATAAAAACCTCGAGACTTAAAGCCAAAATCTCAGATCGATTTATTAAAAGCACTAACTCCTAGGACCTGAGAGTACAAAGATGACACATAGGACTATCTATTCCAAAACTTGATCACCAATATTTCCACCTGTAGAATTACTGCGATCCCTGTTGCTATTGCTACTGCTCTTCCCTAGCTATGGGATTTCTGCTTCTACTTCGTCCGCGTCCACCTAAAAATTTTTGGATCCCACGGGGATGAGACAATTTGTAAATTGCCCCAGCGAGAGATATAAATCTCTTCCGAAAACATTATTATTGCAGTTTAATAAAAATCAACTGAGCAGAAGAATCATATATATATCCAGCAGTAGACAAATCGATATCTAAACTGATTAGAGCAATATGCTTATTCAGAGCAATTCAGTTATGACTTGATAAAGCAACATGTCACTATTCAACAAGATATTGAAAAAACATGTATATCATTTATTCTTCTAGGATATACTAAGAAATGTACATCAACCAATGATTCTCGCATTTTGACCTTAGCAATTATGCTACATGGCTGGTTACACTTTATAAACATATTTATGCCCCGAGGAGATGAGGTGTACCACTCATCCTCCAACCGACCACTGTGAAGTCGAAATTGATACCATATAAGGTCAAAAGAAGAACCGGATTCCATGACCTCTCACATCTCGGTCAGTGCGAGACTACAAGCAGTACTATGTCAACTGCTCAACATAGCATTCCAGGGTATACTGGCAACTTCGCTACAGAGTTACAGTGGCAACTGCACTCTCATCGGCAATCAAGAGATTTTATCTCATATCGACCCGACATTCATCATCATCAGGAGATTCATGATACATCCATCCCGATACAATTAATGAAGGATTGGGAGATTTATTGCTTATCTCAAATCAATCCCTTCATCAGGGCGTAAGGTATTAGCGCCCATTACCCCCACATATTCAAAAATATGTGTTCCTTAGGAATTCCCGAAGGAAAACTTGTTTCACCATCACCAACTTCTGACGATGATGGTTCTATGGTCAGGGCTCTACATGAAAATATTTCACTTGATTAATTAAGTACATTATCATATTCTTTTAGCATCAGTCAAGTTTTCAAACATAACTTATTAGGACAAATGCTAAAAAGAAACATGTACTATTTTTATCAGTTACTTCTCAGTCTTTATAAGACATTGGGATCTCAGTCCCTCATTTCAATTACTGGGAATACTCATCCCTTCAAAAACTCAATGTCATAATCATATGGTTCTGGGTATTCAAACCCTTAACTCATCACTGAGCATTGTTACCACTTTTTCAGGTAACTATCACCTTCAGGTCTTCTGACCAAGGTAAACATGATACTTGTTACACAAACATCTCATATGGCACTTAAGGCCCATTAATTCTCTTATTACCTCTTACTAGGCAACAAGGCATATTATGGCACATAAGGCCCAATAACAATTTAACAAATAAAACATCATAGCTCATACCTGGCTATGTTCATCATCTCATTATACCTGCATGGTTAGTACAGATGATAATAGTTACTTTAATTTCATATCAGCACCATGCAAAACGAATGTAGCATCACAAATCAAGGGTAATACCACTATTTCCTTACTAAGATTAGGGATTCCCATTTTAATTTAATTGGGGATACTCATTCTACTACCCAGATCAAGGTTATGGTTTATCACCATATTGCCAAGATTAGAGTTTCATATAGCATTACATAGCATCACTCTGGATTTGAGTTCCACATCACATCAATATATCATGATTTCATATCACATCACCCTAAATTAGGGTTTCACATAATATCACCCTAGATTAGGGTTTACATTCAAAATTGCCCTGAATTAGGGTTAGGGTTTATCTAACCTTCTCGATTAGGGTTTCATGATCTCTTCACTAAGGATCATACCCTAATCACATACTATACATAAATAACATTCATGTATGATTTCCTTTCTATCATCCTCTCAACTTGATTAGGTTACATCAACCCTTTAATCAAGTACATATAACTATGATTGACATAGTATACTAGGACATTGCTTTCATAACCTTTTTAGGTTAACCATCTTAAAGATACTGATTATCTAAGTACTTTAGAGATTTAACCTTTGTACTTATCATTGATAATCATACTTATCAACCATTGGGGCAATGGATCAATCATCACCTTAAGTTTCCAATCGATTTGATCACATTGGTCCTTCATTCGATTTTGGGGTTTCAACACCAAACAGTTTTGAAACTGTTTGATTCCAAACGGTCCTGAGACCATTTGACCCCAAACGATTTTCAAGACCGTTTGGCCAAACCAGCCTCAAAACCATAAGGATCAATTAAGGTATCTTTCAACCAATTGAATTAGGGATTGCTTTGTCGAATTGGCTATCAATTGAGCTATTGAATGTTCAATCAAACAACACCATTAGATCTTCCTCATCAATTATAATCAACCTTGGATCTCCAAACGGTCCTGGGACCATTTGATCCCAAACGGCTTCAAGACCATTTGGACTCAAACGGTCTCAAGACCATTTGGTCCAAGTCAGCTTGAAATCGTTTGGATCAATCGAGTTTTCTTTCAATCAAGTCGATTAGGGTTTCTAATTGGAGGATTGTCCATATATTGACTCAATCAATTGGATCCATTGGATCATCATCCAAAATGTACTAGGGTCCTGACCTCAAATGGTCAACCCATTCAAATGGTCAATCCATCCAAACGGTCAACCCATCCAAACGGTTTGGGATCCAAAACTCCAAACGGTTTGCAAACTGTTTGGTCTCTAAATAGTTTGGTGAAACCATTTGGACCAAAGTCCATGAAACCATTTGCAAATAT
Organism: Alisma plantago-aquatica; assembly: GCA_963693085.1. NCBI lineage: Eukaryota > Viridiplantae > Streptophyta > Magnoliopsida > Alismatales > Alismataceae > Alisma > Alisma plantago-aquatica. The sequence continues at coordinate 210,395,567 of OY856409.1, forward strand.
ATTATGTGAGATGTGTGCTTATGATGATGTCATCATCATCAAGCTTTAGTCCATCAAAAACTACTGCCATTATCATGGTAATTACATCAACTAATCAAAGGAATCGTAAGAAGAGAAATTGAACATAGTTGATTGAGAAATTGAATTCAATAACAATGAATAGGGGTTCAAGTTATATAACCTGCCTTCAAATGAGATTCAAAGGTTGGAGCTTCACATCAACAATGGTGTCAGAAGCTTTTTTACACCACAAGGTTCGTTCCTCAAGCTTTTGAGTGAAAAGGATTGGTTAGAATTGAAGATGGGATCGAGATAAGAAGAAATCATACATTGATTTGTGTTTTCCATCATGAAATCAAGATGAAAGAAGGTCAAGAAGCTTACCATCAGGTTGGGGGTCGTCCTCCTTCTTCTCCTAGCTCCCTTGGTCGTTTTTGCAAGCAAAGAGAAGAAGTGGATTCGAAATTACCCTTTCACTCTATGGATAAAGGAGCTTATATATGGATTTCATTAAAAATTCATTTAAGAGAGATAATGTAGGGATTATCTCTTCCGTATTCTTGCCACTTGCCCCATCCTCTTCCTTAGAGACGAGGCTATCTCCTTTTCCTCTTATTCCTCTCAATTATCCATGATTTAAAGAAAAGCAAATTAATCACCTTAACCCTTATTATTATAATATCCTAAAGTTAGTGGATATTTCTTTTTCTTTTCTTAATGTGAGTGGGTTCTCCACTCACGTAGATATTTCCTTTGCCTTTTCTAGGCACAAGGACGTCCATATACATGGATTTTCAACCAAAATTTTTTTGGTTGAAGGGCAATCCATTTAATATAATTATTTTTGCATTATTTCAATTATACTTAAATCTTGATTATTTTAATATCAAGAGTCTCTCTCCTTTAAAGTGATAAAAATGAGACACCCCTCTCATTTTATTTGCTCTACATGATGCCAAGAAATATTAGGGATTATTTTGAAGTGGTAATTTGCATATTGAGCCCTGGGTTTTGGGTAAATTGCACATTACACCAAAACTAGGTTTTAATGCACAAACATTGCTTTATTAGCTCTTTCTTGGTACTCAGGTTTTCACTAGCCATTCCTATGCATCATCTTCATTCTCATGATGCTTCAAAATATGAGGAACATCTTATCATGTAACATTTGCAATTTAACCCGTCAACTTGGGTAATTTGCACTTTAGTCCAACACAAGCAAAACATTATTTTCAACATAGTTCGAAATGGACTAAAATTGAAATATAAGTTCCTCTTGAGCCTTAATTACTTTTCAAAAGATAAGATAAAGCATATAATTATCTTTCTTAAACAAAACACCTAGGGTTAAAGCATAACCCAGGTCAGGGATGTTACATATGTATTGTTATAAAGGTGGTGATTGGGTGGCTTTGACACATGGGGTTTTGACTGTGAGTGATAGATATGGAATTTGTCCCTCCTAAGGGAGTATGATATCCTGACCACTTGATAAGCGAGACTAAGAAATACATGGCCATGTACATGTGAGTCAATATATGATATTGAGCTTGCATATATCTCAGACAGTCTGCTCTAGGTCAAGAAACATGGATTGAACATTTGTACAGGATGACAAGTCCATGCCTCGAGTTCAATCCAGATATCAGCCACAAAGGAACTAAACATTCACTGTAACACCAATCACAAATTTTAGGTTGAAAGTTTCCCCAACTTTTCTTTTCACTTGGGTAGCATTGATTTGCGAATAGGCATCACTCTCTGCTTGTGAAGTCATAAGTTAATTATGGACATTCACTGCCAACGTGAAATGAGACCTATAGGGTCACACACATAGGATTAACCTGGAAGAGGAGTTTACCCATTAATGATGTTTAGATTGATTACTAAAATGTTTATGTACTCAATTAAACATTCAATCAATAGACTTGACTCAGAATCATCAATTTCAAGTGTTAAACCAACTGATTAGAGTGTTAGATTGATTGAGAACTGAATTGATTGAGTTCTGCACAAACATGACCACCAACTGACCCATTCACTGGGTGAACCGATCAGATCATGGTTAGTGAGATAACCGGTTCACTCTGGTGAACTGATCGGTTCACTTGGACCAAACGAGCAAGTGTTGGGTTTCCCAACTCATGAGAAAAGTTTCCCGTTTCATTTGTTCAATTCGATTGGGACAAGAATTGATCTTTGCATTAATTAGAAACAAATTAGGAAATTCAATTGCAAGAAGGTTTGGCTTGTGAACCTCCCAGTTCACTAAGTGAACCGACTAGTTCACTATGCCAATCGACTGGTTCACCTGCCGCAGTGCAAACAGTTCATGGATAATCCAGACCCTTCTACTCCCACACAGACTGGGAACCCTGACCCTTCCCTCTACTATAAATAGAGGGGTACATGAGGCTTCTCATAAAATACAACTCAGAACATTAGTTTCTCTACAAATTTGTTGTCCTCTCAGGTTGTGGTAACCGAGAGAGCCCAAGAAAGTTGTACCCGTCTAGGGAGGAATAATGAGGGAAAAACAATTACAGAACAACAACTAGTTGTGGGAGAGTGTGTTAGTGACTAGTACGCCTACAGAAGAGGACAACTCCTTTTAGTCTATTCAACTAGAATGACTAGAGTTCTCGGTGGTTCATGTGGACTATCTATTGAAGTGGGAGATTTCTACCACTTAGGAAGACGACCGTCAACAACAGTCTAGGTCAAGACCAGGAGCTGCACAGACGTCGTCGAAGACTAGGTGGTTGAAGGCCGCACTAGTTGTGAGGTATTATTGATGAGAAAGCCTCAGGACCAGGTATGTCTCACTAAACCATCTTTCCTACTGCATGTTGTTGATGCGATCTATTGGATATGGGTTTGTGGCTAGATAAAATTTTTGTTTCTGCTGTCTGTTCTGTCCCACAAAACCCAACAATAGTATCAAAGCCACGTCAACATACTATGTTTTAGGATTAATTTATATGATCAAATTTTGGTTTTTTGCCATTTATTTATTGCATGCGATGCGAATACTTTAAATAGCTAATGTGCATATCTAATTAAACACCACAATACCTATATACATATATGTTATGGTATATATATGCAATTGATACACGTCGCCCTAAAACGGTTTTGATGGTGGATGTATATCATGGTTATGGCCTATAAACCCCTATGTGTGGATGGTTGGTTGTGGTTGTTTGCATCTCGGTCTGCGTACTGAGTCCTATTTTCTATTCTAAATGTAAGTTGAGATAACTCAAGATTCTTTCTACCTTTGCTCCCCCCGAATGTAGCTCGGGGTTTCCCAATGTACTTAGTAAAAGTAGGATATTTTTATTTCCTGTTATGTCAAAGAATGGTGGGCACCCAGATGTACAAATGAAGGATCGAGATGACCAGATGACCATACGAGAAAAGAAATTGGTGGACTGATGAGGAGCCCGACCACACGACAAACTGACCGCCTGGAGGAGCCAGACGATCGATTAGTGACAACTAACTGACCGGCCAGGAGATGAGCCGATCGGTCATAGGATGAGCCAATCAACCCTGAATGGCCCAAGCACAGATCTTCATCAACAACAGGTTGCTGCATGTGATGTAGACCTAGATGACCATAATTCCTTGTGGCTCAAGGAATTACAATAGGATGGCCATAATCATCGCTTTATCGCTTCACATGTTTTCTTGTGGGATATAACATGTATATGATACATACTAAATATGTGGTGATTGTATATGTATATGTATATAAATATCAAACCCCTAAAATATAAATATTAAGTTTAAGATGCCTTCCAAAAGCAACACACATGAAAAGCTTGACCGACTAAGTGTGGGCACGCCCTAGAGTGGTGCACTGTCTATCTCATGGAAGTGTGATGGTGAATATATGGGTCTGCCCTAGCAAGGTGCATATTCATTGTGTTAGCATTTGGGTTGGACTTAACTAGGTGATCTTGATCGGATCAAGCATCTTGAGGCATACAAATGATCATGACAAGGAGTTGTGCATGACATCTATCAAGAGTTGTATAAGATACAATTGGCAAAAGTTGCCTACCTCAAAGAATCTAGTTGTGGGTGACATCCCTAATTGGTACATGACTTAGAGGAAATCAAGATCTTGCTCACTAGAAGGTTGTACGCTGCAATCTTCCAAATTGATGGTGAGGGCTATCAATTTGAACAAAACAGTGGGAGTGATAATTAATTAAAGGCCTAATTAAATATCGTCAACTTTATTCAAATCAAATTAAATAAAAAAGAGTTCTGACAAAATGCAAATGTTTTCTCTTGTAGAATTAAATGACAAAGAAATCATCATTGAAATCAAACAATTTAATTGAGATATATTTACATAACTAGTTAAGGACCATGAGAAATGTTCTATATGATCCTAAGATAGTGCCAATGGAATCCACTCTATGTTTGCCTAAGGCTGAAATGGATGCTTACTTGAAGCATTCCAATGATGCTATAGACATAAAGAATCCTATACTAGCCTGTATGGACTACGAGTCACATGACAAGCAAGAAAGGGATAATGTCTCTAGGGCATTGTTTGAGTGCAAACTGGCAGAGGGAGATGTAGTTAGACCCCATGTGCTCAATTGATTGGGCATATAGAACGTCTAGAAAAACTGGGAATTCCTATGGGTCAAGAGTTGGCCACGGATATGATTTTGCAATCTTTGACTAAATCATATAGCATGTTTATCAAGTATTACTACTTTTGTAACATGGCTAAACTACTGTCAAAGTTGCTTGACATTTTGACAAATGGCCAAGCACAAATGAAGAAGGATAGTTCCATGATGATGATCAATACAATGGAATCCAAGGACATAGGCAAGGCAAAGAAGCGTTCTCAAGCCAAGCTAAGGTCCAAGTCTTCAACATTCAAAAGGTGGAGAGGTTTAAGGAAACCAAGGAAGATGAAGTGAGAGATACAAATCTCTACTTCCGATGTATATGTAATTGAGATTAACTTTACTGCTTCTTCATCATTGGTACTTGATATCAGATGTGGATCACACATTTGTTCAAATGTGAAAGATCTGAAAAGAAGTAGGCCTTTACCAAAAGGTGAGGTTGAACTACGTGTTTCTAATGGAGCAAGAGTTGTTGCCAGTGCAGTAGGAACCTGTGAGTTATCTCTACCAAGTGGGTTGATAATAGAGTTACAGAACTTCTATTATGTACCTTCCATTAATAGGAATATCATTTTTGTATCTTGTTTGGATAAGAATGGATTTGAATTTCTCATTAAGAATGGAAAATGTTCCATTTCTAAAGATGGGACCTTTTATGGTAGTGCCCCAATGTCTTATGGTCTATAATGAATAGATCTACAGACAAATGTGTATAACATAAACACCAAAAGATAAAAACTCAATGACTTAAATAAAACATACCTTTGGCATTGTCAATCTAGGGCACATAAATGAGAATCACATATCCAGACTCTATAAAGATGGTTATCTAGACTCTTTTGATTACGAATCAATGGAGACATGTGAATCTTATTTGTTGGGTAAGATGACCCAGACTCCCTTTTTAGGAAAAGGTGAGAGAGCGAGTGATCTATTAGGACTCATACATACTGATGTATGTGGGCCTTTTAGAACAAGTGCTAGAGGTGGGTATCAATACTTCATTACCTTTACTAATGACTTCAGTAGGTATGGCTATGTTTACTTGATGAAACATAAGTCTGAGACCCTTGAAAGGTTCAAGTATTTCATGAATGAAGTACAAAACCAACTTGGAAAAAGTATTAAGGCACTTCGATCTGATCGAGGTGGAGAATACTTAAGCCAAGAGTTTGAGGACCTTCTGAGAGCTCATGGTATTGTATCACAATGGACTCCACCTAGAACATGACAATATAATGGTGTATCAGAAAGAAGGAATCACACATTACTGGACATGGTGCGATCTATAATGAGTTTTGCTAATCTTCCAACTTCTTCCTGGGGATAGGCTCTAACAACCGCCGTGTTTATACTTAACCATGTACCATCTAAATCGGTTCAAAAGACACCATATGAGATATGGTATGGGAAGCATCCTAATGTGTCTTTTATGAAGGTTTGGGGATGTGAAGCTTATGTTAAGAAAACGTTTCCTGAAAAGCTTGGGCCCAAATCTGATAAGTGTTATTTTGTTGAATATCCCAAAGAAATAAGAGGATACTACTTATACCACCCAACTGACAATAAAGTGTTTATTGCGAGGAATGCTGTATTCCTAGAAAAGGAACTTATTTCCAAAGGGAGCAGTGGGAAGAAAATGGAACTCAAAGAAGTTTGAGGTCGATAAGAAAACATTGAACCAATAGATGAATTAGAGGAAAATAGAGGAATCACAAGTGGTTGTGGAATCTCAAAATCCTCAAGTAACACAAGAACCTCGTAGATCTAGTAAGACACGCCTTGAGCCATATAGATTTGGATATCTTGTGACTCAAGAAGGCGGTGAGTTGGTCATAGATGATGAGCCAACTACCTATCTAGAAGCTACGGAGGGAACAAATTCTGAGAAATGGCTTGAGGCCATGAGATCTGAGATGGAATCCATGTATACCAACAAGGATGGAGCTTGGTGGATCCACCTGAAGGTGTAAAACCCATAGGGTGCAAATGGGTCTTTAAGAAGAAGACTGACATGGACGGCTATGTGCAAACTTATAAAGGCAGATTGGTTGCAAAGGGTTTCAGATAAGTTCAAGGTGTTGACTATGATGAAACCTTTTCTCCAGTTGCCATGATTAAGTCCATCAGGATCATGCTTGCTATTATAGCCTACTATGACTATGAGATTTGGCAGATGGATATTAAAATTACATTTATTAACGGGAATCTTTTCGAGGATGTGTACATGATACAACCTTAAGGTTTTATAAATCCAAAGGATGCAAATAAAGTCTGTAAGCTACAAAGGTCAATCTATGGATTAAAGCAAGCATCTCGGAGCTGGAACCTTCAATTTGACAAAGCAGTCAAAGAGTTTGGCTTTATTCAAAATGAAGATGAACCTTGTGTGTACAAGAAGGTTAGTGGGAACATGACTACATTCCTCATATTATATGTAGATGACATACTATTTATGGGGAATGACATTCCTACTTTACAAAAGGTAAAGACATGGCTTGAAAATACATTCTCAATGAAAGACTTAGGAGAAGCATCCTATATCTTAGGAATCAAGATCTATAGAGATAGATCCAAAAGGCTTCTTGGACTAAGTCAAAGCACATACATTGACAAAGTGTTGAAGAGGTTCATCATGGAGAACTCAAAGAGAGGAAACGTACCCATGGGACATGGAGTTCCCATCTCTAGAGCTCAATGTCTCAAATCTTGTGAAGAGAGGGAATGCATGAGTGGGGTTCCATATGCTTTTGTATTTGGATCCATCATGTACACAATGTTGTGCACCCGTATCGATGTCTCGTATGCACTGAGCATGATGAGCAGATACCAGTCAGATCCTAGAGATACTCATTGGACAGCCGTGAAGAACATCCTAAAGTACTTGAAAAGAACTAAGGATCAGTTCCTCATCTACAGTGGTGAGGAAGAGTTGGTGGTAAAGGGTTACACCGATGCAAGCTTCCAAACTGATAAAGATGATTACATATCACAGTCAGGATTTGTGTTTTTCCTCAATAATAGAGCTGTGAGTTGGAAGAGTTCCAAGCAAGAGACAGTTGTGGATTCTACGATAGAGGATGAGTATATTGCTACATCCATTGAAAAAAAGGAGGATGTGTGGATCAAGAAGTTCATCTCTGAACTTGGGTGGTTCCTAGCATCTGTGATGCAATTGAGCTTTATTATGACAACAATGGAGCTATTGTACAAGATAAAAAACCCAGATTACATCAACAATCCAAGCACATACAGAGGCACTTCCATCTTATATGAGAGATCGTACAGTGAGGAGATGTGAAGATTTGTAGAGTACCAACTTAAGACAATATTATTGATCCCTTGGCTAAGGTACTTTCACAACAAAAGCATGATGGTCATGCTAGATTACAAGGATTGAGATTCATGGGTGATTGGCTTTAAGTGCAAGTGGGAGTCTGTTGGTATGTATGCCTATAGAGATAGTCATATGATGATTGTAATGGCATACTTTGTAAATGATTTGAATAATAATAAAGGAAAATTCCATCTATATGTTAAATCTATTTTGAGATAATGATATAACATGTTAGATGTCTAAATAATCGTATTACTCAATGACGCATGTCTTCAGGTTAAGGACCTGTATAATGAGATCATACAGATGCTAAGAGTATACATTCCTGTTATGTCCCTAGTCGCTTATTATTGTGGAAATATCCATAGACATCAATAATACATAAGACTAGAGTGTTTATTGTTTGATGATAGAATCTCATCAGTCATGATATATGATATCAAACCAAGCACATAGATACATGTTAGAGAACAGTGTATCAGACATCCCACCATAAGAGTGATGCATGGAAACCACACTTGGTTAGTCAGGATCATCTCTTATAGTATTAGTGGTGACTGTGGTTCTTAGACCTGAAATCACTACACTCCTCACATGTTATTGGGTACACTTTGACATCATCAAACACAATCCTAAAATATGGATTGTTATAAAGGTGGTGATTGGGTGGCTTTAACACATGGGGTTTTGACTGTGAGTGATAGATATGAAATTTGTTTCTCCTAAGGGAGTATGATATCCTGGCCACTTGATAAGCGAGACTGAGAAATGCATGAACATGTACATGTGAGTCAATATATGATATTGAGCTTGCATATATCTCAGACAGTCTGCTCTTGTTCAAGAAACATGGATTGAATGTTCATAGAGGATGACAAGTCCATGTCTTGAGTTCAATCTGGATATCAATGACAAAGAAACTAAACATTCACTGTAACAACAATCACAAATTGTAGGTTGAAAGTTGTTCTCCAACTTTCCTTTTCACTTGGGTAGCACTGATGTGCGACTATGCACCACTCTCTGCTTGTGAAGTCATAAGTTAGTTATGGACATTCACTGCCAACATGAAATGGGACCTATAGGGTCACACACATAGGATTAATATGGAAGAGGGGTTTATCCATGAATGATGTTTAGATTGATTACTAAAGTGTTTAGGTACTCAATTAAACATTCAATCAATAGACTTGACTCAGAATCATCAAGTTTAACTATTGAACCAACTGATTAGAGTGTTAGATTGATTGAGAACTGAATTGACTGTGTTCTGCACAAACTGGACCACCAACCGATCGATTCACTGGGTGAACCGATCGACTCATGGTCAGTGAGATGACCGGTTCACTCCGGTGAACCGATCGGTTCACTTGGACCAAATGAGCAAGTGTTGGGTTTCCCAGTTTGTGAGAAATGTTTCCCGTTTCACTTGTTCAATTTGATTGTGACAAGAATTAATCTATGCATTAATAAGAAACAAATTAGGAAAGTGAATTACAAGCAGTTCTGGCTTGTGAATTGACTGATTCGCTATGCCAACCGACTGGTTCACTTAGTGAACTGACCGGTTCACCTACTGCAGTGCAAATAGTTCATGGATAATCCGAACCCTTCTACTCCCGCACAGACTGGGAACCCTGACCCTGCCCTCTACTATAAATAGAGGGGTACATGGGGCTTCTCAGGACACACAACTCAGAACATCAATTGCTCTACAAAGTTGTTGTCCTCTCTGGTTGTGGTAATTGAGAGAGCCCAAACATGTTCTACCCATCTAGGGAGGAACAATGAGGGAAAGACAACTATAGAACAACAACGGGTTGTGGGAGAGTGTGTCGGTGACTAGTATGTTGACAGAAGGGGACAAATCCTTCTAGTCTGTTCAACTAGAATGACTAGAGTTTCCAGTGGTTTGTGTGGACTATCTATAGATGTGAGAGATTTCTTCCACTCAGGAGGACGACTGTCAACCGCAATCCAAGTCAAGACCAGGAGTTGTACAGACGTCGTCGAAGACTAGGTGGTTGAAGGGCGCACTAGTTGTAAGGTATTGTCGCTGAGCAACCCTCAGGACCAGGTATATCTTACTAAACCATCATTCCTACTACATATTTGTTGATGCGATTTGCTGGCTGTTCTGTCCCACAAAACCCAACACAAGTTTCTCTAAAAAACTATCTCGTAAGCAACATATCTACTTATTGCGCATGACAAAAAATAGTTCCATGAATGATGATCTAAACGAATTTAAGTATATTATTATGGACCTTGGAAATATAGATATCAAACTCAAAATTGAAGATAAATCTCTTATTTTATTATATCTTTTGACCCCTTCATACAAGAATTTTGTGAAATTATTATGTATGGAAAATCTTCAATCACAATGGAGGATATGATCATCTTAGTGTCAAAGACCATGGTTGATAAAGATCTAGTTGCTTCTTGTATGAGGAATCATATAGAGACTCTCATGGTTAAAGGACAAATAAAGGAAAAGAAAAATAAAAAGAACGATATATATATATATATATATATATATATATATATATATATATATATATATCTAAGTCAAAACCCAAGAGCAGGAAGGTCTATAAATATTGTAAGAAGACGAGACACATAGTGGACGACTATTACAAGTTACAGAGCAAGAAGAAGAGGGATAATGATGGTAAAAAACAACATGCAAATGCTAATGTAGCTCAAGAAGATTCAGATTTTAGACTTCATGGATTCTACATTCTAGTTGGTCACATCACATGTCCTCCTACACACTTCTTTTCTTCTTATAAACTATTTGATGGGGGAATAGTGAATATGAAAAATGACTCTACATGCAAGACTGTTGGCATTGGGTCAATCAACATAAAGATGTTTGATATAGTTGTTCAAAGAATATCAAGCATTGGTCATGTTTGAGGCCTTTAGTAAGAAAACTCATCTCAGTTGTCTAGCTTGAAGCTGACAGTTGTTCATATAGTGCGAAAAATGAAATCTTGTCTATAATCAAAGGAGATGCTTTTTTGATTAAAGTAGTGTGTATTCCTGGAAATCTTTTATAAAATGATCGTTGAAACTATCACTAGTATTGTTGCTGTTGTTTCTTACTTAATTACTTCAAATATGCATACCACAAAGCTATGCCATATGTGTAAAGTTGGGCCCACTGCCCAAGACTCTAGTGAATTTTTGGGAAAGATGATTGACCCCACAGACCACCATTGACATTGACTATGATCTTTGTCCTCACTCACACATATCTTGGAATCATATTCTCAAAAGGTCATCCATCCTATCACATAATTATGGGTTGAACATGCTTAAATACATAGTTCTTAGTGACAAGCTCCCTAAAAGGAAGGTATACCTTGATGATTGATAGTCCAATCATGCCTTTTAAGATCATTTTATCTAATGTCTCAAATCTATGATGTTATAATCTCCCACACTTACACCCTTGATGTCCTCATCAAGGATAAAGTATATGGCCTTATGATTTATTCTTCATTTTAGTGCAAACCTAGAATGGCCCATGCACACCCAACTCAAATCCACAGCTACCAGTGGAAGGTTGGATCCATCACAAATCAATTAATAATCATTTCTACATACTTGACCGCACAATTAAAGACTGCATTGCCTTATGCCCATGTGGGCCTTATGTACTAGAGGAGAACTAGCTCTAATATCATTTATTACGTCTAGTTTCCTGAATGATGACTGGCCCCACAGACCAACACTAGCCTCAGATGCATGCTTTGTCCTCGCTCATGCACAACACATGATCGACTTCTCAACATGTCATGCACCTAGTTCTACTCTCAGCCAATCACACCTTACCATAGATAGGGCTATAAATGGGTATGGGTAGACCCGCGGACCCACAAATCCAAACCCTTAAAAAACTCATCACCGGTCTAATTTTTATACCCACATACCCTTGGACCCGTATACCCTTAGACCTACATAAGCGGGTCCAATAATGGGTATGCTTGGACCCAGACCCACTAGATCTGTGTACCCACTATACATAAGTAACTACTAAAATAATATGTTATATATATCATACTTTACTAGTCTAACTAATATAATTATTGAGATTATATCCTACTCTAAGGTTGAGACTAGTCATATAATTAAGAATTAACTATTCTAGTTACAATAATGAACATCATATGTAAACTTAAAATCAAAATGTCTACTAATTTACATTACTTTCTACAAAAATTAAACATTATGATCATGACTACAAATATCTAAACAATTAATCAATTATTGTTATTGTATAGAATATAGCATTGTCTAATATAAAAATTACATGTTAATATACTATATGATAACAATATCTTGTTGTGTTAAATATATATAACATAGTCATTTCTCTTACATAAACAATATGATGTTTTATAGAACCGCTTATCCGCATACCCACACTGCAAACCCACTATTATTGCGGGTACAAGTATGGTGCAGGTCTAGGTTTTGTATTATGTGGGTCTAGAACCAGAACCAAACCTGCTAAATTAGATGGGTATGGGTATGGCCAGACCCGCACCGTACCCACACCCTTTACACCCCTAACCATAGAGTTCTTAGTCATGAGATCCCTAAAATAGAGGTGTACCTTGGTGAAATGGATAGTCCAATCATTCCTTTTAAGATCATTTTATCCCAAGATTAAAATCCCAGGGTGTTATAATATGAGACTAGGAAATATAAGTAAAAAAGATCTCAAATTATTTAGTAGCAATGGTCTTCTAGGCGGTGTCACTACTGGAAAATTGGATTCCTGTGAGCACTATGTAATGGGTAAGCAAAAAAGGGTTAGTTTTTCAACTGCAATGCATACTACAAAAGGTACTATTGATTATAGTCAATCAGACATATGCAGTCCCACTCAAGTGTCGTCCAAGGGTAGTGTTAGATATATGCTTACTTTTATTGACAATTTTTCTAAGAAAGTGTTGGTGTGTTCTTTGAAACATAAATGTGATGTTTTGATTAATTTGAGAAATGGAAAATTCTAGTTGAAAAGAAATATAGGAAATTTCATCAAAATATTGAAGACAAGTGACGACATGGAATTTCATTCTTTTGAAGTCAATGAACTTTGTCAACTTGAAGGTATTTCCAAACATCATATATCTAGACTTACTCCTGAGCAAAATGGTGCTATAGAGGACATGAAAAGAATATTTCTAAATCAATCATGATGCATGTTATTTTCTCTAGAAGGAGGGGGTGAATAAGATAATATAAATCTTATGCAAATTAAAACACTAAGGAGGCTAGATTGCAACTTGCATAAAAGATAATGCAACATACAATTAAAGTAAGTAATTAGACAATGAAAGAAAACCACAAGGGACACCTGACATAGAGTGGTTCTGTCAAATGACGTTAGTCCATTATCCTTTTATTTCATGGCTAAGGAAGAGAAACGAATCTTCACCTCTTCTTTAATGACTTTGAAGAGCACCGAACCTCTTCTTTAACAGTCAAGGAAGAGCATTGAATCTTCAACTCTTCTTTAATTGCTTTGAAGAGACAAAACCTTCATATATTCTTTACTGACCAAGGAAGAGAACCAATGAGAAGTATTCTTCTTCTCTAGCAAGTCCTCAGACAACCTTCTCGCAAGAAATAGTCCAAAAACACTCAAACAATGTTGTTGAATAAGATTGGAGAGAGAGAACACTGTTGCTCACAATATACAAATGATCAATTCTTCAAAAGACTTAAAATACAAAGCTCTCTATGAATAAGTGATGATCAACTTCCACTAGGACAGGCAAGGCTATATTTAGTGGAGTATGATACTATTGTTGAGCTATGGCTTATATTTGAAGATAGCAAAGAAGAATCCCAAGCTTGAAGAAATATAACACATAATATATTTGCTCAAGTGTATATTCTAAGTGTTCATAGGCACACTTATATATAGGAAACACTTAGTAATGGTAAATAAAGTTTTGGGAGTGTTTTTACCACTTTAAATGCTAAACTAGTCGTTTAGATGTCAAAAATCAAATTTACATAAGCTCAAACATTGATGGAGAGTTTGACTTTGGGACGATTCTTGGTCGAACTGTACTTTGACCAAGATCAATCTCAGTCAAACTATAGTTTGATCAAGAGTCAATCTCCTCTCAAATTTCACAGTGAATTTTTCCTACAATGACTCTTTCTACAATGGCTCCTCCTCTGTTGAAGTGTAGTTTGACCAACAATGTGTTAGTAAATATATTTCTAAACTTTAAGGAAACACATTAAATGATATTTCTAATGGCACCTATCTACCCTAAAGAATTTATATAAGTGTGAAAAAGGGTTTAGGATAGGATAACTTCGATCATCACTCATTTTTACATCATTCATAGCAAGTTGCACATAATACATTTGTATAACGTATATACATGGTACAATTTGCCCTATAAGCATCCAAACACATAATAAATTGCATATTCTTTATTGTTGGATCTTTTCTAAGTTCTTTGATCACCTAAAACACTACATGCTTATTGTAGAAACACAAAAGGAAAATAATTTCATCATTGAAGTGTGGCATGTCCAAAAATCAACAATCTCCCCCTTTTTGATGATGACAAATTTTCCATAAGATAATTTCAAAATAGATAATTTAGAGCATCATACCTTTAAATTGTTGTAGATAGTAAAAACTATTTTCATGGTTTTTTCTCCCCCTTTTTTGAAGTCAAAAAGGGGTTTTACTTACTTATACCCCCCGTCAAGGAGACCCCCCCAACAATATAGTTATTTTGGAGAGGGATTACATATACCCAAGGAAAAGTGAGGATGTACCTATTAAAATGAGATACATTTCATAGTCAAAAATTCATATTTGATCAAGGAACATCAAAAAGCTATATAATTACCAATGAAAGGAATTTTAGGTGCATGATAAAAAGATCATGTTAAGCACAAAATATAAAAAAGGATACTCTAAGTCATTGATAAGGAATGCTAAGTCCACCATGATAGAGAGATGCCATAAATAACACTAATTTTCTAAAGAATATTTCAATATCAATGTAAGGAATGTTAAGTCCTACATGATACAAATATTTGCCATAAAAATCAAAGACAAAACCAAAATTAATTTCTAAATCACTTTCAAGGGATGTTAGGCCCATAAATGATATAGAGAATCCATCAAGCATAAAATGAGGTCAAAAAAGAATATTTAGACCAAATATAAGGGGTTCTAAACTCACATTGATATAGAGAAGCTAATTAAAAAATCGATATAGATATGCAAGTTTATAACCAATAACTTTGAGCCTACCCTTAATCTCATGCTCTTAAAAATTAAGCTCAAACTAAGAATTGAACCATTCATATATAGATATTTACTAAGAACCAAAAATCTTTATATAGAACATGTAAAACCAATAATATTAGATTTAATACTATGAAAATCAAGAAATAGAATGAATTTGAAAACTAATTTTAAAGATAATCTAGAAAATTGTTACAACCAATTTATGATCTCATTTTTTAGTGCAACAATAAACTTGTCAAACTTAATTTATGAGCAAGATAAAAAAAGATATCTGTTTAATATTACAAATATTTCAAACCTCATTTAAAGGGAGGTTTTAGGGACCCAAACCATGTTATTGTCCCTTTTCTTTCTACATGAGCACGAAAAGTATAATGCCCAAATCTCCCACAATCATAACAAGTAGCATAATTAATAGACACAGAAGAGAGAGATTTTGGTTTAACAAAAATAGCACTTTTCTCTTTCTTAATTTTATCATTTTTAGGAATATAACCAAGTCCATGAGTACCAAAATGATAATGATAATGCAACATATTATTCAACATATTTTTACAATTTAAAAATTTTAACTTTTCATTTTCCTGGGAAAGAAATAGATAGTCTCTGGTAGTAGAAATTAAGCATTTTCTTGCAATAGTAATGTTTTCCTAAAGAGTATCAATTATATCATTTATCTCATAATTTATTTTAAGTATAAGATCATGATCAAAATCTAAACAATAAATCGGATGTTTCTCCATATTACTTAATTTGTTTGAAAGAGTAGTCACTTGAGTTTGCAAGGAAGACATTTCCCCAAAGTTTATCTATCTTTTTCTTTTCACTTTCATATTGATCATTTATCTCATTAGGTTATTCATTTACAAAATCAACAATACTTGGCAATGTACTTATCTTTTTCTTATTTTTCCAACTTTATCCAAAGTAAGTTCAACAAGTGCAATGAGTTTAATTTTGGAAAACGTTGAGAGGTACACCTTATCATCATTACCTTGTGCATGTTCATCATGGTCATCATTCTCTTCATGCTTGACTATGAAGCATTCAACTACATGATGACATATTTGTTCATCGCTTGCCTCTCAATTTAGATAATAATTCAAGCGGCATGATACACCTTCTTCTTCATGTCCTTAGAGTTCTTCTTCTTCTTCTTCTTATTTTTCTTCTTGAGTTCTATGCATTCATCTTTCCAGTGTCCTTTCTATCCACATACATGACATCTAGTAGAGATAGATATATTATTTTTATTAAAAGAAGAATATATATATATTTCTACCTTTATGATGTATTTCTTTTTCTCTACTAGTTGAGTCACTAGAAGGAGGTGACTTTGAAATTTTTTCTTTAAAAGACACACCCTTTTTCTCTTCTAGTTTTCCTTCTACTTGTATTCTAGCTTCTTCTTGAAACTTCAGTTCATGTGTTTCCAAGTTTCCAATGTGCTGATCCATCAATAATTTGAAAAGGTCTCTAGATTCTTCTATATCAGTGACCTTATGTTTGAATTTTGGTGGCATGACCTAAGAATCTTGGAGACCTGATATTCCTCTGATATAGGATATCCTAAGACACTCAAACCATTTTACAGTAGAAAATCTATCATACATTTCAGCAATGTTTTAAGTTTTAGTCATGCGGAATAACTCATTTATGTTTTATCATAGTGATTTTTGTGTTCTTAACTTGTTGAGTTCCTTCATGTGTAATAAAAAGTTTTCTCCATATGTCATATGCGGTTTCACATGAAAATATTCTATAAAATTTACTAGGAGATAGATAAGAGTATAAAAAATAGTTATTGCTCTGGCATTTAGACTTGCCTTTCTTACCATATCTTGATCCCATTTATCTATTTCTGTTATTGGGGGTTTGTATGGTAATGCGACCATTTTCCATAAGTCAAAGCTCAAGACTCAGAAGTAATATTGCATCCTATTCTTTCAATATATGTAAATTGCCCCATCAAACACCGATGGTCACCCTAGACTTCAAGGTTGAGTTGTCCCATTAGACTTCCCCCCATCTTCAAGACTTGTTAAAGTTCCTTGCAACCTACTCTGGTACCAAATGATGTGCTCTAGAGGGGGAGGGGGCGTGAATCAATATAATATAAATCTTATGCAATTTCAAACACTAAGGAGGTTAGATTACAACTTGCCTAAAAGATGATGTAGCATATAAGTAAATCAAGTAATTGAAAAAATAAAGCAAACAACAAGACACGCCCGATGTAGAGTGGTTCTATAAAAACATTTGTCCACTACCCTCTTCTTTCATGGCCAAAGAAAAGCACTGAACCTTCATCTTTTCTATAACAACTTTGAGGAGTACCTAACCTCTCCTTTAACGGCCAAGGAAAAGTGATGAACCTTGATCTATTTTTTAATGGTTTTGAAGAGCACCAAACATTCACCTCTACTTTAACATCCAAGGAAGAGCACTAACGAGAAGACTTCTTGTCCATGGACATGGACAACCTTCTGACAAGAAGTACTCTTAACACCTGAACAATGTGGTGAGCAAGATTGGAGAGATAGAGAACATCAATGTTCACAATATAAAAATATCAATTCTTCAAAATATTTACAATATGAAGCTTTCCATGAACAAGTGATGATCAACTTCCACAAGGATATACAAGTCTATATTTGGGGGATTATGACATTACTATTGATCTATGGCTTATATACGAAGATAACAATGTATAATTCTAATCTTGGAGAAAGATATCATGTAGTACATTTTCTCAAGTGTATTTACTAAGTGTTCATAGGAACTAATATATATATATATATATATATATATATATATATATATATATATATAACACTTAGGAATGGTCATTGTAGCTATATGGAGTGTTTTAATCATTTTAAATGGTAAGCTAGTCATAGGGATGTCAAAAATTGAGGTAACAGAGGCTAGAACATTAATGCAAATTTTGAGTGCGGACTGATTCTCAGTCAACTATACTTCAACCAAGATCAATCTCGGTTGAACTGTAGTTCAATCGAGAGTCAATCTCCTCTCAAATTTCACGACCTATTTTTTATGACAACCCTTTCTCTACAACATCCCTTTCTCAGTTGAGGTGTAGTTAGATAAAAAATGTGTCTCTAAATACATTTTAAAGCTTTTGTAAAATAAATTTAATGAATTTTCTATTGACACATATCTATCCTAAAGACATGAGATAAGTGTGAAAAGGGTTTAGGATTGAATAGGGATGATCATCACTCGATCTTACATTATTCATAGCAAGTTGCACAAAATGCATTTGTACAAAGTATATTTATGGTACAACTTGTCCTACAAGAATCAAAACACATATAATATTGCATATTCTATATTGTTGGATCTTGTCTAAGTTCCTTGATCACCTGAAACACCAAATGTACATTTTAATAATAGAAAAGGGAAATATCTACATCATCAAAATATGAGCGTGGCATTTCCAGAAAGTCAATAGCATGTTGATCAATGTAGGACTTAGTAGAGACTTTTTGGATAATGCCATCTCTTCTACAACCCATCTTGTCAATCATTCTCCTTATACTCAACTTAGTTTCATAACTCAAGAAGAGGTATGGCCGGATCATCTTGTAAATTGCTGTAATTTTTGTTTCTTTGGTGGTCCTTCATATGTCTATTTCAATAATGGAAAGCTTGAGCTTAGAGTAAAAAAATACATATTTCTAGGTTATCCTGATGGTGTAAAAGGATATAGATACTGGTATATAGAGATAATGACATCAAAATTTAGAATAC
This sequence comes from Alisma plantago-aquatica, assembly GCA_963693085.1. NCBI lineage: Eukaryota > Viridiplantae > Streptophyta > Magnoliopsida > Alismatales > Alismataceae > Alisma > Alisma plantago-aquatica. The sequence goes on from OY856409.1 coordinate 210,414,645, forward strand.
TAATATTTGATCCCGATGAAATGTAAAATTGACTTCCTTAATGAAGGATTGTGCATTCACTTCTCACATCTCATCTAGTTCTTCTTTTGTATAGGACCCTGTTGTGTCTGCATAGACACACTCCAAATGCCCTAACTTGCACATCTCAACTTGGAGAAAAGACAAGTCAAAGTCAATACAAGTGCACATTTTTGGAATATGATGTAAATCCATTAGAATCATGTTGTAAATCACTTGTAATGATTTTATGACTTGTAATTAAGCTTAGAAAAAATCAGGAGCACTTAGATCGAATGTTTAAGCACTCAAAATCCATTTTCCAAAATTTGCATCAGGATGTTCATCGGTCGAGTTGCAAACTCGACCGATCCTGATTGGATCTTGAAAATGACTTTTGATTGGTTGAGTTTACACTTCACAGAACTCGACCGATCCCTCTACTGACCAAAACTAACTTAAGTGAATCAGTTGAGTTACCCCAGGACAAACTCGACCGATGGCCTAAATTGGTGTTGTCTTTTAGTGGGATCGGTCGAGTTACCTTTATAGAAACTCGACCGATTGATCAAGACTATTCAGATTACCTTTTATATATAATGGATGTCTAGTGACACCTTTCTAACAATCAGGTCCATATACTGCATTAGCAGTATATGCATGCCCAATTATTATCTTATAAAGGGCACTATAAATTTATAGTTATACGAAATGTTAATAAATAAACACAAGCATAGTTGGCATATATATGCATTGGAGTCATAAAACTACCTAATATTCATCCAAGTTTATAAAATTTTTATCTACCTTTTCTTTGACTTTTTGAATGCTTTTATACCCCTATGAGTTAATGCAATACATTTATTTGAATTAGTAAATTTTCATGTAATGATACAAACATAGTATATGGTGATGGTTAAAATAGGTTTTTTACACTACTACTATCATTTTTATCGGTTGTTTCCCACTCCCTATTTTACTACCCGAAGGATCTAGATAACACATATAGTGTCTTGGAGACAACTACCAATAACTCCCAATCCTTATTACTGAGTGAAAAGAAGGCAAACAAAAGAAAACCAAATTCCATAATGAAATATAATTCATAAGTTAGAATTATAAGAAAAGTGCCCAAAACTTACCCAATAATGAAAGGAGTTATAATCACACTCTTTCTCACAGTACCAAAATATTTAAATGTGGTAGATCAATAATCACTAATATATATTGGATCTTTATCGACATGGATAACCAACTATGAAACTAGAAATTCCACATTGATTAATGTGAATTGTCTATACACCATATATATGTAGGTGCACAACATATATGTATGAATTAATATGTAAGAAAACAAATCAACATATATTTTCACATATATAGAATGAGGTACTTATTCATAAGATGTCACCATATCCAAGGTTCTATCATGGTTTTATTCAACCAAACATAAGTAAACATCTCCACAATATTTTACAAGAATACACTAGTATCATGATCTTGACCTGCATCATCCTCCTAGATATAGACCATCAAAGTCGACCCTTCATCTGAATTGTGCATTTATAATGCCACCCCCCTACATTAAAGACCTAGCCATTCAAATAGGTCATTTGTAATCCAAGCAGGTAATTGAGGAGTAACTAGAGGAGGAACTATATGGGGCTTATTAGGTACTATGATCTGCATGTATTCTCATATCATCTACCAATTGTATACACAAATAGAAAAGGATCACAAATATAAATTCAATGTAAATTTATCATATATTTTCATAGAAAACTTTGGCTTTGGGCTACACAACCATGCTTCCATATGCATCTCCTATCATTTCGTGATCGTGGTGGGAACACCATTGATGGGAAATGGAACACCATGAATCGTGTCGCATGGAAAGGGTGGGAAAGATACGTCTAGTGTAACAAAGTTAAAGCTAGGTTCTAGTAATGAAGAAGACATAGCCTCAACGCCTAAAATTTTGTATATAATATTTATATACCCAAACATAACATATCATAAACTCACTAAAAGACTACTACATAAAAAAAAACTTACATCGGGCGTGCCTAGAGGGTCCATGTGATTACTCCTAACGACCTCTATCTGAGAAGAGTCCACCTCATAAGAAGAGCAATATGTATGAGGGTGGTAGAGGAGATTGACACTAAGAATCATGGAACTGACTCATTACTTCCTCTATTCCCTTTGAAACCATGTCTTGTACCCACTCTTGTAACAATCCTCTTTTCTTGATACATTTGCATGGTTGCTCTGATGTGACAAAGAAGATCTTATACCTACAACATACCTAATGGCCCTAACATGAACAAGATATTCTGGAGTACCCAGAGCAACCGTCAATTCATCCCTTTGGCCCTCATGGATGAACTTGCCTTCTTTTCTTTTCTCATAAAGCTTATGCTAATAATCATCAACAATAATTTGTCAGTAAAACATAAAAATCAAGGTATAAAATGAACACACATCATGAGAGTTGAGTTTTACCATTTTGTTAGACACCTCAGTGGTTGTGGGGTTGGGTATTTATCTGTAGTGGCTTGTCCTTGCATCTATCCACGTCTCATGGTGAGATAGAGGTGCATGGATAGTAGGATACTCAATAGGCCCAAGAGTAGGCTACGCAAAAGAAGACACTTCCTGTCTTTGTTGAGGATGTGCAGTGTAGAAACCTAGACCCAACTTGTGGTCATGCACATTCTTTGCATGCCTTTCTTTTTGAGAATCGTGAAAAGCCCAATTAATCTAAAACATATGCTAATTACTTAATATATTGAATTCATGTGATTAATCATAAGAATGTATTTTAAAGGAGGAGGCTTAATACCTTGAATTCATTAGTTTGTCTTGAAGCAACAAGCACTCCCCACACCTTCAGATGATGTAGGGCCACTGATCAGTGGTAAAATTCTTCTTCTTCTCGCTAATTATGTATTCTCTTGTTAGCTTAGTCCTATAATAATATCCTCCCACTACATTGCAAGACCTTATTACAATGAAATTGTTCATCAAGGTTAAATATGCTTTGTAAAAGTTCATATACTTAATGACATATTTTTTAAAATAGAATTGTGAATATCATTAAAAAATAGAATATCTCACATTTATGTTCTTCCATGCGTAGTCTTTCATAGAAGGATCAACCATATGCTAAGAATCTATTGTTATTTCCACTTTTCTATGAGTAATAACTCATAGAATATCCTGTGAAAGTACTATGATTCTTACCAATATGATTTCCTATTTCATCAAAGTCAATGGCTAGCTTCGAACCTTTACCCTTTTGTGCTACGAACTTGTTAATCAATGTGATACCTCTTTTATGTGCACGATCATGTTTCTCCTCAACAGATACAACAAGATCCTCAAGGTGCACATCCTTAGACTGCTCATCCTAAAATTTTCAAGAAACACATTTAAGTGATAAAAATGTAACTTATATATTGTGATAGAGAATTTCAAATGTACATCTACATAATAAAATAATACAACTTACACTAGACTCATCTACATGATGCACATCATAACAATGTTCATCCTTACAGTCAGATGCCATCTTAAAATGTCATATTAAAAATAACCAAAGAAAGAAATATAAGTGATAAAGAATGTAAAATGCACATGTAGCATATGAAACATATATAACTATAATAAAGAATATAAAATGCATGCCAGTAGTATTGGTTGGATCTTTGATCAATTAATATTCCTTTCTGTGTGATCTTCACATGTATATAAGTCAGTGTTAGCTTCACCTGTTGGTGTTGGCAAGTCAACTGAGAATGGACTATAGTCATCATATTTGTCATAGTACTCTTCTTTGTCTATATAATATGCAATGAACTACCTTTTCCCATGAAGAATTACAAACCATTTTTCATTTGTAGGATCATCAATATAGAATACTTTCTTTGCTTGTGATGCCATTATGAATGGTTCACCCTACTCGCCAGTCTTTTAAAAATTCACTAATGCAAAATATAATTCATCCACTAGCACCCCTTTGTTGTTATAAATCCAATTATACCTAAAGATGGGAACTATAAAATCTATGTAGTCGAACTCCCATATATCTTCAATGACACTATAGTAAGACATTTTAGCTTCACATAGACTCTTATCCTTTGCACTACAAAACTATAGTGAAGATGCTTGAAGGGTGACCCCACTATTTTGGACGTCACTCTTATCATCTTGAAGTTTTGTGTAATATGAAATACATTTATGTCAAACCCTTCGTAAGACATGACATCCATTTTTAGTTTAAAGGTGGTCCATTTGATATTTTCAACAATATTATTTGGTGTTTGAGATAGTTGACGGAAGACTTCATCTTAAAACCACCTAATAAATGTCCTATATGATCTCTAGAAAGCTACATTGAACTAGCTATAGGATATTTTATTTTTGAAAAAATTGGTCTGTTCAGTGATATAAATACCCACTTCATCCATGTTGTGTAAAACATACATGTGTGGTTGTTCCTACAACTCATGACTAATGCAACAAAGTCATGAAGCTTTTGTGGCTCCATCTATTGCTAGCCTTCAGATTATACAATCTCAACACAACACTCAACTTTATAAACTTAGTACAACCTAAGAATAATGGTCTCTCAACATTATGAACAATATTTCTAAATAAGGAAGAAGGATGAGAAAGATTTACAACACAACGATCTATAATTGCATGAACCATGTCTATCAAAATTGGTTTGTTCACATCTACAACGTTGACAATTACTTCTTCAACAAAAGTATTGCTATCAACATCTATTGATCCCATGGAAGGAATATATCCAAGCTTGTACCATTCTATATAGCCCTATGGCATCTTGTTGTACATGACATGACTTTTGATTTGGTCAACAATGTTGATTCTGAAGTTATATCTACAATTCCTACATGGACAATAGAATCTATATCCAAGTCATTCCCTATGTTCCTATGCAAGTTTTATAAACTGATCAAGACTAGTAATGAACTCCGAAGTGAAGTGATTTAGAATGGACATCCATGATGGATCCATTTTATGATCATAGATAAAACAAGTATAAAGTCATGTGTTAGAGTATATGTTTAAGGTTTAGGATTTACATATCAGGGTTCATGAATTAGGGTTTACACATTATGATTAATATATTATGGTTTACATATAAGGGTTTCTAGATTATGGTTTATAAATTAGTGTTTTTAGTTTGGTAATGAATGTGTACCACCTATCCCATTCTTGAACATCTAATTTCACTAGTAAGTGTATAATGTGTATTTGGTTTTGAAGAATATTTTGATAGCATTTTCCCATAGTTCTACAAGTACACCGATGTAGATGGGAAAATACCCAAACTACATATGTACTTAAAGAAAAAAATGGGAAAATGATTATAAAACATCATGAAAATCGATTACACATTATACACTTACATCCTAAGTGAGATTAGGTGTTTTTGATTACACATTATACACTTACATCCTAACTGAGATTAGGTGTTTAATAATAGTCCCAAACCGGGGACTATCTAAGATTTACTCCTAATGAGTAAATCATGGATGGGTTTCTAGGACAATATATAATGTTTCATTTATATACCTAGGATCTTAGTTTAATCATTCATCTCCTATGTGCAAAAAAATGTACATTAAGACAAACATATTAGGGTTTACAAAAAACATTTAAACAAACCAAACAAACAACTATTAATCATTTATTTTCCTAAGAATAATTTTAAATTCTAATTGGATATATGATTCTAATTTAGTAACCTACCATAATTTGAAATACACACATTTTCATAACAAATCATGGCACCATTTAGAATTTAATGACTAAAACATAATACATACATTTTCATAACAAATTTAAGAAAAAGGAAAACTACATGGATGAAGTGAGGTGGAGAGAAGTAGTGGCAATAGTAGGGAAGCACTGGTGGTGATGAAAACAAGGAAGCACTGGAAGCACCAGTGATGGCAACGACGGAAGCAAGGAAGAAGCAGACGGCAACAATGACAATAGAGAAGCAGCGACACAGTAGTAGAGGCACATCAATGACAATGAGTGTAGAGACAATGACAGTGGCATAACTAGAAGTGGTGGTAGAGAAGAACGAAAATTGCCAGAGAAAAAGGAATGGGGCGATGAAACAAAGAAAGGGGGTAAAATAAATTTCACATGTACTATTAAGTGGGACTTAGTCATTGGTTGATATCAAGAAATCAACACTAAGTACTTAGTCTTTGATCAAGTAAGAAAAACTGATGACTAAGTTCAATCTTTGTGGTCGCTTAGTCATAAAAAATGATTCCATATGTACTTATCCTTATGAAAAAATGTCAAACTTACTAAAACATGTGTCATTGGTTGTCCTACATAATCGCCGACATAGTTCAAACTCAATGGTCGCTTACCCAACTGTAAACTGACGCCATGTATACTTAACCATGCTAAAAAAATACCAACCTTACTAAGACTTATGTCCTTGGTTGTCCTTCAAAATTGACGAGATAGTTCAACATCTATCGTTGATTACTCACTAAATAACTGACGCCGCATGTAAGTATCCCTATTAAAAAATAACAACCTCACTAAGATATGTGTCGTTGGTTTTGAGCAACAAAACTGACAACATAATTCAAATTGGGGGGGATATTTTTCACGGGGCACGTGGCAAGAACCCATTCTCATCGATGTTTTATTAAGGGATCGACACCACAATTTTTTAGAGGTACAATTTTCACGATGGGAATTATCTACGGCATCAACTTTATAGATTGCAACCAAAGTAGATGATTTATAGGAAAAAAATTATTTTATGGGAAGGGTTTCATCGTCAGTTTTTGGACAACCGACACTAAACTCCTGTTAAAAAATAATGAAAATTGAATTTTTGTGGACCTTATTAGACGTGGTGATGCACTGAGTTTGGTTCACTTTTTACATGATATTTTTTCATTTATTTCATGCATTATTTCTCATTTGGATTTTATTTATGCATTATTTATCATTATTAGACTTAAAGGCATTACCACATCAAATAATATGTATTTTCACCGAATTATGTCAATTTATCATATTTTATACAAACTTATGTTGATTTTTTTTCCAGGTAATTTGAGAACTCACAAGGCACCTCGATGCTACGACATTAAAGTAAGTGGTATCGACTTAATGCGAAAATCTAACAAGGAAGTTAAAGAAACCTTTGGTGCTACCAAGATACGATTCAATTCTATCAAGATAGGGTTTAAGGCCACCAAAATGCTATGTTGGTACAAAAGAATTATGGTCTAGAGATCAATAACCAAGGTTTATCAACTCGGTGCTACTAGTATCCAAGTCGGTAGTACCAACTTTCTTAAATAGAAGAAGTCAGAATTCACAAAATGGCAGCTTGGGGCTACTGACCTATCTCTCAGTAGTATCGACACTCAGTGAGAGGTTTGAGTTAGCTGACGACTTGGTGCTACTAAAATCTAATTGGTGGTACCAACTTATTGAAATCAGTGCAGATTGAAGATCAATCTAGATCCAATGGATGGGACTTAATGATGGCCTGAATCCCACTTATGACCTAAGGGATGTTTGGCCAAACCTAGCATTCACGTTCTATTCTATTGCAACTGACCACATAGCCGAGAGAGGTGGAGACAAAGGAAGCAACCACATTGTAGATGATTCGAGCACCTACAGAAAGCAGATTTACAACCAGAATGCTGTAGATCGAGACGTTCATGAGAGGGGATCTTCCAGACCAGTTTCTCCAAGGGTTTATATTGTTTCTTATGTTCATCATGCTTTCTCTTTTCTCCTCCATGTATAAAATGGTATAAATCATGTGTGCTAATACCCTTGTTCCTTAAGACCTAGGAGTATCTCAATATTACATTATAATTGATTTCCATTATTTAATATACTTATTTCTTTTAATTCTAGACATAAATATGTGATTTGTTAATGAATTTCCTATACTTGATCACCATAGTCTATTACTCAGACCAATAATTACTTTGGGAGAGGTATTAAGGGTTGGAAAGGTTGTAGATTTACATATCCTATATCTTGCCTTAGGAGAGGGCTTACGAATGTGAAGGGTATAACCCAGAGGTATTGTTAGTGTGCCTATCTAATTCCTAAATCACCACAAAGTTTTAGTATAGGTAGTGTATTGCGTTGTTGGAGTGGGTAATACTTGCTACAAGTCCTTAGTCTAGGGTTAAGACTAAATTCTATGTATTCCATGGTGAAGCTAATCCTAGGGAATCTACCAATCTGTGATCACAATCCACTTAGGTTAGTTTTCAATTCTTGCAATTAGTTATAATCAAACAACCAATAACCTTTTCCTTAGGCATAGCTGATTAGGTTATGGTTAGCAGTAGCATATGGAGTAACTTTCAATTGAGTTTGACATTCGGGTCTTCTAGGCCTATACTACTTGATACACTTGTGTTTTGCACACACAATTTAGGCATGTCAAGTTTTTGGTGTTGTTGTTGGGGAAATGACAACTCCAACACTATGAGTGCTGTGATCAACCACTCTAGGCCATTTCTTTTCTTTTCTTTGAATTCATTTTTTTTCTTTGAAATTAAGCATAATTGAAAACCTTTATTTTATCAATCCACTAGTATTCTATGTTCTCACATTGCCATTAAGTTTCAGGTACCAGTGCATGGTTGACACTCAAATACAGATTATGGAGAGTCTACTTCATCCATTGTAGATCAGGAGTAGATTTTTTGCAAGGTGCAAGAGTTTGAGGATTCAATTGAGAAGCTCATCCAAATCCTACCACCTCATGCAGAGCAGGCACATGCAATATACATGGATCCAAATGCTGAAGAACATGTTGAAGAAGGGCCTAAAGAATAGACTATTTGGGAGAATATTAGAACATCCTCAACCATATCTCAACTAGGGCCAATCAAAAGGTAGGTAGTCAATGTTGACAACTACAAGATAGATCCTAGTTTGGTGGTGTTAATCAAATCATTGTCATTCCACAACCACAATATGGAGGACCCAATGGAACACATCAACATATTTGTGGAAAGCTGTGATATGTTTTTTTTTAAATTAAGCCAGGAGGTAATATTGTTCATCCTACCGTCCTTGTGAACACAAAATTTTTCCAAAGGATGTACAAAGCCCGCAACTCAAGCGGCTAGCCCAAAAATAGGAAAAACAAAATATCATCAAAAAACAACCACACACAACATAGCGGCACACCAACTCTGTCAAGGGGGTGTATCAGTCATGTATCTATCCGATCTATGACTATGTAAGGTATTTTATTTTCTCCAAAATTGCAAGACCTCTAACCCTCATGGGTAGAAGGCTCATCTCACTAAATATGTACTGGTCATATCTGTCAGTGCTCCAAACACCCAACTCTCTCGAGACAAAGTTCAAAACTTTGTGACACTCTCTTCCCATGATATCCAACTCGCTTACCATCCACTTAATTTCACAAACCCGGGCCATCAACCACCATGGGCAGGTTCCCTCCCCCCAAATACACTTCACAAATTGCTCATTGTCAATCTACATAATGGAGAGCACAAGGTTATGATCATCCACTATCTTAAGCGCAATAATACAACCCTGCATAAAAGCTTCAATGACACTATCACCATTTACCCAATGTCTGAATGCAAGCCAAATGAACCCGTGACAGTTTCTCACACAACCAAAAACCCAAAACATGCTAGAACCATTAGGATGCATTGCTTTCTCCACGGCCAGATTCATTTTGAGGTTGGCAACATCTGGCGGATGCCATCTCAATAGATAGATATGTCACACTTTGATTTTGTTTGCCACAAAACCATGACTCTCTAACCTGGCATATAGGTTGGGATCTCTCGGTTTTCTGAACACTTTGCTGGCGAGTCTTCGATTGATTACAATGACTATGCTATCCTAAAAATCATTCAATTGCAAAATATTACCATCAAACCCTCTTGCACACCAGTATTTCCAAACGGCCCAGAGCATGTGCGGTATCAAGCATGAAATGAGCCATGCCATAAGTACAACCTTACTATGCATGTCTTCCCAAGATATGAAGAAGTTGTTCATGTCAAAGAAATGACGTAGATCTTCCATCTGTAAGAGCTCATACATAATGTTCTAGAAAAAGGTGGATGCATCACTTCTAAGAAAAGGTGCTCCATTGTCTCCATTTGAGAGGACTCACAACAATTGTGAGAAGAATCCATCTGAATCTTGTATCTAACAACATTGTCATCAGTGAGAACAATAGAATGGCACATCTTCCAAACAAAAAAGATAGCCTTCGGGGAGGCATTAGACAACCAAAACTAAGGCTTGGGAACCGGATCATTACTGACATCTTGCAACAATAGCCTTTTAGCAGCCTTCAGGCTAGAATCACATGTATGTGAATGATGCCACACAAGAAGATCATCAACATCATATATATATATATATATATATATATATATATATATATGAAAGGGATTTAGCTGTCATTTCTATATCATCTCACATGATAAGAGTCCCAGTCCCAACCGTGCTCATCATCCCAGAAATTAGAGACTTTGAAATCAAGCACAATATCACCTTGATTGACTGCGTAGCTAGCCAGGGTTTGGTCACACCAGTGATCATACCAAAAAGATAAGTTACCTTTGCAAACGATCCAGCAAGAGTATGGAATGATCTCTGGGAAACAACTACAAATCTTCTTCCAATAAGGGGAAGCAAATGATCCCCTCTTCAACTGACGTGGGGCGACACCACTATGATGTGTATAGCTATTGTGATATTTATCCCTAAAAAACTTATCCCAAAGTGAGTTTTCTGTCAGTATCTCCCAACACACTTTCATTCAGAAAGCTTTAGTAATGAAATGTAGAAAGTGTATGCCTAAACCTCCCATAGATTGGGGCAGCACAACCCTATCTTAAGAAATCCAAGGTATTTTAATATTTCTATATCAGGAGCTCCATAGGAAAGTTGAGAGCATATAGTTGATCTTGGAAATCACCCCCACAGACATATCAGTCGTGGCCATGCAATATATGCTAACTGTACAAAGTGTATTCTCAATCAGAATTTTTAGCCCCACAAAAGAAAGAAGGTTGTCTTTCTAGGCAACAACTTTTGATTTGATCTTCTCCAGAAAATAGTCAAAGTGATGCACTCTCATACATCCTCTGATAACAGATATCCCTAGGTATGAAAAAGACTCACCAAGGGGCTTGATATTAAGAACATCAGAAATCTTCCTCACCCCCTCTAGATCAATGCTACTACACATGAACCCAGATTTATTCTTATTCACCAATTGTCCAGAGACCGCTTCATAAGATTTAACAGTATCAACTATACATAGGAGGGATGTATCAAAACCTCTAGAGAATAGAACAACATCATCCACATATAGAGGAACACCAGGTGCATGGCCTTTACCACTGGTCTTAAAATGGTCAAGCTTACTAGTGTCCATCATCCATTTAATCTTTCGACATAAAAATTCTTCAAACAATATGCACAAGAATGTAGAAAGGGGGTTTCCTTGCTTAAGTCCTCTATGCATTTAGAAGAAGCTCGCTAAACAATTGTTAAGGGTAACACTCATCTACGCGTCAGTGAAGAAACTCATGCAAATCTTAATAAGTTCATCCATCATTCCAAACTTCTTGAGGACAACACTAAGAAAGGACCATTCAACAAGATCATATGCCTTAATCATATCATATTTGATCACAATGTTGCATATATGATTGTCACCTTTATCAAGATGATGCATCAACTCTTTGGTCATCCTGATATTGTGAATGATACCTCGACCATGCACATATGCTTGTTGCTCATCTGAGATCAACCTCAACATCATCAGTGCTAATCGATTTGAGATAACTCTAACCAAGATCCTCAAAAAGACATTTTGAATAGATATGGGTCTGAAGTCTTTAGTCAAGTCTACTGGAGGATAGAAATTTAGAATTAGGGTGATCCTACAATAGAAAAGGATGCGATGACATAAATTCCCTATGAATAAAAATTAGATAACTCAACAAAATCCTTCATGATAATATTCCAAGCCTCCAGATGAAACTATAGCATGAAACTGTCCGAGCCAGACATGGCATTAACATCCATCTACTTAATTATAGATAGAATCTCTTCATCTAAAGGGGAGCCAAAAGGGTGAAGTTATCATCACTAGAAGGAGCGTGGGGATGTGTTCCAAAAAATAAGCATCCACATATGTATCTCTGGGTTGGGTTTGATGATAAAATCTCTCAAAATAGCCAAAAGGAGGGTGGGGATGTGTTCCCAAAAGTTATGATATGTTGAAGCTTGATAGGGTCCAAACTATAGCGATCTACTTGAAGCTATTCTCTTACTCACTATCAGACAAGGCAAAAGTATGATTTCTTAGCCTTCCTCCAGAATCAATAGAGACCTGGAATGAGATGATATATGTCTTCTTTGAGCAATTCTTTCCACCCTAGAATACTAATGAATTGGTTGGAAAGGTCCAAAACTTCAAACAACATGTAGAAGAGCCATATTCTGAAGCTTGGGAGCTATTTCAGTACACGCTCAGGAAGGTCCCTCATCATGGGATCGATTTATATGGGCATGCAAAAGCATTCTACTATGGCCTACATAAAGGGGAGAGGACTAGTCTGGATAGCATAGGAGTAGGTTTATTCCTAAATAATAAAGCTACTAGGTGCAATGAGATCCTAAAGAACATGACCAAGAATCATTTATGATGGGAGGAGTGAGAAGCACCAGTAACAATTAAAAGAATCAAGGGAATTCATAGAACTCAAATCCCAGATTGACAAACTCACAAGGAAGCTTGAGAAAAAATCTAGGGACACTTCTAAAGTTGAAGAGGAGTAGTGCATGTACCTACATCATCCATATAAATAAGATAGGGGTCTGAGTAAGATAGACATAATTCAAGATAAGTTGGGTAGGTTGGTGATGCATAATGAAGCCTTACTTGACCAGTCAAAAAGGGTGTAGAAAAATCAAGGGGCTCAAATCAGTAATATTGAAAATTAGATTTCTCAGGTGGTACTAGGAGGTGGCATCCCTTAAGAAGCCCATTCAACATGGATTTCCTGGGAACATAGAGATAGCTCATAAACATCATCAAGTAAGCATTGTCTCTATTCTTAAGGAACCAAAGCATGTTATTGAGGAGTCACCAGATCAACACACTCCAGAGCCAGATTGGGTGTATGTGCTAGAAGTTCCATTCCCCACAACCTATACGAAAGACCAACATCATACAAAACACCAGTGCATTATGCTCACTCATGCACCTCAAACAATACATGGTCAACAATAATTGATAAGGATAGCCCAACTGCACCACTTCTGCAAAATAAGGAACCTCAAAGTTCCACCATGTTTATGTCCATGCCTCCAGCTCTAGATAAGGTGCACATACAAAAAGAACAAGTAAATGTTTTAATTCATAGTGGAGCAGTCACAGTCAACAAGGAAGCACCCGCACTTGAGAAGGAGCACCCATAGGTCACTCCATCCCCATGAGACATGCGAGATTATGTCCTAGGAGGTAACATCGATGCAAGCTTAGGGGAGGAGCTCCCTAATGTACCATAAATTCTTCCTTAAAAGTGTACAGAGAAGCCAAATGTTAATTCTCGGATGGTCTGAAGCCACAAAAAGATGGAAAACATTTCAAGAAATTCTTCAATATCTTTCAAAAGCTCCATAACAACATCCCACTTGTGGAGGCAATAGAACAAATTCCTATATATGGAAGATTCTTGAAGGATATCATCAACAGGAAAAGACAGATAAAAGATATAAATGTCTTGTGTGTTGATGAAGTGGTGAGTGTGATGATCCAGGAAAGATTTTCATGAATAGAAAAAATCTAGGATTCTTCTACATTTCTTGTTCTAAAGGCAACGAGCATTTCTAGCAAACACAATGTGATTTAGGGGTGAGCATAAATCTCATACATCTCTCCACCTTTCATAAGTTGGGATTGAATAAATTGAAGAATACATACATGACAATCCAGTTGATAGACAAATCAAATGTGAGGACTTAAGGGATATGTCAAGATATTTTAGTCAAAGTAGATAAGTTCATCTATCTTGTCAATTTTGTGGTTATTGACATGCATGGGATGCATGGATCAGAGATGCTGTTAGGAAGGCCATTCCAAGCTATGACCAATGTGATCGTCGCCATGGGTTGAGGTTACTTGACACTCATGATAGACGATGATAGAGTGGAGTTCAGACTATTGGACGAGTCTTCAAAACCATCCCATAACAACTTCATCTAAAGAAAATCACCTTGTTGAGTAGAGGACATTAAATAAGGGCGCTTATTGGAAGCAACCTAATTTTATTTATTTCATTTACATTTTGTTTTAGACTTTTCAATGTTTAAATTTTATATTTTTGTTGTTCGATTTTAAATTGATGAAAAAGGATACCTTGATGTTTTTATTTAGTGTGCAGGTATAGTCAGAGTCGGTACTACTAACACTACTATCGATACCACCGACCAACTTAAAAATGTTCAACAAAGATTTTACAAAAATTCAATACCAACAACACACAAGTCAGTGGTATCAAATCCATGACATGTTGAATTCTGCAAAAAGTTGGCACCACTAACATCCAAGTCGGTATTGCTGACTTTTCTCAGACAAATCACAAAGTTACAGGAAAAATTTCTCGATAACACTGACACACAAGTCTATGGCACTAACTCATAGAACTCAAAAGAGAATAAATGATGTCATATCTTAGTACCACCAACACACAAGTCAGTGGTACCGACACCGAGGGACAAATGTCAGTGGATTTTGATCTACATAGGCTACTGGGAATGTTTCAGCCACCGCACATGGTACCCCCATTCCACCTCTGAGTTTGAATTTTGACTATGAGGGCATAGTCTAGTTCAATCTCTGGGGGTGTTGGAATGGCTTCATATATTTTATTTTTTTATCTTGTTTAAGATTGTTCTTCTTATTTTCAAGTATAGGATCCACATCTATCTAGTGTAATAGTGGAGCTTCATTATCATGATTTCACCTATCATCGAAGAAATATGTATTTCTTGTCTTTGCAATAAAAATTAAAGATATTTAAATGATCAAATATTTTTAAGCTTAATTTGTGAAGTCTAATGAAACACCAACTAGAGGAAGTGTATGGGTTAGTCAGCTTGAGGACACTTAATATGAATGAAAATCTTAATTAATCCAAGATTTGAGTATGACAATGGAGTTTGAACCCAAACTGACAAAATAAGTAACAAGACCTTAAATGGGAACTTTAGAAACAAAACACGAGGTTACCTTATACACATGTTGATAGAAGAGGGACATATCATAGTTCAAAATAGGAATTATCTCTTAATTATGTGATTCCACCCACTTTTCATGACATTTTATTAACCACCTTAAGATGATCAAGTAACTTGAATTGTTTCCTCTTGATTGCATTGCATAGCATAATTGGTGGCATGATATCTAGACTTGTTAATTGCATTAGTTAGAAAAAAAATAATAAAACCATAGATATGTGCATAACATTTAGTTGCATAATAAATTTCATATAGTTTGATTTTTTTCCTGCATCATTCTTTGCATCGTGTATCTATATAGTTTCCCCCACCAATATAAAGCAAAAGAATGCACATCCATAACCATATCAATGATAAAAGGAAAAAATAATGCTATATGGAAGAGCAACCCAAGCATAACTCATCAAGAATGCTAAAATAAAAGGGTAGAAAAAAAGAGAGAAAATCAAACAAAGAGGGAGAATGGGCTGCCTTAAACTTAAATCTAATTTTTTTCTTCAAGGAGAAGTGAAAATAGCTACATGTATGCATTCTTTTATTTCACTCTCATCAATCATGTAAGAATTTTAGTACATTCATCATTCCACTAAAATTATAGACATTAGGATTCATGCATTTCTCAATTCCTTCATTGCATAGGTCCATCATATGTCATTTTTGCATAAATGATTCAGATGATACTTGTGATTCTTAATCATGGCCACCTATTTCATTCCACCCATTACTCTTTATGGTAGGCCACAAATATGATTGATCCCCTCCAACTTTTATATGAGAAACTTCCTCCAACATAGTTGGTAGGTAGACAAGAGAAATGTAGATAGGGAATCACATGGTGCATCAAGTGAATGCCTTATTGACTATGCTATTAAATGTTCTATTAATAAAATTTCATTGATTTAAAGGTGGGAGTCTTTAATGAACATTTTTTGTCATTGTATAGTAATTATTTGTTCAATGATTGGTAAGAGCCGCTTCCGGATCGTCAGGAGGGGGTATTTGAGAAATGTAGATCATAATATTTATCCTCTTGCTGACTTATTTCAAACAAATCTAAAGGTAATATTACTCAAGGGTAAGAAACATTTAAGCTTAAGAGATTTCGATGCACTGAGTTTCATTCTCTTTTCATAGACTATTTTTTTCATGAATTTCATGCATTATTGTTCATTTTGACATTATTTATGCATTTTTTGTCATTATAAGTCTGTGAAATGTTGTTGCATTAAATAATATATATTTTTATTGAATTATGTCAATTTGTCATATTTTATTTGGAGTTATGTTTTTTTTCCTTATTTCAAGTAATTTGAGCACTCATAAGGCAGCTCGGTGCTACCAACATTAAAGTTGGTGGTACCGACTTGATGCAAAAATCAAATAGGGAAGTTATAGAAATCTCAGTGCTAATGCAAAAATCTAATAGGGAAGTTAAAAAAATCTCAGTGCTATCGAGATATGATTCAGTGCTACCGAGACAAAGTTCAAGGCCACTAAAATGCTAAGTCAGTGCTATTGACTTATGGTCCAGAGAGAATCATTAATCGAGGTTTGTCAACTCGGTGCTACTAAAACCCAAGTTGGTAGTACCAACTTTCATAACCAGAAGAAGTCAAAACTCACAAAATGGCAACTCGTTGCTACCTACCTACCTCTCGTTAGTATCAACATTCAGGGAGAGGTTGGATTCAGTCAATGACTTAGAGCCACCAACATCTAGCCGGCCATACAAATTTTGCACAATCAATGTAGATTGAAGATCAATCTAAATCTGACAGCTAGGACATAATCATGGTCCGAGTCCCACTTATGACCTAAGGGGAGTTCGCGTCCATACCTAGCAATCACGTTCTATTTTTTTGTAACTTAGCATGGAGCTGAGAGAGAAGGTGACAAAGGGGACAACCATGTCCAGGACAATTCGAGCACATCTGGAGAGCAAACTTATGGCCAGAATGATGCCGATCGAGACATTCTCTAGAGGAGAACTTCCAGACTGATTTCTCCAATGTTTACACTACCTTATTATGTTTATCATGTTTTCTCTTTTCTCCTCAATGTATAAGACAATAAAAATAATGCTTGGCTAATCCCCATGTTACTTAAGACCCGAGAGTAGCATGCTATTGTATTGTAATTGATTTCTATGATTCGATTATGTCTGGACATAAATCTTCAACTACTTAATGGATTGCTTATATTTGATCATCATAGTCAATTACTCAGATCGTTAATTGCTACGGGAGAGTAATCAAGGGTTGGAAAGGTTGTTGATCTACATAGTATATATCGTGCCTATTATTATATATATTTAATTGGTTTTATTATGTTATGTTATGGGATTTAAACTTGTGTTGTCTACTAGCCTTTCTTTTATCCCATATCACTTATCCCTATTTTATGTTTTACTCTCTTGTCCTATAAAAGAGAAGGCATTGTAATTGTTTTAGAGATGTCAAATAAGCACCTCCTTCTATTTTATATGGTATCAAAGATTTTCGACCCCCCTTAGCCCTCCCTTCTCTCAACCCTAACCCTGATGCTTCCTAAAAACCTAGCTGTCACCCCTCTCTCCCTCCTTCCTCCCCCTCGCCGCCCATTGCTGCCCCTCCTCTCTCCCTATCTACCACTGCTCCCTGCCCTCTACCTCTCCTTTTTCCACCTTGCCTCCTCCCTTCTCCTACCTTTCTACCACCATCAGTCATTCTACCAACCCCCATCCTATCCTTAGTGTCACCACTACCCCCTCCCTCACCTTGTCTCCGCCGCTGCCCATTCCCACGACCTCTCTCTACCGCCACATCCATCCATCCTTCCCTCCTTATTGTTGTCCTATGCTTGATCCACTCATCCACCACCATCCTCACCATCATCTATCATCTACATACATCTCCCTTCTTCCTTTGTTCTTCACCTACGTCTACCCAAAACTTTCCAAAATAGCACATTGAAGTTTAAAACATTATACGCTTGGTATATGCCTGTGCCTCATGGTTGAGTAATTTACTCTCCATGGTGGTGTGGGTTTTCTCTATTCTCTACTGCCCCTCTATGAGTTTTCTAGATCTAATGCTTTAGATTCCCTATTGTTTCTTTCCGCCCTCATGCAGATTTTGTCGATTCTACTGATCAAGGTTTTTTGTTGCCTATGTGTTGGGTTTCTATTGCTTCTATTATCTAATGACTACTGCATTTGCCTACCACCTATTGTTACTATCCCTGTGTCATGCCCCTCTGACCTACTTCTGCTTCTTGCTTCTTCTACATTTTTTTAATCTAATGGCATCCTCTGATCTGCTACAAACCATGTGCATCACTACTATTAAGTTGGATTGCTCCAACTACCATACATGGCCTACCTCCTTTGAGCTTCATGATAAAACTCAAGGACACTACTCCCATCTTACTACTTTAGCCCTGGCTATTCCTACTAAAAATGCTGATGATAAAACAAAGAAAACCTATGATGTATAAACATAGGAGGACTCTGGTGTTCTGACTTGGATGGTCAATAACGCTGAGCCTAAGATCATCCAGTCCCTTCTTTGTCTTCAGACTACTAAAGACATGTGAGATCAACTTTTCTATGTTTACTCTCACCAATAAAACCCGAAGAAAGTGTTTGAAATCTACAAACACTTTTCTAAGAAGGAGTACTCTGATACTGATTCTGTGGAAGACTAATACTACCAATGATGTGCACTCTGGGATGAATTTGAGATCTATAACCCTCTCTCTACTGATGTTATAGAAATCCAATGACAACATAATGAACTTCAACCAGTCCAATTTCTTGTTGGTTTACCACACTCCTTTGCTGACATTGTCGATCAAATCCTATCCAGTGATCCTCTACCTACATGGCATGATGTTCTCAAATGAGTTCAACGATTGCCATCTATTTCTCCAGTATCTCCTGATTCCTTTGATGCAACTGCACTTGCTGTCTATTATAGTGATTCTTATCATGGTTGTGGCTATGGCTGTGACCATTGTCATAGTCGTGGTCACTCTACTATTGGACCTAGTCAAGGATCTTACTCATCTAGATCCGACCCATCCTCTGTTGAATAGTGCTATTGTAACTTATGTAAGCCCACAAACCATAATGAAGATCGTTGTTGGATCAAGCTTGGCAAACTTGCATTAGAAAATCAAGTCATGTTAGACGAGCCTAACACTACCCCATCCTCGTCTATCCCACCTTCTGCATATTAGATCCGCTCTGAATTTGAGAAGCTACTTCAAGCTCGTATGGCTCCCTCTATTGAAGCTTTTACCGATGGCAGTTCTTCTCTACTTGCCTCTCCTACATAGTCTTGTAAACTTACTTGGGTGATTGACTCTAGATCCACCTCACATATTTTTGGAAATCATACATTATTTTCTAAACTGCATCAGCCTTCCACTATTCCACCCATTACCCTTACTGATGGTTCTCAAATGCCCATTTCTAGAATTGGGGATATATACTTTTATTGTGATCGACTCTATTTGTTCCAAAATATCCAATTAATGTGTTATCAATTAGTAGAAATGTTTAGAGCCTACGATTCTCTATTACTTGTGATCTCGATGGTGTTGTCTTTCGGGGTCTGCACACGAGGATGACTATTGGTTTGGGCCATGAGGGACTAGATGGATTATACTACCTAGATGCACTGAAGAATGTTTCTCTACTGAGTGCATCTGTTATAGGCCTACAATGGCACTATAGATTAGGACATCCCTCTCTTGCTAAGTTGAAGCATTTACTTCCTGATATTTCAAAGTCTATTTTTCATTGTGAAACATGCCAATTTGGCAAACAAACTCGTTTTACTTTTTCCAAAAAATAGTATTGGCTTGAAAATAACTTTTTGATATTATGCATGCTGACATTTCAAACCCTTGTTCTATTTCCAATATTTCTAGATTTCGGTACTTTATGAGCTTCATTGATGATTAATATAGAACTAAATGGTTGTTTTGTTAAAGGATAGACCTCACATAGTAGATACTATCACATCCTTTTTTCTAATATTCATACCTAGTTTAATAGACCTATAAGAATCTTCCGTACTGATAATGCCCTTGAATTTATGCAATCTTTTGTCAGTCAATTTTGCTGAATAATGGGTACCATTCATCATACCTCTTTTGCATACACACCCCAACATAATGGGGTTACAGAGCGTAAGAATCACCGTCTCCTTGAAGTCTCCCACACCCTTCTTTTTCACTATAACATGCCCAAATTCTTTTGGCCGGAAGCAATCTCTACTGCATGTTACCTAATTAATCGCATGCCTTATTTTGTTCTTGGCAATCAAGTAACATATCACATTTTATATTGTGATGACCCAATCTTTGATGTAGCTCCTCATATTTTTGGAAGCACGTGTTTTGTTAAAAACTTGCACCCTGACTTGACCACACTTGATCCTTGTTCCACCAAATGTGTTTTCTTGGGTACTCTAGGACCCATAATGTGTATTGTTGTTATGATCTTTCTACAAAGAAGTGGATGATTAATGTTGATGTGGTATTCTTTGAGAATATGTCATTATACTCTACAACAAGTTCTATTCTGACATCTGCTTTACTAATTGATACCCCTCTACTTGTGACTGGTGATCCTGACTTATTTGATATGACTGTTGCACTGACTCCTGTGCTAAAAGTATATCAAAGAAGAAAAAAAACTACAACTTCCTCCATGGCCCCTTCAATTCCTCCATCCTCATTGGAAGACCCACCTATACCTTAGGTATTTTTTGACTTGGATATTCCTATCAGCTTACACAAAGGGATTATATCTTGCATTCAACATCCCATTGGAAATTTCTATTCTAATGATAACCTGGGAACAAATTTTGCCAATTTCACTTCTACTCTATCTGTTGTTTCTATTCCTAAAACAATCTATGAAAACTAAAATGCCAGCTCTTAATGATTGGCATACACGAGACTTGGTTGATGCACCTACTGATTGCTCACATGTCGCCTATTGGTGGATCTTTATGGTCAAGTATCAACCAAATGTCTCCTATTGAGCGATTAAAGCTTTCCTTGTAGCCAAAGACTATACTCAAACATATGGTGTTTATTGTTTTGAGACTTTTACTCCTATTTCTTTCCTAAACTCTATTCGTGTGCATATTTCTATAGTAGTAAATTTTGGTTGGCCTTTATTCCAATTAGATGTTAACAATGCCTTTTTATATGGATATCTACTTGAGGAAGTTTACATGGAACAACCTCCTAACTTTGTTACTCAGGGGGAGTTCTCCAAAGTATGTCATCTGTGAAAAGCCATTTATGGCTTGAAATAGAACCCCCGTGCCTAGTTTGACAAACTGAGTACTATTCTTCAAAAGTTCAACTTATTGCCGATCTTTGTTTGATTATTCTATTTTTATTAAGCAAATTCCATCTGGTCTTATTATCCTGATTGTTTATGTTGATGATATCATATTATCTAGAAATGATCAAGTAGGCATCGAAACTATAAAATAATACTTGGAAAACACTTTGTCACCAAAAAATTTGGAAAATTACGATATTTTCTAGGCATTGAAATTTCCCACTCATCTTCAGGTCTCTATTTATCACAATGAAAATATGTTTTGGATCTCTTGTCTAAAACAAGAATGCTAGGGGGAAAATCTACTGCTACTCCCTTAGATCCCAATACTAATTGGGATGATGATAGTTCTCCTCCATACCCTGACCATCAAAAATATTGAGGAATGGTAGGGAAACTTATATATCTTAGTGTTACAGGGCATATATCACTTCTGTAGTGGGTCTAGTCAACAACTACCTAGATAAACCTAGACCAAGTCACTGGGATGGTGTATGTGACATTTTGAAATATATGAAGAGTTCTCTAGAAAAAGGCTTGTTCTATAGGAGACATGGACATTGTAAACTCATAGGCTACTCTGACTCTGATTATGCAGGAAGTAAGATATATTGCAAATCTACATCTTTCCACTACACTTTTGTAGGAGGTAACCTGGTTACCTAGAAGAGCAAGAAACAAACTATCATTGCTCGATCTAGTGCTGAAGCCAAGTATGGAGCAATGACTCATACTACTTGTGAACTATTATGGGTATGTGGTCTTCTGAAAAAATTTGGTATTTCTGATTCTACACCTATTCCCATGTATTGTGATAACAAATCAACTATATTCATTATCACCAGTCCATAACAAATCAACCACTTTGTGAGGGAAGCTGTCTTATCTGGCTATATCTCCACTGCATATGCACATACTTCTGATCTAGTAGCAGACATCTTCACCAAACTTCTTCCGAAGGCCTGATTCCCTATCATGATCGACAAACTCGAAATGATTGATATCTATGCTCCAGATTGATGGAGAGTATTAGTATATATATTACTTATTTTATTATGTTATATTACTTATGTTATGGGCTTTAGACTTGTCTTGTCTAATATCCTTTCTTTTATCACATATCACTTATCCATATTTTATGTTTTACTCACTTGTCTTATAAAAGAGAGAGCACTATAATTATTTTAGAGATATCAAATAAACACCTCCTTCTATTTTATAGTGCCTCAGGAGAGGGCTTACGGATGTGAAGTGTATAACCCAGAGGTATCATTAATATACCTAGCTAATTCCTAAATTGCTATGGGAGTGAGATGTGTTTTAGTATAGGTAGTATATTACACTGGGGGAGCGAGTTATACTTACTATAGGTCCTTAGTCATGGGTTAATGGCAAATGCTTATTAATGAAATGGAGTTAAATACAATGTATACCATGGTGAAACTATAATCCTACGGAATCCACAAATCTAGGATCACAATCCACTTAAGTTAGTTTTCAATTCTTGAAATTACTTATAATCAAACAACTAATCACCTTTCCCTTAGGTCTAGCTGATTAGGTTATCGTTAGTAGTAGTCTTTGAAGTATGTTTCCCTAAGTTCGACATTCGGGCCTCATAGGCCTATACTACTCTACGCGTACACTTTGCATGTATAGTTTAGGCGTGTCAGTCAGTTCTCCACAAAGAAACAGATGTTATAATAAAAAGGTACCTGTGTTTTTTCTTAATAAGATAGACTTGACAAGTAGTGATGCTTGTGCTTTACCAACCAATGTTATAAACATATACTGTGGGTTTTCGACTAAAGCCAATGTTAAAAAAAGTGACACTAATTATGTTAAAATGTACTAGTGTTTTCTATAAATCAAGATGGTAGTGACACTAGTTATGTTAAAATGTACTAGTATTTTCTATAACACAAGATGGTCTTACATCTTCTATTTCATGTTCTTCTCAGAATTCCATCAAGTAGGTGGAGCTTGCAGGTAGTCCACACAACCTAGTATAAAGTGTTGCTACACAAAAAGACCCATATGATGAGTATATAGGACTTCTAAAATAACCATATATTTTTATGGAAGAGAAAGAAGAGAGATAAAAAACCCAGTAAGATATTCAAGTTATTGAGAAACATTATAGTGAAGAAGATTGCTAGTAAGGAAAATATTGCTGCTGTTCACTAAAAAATTCCTACTAACATGATGAAAAAACCATTGCAAGTTTCCAAGATCAAAAACTACACGGACTTGGTTAGTCTACACAACCTATAGATTCCCTTAAGGAATAGAGGAGGAGAGAATATCCAATGTAATCTATTTTTCCTTGAGTTACAGTTTTGAGTCAAGGTGGTGAATATTATGTGCCGTGAAGAATTATGATGATCTTATTGTAGATCCGATGCAAAACTAAATGGATCTTTTTCCATCCTATTGTGTGGGATTTTATCAGACTCTAGATGACTCATTTAGTGGTATGATAAGGTATATTTTCTAGAACCCGAATAAGGACCAATTACAATTCTACATCTATATGTATATCTACCCTTGTTAGGGTTTTGTTCATCATATATTCAATATTCGTGAAAGTCGACACTCATACCCCAAGGTTTATTCTGCCTCCTTTGAAAGTGCTCTACATGCAACCTTTTTTCTCGGGTATTGCCAACATCTCATCTTCTCCCTTAGAGTCGGTCGTCCTAATCAAGCTACATAAATGTCATATTCTCAGGCAATGTGATTGTTTGTATCTTCTTCTTTATATTTTTTACATGTTCTTGATGTATTCTTCCATTTTCTTCACATGTGATTTTCTATGAAATTATTGTTGTGATGTTTATGCACGTGATTTGGATCCTTGAAATATAAGGCAAAACCATAAGTTTCTCTTGTTCTTCATCAAAGTCACCCAAAAAAATACCCTTCCTTTCAACTTTTTAGTGGTTTAGGATCTGGTTGTGTAGATTATAAAAAAACCTGACAAAATAGATTTCATCGTATTCCAATATGCATATAAAAAGTCATGGCCATTTTCATAATTTGTTGTGTTGGGTAGTGATGCATCTCAAAACTATTGGTTTGTGGGTCTGCCGAACCATTAGTTGTTGAGTATGTCAAACCATTGTTTATTAAACCATCAATTGTGACTCTTTCAAATCATTTGTGTTGAGTTTGCCAATCCGTTGGTTGTTGAGTATGTCGAACCATCGCTTGTTGAACCACCAGTTATGATTGTGTCAAACCATTGGTTGTTGAGTCTGTTGAACCATTAGTTGTTGAGTTTGTCAAACCATTATTTGTTGAACCATTAGTTGTGAGTCTTATGAACTCTTGATTGTCGAGTCTGCTGAATAATTGGTTGTTGAGTCTGTCAAACCATCAGTTGTTGAACCAAAGGTATTTCTTTGTGAAAACTAAAAGTGTCATAACTCTCTCATTTTAACATTACATTGATTGTTGAATTCTCAAAATTTTACATTAAATTTTTATAAAACTCTCAAGTAATAATTTATTAATTAAATTTTCTAAGTCTCTTTCTACTAACATGTGTATGTTGTTACTATATTGACTAAGGACCATACCTTGATCTGTTCATGATGCATGTTTTCTGTGACTTATCAAAGAACACGTTTAATCTAAGATAAACATAAATCAAGAAATTAATATTGTAAAGTACATAATATAGGTGTAGGTAACACCTACATTATCTAACTCTCAATTTACCAGTAAAGCAAGGTATGGGTTGTAACAATCTCCTCTAATAAAATATTTATCTTGACATTCCTAGAATAGGAAAGGATATTTGTAGCACATCTCTGACTCTAAATCATGTGTAGCTTCATTTACACCATGATTCCTCCAAAGGACCTTCACTAAGGGTATTCCCCTACTTTTAAGCTTCTAAATTCTATGGTCTAGATTTATATAGGGCCTTCAATATAGGATATATCTTTTCCTAGTTTTATTAGCTATGGGTCTATGATCTTCTTTGCAATTGCATGAAATTATTCAGCATGGTATATGAAAGACATCATGTAACTTTGCTAGCTCAGGACGCAACTCAATTTTTAATGCTATTGATTCAATTCTCTGAACGATTGGATAGGGATCCATAAATTTAAGAGTTAGTTTACCTCACTTTTGAAACCTTAATACACCTTTTGGTGGTGACACGTTCAAGTAAATTTCATCCTCAACCTCAAACTAAAGCATTCTATGAGGTTTCTCTACATAGCTTTTATATCTATCGTGTATATCTTTTAACAATTGTTTTTATTGAACAATATCTTTTAGCAATTGTTTGATTGTAGATATCTTTTCTATTATTTCTTCCACCAACTCTGGACCTAGATTCTACCTCTCACCAACTTCAAACCAACAAGTAGGAGATCTACACTTCCTCTCATACATATCTTCATAAGAGGCCATGCCTGAATTTGAATGATAACTATTGTTATGGGAAAACTCCATAAGGATCATGCGATTAACCCAACAACCACTAAACTGTAATACACATATGCTCTCAGCATGTCCTCTAGGGTTTCAATTGTTCACTCTAACTATCCATATATTTAAGGATAAAATGCAGTGCTAAACTTCAAACATGTTACCAAGGCATGATGTAGTTGATTCCAGAATCTAGATGTGAACCCAAGGTCTCTATCAATATAATAGTGATTAGTATTCCATGCAATCTGACTATCTCATATATGTAAACTATAACTAGTTGGGGTGCATCCTAAGTTGATTTATTCAACATAGTAGATTTAATTAGTCTATCCACAATCACACATATAAAATCAAAACTATGTGATGTTCAAAGTAACCTCACCACAAAGTCCATGGTAATATGTTCCCACTTTGAAATATGAATATGGAGAGGTTCTAGGGTGCCTACTGGCTTCTAGTGTTCAGTCTTGAATTGTTGGCACACACCACACTTGTATACATACTTAGCCACTTCTCTCTTTATACATAGACACCAATAAAGTTCTTTGAGGTTGTTGTACATCTGAACAACCTAGATGAATTGCATACGTATAAGAGTGATCTTCCTCGATAATCTGCTTCTTTAACTCAATACCATCTTGCACACAATCTGTCACGTAGATACAACATCCCATCATCTGAGTATTTGAACTTTGTTCTCTTTCCTTTTGTCATGGCATGCATGATCTAATTTAATTCATTGCCATTATGTTGAAGCTCTTTGATTTTCCTCATAGAATGTAGGTATAATCTTCATCTCTATAATCATCCCACCTTGTTTTGATATAATCAAATCTAAATCCATCTCTTTAGTTTTGACCAATAAATCTCTTTTTACACATTCCATAGAAAATATTTTTGCAGGTGATGTAGACTTTGTACTCAGAGCATCTACCACAATATTAGCCTTTCCACGAAGATAATCAATGGTAATATTATATTCATTTATAAGATCTAACTATATGTGTTGTCTCAAGTTGAGATACTTTTGTGTGAAAATTTAAGTTAGACTTGTATGGTTAGTAAAGTCCTAACATGGCTCGCCATAACGATAATAATGTCTTTAATACTATTGATACAAGGTCAAGATCATGTGTTGGATAATTCTCTACATTCTTCTTGAGCTTTCTAGAAGAATAGGCCACCACCTTTTCTTCTTGTATAAGAATACATCCTAAACCTCTCCTAGATGCATTAGATAACACCACATACACCTTCTCTATTTCTAGTAAAATCAAAATAGGTTATGTAGTTAATTTCTCCTTTAACATTTGAAATCTTTTCTTGTATGTTTAGACCAAATAAAAGGAACACCCTTCCTTGTTAAATGTGTAAGAGATGTTGATAAAACACAAAATCTCCATGTAAATTTCCTATAATATGTAGCTAAATCTAGAAAACTTCTAATCTCGATAGAGGTTGTGGGTTGCTTGACGTGGATTATTATCACACTACAAATTCACTAGGAATATAATTCCTAGGGTTTTCTAAAACCAAAGTGTAAAATGTTAGCCGCAAGTGGACGAATCTTATCACAATATACTCGATGATCGAATCCCAAGGGACAACTTGTTTAAGAACTATCTAATCAAAGTAACCTAGCAAGAATTAGTATATATCATAAAAGTTGAGATTGGTTTGTTAATTAAGATTGTAAGAATAAAAAGAGCTAAATTAAGGTTCTAGTTATCAATGGATGGAAACACTAGGGTGGAACTGGGTTTCATCGCTACTACTCGAATCTGTGCAATCATTCAAATTCAAACCTATATGAAGATATAATTAAAGTTATGCAAGTTTCCCCTTTCTTCGTCAGAAACTTGCATGAGTAGATATCCCTGAAAGCTCAATGTCTCGTTACTTACGGATCCTCTATCCACTACTCTGGAGACTTTCTGTTAGAAGTTCTCATGAAGGTGTCAACCAAAACTAATTGGTATTCAATTGTTAAATGTTGAAGTTCTCATGGTAAATGATTATAATAAATCTCATAAAGTGGGTGATCAATCCACAAAACATGCAATAAATGATTAGCTATGAATTATATGAGTTCATACAAGAGTTGTAATATGAAAGAAATTGTAAGAAACGGGTAGTGGGGCTAGTCTCCACACCCCAGTGAAAAGACTACTCCCTCGACATGGTGAGATTAATATCACAAGAATAGGAAGAGGACGCCATCGTGGTCATGATGGTGGAGGAAGTAACTCAACATGGTGTGCGACATTAGACTTCTTTCCTTCTTTCTCCTTCACGTATTAACTTTGACTTGCCACAGAAGTAGGTGAAGGAACAAAAACTTGAGGGGAGAGATCGATCGTCCAGAGAAGGGGATCAATGACTTGGAGTTGCGGATGAAGGAGATATGTCGATCTATGCTTGGGGTAATAGGCATCATCCAACTAAGTTGATATAACTAGCTTGGTCGATAGGTCTCATCCTTTCTCTGATCTCAGCAGTAGTGTTTTGGTGTTTATATCTCCCAAAAGTCTAAGATGATTTGTACAGCTGCACTGGGGATCTATTTATAGGATTGAGGCTATCAAAATCTTGCATTCCTATCGGTGTCGACCACTTTCCACCGGTGTCGATTGATGGGTCCATTGGTTGATGGGACTGTCGACTAACATGTATATCGACTTGGAAGGTCGATGGCTTTTGGACTTCCGGTCATCTTCTTGGAGGTCGATGAGACTGTCGACCTTGTGGGTCGACAAGTTTGTCGGTTGAAGTTGTGGTTGTTGACGAGAGTGTTGAAAACACTATGTCGATGACTTGATTTCTTATCGACTAAATTAACTGATGATGTTGTTAAAGGAGATATCGATGGATCTGTTAACCTGGAAGGTTGACAAGGTTGTCAAACATCTATTTGTCAATCATCTATTGATGAGGTTGTCAAGAGATTGAGTGTCGAGAAGGGAGGCCGACAAGGCTGTCAACCTTTTGTATGTCTTGTCGATTTTGACCTCGATTTGCATGTCGATCGACAGGTCAAAACTGTCCTCAGATACAATTTTTGTGTATCGATCTGCTTTCTAAAAGTGCTCAAAATCCAATTTTTTTGGGCCCTGCCCCACACCCCATAAGAGGCATCCTCCTCTCGATTCCCTCCAATTGAAGGGTAGTGGGATCCCCTACGCAAACTTGTTGTAGAGTGATAGAATTCTAAACCTACAAAGGGAGTTAAGAGAAGTATCAAATTCCTACAAATTAATATAAAACCAAAGTAGATCAAAACAAAGCTATTCTAATGAAAACTAATATATATGAATTCTAAACTAGACTATAAATGCAACTAAAAATGGGATGAATATGCATTCATCAAAATACCCTGAACTTAAACGTTGCTCGTCCTCGCGTAACACAAAATTTGAGCATTCACCAAATTAATGTGATTGCCTCATCCTCCCATCATGTTGTTTTCCTTACCACCTAATATGGTCAAGCTACCCCAACTTCTTGAGATCACACAACACACCTTTCAATATCTTTGATCCTAATTTCATTTCCCAACAACACTTCCTCACCACTGTCCCAACATCAAGCATGTCAAGGAGTTTCATGAGAAAATAGAAAGACCTGCTGAACAATAAGTATGCACTTGATCCGACACTGATGTAGTTAAGAGAAGAGTAAAAAATTAAAGGCAATCATTTTTCCTGGGAAGAAAAAGGAAGTGAATGGAGGAATTGAGGGAAGCAATCTCTCCTCTATTCGACTCAAGATCTTTTTTTCTTCTTCTTTGTTTGTTGTTTCATTTACCCCAATATTTCTGCACTTTTGGCATATTTTCTTGGTGGTATACCTACCCCTTTTAAATTTGTGAGGGGTATGGAAGAAGTGAAAAGAGGGAAGAAGGGGGGTGTGCCACCCCGAACTTAGAGTTTGGCACATTTGTGTGGCTTTTTATTTTATTTTTGGTGGAATGGAAGGTAAGAAGATGGAGGAAGAGTGTATAAGTCAGTTCAGATCTTCATGCAACTTGGGTTATAATCCAGTGCACCAGGTTGTTCTCATTATCACACTACACTCAAATAATGACTCAAAGAGGGTACAAATGGAAATTCCATGCAATTGTTTCATTAGTCAGTAGGGAGCACAATGTGTTTGATCCCTCTCAGTTCCTTCAACACTTGCCATCTTTTCCAAGGAAACATGAATTTTGGATTCATAGGCCACAAAGGATAATTTCTAGCCATTGGTTAGTTTCAAAAATTGGTCCTTTTGAGGCATTGCTTCAAATAAGGGGAGATATTTATGAAATATGCATAATTATAAACCAACTAGGTAACAACTTTCTTTACTTTAGAAATGAAATCATCAAAAATTGATGCATGCTGAATGCAATGGTAAGATCATAAGTTGTAAGCAAATAGGTGTGGGTAGAAAGTAGAATACGTACCACCCACCCTCCACCCCATACTTAAATATTTGCTCATCCGCAAGAAAACACTAAATCTGAGATGGAGGGGAAAGACTTTGTTGGTTGGTCCATGTGTTGTGGTTTCTCTTCCTTCACCAAGAGTCGTTCACCTAAAATTAAAATTGTTAGAAGTAGTGATCTTGGCATGAGATACACTATCTTAACTAAATGCAATATGAACTATGAAGTCAAAATAATTGGAAATAAAAATGATGCTCGGGTTGCCTCCTAAGAAGTGCCTTTGTTTTATGTCGATGGCTTGACACCTAATACTTAGTCATGATAAGTTGGAGGGAGGAGGGGGAGATGTTGGTTGGCCTGCATGTCATCCATAGTGAAATAGTGTTTTAGACGGTGGCCATTAACTTTAAATTATCTAGTTTTCTCACTCTAAATCAACACAGCTCCATGAGGAAAGTTGTGCTTGATGATGAATGGACCCGACCATCGAGTCTTGAGCTTTTCCTGGGAAGAGGTAGAGACGTGAGTTGTGAAGTATTACTTGATCTCGAACTTGTAGGTCCTTCCTCTTCAAGTGGCCATAATGCCACATCTTCATGCATTCTTTATAGATGCATGCATTTTCATATACAGTCAGTCATAAGTCTTCAAGCTCTTCAAGTTGAAGTAGCCGATTCTCTTTTGTTGCACGAAAGTTGAAGTTGAGTTGCTTGATGGCCCATTGAGCTTTGTGTTCAAGCTCCACCGATAGATGACACGACTTTCCATAGATGAGGTAGAAAGGAGTAGTGCCGAGGGGAGTCTTGTAGACAGTTCTACATGCCCATATAACAACATTTAGCTTGTGTGCCCAATCTTGCCTTGTCTTCCCAACTATCTTCTCAAGAATAGCTTTTATTTGACGGTTGGAGACTGGTACATCCTCCAGAGGTGCACACACTAACCTATTATATTCGAATAGATGTGCCCCACAATATTGAAACATATAGTGGATTTACTTTCAATATTTATAAACCTAGACCAACACACCTACATCTACTAAAACACTATCTCACAAGTGCATGGGGTCACGTCGTAGTATAGGTAAGGTGGTAAGTATAGGGTCGACCCATAGGGAGAAAAGGGGGCACTAGACCTAGGTTGGTTTTGCTAGGTTCCTAAAGAGGAGACTAGAGTTAAGGGTTTGTAGGTTGTTTTTTATTGTTAAACTAGGGTGAGTAAGAAAGCAATTAAAGGCGATAATGAAATATAAGTTAACCCTAGACTAGATTAAGACTAATTAAGTAGGAAGAGACTAAACTAGGTATGAAAAGGAAAATTACATTAAGGCAAGCAAGAGAAGAGCAAAAGAGTAGTTGAAGATCTAAGCTAGAAAGAACTAAGCAAGAACAAAGCAAGAAGCTAGCTAAGAAATGAAAAGATCTAATTAAGCTAAACAAGCACAAAACTAGGGCTTTAAGAAGTGAAGAGAGGTGTGGGATGTTTAGGGGCATGAACTTGTCAATGAGGTTAGGGGTGATAACATGCAAGCATTACTCATCCATTTAGATTATTGACACAATTTTACCGTGCGTATAATGCAAGTGCACGCGTCAATGTAATATAGGCCTTGTGAGGGCCGAGTCAAACACAGGGACACATAATTCTCAGTAGACTCCTACTAACTACTCGCGACCAGCTAGACCAATTAAAAATGTTTGAGAGTTGATTTGAAAAAGAAAGTAAAAGAAAAATAGAAAAAAAGAAAGAAAACAAAGCAATCGATTAAATGGTTGGTTTAATCAATTTAAGATGGCATCTTTAGGATTGCGGTTTCACCGCAGGTTCTCATTGTACGATTTCTCACACAATTATCCTAATTCGTCTCCTATTCCGGGTAGTGGCCTATAGTCAGAATTGTTCGCTGTCGTGATACAATTCACTACCTAAATCTAGGTTCATTCTACGGTTGTAGTAACATATACCCTAAACCAGGTGCATGAAGTTCATACTCTGGGTTTCCACCATTAACTGTACATCACCTTGTTCAAAGGATTTATTAGTTAATGTGATTATCATCGATTTTCAACCGTTAATTCTTCTTTCAAAGTAATTAAAGGTATTAGATTATCATTAGGGTGATCAATCATAATGATATAATTGAGAAAATGAAATCATACCATGGATTTAAGAGACAAATTATGATAAACTATGTAAAAAGTATCATACAACGATTACCCAGGCTACTCCCGGTCCTAAAGATAAAGGGGATTAGCCCCACATGTTCATCTCAATGAAAAACAACATGAGGAAAGGGGAAAACATGGAGAAAACTTGGATAGATGTTGTGTAACCCCTGAACGGAGAAGATCTGGGCATTCCTTAGCATGGGGTGAACGTTCTACAGCCTTCCGGTGGTGGAAAACATCTTCTATGGCTCTTGGAATGATCGGGGCGTAGCTCTCTGCTCCGTTCTTCTCTCCTCTCCTTCTTGAGACTTGTCCAGAAGATAATGACGTGATAGACTTCTTAGGGCCTCCGTAATTAGGTATATGCACCACTTTAGGTCACCCAAAGATCACCACCATACGATTAGACACAATCTTTAGAAAAAACTGATCTGATGGCGTCGATACCATCGACGCAGGTCGATGGTATCGACCTGCATGAGTCACCGGTGCTTGCACAATTCTTGGGGTTCTCTCTGATGTTGCCTCGATACCATCGACGATGTTTTGATGGTATCGATGCCTTAGGCATCTCTTTTCTCTAGAATGTGATGCCGAAGCTGATTTTTCTGAGGCGAGGTCGATAGTATCGACTTTGGGTCGATAGTATCGACATCTGGAAATATGGCTCGCTGACACTCTCTCGATACCATCGACAGTCCCATCGATGGTATCGACTCCTGGTTGTTATTCTCCAGCAATGCACTATGATCAAATCGATGGTATCGACCATCCGTTGATGGTATCGACATATTCAGATATATGAATTGCCTGAAATGAAGAGAAGAACACCAATCAAATCCATCAAATATCATATTTTATACCAAATAAGGTGAAACAAGGTAAATTTGATGCATTTTGAGATCATAGACTAAGGAAAGAGAATCATGTGATATTAACACCAATTATGACTAATAAATGCATAAAACGAATGTATAACTAGCCTATAAAATTGACTCAAAATCCTCACATCAAACTCCCCTAAGCTTGAACTTGCTCGTCCTCAAGCAACAAAACTATAGAATAACATTGCGAGAGTCAACTAAAGAACATGTTAGCATAAAAGACATCTCTATATGATTCCCACCTTTCATTCACTACCGGCCTTTACTAACCATGGAACGATAACTACCCTAAGGTGACAATAATCATCCATAAGAGATGCCCACCCCGTGATCGACGTACACCATCAAATAAGGCAGTTAAGATAATAAATTCCTCTAGTTCAAGCTTGGTGCATCTTGTGATCTCCTATCTGCATTGCTCATGTACTAACTACCATCTACATGGAAGTAGATCTCTGTATATACAAGAATGAGGAGATAATCATTGGTGGCCTACCATTTTGAGCAACGGGTGGATGAAATGGGTGGCTGTGGAAGAAATGAAAGCACAAGACAGTTTTAACATCCAAAATCAACAAAAATGACCTAAATGATGCATATGCATATGAACATGACCTAATGCCTACATTTTGGGTGGGATGATGCACATTCTTGCTATTCCATCTCAACGTGAGATATAATTTCTACAAACTACAACATGTGTTCATTCTTCCTCTTATGCAGGTGAAACAAGTTCTTTTCTCCCTCTAATTTTACTTTATTCTTCTTTGTTTTTTTCGAACCCTCATCTTACAATTGACTATAAGAACATTCACCATATTATTTTCTTCATTCTTTTTCTTTCAGCTTATTTTCACATAACTACTATCATTGAAGCATTCCAACTTACTTTTTAGAGGGTATAGAACAAATTTCCTGCTTTTCTTATTTTTCAGAAGAAATAAGGCACATAATGCCCTATATGCTCAAAAATATGCAAAATGCAACTACATGAAAGTAATTACGCCACTATAAATACATGCACTTGAGAATGTGTGCATGCATGATTCATCTACAAGCTTTTCTTTCATTTTCCATTTTTTTTAATGCAAAATCTAGCTATAATGCAATCCTATCCAGATGACATGCAATCAAGAAATGAAAACTGTAATGTGCTCCCAGTTCTTATGTGTGGCGACCGTCTTGTGAAAACATGATTAACTAATGCGGAAGCGAATTATTTGCAGCGGATTACTGAAAATCACTAAAAATTAAAACTTTTTCAAAGAGATCCATTCATAGGAAAACTCTTTAACCAAGAACCAAAGTATTTCAAATTCATCCTGGTTCACAAGTACACAACCTGTACCGTTCCTTTTTAAGGATTACAACATTGACTGCCCTGTTAACAATTATACACAGGCAGTATAAAAACTTTGAGGCACTAAGCCAAAACTCAGATTGATACATTTAAAACTCCGAGGACCTGAGAGTATAGAGACGACACATATGACTACTATCTATATGACTAGACAGACAAAATCTCCACCTGAGATCTTATTGCTGTCCCTACTGTTGCTGTTGCTACTGCTCTTTCCCTATTCTAGGGTTTCTGCTCTGCCTTCCATGCATACCTAAAAATGTTTCCCACAGGGGTGAGACAATTGGAAATTGCCCCAACGAGAGATATAACTCTCCGCCAAAACATTGTTATTGCAGTTTATTAAATTAAAACTGTGCAGGAGTTACTTTTACATTATCAGGAAGAATTATTCATCATAGAACAGGATAAGATAATATCCTATTATCAAGGAAGTCATTGCCTCTACCCATGGTAGATAAGTAATTCATCTGTCTACTTTGCAGAGAATATAAAGAAACATAAATAACATTTATCCACTAAGGAATGCACAAAGAAATACAACCTCAGTCAATGAATTTCCGTATTCAATCCTTAAGAAAACATGCTATACGGATGATTACATTTTACAATCACAATTATGCCCTGAGGAAGTGAGCAGTACCGCTCAAATCCAACCTTCGGTTGTGAAACCCAAAGCCAGTGCCATACAAGGTCAATGGAAGAGCCGGACTCCATGACCTCCCACGTTTTGGTCAGTGCGAGAAAACAAGCAGGACCGTAGTCTCTTGCTTAAGTGACCTCAGTCACAGGGTTAGCTCCCGTAGGCTACCCTTTCTCTATCCTGCCTTGGTACAGGTCTCAGAGCTAGTATATCTAAGCCACGAGCCAGTTCACCGTGCTCCCTGAGCCATGAATGCATTCATGCTCTATCACACTGAGCCATGGACCTATTCACCATGCTCTTATACACACCTTGATTCTACAACCGAAGTTGCACTCTAATCCTCCTATTTTTGGCTAGGAGAAACCCCGCATATTCAACAATATACGCTCCGGATTAACCCGCAGGAGAACCCGTTTCACCATCACCAGCTACTGACGATGATGGATCTATGGCCAGGGCACCACATGAATAGATTTCACTTGATTATTTAAGTACATTATCATATTCTTTTAGCATCAGTCAAGTTCTCAAACATAACTTATTAAGACAACTGCTACAAAGAAACATGTACTTATATTCAGCAATGTACTTCTCAGTTCTTGTTAGACATTGGGATCTCAGTCCCTGATCACATTACTGGGAATTCTCATCCCTTCACATCATCATTATCATGATTATTGGATCTAGGTATTCAAACCCTTAGTTCATCACAGAACATTGTTACCACTTATTAGGTAATTAATACCACAAGGTCCTCAGACCAAGGTATACATGATACTTGTTGTTCAAGCATCTCACATGGCTCAAAAGGCCCATTAAGTATCTTGTCACCTCTCACTAGGCAAAAAAATATCACATGGCTCACAAGGCCATTACACATATTGTCACCTCTCACTAGGCAACAACTTATTCACAAAGGCTTACAAGCCCATAATTATCTTGTTACTTCTTTCTAAGTAACAAAAACATAATGGCACATATGGCAAATCAAAATTTATCAAATGAACATCATAGCTCATACCTAGCTATGTTCATTATGTCATAATATCTACATTGTTTTAGACATGATAACAGTCATACAAGATATTCATCACATCATGTGATACAATAGTAACATCATTATTCCTTTCCCAGGAATTAGGGTTTACTATCAAATAGGGCTTCTTATTCCCTTTACCCAAATTAGGGTTAGGGTTCCCCATTTCTCATTAAATAGGGTTTCATGATTACATTATCTGTCTAACCCTTAATTCATTATTCCATACCTCTGAGGCATTCAAAGGTATCATAAATGATTATTCAAGATCATTACTCGCATCATATAGCATTGATGATCATTAATTCAAGGTATGAGTTCATTTCTCATCCTCATCATGGTATGACTACATCATACTCATCATTTGGGATTAACCCCATTCTCAAGGTACATTAATTAACACTCATCAAAGTGCAACAACTCATTACATATCATTGTAATAGTTGCATAACACACTTCATATGTTTCATATTTGGACATATAAGATTTGGAGTACATCAAGGTATATAAAACCTGAAGTGCTACATGTGATAACTATTATATTTTGATGTACCACTTTCACATCATTTCAAACTCTCTTGAATTAACCATCTTATCTTGTATTAAGGTATTTCCC
The DNA here is from genome assembly GCA_963693085.1 of Alisma plantago-aquatica. Classification (NCBI taxonomy): domain Eukaryota; kingdom Viridiplantae; phylum Streptophyta; class Magnoliopsida; order Alismatales; family Alismataceae; genus Alisma; species Alisma plantago-aquatica. Next base: position 210,451,939 of record OY856409.1, read on the forward strand.
TTCTTAATACATTCCACCACTAATCTCTCACCTTTAGCATATAAGGCAAGGCCACACATTAGAATTGTCCAACTATCTTTAATGGTATGGACTTGTCTAATGATAAAGACATTGCTTATACTTAGGTTGTATATAGTCCATCACATGAAATGTTTCACCTTTATAAGGCCATTCCTTCTATTTCATCATTAAGATTTCTTTATACCCTAATTAAAATTAGGGTTATAATTCATTGTCATATTACCCAAGATTAGGGCTTTATGCATTATGACTTCACATTAGAGTCTCATATACCTTCACCCTTCTCAGGGCCTCTCATCACAACATAGTATTAGAACATCATGTGATGTTAATACTTAGTCAGGGTTTCTCATGGAATCATCCTCAACTAGGGTTTCACATGGACTCACCCTCAACTAGGGTTTCTCATAAGGATACACCCTCAACTAGGGTTAGAGTTCAATAACCTTGTCAATTAGGGTTTATGTTCATGATTAGGGTTTCATGATCTCTCTACTTAAGGATCATACCCTTAAACACCACATGAATCATATTCTTATATGAATTCATGCTATCATCATCTCAACTTGATTAGGTCATATCAACCCTTCAATCGAGTTCATACAACTATGATTAACATAGTGTACCAAGTCATTGATCCTATAAGCAATTAGGTTTCATCCCTTAATTGGCACTAACCACTTGGTTAATAATAGGGTTTCAACCTTTATACCTTCATTGACTATCATTACTAATCATCATTGGATCAATGGATCATTCATCATCTTGATTCTCAAGAGATTCAATCACATTGGACCTCCATTACATAAGGTATCCAATTGAATTGGTCAATTGAATCTTCAATTGCAATAGGTACTCAATTAGGTTATTCAATTGGACCTTCAATTGCATTAGGTTCTCTATTGGGTTAACCAATTGAACCTTCAATTACATTAGGTATCTAATTGGATTGACCACTTGAACCTTCAATTGCATAACACAACTTGACCTTGAAACCACCTAGGTCTCCAAACGATTTGAGACCGTTTGCCCAAGTAGGTGAAGAATGTTTGGCCAATTAGGTGAAGACCGTTTGGCCAAGAAGGTGAAGACCGTTTTCCATCATATCATCAAAATCCAAGTCAACCAATTAAAGTTTGGATCATTGGATTGATCACCAAATCAGCAATTTATTACACTTTAACTTAGTAACATTGGATCATCAATTGCTTACCCATACTCACCCCTAGACCTCCAAACGGTCTTGGGTGACCTAAAAACGGTTTTGAAACCTTTTGGATGAGCTCCAAACGGTCTTGAGACCGTTTGCCCATCCAACCCTTGGGTTCCAGTGAAATTTCATCAAGGTTTGGTCTATCGAGTTGATCAACACATCAACAATTAATTGCAATGTGGTTTGGTACCTTTGGACCTTCAATTGGTCAACCATACTTGACCCCAGACCTCCAAACGGTCTTGGGTGATCCCCAAACGGTTTTCAAACCGTTTGGGTGACCCCCAAATGGTTTTGAAACCGTTTGGGCTAATCAACCCAAAATCTCAAAATCAACGCATTGGAATTTCAGCACTAATCTCAATTAGGGTTTACCCAATTGATTAGCCTTCAACTCATGACTCGTTTGGAATTAATCCATAAAATTTTGTGAGTCATTAACCAACACCATTAGGAACAGTAATACCAAACGGTCAACGATTGGTCAACCATATCAAATGGTTTTGAAACCGTTTTCCCAAAAAGTCGAATTACTTGAATTGAAAATCAGCACTTAATCCAATAAGGTTTCCCTAATTGCTTAGCCTTCAACTCACGATTCCTCTGGAGTTAATCCCTAATATTTGGTGAGTCATTAACCAACATTATTAGGAACAGTAATCCCAAACTGTCAATGTTTGGTCAACCATCTCAAATGGTTTTGAAACCGTTTGCCCAAAAAGGTCAAGTTAATCAGATTGAAAATCCGCACTTAATTCAATTCGATTGCCTAATTGATTAGCCTTCAACTCTCGATTCCTTGGGAGTTAATCCCTCAAATTTGGTGGTTTATCAGACTAAATAATTAGGAAAAAAATTACCAAACGGTAAACTCTTGGTCAACCATATCAAATGGTTTTGAAACAGTTTTCTCCCAAACGGTTTCAAACCGTTTGCCCTTAAACGATTTGCTGAAACCGCATAACCAATCAAATTAAAACGATTTGGAGTAGCTATCAAAACTGTTTGGATTGGTACTTTTCTTTGGATAAGAATATAGGATGATGTCATCATCCCATTCCTTCGAACAACCAAGAACAACAACCGTTCTTGATGGAAATTGCAGCAAAGAAACAAGAGTGTATCAAATTAAAGAAAACAATCAACAAAGTATAGAGAATTGATGCAATATCAATGATTAAGGGTTTTAGTTATAAAACCCACCTCAAACATGATCTCCAAGCTCCAAGATACACGGCTATAATGGTGGATGAAGCTTCCCCAACTATTCCAAGTCTCAACTTCAAGATTTGGAGTGAAATGATCGATTAGCATTGAAGATTGAGTGAAGAAATGAAGGAATTACACATTGTTTTATGATTTTCACCATGAAATCATGAGAACGAAGATCAAAGGCTTACCAACAGGTTGGGACGTGCTCCCTGATGTCCTTAGCCTTCTTGGTCAGTTTTGCAAGCAAGGAGAAGAAGTGGGGTCGTAAAAGCCTTTCATTTGGCTTGGAAAAGGTACTTTTATAAAAAAATTGAGGAGAGAGAAGATACTTTATAAAAGTCTTTTAATTCCAAAATTGTTGCCACCACTTCACCCTTGGTTTCTTGCATGCAAGGGAGTCTATATACACACCGAACTCCCTTCCATTATCCATGAATTAAGGGAAAAGAAATTAATCACCTTAACCCTTATAATAAGAATATCCTTATTTGTGTGGAAATTCTTTTTCTTATAATAATGGTGAGTGGAATTTCACCTCCTTAGGATATGCTCGTGCCTTTGCAAGGCTTTAGGCTTATACACACACATCTGAATCCAACCATTTTAATTTTGTTTGAAGGCCCTTTAATTAATACATTCATTTTTGCCCTAAATTGGATTAGGGTTTCACTTAGGATTAAATCTTGATTATTTTAATATCAAGATTCTCTCTCCTCCATCTTAATTCAAATGAGAAGTCCCTCTCATTTTCTTTGCTCTACATGATGCCAAGAAATATTAGGGACTTTATTGAAGTGGTAATTTGCATATTGAACCCTAGGTTTTGGGTAAATTGCACTTTACACCAAAACTAGGTTTTAATGCACAAACATTGCTTTATCAGCTCTTCCTTGGTACCACAAGCCATATTTATGCATCATATTCACTCTCATGATTCTTCAACACATTAGGAACATATTATCAATCACAATTTTCACTTAAACCCCTCAACTTGGGTATTATGCACATTAGTGCAAAACAAACAAAACATTGATTTCAACATTGTTCAAAAAGGACTAGAATTGCAATATAAGTTCCTCTTGAGCCCTAATTACCTTTCACAAGATAAGATTAAGCATTTAATCATCTTTCTTAATCAAAACAACTAGGGTTAAAGTATAACCTAGGTCAGGGGTGTTACAAATTATAAACCCCTAACAAGGATTTTGTCCTCGAAATCTAGATAAAGGAAGACAGATATATTTCATTCATCATACTATCTAATCTTCACATAACATCTCCTTATTATGGAGACACCATAAAACTTTGATCAGCACAAAGTTTTTCCATACAAGATTCTCATAGAATCAACACACAAGGCACATTCTCCATTGTTCCTCATCATTGACTATAAAGTCGACTTTGTGTCAAATAACACTTTTCTTATTCAAAGAGGCATCATACGTTCTTTTTTATTATCATGTTTATGCAGAGCATAAACCCCTAACATATGATGTTCATATTATTTTATATAATCAGACTTATTTCATGGTTGACCACTCCAGGTAGCCAATCTAAACCATCTGATATTTCTCAGATACCAGGATCTTTCACCTTGGTATCTATCACATGTGTTGAGAACACATCACGTTCTTATCTTATGAGGAATACACTTTTAGTTCCTCATAAAACATGCTCATATGTGATTATCTCAGACTTCTCTTTCTTAAACTTAGGATATGACACATTTATTCATTACATATTTCTGATTTCATGATACTCATTAGATTGTCTCAGAATGACTACTTGATCAGAGCAATAAAAAAGACAGCAATCTAAGAGTTTCCATACCCACTTTATCATCAATATTTGTATACCTGGCCAGGGTATATAAATACTGAGATCAAGTGGTATGCACTTTGTATGCTATCATATTCCTTCTTTTCATATTATCATAAGCATAAGGCTTAACATCTCTGGATTTTATCTATGCATCCCTTCTATACCTCATCTTTTCTCAAGGAGGTAAGAACAACATAAAACATTTGTAATGTTTTACTATGCTAAACATAAGTCCTCACAGGACTAATCAAGGAAAGTTCAATCATTTCCTTTCTCAATTAATCCAAGAATTCATAAAGTGACATATTTGAATGACATTATCTTGTCTAACTTGTCATGATTCATGGATTATTCACTGCCTCAGGCTAATTCTACCTCAAAGGTTGATTCAACAGGCTATGGTTGAGCACAGACTCAATTTAAGTCCAGAAATTCATCATTTCCTTTTGCTTCAACCTATTGATGCTAATTACAAATCCTGTTGATATCTATAACATCATCATTGGGACTGGTAATCTAGGTTACACTGCCAATGCTGGATCCACTATATTCATTACTGTTGCCCTAAATTCTCCAACAGTAATACCTTTAAGAAGGATTTTCTTATTATAGTTGGATCAACTAGGGGATTCTCAGGCAATTGTCTCTCTCTTGCCTGTTCCCATGCACCTCTTCTTGGTGCAACATTGCTGCTTTCAGTAGCAACCTCCTCATGTGACCCAGTCATCTTTAAGTTCTTCTTCTCTTATACGAGCAGAAGACACTATCAGATACACTGGATGTCACCAGAACAAACTCTACTACCTTAGTCCTATGTCTCTGTAGACTCAGCGAACCTAGAGCTTTGATACCACTAATTGTGGCGACCGTCTTGTGAAAACATGATTAACTAATGCGGAAGCGAATTATTTGCAGCAGATTACTGAAAATCACTAAAAATTAAAACTTTTTCAAAGAGATCCATTCATAGGAAAACTCTTTAACCAAGAACCAAAGTATTTCAAATTCATCCTGGTTCACAAGTACACAACCTGTACCGTTCCTTTTTAAGGATTACAACATTGACTGCCTTGTTAACAATTATACACAGGCAGTATAAAAACTTCGAGGCACTAAGCCAAAACTCAGATTGATACATTTAAAACTCCGAGGACCTAAGAGTACAGAGACGACACATAGGACTACTATCTATATGACTAGACAGACAAAATCTCCACCTGAGATCTTATTGTTGTCCCTACTGTTGCTGTTACTGCTGCTCTTTCCCTGTTCTAGGGTTTCTACTCTGCCTTCCATGCATACCTAAAAATGTTTCCCACGGGGGTGAGACAATTGGAAATTGCCCCAGCGAGAGATATAACTCTCTGCCAAAACATTGTTATTGCAGTTTATTAAATTAAAACTGTGCAGGAGTTACTTTTACATAATCAGGAAGAATTATTCTTCATAGAACAGAATAAGATAATATCCTATTATCAAGGAAGTCATTGCCTCTACCCATGGTATATAAGTAATTCATCTGTCTACTTTGCAGAGAATATAAAGAAACATAAATAACATTTATCCACTAAGGAATGCACAAAGAAATACAACATCAGTCAATGAATTTCCGTATTCAATCCTTAAGAAAACATGCTATACGGCTGATTACATTTTACAATCACACTTATGCCCTGAGGAAGTGAGCCGTACCGCTCAAATCCAACCTTCGGTTGCGAAACCCAAAGCCGGTGCCATACAAGGTTAATGGAAGAGTTGGACTCCATGACCTCCCACGTCTCGGTCAGTGTGAGAAAACAAGCAGGACCGCAGTCTCTTGCTTAAGTGACCTCAGTCACAGGGTTAGCTCCCGTAGGCTACCCTTTCTCTAGCCCGCCTTGGTACAGGTCTCGGCACTAGTATATCTGAGCCACAAGCCAGTTCACCGTGCTCCCTAAGCCATGAATGCATTCATGCTCTATCACACTGAGCCATGGGCCTATTCACCATGATCTTATACACACCTTGAGTCTACAACCGAAGTTGCACTCTAATCCTCCTATTTTTGGCTAGGAGAAACCCCGCATATTCAACAATATACGCTCCGGATTAACCCGCAGGAGAACCCGTTTCACCATCACCAGCTACTGACGATGATGGATTTATGGCCAGGGCACTACATGAATAGATTTCACTTGATTATTTAAGTACATTATCATATTCTTTTAGCATCAGTCAAGTTCTCAAACATAACTTATTAAGACAACTGCTACAAAGAAACATGTACTTATATTCAGCAATGTACTTCTCAGTTCTTGTTAGACATTGGGATCTCAGTCCCTGATCACATTACTGGGAACTCTCATCCCTTCACATCATCATTATCATGATTACTGGATCTAGGTATTCAAACCCTTAGTTTATCACAGAACATTGTTACCACTTATCAGGTAATTAATACCACAAGGTCCTCAGACCAAGGTATACATGATACTTGTTGTTCAAGCATCTCACATGGCTCAAAAGGCCCATTAAGTATCTTGTCACCTCTCACTAGGCAACAAAATATCACATGGCTCACAAGGCCATTACACATATTGTCACCTCTCACTAGGCAACAACTTATTCACAAAGGCTTACAAGCCCATAATTATCTTGTTACTTCTTTCTAAGTAACAAAAACATAATGGCACATATTGCCAATCAATACTTATCAGATGAACATCATAGCTCATACCTGGCTATGTTCATCATGTCATAATATCTACATGGTTTTAGACATGATAACATTCATACAAGATATTCATCACATCATGTGATACAATAGTAACATCATTATTCCTTTCCCAGGAATTAGGGTTTACTATCAAATAGGGCTTCTTATTCCCTTTACCCAAATTAGGGTTAGGGTTCCCCATTTCTCATTAAATAGGGTTTCATGATTACATTATCTGTCTAACCCTTAATTCATTATTCCATACCTCTGAGGCATTCAAAGGTATCATAAATGATTATTCAAGATCATTACTCACATCATATAGCATTGATGATCATTAATTCAAGGTATGAGTTCATTTCTCATCCTCATCATGGTATGACTACATCATACTCATCATTTGGGATTAACCCCATTCTCAAGGTACATTAATTAACACTCATCAAAGTGCAACAACTCATTACATATCATTGTAATAGTTGCATAACACACTTCATATGTTTCATATTTGGACATATAAGATTTGGAGTACATCAAGGTATATAAAACCTGAAGTGCTACATGTGATAACTATTATATTTTGATGTACCACTTTCACATCATTTCAAACTCTCTTGAATTAACCATCTTATCTTGTATTAAGGTATTTCCCTTCTTAATACATTCCATGACTAATCTCTCACCTTTAGTATATAAGGCAAGGCCACACATTAGAATTGTCCAACTATCTTTAATGGTATGGACTTGTCTAATGATGAAGACATTACTTATACTTAGGTTGTATATAGTCCATCACATGAAATGTTTCACCTTTATAAGGCCATTCCTTCTATTTCATCATTAAGATTTCTTTATACCCTTATTAAAATTAGGGTTATAATTCATTGTCATATTGCCCAAGATTAGGGCTTTATGCATTATGACTTCACATTAGAGTCTCATATACCTTCACCCTTCTCAGGGCCTCTCATCACAACATAGTATTAGAACATCATGTGATGTTAATACTTAGTCAGGGTTTCTCATGGAATCACCCTCAACTAGGGTTTCACATGGAATCACCCTCAACTAGGGTTTCTCATAAGGATACACCCTCAACTAGGGTTAGAGTTCAATAACCTTGTCAATTAGGGTTTATGTTTATGATTAGGGTTTCATGATCTCTCTACTTAAGGATCATACCCTTAAACACCACATGAATCATATTCTTATATGAATTCATGCTATAATCATCTCAACTTGATTAGGTCATATCAACCCTTCAATCGAGTTCATACAACTATGATTAACATAGTGTACCAAGTCATTGATCCTATAAGCAATTAGGTTTCATCCCTTAATTGGCACTAACCACTTAGGTACTAATAGGGTTTCAAACTTTATACCTTCATTGACTATCATTACTAATCAGCATTGGATCAATGGATCATTCATCATCTTGATTCTCAAGAGATTCAATCACATTGGACCTCCATTACATAAGGTATCCAATTGAATTGGTCGATTGAATCTTCAATTGCAATAGGTACTCAATTAGGTTATTCAATTGGACCTTCAATTGCATTAGGTTCTCTATTGGGTTAACCAATTGAACCTTCAATTACATTAGGTATCTAACTGGATTGACCACTTGAACCTTCAATTGCATAACACAACTTGACCTTGAAACCACCTAGGTCTCCAAATGGTTTGAGACCGTTTGCCCAAGTAGGTGAAGACCGTTTGGCCAATTAGGTGAAGACCGTTTGGCCAAGCAGGTGAAGACCATTTGGCCAAGCAGATGAAGACCGTTTTCCATCATATCATCAAAATCCAAGTCAACCAATTAAAGTTTGGATCATTGGATTGATCACCAAATCAGCAATTGATTACACTTTAACTTAGTAACATTGGATTATCAATTGCTTACCCATACTCACCCCTAGACCTCCAAACGGTCTTGGGTGACCTCCAAACGGTTTTGAAACAGTTTGGATGAGCTCCAAACGGTCTTGAGACCATTTTCCCATCCAACCCTTGGGTTCCAGTGAAATTTCATCATGGTTTGGTCTATCGAGTTGATCAACACATCAGCAATTAATTGCAATGTGATTTGGTACCTTTGGACCTTCAATTGGTCAACCATACTTGACCCCAGACCTCCAAACGGTCTTGGGTGATCCCCAAATGGTTTTGAAACCGTTTGGGCTAATCAACCCAAAATCTCAAAATCAACTCATTGGAATTTCAACACTAATCTCAATTAGGGTTTACCCAATTGATTAGCCTTCAACTCATGACTCGTTTGGAATTAATCCATAAAATTTGGTGAGTCATTAAAAAACACCATTAGGAACAGTAATACCAAACGATAAACGCTTGGTCAACCATCTCAAATGGTTTTGAAACCGTTTTCCCAAAAAGTCGAATTACTCAAATTGAAAATCAGCACTTAATCCAATTAGGTTTCCCTAATTGCTTAGCCTTCAACTCACGATTCCTATGGAGTTAATCCCTAATATTTTGTGAGTCATTAACCAACATTATTAGGAACAGTAATCCCAAAAGGTCAAAGATTGGGCAACCATCACAAATGGTTTTGAAACCGTTTTCCCAAAAAGGTCAAGTTAATCAAATTGAAAATCAGCACTTAATTCAATTCGATTGCCTAATTGATTAGCCTTCAACTCTCAATTCCTTGGGATTTAATCCCTCAACTTTGGTGGGTTATCATTCTACATAATTAGGAACAAAATTCCCAAACGGTCAACACTTGTTCGACCATCTCAAATGGTTTTGAAACCATTTTCTCCCAAACGGTTTTAAACTGTTTGCCCTTAAACGGTTTGCTGAAACCGCATAACCAATCAAATTATAACGATTTGGAGTAGCTATCAAAACCTTTTGGCTTGGTACTTTTCTTTGTATAAGCATCTAGAATGATGTCATCATCCCCTTCCTTTGAAAAACAAGAACAGCAACCGTTCTTGATGGAAATTGCAGCAAAGAAACAAGAGTGTATCAAATTAAAGAAAACAATCAACAAAGTATAGAGAATTGATGCAATATCAATGATTAAGGGTTTGAGTTATAAAACCCGACTCAAATATGATCTCCAAGCTCCAAGATACACGGCTCTAATGGTGGATGAAGATTCCCCAACTATTCCAAGTCTCAACTTCAAGATTTGGAGTGAAATGATCCGCTAGAATTGAAGATTGAGTGAAGAAATGAAGGAATTACATATTGTTTTATGATTTTCACCATGAAATCATGAAGAACGAAGGTCAAAGGCTTACCAACAGGTTGGGGACGTGCTCCCTTCTGTCCTTATCCTTCTTGGTCGGTTTTGCAAGCAAGGAGAAGAAGTGGGGTCGTAAAAGCCTTTCATTTGGCTTGGAAAAGGTACTTTTATAAGAAAATTGAGGAGAGAGAAGATACTTTATAAAAGTCTTTTAATTCCAAAATTGTTTCCACCACTTCCTCCTTGGTTTCTTGAATGCAAGGGCATCTATATCTCCACCGAACTCCCTTCCATTATCCATGAATTAAGGGAAAAGAAATTAATCACCTTAACCCTTATAATAAGAATATCCTTATTTGAGTGGAAATTCTTTTTCTTATAATAATGGTGAGTGGAATTTCACCTCCTTAGGATATGCTCGTGCCTTTGCAAGGCTTTAGGCTTATACACACACATCTGAATCCAACCATTTTAATTTTGGTTGAAGGCTCTTTAATTAATACATTCATTTTTGCCCTAAATTGGATTAGGGTTTCACTTAGGATTAAATCTTGATTATTTTAATATCAAGATTCTCTCTCCTCCATCTTAATTCAAATGAGAAGTCCCTCTCATTTTATTTTCTCTACATGATGCCAATAAACATTAGGGACTTTATTGAAGTGGTAATTTTCATATTGAACCCTAGGTTTTGGGTAAATTGCACTTCACACCAAAACTAGGATTTAATGCACAAACATTGCTTTATCAGCTCTTCCTTGGTACTTAGGCTACCACAAGCCATAGCTTTGCATCATCTTAACTCTCATGATTCTTCAACACATGAAGAACATATTATCATGCACAATTTGCACTTAAACCCCTCAACTTGGGTATTTTGCACATTAGTCCAAAATAAACAAAACATTGATTTCAACAATGTTCAAAAAGGACTAGAATTGCAATATAAGTTCCTATTGAGCCCTAATTACCTTTCACAATATGAGATTAAGCATTTAATCATCTTTCTTAATCAAAACACCTAGGGTTAAAGTATAACCCAGGTCAGGGGTGTTACATTATGGTGGAATGTGAATAAAATGAGGTGGATAGATCACAAGACTAATTGATAGAACCTTTGGCAAATATTATATGTCTCTCCTTACTGACCTGTATAACAATCAATCAAAGAGTTTCTCTCTATCACTTTTGATTAAAGTCCCGTTACCATTTGGTTAGTTTAGGCTCAACATCCATGCCCATCCACATTTCTTGAATCATAAGGATGTACAGTTATGATCTTATGTTTTAAAGTTGACAAACCCAATTATTTTCATAAGTTGTGTGCTCAATTCTAAATAAATTCAAGTTGCAAATTCTGAACAAGTTTTTAATTATGCTCAATTTCAGATGATTACGCACATAACTCCCATGTGAAAACATTGGGATGACACATTAACATTAGACATCCACGGATTACACTAGATAGCAAGTGGATCCTAGAAAGCCTTAAATAATAAAATTACTCAAAACTAGAAGAAAATGCCAAAATCTAAGATGACATGCTAAAATAAAAGAAAAGGAAATAAAACTGAGATAGAAACTGTTCCAGCTCCCCCCACACTAATCTTTAATTCAACTATGGCCTCATACTCAAAAACAATCTCAGAAGGTGGAATAGTGATACCCATTATTGTTCTGGAGGTGGAAAATGTGGGTGTTGCTGGTTGTTTGGGTCCCATTCAAGATAATGCCCCTGAAAGGTGGGATCATACGGTGGCATGGGAAGAGGTTGAGGATTTCCTCCGAAGTAGTTTTGGCTCCAGTAGTGATCATAGAAAGGATGTTGCTGCATCTCCATCCTATGCAACCTATTATGAATATTTTCTTGGTTGGCAAGGAGGAGGCGCTCATTCTCATAAATTGCCTACTGATTCACAAATAGTCAGTTCATAGTATCTTAAATACCGATGAAGGAGGCAGTGTGCTATTGTTGTGTCTCCTGGATGCTCTGGAGCATAGAGTACATACCCTACATTGAATAGACATCCTCTCCTTCCTGAGAGGGTTGTGGTGGTGGTGGCTGAGAAGAGGATGAAGCTCCCGGGTAGAAGAGTGGATGCTTCCTCGGGGCTACTCAAGACCTAAGAGGAATGAGAGGCTCTTCTTCCTCCTCCTCATCGTCGCCTGCATCCTTGTCTGCATCTGTAGCTTCAACTTAATCCTCAGACTTGACAATAGGAATGATGGGCCACCAAAAGTGCTGGCCCACCTGAATGTTGAAGATGGGTCTGGGAGTGATAGTCGCAGATATTCCTTCCCGATGTGGCAATGAGCATATGCCACACCGCCATCGATGATAATAAGATTGGAGTGGTGTAAGTGCTCTAGATCAACTTTATTTTTGTTGACCAGCGGAGTGAGTTGTAATAAATCTAGCTCGAGATAGAGAGCTAGTGGCGTGATAAGCCCCCCAAAGTTGATAGGGGCTCGTCTGGTACTCCTTCTTACATCCAACACACACGGTAAGAAAAACGCGCCCCAGTTGAGTTCCTCTTTAGTCAGCAATTTGTAGAGGAAAAACATATCCATCTCTTGAAATTTACTCAGCGCCAGATCGCTACGAGCAAAGAAAGTGACGCATAACATGCGATGCAGAACCCGAACAAATGGGTGCTCGAAGTCGGCCACAGTCGCATTGTGATAGGTCATCGCCTTTCCCACAGGAGTGGTCACCAGATCAGCAAATATAGCATCATAGTCTGCCCGACTGTCTGGCCTCCTGTGCTGGTTAGGAGAATTATACCAGTTGTAGATAGAATTCAACTGGGCGAGGGTAATGGTGTAGTTGTTGTTGAAGAGTCAGAAAGACACTCACCCTTTGATCCACTCTCGATCGATGGTGATGAGGTCATTGGGTGCGACGTAGATATCAAGAGATGCCATGAATTATGCTACCAACTCCTTGTAAGTTGGCCATTCGCCAAAAAAGGGGTGGCCCTCGGTGTGGTACTGGACTTGGGAAGTAAACCTTTGGGTATGCCTAGCCTGACCCTAAAGGACATAAGCAAGGTTGGCCTCAAACCTGAGGTAGCGCATCATAGCCCGATTAACATATCGGGTAGGCTTGATTTTTTGCTTCAATAGCTCCTCATAAATTTTCCTCACTTCCATCGAAGGGTGAACAATCCTCAGACATGGAATCGAGCATGGTGGTGGTGGAATGAACGTATCAATCTCCATGGGGGCCGCCCACGAGGAAGAAGCTCCTGCTGTCCTCACCATTGTGAACAACAAAGGATAACAAAGAAGAGCTCGGTGAAGGTTGGAGAAGATGATCCCCACAGTCAATGAAGAGCTCGGGGAAGATTGCTCGCTCCCTATAAGCTCGGTGAAGACCTTTAGTTGCTCACAAGTGCTCAAGCACAAGTAGGAAAGGAGAAGGTCTGAAGGTGTGAAGAGAGAATGAATTCAACCCCTCCTTTTATAGCTGAGATCACCGCCACTGTTGACCCATCGATACCATCGACAAGGTGTCGATGGTATCGACACATGTAGCACAATCTGGGTATTCACTACTATCGACGGTCGTTAATGGCTAGTTGTGGGGGCTCGGATCGATGACGCATCGATACCATCGACGCGGGTCGATGCTATCGACCCATCCCACAGATCGACTTCTTGATTTGGCGGGCTCTGTTGATATCTTCTCGTGGATCGGTGATGTGTCTCATCGATACCATTGATAGGTGGTCGATGGTATCGACCCTTTCTGTTTCAATTACCCTCACGAGGCTCAGGCGCCACTTCTTCACTGTTGTCAGGTTGATACCATCAATAGGGATGTCGATGGTATCGACTTTACTGAGATAGATTTCTCTGAAAATCTTCAAAGATCTCGTGAGCATAGACTTATTGGTCAATACTATCGACCCAGCGCTCTCTTTTTTTCTGATGTCGTTGATGGTATGTCGATACCATCGACGAGGCCGTCGATGGTATCGACTCAAAAAATTTTCTATAGCCTCTTGCCTGCACCCACGTCGCTACCATCGACACTGTGGTTGATGGTATCGACTTTTAAATAGTACTTCACACTGAGAAAACTTATTAGGGTATCATTTTTACACTAAAAATGAAATTAATCAAAACTAACTTGAAAACATGACAGAAAATAAAGCAAATAGAAAAATGTAAACTACCTATGGTTGGGTTACCTCCCAACAAGCGCCCTACTTTCAAGTCTTAGGCTAGATGCAATCAAGCTCATCATTCTTCCCTAAGTGCTATGAGTTTAACCTCATGGACCTTTCTTGTGTAATCCTCCTCATAGTAGAGCTTCAATCTTTGACCATTCACTAAGAATGTTAGCTCTCCGTCTCTCAACATAATAGAACCATGTGGTCAGACATCTTCCACCCCAAAAGGTCCACTCCACCGGGATTTTAGTTTCCCGGGATGCAACTTTAATCTCGAGTTGAACAATAACACACGATCACCCTTTTTGAAAACACACATTTGAATGTGGCAGTCATGGATTTGCTTTGTCCGTTCTTTATATATCCTCTGGTTCTCATAAGCATTCATCCTAAGATCATCTAACTCATTGAGATCTAGCATTCTCTTCTTTCCTACATCATCATAGCTCATATTAAGCTTCCGGAACGCCCAGTGCGCTTTGTGCTCTAACTCGACCGGCAGATGACAAGCCCGCCCATAAACCAGCCTAAAAGGCGTAGTGCCTATAGGTGTTTTAAAGGCGGTCCTATATGCCCATAATGAATCGGGTAGTAGTGCACTCCAATTCTTCCTTGATGAGGCCACTGTGTGTTCCAAAATCTTATTAATTTCTCTATTCGACACTTCCACCTGCCCTTCTATTTGCAGGTGGTACGAGGTACCTACATTGTGCTTAACCCCGTATTTGCTCAAAAACACAACAAACTTCCGATTTTTGAAATGGTTGCCTCCATCACTAATGATCATCTGTGGCACACCAAACCTACAGAAAATATGATCTTTCACAAACATGCACACTACAATAGCGTCATTAGTCCGTGTGTATATTGCCTCTACCCACTTTGATACATAATCAACGGCAAGCAAAATATGTAAGTTGGAATTTGAGGACACAAATGGTCCCATGAAATCGATGCCCCATAAATCAAATACCTCAACCTCTTGAAACACGTTGAGGGGCATCTCTTGCCGCCTTGAGATGTTACCCTCCCTTTTACATGAATCACATCTTCTCACATAGTCATAGGCATCCCAAAAGAGTGTAGGCCAATAAAGGCCGCTCTCCAACACTTTATCCATTGTCCATGTGTTTGCATGATGACCCCCAGTGGGTAGTGTATGACAATGACTTTGCACACTATCATATTCACCTTCTGGTACACACCTACGTAAGATGCCATCCCTGCACTGTCTCAACAAAATTGGGTCATCCCAAAAATAATATCTTAAAGAATGGAAAATCTCTTCTTTTCTTGATAAGTCCAATCGTCTGATATTTCCTTACATACAAGATAATTCACAATATTCGAAAACCACAAATCCTTAGATTTTATTGAACGGATTTGCTCATCGGGAAACGTCTCGGTAATGGGTATATTGATATCTCCCTCATCTACCTGCTCTAACTGAGACAAGTGATCTCCAACTACGTTTTCAATGCCCGCCTTATCTTTAATTTTGATGTCAAACTCTTGCAAGAGCAAGATCTACCTAATCAATCTAGGCTTGGCAATTTTCTTTTCCATTAAGTATTTGATGGCAGCGTGGTCCGTCCAAACCACAACTTTTGACCCCACTAAATATTGCTTAAAATTTTCAAATGTGAAAATCACGGCAAGTAGTTCTTTTTTAGTGGTGGTGTAATTAAATTTTGCATCATTTAAAGTTTTAGATGCATAGAAAATCACTGCGGGTTTATTCTCAAAATGCTGCCCAAGAACAGCCCCTACAGTAAAATCCGACGCATCACACATAAGCTCAAAGGGCTTAGTCCAATCCAGTGTTTGGACAACCTGTGCAGAAATTAATTTTTCTTTAAGGACATTAAAGGCATGTATGAATTTCTCATTGAAATCAAACACGACATCCTTCTCAAGTAATTCAGACAATGGTTTAGCGATTTTAGAGAAATCCTTAATGAAACAGCGATAAAACCCTGCATGACCAAGAAAAATCCTCACCCCTTTCACTGAATTTGGTGGAGGTAGTTTGGAAATAACCTCAATCTTGACTGGATCCACCTCCAGTCCCTTGCTAGACACCTTGCGTCCAACCACAATTCCTTTGCTAACCATCATATGAAACTTTTCCCAATTAAGG
The DNA here is from genome assembly GCA_963693085.1 of Alisma plantago-aquatica. NCBI lineage: Eukaryota > Viridiplantae > Streptophyta > Magnoliopsida > Alismatales > Alismataceae > Alisma > Alisma plantago-aquatica. Next base: position 210,468,442 of record OY856409.1, read on the forward strand.
ACTAGATGTGTATCCTCACATCTTCGTAAAACTTTATCCAAATTATATAAGAACTCATCAAACGATGCACCGTAGATAGAAAAATTGTCCATGAAAACCTCTAAATAGTGCTTAACCATATCAGAAAATATAGCAAACATACAACGCTGAAAAGTGGTCGGTGCGTTGCATAACCCAAACGGCATGCGGCGATATGCAAAAGTCCCATAAGGACAAGTGAAGGTAGACTTCTCTTGAACCTTCGGGTCTATGGAAATCTCATTATATCCAGAATAACTGTCCAAAAAGCAAAAATGAGAGCGGCCAGCTAGCCTCTCTAAAATCTGATCAATAAATGAGAGAGGGAAATGGTCTTTTAAAGTGGCAGAATTGAGGTGACGGTAATCAATGCACACTCGCCACCCAGTTACCAATCGGGTAGTGACATGTTCATTTAGCAGATTTTGAGTAACAATAATTCCCCCTTCTTATGGAGTACCTGTGTTGGGCTTACCCACATCGAGTCTGAAATGGCATAGATGATTCCCGCAGAAAGGAGCTTAATCACCTCCTTCTTGACGACCTCCATCATGCTTGGGTTGAGTCGACGTTGTGGTTGAATCACCAGCTTGGCTCCTTCCTCGTGCCGAATCTTGTGCTGACAAAGAGTAGGGGAGATCCCCTTAATATCAGAGACTGACCACCCAAATGCACCACGGTGGTTCCTTAGCACGATCATCAACTGTTCTTCCTCCTTGACACTCAGACATGCCGAGATGATCACCGGGAGCTTCTCATCATCCGCTAAGAAAGCATACTTCAAATGAGGGGGTAGTGGCTTCAACTCGAGATTCGGGGGGCTGACCAATGAAGATTGAAGCGGTGGTGGAAGCGGCCCTAGATCCTCATAGTGCTTGGCATAATATCATGGAAGCACTTGAAGCATCTTTACACATTCTCATAAAGACGTGTTTCTCATCCAATAATCCATGACATTGAATAGGCATGCCTCAAGGGTCAATTTCGGATATGAGTTGATCATCGAGACTGCTATAGCATCATCCTCATCAGATAGAGAAATTTCTTCCTCTTCATCATTTGGATAACCCACGACTTTGCAAAGAGATACAACTTTTGTTTGTTCAATGATATCCACGACCAATGTCCCCTTGTCTGCCTTAGTCATGACATGAGCCATATATTGAAATGGCTTCCCTAAACAAAGAGAAATCTTCTGATCAAAGTGCTTCACCATATGAAATTGCTCCTTTGCCTGTGATTGTTTTGTACTTGGTGGCATGACCATCTCAAATCTGTCATCTGCTATACCCAACATTAGATGGCCTCTACCCATTTCTAGTATCATATCAGTGGTAGCCTAGAAGGGTCTTCCTAAGAGCAACTCATTCTCTTGTTCATCTTGCATCTCCATAAATACAAAATCAGCTGGAAATACAAATATGTCAACTTTCACCAAGACATCCTCACAAATTCCATATGGCCTAACAACAGAATTATCCGTGAGTTGAATCATCATGTTGCTTTGTCTAGATTCTTTAAGTCCCAGCTTCTTAAAAGTAGATAGGGGCATCAAGTTTATACTTGCCCCGGAATCGCACAATGCTTCGCCAAATTTCACCTTGCCAATGTAACATGAAATATTGAAGCAGCCCGGATCTTGTCGCTTTGGTGGCAATGTGCTCAAAATGAAGGCGCTAACCTGCTCTTTAAGAACTACCACCTCAGTATTCGAAATCTTCCTCTTCTTGGTAATTACATCCTTCAGAAACTTACCATAAGAGGGTATCTGCTAAATCGCCTCCAACAAAGGAATGTTAACAGAAAGTTTCCGAAAGCTGTCTAAAAATTTCTTAAACTATGCATCCACTTTCTTGGCTTTGAGGCTGTTGGGGTATGGGATGGGGACAACCTGTGCCCTCTGGTGTGGTGGCACATATGACATCCTCTTCTCAGTCTCTTGAACAGTTTCTTCTTTTGGGATGGGCTCTTCTGTGACCTTTTCTGCCGCATCATCCACTATCTCTGTGGCTATGACATCCTCTATGGCCTCGCCCATTTCTTCTGGCTGTGTTATGCTTGGTTCATCGGCCTTAGAGTTTAAAGTCTTCTTTCCACTCCTCAATAGAATTGCTTTGGCTTGTTGATTCCCTCCTGGAACGTTAGTATTTCCCAGAAAACCTTGTTGTGTTGGTTTCTTTAGACTTGTTATTTCAGCTACCATCTACTCTATGGATGTCTCAAGAGTCCGCATTTGGGCCCCATGACTTTGTAGAGTTTGCCCAAACGGATTCATAAACTCTCCTTGTTGCTTGATTTGTTGGCCAAAGGTGTTCATTAGCTCTTGATTCTACTTTATCACCTGATTGAGAAACTCATTGCTCTTTTCCTCTATCGTGGGTTGTGGCTTGGCATCCGGTTCCTGCAAAAAATTATTTGGATCTTTCCACAAAAACTTTTTGTCTTTCTTCCAAGAGTAATCATTATTTCTGTACCCTTTTTGTTGACACATGTATTTGACCTGCGCTTCTTCCTCAGATTCCTCCTCTTGTACAAGTAGCCTTTTCGCAATTAAGTCCATCTTGTCATTGAGTTCTTTTATGTCTTTGGCATCTCCCGCAACTTTAACTTGTTCTGGTGCATCTCTATCACCCCATGACTGCTTTTTAGCCATGTTTTTTAAAATCTCCCAACACCTTGTATATGTGTTGTTCAAGAAGAACCCCGAACATGCTTAATCCACGTTGCTTCTATCATGCTCAGAAAGAGCAAAATAGAAAATCTTGACCTGCTTCTCCTTGTCTAACCCATGATGTGGGCACCTCCTCAGCATTATCTGAAAGTGCTCCCAAGTCTCAGAGTATGTTTCACCGGATTTCTAGCTAAAGTTGTGGATCTTTCTTACGAGATCATTCATCTTCTTAGGTGGGAAGAATCTCTCGAAAAACACTTTAACCATGTGATCCCACAATTCCACATACTCGTCGTCCAAATTATGTATCCATTCTCATGCATTTCCCGCCAGAGAACTGGGAAATAACTTCAAGTAAAGCACCTCCTGTGGAAGCCTGTCGATCTTTACCATGTCACAATTCTCCACGAACTGACTTATATGGGTCACCAGATTTTCATTTTTTAAATCGTGGAATGCATTAGACTTGACCAAATTAATTAGGCCTGGATCAATTTTGTAGTTAGGAATGCTGATGGCCTGCTTCTTAATTGGTCCCTTAGATGCGGAAGAGGAAGAAGCCTTGATCTTTTCTCATATAGTCGGTTTCTCAGCCATGGCTTCTGGTTCGGAATCTGAATCTGAATCCTTGGGTTGATGATTGTGCATAGTCTATGTGTAGTCGGTGCTATGCGTCTTCACCATGAACTAGTACCTGCAAGATAGTAAATTTGATTAAGCACATTGCTAGGCGATTACTGAATATGAAAGATAAATGATTAATTTCAAGAATTAAAAATTTTAAATTAAAAATGAAATGTGGCCTAAAGTGGCCGCTTGCAGCACTCGTAGTGCCGACAATTGTCGTATCCCCGACAACGATGCCAAAAACTTGACACCATTTTACCATGCGTATAACGCAAGTGCACACGTCAATGTAATACATGCCTTGTGAGGCCCGAGTCGAACATAGGGACACGGAATTCTCGGTAGACTCCTACTAACTACTCACGATCAACTAGACCAATTAAAAAGATTTGAGAGTTGATTCGAAAAAGAAAGTAAAAGAAAAATAGAAAAAAGAAAGAAAACAAAGCAATCGATTAAATGGTTGGTTTAATCAATTTAAGATGGCATCTTTAGGATTGTGGTTTCACTGTAGGTTCTCGTTGTACTATTTCTCACACAATTATCCTAATTCATCTCCTATTCCGGGTAGTGACCTATAGTTAGAACTGTTCGCTGTCGCGATACAATTCACTACCTAAATCTAGATCAGTTCTATGGTCGTAGTAACCTATACCCTAAACTAGGTGCATGAAGATCATACTCTGGGTTTCCACCATTACCTGTACATCACCATGTTCAAAGGATTTATTAGTTAATGTGATTATCATCTCTTTTCAACTGTTAATTCTTCTTTCAAAGTAATTAAAGGTATTAGATTATCATTAGGGTGATTAATCATAATGATATAATTGAGAAAATGACATCATACCATGGATTTAAGAGACAAATTATGATAAAATATGTCAAAAGTATCATACAATGATTACCCGGGCTACTCTTGGTCCTAAAGATAAAGAGGATTAGCCATGCATGTTCATCTCAACGAAAAACAATATGAGGAAAGGGGAAAACATGGAGAAAACATGGATAGATGTTGTGTAACCCCTGAACGGAGAAGAGTCGAGCGTTCCTTGGCATGGGGTGAACGTTGTACAGCCTTCCGACGGTGGAAAACGTCTTCTACAGCTCTTGGAATGATCGGGGCGTAGCTCTCAGCTCCGTTCTTCTCTCCTCTCCTTCTTGAGACTTGTCCGGCGGCTAATGAAATGATATACTGCTTAGGGCTGTCACAATTAGGTATATGCACCACTTTAGGTCGCCCAAAGATCACCACCCTACAATTAGACATGATCTTTAGCAAACACTAATATGACGGCGTCAATACCATCAACGCGGGTCAATGGTATCGACCTACATGAGGCACCGGTGCTTGCACGATTCTTGGGGTTCTCTCTGATGTTGCCTCGATACCATCGATGGTGTGTCGATGGTATCAACGCATTAGGCATTGCTTTTCTCTAGAATCTGACGCTGAAGCTTATTTTGCTGAGGAGAGGTCGATAGTATCGACTTTGGGTCAATAATATCGACATCTAGAAATATGGCTCGCTGACACTCTCTCGATACCATCGACAATCCCATCGATGGTATCGACTCCTGGTTTCTCTTCTCTGGAAATGCACTGTCACCAAGTCGATGGTATCGACCATCCGTCGATGGTATCGACGTATTTAGATATCTAAATTTCCTAAAATGAAGAGAAGAACACCAATCAAATCCAACAAATATGATCTTTTATACCAAATAAGGTGAAACAAGGTAAATTTGATGCATTTGAGATCATAGACTAAGGAAAGTGAATAATGCGATATTAACCACAAATATGACTAATAAACGCATAAAATGAAAGTAAAACTAGCCTATAAAAGCGACTCAAAATTATCACATCAATTATCCAAACCAAACAACTATCTAGAGACCAATGAATTGACCTAAGCTACTAACTGGCCATGGACAGGATAGGATATGTATAGGGGAACTAGTCCCTAACAACTCCTATTACCCTTGCGAGGCTCAATTGTGTTAGGGGTTAGGTTCAATCCAATTAGAGTCTAGTCAAGTCTAGGTTTCTAGATTAGACATTCCTAGGGCAATTAGGGGCCGATGGTAGTAACGGGGAGGTGAAATTAGGGTTTTGGACCTCAATTCCCCCACATTCTAGCATTGGGAAGGCTCCATGCTAATTGCACTAGAGTAACATAATCTAGATACTTAGATCTCTCACTTAGTCTTAGGGAGATTGATTAGGATGTAAGAATATGGGAGGCAACCTAGGGATCCGACCTAGGGGCAAATCCCAAAATTGCCACAAATAGTCAATTTCCCTAGATTCCTAGGTGATTTCACACACAAACCAACAAGAAATTCATGGAGAATGATATGAAAATAGAACCTAATCATTGCCAAACGAATTCATAATATTTATATATCATTTCCCCCAACATGGTATCAAAGTAACATAATTTCCCCCAAACAGCCCACCAAAAGTGGCCTAGCTACTCACAGAAATGGAAAATTCAAAAAGAAAGAAGAAAGAGGAAGAAGAAGCCATTGAGATCGGTGTAGATGAGTGAATCCTCCTCTCCAGCTACTATAAGGTCGACCTCCTTCTTATTGGATGGAATGGTGTCGAATGATGGTGGGAAGTGGATGGAAGGGTTGGAAATGAGGATTGTGGTGGTAGAAATGGAGAAATGGAGGTGGAAATGGAGTGGAATGGATAAGGGGCAAAATGGGGAGCTAAGAGGTGGTGAAAGGTAGATAACCTCATACCAGAGCTACAAATTAGGTATATATAGGTGTGGGGGAAGCACTAGGTCAAGTAGGGGTAGTATGGGAAAAACAGTGCAAAAGTAGTTGGGTTTTTGTAGGTAGCACGACCGTGGTGGTCACCACGGCCGTGGTGGTCATCACGATCGTGGTGGGGATGGATGAGGACGGTCGTGGTGGATGGGAACGACTATTGTGATTTAGGTGAAAAATCACAGGGAATATGTCACTTTTGTACTGAAAATGGCATGGTCGTGGTGGTCACCACAGTCATGGTGGGGTAAGGGTACCACAGACGTGGTGGGTACCACAACCATGGTGGCTCGAATTCATCTGCCCGTTCTTGGCTCCACGACCATTCTCTCTGTAGGTACCACGACCGTTTTGGAGTCAGTGCACCATGACCGTGGGAATTTTTGCACAAATTGAGCTTTGAACCAGTTTATTTTACAAGTGTCCTAGCACGACCGTTCTATGGTACCACGGCCGTGTTGGTCTCTGGATCATAACTTTGACTTGATTCTTTGGATTTTCTTGGACATCTTTTCTTCAATGGATCTTTGACCACTAGGGGTAGGTTGAGGGAGCATCAAAGTTCACTTTGGGTCTCTCTAAGGGTAGAGAAACCCTAGGATCACTCATTCTCTCTCTCTCTCTTCCATCAAGCGTGGTCTAAATGCCTAAAGACATGCAAATAATGTCCATAAGTGCATTTTATACAAATATGTATATTGAGGGAAATAACATGTAATCGAACAGGTATAGATGTGATTGAAATGCAATATGACACAAGATGAAACCCTAAAATAGGGATGAATCAGAGACCTTCACCTGTCCACTCGTCTGAGGATGATAAGGAATGGTGACTCATTGGGAAACACCATATATACAAAGGAGAGTTTCAAAATTGTGCTCGAGGAAGTGCAATCCTCCATCGGAAATAACAGTGTGTGAGACTCTGAAGTGAGGGAAGATGATGTATTTAAACATCTTTATAATTTTCTTGGAATCACAAGAAATAGTGGGGATGCTTCAACCTACTTAGAAATAAAGTCGACTGCAATGAAAATGTAGGAGAACCCATAAGAAGAGGGGAATAGACCCATGTAGTTCACACCCCAAACTTCGAATATCTCCACTTCTTGCCAAACATTGAGGGGCATTTCATCCCTCTTAGAAATATTGTCAGACCTTTGACATTAATCACATGATTTAACAAAGTTGTGAGCATCTTTGAAGATAGAAGGCTAGAAGAATCCACATTGAAGGACTTTGAAAGCAGTCTTCTTAGAGATCATGTGCCCCCCTATTGGGCCAGCATGACAATGATCCAAAATGAGAGGATCTTCTTCTTTAGATATGCAACGATGATAGAGACCAAATGAACATAAACAAAAGAGCTAGGGCTTGTCCCAATAGTAGTGACGAACATTTGACATGAATTTCCTTCTATCATTTCTGATACAGTCTGGATGAAGGACTCCTGTAGATAGGTAGTTGAAAAAATATGCATACCATGGTGTGAATGTAGATATATGTAGCAAGTGGTCATCAGGTAAAGAGTCATTGATAGGGACTTCGTCAGAATCTTGATTATGCAATCTACTAAGGTGATCAAAAACTACATTTTCTATCCCCTTCTTATCTTTGATCTCTAGATCAAACTCTTGTAACAATAGGATCCATATGATCAACCTGGGCTTCATATCTTTCTTCAACATTAAGTACCTTATAGAAGAATGATCAGTGTAGACTATCACATGCAAGCCTATTAGGTAAGAGCAAAATTTGTCAAAAGCAAAGACAAATGCAAGAAGCTCCTATTATGTCGTAGTGTAATTCTATTGCGTGTCATCTAGTGTTTTTCTTGCATAGTAGATAGAATTATAAACCTACAAAGGGAGTTAAGAGAAGTATCAAATTCCTACAAATTAACAGAAAACCTAAGTAGATCAAAACAAAACTATTCTAATAAAAACTAGTCTATATGAATGCTAAACTAGACTAAAAATGCAACTAAAAATGGGATGAATATGCATTCATCATTGATCCAACTAAAGGATAGATTCCACCTTCTTAGGTTCTATAGTGACTCCTTCTCCTAATATAATATGTCCAAGAAAAGAAATTTTAGACAACTAGAACTCACATTTGCTTAACTTAGCACAAAAATGACTTTTTCTCAACAACTGTAGTGCTACTTTTAGATGTTGATCATGTTGTTCTACATCTCTAGAATATATATGAATCTCAACCCTAAACACTACTATAAACTTATTTAGATATGGTATGAAAATTGTAATCATCATTTCGATAAAGCTTCATGTGCATTTGTCAGTCAAAAAGTCATAACTACAAATGCATAATGACCATATCTTATTTTGAAGGCTAACTTAGGTACATAAGATACCTTTGTCCTCAACTAATGATAAGTTGACCTGAGATCTATCCTTAAAAATATTTTTGCTCCATGCAAGTGATCAAATAGACCATCAATCCTAGACAAAGGATATTTGTTCTTGATGGTTATCGTATTCAATTGCCTATAATCTATTCATAAGTGCATAATTTCACCCTTTGTTTCCACAAATAGTAGTGGAGCTCCCAAAGGTGAAGCACTAGGTTGAATGAAACCGTTATCTTGTAACTCCAGTACTATGTTTTTAATTCATTTAACTATGTTGGTTCCATTCTATAGGCTGGTAATGATATTGGGTGACTACTAAGTAGAATGTGTATCTCGTAGTCAACATCTCTCTCAGGAGGTAAACTTGGTAATTCATCAGGAAAGACACATGGGAACTCACATACTATTGGAACATCATATATATTAATTATACTTTTCTCTACCTTTGCATCTACCACATGTGCCAAAGGGCCTAACATTCTTTACTCATCATATTATCATCTACAATAGTTGATATTGTGCATGTGGGTAAGATTTTTCTCTCTCTAGTGAAGACATAGGAAACACCACATTGTTGAATGATAACATATTCCCTCCAATAATCTAATTGGACATGATATGTCTCAAGGTAATCCATGCCCAAAATTATTTGAAAAGAATTAATATCAAAGAGGATGAAATTAACTACTATGGTATGCCCAATAAAACTCAAGAGGTATTAGGGACACACTTCCATCAAGATTGTTTGTTCAAAAAATGGTAGTCTTGACAAAAATTCAAAAGATAAATCCTGAATTAAATGATTCAGTTTCCTAACTAATGATCTCTAAATAAAAGAATGTGTTACACTTGAATCTATCAAAATATAACTGAAATGTTGTTGAAGAGAAACATCTCACCTGTAACAACTCTGGGCTTACTCAATTTGATTGGGTCATAGAAAAGAATCATCATGCAACTCTCCCTCTGCCATAGTTTCTTCATTGTCCACCACTTCCACTACGGGTTCCCCCTCTAGAACCTGAAGCTATTAACAAACTTTCTCCTCTAGTTGGAACTTACCTTTGTGAAGTTTGAAACTGAGATTGTGAACTTTGTATTGGTCTAATTTAAAGCCTACGACGATCTCTCTTAAAATGTATTTCAGTTCCCCAACACTTAATAGACTGCGTCATACCACAAGTGTCACATACAACCATTTCCTATTCTACGGACCTATCACTGATGTCAATGACCATGAAGTCCTTAATGAGGGTGCCCACCTTGATAGTGTGTTCCATTTGTTAAGTTTATATCTTCCTCTATTTTGAGAAGATACCACATCACTTGAACTAGATCATTTCCTTCCAAAACAACCATGACATTGTACTATTTTGGAAAAGAATCAACCACCATGTTGTTGGGTTTTACAAGGTTAGAGTAGGCAGTGGAAACAAAAATTTTACTTGACCATAAACCCATAACCAGCAGATCGCATCAAAATCTATGTAATGGGAAGGATGGTTTTAGCGAGATATACCTAGTCCTGAGGCTTGCTCAATGACTATACCTCGCAGCAAGTGAGGATTTCAACCACCTATCTTCGACGATGTATGTGTAGCTCCTGGTCTTGACTCGAACTGTGGTTGACTATCATCCTCCTGAGCGGCAGAAGTCTCCTGCCTCTATATATAGTCCACACGGACTACCAAGAACTCTAGTCGTCATGAAGAATGGACTAGAAAGAGTTGTCCCCTTCTGTCAGCGTACTAGTCACTGACACACTCTCCCACCACCAGTTGGTTTTCTGTAGTTGTCATTCTCTCATTGTTCCTCCCTGTACGGGTAGAACTTACTTGGGCTCTCTCAATTACCACAACTAGAGAGGGCAATAACTTTTTAGAGCAACTAATGTTCTGAGTTGTGTCTCTGGAGAAGTCCCCCTATACCCCTCTATTTATAGTAGACGGTAGGGTTAGGGTTCCCAGTCTGTGCAGGAGTAGAAGGGTCCAGAATTTCCATGAACAATTTGCACGGTGGTAGGCGAACCGGTCGTTTCATAACTAAAACGGTAGTTTGTCAAGGTGAGACAATTGGTTCACTAGTGAACTGGTTGCTTAGGAGTGTGAGCCGATCGGTTCACCCAGTGAACTAGTCATTTCACTTCCTAGACCTTCCTACAGTTGACTTTCCTTATTGGTTTCTAATTAACGCAAATATTAATTCTTATCTCAATCAAATTGAAAAAATGAAACGAAATTTTTTTTCTCACAAATTGAGAAAACCCAACACTACTCATTTGGACCAATTGAATCAACCAACTCACAAGAGTGAACCAGTATTCTCATTGACCATGAGCCGATCGATTCACCCAGTGAACCGGTCAGTTGGTGGTCCAGTTTGTGTAGAACACAGTCAATTGAGTTCTCAATCAATCTGACACTCTAATCAGTTGGTTCCATACTTGAACTTGATGATTCTGAGTCAAGTCTATTGATTAAATGTTAGATTGAGTACCTAAACACTTTAGTATTCAATCCAAACATCATTCATGGATGAACGCCTCTTCTCAGTTAATCCTTTGTGTGTGACCCTATAGGTCCCATTTCATGTTGGCAATGAATGTCCATAACTAGATTATGACATCACAAGCAAAGAGCGGTACCTAGTCGCACAGCAGTGCTACCCAAGTGAAAAGGAAAGTTGGAGAAAAACTTTCAATACTACAGTCTGTGATTGGTGTTTTAGTGAATGTATAATTCCTTTGTCTCTGATATCTTGAATGAACTCAAGGCATGGAGTTGTCATCCTTTCAATGTTCTTTCATGTTTCTTGAACTAGAGCAGACTGTCTGAGATATGTGTGACATCAATATCATATATTGATTCACATGTGCATGTGCATGCATTTCTCAGTCTCACTTATTAAGTGGCCTGGATAGCATACCCCCTTAGGAGGAAAAATCCCATATCTATCACTCACAGTCTATCTCATGCGTCAAAGCCACCCAATCATCACCGTTCGAAAAACTCATGGTTCATGAATGTGTTTGATGATGTCAAAGTGTACCCAATCACATTCGATGAGTGTAGTGATTTCAGGTCTAAGAATCACAAACACCACCATCACTATGAGAGATGATTCTGACTACCACATCATGGTTCCATGTCTCACTCTCATGGTGGGTAAATCTGGTACACTGTTCTCTAACATGTATCTATGTTCTTGGTTTGATATCATATATCATTACTAATGAGACACTGTCATCAACCAACACACACTCCAGTCTTGATGTGTCATTGTTGTTTATCAACCTTGCACAATGACATCCGACTAGGGACATAACAAGAATGTACATACTCTTAGCATCCATATGATCTCATTGTTTAGGTCCTTGACCTGAAAACATACGTCATTGAGTATTGTCATTCTTTAGACATTCATTTTGCTCCATCATATATCTAATAATTGATTGAGCTAGAATAAATTGGAAGCTTGCCTTTGATATTTATCAAATCAATCATGACGTATGCCAATCCAATCATCATATGGTTTGCTCTCAGGTCATACTTACCAATAGACTCCCACTTTCACTTAGAGCCAATCACCTTCGAATCATATTCTTAGTGATCTCTAAACATGTCCCACATGTTTCTATTGTGCCAGTGCTAATCCAGTGAGTTAGAAATATTTTGATTTAGTCGGTATATTGCATGTTTCACATGTCCTCGTTGTACGACATTTCGTATGAGATGGAATTGCCGCAATATGCTATCTGATATTCCTTGCCTAACAATTAGCTCCATAGTTTGACTTGGTATTTCTACTTTGTCATCAATGGTTGGAATATCTATAAGTTCATTTGTATGAACTTCTAGATCCATATAGTATTTTTCTGGTGTTCATAACACAAGGATACTCGACATTCCTTTTAGAATTAAATGGCCTTTTAATTTTACTCGAAACATTTTTATTTTAAAACTCTTGTTCACTTTACAATTGAATATAACTTTTATATTTTGTATTTTGCGATCATTTTTCTATCACTTCGGAAGCTTGCATCAGTGTAACTTATTTACACTCAACTCTTCCTTTTATTACCATAGAACTAGTCCTTCAATACTTCACAAGTACTTAAATGAGTTCTTTATGGTATTCCAGTGACTCTCACTGGAAGTAGACATACATCTACTCGTCATGTCCAATACATACGAGATAATTGGATGAGTATATCATATTGTCTTGTCCAATACATACAAGATGATGAATGCATATACATATATTCTTGTCATGTCTGATACATACATAATGGGATGATTACATACATGATAGATACAATTGTGAATGCATAAGGCATCTATCTATGTGTTCCTATTCTTCATAAGAATTTGGGACACTAGGCATCTGAGAGACTAACTCCATGTAATATGGACAAGTTTTCTCCCACTAAATCTTTGCATACTGAACCCTTCAACATAGAATGCCAATGTATGCTCTCTCTTTATCAGGTCAAGAGACTTTTGAGAACTATATCTATAGGTTTCTATTCCTATCACATAGGACATTTCTCTTTATTCCCTTAAAGAAGGTATTTCCACACCAGTTTCTATTCTTAGAACATTTCATTCCTCATCATCATGTGGAATATGAATACACTCCCACTAAATCTTTGTAATCACATATCCCTTTTTTATTTTGATATATCAGTCAAACCTTTTGACTATATAATCAAAATAAAGACTCCAGCTCTGAGGTGCTTGAATTTAATCAATCATATTGATTAATCTCTTGCAACTTATAGACTACATTTGCATTAACGGAATTATAAAACCCATCAGGTTGTGTCACGTATACAACCTCATGTTATTCCTACTAGGAATGTGGTTTTAATATCCATATGCCAAAATTCATAGTATTTAAGTTCTAATAGCAAGCATGATCCTTTATGGCCTATAGCCACTGCAATTGGTTAAATAAAATCATCAGGTTCAACACTTTGAACTCATTTGAATTCATTTCAACCAATCAGCTCTTCAAATATCATCCATGTCAGTCTTAATTCTTAAGACCCAATTGCACTTATGGGTTTTATCACTATAAGTGCTACCATTAAAGTCATACCTTATTTGGTTCACATGGAAGTCATTTTGGATCTTATGGCTTCAAGCCGTAACTCAAAATCTGGTTCCTCAACATCATCTAGATAAATTATTGGCTCATTGTCATATGACCAGTTCATCAACTTTGAGTTTGTAGGATATCATTATCCATCAAGCTCAAGGTGTTTTCTAATAGATATATGAGGTGTATCTGTTACATAAGGAATTTGAGGTTCCACAACATTTGTGATTCTTAATATCCTTTTTTACATTTATTTAGTGTAAAGCATGTTCTTTCGAAGAATTCTAGAAGATTAGTTATTTGTTTGATGATCATACTCTTACTATTTAGAGTATGATTCCTTCTTTGATTTATACATCACTATGTCTTAATCATGAGTTCTCTATGATACACTATCATAGTTACTCACAATGTCCTCAAACATTTGGTTTAAGTATCTCATTTGTTGATCATATCAAAGAATTAATACTTTTTACCAAGTTTTTTCTTCATTTACAATATTCTTGAACATTTCAAGATATTCATATTGGTATTTCATTAAATACCATATCTGAAGTATTAGCATTTATTCCAATAGGTATGTATATACATCAATATATATTATACCTAATATAATAGTCATTCTCCCACTACATCTAGTGAAGATTGACTTGTCATTATGCCCAATAAATAAGACATTCATATCTTAATGGCTCATTAACCAAGAGAGTCTAGTTTATCCATCAATACAGAACCTAGAGATGAATTTCTCATTCATTTGTTTAGATGATAATGCTAATTTATTGTTTGAGTCATCAATAACTTTTAGGCATTATTATTTTATCTCAAGCATACCAAGTACCACAAGATAAATAAGGCATTGCCATAAAATATCATATCTTTGAAATTGAAACATGAATCTTTATTGATTGACATCCTTGTCATTACAAGATGTAGAAATAATTTTTTTTCTATTTATTGGCAAAATGAAATAGCAGATCATAACTCTATTACATGCCCTTTAGGCTAAAATAAACTAAAAGGTACTTCTATCTATGGCAACAACATTTGCTCCAATTTTGATGAGTGTTCCTTCTTGGTCCTTTCATAAAGGCCATCACTTCTTTTCAGATCCTGCACATCATATATGTCAGATCTGTATCTTGGTATCATATACCTAAGATAAAGAAGCATTTTAAGTTTATTTCATGATACATGAGGTGGAGACTTCCATCCCCTCCTTCTTCTTTAGTTTATCTATGTAGAGAGGGCAGTTTCTCTTCCAATGTCTTGGCTCATGACAATGGTGACATCGCCTCCCTTGTTCACCCCTCCCTTGGATTTGAGAGTTGAAGATGACTTGGACTGTTGGCTAGCATCAAAACCTTTCTTTGCTTTTCCCTTGCCCTTATCCTTGCCCTTAGACTTTCCCTTCTTTCTGCTGATCATCATCACAGATTTGGGTTTGTCTTTCTTCATATGTGCCTCGGCTGTCCTCAACATGCCCAACAACTCTGTCAGTGACCTATCAAAGTTGTTCATGTTATAGTTGATCACAAACTAACTGTAGGATTCTAGAAACGGCTGTAGTATCACATCACTAGCCAACTCTTGGCTCAAAGGGAATCTCAGTCGAGTTAGGTTCTCTACATACCCAATCATCTTGAGTGTGTGAGGGCCTACTGGATCTCCTTCTATCATGATGCACTTGAACAATGCCTTGGAGACATCATATCTCTCTTGTCGTTCTTGGTCTTGATACATGTTATTGAAATGTTGAACCATCTCAATGACGTCCATGTTCTCATGTTGTCTATACAACTCATAATTCATTGAGCACAACATCAAGTACTTCACATCAATGGCATCCTCCATATGCTTCCTATAAGCATCCCTTTTAGCCTTTGGTGTGGTGGGAGTGGGTTCATCTGGCTCTTGTGTATCTAGGACTTAGAGCTTTCGCTCTTGAGTGAGAAAAATTCTCAACGTCCTAAACCAGTGGTAGAAGTTGTTCCCATTTAGCTTGTCCTTATCAAGGACTGACCACAATGAAAAGTGATCATTTTGGTAGCCATTTATTCTATAAAAAGGAAATTTGCAATTTTAGTCCAAAAATCTTTTGATTTGATTTGATTGGAAAATTGATGATATTAATTAGGTCTTTAATTAATTATCGCTCCCACTATTTTTATCAAACTGATAGCCCTCACCATCAATTCAGAAGATTGCAGCATATAATCTTTTAGTGAGCAAGATCCTAATTTCCTCTAAGTCATGGACCAGCTAAGACTATCACCCACAACTAGATTCTTTCAGGTAGGCAACCTTTGCCAATTGCATCATATGCAACTCTTGATAGATGTCATGCACAACTCCTTGCCATGTTCATCTTTATGCCTCAAGGTGCTTGATCTTATCAAGGTTACCTTGTTAAGTCCAACCCAAAAGCTAACACAATAAATATGCAACCTGCTAGAGAAGATCCACATATTCACTATCACACTTCCATGAGAAAGATGGTGCACCACACTAGGGCGTGCCCACACTTAGTCAATCAAGCTTTTCATGTGTGCTACTTTTGGAAGGCATCTTCAACTTAATATGTTTGTCGAGGGGTTTTAATATGCTTAAATATGCCTCATTGGGCCAACTTAGCGCCTCACACCCTATCCCTTATGCTTTCTCACAGATGGAGATGTGGATTTTTCTTGGTTTCTCATTAGTTGATTTTGTAAAATAAATGTATGCATATATGTATCCAATAACCACATATATAGTACGTAACATATACATGCTATATCCCATAAATGAAAACATGCAATAACGATACAATGATGATTATGGCCATCCTATTGTAGTTCCTTGGAGCCACAAGGAACTACGGTCATATAAGGTATACATCACATGCAACATGTTATTGATGAGGATCTGTGCTTACCAATCTGGGTTTACAGGTTCAACCTTTGAACCAGTCGACTCACCTCTTGGCCGGTCGGTTGGTCTCCTCCAGCCAGTCATCTGGCTCCTCGAGATGGCCGGCTCGTCCGGTCGTATGGGCTTCTCGTCGGTCCACTAACTGCTCCTCAGTCGGTCGTCTCGGTCCATCAAGCGGTCATCTTCAGTCTTCGTTATAACAAGAAATAAAGCTAATCCTATTTTACATAATCTTTATGAAACCTCAAGTAACATTTGAGGGGAGCAAAGGTAGAAGAGAATCTCGAGTTATCTTGAGTTACATTCAGAATAGAAGAAGAGGGCTCGATGCACAGACTGAGATGCAAACAACCATAACCAACTACACTCATGCGCATAGGGTTTATAGGCCATAACCATGATACACATCCACCATCAAAACCATTTTAGGGTGAGGCGTATCGATTGCACATATACCATATCATATACATATATATTAGTTTGACATCATGTGGTATTAATCAGATATTCACATCAATCATTTAAATATTCACATCTATGCAATAAATAAAGACGGTAAAACCAAAATCCAATCATATTGGTTATCCCAAAACATAGAGTATTGACCTAGCTCTGATACCACAGCTGGGTTTTACATGGTCAGAGTAGGCAGTGGAAACAAAATTTTTACTTGAACATAAACCCATCACCAGCAGATTGGATCAACATCTATGTAACGGGAAGCATGGTTTTAGTGAGATATACCTAGTCCTGAGACTTGTTCAGTGACTATATCTCACAGTAAGTACAGTGTTCAACCACCTGTCTTTGATGGCATCTATGCAGCTCCTGGTCTTGACCTGGACTGTGGTTGACTATCGTCCTCCTGAGCGGCAGAAGTCTCCCACCTCTATAGATAGTCCACACAGACTACTGGGAACTCTAGTCATCCTAAAGAATAGACTAGAAGGAGTTGTCCCCTTCTGTCAGTGTACTAGTCACTGACACACTCTCCCACCACCAGTTTCTCTTCTGTAGTTGTGTTTCCCTCTTTGTTCCTCCCTGGATGGGTTGAACTTGCTTGGGATCTCTCAGTTACCACAACCAGAGAGGACAACAACTTTATAGAGAAACTGATGTTTTGAGTTGTATCTCTGGAGAAGCACCATGTACCCCTCGATTTATAGTAGAGGGCAGGGTTAGGGCTCCCAGTCTGTATGAGAGTAGAAGGGTATGGAATTTCCATGAACAATTTGCACTGCGGCAGGTGAACCGGTCGTTTCATAACTGAAACAGTCATTTGGCAAGGTGAGTCGATCTGTACTGGTCGATTGGGAGTGTGATCTGATCGGTTCACCCAGTGAACTGATTGTTTCACTTCCCAAACCATCCTTCAATTGACTTTCCTTATTCATTGCTTAATTAATGCAAATATTAATTCTTGTCCCAATTGAATTGAACAAGTGAAATAAAAACTTTTTATCAGAAATCAGAAAAACCCAACACAGCTTGCTTGGACTAGTTGAACCGATCGATTCACCAGAGTGAACCGGTCATCTCACTGATCATGAGCTGATTGGTTCACCCAGTGAACTGGTTGGTTGGTGGTCTAGTTTGAGCAGAACTTAGTCAATTCAGTCTCAATCAATCTTACACTCTAATAAGTTGGTTCAACATTTGAACTTGATGATTCTGAGTCAAGTCTATTAATTGAATGTTAGATTGAGTACCTAAACATAATCAATCCAAACAACATTCATGGATAAACTCCTCTTTCAGGTTAATCCTTTGTGTGTGACCCTATAGGTCCCATTTCACGTTGGCAGTGAATGTCCATAACTAGCTTATGACATCACAAGCAAAGAGTGGTACCTAGTCGCACATCAGTGCTACTCAAGTGAAAAGGAAAGTTGGTGAACAACTTTTAATCCTCCAGTTTCTGATTGGTGTTTCAATGAATGTATAATTCCTTTGTCACTGATATCCTGAATGAACTCAAGGCATGGAGTTGTCATCCTTTCAATGTTCATTCATGTTTCTTGAACTAGAGCAGACTGTCTGAGATATGTGTGACATCAATATCATATATTGATTCACATGTGCATGCCCATTCCTTTCTCAGCCTCGCTTATCAAGTGGCATGGGCATCATACTCCCTTAGGAGAGAAAAATCCCATATCTATCACCCACAATCTATCTCATGCGTCAAAGCCACCCAATCATTACCGCTATAACAATCTGTTTCAGGACTGCATTTGATGATGTCAAAGTGTACCCAATCACATTCAACGAGTGCAATGATTTTAGGTCTAAGATTCACAAACACCACCATCACTATGAGAGATGATTCTGACTACCATGTCATGGTTCCATGTGTCACTCTCATGGTGTTCTGTCTGATACACTATTCTCTAACATGTATCTATGTGCTAGATTTGATATCATGTATCATGAATAATGAGACATTGTCATCAACGAACACACACTCTAGTCTTGATGTGTCATTGTGCTCTATCAACCTTCCACAATGACATCTGACTAGGGACATAACAAGAATGTACATACTCTTAGCATCCACATGATCTCATTGTTCAGGTCCTTAACCTGAAGACATACATCATTGAGTATTGTCATTCTGTAGACATTCATTCTGCTCCATCATATATCTCATAATTGATTGAGCTAGAATAAATTGGAAGCTTTCCTTTGATATTTATCAAATCAATCATGATGTATGCCAATCCAATCATCATATGATTAGCTCTCAAGGCATACTTACCAACACTCGTTACATATATTCTCCAGATCTCTAATAAGGACCCAATTAATATTCTACATCTACATGTATATGTTCCCTTGTTAGGGTTTTTCTCATCCTAAATTCAATATTCGAGATAGTTGGAAGTCGTACTCCAAGGCGTATTATGTCTCCTTTGAGAGCGCTTTGCATGTACCCCTTTTTTGTAGGATATAGAAAACATCTCATCTCCTCGTTTGATGTAGGTCATTCTGAGCAAGCTATGTGAAACTCATATTTCATGGCAGTGTGTTTGTTTGTCTCTTCTTATTTGTGTTTTTTCACACGTGTTGAATGTATTCTTCCATTTTTTTTCTTCACATGCGATTCTCTATGCAATTGATGTTGTGATGTTTATATTATTTCTTTGGACTCTTTAATTATAATAGGAATGTGGGGTATATCTACTAAGGAGTCCACATTTGTATTGTTACATAAATGAATCCTTTTAGAGGTATAAGATGAGAAGGAAGGCCAATCAAAACCTTTCATTTATGAATTATAAGAATTCAAGCAAACAAAAATCAGGAAAAGATGAAATCTATAGCTAAAACCTACATGTAAGGTTGGATCTAAGGTGAAACCATCAGTTTCTCCTATCCTTCATGTTTTCCTCAAAATTGTCCCATAAAGCACCCTTCTATTTGCCTTTTCAGTGGTTTAGGACTATTACTTTATGGAAGATCGAAAAATGAATCCATTAAAACAAATCTCATTGGATTCTAATATATATAGCAAAAGTTGTGATTTTTTTCATGATTGGTTGTGTTGGGAGGCGACACATATAAAAACCATCACTTTTTGAGTTTGCCAAACTATTCATTGTTGAGTCAGCCAAGCCATTGGTTGTTGATTTTCAAACCATCAGTTGTGAGTCTGCCGAACCATTGTTCGTTAAATTATGTCAAATTATTGGGTGTTGAGTTTGTTGAATCAATTTTTGAACCATTGGTTGTGAGTCTGTCGAATAATTAGTTGTTGATTCTTTTGAACGATTGGTTGTTGAGTTTGTAGAACCATCAAGTGTGAGTTTGTCAATCCATTGGTTGTTGAGTATGGTGAACCATTGGTTTTTGAGTCTGCTAAACCATTAATTGTTGAACCATCAGTTGAGCATGTCGAACCATCACTTGTTGAGTCTATCAAACCATTGGTTGTTGAGTTTGTCGACCATCAGTTGTTGAACTATCAATTGTGAGTCTGTCGAACCATCGATTGTTGAACTGAAGATATTTTTGTGTAAAAACTAGAATTCCATAACTCTCTTATTTGAACTCTGATTAGGTTTATTCTTTTTGTATTGGATTCATAATTGAATTACCTACAATATAAAGCAAAGTTTTACATAACTCTCAAATAATACTTTTTTAATTAATTAGTTCTTTAAATATTCTTAAGTCTCTTTATACCAACATGTGTGTATTATAACTATATCAACTAAGGTCAAGATATAGATGTATGAAAAACACATGCTTTAACTTGTCAAAGAGAACATTTAAGCTAAGATAAGATATAAACCAACCAATTAATAATGCAAATTATTTAACAAAATGTATTTAGCACGTTGATTATCATAAACTCTTAATTCACCAACAAATCAAGGAATGGGTTGTAATAGTTCATGTGGAAGTTGATGCAAGAAAAGAGTGATGACCAGTTGATAGTAGAACATATACTGGTCACATTAATTTTGTCTTAAAGTAAAAATGATGTAGGGGAGAATGGAAGGAAGCAGTATATTGTTGATCTTTTATAGGTAAGTGTGAAGGGTGGAACGAGTTAAGTGTGGGTGTTAATAGGAAGGGACTAAAACTGTTTTGTATTCATTATTATTGTAACATACCCAACTTTGGGTACCTTATGAATCATTGTTCCCAAAAATTATATTATGAGCTAAAACTTAATTTCGACATGCATCACATATATGCACTAAATAAAGGGTTTAAATGAAAAATAATCATAATAAAAATAAATAATATACTTGGTGTACTAATACCCCAAATAATAAGTTCAACTCTATAAAATCTCCTAAGATTATGAGAAGAAGGGGAAATGAGTTAATATTGAAATTAATGACACAAATGACTATGGGACAGTAAGTGACACATTAAACGAATACATAAGAAAATATAACATCAAACAATCCTAAAATACAAAAAAAATATTAAATTTTAACCCCTTGTATATTATTTAGACTACCTAGCTATTTTTAGGGTCAATCAAACATTGATTACCCCTATTTAAATTTGGAAATAAGAGTATTAATGAGAACTAGATTTAATATGTAATTGACCATATTAATAATATATAAATCCTTATATGGTTGTAACGCCTGATGTTACCATCCCATTCCCTAGGTCTTGTGTTCCTTTCCCTAAACACATAATGTGTTTCCACAAAACTACCAACATCTCTCTTCCACTCATTTCCCATTAGATCCCCTACTTCTTCCTTTTTCCTTTCTCTCCCTTCCATAGCCCAATTGCTAACCCTGGCCGCCCATTCTCCTCCACTTTGTGCCGCTAGTAGATTGCAGAGTCACAGATGTAAGTTGTACGCCATGGGCAGTTTTGAAGGACACCCTCCAGATGCAGAGCACGGACACTCCTTCTCTTCCCCACCACTGACCTTCACACCAGCACCGAAGTCTACTGACCTGAAAACAACAAGACCATGATTTCCATGTACCTCTTCTCCAATAGGGTCATTGCCAAGACTGAAGTTTCTTTGTCTTGATGTTCTCTGCTTCTCCTCTGCCATCTTCAATCCTCCATCTGCAAACTACGAACTAAATCTTTGTCAACATGTTCTTTCCTAGATGCCTGTCCTTAGGTTCACAAGAGGTTTTCATCAATATCTCCTCCTCTTCTTTGACATTGCCAACAACAAGTACGCTCCACCAATTATGCCCCTCCCTCTTCGCTACTTAGATGTGCGACTGTCGATCCCTTCTATGGTACCGACATCACCAATAGCATCATGGTATTCAACCACCCTTCTCTCTCCATCCAACGTTGATCCCCACAACTGTATCGATGTCACCTATTGGCGATGAAGCTTTAGCAGCCACTAGTCTGAGACCCTCTCCACCAATAGCAACATCAATGCCACTTGTTGGACATCACACTTTTCTAAGCATCTTCAGGCTCCTAAAGTTTTCCTAGCCACCCCGACACATGCAAACCTTGAACCACCAACCAACTTCCTTCACCTCATCAGCATAGACCTAAACCAAATTCTACAGAAGAAGATCACAACATATGGCAACCAACTCAAATTGTCTTTGGATTTTCCAGTCCTTGGTCGGCCACTAGTAGATGGACCTGCAACACCAAAATTCCCTTCATCATTGCCCCGTCTCCTCCTCTTCCCCATTCCCCCATCTGACTCACCAACACAGACCCCGCGATCACGGTGGCCATCTGCAATAACAACACTACCACTTGTGCACCACCTACAACTATTACCTCTTCTTCTCCTTCACTTCCTTCTATTCCAAAAACCCTAGCCACCACCATCACATCAACACCCTACACCCAATAACCAAAGAACATGAAACCACCACCTACAACCACATATTATGACATATACTACTACCTCGACCCTCATTGAGTTGCAATGCATCAATGCCACCAATGGCACTTCAAACGAGATCCAAAATTCCAAAGCTTCCCCATGAGGCCACCCTCATCTCTGCCATCAACCTTGGTGCCCACCTCAACAATAACTTCAAACCAGCAATGGTTCTCAACCTACAATTGACAGTCAACAACCCTCTTCACCATGATATGTAGTATCTTCCAATAGTGTTTTTGATCAAGGGGTGATCACTTGAATCCTCCCTAACATGGAGACCCCATATCGGTTCATGGAGAAGCATCAACACAGTACAGAGAAACCAAAAATACTTACATCTGCACCAGAAACCAATCACAAAACATCAGTTATAAATGAGGACTAGAAGGTGAGTTGATATTTTATATTTTTTATTTTGGAAAGAATCAACCATGTTCAATGTAACTGTAATTATAAAACACTTACTAAGACATGTAGTCCTAGTAAGAAGATGAACTAGTCAGTTGTTTTATCCTAATCCTATCACATAGTTTGCACATATGTTAAGAAGATTTACAAAAAAGAGAACATGCTAATCTAGATAATAACCTAATATAATTGATATATCTTCCTAGTGTTTGTCACATATGGTTTAACAATCTAGATTCACATACGTGTTATGATTATAGAGAGTGTATCTATCTATTTTTTCTCATTTAGAATAAAAGGCATCATATAGAAGTAATATACACTCATACATGTGAATGAATCCATAAATTGACAAAAGTGACACTAGATGACATGCTAGTGGGACTACATATGAGTCTACTTCAGTACATATAGCCATATGGAATGTACTTCTATTCAAGATCTAAACATGAGTTTATGACTAATGAATATGTATTTATATATATACAGATGTAGTGGTGAACCCTAAATGTTCCTAATAAAGGTCATTTGGTATTTAATACATCTCTTACAAAATACATTAACAACCCTACTAACTAAATGAATCTATACTATGTTATATAGAGAATAACTTTTGGGGACCTAATCTATAGAAAGTGCTCATATACCAAGATATGTAACATTCATCATATTTGACGTAATTGGAAATATAAGGAATTACAATGATAAGAAATATATGAAACAATAAACCTACACAAAAGCCAAATTCTAAACCAAATTGAAGAACTCTCAAATTTAAGCTAGATAGTAACAACTATTCTTCTACTTTATATCTCTCTCATCACCAACCCTTGGTGACTATTAAATCATGAAGTTCACCCCTAGAAATAGGGTTAGGAGAGAATATAAGATATGTACTCCTCCCTATTTTATTTTGGGCATAACTTGACTTAAATCTTCTTACAATGAGGCATCCTTTGAATATTGTCTCCTTTCATTCAACCATGTTGCAAATTCTTTAATTCCTGATATTAAAACATCTGATTCTATAATGCTTAATGAATACCTTATTGCCTCAGGTCTGTGACCCCACCTGCTTTGTTGTTTGACTTAGAAATGTGAATGGTGAATACTTACTATCTTGCCACTCTATTTACGCATGTTAGATAATTTAACTAGATAACTATCGTAGACACTTATACATAACCATTAGGGCATGCTTTTCCACCTGAGGTGTGCTTTTCCACCTTGATATATATACAGAGGCATGTTTTCCGCCTAGGGTATGTTTTCCACCCATTTTACTTAGGCTAATGACTCAATGGTGTCATGGCCCTACTATAGTTACTTTAGTACAATATATATGCATGTGAATGATTATGATTTTTGTGATATTGTGAATGGTTAATGGCAAGATGTATTATCTCACTCATTTATTTATATTCCTCATTATTTTGGAATTCATTTTCTTGATATATCTCTTTTTGGAACTTACTTATCTTTTGATGACCCTCCTTTTTATGAGAACATCTATTTTACTCTATTCACCCAGTTAAATGGCTAAAATATTGTTAAATGTACATACTCACCTTTTTATGATAGATATCTTATTTTCTTATTTTTCTGGGTGTTCCCTCCACCCAGGAGTAGGTACTATATATGGAAAAGACTCAAGATGATTGTGAGATCATTGGTGAACATAAGGACATCTTGAGATAGAATTGTTACCCTCTGCTATTGGGACTCTCGTGAAATTAAATTTCATAGTTTCATTTTTATGTACCACCCTTAGGGTGAGAAACTTATGTATATAGAACATTTTGTAACCTTGTAAATAGTTATGTTTTCTGCTGCTTGATCTTTCATGTATCATGTTTGTATTATTGAGTGGGCCCACTATTGGGTGCCACTCTTTACAATTATAGTTTGGCAAGAGATGGATTTTGAAGGTGTTAGTGGTCCTTGTAAAATCTGACACAACATTAGATCTATGTTTTTAGGCAGTTTATTTTTATTACAACCCAACTTATTTTCAAAACTCCACATTGCTAATTTCCTACTAAAGGTCGAGGCTCAAAATCACCACTATAAACATCACAAAGATAATTGATTTAAAAAACATACGATTTTTTATTAATAATCATAAGAGAAAGGAAAAAAATAGTCCATGCCATGTAGCGTCCATATTATTGGTTCCAAAGAATCTAGCTCAAACTTCATAGATACCAGATCGTGTTTGTCTAGATAGATATAAAATATCTTAGTACCTTCATCCCTGTCATCAACATTTTAGACTCCAAGAGTGCAAAGGTTAATCCCACTTATCTGAGACTTCATATCTGGTTCTTAAAAATGTTAAAGGGATTTATCCACATTAGATGGTTCTTAAAAATGTCAAAGGGATTTAGCTACATCACTACAATATAGATATAAGCATGTTCCACTAAAATAGTTGGGGTTTGGATAAAAAAATCTCCATTAAAAAGGGATTTATCCACATTAGATGGTTCTTAAAAAGGTGACTTATTCTCCATATTTATCTGTCATTGTTGCATCCATTTTTACCTATGTACTTTGACGTGTTATGTCAAACAATATTTTGAACAATATTGACTTTCTTAATTATCGACTTATCATCCAATTTGTTGATGGCCATTATCTTTAGCAAATCTAATGAACATAATATTATTAATATAATTCATACTCTTAGCATATTTTCTAAAGTTATCATTTCTCAAAATTAATCTTCACAAGTTAGGAATCATTACCAGTGATACTTCCTCGTCTCATTTTTGC
Source organism: Alisma plantago-aquatica (assembly GCA_963693085.1). Lineage (NCBI taxonomy): Eukaryota > Viridiplantae > Streptophyta > Magnoliopsida > Alismatales > Alismataceae > Alisma > Alisma plantago-aquatica. Next base: position 210,494,464 of record OY856409.1, read on the forward strand.
ACTATGATAAAATGTACTTTTCCGTTAACATACTTGAGACTACCTCTTTTCCCAAAGAAATTGTCCTCTCAAGTCATACAACCTATTATTGATAGAAGAATCACTAGACTTCCTTCTTAAAAGATTGAATGTCTTAGTCATGTAATTTGAGTGACACTTATCAATGTTTCATTTATTGGAATCTCTTCATATTTTATTAGTTTTATTCCCTTTTATTAAAATTAAAAAGATGATTTATAAAATTCAAAGAGTCTTTCTTTATTGATCCTCAAACATATAATCACTATAGTCTATAGCTCTTTTGTTTTTTTTTAATATAGGGGTTTGTGTTAAGGGAGTGCTCCTCCCATGACGCCTGCCACAACTAGTAGCATATATGTATACCATACATATTAAATATGCTCGACTCTCATAAGCTTTTTTAAATATGTAAAATATGACCTTTTGCAATGATGTTACCTATTTGTTGAAATTGTATACCCTTTTTGTATCTCGCATCCTTGAGGGAGCATTTCACATTAAGTGATGTTTTCATCAATATCCTATTACAAAATATATTATTGTTTAAAAGGAAATAAAAAGATCAAAGCTATCCCAACTTTACCAAGTGCAATGAGAGGATTGGCTTGCTGGTGAATATGATGAAATCTAAAGAAGGAAGTGTATAAGAGAATAAATATAGCATTTCATGGTTATGTCAATTTGTTTTGATATCAACAAAGACCATTGAAGAAGTACTTTGTTTTATTCATGTCGAGGGAGAAAACAAAGAAGGGGTGAAGAGTCAAGTACATGTTGGGTTTTGTGGGATAGAACAGGTAGTAGAAACAAAAATTTTATCTAACCACAAACCCATAAGTAGTTGATTGCATCAACAACTATGTAATAGGAAGGATGATTTAGCGAGATATACCAGGTCCTGAGACTTTCTCAGCGACAATACCTCACAACTAGTCCAACCTTCAACCACCTAGTCTTTGACGGCATATGTGCAGCTCCTTTCTAGACCCAGACTACAGTTGACGGTCGTCTTCCTGAGCGGTAGAAATCTCCCACCTCTATAGATAGTCCACACGGACTGCCGAGAACTCTAGTCGTTCTGATGAATAGACTAGAAGGAGTTGTCCCCTTCTATCGACGTACTATTTACCGACACACTCTCCCATAACCAGTTGCTTTTCTATAGTTGTCTTTCCCTCATTGTTCCTCTCTGGATGGGTAGAACTTGCTTGGGATCTCTTGGTTACCACAACCAGAGAGGACAACAACTTTGTTGAGCAACTAAAGTTTTGAGTTGTGTGTTCTGAGAAGCCCCCTGTACCCTTCTATTTATAGTAGAGGGAAGGGTCAGGGTTCCTAGTTTGTGCGGGATTAGAAGGGTCCGTATTTTTCACAAACTATTTGCACTGCGGCAGGCGAACCAGTCGGTTCATAACTGAACCAGTCCACTGGCCAGGTGTGCCGATTGGTTCACCCAGTGAATTGGTCGTTTCACTTCCCAGACTTACTTGCAATTGACTTTCTATTTCATTTCAAATTAATGCAAATATTAATTCTTGTCCCAATCGAATTGGACTTGTGAAATGGGAAACTTTTCTCATGAACCGGGAAACCCAACACTTGCTTGGTTGGTCTAGATGAGCAGATCGGTTCACCAGAGTGAACCGGTCGTCGACCATGAACCGATCGGTTCACCAAGTGAACTAGTCAGTTGGTGGTCCAGTTTATGTAGAACTCAGTCAATTTAGTTTTCAATTAATCAGACACTCTAATCAGTTGGTTCAACACTTGAACTTGATGATTCTAAGTCAAGTCTATTGATTGAATGTTTAATTGAGTACCAAAACACTTTAGTAATCAATCTAAACAACATTGTTGGATAAACTCCTCTTCCAAGTTAGTCCTATGTGTGTGACCCTATAGGTTCCATTTCACGTTGGCAGTGAATGTACATAACTTACATATGCCTTCACAAGCAAAGAGCGGTACCTAGTCTCACATAAGTGCTACCCAAGTGAAAAGGAAAGTTGGAGAACAACTTTCAACCTACAATCTACGATTGGTGTTATAGTGAATGTATAGTCCCTTTGTCACTGATATCCAAATTTGAACTCGAGGCATGGATTTGTCATCCTCTACGTACATTCAATTCATGTTCCTTGAACTAGAGAAGTCTGTCTGAGATATTTGTAAGCTCAATATCATATATTGACTCAAATGTGCATGGCCAAGCATTTCTCAATCTCGCTTATCAAGTAGCCAAGATATCATACTCCCTTAGGAGGGACAAATTCCATATCTATCTATAAGGAGTGGGATCCTAGAGGGGAACGACTCCCTACTAGAAACAAAAAGGTAACATCCCTTGAACCAAACTCCACATAACATTTTTCGCCAAAGGGATGGAGACCAATTCATTCAACATGTTTGTATCATTACACAATGAGTAGTAGTATAAAAGATCATTATCTAAAAATTACAAAGCTTGATAACTTATACATCACCACACATGGGTGTCCAAAAAGGTAAACTAAACATATAAGCCAAAGATCAAGCCGAGGGTCATCTAACCATCTCCTCAAGTCTCCTAAAAGTTTAGCTACAAAGGTTGATGTTGAAGTTCACCTCTCCTTGATCTAACCTGGGGTTGGAAGCATACCCCACAAAAAAAAGAGAATAAAAGAAAACATCAGCAAAAAGTTGGTATGTGTATACTAAAGAAAAACTTTGAGCAATGTAAGTAATAAGGACATCAAATATACAAGCTTCCGATGGAAGAGGTAACGACTACCCCAAAAGAGGGCATAAAAGAATGAGAACATCAATAAAAGAGATACTTGCCATACCCAACAACTAAAATCGTGCCATACTAGCACATATGAAGAAAGTAGGACACACACCCTGCAATAATCAACCTACATGCATGTGAGATAAACACAGCCCTAGAACAATATAGTTATCAATGGTGGCTAAGGCTTCACATGCTTGAAACCTGATAGAGTATGACGTACTGCCAAACTCCCAATATATAAAAGTTGACCCAAGTCTTCACATGCTTGAAACCTGGGTATGGGGCACCACCACCACCATCCCAAAAGCATAAAGGGCACACACCCAAAACCAATGCAATTACATTCCTCTATTGCTACTGAATCACATAACATGTAAAATATAGAGGCAAGTAAACAGTTTAGTCAGAATTATTCAAGGTTGTCATCACACAATGGACAACAAAAACATATAAACATCCACTACAAAGTGGGACATATCAATATAAGAGACCAACATGCACCAAGGCACAAGATAAGATATCAAGAAAGTATCCAATTCCATAACAAGCAAGATAGTTCACACGAACCATGATATCAAGAAAATAGACATATGTGTAGGCCAAAGTCAAAAGAATGATAAGATAGGTGAATTGCTCAACATAGAGGAATAGGGGATACAACATACCTCAATATCGGAGTCCAAAGTCCAAAGCACTTCTAGATCCAAGTCTAGGTCACCAAAGAGCCTATTAAACACATATTCAGATTTTATGTCAATTTCATACACATTAACCAAACCCGAAAAACCACCTTTTATCATCATGTGAATTAGGTTATGAAAACTATGCCACATTTTAGATTATCTTTTTATGAACTCAAAACATATTTTATTATATTTTTCTGACTTATAGATAATTAGTTATGAATTTTGTAAGTTAATTCATCATTAATTAGATCTATTGAAAACACCTTGTTATTAATCTTTTGATTTAGTTATCAAAACATGTACCATTAGTTAGATCATATTTTTTCAATTCCAACAAATATTTTTCCATATTTTTCTGATCATTCATTAATTAGTTATTAATTTTTAAGCATCGACCATTCAGAAAATTACAAGTCAGCAAAGCGATTTGCAAAAGAAAAGAGAGAGAGAGGCCACGCGGACCTGGTCCGGCCAATCAGAGCCTCCCATGTCAGTATACAATTCATCCAGCTCAGTGCGCCTCATGTAAAACAAAAGAGAAAGGGAAATCAGGGAAAAGTAAAAAATGCCCTCCAAAGACAAAACTACCGTGAAGATCAGAGAGGAGGGTAGAGAGGAGAAATCAACTGAGCAATTTTCCCCCCGCGATCTCATCATGAACTCAGGTGTAGTGTGGGGAACATCAAGATCCATTTCACAAACCGAAGGGAATTAGGCAAAGAGTTCAACTTGAACTATGTTCCCAACTCACCAAACACAATGAGGTAGACCACAATGAAACGGTCTACAGAGACTCGAGAAACATGTTCTACCTTAACTAGAAAAGATGAGGAAGTTCAATAGTGAATAAGAGCCAGTGAGGCACCAAATGAAGAATGGGGAAGGGTTAAGCACCCAAAACCGGAGCAAAAAACCAAGGAACACGGCGAGGAGAAGTACCAGACGCCGCCTATTTTAGAGAAAGCAAAAATGAAAGAAAAAGAAGTGAATCATCATTACCTAAAATTCGAGCAAAATAAGAACTCACGAAGCTTTCCCACGCCTCCGTGACTCAAAGAAAGCCAAAATCAGGCACCGTCAAGCACAAGAGCCCACAGACAAGCTCGTCGTCGATGAAACAAGAAGATGGAGTAGGTGAAGGGGGTTGCAGAGGAAATCGGATCAATACAGTTGTTGGAGACGATCTCTGGGTGTTTGCAGGTCATGGGGGAGGCCATATTTATAGGTTTTGGGTTAGCATTCAATGAGGAAAACTCGAGAACGGGAAAACAGAGCCGGAAAAGGAAGTCGATCATTGACCCATCATCTAGGTGAAAGAAACCTACTGAAAATAGGGGTCCCTGAGACCGGAGGGAGGCGAGGATTGCGAAAAGGAAATCTAAGAATCTTGAGGAGAAAAGGAGAAAGAGATCAGTGAAAGGGATCTGATTGCTTACCGTACGGAGGAAAAGAACTCTGACTCGGACTAGGCGGGTCGGGGAGACAACATTCGAATCGTTGGATCAAACCAGAAGAAAAGAAACTTAAACCATAGTCGTCTGATCGATCTGTGAAAAATGAAAATTGATAATTAGACTGTGTGACACATAAATCAGGAAACTATAGGAAATCGAGCGTGACATTATTTTAATCTGATTAAAACTAAAGTGAGATGCAATTAATGTACACATTTTCTCTTTCCTCTTTTTAGGGTCCTATTCTTATCCAAATTAAAACAAACTTTGTACACAAGTTAAGTTAAGCATGTATATTTCGAATCCCCAATTAGATTCCACTTTTGGCAACTTTAGATATATTATTTAATATATTCTTTGTTTCTCTTTCCTGATGCATTAATGACACTTGGATTATCCAAACTAGGTGAAACTTCATCCACAAGTTAACTTAAGTGTGTTGAATACAAATTTGCCTTTGTTTCCAACTTTTGGTGTCATGAATTACATTTATTTATTAATTACACCTTTTAGATAGTTTCTCTCTCCTAACATACCACATTATTTCAAGGTAGTCCAAATTAGGTGAAAATTGACATGTAAGCTTATTTTGATGTGTAGATTACGAATTTGGAGTCCATTTCACTTTTGAGACTTTCTTATATAAGTTATGCCACTTGTCCCACTAAAGTCCCATTGTCATAATTACTTATTCAATTAAGTTCTTTATCATCTTATTATCACCAAATGAATTATGTGACACATTTTAGATTTCATTATTGACTTAATTAGATTATCCTTATTTGGCTAAGACAAAGGAGTCAAAATTCTAAGGTAGGGTTCTAGTTCTGGTATGTTACACTATCACTCACAGTCAAAACCCCATGTGTCAAAGTCACCCAATCATCACCTTTATAACAACCCATATTTCAGGACTGCGTTTGATGATGTCAAAGTGTACCCAATGACATGTTATGAGTGAAGTGATTTCAGGTCTAAGAACCACATTCACCACCAATACTATAAGAGATGATCCTGACTAACCAAGTGTGGTTTCCATGCATCTCTCTTATAGTGGGTCTGTCTAATACACTGTTCTCTAACATGTATCTATGTGCTTGGTTTGATATCATATATCATGACTGATGAGATTTTGTCATCAACCAACACACACTCTAGTTTTTTGTGTTATTGATGTCTATGGCTATTTCCACAATAACAACTGACTAGGGACGATAGTGAGAGTATGCATACTCTTAACATCTGTATGATATCATTGTTCAAGTCACGTACTTGAAGACATACGTCATTAAGTATTGTCACTCTCTAGACATCTAACATTTTATACTATTATCTCAAAATAGTTAAAACATATAGATGGAAATTGCATTTATTATTATTCAAATCATTTACAAAGTATGTCATTACAATCATCATATGACTGGCTCTATGGGCATACATACCAAAAGACTCTCACTTGCACTTAGAGCCAACCACCCATGAATCTCAATCATTGTGATCTAGCACGACCATCATGCCTCTGATGTGAAAGTGCCTTTGTCAGGGGATCATCAATATTGTCTTCGGTTGGTACTCTACAAATCTTCACATCTCCTTGTTATTCAATCTCTCGTATGAGATGGAAGCGCCTCTGTATGTGCTTGGACCGCTGATGTGATCTTGGTTCTTTAGCTTGTGCAATAGCTCCATTATTGTCACAATAAATCTCAATTGCATCACAGATGCTAGGAACCACCCCAAGTTTAGAGATGAACTTCTTGATCCACACAGCCTCCTTTGTTGCATCGGATGCAATAATATACTCAACCTCTATCATAGAATCAACAACTGTCTCTTATTTGGAACTCTTCCAGCTCACAGGTCTACTGTTGAGGTAAAACACAAATCCTAAATGTGATCTGTAATCATCTTTATCTGTTTGAAAACTTGCATCGGTGTAACCCTTTACCACCAACTCTTCCTCATCACCGTAGATGAGGAATTGATCCTTAGTTCTTCTCGAGTACTTTAGGATGTTCTTCACGACTATCCAGTGAGCATCTCTGGGATCTAATTGGTATCTAGTTGTCATGTTGAGTGCATACGAGACATCGGTACGGGTGCACAACATTGCGTACATGATGGATCCAATTGCAGATGCATATGGAATCCCACTCATGATTTCCCTCTCTTCACAAGATTTGGGACATTGAGCTCTAGAGATGGGAATTCCATGTACCATGGGTATGTTTCATCTCTTTGAGTTCTCCATGATGAACCTCTTCAACACTATGTCAATGTATGTGCTTTGACTTAGTCCAAGAAGCCTTATGGATCTATCTCTATAGATCTTGATTCCTAAGATATAGGATGCTTCTCCTAAGTCTTTCATGTTGAATGTATTTCCAAGCCATGTCTTTACCTTTTATAAAGTAGGAATGTCATTCCCTATCAATAGTATGTCATCTACATACAATATGAGGAATGCAGTCATGATCCCACTAACCTTCTTGTACACACAAGGTTCATCTTCATTTTTACTAAAGACAAACTCTTTGACTGCTTTGTGAAATCAAAGATTCCAGCTCTGAGATGCTTGCTTTAATCCATAGATTGACCTTTGTAGCTTACAGACTTTATTTGCATCCTTTCTATTTATAAATCCTTCAGGTTGTGTCATGTACACATCCTCGACAAGATTCCCATTAAGGAATGCATTTTTAACATCCATCTGCCAAATCTCATAGTCATAGTAAGTTGCAATAGCAAGCATGATACTAATGGACTTAATCATGGCAACTGGAGAAAAGATTTCGTCATAGTCAATACATTGAACTTGTCTGAAACCCTTTGCAGCCAATCTACCTTTATAAGTTTACACATTGCCATCCATGTCGATCTTCTTCTTGAAGACCCACTTGCACCCTATGGGTTTTACCCCTTCATGTGGATCCACCAAGGTCCATACCTTGTTGGTATACATGGATTCCATCTCAGATCTCATGGCCTCAAGCCATTTCTCAAAATATGGTCCCTCGGTAGCTTCTAGATCAGTTGTTGGCTCATCATCTATGACCAACTCACCACCTTCTTGAGTCACAAGATATCTAAATCTTTCAGGCTCAAGGCATGCCCTACTAGATCTACGAGGTCCCCGTGTTACTTGAGGAGACTGAGATTCTACAACCACTTGTAAATCTCTATTTTCCTCTAGTTCATCTATTGGTTCAATGTTTTCTTGATGGCCTCAAACTTCTTCGAGCTCTATTTTCCTCCCACTGATTCCTTTGAAAATAAATTCCTTTTCTTGGAATACACCAGTTCTAGCAACAAACACTTTGTTGCCAGATGGAGTGAAAAAGTAATATCCCCTAGTTTCCTTGTGATATCCAACAAGGTAACACTTGTCTGATTTGGGTCCAAGCTTTTTAGGAAACATTTTCTTAACATAAGCTTTGTATCCGCAAATCCTCATAAACGACACATCGGGACATATCTCATATGGTGTCTTTTGAACTGATTTAGATGGTACACAGTTAAGTGTATATGCGACAGTTTCAAGAGCATAACCCCAGAATTGATCAGGAAGATTAGCTAAACTCATCATTGATCGCACCACATCTAGTAATGTGTGATTCCTTCTTTCTGATACCCCATTATGTTGTGGTGTTCCAGGTGGAGTCCATTATGATACAATACCACGGGCTCTCAAAAGGTCCTCAAACTCTTGGCTTAAGTATTCTCCACCTTGATCATATCAAAGTGCCTTAATACTTTTGCCAAGTTGGTTATGTACTTCATTCATGAAATCCTTGAGCCTTTCAAGAGTTTTTGACTTATGTTTCATCAAGTAAACATAGCCATACCTACTGAAGTGATCAGTAAAGGTAAAGAAATACTGATACCCTCCTCTGGCATTTGTTCTAAAAGGGCCACATACATCAGTATGTATGAGTCCTAATAGATCACTCGCTCTTACTCCTTTTCTAGAAAAGGGAGATTTGGTCATCTTTCCCAATAAACAGGATTCACATGTCTCTAATGATTCAAAATCAAAAGAGTCTAGATAACCATATTTATGGAGTCTAGATATGTGATTCTCATTTATGTGTCCTAGACAATAATGCCAAAGATATGTTTGATTTGAGTTGTTGAGTTTTAGTCTTTTAGTATTTACATTATATACATCTATCCTTAGATCCAGCAAATAAAGACCATAAGACATTAGAGTATATCCATAAAAGATTTCACTTTTGAAATGGAACATCTTCCATTCTTAATATGAAATTCATAACCATCCTTGTCCATACAAGATACATAAATGATATTTTTATTTATGGCGGGTGCAAAATAGCAGTTCAATAACTCTATTACAAGCCCCGTAGGTAGAGATAAACTATAGGTTCCAACTATTGTGGCAGCAACTCTTGCTCTATTTGTGACTCGTAGTTCAGCCTCACCTTTCATCAAAGGTCTACTTCTTTTCTGATCTTGCATATTCGAACATATGTGAGATCCACATCCGGTATCTAATACCCATGATGAAGAGGTAGATAGATTTATCTCAATAACATATATAACTAAAGTGGAGATTGTTATCCCCATATTCTTCTTCATGAATCCCTTCAAGTTCAAAGGACTGGCTCCTTTTGTACTTTTCTTTCTCCTTATCTTGAGTGTTGAAGATCTGGACTTTTGCTTAGCCTTTGAACATTTCAAGGCTTTACTTTCATCCTTGGACATAATCTCACTGATCATCATCATGGATTTTTCCTTCTTCATGCTTGCCTCTACATCTATCATCATGGCAAATAAGTATGACATGTCTTTAGCCACTTTATTTACATGATGACATGCAATGAAGAAGTTATATGATTCTGGCATTGTCCTTAGAATCATATTTGTGGCCAACTCTTAGCTCAAGGTAATTCCTAGTTCTTCAAGATGATACACGTGTCCAATCATATTGATCACATGTTCTTCTACTGAGATTCCCTCTGCCATCTTTGACTCAAGTAGTGTTGGTATGTATGCCCTGAGAGCCAATCATGGGATGATTGGTGGGATACATTAAGATTGATTTGATAAATATTGATTTGATAAAGATCAAATGAAAGCCGACAATGATAGAACAAATTGAATGTCTAGAGAATGACAATACTCAATGATGTATGCTTTCAGGTTAAGGACCTGAACGATGAGCTCATACATATATTAAGAGTTTGTACATTCTTATTATGTCCCTAGTTGGATGTCATTGTGGAAGGTATATAGACAGCAATGACACACAAGACTAGATTGTGGTGTTGGTTGATGATAGAATCTTGTTAGTCATGATATGGAGATAGAAAACCAAACACATAGGTACTCGTTAGAGAACAAGTGTATCGGACAGACCCATCATGAGTTTGACACATGGAACCATGACATGGTAGTCACAGTCAGTTCTCACAATGATGGTGGTGAGTGTGATTCTTTGACCTGAAATCACTACATTCAACACATGTCGTTGGGTACACTTTGACATCATCAAACGCATTCCTGAAACATGGGTTGTTATAAAGTTGATGATTGGGTGTCTTTGACACATGGGGCTTTTGAGGGGTGAGTGATAGATATGGGATTTTTCCCTCCTGAGGGAGTTTGATATCCATGGCCACTTGATGAGTAGGATTGAGATAGGCGTGCATGCATGTGTGAATCAGTATGTGATATTGATGTCAAGCATATCTCCTCCAATCTACTCTGAGATCAAGAAAGTGAATAAATGTTGACAGGATGATTGTTCCATGCCTTGAGTTCATTCGGGATATCAGTGATAAAGGAATTATACATTCACTGTAACACCATTCACGGATTGTAGGATTGAAATTTGTTCTCCAACTTTCCTTTTCACTTGGGTAGCACTGATGTGCGACTAGGCACCGCTCTTTGCTTGTGAAGTCATAAGTGTTATAGACTTTCACTGCCAATGTGAAATGGACCTGAGGGTCACACACATAGGATTTAACCTGGAAGAGGAGTTTATCCACAAATGATATTTAGATTGATTACTAAAGGAGTTTAGTAGTTCAATTAAATACTCAATCAATTGATAGTTCAATATAATAGTGTTCAAGGTGTTGGACCAATTGATTAGAGTATCAGATTGATTGAAACTATAATTGACTGATTTACACAGTCTACTGCCCCAACCGATCGGCTCAGGTTGGTGAACCGATTGGCTCAACTGGTGAGACGATCGGCTCATGTATCAATGAGACGATTGGCTCAATTGTTGAACCGGTCATCTTATGTGACCAACCGAGATCGTTTGGAAAGTCAGAAGACTATTTTGCAAATACAATTTGTTTCACTTGTACAAATTTGATTTGGATAAAGATTAATATTTGATTAATCGGAAACAAATATGAAAGTCAATTTGAGTTGGACCAGGACCACGAATTGATCAGCTCAGCAGTGAACTGATCGGCTCAGGTGTCCCAACCGATCGGTTCAGGTGTGAGCCGATCGGCTCAGGTCCCCAACCAATCGATTCATGCTTGAAACAATCGGTTCAGGTGCCGTAGTTGGTCGTTTTGTGGAAAATCTCGAACCCTTCTACTCCTGTTTAATCCCGCATTGCCCGAGATAGAGAACCCTATCCCATGACCCTCCTATATATAGGGGTAGTGGGGCTTCTCATGGACAACAACTCAGAACTCTGGTTGCTCTGCAAAGTTGTCGTTCTCTCTAGTTGTGGTAACTGAGAGAGCCCGAGTAAGTGCTACCTGACAAGGGAGGCACAGCAAGGGAAAGACAACTATAGAAAAGCAACTAGTTGCAGGAGAGTGTGTTGGTGACTAGTACGCCGACATGAGGGTGTGACTCCTTCTGATTCCTTGTGGGACAAGGAGATCGGAGTTCGAGGTGGTTCGTGTGGACTACTTCAGAGGCAGGAGACTTCTGTCACTCGGAGGACAGCTGTCAATCGCAAAAGTCCCAGTGAGACCAGGAGCTGCACAGACACCATCCAAGACCAGAGGTGAAGACCGTGCAAGCCACGAGGTAACGTCGTCGAGCAAGCCTCGGGACAAGGTATGCCTCTACAAACCATATTTCTTATTGTATAGACGTTGACACGATTTCTTTATTCTGGGTTTGGGAGAAGAATTTTTTTTTTGCTACCTTCTCTCTCTCCCCAAAAACTCAACAATGGTATCAGAGCCACGTCAACTGCTCTATACTTTAGGATTATCGATATGATCGATTTTGGTTTGTCACCTTTATTTATTGCATACGATGCGAATAAAATTGGCTTTATGCATGTCCAATCCTAAATCCACAAATCCCAATATACATATATGATATGTAATATGAATGCACTCAATACACGTCACCCTTAAATGAGTTTTGTGATGGATGTATAGCATGGTTATGGCCTATAAACCCTATATGTGTGCTTGGTTGTATGTGGTTGCTTACATCTTGGTCTGCGCACCGATTCCCTACCTCCTTTTTCCTGTTGTAGCTCAAGATAACTCGAGATTTCTTTCTTACCTTTGCTCCCCCCGAATGTAACTTGGGGTTTCCCAATTTAAATTTAAATAGGATAGATTTTTTTATATTTCCTATTATGTCAAAGAATCTGACTGAGACGGTCGGTTCATGGAGTGAACCGATCGGTTGGAGATCCACACGATCAGTTCGAGAAATGAGACGATTGGGTGGCGGCCATGAGAAGATGCACGATGACCAGGTGAACCGATCGGTTGGAGGAGCCAACCGATCGGATGGTGGCGCCCAGACGACCAGCCAGGGTGAGCAGGTCATTAATGTGATGAGTTGATCAATTCAGATGGCTATAGCACTTCATCATGGACAAGTTGCATGTGATGTAGACCTAGATGACCGTGATTCCTCTTGGCTCAATGAATCACATTAGGATGGCCATAATCATCTCTTTTATCATTTCACATGTTTTCTGTGGGATATATGATGTATATGATACGTACTATGTATTATGGTGATTGGATATGTACATGTACCTATAAAACCAAATCCCTCATTAAATATTAAAGTTTTAGATGCCTTTCAAATGTGACACACATGAAAAGCTTGATCGACCAAGTGTGGGCACACCCTAGCGTGGTGCACCATCTATCTCGTAGAAGCATGAAGAATGGATATGTGGGTCTACCCTAGCAGGGTGCATATTCATCGTGTTGGCTTTGGGTCAGACTTAACAAGGTGACGTAGATAGGATCTAGCACCTTGAGGCATGGAGGTGATCATTGCAAGGAGTTGCATATGACATCTTTTAAGAGTTGCATATGACGCAATTGGCAAAAGTTGCCTACCTGAAAGATCTAAGTTTTGGGGGACAACCCTAGCTGGTCCATGACTCAGAGGATTTCATGATCTTGACCCACTAGAAGATTGTACGTTGTAATCTTCCGAATTGATGGTGAGGGCTATCAATTTGAACAAAAATAGTGGGAGCAATAATTAATTAAAGTCCTAATTATATCATTAATTTTTTAAATCAATCAAATAAGTCAAAATTGAGTTTTGGACTAAACTGCATATATTTCCTTTGGTAGTACAAATGATAACAAACAACAATCACTTTTCATTGTGATTGGTCCTTAAAAAGTACAAGTTGAATGGGACAAACTTCCATGACTGGTTTAGGACATTGAGAATTGTTCTCACTCAAGAGCAAAAACTCTATGGCCTGGATACTCCAATTCTAGAGGAACCTGCTCTTACCTCACCAAAGGCAGAAAGGGATGCTTATAAGAAACATTCTGATGATGCCATTGATGCAAAGTGCTTGATGTTGTGCTCCATGAACCACGAGTTGTAGAGACAACATGAGAACATGGGTGTCATTGAGATGATTCAGCATCTCAAGAACATGTATGAAGATCAAGCATGACAAGAGAGATATGATGCCTCAAGGGCACTGTTCAAGTGTGTCATGACAGAAGGAGATCCAGTTGGTCCTCACACGCTCAAGATGATTAGGTATGTGGATAACCTGATGAGACTGGGATTTCCCCTGAGCCAAGAGTTGTCTACTGACGTGATACTGCAATCGTTGCCAGAATCCTACAATCAGTTTGTGATGAACTACAACATGAACAACGTTGACAAGCTGTTGACTAAGTTGTTGGGCATGTTGAGGACAGCTGAGGCACAGATGAAGAAGGACAAGCCTAAGTCTGTGATGATGATCAGCAGCAAGAAAGGCAAGTCCAGGCGTAAGGGCAAGGGCAAGTCTAAGAAAGGTTCTGATGCTAGCCAGCATCCCAAGGCATCTTCATCTCACAAGGCCAAAGGAGGCATGACCAAGAGAGGCAATTTCCACCATTGTCAAAAAGCCAGGACATTGGAAAAGGAATTGTCCACTCTATCTGGAAGAACTAAAGAAGGAGGAGGTGAAAGACGGCTCCACCTGAAGGTGTCATGAAATAAAGTTGTAACACTTTTTGAGGTATATGATACCAAGATATAAAGTGTAAAGCACCCAATACATGGGACAAGTGTTGCCGCCATATATAGGGGTACTTTAGTTTATTTTCTGCCTTGAAGGCATGTAATAGAGTTATGAACTGCTATTTCATATTTGCCAATGGATAGAAACACATTATTTTTTGCATATTGTATGACAATAATGGCAATTAATAAAGTTGATGTTTCAATTTCAAAGATATGATCTTTATGGCAATGCCTTGTTTATCTTGTGGTACTTGATATGCATAAGATAAAATGATACCTAAAAGTTATTGATAACTCAAACAATCAAATTATCATAAATCATGAGAAATTCATTTCTAGTTTCCATACGATGGATAAATCTAGACTCTTTTGATTAGAGAACCAGTAAAAGACATGAATCTCTTAGACATGATTAATCAATCTTCACTAGTCATAGTGGGAGATTAATTAACCTATCAGGTATAATACATGTGATGTATTTGCATACCTATTAGATTTGATGCTAATACTTCAAGCGGTATTTAGACAAATACCAATATGAATATCTTGAAGTGTTCAAGAATATTATAAATGAAGTATGAATTTGGTAAAGTGTTAATTCTTGATGAGATCAATGAATAAAATACTTGAACCAAATGTTTGAGATCCTTGTGAGTGATTATGATAATGTATCATAGTGAGCTCGTGATTAAGGCATGGTGATGTCTAAATCAAAAGGAGTCATATTCTAAGGAGTTAGAGGATGATTATCAAATAACTAATTTCTTATTAAATAAAGAATACCCAACACTAATAAAGGATATTAAGAATCAGAAAGTGTTGTGAGTTCTCAAATTCCTTAACAGATACACCTCAAATATCTATATGATGAGTTGGTCATATGATGAGTCAACAATCTAGATGATATTGAGGAATCGAATTTTGAGTTATCGTTTATGACCATTACATCCTGAATGACTTCCATGTGAACCATAAGGTATGACCTTAATGGTAGCACCCATTGGGATGAAATCCATAAGTGTGAATGAGTCTTAAGCATTAAGACACATGGATAACATTTTAAGAAGGATGATGCTTGTTAATTGCAACTTAATGACTAAGAGATTTGGCATACGGATACTAAAACTGCATTCCTATAAGGAATAAAACAACGATGTGTACGTGACACAACCTATAAGGTTATGAATCCATTAATGCAAATAAAGTCTACAAGTTACAATGGACTAATCAATGTGATTGATTGAGTACAAGCAACTCAGAGCTGGGATCTTTACTTTGATAATATAGTCAAAGGGTTTGACTGATATGACAAAGATAAAGAGAGATCTGTGATTTAGTGGGAGCATATTCACATTCCACATGTTGATGTGAAATGGAAATCTTCTAGAATGGAAATCCAAAGTGGAAATTATCTTTAAGGAAGATAGAGATGTTTCCTATGTGATAGGAATAGAGATATATAGAGATAGTTCTCGAAAACCTCTTGACCTGAAAAGAGAGAGCACACATTGGCGATCTATACTGAAAGGTTCTGTATACACAGATTCAGTGGGAGAAAACTTATCGATGTTACATGGAGTTATTATCCCAAAGCCAAGTGTCCAATTCTTATGAAGAATGGGAACACTAAGAATAGATATGGATCTATCATGTATGTAATTATACCATTATCTTGCATGTATGGACATAGCAAGAATAAAATGCATTCATCATCTTGTATGTAGGACATGACAATATGATGTTCTCATCCTGATAACTCTTATATGGGACATGACGAGTGGATGTATGTCTAGTTCCAGTAAGGGTTAATGGAATACCATAAGAACTTGATAATTACTTGAGAAGTACTCATTCTATGGAAATTAGGAAGGGTTCATTGTAAAGAGTTACACTGATGTGAACTTTCAAAAAGGACACAAAATTAATCGCAAAATATATATGAGATATATAAAATTGAATGTGTTTTGATAAATGGAAACGTTCCAATAAAGTTGTTTTAAAAGGAAATGTCGAGTATCCGTGTGTTAGAGAATAGTAGTGGATACCATATGGATCTAGGAGTTCATAGAGATGAACTTATAGATATTCTAGTCGTTGATGACAAGCTAGGAGCGATTAGTCATGCAATGTGGCTAAAGGTTAGCAAAGGAATACTAGATCACATATTACGACAACTCCATATCATACGTGTGACGTACAGTGAAGAGATGAGAGACATACAGTCAATACCGAATTTGATAAAGTGTTGCCATAACTCACTATGTTAAGCACTAGAGCAAAGTAACATGTGGGACATGTTTGAAGATCACTATGAATATGATTCAAGGGTGATTGGCTCGTAGTGTAAGTGGGAATCTGTTGGTATGTATGCCCTGAGAGCCAATCATGGGATGATTGGTGGGATACATTAAGATTGATTTGATAAAGATCAAAGGCAAGCTTCTAATTCTTTCTGGTTCAGTCATATGAGATAATGATAGAACAGACTGAATGTCTAGAGAATGACAATACTCAATGACGTATGCTTTCAGGTTAAGGACCTGAACGATGAGATCATACAGATGCTAAGAGTGTGTACATTCTTATTATGTCCCTAGTCGGATGTCATTGTGGAAAGTAGATAGACAGCAATGACACACAAGACTAGATTGTGGTGTTTGTTGATGACAGAATCTCATTAGTCATGATATGGAGATATCAAGCCAAACACATAGGTACTTATTAGAGAACAAGTGTATCGGACAGACCCACTGTGAGTTTGACACATGGAAACATGACATGGTAGTCACAGTCAGTTCTCACAGTGATGGTGGTGAGTGTGATTCTTTGACCTAAAATCACTACACTCAACACATATCGTTGGGTACACTTTGACATCATCAAACGTAGTCCTAAAACATGGGTTGTTATAGTGGTGATGATTGGGTGTCTTTGACACATGGGGCTTTTGAGGGGTGAGTGATAGATATGGGATTTGTCCCTCCTGAGGGAGTTTGATATCCATGGCCACTTGATGGGTAGGATTGAGATAGGCGAGCACGCATGTCTAAATCAGTATTTGATATTGATGTCATACATATCTCCTCCAATCTACTCTGAGATTAAGAAAGTGAATGAACGTTGACAGGATGACTGTTCCATGCCATGAGTTCATTCGGGATATCAGTGAAAAAGGAATAATACATTCACTGTAACACCATTCATGGATTGTAGGATTGAAAGTTGTTCTCCAATTTTCCTTTTCACTTGGGTAGCACTGATGTGCGACTAGGCACCACTCTTTGCTTGTGAAGTCATAAGTGTTATGGAATTTCACTACCAACGTGAAATGGACCTGCAGGGTCACACACATAGGATTTCACCTGGAAGAGGAGTTTATCCACAAACTATGTTTAGATTGATTACTAAAGGAGTTTAGTAGTTCACTTAAACACTCAATCAATTGATATATCAATATCATAGTGTTCAAGGTGTTGGACTGATAGATTGGAGTATCAAATTGATCGAAACTGCAATTGACTAATTTGCACAGTCTGCTGCCCCAACCGATCGGCTCAGGTTGGTGAACCGATCGGCTCAACTGGTGAGACGATCGGCGCATGTATCAATGAGACGACTGGCTCAATTGTTGAACTGGTCGGCTCATGTGACCAACTGAGATCGTTTGGAAAGTCAGAAGACTATTTTGCAAATACAATTTGTTTCACTTGTACAAATTTGATTTGGACAAGGATTAATATTTGATTAATCAGAAACAAACATGAAAGTCAATTTGAGTTGGACTAGGACCACGAACCGACCGGCTCAGTAGGGAAATGATCACCTCAAGTGTCCTAACTGATCGGTTCAGGTGTGAGTCAATCAGCTCAGGTCCCCAACCGATTGGTTCATTCTTGAAACGATCGGTTCAGGTGGCGCAGTTGGTTGTTTTGTGGAAAATCTCGAACCTGTCTACTCTTGTTTAATCCCGCATTTCCCGGGGCAGAGAACTCTGTCCCATGACCCTCCTATATATATAGGGGTAGTGGGGGCTTCTCATGGACAACAACTCATAATACCAGTTGCTCTACAAAGTTGTCGTTCTCTCTGGTTGTAGTAACCGAGAGAGCCTGAGCAAGTGCTACCTGATAAGGGAGGAACGACAAGGGAAAGACAATTGTAGAAAAGTAACTGGTTGTAGGAGAGTGTGTTGGTGACTAGTACGCTGATAGGAGGGTGTGACTCCTTCTGATTCCTTGTGGGACAAGGAGATCGGAGTTCGAGGTGGTCCGTGTGGACTACTTCAGAGGTGGGAGACTTCTGCCACTCGGAGGATAGTTGTCAATCCCGACAGTCCCGGTGAGACCAGGTGCTGCACATACACCGTCCAAGACCAGAGGAGAAGACCGCGCAAGCCACGAGGTAACGTCGCCGAGCAAGCCTTGGGACAAGGTATACCTCTACAAACCATCTTTCCTATTGTATAGACATTGACGTGATTCCTTTATTCTGGGTTTGGGAGAAGATATTTTTGTTTCTGCTACTTTCTCTGTCTCCCCAAAAACCCAACAAGTAGCACCTTCAAAATATCATTCCTTTCTTGCTTTGTGATACCAAGTGCTTCTTTAAGATGTGTTACCATCTCAAGAGCACTCATGTCCTCACATTGTGCATGCAACTCATAGTCCATGCAGCTTAGCATAAGGTACTTTACATCCAAAGCGTTGTTGGAATGCTACTAGTAAGCATCCACCTCGACTCTAGGTGCATCAGGAGTAGGTAATTCTGGCACTCGTTTGTCAAAGACATAGAGCATATGCTCTTCATTGAGAACCCTTCTCAAAGTCCAAAACCAGTCATGAAAATTTGTCCCGGTAAGTTTGTCCTTTTTCAGGACCGATCGCAAAGTCGATTTGAAACTCATGATTCTACAAAAAAAATTCATTTTCCAAAATCCATTTGATTTGATTTGAAAATTTTGAAGATATTAATTAGGTCTTTATTTAATTATCGGTCCCATTTTTGATCAAATTGATAACCCTCATGTATCAATTCAAAAGATTGCAACATACAACCTTCTAGTGAGCAAGATCCTAACTTCCTTTAAGTTATGGACCAGCGAGGGCTATCACCCACAACTATATTCTTTTAGGTAGGCAACTTTTGCCAACTGCATCATATGCAACTCTTGATAGATTCTATGCACAAATCTTTCTCATGAACATATGCATGCCTCAAGGTTCTTAATCCTATTAAGGTCACCTTGTTAAGTCTATTCCCAAAAGCCAACACAATGAGCATGCACTGTGCAAAGGCAGACCCACATACCCACTATCACACTTTCATGAGATAGATGGTGCACCACGCGAAGGCATGGCCACACTTAGTCAATCAAGATTTTCATGTGTGTTGCTTTTGGAAGACATCTTAAACTTAATATTTATATTGAGGGACTTGATATTTATATACATATACATATCCAATCACCACATATATAGTATGTATCATATACATGATATATCCCACAAGAAAACATGTGAAGCGATAAAGTGATGATTATGGCCATCCTATTATAATTCCTTGAGCCATAAGGAATTACAATCATCTAGGTCTACATCACATGCATCAATTTGTTTTGGATGAAGATCTGTTCTTGGGCCATTCTGGGTTGATTGGATCATCCAATGACCGATCGTCTCACCTCCTGACCGGTCGGTTGTTTGTCACCAACCGATCGTCTGGATCCTCCAGACGATCGGTTTGTTGGGTTGTCGGGCTCCTCGTCAGCCCACCAACTTCTTTTCTCATACGGCCGGTCGTCTCATTCCTTCATATGTACATCTGGGTGCCCACCATTCTTTGATGTTACAGGAAATAAAACTATCCTACTTTTACATATTGCATTAGGAAACCCCGAGTTACATTTAGGGGGAGCAAAGGTAGAAGAGAATCCCGAGTTATCTCGAGTTACATTTGGAATAGAAGATAAGACTTGGTATGCAGACTGAGATGCAAAAAACCACAACAAACCATGCACACATAGGGGTTTATAGGCCATAAACATGCTACACATCCATCATCAAATCTGTTTTAGGGTGATGTGTATTGATTGCATATATATATATATCATATCATATATGTATATAGGAATTGTGGTGTTTAATTGTATATGCACATTAGCTAGTTAAAGTATTCACATCACATGCAATAAAGAAATGGCAAAAAACCACAACCCGATCATATCGATTAATCCTAAAACATAGTATGTTGACGTGGCTCTGATACCACTGTTGGGTTTTGTGGGACAAAACAGGCAGTGGAAATAAAAAAATTATCTTACCACAAACCCATAACTAGTCGATCGCATCAACAACTACACAATAGGAATGATGGTTTAGAGAGATATATCGAGTCTTGAGGATTTCTTACTGATAATACCTCGCAGCTAGTGCAGCCTTCAACCACCTAGTCTTCAACGGCGTTTGTGCAGACTGTGGTTGACGGTCGTCCTCTTGAGCAGCAGAAATCTCCCGCCTCTATAGATAGTCCACATGAACTACCGGGAACTCTAGTCATTTTGATGAACGAACTAAAATTAGTTGTCCCCTTCTATCGGCGTACTAGTCACTAACACACTCTCCCACAACCAGTTACTTTTTTGTAGTTGTGATAACCTCCAATTTTGTGATGTTATCTTAGTGCTTTTCTTTAATTTTCCACACTCTTTCTTAGATAAATTAGATAGAATCCCTAGCTATCTCCTTCTATTGCAAATATATTACTAGATTAACTTTTCTCCTTTTTACTTACAGAAAAAGACAAAAACAATCATAAAAGACTCACACGGTCCCAAGACCGCATGAAGCCAACTGGTCCCGAGACCGCATGGAGTAACACGGTCCCAAGACCGCATGAAGCCAACCGGTCCTGAGACCGCATGAAGTCACACGGTCCCAAGACCGCATGAAGCCAAACGGTCCCGAGACCGCATGGAGTCACACGGTCCCAAGACCGCATGAAGCCAACCGGTCCCGAGACCGTATGGAGTCACACGGTCCCAAGACCGCATGAAGCCAACCAGTCCCGGGACCGCATGGAGTCACACGGTCCCAAGACCGCATTAAACCAACCGGTCCCAAGACCACATGGAGTCAAACGATCCCAAGACCGCATGAGTCCAAACGGTCTCAGAGTCCAAACAGTCTCGGGGTCCAAACGGTCTCGGGGTCCAAACGGTCTCAGGATCCAAACGGTCTTCAAGACCATTTGGACCCAAAACTGACCAAACTGTTTGGACTTCACTTAAGGCCTATAAATAAGATCCAAGGGGTCCTCCCAAAAGGTATCAAGTTTCAGACACCCAGAAGCTACCTCTACTACTCCAGAGCTATTCCAACTTCCATCCTCCGCCCAAAGACTGCCGGTCTGAGATCCAAGCTCCATCCTGAAACTACTTTCTCTCTCTTCACCAAAGAAGGTGGGAAGAGGGGACCTCATCATCGAGCAACCTGTGAAGTGCAAAGATCGTCATTCTCTCTCCTTCCAAGGGGTTGACTTTCCTCTCTCCTTTGTGGGGATGACGTTCTCTCTCTCTTCTCGTCTCCTTCTTTGTCCTAGCCATGAGCGAGTAGTCTCTTTCACTAGGGTGCGGGGAGTAGCCCCGCTACCCATGTTTTCATTTCATGTAATGTAATCCATAGTTTGCAATATAGAGATGCTTTCTTTTCAGTTCAACATCAATTGTTTAATTAATGTTTATTTCTTGATCACCAACTTGTGTTATCTTTTATCTTTTAGTATGAATTTTCTATGTTTGTACTACTAGATTCGAATCTTGATTGAATGTTGGTTCTTGATG
Organism: Alisma plantago-aquatica; assembly: GCA_963693085.1. Lineage (NCBI taxonomy): Eukaryota > Viridiplantae > Streptophyta > Magnoliopsida > Alismatales > Alismataceae > Alisma > Alisma plantago-aquatica. The sequence goes on from OY856409.1 coordinate 210,516,694, forward strand.
CATGTATCTATCGTGCATCTGTTTCGGTATCTAGGAGTGCTTTCATGAAGTGGAGTAAACTCACTTCCGTCGTTGTGCTTTCATACTATGAAATGGAATCAGTTGACGTATAAAGCACAAACTTGGTAAGTCGAGGAACACACTTTGTGAAGGGAATGGTGTAAAGTAGGTGACCATTTGTTCGGGGATGGCTGGCATTGCAACATTCCCACACTTCTCGTAGTTAGTTCTCTGAAAGGAAACTAAATATACAAAGATACTAACTGTTTAGACTCTTATTAGAGGATATGTTTTATGTTGCATGTTTTGGATCCATGAGTAGTGGTGGTGAAAGAAGATCACATCCTAGTGACTCCTTACCATTGATTACATCCTTAAATTTACTTACTTGCTTTGCTTTACTTGTTCTTAGTTTAAAAACAACCAAATCAAACCTTTCGAATTAGATACCAACTACTAAGAGATTAAGTGAGATTATAATGTCTTCCATCTTGTTGCTCCCAACAAGACAGTTGTCCCATGGATTCGACCCTTAACTATACTACGATAAGACTTCCACGTATCTTAGCATATGTGGGTGGAGTTCTCGATCTAGTATAAGCAAGGCTAAACTTAAAGACTTACCATCTTTAGGATTTTTAGTGGTGCACACAATTCCACGTGAGTGGAAGCTCCATCAAAAATTGGCATCGTTGCCAGGGACAACAGAACATTCTAATTTCATTTACTATCTTGCTAGTTGGTTAGGGTTTTACACTTTCTTTTAACCATTAGTCCATATCATCTTGAATTCATCATATCTCCTGCATCATTTAAAAGTGTGTTTCTTTCTCTACTCAGGTAGAAGACGTGTATGCAACCATCGCATAACCTCGGATTCTCCCCTGATCTAGAGTATGACTCTGAGGTAGAGAGAAGCTTCCACCGCCGCATCAGACTGAATTGACAAAGAGCCAGGAAAATGGCTGAAGATCAACGCCAAGCCGCATTAGTAATGGAAAGGGTCAATGCCACAATAGCCGCTCAGAGAGCACAACTCATTGCTGACACCCGTGCTCAGATCCAAGCGGAGATCTGAGCTGAAGAACAAGCCCACATCCGAGCTGAAAATGAAGTAGGTAACCAAGTTGCCCAGCTAGAGATGAGAAGCAAGCAATTGAGGGACTATGCCGTACCTAAGAACTATGAAGATAATCATCCAGATCGGCCACCAATCATCAACATACCTAACTTCAAGATCCAGACACAATGGATTCAAATCATGCAAGGCATCTCATTTTTTGGTGGATCTGGAGATGACTGCATGGATCACCTGAAGAGGTTCAAGGCACTTTGCCGACTTGACCCGTAAGCTGGAATCGCCTTTGATGCGATAATGCTAAATCTTTCCATTTCACTCTATCCGGAAGGGCTATGAGTTGGTACAATTTGCTTGATAGGGAGCCGATCATCACTACCTGGGCTCCATTGGAAGAAAAGTTCCTAGAGAAGTTTTTTCTCCCGTCATTAACCTACGAAATTAGGGGGCAGATCAACCACTTCGCCCAACTTCCTGGAGAATCACTCGCAGAAGCATGGGAGAGATTCAAGGAGCTTCTAAGAAAGTGTCCTCATCACGACATCTCCCAAAATCAATTAATAGAAACATTCTATAGGGGGGTGAGTGATGACATTAAGAAATTTCTGGATTCCTCATCCAGAGGAAACTTCATGAGAAAGAACTACAAGGATACTTGGAAAATCGTTACGCTTGGAGCTGAAAATCAATCCAATTGGGGGCGGTCATCCAGTAAGGGAGTCCTCAAGGTTTATAAAGCTGAGGAATCAATGGAAATGAAGGCTATTGTTGAAGCTTTAAAGACTATAGCTCACAAGCAGCAGATCCTTGAAACCTCATTTGGAGAATATGATAAGAAGAAAAACCCCCAAGTCCAACAGGTTAAAGCTACCATAGGGACTTGTGAGGCCTGTCACGCATCTGATCACTCTACCCTGTCATGTGGTCTTCTTTTCAATGTAATGATGGATATGCAACCACTACAGCAACAGTACGAACCGATCATTAAACAACCCGAAGATCAGATGCCCGAACAAGTTAATTCCATTCATTCCATACCAGGACAAGTTTACTATAATACAAACCAACCAAGAAACCACCCCGGTTTTTAGTATGGGAATCCTGCAGGGACTGCTAACTCGCAACATCAAACACAAGGCGGGACCTCCAATAGGCTGCCACCTGGATTCCAAAACAACTTTAATCAAAATCAAGGGAACCTCAGAAATAACTTCCCAAGAATCAACTACCCTAGAAATCCTTCCGCCTACTATCAATATAACCATCCTCCTTTGCACCCGCAATTGCACCCTCAGTTGCAGCAACCACAACAACCTCAGTTAACACCACATCCGCAACAACCACATCAAAGTCAACAACAACTCACTCAGAAAAATGCCCCCTCCCATCCAACAGACGAGATGACTATGATCAGGCAGATGTTACAGTCACAACAAACCATGCTTGCCAATCAGCAAGCTCAACAGAAGGCAGTGGAGGCTCAACTAGCACAAATTGCTGCCCAAATGAAACCACCAGCGGGCACCTTCGCAGGACAACCTGAGTCGAATCCTAGACATGACCAAAATAGACCAGAGCAATTAAATGTCGTCACTACAAGATCCCATCGTGCCCTTCATGAAACTACGAGAATCACTCAAGATGATGATGATACACCTGTTTTTTTTTCAAATGCAAGCCCGAACCTAGGAACTGAGAAGTCCGTAGAAATCGCAAAATGCAAAGATAAAGAACAAGCTTCCAAAGAGTCATAAATTCCGCAATACAAACCTAGGATACCATACCCGGGAAGATTGAGAGAGACTAAAATGGACACTAGGTTCCAAAGATTTAAGGAGGCGATGAAGAAACTCTATATTGATATCCCGCTCCTTGATGATCTCTCTAAAGTAACAACTTGGGCTATGTATCTTAAAACTCTGCTATCAAGGAAATACATTACAGAAGAACAAGAAACAGTCAAACTGGCTCAGACCACCTCCGATATCATTCTCAACAAGATGCCCAAGAAAAAGAAGGACCCTGGTTCTTTTGGTATTCAGTGCTGTATTGGAAATGTCTCGAGCAAAAAGGGATTAGATGACTTAGGGGCTAGCATATCAATTATGCCCTATTCTATGTGTAAAAGATTAGGCTTCACTGACTTGCTACCCACCACAATGACAATTCAGTTAGCTGATTCCACTATTGCTGCACATCTAGGAATTATTGAAGATATTCCGGTCAGGATAGGCAGAGATGCCTATGTCCCATGCGATTTTGTCATTATGGACATAAAGGAGGATCTGAGGTACCCAATAATATTCGGCAGACCTTTCCTTGCCACAGCCATGACGCTTATTGATGTTGAAGCTGGCACAATCATCCTAAGACTGGGAAAAGAAGCAATTCAATTCCTAGTTCTCAACAGTATGAAAGGTCCCAACATTCAAGAGGAGGTTTTTCTCGTAGATGCAATACACCAAATGTCCCAATTGGAAATATCTGAGCCATCTGATGAGTTGGAAAATTTTCTAACTAATCCATAAGTCGAATTTTCAGCAAATGAATTGGTCCAACAATGTTTGCAACACTTAGAGAAAGCTGAAGAAGCGCCGACAGCCACCTTTGAGGAGCTAAAATATGTCACCATTTTAGAAGCAACAGATGAACCAAAGGCCCCCGAGATGAAGACTCTACCAACGGGACTTAAACACGTCTTCTTGGACAATGAAAAATTAAACCCAGTCATCATCAGTTCCACCCTGACAGAAAACCAGGAAGAAAGGCTTCTTGTTGAGCTGAAGAAACACAAGAAAGCCATTGGGTACAAAATAACCTACCTCACAGGTATAAACCCAGCTTTATGCATGCATAGACTGCCCATGGTCGAAGAATTCAAGCCATCAAGAGAACACCAGAGGAAGCTGAACCCCAATCTAAAAGAAGTAGTTCACCTTGAAGTCCTTAAACTACTGAAAGCCGGCATAATTGACCCAATTTCAGATTCCCAATGGGTCAGCCCCATCCAAGTGGTCCCCAAAAAGGGAGGAACCACTGTTGTGCTAAACGACAAGAATGAGTTAGTACCGACAAGGACTTTGATGGGGTAGAGGATGTGCATCGACTATAGGAAACTTAACAAATCAACACGAAAAGATCACTACCCTCTGCCCTTTCTTGACGAAGTCCTAGAACGCTTAGCCCATCAAAAATTCTTATGTTATCTAGATGGTTATTCTGGGTTCTACCAAATCCCTATACACCTGGAAGACTAAGAGAAAACTACCTTTACCTACCCCTTTGGGACCTATGCTTTCAGAAGAATGCCATTCGGGTTGTGCAACGCACCTGCTACATTCCTAAGGTGTATGTCCGCTATTTTTGCAGGATTAACAGAATCCATAATGAAAGTTTTCATGGATGACTTTTCAGTTTATGGAGATTCCTTCGATAACTATATGCTCAACCTTGGACAAGTCTTACAACGATGCGAGGAAACGAACCTCATCCTGAATTGGGAAAAATGCCATTTTATGGTAATTGAAGGTGTCGTCCTCAGACATAGAGTGAGCAATAGAGGGATTGAGGTAGACAAGGCAAAAATCGGAATTATCTCGAAATTGTCACCACCAAAAGACGTAAAAGGAGTACGAGCATTCTTGGGTCATGTTGGGTTTTACAAAAGATTTATCAAAGATTTCTCAAAAATAGCAAAACCCATGACCCAACTTCTGACCAAAGACACCGAGTCCAATTTTAATCAAGAATGCTTACAAAGTTTTTCGACTCTGAAAAATGTTTTAATCACTGCACCCATACTAAGAGCCCCAGATTGGTCAAAACCTTTTGAAATCATGTGTGACGCCAGTGATTATGCCATAGGGGTCGTGTTAGGGTAGAGAATCGACAAGAAACCTTATGTTATTTACTACGCATATAAAATGCTCGATGAAGCACATAAGAACTACACCACTACAGAGAAGGAGTTCTTAGATATCATCTACGTGTTCGAGAAATTCCGCTCCTACCTAATTGGAGCCAAGGTCATTGTCTACACTGACCACTCTGCCATACGATATCTAATCCAGAAGCAAGATGCAAAACCCAGACTTATCCGCTGGGTGTTGATGCTTCAGGAATTCGATTTGGAAATCAAAGATAAAAGTGGAGTGGAAAACATCGTCGCCGATCATCTCTACCGTATTGAAGTTGAGGATGAAGATAAAGTACGTATCAGAGATTCCCTTCCAGACGACCAACTGATGAAAGTTACCAATGGATTCCTCTAGTATGCAGACATTGTTAATTATCTGGCCACAGGAATCATTCACCCTTCCGCCTCTCATCACGATAAAAAGAAATTCCTCCACGATGTAAAACAATACTATTGGGATGAACCTTACCTTTTTCACCTATGCGCAGACGGACTTTTCTGTCGCTGCTTACCTTAAGAAGAGATTACCCTTGTGTTAGAGCATTGCCATTCCAGCCCCACTGGGGGCCACATGAGTGTGAAGAAAACTGCTACAAAAGTTCTGCAATCAGGTTTCTTTTGGCCAACCATAGCAAAAGATTCCCATGATTTTGTAAAATCTTGCAATAAATGTCAACTTTCTGGCAGCATATCTAAACAGAATGAAATGCCCCTCACCATGTGGTAAGAGATCGAACTTTTCGACGTGTGGGGGATAGACTACATGGGCCCCTTTTCTTCTTCATATGGGTTCTCCTACATTCTGGTTGCAGTAGATTATGTCTCGAAATGGGTCGAAGTTATACCCACAATGTCCAGCGATTCCAAACCTATCATTAAGATTTTTAAAGATATCATTTTCCCAGATTTGGAGTCCCCCAAACTATCATATCCGACGGAGGGACCCTGATAACCTCCAATTTTGCGATGTTATCTTAGTGCTTTTCTTCAATTTTCCACACTGTTTCTTAGATAAATTAGATAGAATCCCTAGTTATCCTCTTTTATTGCAAATATACTGTTAGATTAACTTTTCTCCTTTTTACTTACAGAAAAAGACACAAAAAAAATCACAAAATATTCAAACAGTCCCAAGACCGCATGGACTCACACGATCCCAAGACCGCATGAATCCAACCGGTCTCAAGACCGCATGGACTCACACGGTCCTAAGACCGCATGAATCCAACTGGTCTCAAGACCGCATAGATTCACACGGTCCCAAGACCGCATGGACTCACATAGTCCCAAGACCGCATGAAGCCAACCGATCCCAAGACCGCATGGACTCACACGGTCCCAAGACCGCATGAAGCCAACCGGTCCCAAGACCGCATTGAGTCAAATGGTCCCAAGACCGCATGAGTCCAAACGATCTCAAGACCGCATGAGTCCAAACGGTCTCGGGGTCCAAACGGTCTCAGGACCCAAACGGTCTTCAAGACCGTTTGGACCCAAAACTAACCAAATCGTTTGGACCACACTTAAGGCCTATAAATAAGACCCAAGGGGTCCTCCCAAAGGGTATCAAGTTTCATACGCCCAGAGGCTTCCTCTACTACTCCATGTGTAGTGGCGGTGAAAGCCGATCACATCCTAGTGATCCCCTATCATTGTTGGCATCCTAAAATTTACTTATTTGCTTTACTTTACTTGCTCTTAGTTTAAAAGCAACCAAACCAACCTTTTGATCTAAGTACCTACTATTAAGAGATTAAGTGAAATTCTAACATTTTTCATCTTGTTGCTCCCAACAAGACCGTTATCTGTGGATTCGACCCTTAAATATACTACGATAAGACTTCCACATATCTTAGCATACGTCGGTGGAGTTCTCGATCTAGTATAAGCAAGGCTAAACTTAAAGACTTACCATATTTAGGATTTTTAGTGGTGCACGCAATTCCACGTGAGTGGTAGCTCCATCAAAAATTGGCGCTGTTGTCGGGGAGAACGGAACGTTTTTATTTCATTTAGTATCTTGCTAGTTGGTTAGGGTTTTACACTTTCCTTTAATCATTAATCCATATCTTCTTAAGTTCATCATATCTTTGGCATCATCTAAAAGGTGTGCTCTTTTCTCTACTCAGGTAGAAGACGTGTATGCAATCATCGCATAACCTCAGATTCTCCCCTGATCCAGAGTACGACTCTGAGGTAGAGAGAAGCTTCCACTACCGCAACAGACTTAACCGCCAAAGAGCCAGGAAAATGGCTGAAGATCAACGCCAAGCTGCACTAGTAATGGAAAGGATCAATGTTGCCATAGCAGCTCAAAGAGCACAACTCATCGCTGACACCCGTGCTCAGATTCAAGCAGAGATCTGAGCGGAAGAACAGGCCCGCATCCGAGCTGAAAACGAAGCAGCTAACCAAGTTGCCCAGTTAGAGCTAAGAAACAAGCAATTGAGGGATTATGTTGTCCTTAAGAACTACGAAGACAATCATCCAGTTCGTCCTCCGATCATTAACATACCTAAATTTGAGATCTGGACACAATGGATTCAGATCATGCAGGGCATCTCATTCTCGGGAGGTTCTGGAGATGACTGTATGGATCACTTGAAGAGGTTCAAGGCACTTTTCCGACTGGTCCCACTGGCCGGAGTTGCTTTCGACGCAATAATGCTACATATTTTCCATTTCACTCTATCAGGAAGAGCTTTGAGCTGGTACAACTTGCTTGATAGGGAGCCAATATTCACCACATGGGCTCCCTTGGAAGAAAAGTTCCTGGAGAAGTTCTTCCCCCCTTCGTTAACTTACGAAATTAGGGGGCAGATTAACCACTTCGCCCAACTTCCTGGAGAATCACTCGTAGAAGCTTGGGAAAGGTTCAAAGAGCTTCTAAGAAAGTGTCCTCATCACGGTATCTCCCAAAATCAATTAATAGAAACACTCTATAGGGGAGTGAGTGATGACATCAAGAAATTTCTGGATTCCTCATCTGGAGGAAATTTTATGAGAAAGAACTATGAGGATGCTTGGAAAATCATCACACTTGGAGCTGAGAATCAATCTAATTGGGGACGATCATCTGGCAAGGGAATCCTCAAAGTTTATAAAGTTGAGGAATCAATGGAAATGAAGGCTATTGCTGAAGCCTTAAAGACCATAGCTCATAAACAGCAGGCTCTTGAAACTTTACTTGGAGAATTTGATAAGAAGAAAAACCCTCAAATTCAACAGGTTAAAGCTGCCACAGGGACCTATGAAGCCTGTCACGCATCCGATCACCCAACTCTGTCATGCGGTCTTCTTTACAATGTGATGATGGATATGCACCCACCACAACAGCAGTATGAACCAATCATTGAACAAATTGAAGATCAAATGCACGAACAAGTTAATTCCATTCACTCCATACCTGGACAAGTTTACTATAATCCTAATCAACCAAGAAACCACCCACGTTTTCAATACGGAAACCCTGCAGGGACTGTCAACCCACAACACCAGACACAAGGCGGATCCTCCAATAGGTTGCCACCTGATTCCAAACCAACTTTAATCAAAATCAAGGGAACCATAGAAATAACTTCCCAAGATCCAACTATCCTAGAAACCCCTCTGCCTACTATCAATATACCCATCCTCCTCTACACCCACAACTGCACCCTCAGTTGCAGCAACCTCAGTTAGCATCGCCTCCGCAGCAACCACATCAAGTACAACAACAACTCGCTCAGAAAAATGCTCCCTCCCAGCCAGCGGATGAGATGACTTTGATAAGGCAGATGCTACAGTCCCAACAAACCATGCTCTCTAATCAGCAAGCCCAGTAAAAGGCGGTGGAGGCCCAACTAGTACAAATTGATGTGCAACTGAAGCCACCAGCAGGCACTTTTGTAGGACAACCTGAGTCGAACCCTAGACACGACCAGAATAGACCTGAACAGTTGAATGTCGTTACTAAAAGATCTGGACGTACCTCCACGAAACTACACGAATCGCTCTTCATGATGATGATATGCTTGTCCTTATGAAAAATGCAAATCAGAACCTAGGAACTAAGAAGACCGCAGAGAATGCAAGAGGCGAAAAAAAAGAACAAGCTTCCAAAGAGCCAAAAATTACACAATATAAACCAAGGATACCATACCCGGGAAGATTGAGAGAGACTAAAATGGACACTAGGTTCCAAAGATTTAAAGAGGCGATGAAGAAACTCTATATCGACATCCCGCTCCTCGATGCTCTCTCTGAAGTATCGACTTGGGCTAAATATCTAAAAACTCTGTTATCAAGGAAATACATTACTGAAGAACAAGAAACCATCAAACTAGCTCAAACCACCTTCGATATCATCCTTAATAAGATGCCAAAGAAAAAGAAGGACCATGGTTCCTTCGGTATTTAGTGTTGTATTGGAAATGCCTCAAGCAAAAAGGGATTAGCTGACTTAGGGGCTAGCATATAAATTATGCCCTACTCCATGTGTAAACGATTAGGGTTCACTGACTTGCTGCCCACGACAATGACAATTCAGTTAGATGACTCCACTATCACTACACCTCTAGGAATTATCGAAGATATTCCAGTCAGAATAGGCAAAGATGCCTTTTTCCCGCACGATTTCGTCATTATGGATATCAAGGAGGATCTGAGATACCCAATAATATTTGGCAGACCTTTCCTTGCCACATCCAGGGTGCTTATTGATGTTGAAGCTGGCACGATCATCTTAAGACTGGGAAAAGAAGCAATTCAATTCCGAGTTCTCAACAGCATGAAAGGTCCCAGCATTCAAGAGGAGGTTTTTCTCTTATATGCAATCCACCAAATGTCCCAATTGGAAATATCCGAGCCATCCGATGAGTTGGAGAATGTTCTGACTAATCCAGAAGTCAAATTTTCAGCAAATGAATTGGTTCAAAAATGTTTGCAACACTTAGAGAAAGTTGAAGAAGCGCCAACAGCCACCTTTGAGGAGCTCAAATATGTCACCATTTTAGAAGCAACAGAAGAACCCAAGGCCCCCGAGATGAAGACTCTACCATCGGGACTTAAACACATCTTCTTGGATAAAGAAAAATTATGTCCAGTCATCATCAGTTCCACCCTAATAGAAAACTAGGAAGAAAGGCTTCTTGTTGAGCTGAAGAAACACAAGAAAACCATTGGGTACAAAATAACTGACCTTGCAGGCATAAACCCAGCCTTATGCATGCATAGACTGCCCATGGTCGAAGAATTCAAGCCATCAAGAGAACACCAGAGGAAGCTGAACCCCAATCTAAAAGAAGTAGTTCGCCTTGAAGTTCTCAAACTACTGAAAGCTGGCATAATTTACCCAATCTCAGATTCCCAATGGGTCAGCCCCGTCCAAGTGGTCCCCAAAAAGGGAGGAACCAGTGTCGTGATAAATGACAAGAATGAGTTAGTACTGACAAGGACTGTGACAGGGTGGAGGATGTGTATCGACTATAGGAAACTAAACAAATCAACGCGAAAAGATCACTACCCTCTTCCCTTTCTCGACGAAGTCCTAGAATGCTTAGCCCATCAGAAATACTTCTGCTATCTAGATGGTTATTCCGGGTTCTACCAAATCCCTATACACTCGGAAGACCAAGAGAAAACTACATTTACCTGCCCCTTTGGAACCTATGCTTTCAGAAGAATGCCATTTGGGCTGTGCAACGCACCTACTACATTCCAAAGGTGTGTGTCCGCTATTTTTGCAGGATTAACGGAATCTATAATGGAGGTCTTCATGGATGATTTTTCCATTTACGGAGATTCCTTTGATAACTGTCTACTCAACCTTGGACAAGTCTTACAACGATGCGCGGAGACGAACCTCATCCTGAATTGGGAAAAATGCCATTTTATGGTAACTGAAGGTGTCGTCCTCGGACATAGAGTGAGTGACAGAGGGATTGAGGTCGACAAGGAAAAAATCAATGTTATCTCGAAGTTGTCGCCACCAAAAGATATAAAATGAGTAAGAGCATTCTTGGGTCATGCTGGGTTTTATAGAAGATTTATTAAAGATTTCTCAAAAATAGCAAAACCAATGACCCAACTTCTTACCAAAGACACTGAATTCAAATTTAATCAAGATTTCTTACAAAGTTTCTCAACTCTAAAAAATGTTTTAATCTTTGCACCCATACTAAGAGCCCCAGATTGGTCACAAAATTTTGAAATCATGTGTGACGCCAACAATTATGCCATAGGGGCCGTATTAGGATAGAGAATCGACAAGAAACCTTATGTAATTTACTATGCATCTAAAATGCTTAATGAAGCACAGAAGAACTACACTTCTACAGAAAAGGAGTTCTTAGTTGTCATTTATGCATTCGAAAAATTCCGCTCCTACTTGATTGGAGCCAAGGTCATCGTCTACACTGACCACTCTGCCATACGATATCTAATTCAGAAGCAAGATGTAAAACCCAGACTTATCCACTGGGTGTTGATGCTTCAGGAATTCGATTTGGAAATCAAAGACAAAAGTGGAGTGGAAAACGTTGTCGCCAATCATCTCAGCCGTATTGAAGTCGATGATGAAGAGAAAGTACCTATCTGAGACTCCATTCCAGATGACCAACTAATGAAAGTTACCAATGGATTCCCTTGGTATGCCGACATTGTTAATTATCTAGCTACAGGAATCATTCACCCTTCCGCCTCTCATCTTGACAAAAGGAAATTCCTCCACGATGTAAAGCAATACTAATGGGATGAACCTTACCTTTTTCTCCTATGCGCAGACAGACTTTTCCGTCAATGCTTACCCGAAGAAGAAATTACCCTTGTCTTAGAGAATTGCCATTCTAGTCCCACGGAGGGACACATGAGTGCAAAGAAAACCTCTATAAAAGTTCTACAATCAGGTTTCTTTTAGCCAACCATAGCGAAAGACTCCCATGATTTTGTAAAATCTTGCAATAAATGTCAATTCTCTGGCAGCATATCTAAAAGGAATGAAATGCCCCTCAACATGTGGCAAGAGATTGAACTTTTCGACCTGTGGGGGATAGACTACATGGGCCACTTTCCTTCTTCATATGGTTTCTCCTACATTCTGGTCGCTGTGGACTATGTCTCGAAATGGGTCGAAGATGTACCCACAGTGTTCAGTGATTCCAAACCAGTCATTAAGCTATTTAAAGATATCATTTTTCCCAGATTTGGTGTCCCCTGAATTGTCATATCCGATGGTGGGACCCACTTTCTGGAACGAAGCTTTGAAGCCCTCTTAAAGCAATACGGAGTTAACCATAAAGTTGCCATGCCTTACCATCCACAGACCAGTGTTCAAGTTCAGGTTTCAAACAGACAACTAAAGGCAATCCTAGAAAAAACAGTCAATAGACACTGCACTGACTGGTCCACCAAGCTTCCCGATGCCCTTTGGGCTTACCGAACAGCTTATAAAACACCAATAGGGACAACCCCATTCTGTTTGGTATACGGGAAGTCATGTCACCTTCCAGTGGAACTGGAACACAAGGCTTGGTGGGCCATTAAACAACTTAATTTCGATTTTAAAAGTGTCGGAGAAAACAGACAACTCCAACTGCAAGAGCTCGAGGAACTCCGAATGACCGCTTATCAAAATGCCAGGATTTATAAAAAACAAACCAAAATGTGGCACGACAGTCATCTAAAAAGGAAAGACATCACCATTGGTGACAAAGTACTCCTTTTCAACTCCAAGCTCAAATTGTTCCCTGGAAAACTCCGCACAAAGTGGTCTGGGCCTTTCACCATCAAACATATATACCCGACTGGAGCTGTCATAATTATTGATGAAAACGGAGGAAAAAGGACAGTCAATGGCCATCGACTAAAAAAATACTACACTATAGCAGATAAAATGTCGAGACAAACTATCAAGATCAGAGACTCCACGACATCATCATAACAACATCGAAACCTCGTCGAGCCAACGACGATAAACCCAGGCGCTACTTGGGAGGCAACCCAAGATCTGAGTTTCTTCTTTTATCTTCTGTTCCTTTAAATTACCTTAGGGTTATCTTCTAAAAATATAAAAAGTTATATAACCAAAACAAAATATAAAAATTAAAATAACCATAACCCTCCCAAACGGTCCTGAAACCGTTTGGAGCCAAACAGTCTAGAAACCGTTTGGACTCCAAACGGTCCTGAAACCCTTTGGAGCCAAACGGTCCTGAAACCCTTTGGAGCCAAACGGTCCTGAAACTGTTTGGACTCCAAACGGTCGCTAAACCGTTTGACCTAGGAATTTTGTAAGGTCAACCCCCGATTCCTATAAATATAACCCCCCCTCCTTCTTCTTTCTTTGGATTCCCGAACTTCCTTAAACCCTCGGTACACTATTCCATCTCTGCTCCCATTCCCACACAACTTGCAACGCCGGTTCTCTTCACCGACCGCCCTTCCCGGTTCTGTGTGTCCTCACGGTGGTTGCACCCCTGTTACCGACACTCTCGCCGTCACCTTCCCCACCCACAGCAACAAGGTAGGCGCACCACCATCACCGACGCCTGCAAAGCTGTTGTGACTCCCTGTTCTATCAAACCATCGTCCTTTTTGCCTTCGCCATCATCTTTACCATTTCTGACGTCTTTCACGCCTCCACGGCATCTTTTTCTACCACTACTGATGCCCTTATCTTCGCTATCGTCGCCGCCTTCACCATTGTCACCACCTTCGCCTTACCACCATCGACTGCTCCCCGACGTTTCACCTTACAAATGGTCTCCAAACCATTTGGAACCAACCAGTCTCCAAACCGGTTGGAACCAAACAGTCTCCAAACTATTTGGAATCAAACCGTTTGGAATCAAACCGTTTGGAACCAAATGGTCTCCAAACCCTTTGGAACCAAACGGTCTTCAACACCGTTTGGTCTTTTTCAACATTGTTTGTTTTCCGTTAAAACATGAAAAATACATAACTCATACATAATCAATTTTTATGCTAACACATGACTTTCCACTTTCAGAAATGGCTTCTCCAGCAAAACAACCAACCGGAACTGCTGACAACCCTCACTGGACAATAGAAGAGCTGATAGAGGACCGAGCCAGATTTCAAAAGATCGTAGATAACTACAACGCTACTGGAAAGGCCCCACCAAAGGTCAACATCTTATCGATTCTGTGTGAAATTGACCGCATCAACAAATGCCTAGCTGGGGAGCCTGACAAAGAAGTGGAAGAAATTTCTTCCAGCGATGATGAAGGCTCTGAATACAAGCCACGCTCTGAGGAAGAATCCCCAACTAAAAAGTCTAAGGGGAAGCGAAAGGTCCAAGAAGCTGCAACCAAACAACCACCAACAAAGTGGGCAAGAAAATAGGTCCACCCCACCACTGCTAGGGAACAAACCCTAACATGCCATATCCCATCAACCACCACTACCACCCCCACTATCACCCCCGTCTTCTCAATGCTCACCACCACCAAAAAATGTTTACATCCACACCCTCCCATCCATCGACAAAGTACTAAAACCAACAAAGTATGTTTGTTCAAGCGTACTACTCAAAATGGGGATCTATGACAGAATCCTCACCATGCTGGACAACGCCAATCTCTCCAGACTGTGCTTTTTTCCTGAAGTGTCATATGCCGAGATGACTACTGAATTCTTCACACATCTCACCAAAGAAGCGGTTGACATTACACACAGAACAAGAGACGGAGGTGACCATAGGCTGGTCACCAAACTTTTTGGTAACGACATCATTATAATAGAAAATCTTCTGAACTAAGTTTTCATCGACAATCCAGAACAACTCAAACTAGCCAAAGTTGTTGGCACGGAGAACTCCCAATTCAATAGACATAGCTTCTGGAAGACTCTAACAGGGATCCCCGCTTACGAGGCAAAGACATGCAAAGCCTCCAACATTCAGTCTAGATTCGTGCGCACGCTTCATAAAATCCTTACCAGCGAGCTCTTCCCTAGAACAGAGGGAGGCAATGTTATCACTGCTGACCTTTTTCTTCTATGGTCCATTCTGCATGGAAAGCCGGTCAATATTGGCCGACACATGATACAACAATTCTCAGCCTATGCCATAGGGAAAGAAATTTGCATGGGTGGGCACATAACTTCAATTATAAAATATCTCAAGATGGACAGATTGCTTCCTTGATGCACGAAGATCAAGGGCGGCATCCTTACCAATGAGCAGACCTTGAAGAATTCCTACATTATCAAGGAAAAGGATGCAAAATTAAATTACATTTTCTGCCCAACAGTCTGATCTACCAGGACTCTGCTACAGCTCTCGGAGCTAGTAGATTATGACAAAGACAAACTTCTCTTCACTGACGAAGAGATAACCAAACTTCTAGCCTCTATCAAAGTATAAGAAAAGACAACCAAAGCGGGACAGACAGAGCTTAGCATAACTGCCCCGACAGATAGGGTAACAAAAATACCAGTAAAACGACCATCCAAAGTACGTTTACAACCACCACAGCTGTCGGAGATGCCAACATCGAAGCTACAGCCGGAGACAGAACGCCCCCCTCCGGAGGAACCACTCACTACCTCTTCCATAAACTCATTCGTCATGAGCTTACATGATGAGCTCACCACCACCACCCCCACCACACTGCCATCCACAACCCTCCCACCATCCACCACCACCCCACCTCCCTCCACAACAATCCCTCCACCCCCATCCTCCACTTCCCCATCTTTCTCCCCGAGCACCCCCTTTTCTGCTCCAACACCCGGCTTCACATTCTACGCTCCCGTCTCCACCCCCTTTTCCTCAACTTTTTCACTCCCCCATATCTCACCCAACCATTTACCGTTCACTTCATCTGCCACTGCCCCGACACCACTAGTGACTCCATCTATGGTCACCATGCAGTTTGCGGGACCATCACCAGTGTCTCCTACGCAAGGCACTACCACCCTACCACCTCGACCCCAGCCATACCACCCTTCCGCATCTGGGGTCCCTTTTTCAAATATCGGTGAGGAATTCGGACGTCAATTTGACGCCATCCGAAACCTCCTCATCGACCCATCTAACATAATGCACTCTATTTTTTCTTGTGTGCAGGGTATTTCTCAACAAGTCGCCAAGATCAACTAGCAGAATAGCGCCTTGCCAAGCATTCTTTAAAGTATTCAGCAACGACAAGACTCCATGGCCAAGCAAGTCGAGCACATCGATGACCACCACAAAAACTTGCACGAGCTGGTCCTTGGGGTAAAACGCCTGCAAGAAATGCTGGCCAAGCAAGTTGACAGGATCTCTACATAGACTCAACCTCTGCCGGAGACCCTGTGCAAACTTAAACAGCAACAAACTGCTTTAAGAATGCGCTTGGATGACATCGATAACACCCTCACACAGCTCCACAGTCGCCAAGAGGAATCAGCACATACAAAGCTTAACCAACCACGCGCTCAAGTAACCGATCTTACAACACGCCTCCTTTCTGCCGAAGGACAATACTTAGATCTAAAGGTAACACACGATGCACTACTCGAATCCTACGAGCATGTGCAAGTGGCGTTTGATGAGCTACAAGCAACCCATCGGCAGTGCATGAAGCCTCCACAACCGAAGCCAGCAGACAAAGAGGCAAAGGATGATGATGATGATGATGCAGACGACAACAATGATGAGGATTTTTACTCCTCAGCTAACTCCAATAATAGCACCTCCTCAGACGACCAACCTGACGACCCAGTCAATGCTGGGGAGGACACAAGCCGAGGAGCTGCATCAAAACAACAAGATCACCATGACGGTGATAAAGATCCCAAATCCCTGACTCACATTGACAATGTTAATATGTCTTACGGGGATAAATTCCTTGACTACTCCGCACTGGGATCTCTGGGGGAATCTGCTAAAGAAGCAGCCTTTGCTGAGTTCCAACAATGTCTATTCGAAACCAGCACATGTCCACAACAAGAAACATTAGCTCACAATCTTTCCGCACCAGATCAACCGGTGCTCTTTCCCCCAGAACAAGAAGATTTATAAAGAGTTAGCTTGGATACAGATGAAGATCTGGAATCAACGTCTGACTCAAACAAAGACAAACATCTGCAACAATACATCGACAATCTAGAGCAGACTCCCTCCCTCCCTCCACAAGAGCTACCCCCGCCACGACCTCTACCGCACAAAATGCATGATCTTGATATGATAGCCATCCCTAATCTTGATGCTCAAGACATCTTAATCCTCAACACTATAGTAGGCGATACCAAAGATGGGGGCGACATCATCTACCAAAACATAAAGACTCAGCGAAAGCTGAAGCGCGAGAACTTCCGCTCCATCCTTCAACCGCAATCAACGGTGAAAATGGCAGTCTTCTGTGTCCTCCTCGCTAATTCTATAGAAACATACAGAAGCTTGCGGCGGAAGCAACCCGTTCTAAACACATCACTGACTCTAGCAATGAGCCTTATTTACAAAAAATTACAAAGCAAATCAATCGAATAGTTGGAAAGGGGAATTGTAAGCAAGGCACGCTACATTATTGTGCCCTTCCAAGTCTCTGGACACTAGCTGCTTATGATTATGGACACCGCGGCCCAAGATGCTAAGGTGTACAACTTTTGTGTCACTGAA
The DNA here is from genome assembly GCA_963693085.1 of Alisma plantago-aquatica. Lineage (NCBI taxonomy): Eukaryota > Viridiplantae > Streptophyta > Magnoliopsida > Alismatales > Alismataceae > Alisma > Alisma plantago-aquatica. Next base: position 210,534,289 of record OY856409.1, read on the forward strand.
TTACGAGCAGGAATAATCAACTTAGCTGGAACAGAAGCCGAGGAGGCCAAATGCATCCCTTTCCGGCTCCTGAAGTTGATCTGGGCTGCTTGCCCGTCACTCCGCAATAATCGGAACCAACCTTGGTTCCAAATCATCAACCCCCAAGCTCAAACTCAAGAAGGTTCTAGGGATTGTGTTTTCTACATAGTACGACATATCCAAGCGCTCAATCAACAAATCCCTTTTACCGACCTGGCCACAGAAGACTTTCATTCTCTGCAAGGTCGCTACGCCATGGAGTTGATCTGTGATAGAAGGTTCTTTAAGGACCCAACTATGGCACCTACCAACGTTCCTCGCTATCTCTTCTCAGCCATCCAACGTCCTGCAAAATAACCATTCTGGCAAACAATAAAGGAGTTGGAGAAACAACTTCCCGCCAAGGCTCCCGAGAAGAATAAAATGGGACCCTTACTCTTTCGATCTGGCGGATTATGAAGGGGTTACTGAGTTACTAACTGGGGTGACCATCAACAGATCATCTTCACAAATGGTCCCCCTGTCTGCCATTTCACCAACTTTTCCCAATTTTGACCTCAGTGCTTGCAAACGTCTCTCTGACAATGAACTTCATCTCATCATGACAAGGCTTTACGCCGAGAAGGATGACCTCATTTTCATGTACGGTGACATTCTGGTCATGGCAGACGCGCTACGGGAAACTGTATAGCTAAAAGGGTCTCTCTCCGTAAACTTAATGGCCGCCTATCAATTTTTGCTCAGACAGAATCACCCTACAACCTATATGGCATCCCCCTACATGAAGGATGATTTATTAAAACTAAAGAACTTTGGCACAACTGAGGCACTCATCTCCTTCTTACAACATACGATCTTGAATTTTATCATTCTCCCCTTCCTTCATTCTGAACACTGGATGTTGTTGGCAAAAAACCTCCATGAAGGAACAACAATCATATACAACAGTTCCGATAGCCAGTACAATCCAGATCAACAACATTACGCTACAACACCAAGAACGCCTACGGAGGAGGTGGCGAAAGAGTGTGCCGATCAACTTCATGCCCTTCTCAGCGAGCACACACAGGCATATGGCAAAGAACACTTTCATCGCCCCGCTTTCGGACACAAGTGCCCACAGTAGCTCCGTGAGTCGAACGACTGTGGTTTCCACGTCCTCTACTGGATATACACCATCATAGTCCTTGGAAGACCAGTACAGCGCGTTAAGTGGAAAGTTTGCTGCAAATCTCCTTCGCACACATGGCGCAAATAAAGGACTAACGGAAGCCTGACGCCCTTGTCCTTGTACTTCTCAAACTATCACTTTGACACTCTGCGGACAGAGTGAGTGATAAGTTGGGGGAGAGTACACTGACAAGGGTGAGGTATCATTTTCAAAACCCTTCCCTCTCTACATTTTCTTTCAACCCTGTATAGATTTTTACAATTTTCTTCACACATTTATTTTTTGTTTTAAAAGCATTTTCCCTTTTAAAATAAACTTTGCACATAAAGAGGAACATCCCTTTTGGAACATAGTCACCCTCAGCTAACTTTAGAATCATATCAAGTCCTCAAAAGTAATAACAAGAATAGCACTCAGAGATATATTGGCGACTTAATAATGTTTCTCCACTACTAATTTCCATGCTTCTGTCTCACTTCTACATCTGACTCTCCACATGTCAATATCAAGGCAAAAATAAGCCAAGCTCTCATGGATGAGAGGGGCATCAGGCAACATCCAAATCAAGAAGTCTCGCAAGCGGATCATTCAAAAAAAGGGAAACCAAATAAGTGCATGTTGAAAAACCATAAGAACAGCTTTCCTCTCTTCAAATAAAAGAGGCTTGGCCTCCCAAAATAAATTCCCTAAACACCCCAAATCCTAAGCCTGTGAGTCTATGAATAAAAGCCAGAGTGCTGAATAAAATTATGAGAGTTGTGCCATAAATAAGGATCTATATAAAGAACCAATGAAGGTCTCACCCAGTCGGTACATTCAGCTGCCCTCACGAAGGCAGATGTGTCATGCCCGGTAGTGAAACCCTAAGGTATCTAAATATATGAAAGGCTTATAAAGTACTCACCCGACCGGTACATTCAGCTGCCCTCACGAAGGCAGTTGTGTCGTGACCGTTAGTGAAATCCTAAAAGCATAGACAACCCCTCTCCCACTTGAAGGGGGAGTTATACATCAAGCCTTTATCCAACCCTCATACCCACTCTAGCTTCCAATAGGTTTTTCATAGAGGTATAAAGCTGATTAGAGTCAACAACATGCACAGAATAAAAAGTGGTCCCAATGCAGGCTACGAGATACGGAAGAAACCTGAGAGCCAAGCAACTCTCAATACCTGAAAGAGTTAAAGCAAGCAATAAGACCTGATACGACCTTAGGAGAGCTAGGGTTTATAATTGAAATAAGAGTATGGAAATCTTAACTAAATAAAATCACCTCGCTATTACATGCCTCAGCTCTATCTAACTTGAGGACAAGCTAGACTCTAAATTAGGGGGGGGGGGTGATAACCTCCAATTTTGCGATGTTGTCTTAGTGCTTTTCTTCAATTTTCCACACTCTTTCTTAGATAAATTAGATAGAATCCTTAGTTATCCTCTTTTATTGCAAATATACTGTTAGATTAACTTTTCTCCTTTTTATTTACAGAAAAAGACACAAAAAAATCACAAAAGACTCAAACGGTCCCAAGACCGCATGGACTCACACGGTCCCAAGACCGCATGAAGCCAACCGGTCTCAAGACCGCATGGACTCACACGGTCCCAAGACCGCATGAAGCCAACCGGTTTCAAGACCGCATTGATTCACATGGTCCCAAGACCGCATGAAGCCAACTGGTCTCAAGACCGCATGAAGCCAACCGGTCTCAAGACCGCATGGACTCATACGGTCCCAAGACCACATGAAGCCAATCGATCCCAAGACCGCATGGACTCACACGGTCCCAAGACCGCATAAAGCCAACCGGTCCCAAGACCGCATGAAGCCAACCGGTCCCAAGACCGCATGGAGTTAAACGGTCCCAAGACCGCATCAGTCCAAACGATCTCAAGACCGCATGAGTCCAAATAGTCTCAGAGCCCAAACGGTCTCGGAGCCCAAACGGTCTCAGAGTCCAAACGGTCTCGGGGTCCAAATGGTCTCAGGACCCAAACGGTCTTCAAAACCATTTAGACCCAAAACTAACCAAACCATTTGGACCTCACTTAAGGCCTATAAATAAGACCCAAGGGGTCCTCCCAAAGCGTATCAAGTTTCAGACACCCAGAGGCTGCCTCTACTACTCCATGTGTAGTGGCGGTGAAAGTCGATCACATCCTAGTGATCCCCTATCATTGTTGACATCCTTAAATTCACTTATTTGCTTTACTTTACTTGCTCTTAGTTTAAAAGCAACCAAACCAACATTTTGATCTAAGTACCTACTATTAAGAGATTAAGTGAAATTCTAATGTTTTTCATCTTGTTGCTCCCAACAAGACCGTTGTCACATGGATTTGACCCTTAACTATACTACGATAAGACTTCCACGTATCTTAGCATACATGGGTGGAGTTCTCGATCTATTATAAGAAAGGCTAAACTTAAAGACTTACCATCTTTAGGATTTTTAGTGGTGCACGCAATTCCACGTGAGTGGTAGCTCCATCAAAAATTGGCACCGTTGTCGGGGAGAACGGAACGTTTTTATTTCATTTAGTATCTTGCTAGTTGGTTAGGGTTTTACACTTTCCTTTAATCATTAATCCATATCTTCTTAAGTTCATCATATCTTTGGCATCATCTACAAGGTGTGTTCTTTTCTCTACTCAGGTAGAAGACGCGTATGCAATCATCGCATAACATCAGATTCTCCCCTGATCTAGAGTACGACTCTGAGGTAGAGAGAAGCTTCCACTGCCGCAACAGACTTAACCGCCAAAGAGCCAGGCAAATGGCTGAAGATCAACGCCAAGCTGCACTAGTAATGGAAAGGGTCAATGCCGCCATAGAAGCTCAAAGACCACAACTCATCGCTGACACCCGTGCTCAAATTCAAGCGGAGATCCGAGCAGAAGAACAGGCCCGCATCTAAGCTGAAAATGAAGCAGCTAACCAAGCTACCCAGTTAGAGCTAAGAAACAAGCAATTGAGGGATTATGTTGTCCCTAAGAACTACGAAGACAATCATCTAGTTCGGCCTCCGATCATTAACATACCTAATTTTGAGATCTGGACACAATGGATTCAGATCATGCAGGGCATCTCATTCTCGGGAGGTTCTAGAGATGACTGTATGGATCACTTGAAGAGGTTCAAGGCACTTTTCTGACTGGTCCCACAGGCTGGAATTGCTTTTGACGCAATAATGCTACATCGTTTCCATTTCACTCTATCAGGAAGAGCTTTGAGCTGGTACAACTCGCTTGATAGGGAGCCAATAATCACCACATGGGCTCCCTTAGAAGAAAAGTTCCCAGAGAAGTTCTTCCCCCCTTCGTTAACTTACGAAATTAGGGGGCAGATTAACCACTTCGCCCAACTTCCTGGAGAATCACTCGCAGAAGCTTGGTAAAGGTTCAAAGAGCTTCTAAGAAAGTGTCCTCATCACGGTATCTCCCAAAATCAATTAATAGAAACACTCTATAGGGGAGTGAGTGATGACATCAAGCAATTTCTGGATTCCTCATCTGGAAGAAATTTTATGAGAAAGAACTACGAGGATGTTTGGAAAATCGTCACACTTAGAGCTGAGAATCAATCCAATTGGGGATGATCATCTAGCAAGGGAATCCTCAAAGTTTATAAAGCTGAGAAATCAATGGAAATGAAGGCTATTACTGAATCCTTAAAGACCATAGCTCATAAACATCAGGCTCTTGAAACTTCCCTTGGAGAATCCGATAAGAAGAAAAACCCTCAAATTCAACAGGTTAAAGCTGCCACAGGGACCTGTGAAGCCTGTCACGCATCCGATCACCCAACTCTGTCATGCGGTCTGCTTTACAATGTGATGATGGATATGCACCCACCACAACAGCAGTATGAACCAATCATTGAACAAATTGAAGAGCAAATGCCTGAACAAGTTAATTCCATTCACTCCATACCTGGACAAGTTTACTATAATCCTAATCAACCAAGAAACCACCCAGGTTTTTGTTGGGTTTTAAGGGAGACAGAGAAGGCAGCGGAAACAAAAAATTTCTCCCCAACCCATACCGAGGAAACGCGTCAACGTCTATATAATAGGAAAGGATGGTTTGCGGAATCATACCTTGTACCGAGGCTTGCTCAGTGACAATACCTCGCGCAATGCGCGGTCTTCAACTCCAGACTTCGACGGCGTCTGTGCAGCTCCTGGTCGCACCGGGACTGACAACTCCTACTCGAATCGGACTGTCGGATGACAGTTGTCCTCCTAAGCGGCAGTGTCCTCCCGCCTCTGTAGTAGTCCACACGGACCACCTGGAACTCCACTCTCCTTGTCCCACAAGAAAGTGGAAGGAGTCACACCCTCCTGTTGATGTACTAGTCGCCAACACGCTCTCCTGCCTCCTGTTGCAACTGTAGTTGTCCTTCCCTTGCTGCACCTCCCTTTTTGCGGGAAGCACTTGCTCGGGCTCTCTCACGGTTACCAAAACCAGAGAAAACGACAACTTGCATAGCAACTGGTTGCACTGAGCTATTCTTTGAGAAGCCCCCAATACCCCTATATATATAGAAGAGTCATGGGACAGGGTTCTCCATCCCGGGCAATGCGGGACTAATGCAGGAGTAGAAGGGTTCGAGAATTTTCCACAAAAAGCAACCGGTTCGCAACTTGAAATGATCGGTTCACAACTGAACCGATCGGTTCGGCCATTGAGCCGATCGGTTGGACTTGAGCCGATTGTTTGGGGCACTCCAACCGATCGGTTGGTGCCCTAAACCGATCGGTTCATGGTCCTAATCCGGATCAAAAAGACTTTCCTTGTTTCTTTCCCAATTGGTATCGAATACCAATATTATTCCCAATCGAATTGGGCAATTTGAAACGAAAGGAAAAATTCTTGCCGACATGACTTTCCCAACTGGTCGGTTGCACCAGTTGAGCCGATCGGTTCAACCCTTGAACCGGTCGTTTCAACCTGGGCATGAGCCGATCGGCCTGGACACTCCAGCCGACCGGTTCAGCAACCTCAGCCGACCGGTTCATCACATGAGCCAATCGGTTGGGAGCACATGTTGGGCAAAATCAGTCAAATGCGATTTCAATCAATCTGATACTCCAATCAATGCGTCCAACACCTTGAACCATACGATATTGAGCTATCGACTGATTGAGTGTTTAATTGAACTACTAAACTCCTTTAGTAATAAATCTAAACATTGCTTTGTGGACAAAACTCCTCTTCCAGGTTAAATCCTATGTGTGTGACCCTGCAGGTCCATTTCACGTTGGCAGTGAAAGTCCATAACACTTATGACTTCACGAGCAAAGAGCGGTGCCTAGTCACACATCAGTGCTACCCAAGTGAAAGTAGAAAGTTGGAGAACAACTTTCATCCTACAATCCGTGAATGGTGTTACAGCGAATGTATAATTCCTTTGTCACTGATATCCCAAATGAACTCGAGGCATGGAATAGTCATCCTGTCAACGTTCATTCACTTCCTTGATCTCAGAGTAGACTGGAAGAGATATGTATGACATCAATATCATATACTGATTCACACATGCGTGCACGCCTTTCTCAATCCTACTCATCAAGTGGCCATGGATATCAAACTCCCTCAGGAGGGACAAATCCCATATCTATCACTCACCCCTCAAAAGCCCCATGTGTCAAAGCCACCCAATCATCACCTTTATAACAACCCATGTTTCAGGACTGCGTTTGATGATGTCAAAGTGTGCCCAACGACATGTGTTGAGTGCAGTGATTTCAGGTCTAAGAATCACACTCACCACCATCACTGTGAGTACTGACTGTGACTACCATCACATGGTTCCATGTGTCAAACTCACGGTGGGTCTGTCCGGTACACTTGTTCTCTAACAAGTACCTATGTGTTTGGTTTGATATCTCTATATCATGACTAATGAGATTCTGTCATCAACCAACACCACAATCTAGTCTTGTGTGTCATTGTTGTCTATCTACCTTCCATAATGACATCCGACTAGGGACATAACAAGAATGTACAAACTCTTAACATCCGTATGATCTCATCGTTCAGGTCCTCAACCTGAAAGCATATGTCATTGAGTTCTGTCATTCTTTAGACATTCAATCTGTTCTATCACTATCTCATATGACTGAACCAGAATGAATTGGAAGCTCCCCTTTGATGTTTATCAAATCAATCTTAATGTATCCCATCAATCATCACATGATTGGCTCTCAGGGCATACATACCAACAGACTCCCACTTGCACTGCGAGCCAATCACCCTTGAATCATATTCATAGTGATCTTCAGACATGTCCCACATGTCATTGTGCTCTAGTGCCTACATAGTGAGTAATGGCAACATTTTGCCAAAGTCTGTACAAATTTCATGTCTCACATCTCTTCACTGTACGTCACACGTATGAGATGGAGTTGCCGTAATATGCGATCTAGTATTCCTTTGCTAACTTTTAGCCACATTGTATGATCAAGGATTCCAGACTTGTCATCAATGAGTGGAATATAAGTTCATCTTATGAACTTTCAGATCCATACAATATCTACTACAGTTCTCTAACATATAGATACTCGACATTTCCCTTTTCAATGGCTTTATTGGAACACTTCCAATTATCAACAAACATTCACTTTTATACATCTCATGTATATATATTGCGATTAATTTTCTGTCCTTTCGGAAGTTCGCATCAATGTAACCTTTTACATCGAACTCTTCTCCATAGAACTAGTGCTTCACAAGCACTTATCAAGTTCTCATGGTATTCCAGTAACACTTACTGGAAGCAGACAGACATCCACTCGTCATGTTACACATACGAGTTATCAGGATGAGCATATCATATTGCCATGTCCTACATACAAGATAATGAATGCATTTTATTCTTTCCATGTCATACATGCAAGATAATGGGATGATTACATACATGATAGATCCATATCTTATTCTTAGTGTACCCATTCTTCATAAGAATTGGACACTTGGCCTTGGGATACTAATATCCATGTAACATGGACAAGTTTTCTCCCACTGAATCTGTGCATACTGAACACTTTAGTACAGATTGCCAATGTATGCTTTCTCTTTCAGGTCAAGAGATTTTCGAGAACTATCTCTATAGATCTCTATTCCTATCACATAGGAAACATCTCTATCTTCCTTAAAGATAATTTCCACTTTTGGATTTCCATTCTAGAACAATTCCATTTCACATCAATATGTGGAATGTGAACACGCTCCCACTAAATCACAGATCCCTTCTTTATCTTTGACATATCAGTCAAACCCTTTGACTATATCATCAAAATAAAGATCCAATTTTGAGTTGCTTGTACTCAATCAATCACATTGATTAGTCCATTGTAACTTATAGACTTCATTTGCATTAGTGGATTCATAAACCTTATAGGTTGTGTCACGTACACATCCTGGTTTTATTCCTCATAGGAATGCGGTTTTAGTATCCATATGCCAAATATCTTAGCCATTAAGTTGCAATCAACAAGCATCATCCTTCTCAAAATGTTATCCATGTGTCTTAACACTTAAGACTCATCTGCACTTATGGATATGATCCAATGAGTGCTACCATCAAGGTCATACCTTATGGTTCACATGGAAGTCATTTAGGATGTAATGGTTTTAAACCATAACTCAAGATTCGGTTCCTCATATTCATCTTGATAATTGACTCATCACATGAACAACTGATCACATAGATAATTGAGGTGTATCTGTTAAAGATATAAGAACTCACAACCCTTGTGATTCTTAATTTCTTTTATTAGTGTGGGGTATTCTTTTATTCAGAAGAATTCAGTTATTTGATAATCATTCTCTAACTCCTTAGAGTATGATTCCTTCTTGATTCAGACATCACCATGCCTTAATCATGAGTTTACTATGATACACTATCATAATTACTCATAAGGATCTCAAACATTTGGTCCAAGTATTTCATTCATTGATCTCATCAAGAATTAATACTTTACCAAATTTGTACTTCATTTATGATAATCTTGAACACTTCAAGATATTCATATTGGTATTTCTCTAAACACCATTTGAAGTATTAGCATGTATTCCAATAGGTATGTAAATACATCACATGTATTATGCCTAATAGGATAATCACTCTCCCACTACATTAGTGAAGATTGATTAATCATGTCCAAGATATTCATGTCCCTTACTGGTTCTCTAACCAAAAGAGTCTAGCTTTATCCATCACATGGAAACTAGAAATGAATTTCTCATGATTAATGCTAATTAAATTGTTTGAGTTATCTATAACTTTTAGGTATCGTCTAATCTTATGCATATCAAATATCACAATATAAATAAGGCATTGCCACAAAGATCATATCTTTAAGATTAAAAACACAACTTTATTAATTGCCATCATTGTCATACAATATGCAAAAAATAAAGTGTTTCTATCTATTGGCAAGTATGAAATAGCAGTTCATAACTGTATTACATGCCTTGTTGGCTGAAAATAAACTAAAGTATTCCTATCTATTAAAGGCAACACTTGCCCCAAGTAAGAATGTTTTACACTTTACATCTTGATATCATATATCTCAAAAGTGTTACAAGTTTACTTTCATGACACCTTTAAGTAGAGGTTTCAGTCGCCTCCTTCTTCTTTTGTTCTTCCAGGTAGAGAGGACAATTCCTTTTCCAATGTCCTGGCTTTTGACAATGGTGGAAATTTCCTTTCTTGGTCACGCCTCCCTTGGCCTTGAGAGCTGAAGATGGCTTGGACTCCTGGCTAGCTTCAGAACCTTTCTTAGCTTTGCCCTTGCCCTTGCGCTTGGACTTGCCTTTCTTGCTCGTGATCACCATCACGGACTTAGGCTTGTCCTTCTTCATCTGTAACTCGGCTGTCCTCAACATGCCCAACAACTCTGACAGTGGCCTATCAAAGTTGTTCATGTTGTAGTTCATCACAAACTGACTGTAAGATTCTGGCAACGATTGCAGTATCACGTCAGTAGCCAACTCTTGGCTCAGTGGAAATCCCAGTCTCTGCAGGTTCTCCACATACCCAATCATCTTGAGTGTGTGAGGACCAACTGGATCTCCTTCTGTCATGACGCACTTGAACAATGCCCTAGAAACATTGTACCTCTCTTGCCGTGCCTGATCTTCATACATGTTCCTGAGATGCAGAATCATCTCTATGACACCCATGTTCTCATGTTGCCTATGCAACTCATGGTTCATTGAACATAGCATCAAGCACTTTGCATCAATGGCATCATCAGAATGCTACTTGTAAGCATCCCTTTCTGTCCTTGGTGCATTAGGAGCGGGTTCCTCTAGAATTGGAGTATCCAGGACATAGAGCTTACGCTCTTGAGTGAGAAAAATTCTCAATGTTCGATACCAGTCGTGGAAGTTTGTCCCATTTAGCTTGTCCTTGTCAAGGACCGATCGCAAAGAAAAGTTGTTGTTGTTTGTTGCCATTTGAACTACAAAAAGGAAAATATGCAATTTTAGTCCAAAACTCATTTTTGACTTATTTGATTGATTTGAAAGTTTGACGATATAATTAGGCCTTTAATTAAATATCGCTCCCACTATTTTACTTCAAATTGATAGCCCTCACCATCAATTCGGAAGATTGCAGCGTACAACCTTCTAGTGGGCAAGATCCTGAAATCCTCTAAGTCATGGACCAGCTTGGGCTGTCACCCACAACATAGATCTCTCAGGTAGGCAACTTTTGCCAATTGCATCATATGCAACTCTTGATAAGATGTCATCTACAACTCCTTGCAATGATCATCTCCATGCCTCAAGGCACTAGATCCTATCTAGGTCACCTTATTAAGTCCAACCCAAAGCAAACACGATGAATATGCACCCTGCTTGGGCAGACCCACACATTCATCCTTCACGCTTCCACGAGATAGACGGTGCACCACGCTTGGGCGTGCCCACACTTGGTCGATCAAGCTTTTCACGTGTGTCACATTTGGAAGGCATCTAAAACTTAATATTTAATGAGGGATTTTGTTTTATATACATATACATATCCAATCACCACAATACATAGTACGTATCATATACATGCTATATCCCACAGAAAACATTCACAAACGATAAAGAGCGATGATTATGGCCATCCTAATGTGATTCCTCGAGCCAAGAGGAATCACGGTCATCTAGGTCTACATCACATGCAACCTGTACAAGATGAACTTCTGTGCCTTGCCTTCCGAGTTGATCAACTCATCACATGAATGATCTGTACTCTCCAGCCGGTCGTCTGGGTGCCACCAGTTGATCGGTTAGCTCCTCCAACTGATCGGTTCGCCTGGTCGTCGTGCATATCATCATGTCCGCCACCCGCTCGTCTCGCTCCTCGAACCGGTCATCAACCAATCGGTTCACTCCTTGAACCGACCGTCTGGAACGTCAACCGATCGGTTCACTCCTTGAACCGATCGTCTGAGCAGTCGTCTTGATGTCCGCCGGTCTTTGACATAACAGGAAATAAAAAAATCTATCCTATTTATTACATTGCTTTAAAAAGGGAAACCCCGAGTTAAATTCGGGGGGAGCAAAGGTAGGAAAGAATCTCGAATTATTTCGAGTTACATCAGGAATAAGAGAGGGAAGATCGGTGCGCAGACCGAGATACAAGAAACCACAAACAACCATACACAGATAGGGGTTTATAGGCCATAATCATGCTACACACATCCACCACAAAACTCGTTTAAGGGCGACGCGTATCGAGTGCATTAATAATACATATCATATATGTAATTAGGGATTTGTGGATTTAGGATTGGACATGCATAAAGCCGATATTATTTGCATCGTATGCAATAATTAAAGGCGACAAACCAAAATCGATCATATCGATATTCCTAAAATATAGAACAGCTAACGTGGCTCTGATACCACTGTTGGGTTTTAAGGGAGACAGAGAAGGCAGCGGAAACAAAAAATTTCTCCCCAACCCATACCGAGGAAACGCGTCAACGTCTATATAATAGGAAAGGATGGTTTGCGGAATCATACCTTGTCCCGAGGCTTGCTCGGCGACAATACCTCGCGCAATGCGCGGTCTTCAACTCCGGACTTCGACGGCGTCTGTGCAGCTCCTGGTCACACCGGGACTGACAACTCCTACTCGAACCGAACTGTCGGATGACAGTTGTCCTCCTAAGCGGCAGTGTCCTCCCGCCTCTGTAGTAGTCCACACGGACCACCTGGAACTCCACTCTTCTTGTCCCACAAGGAAGTGGAAGGAGTCGCACCCTCCTGTTGACGTACTAGTCACCAACACGCTCTCCTGCCTCCTGTTGCAACTGTAGTTGTCCTTCCCTTGCTGCACCTCCCTTTTTGTGGGAAGCACTTGCTCGGGCTCTCTCACGGTTACCAAAACCAGAGAGAACGACAACTTGCAGAGCAACTGGTTGCACTGAGCTGTTCTTTGAGAAGCCCCCAATACCCCTATATATAGGAGAGTCATGGGATAGGGTTCTCCATCCCGGGCAATGCGGGACTAATGCAGGAGTAGAAGGGTTCGAGAATTTTCCACAAAAAGCAACCGGTTCGCAACTTGAAATGATCGGTTCACAACTGAACCGATCGGTTCGGCCATTGAGCTGATCGGTTGGACCTGAGCCGATCGTTTGGGGCACTCCAACCGATCGGTTGGTGCCCTGAACCGATCGGTTCATGGTCCTAATCTGGCTCAAAAAGACTTTCCTTGTTTCTTTCCCAATTGGTATCGAATACCAATATTATTCCCAATCGAATTGGGCAATTTGAAACGAAAGGAAAAATTCTTAACGACATGACTTTCCCAACTGGTCGGTTGCACCAGTTGAGCCGATCGGTTCAACCCTTGAACCGATCATTTCAACTTGGGCATGAGCCGATCGGCCTGGACACTCCAGCCGACCGGTTCAGCAACCTCATCCGACCGGTTCATCACATGAGCCGATCGGTTGGGAGCACAGGTTGGGCAAAATCAGTCAAATGCGATTTCAATCAATCTGATACTCCAATCAATGTGTCCAACACCTTGAACCATACGATATTGAGCTATCGACTGATTGAGTGTTTAATTGAACTACTAAACTCCTTTAGTAATCTATCTAAACATTGCTTTGTGGACAAAACTCCTCTTCCAGGTTAAATCCTATGTGTGTGACCCTGCAGGTCCATTTCACGTTGGCAGTGAAAGTCCATAACACTTATGACTTCACGAGCAAAGAGCGGTGCCTAGTCACACATCAGTGCTACCCAAGTGAAAGTAGAAAGTTGGAGAACAACTTTCATCCTACAATCCGTGAATGGTGTTACAGCGAATGTATAATTCCTTTGTCACTGATTTCCCGAATGAACTCGAGGCATGGAACAGTCATCCTATCAACGTTCATTCACTTCCTTGATCTCAGAGTAGACTGGAAGAGATATGTATGACATCAATATCATATACTGATTCACACATGCGTGCACGCCTTTCTCAATCCTACTCATCAAGTGGCGATGGATATCAAACTCCCTCAGGAGGGACAAATCCCATATCTATCACTCACCCCTCAAAAGCCCCATGTGTCAAAGCCACCCAATCATCACCTTTATAACAACCCATGTTTCAGGACTGCGTTTGATGATGTCAAAGTGTGCCCAACGACATGTGTTGAGTGCAGTGATTTTAGGTCTAAGAATCACACTCACCACCATCACTGTGAGTACTAACTGTGACTACCATCTCATGGTTCCATGTGTCAAACTCACGGTGGGTCTGTCCGGTACACTTGTTCTCTAACAAGTACCTATGTGTTTGGTTTGATATCTCTATATCATGACTAATGAGATTCTGTCATCAACCAACACCACAATCTAGTCTTGTGTGTCATTGTTGTCTATCTACCTTCCACAATGACATCCGACTAGGGACATAACAAGAATGTACAAACTCTTAGCATCCGTATGATCTCATCGTTCAGGTCCTCAACCTGAAAGCATACGTCATTGAGTTCTGTCATTCTTTAGACATTCAATCTGTTCTATCACTATCTCATATGACTGAACCAGAATGAATTGGAAGCTCGCCTTTGATGTTTATCAAATCAATCTTAATGTATCCCATCAATCATCACATGATTGGCTCTCAGGGCATACATACCAACAGTTTTCAATACAGGAACCCTACAGGGACTGCCAACCCGTAACACCAGACACAAGGCGGATCCTCCAATAGGTTGCCACCTGGATTCCAAACCAACTTTAATCAAAATCAAGGGAACCATAGAAATAACTTCCCAAGATCCAACTATCCTAGAAACCCCTCCGCCTACTATCAATATACCCATCCTCCTCTACACCCACAACTGCACACTCAGTTGCAGCAACCTCAGTTAGCACCGCCTCCACAACAACCACATCAAGGACAACAACAACTCGCTCAGAAAAATGCTCCCTCCCAGCCAGAGGACGAGATGACTTTGATAAGGCAGATGCTACAGTCCCAAAAAACCAAGCTCGCTAATCAGCAAGCTCAGCAGAAGGCGGTGGAGGCCCAACTAGCACAAATTGATGCGCAACTGAAGCCACCAGTATGCACTTTTGCAGGACAACCTAAGTCAAACCCTAGACACGACCAAAATAGACCTGAACAGTTGAATGTCATTACTACACGATCTGGACGTACCCTCCATGAAACTATGTGAATCTCTCTTGATGATGATGATACGCTTGTCCTTATGACAAATGCAAACTCGAACCTAGGAACTAAGAAGACCGCAGAGAACGCAAGAGGCGAAGAAAAAGAACAAGCTTCCAAAGAGCTAGAAATTCCGCAGTATAAACCAAGGATACCATACCCGAGAAGATTGAGAGAGACTAAAATGGACACTAGGTTCCAAAGATTTAAAGAGGTGATGAAGAAACTCTATATCGACATCCCGCTCCTCGATGCTCTCTCTGAAGTACCGGCTTGGGCTAAATATCTAAAAACTCTGTTATTAAGGAAATACATTACTAAAGAACAAGAAACTGTCAAACTAGCTCAAACCACCTCCGATATCATCCTTAATAAGATGCCAAAGAAAAAGAAGGACCCTGGTTCCTTCAGTATTTAGTGATGTATTGGAAATGCCTCAAGCAAAAAGGGATTAGCTGACTTAGGGGCTAGCATATCAATTATGCCCTACTCCATGTGTAAATGATTAGGGTTCACTGACTTGCTATCCATGACGATGACAATTCAGTTAGCTGACTCCACTATCACTGCACCTCTAGGAATTATCGAAGATATTCCAGTCTGAATAGGAAAAGATGCCTATGTCCCGTGCAATTTCCTCATTATGGATATCAAGGAGGATCTGAGATACCCAATAATATTTGGAAGACCTTTCCTTGCCACATCCAGGGCACTTATTGATGTTGAAGCTGGCAAGATCATCTTAAGACTGGGAAAAGAAGCAATTCAGTTCCGAGTTCTCAACAGCATGAAAGGTCTCAGCATTCAAGAGGAGGTTTTTCTCTTAGATGCAATCCACCAAATGTCCCAATTGGAAATATCTGAGCCATCCGATGAGTTGGAGAATGTTCTGACTAATCCAGAAGTCGAATTTTCAGCAAATGAATTGGTTCAACAATGTTTGCAACACTTAGAGAAAGCTGAAGAAGCGCCGACAGCCACCTTTGAGGAGCTCAAATCTGTCACCATTTTAGAAGAAACAGAAGAACCCAAGGCCCCCGAGATGAAGACTCTACCATCGTAACTTAAACACATCTTCTTGGACAAAGAAAAATTATGTCCAGTCATCATCAGTTCCACCCTAACAGAAAACCAGGAAGAAAGGCTTCTTGTTGAGCTGAAGAAACACAAGAAAGCCATTGGGTACAAAATAACTGACCTTACAAGCATAAACCCAGCCTTATGCATGCATAGACTGCCCATGGTCGAAGAATTCAATCCATCAAGAGAACACCATAGGAAGATGAACCCCAATCTAAAAGAAGTAGTTCGCCTTGAAGTTCTCAAACTACTGAAAGCTGGCATAATTTACCCAATCTCAGATTCCCAATGGGCCAGCCCCGTCCAAGTGGTCCCCAAAAATGGAGGAACCACTGTCGTGATAAATGACAAGAATGAGTTAGTACCGACCAGGACTGTGACAGGGTGGAGGATGTGTATCGACTACAGGAAACTAAAAAAATCAATGCGAAAAGATCACTACCCTCTGCCATTTCTCGACGAAGTCCTAGAATGCTTAGCCCATCAGAAATACTTCTGCTATCTAGATGGTTATTTCGGGTTCTACCAAATCCCTATACACTCGGAAGACCAAGAGAAAACTACCTTTACCTGCCCCTTTGGAACCTATGCTTTCAGAAGAATGCCATTCGGGTTGTGCAACACACCTGCTACATTCCAAAGGTGTATGTGTTGGGTTTTAGGGGAGACAGAGAAGGCAGCGGAAACAAAAATGTTCTCCCCAAACCCATACCGAGGAAATGCGTCAACGTCTATATAATAGGAAGGGATGGTTTGCGGAATCATACCTTGTCCCAAGGCTTGCTCGGCGACAATACCTCGCGCAATGCGCGGTCTTCAACTCCGGACTTCGACGGTGTCTGTGCAGCTCCTGGTCGCACCGGGACTGACAACTCCTACTCGAACCGGACTGTCGGATGACAGTTGTCCTCCTAAGCGGCAGTGTCCTCCCGCCTCTGTAGTAGTCCACACGGACCACCTGGAACTCCACTCTCCTTGTCCCACAAGGAAGTGGAAGGAGTCACACCCTCATGTTGACGTACTAGTCGCCAACACGCTCTCCTGCTTCCTGTTGCAACTGCAGTTGTCCTTCCCTTGCTGCACCTCCCTTTTGCGGGAAGCACTTGCTCGGGCTCTCTCACGGTTACCAAAACCAGAGAGAACGACAACTTGCAGAGCAACTGGTTGCACTCAGCTGTACTGTGAGAAGCCCCCAATACCCCTATATATATAGGAGGGTCATGGGACAGGGTTCTCCATCCCGAGCAATGCGGGACTAAAAGCAGGAGTAGAATGGTTCGAGAATTTTCCACAAAAAGCAACCGGTTCGCAACTTGAAATGATCGGTTCACAACTGAACCGATCGCTTCGGCCATTGAGACGATCGGTTGGACCTGAGCCGATCGTTTGGGTCACTCCAACCGATCGGTTGGTGCCCTGAACCGATCGGTTCATGGTCCTAATCCGGCTCAAAAAGACTTTCCTTGTTTCTTTCCCAATTGGTATCGAATACCAATATTATTCCCAATTGAATTGGGCAATTTGAAATGAAAGGAAAATCCTTGCCGACATGACTTTCCCAACTGGTCGGTTGCACCAGTTGAGCCGATCGGTTCAACTCTTGAACCGGTCGTTTCAACCTGGGCATGAGCCGATCGGCCTGGACACTCCAGCCGACCGGTTCAGCAACCTCAGCCGACCGGTTCATCACATGAACCGATCGGTTGGGAGCACAGGTTGAGCAAAATCAGTCAAATGTGATTTCAATCAATCCGATACTCCAATCAATGCGTCCAACACCTTGAACCATACGATATTGAGCTATCGACTGATTGAGTGTTTAATTGAACTACTAAACTCCTTTAGTAATCAATCTAAACATTGCTTTGTGGACAAAACTCCTCTTCCAGGTTAAATCCTATGTGTGTGACCCTGCAGGTCCATTTCACGTTGGCAGTGAAAGTCCATAACACTTATGACTTCACAAGCAAAGAGCGGTGCCTAGTCACACATCAGTGCTACCCAAGTGAAAGTAGAAAGTTGGAGAACATCTTTCATCCTACAATCTGTGAATGGTGTTACAGCGAATGTATAATTCCTTTGTCACTGATATCCCGAATGAACTCGAGGCATGGAACAGTCATCCTGTCAACGTTCATTCACTTCCTTGATCTCAGAGTAGACTGGAAGAGATATGTATGACATCAGTATCATATACTGATTCACACATGCGTGCACGCCTTTCTCAATCCTACTCATCAAGTGGCCATGGATATCAAACTCCCTCAGGAGGGACAAATCCCATATCTATCACTCACCCCTCAAAAGCCCCATGTGTCAAAGCCACCCAATCATCACCTTTATAACAACCCATGTTTCAGGACTGCGTTTGATGATGTCAAAGTGTGCCCAACGATATGTGTTGAGTGCAGTGATTTCAGGTCAAAGAATCACACTCACCACCATCACTGTGAGTACTGACTGTGACTACCATCTCATGGTTCCATGTGTCAAACTCACGGTGGGTCTGTCCGGTACACTTGTTCTCTAACAAGTACCTATGTGTTTGGTTTGATATCTCTATATCATGACTAATGAGATTCTGTCATCAACCAACACCACAATCTAGTCTTGTGTGTCATTGCTGTCTATCTACCTTCCACAATGACATCCGACTAGGGACATAACAAGAATGTACAAACTCTTAGCATCCGTATGATCTCATCGTTCAAGTCATGAACCTGAAGGCATACGTCATTGAGTATTGTCATTCTCTAGACATTCAATCTGTTCTATCACTATCTCATATGACTGAACCAGAAAGAATTGGAAGCTTGCCTTTTTTGTGTTTATCAAATTAATCTTAATGTATCCCACCAATCATCACATGATTGGCTCTCAGGGCATACATACCAACAGTATGTCTGCTATTTTTGCAGGATTAATGGAATCTATAATGGAGGTCTTCATGGATGATTTTTTCATTTACGGAGATTCCTTCGATAACTGTCTGCTCAACCTTGGACAAGTCTTACAACGATGCAAGGAGACGAACCTCATCCTGAATTGGGAAAAATGCCATTTTATGGTAACTGATGGTGTCGTCCTCAGACATAGAGTGAGTGACAGAGGGATTGAGGTCGACAAGGAAAAAATTGATGTTATCTCGAAGTTGTCACCACCAAAAGATATAAAAGGAGTAAGAGCATTCTTGGGTCATGCTGGGTTTTACAGAAGATTTATGAAAGATTTCTCAAAAATAGCAAAACCAATGACCCAACTTCTTACCAAAGACACCAAATTCAACTTTAATCGAGATTGCTTACAAAGTTTCTCAACTCTGAAAAATGCTTTAATCTCTGTACCCATACTAAGAGCCCCAGATTGGTCACAACCTTTTGAAATCATGTGTGACTCCAGCGATTATGCCATAGGGGCCGTGTCACACCCCAATTTCGCATCAACCACAAACCACGAATTAGGACGCGACAGGGTGGGATTATCACATAACCAACCAATCTTCACTTTTTAGAACAATTCAAGGCATTTAAATGATAATCAAGTTTAAGCTGTAAACAAGAACTAAACAAACTGCAGAAACTTCTCAGTTACACTGATAGAGATACAAGCAAGGTTTACGGCATAATACATTGATCAACATAAAGAAAGCATAACATTAATTTTCATCTGTATACACATTCTCTCTCTCACTCACACCTTGTCCCGAGGATCGAGGGGAATGGACTAAGAGACCTCTAACTAGACTAACTACAAACCTTTTATCAACTAAGCGTTAGGATGAAACGATCCTTCTGATCCTTGATGTTGTTACTGACCTGAAAATGTTTTGAGTAGAGGTATGAGCCTACTCGCTCAGTGAGTAACATTTCACTTAGCTATCACTAAACAACTCGTCAGGTTTATAAACTGAAAATAAACATATATGCAGTTCAAACGGGGCAGTTCCTTTGACATAACAAATATACAGATAATAACCACATTTCTAAGCATCAACAGATATTTCAAGTAAATAAACAGTTATATAAATTTACTGTGATCCTACATATTTACTTATTCATTTTTATTAATGCCCTAATCATATGCAGTGCACTCTGCATATAAAGATCCGCAACAAGTCCATGCTACGGTCCCACCGTACAAGACTTAGCGACACACCCGGGAAATGCTAAGTCTGACGCCAGCCCTGCTCTGCTACAGGACCCCTGGCTCTCCGGCCAGAACATAGGCTCTACAGCCTCAATGCACAACCACGTGTGCTCCCGACTCCTCCTTTAACCGGAGTACACCGGCGGAGAGTCACAGGGTTACCTTCGTGACACACGCACGAATGATGTTAGATAACCAAGTTTTCTTTTTGTTTTTCCCAGTGCCATCGTGACACACGCACGATTATTGTTAGACACTGCCTTTCTTTCTATCCTCGTGCCACCAGAATTACTCAACCGGTTGATGTTGGACACGAGTTTCACCCCTAAGTAACAGACCTTCCTTTAGGGGTTCTACGGTGTTAGGGCACTTAGGTCTATTAATTAACTAACAGATAAACAATTAAACAGAAATATCATATAGCAACTGTAAAACATAGAATTTCCTCTTTTTCATCATTTACATCACGCAATTCAAGTTCCAATGAACTTATCATACTGAAGTACATGTTACACTGTTCAGGAGTCATATCAACTGATACTAAAGCAAATAATCATTTAAAATGAGTTAAATAATGATTTCTAAATGAACTGCTACTCACCCACTTCGGTGTGTTCGTATACATCGAAAAACGTCCACAAACACGCCTAATTCTGCCCTTTACAGCAACGTGCACGCCGTGCACCTAGGCTGCACGCCGTGCACCTTCAGTGCACTTCTGTTCTACTTTTCTGCACCTTTGCACGCCGTGCAAACTGACTTGCACGCCGTGCAAACTGACCTGCACGCCGTGCAAACTGATTTGCACGCCATGCACCTGGGCTGAAACTCGTTCTGCTATCTGCAACTTTGCACGCCGTGCAAACTGACTTTGCACGCCGTGCACCTGCGCAGAAATGGAATTTCCCCTATATCAGCTATCTGCAATGTTGCACGCCGTGCAAAACGGATTTGCACGCCGTGCAACCTGCGCAGGGGCGGAAATTGCAGAATTAAAAGAGACGATTGGGGTCGATTCGGTGGACGATTCTTACCCGAATCACTCCTATAGCTTCGGATTGACCTAGCAAGCACTTGGCAAGCAGAAAGAACGGAGGGGGAAGCACCGTTCGCTCCCTAGACCATCTCCATGGTCGTCTTCTTCATGGCTGCAGGAGGAAGAAGAAGGTGAGGAAGAAGAAAATGATGCAGCCGGTTGGTTTGGCTGGAGCAGATGAAGAAATCGAAGGAGGACGGAGAAGGAAGGAGCTTGGTTGCCTAGCTTCTCCTCTAGCTTGCTCTTTCTCCCTTTCTCCTTCTCTGTTTCTCCCAAGCGGCAACCGAAGGAAATGAACTATCGTTCATTCCAAAGTCGGTTAAAAGAGTTAAAAAGGAAAACTGAAGGAAAAGATAAGGAAGGGCGCCCAGGGGGGCGGATGCAAATTGCCCAGAAACTTTCTGAAATTACACATAGGTCCCTGAACACTAAAAAGCTCATATCTTTTTACTCGTAGGTCGGTTTCACATGATTTCTTCGGCAACGGATTAAGCACAAACTTGCCCTCAATCTCAGGACAAGAGAACAAGCTAATGATACATTAACACTAGCTCAAAGCTCAAAACACTATTAACAAAAGCAAGTACTCATCTCAACATAACTAGCTCAATTATGCACTAACCAAGGTACTTACTGGTAAAACGAAACGTGGGTCATAACAATCTCCTTCCCTTATAAATATTTCGTCCCGAAATTCCTAAAAGAGAAAAGGAAACTTGTTACGCATTTCTGATTCAAGCTCCCACGTAGCTTCCTCTATATTGTGATTCCTCCACAAGACCTTCACTAAAGATAACTCACGGTTCTTAAGCTTTTTGATCCGGTGATCAACTATCTGCACTGGTCCTTCTACATAGGACACATCTGTTCTAAGCTGCGCCGGTTCTGGATCTACAATCTTTTCTGTACCGGGATGACACTTTTTCAGCATAGACACGTGGAAGACAACATGAAGATTTTCCAACTCAGGCGGCAAATCCAACCTGTAAGCTACAGGTCCAACCCTCTCAACAATAGGATATGGACCCATATACCTAGGGGTCAACTTACCCCTCTTGCCAAACCTCAGCACTCCCTTCCACGGTGAAACTTTCAAGTAAACCTCGTCACCAACGTTGAACTCAAGAGGTCGACGTCGTCTTTCTGCATAACTTTTCTATCTATCCTGAGCATCTTTTAACTGATCCCTGATCACAGATATCTTTTCTGTAGTTACATCAACTAGCTCAGGTCCAAGAATTTCTTTCTCACCCACCTCGTACCAACAAACTGGCGATCTACACTTCCTGCCATAAAGAGCTTCATATGGAGCCATTCCAAGACCAGAATGGTAACTGTTATTATATGAAAACTCCATTAGGCTTAAGTGTTCTTCCCAGTTGCCTCTAAACTGCAGCACGCATGCTCTCAGCATGTCTTCTAGGGTCTGAATGGTCCTCTCAGATTGACCATCTGTCTGTGGGTGAAACGCTGTACTGAACCTCAGCTTTGTGCCCAACGCATGATGTAACTGATTCCAAAACCTCGATGTAAACTTTGGATCTCTGTCAGAAACAATGGAAACTGGAATTCCATGTAATCTGATTACCTCATCCACATAAACTTTGGCTAACTTTGAAACGTCAAAGGTTGACTTGATAGGAAGAAAGTGAGCAGACTTAGTTAGTCTATCCACAATTACCCATATCGAGTCTGAACCCTTAGGCGTCCTGGGTAATCCTACCACAAAGTCCATCGTGATGTGTTCCCATTTCCATTCTGGTATAGGAAGCGACTGCAAAGTACCAACAGGTTTCTGATGCTGAGCCTTAACCTGCTGACACACCCCGCACCTAGCCACGTATTCAGCCACATCCTTTTTCATACCAGTCCACCAGTATAGCTCTTTGAGATTCCTGTACATCTTTGTGTTACCTGGATGCATAGCATACATAGAAGTATGCGCTTCCTCAAGAATCTGCTCTTTCAGCTCACTGTTTCCAGGTACACACAACCTATCATGAAGATACAACATGCCTTCATCAGAAAACCTGAACTCTGCTCTCTTGCCTTCTGACATATCCTGCATGATTTGCCACAACTCATCATCACTCTGCTGTAATTCCTTAATCTGATTATAGAAAGTAGGTCTGACTTGCATCTGAGCAATCAACCCACTTTGTCTAGTCACATCCAAGTCTAAGTTCAACCTTCGCATATCTACAAGCAAGTCTCTCTTGAAACATGCCATAGAAAATGCATTAACTGTTGAACTTGACTTTCTACTCAAGGCATCAGCTACAACATTTGCCTTACCCGGATGGTAATCGATTGTCACATCATAGTCTTTAATCAGCTCAAGCCATCTGCGCTGTCTCAAATTCAAGTCTTTCTGAGTGAAGATATATTTCAGACTTTTATGATCTGTAAACACCTGACATGTCTCACCATACAAGTAGTGACGCCATGTCTTAAGAGCATGAACTATAGCAGCTAATTCCAAATCATGGACCGGGTAATTCTCTTCATTCTTCTTAAGCTGTCTAGATGCGTAAGCCACAACTTTGCCTTCCTGCATCAGCACACAGCCCAAACCTCTCCTGGAAGCATCACAGAACACTGTATAGCCTTTTTCTGCTTCAGGCAAAACCAACACTGGTGCTGAAGTCAACCTTTTCTTCAAAATCTGAAAACTTCTCTCACAGTTATCAGACCAAACAAACGGTGCATCCTTCCTAGTCAAGCGTGTCAAAGGTGATGCTAACGCACTGAAGTTCTGTATGAACCTTCTGTAATAACCTGCTAATCCCAAGAAACTTCTGATCTCAGTAGGAGTCTTAGGCTGTTCCCACTGAAGTACAGAATCAACTTTCTTAGGGTCAACACTAACTCCACCTCTCGAGATAACATGTCCAAGAAATGCTACCTCGGCCAACCAAAACTCGCATTTGCTAAATTTAGCAAACAACTGGTGTTGTCTCAACAACTGCAACACTACTCTCAGGTGTTGCTCATGCTACTCATCGTCTCTGGAATAGATCAGAATATCATCTATAAAGACTACAATAAACTGATCTAGAAACGGTTTGAAAATCCGGTTCATCATATCCATAAAGGCTGCTGGGGCATTGGTCAGCCCAAACGACATGACCAAAAACTCATAATGCCCATACCTGGTTCTGAAAGCTGTTTTGGGAATATCAGAAGCCTTTATCCTAAGCTGATGATATCCATATCTCAAATCAATTTTAGAGAAGATCGTCGCTCCACGCAACTGATCAAACAGATCATCTATTCTCGGCAATGGATACTTGTTCTTTATAGTGATCTTGTTCAGTTGCCTGTAATCTATACAGAGACGCATGGTACCATCCTTTTTCTTAACAAACAGGACTGGAGCACCCCATGGTGAAGAACTGGGTCTAATGAAACCCTTATCTAGCAATTCCTGCAATTGCACCTTGAGTTCCTTCAACTCTGCAGGTGCCATTCTATAGGCTGGCAATGCTACTGGATGACTACCTGGATATATCTGAATTTCAAAATCCAAGTCTCTGACGGGAGGTAGGCCTGGCAAATCTTCTGGAAAAACATCAGAATACTCACAAACCACGGGCACATCATAAACACTGGCGGTGCTCTTCTCTGCTCTGGTGTCCACCACATGAGCAAGGAACGCTTCACATCCTTTCTGTAACATCTTATCAGCTACAGCAGCTGATATTATGCATGTAGGCAGAACTTTCCTGTCTCCAGTAAAGACACAAGAAAATTCCCCTAGTTGAAAGGTAGCTTCCTTCTTCCAACAATCGAGTTGCACTCGATATGCCTCAAGACAATTCATACCCAAGATGACTTGAAAGGTATTTACATCCAAAGGTATGAGATTAGCAGCAAAGGTGTAACCTCCAAAAGATAACAAGCATCTGGGACAGAACTCAGATAAAACCGTTGGTCTACCTAGTGGAACCCTCAACACTAACTCGTCTGCCAACTCCTGAGTTAACAGATTAAGTTCATCAACTAAAGAGCGTCGTATAAAAGAATGAGTAGCACCCGGATCTATCAAAACTAAAACTGGTATACTATTAAACAAAAGCATCTTTCCTGTAACAACTTGTGAAGAAAGTATACCTTCCTGAGGTGTCAAAGAGAAGAAACGTGCTGAAGCTCTCCCTCTGCCACGCTGTCCTTTCTGACCACTCCTGCCACTAGACACTCCACCACCTCTAGATCCAGAAGCCACAGAAGAACATGGAACATCATGGTATTGAGGTTGGAAAGCTTGCGATGCTGCTTGTCGAAGCTGAGGACATTCCTTTTTGAAATGTCCTATTTGTCCACAGATAAAACAACCTCGAGAATTTTCACCCCAACACTGACCAGTATGTGGCCTTCCGCATTTGTCACATGGTGGTATCTCTTGCCTCTGAGGACCTGTCACTGACATTGACGACCCAGAAGACTGTCCACTATCGGCACTGCCCCATCTTCCTGGGTTGTATCCTCCTCTGCCTCTAGAAGTAGTCACATCCTCAGATCTCTGCCTGCCGAAACAACCAAAACCACGCCCAAGTTTAGAAAAGAAACCTCTACCTCCACCTCTGTATCCACTACTGGATTGCCCTCTACTGAAGTCTGCAGATCTCTTCTTAGACTCAGGCACCTTATCAGCATTCACAGATTCTTCAACCTGTCTAGCAGCCTCGACAAACTCACCAAAGTTCTCTCTGTTCCTCCTACTAGTAGCAGAAACTGTATGCCGAATCTCTGGCCTTAGTCCTTCCTGGAACCTTCTGCATCTCTCTATGTTATCAGGAACAAGCTGTGGACAGAAGTTCGCTAACCGTGTGAAAAGCGCTTCATACTCAGTAACGGTCATGTTCCCCTGCTTGATATTCTGTAACTGCCTGATTTTCTCATTAAGAAAAGTGGGTGGATAGAATTTGAGATGAAACTCCTCAGAGAAATCCTGCCAGGAAAGCTCTGTACCTCTCCTCTTTTCTTCCACACCACGCCACCACAACTCTGCATCGCATGTCAAAAGGTAGACTGCATGATTAATCTTCTTCTCTTCTGGAAGCTCCATCAGACGAAAGACCTTCTCTATCTGTCTAAACCACTCATTAGCTTCGGCGGGATCTGTGGTGCCACTGAACTCTGTGCCACCAAGCTTCTTCACAAGCTCATAAGATCGCATCAGATCTTTACTGCTGGTAGAAGAAGATCCTCGCCTATCAGCCTTGTACTTTTCTTTGGTTTCCAGAAACATCCTGTACATCCGGGATGCTTCATCCACGTGGTCACCACCACCTGGACCCAAGTACAAAGGATCAGGGCCAACATGGCTCTCGGCCTGATCATCACGATCAAAGCCTCTTCCTGCCATCTACAATGATATAACAGAATATTTCCTGTTAGAAAACTACAGATAGAAGAAAGACACCTAAACCTTAATCCTATTGGTCTCTTATCGTCCCCTGACCTGGACTCTGAGTAACTATGTACTCAACCTAAGCTCTGATACCAAGAGTTGTCACACCCCAATTTCGCATCAACCACAAACCACGAATTAGGACGCGACAGGGTGGGATTATCACATAACCAACCAATCTTCACTTTTTAGAACAATTCAAGGCATTTAAATGATAATCAAGTTTAAGCTGTAAACAAGAACTAAACAAACTGCAGAAACTTCTCAGTTACACTGATAGAGATACAAGCAAGGTTTACGGCATAATACATTGATCAACATAAAGAAAGCATAACATCAATTTACATCTGTATACACATTCTCTCTCTCACTCACACCTTGTCCCGAGGATTGAGGGGAATGGACTAAGAGACCTCTAACTAGACTAACTACAAACCTTTTATCAACTAAGCGTTAGGATGAAACGATCCTTCTCATCCTTGATGCTGTTGCTGACCTAAAAATGTTTTGAGTAGATGTATGAGCCTACTCGCTCAGTGAATAACATTTCACTTAGCTATCACTAAACAACTCGTCAGGTTTATAAACTGAAAATAAACATATATGCAGTTCAAACGGGGCAGTTCCTTTGACATAACAAATATACAGATAATAACCACATTTCTAAGCATCAACAGATATTTCAAGTAAATAAACAGTTATATAAATTTACTGTGATCCTACATATTTACTTATTCATTTTTATTAATGCCCTAATCATATGCAGTGCACTCTGCATATAAAGATCCGCAAAAAGTCCATGCTACGGTCCCATCGTACAAGACTTAGCGACACACCCGGGAAATGCTAAGTCTGACGCCAGCCCTGCTCTGCTACAGGACCCCTGGCTCTCCGGCCAGAACATAGGCTCTACGGCCTCAATGCACAACCACGTGTGCTCCCGACTCCTCCTTTAACCGGAGTACACCGGCGGAGAGTCACAGGGTTACCTTCGTGACACACGCACGAATGATGTTAGATAACCAAGTTTTCTTTTTGTTTTTCCCAGTGACATCGTGACACACGCACGATTATTGTTAGACACTGCCTTTCTTTCTATCCTCGTGCCACCAGAATTACTCAACCGGTTGATGTTGGACACGAGTTTCACCCCTAAGTAACAGACCTTCCTTTAGGGGTTCTACGGTGTTAGGGCACTTAGGTCTATTAATTAACTAACAGATAAACAATTAAACAGAAATATCATATAGCAACTGTAAAACATAGAATTTCCTCTTTTTCATCATTTACATCACGCAATTCAAGTTCCAATGAACTTATCATACTGAAGTACATGTTACACTGTTCAGGAGTCATATCAACTGATACTGAAGCAAATAAGCATTTAAAATGAGTTAAATAATGATTTCTAAATGAACTGCTACTCACCCACTTCGGTGTGTTCGTATACATCGAAAAACGTCCACAAACACGCCTAATTCTGCCCTTTACAGCAACGTGCACGCCGTGCACCTTCAGTGCACTTATGTTCTACTTTCCTGCACCTTTGCACGCCATGCAAACTGACTTGCACGCCGTGCAAACTGACCTGCACGCCGTGCAAACTGATTTGCACACCGTGCACCTGGGCTGAAACTCGTTCTGCTATCTGCAACTTTGCACGCCGTGCACCTGCGCAGAAACGGAATTTCCCCTATATCAGCTATCTGCAATGTTGCACGCCGTGCAAAACGGATTTGCACGCCGTGCAACCTGTGCAGGGGCGGAAATTGTAGAATTAAAAGAGACGATTGGGGTTGATTCGGTGGACGATTCTTACCCGAATCACTCCTATAGCTTCGGATTGACCTAGCAAGCACTTGGCAAGCAGAAAGAACGGAGGGGGAAGCACCGTTCGCTCCCTAGACCATCTCCATGGTTGTCTTCTTCATGGCTGCAGGAGGAAGAAGAAGGTGAGGAAGAAGAAAATGATGCAGCCGGTTGGTTTGGCTGGAGCAGATGAAGAAATCGAAGGAGGACGGAGAAGGAAGGAGCTTGGTTGCCTAGCTTCTCCTCTAGCTTGCTCTTTCTCCCTTTCTCCTTCTCTGTTTCTCCCAAGCGGCAACCGAAGGAAATGAACTATCGTTCATTCCAAAGTTGGTTAAAAGAGTTAAAAAGGAAAACTGAAGGAAAAGATAAGGAAGGGCTCCCAGGGGGCCAGATGCAAATTGCCCAGAAACTTTCCGAAATTACACATAGGTCCCTACACACTAAAAAGCTCATATCTTTTTACTCGTAGGTCGGTTTCACATGATTTCTTCGGCAACGGATTAAGCACAAACTTGCCCTCAATCTCAGGACAAGAGAACAAGATAATGATACATTAACACTAGCTCAAAGCTCAAAACACTATTAACAAAAGCAAGTACTCATCTCAACATAACTAGCTCAATTATGCACTAACCAAGGTACTTACTGGTAAAACGAAACGTGGGTCATAACAGGTCGTATTAGGATAGAGAATCGACAAGAAACCTTATGTAATTTACTATGCATCTAAAACGCTCGATGAAGCACAGAAGAACTACACTACTACAGAAAAGGAGTTCTTAGCTGTCCTTTATGCGATCGAAAAATTCCGCTCCTACTTGATTGGAGCCAAGGTCATCATCTACACTGACCACTCCACCATATGATATCTAATTTAGAAGCAAGATGTAAAACCCAGACTTATCCACTGGGTGTTGATGCTTAAGGAATTCGATTTGAAAATCAAAGACAAAAGCGGAGTGGAAAACGTCATCGCCGATCATCTCAGTCGTATTGAAGTCGATGATGAAGAGAAAGTACATATCTGAGACTCCCTTCCAGATGACCAACTAATTAAAGTTACCAATGGATTTCCTTGGTATGCCAACATTGTTAATTATCTAGCTACAGGAATCATTCACCCTTCCGCCTCTCATCACGACAAAAGGAAATTCCTCCACGATGTAAAGCAATACTAATGGGATGAACCTTACCTTTTTCACCTATGCGCAGACAGACTTTTCCGTTGATGCTTACCCGAAGAAGAAATTACCCTTGTCTTAGAGAATTGCAATTCTAGTCCCACGGAGGGACACATGTGTGCGAAGAAAACCTCTATAAAAGTTCTGCAATCAGGTTTCTTTTGGCCAACCATAGCGAAAGACTCGCATGATTTTGTAAAATCTTGCAATAAATGTCAATTCTCTGGCAGCATATCTAAAAGGAATGAAATGTCCCTCAACATGTGGTAAGAGATCGAACTTTTTGACGTGTGGGGGATAGACTGCATGGGCCCCTTTCCTTCTTCATATGGTTTCTCCTACATTCTGGTCGTTGTGGACTATGTCTTGAAATGGGTCGAAGCTGTACCCACAGTGTCCAGTGATTCCAAACCAGTCATTAAGCTATTTAAAGATATCATTTTTCCCAGATTTGGTGTCCCCCGAACTGTCATATCCGATGGTGGGACCCACTTTCTGGAACAAAGCTTTGAAGCCCTCTTAAAGAAATATGGAGTTAACCATAAAGTTGCCATGCCTTACCATCCACAGACTAGTGGTCAGGTTCAGGTTTCAAACAGACAACTAAAGGCAATCCTAGAAAAAATAGTCAATAGACACCGCACTGACTGGTCCACCAAGCTTCCTGATGCCCTTTGGGCTTACCGAAAAGCTTATAAAACACCAACCGGGACAACCTCATTCCGTTTGGTATACGGGAAGTCATGTCACCTTCCAGTGGAACTGGAACACAAGGCTTGGTGGGCCATTAAACAACTTAATTTCAATTTTAAAAGTATCGGAGAAAACAAACAACTCCAACTGCAAGAGCTCGAGGAACTCCGAATGACCGCTTATCAAAGTGCCAGGACTTATAAAGAACAAACCAAAATGTGGCACGACGGTCATCTATAAAGGAAAGACATCACCATTGGTGACAAAGTACTCCTTTTCAACTCCAAGCTCAAATTGTTCCCCGGAAAACTCCGCACAAAGTGGTATGGGCCTTTCACCATCAAACATATATACCCGACTGGAGCTGTCATAATTATTGATGATAATGGAGGAGAAAGGACAGTCAATGGCCATCGACTAAAAAAATACTACACTCCAGTAGATAAAATGCTGAGACAAACTATCGAGATCAGAGACGCCATAAAATCATCATAACAACATCGAAACCTCGTTGAGCCAACGACGATAAACCCAGGTGCTACTTGGGAGGCAACCCAAGATCTGAGTTTCTTCTTTTATCTTCTGTTCCTTTAAGTTACCTTAGGGTTATCTTCTAAAAATATAAAAAGTTATATAACCAAAACAAAATATAAAAATATAAAAATAAAAATAACCTTAACCCTCCCAAACGGTCCTGAAACCGTTTGGAGCCAAACGGTCTTGAAACCGTTTGGACTCCAAACGGACCTGAAACCGTTTGGAGCCTAACGGTCCTGAAACCGTTTGGAGCCAAACGGTCCTGAAATCGTTTGGAGCCAAACGGTCCTGAAATCGTTTGGACTCCAAACGGTCGCTAAACCGTTTGACCTAGGAATTTTTTAAGGTCAACACCCGATTCATATAAATATAACCCCCCTCCTTCTTCTTTCTTTTGATTCCCGAACTTCCTTAAACCCTCAGTACATTGTTCCATCTCTGCTCCCGTTCCCGCGCAACTTGCAACGCCAGTTCTCTTCGCCGACCGCCCTTCCCGGTTCCGTATGTCCTCACGGTAGTTGCACCCCCATTACCGACACTCTCGCCGTCACCTTCCCCACCCACAGCAACAAGGTAGGCGCACCACCATCACCGACGCCTGCAAAGCCACCACGACTCCCTGTTCTATCAAACCATCGTCCTTTTTGCCTTCGCCATCATCTTTACCATTGTCGATGTCTTCGATGCCTCCGCGGCTTCTTTTTCTACCACTACCGACACCCTTATCTTCACTATCGTCACCGCCTTCACCATTGTCACCACCTTCACTTTACCACCACCGACCGCTCCCCAACATTTCACCTTCCAAACGGTCTCCAAACCGTTTGGAACCAAACGGTCTCCAAATCATTTGGAACCAACCAGTCTCCAAACCGTTTGGAACCAAACTGTCTCCCAACCATTTGGAACCAAACCGTTTGGAACCAAACCATTTGGAACCAAACCGTTTGGAACCAAACGGTCTCCAAACCGTTTGGAACCAAACGGTCTTCAACACCGTTTGGTCTTTTTCATCACTGTTTGTTTTCTATTAAAACATAAAAATACATAACTCATACATAATCAATTTTTATGCTAACACATGACTTTCCAATTTCAGAAATGCCTTCTCCAGCAAAACAACCAACTGGAACTGCTGACAACCCTCACTGGACAACAGAAGAGCTAATAGAGGACCGAGCCAGACTTCAAAAGATCGTAGATAACTACAACGTGACTGGAAAGGCCCCACCAAAGGTCAAGATCTTATCGATTCTGTGTGAAATTGACCGCATCAACAAATGCCTAGTTGGGGAGCCTGATGAAGAAGTGGAAGAAATTTCTTCCAGCGATGATGAAGGCTCTGAATACGAGCCACGCTCCGAGGAAAAATCCCCAACTGAAAAGTCTAAGGGGAAGCGAAAGGTCCAAGAAGCTGCAACCAAACAGAGGGAGGTAATGTTATCACTGCCGACCTTTTTCTCCTATGGTCCATTCTTCATGGAAAGCCGGTCAATATTGACCAACACATGATACAAAAATTCTCAGCCTACGCCATAGGGAAAGAAATTTGCATGGGTGGGCACATAACTTCAAAGAAAAAATATCTCAAGATGGATAGATTGCTTCCTCGATGCACGAAGATCAAGGGCGACATCCTTACCAACGAGAAGACCTTGAAGAATTCCTACATTATCAAGGAAAAGGATGCAAAATTACATTACATTTTCTGCCCAACAGTCCGATCTACCAGGACTCTGCTACCGCTCCTGGAGCTAGCAGATTACGACAAAGACAAACTTCTCTTCACTGACGAAGAGATAACCAAACTTCTAGCCTCTATCAAAGTATAAGAAAAGACAACCAAAGAGGGACAGACGGAGCTTAGCATAACTGCCCCGACAGCTAGGGTAACAAAAATACCAGTAAAACGACCATCCAAGGTATGTTTACAACCACCACAGCTGTCGGGGATGCCAACATCGAAGCTACAGTCGGAGACAGAACGCCCCCCTCTGAAGGAACCACTCACTACCTCTTCCATAGACTCATTCATCATGAGCTTACATGATGAGCTCACCACCACCACCCCCACCACACTCCCATACACCACCCTCCCACCATCCACCACCACCCCACCTCCCTCCACAACAATCCCTCCACCCCCATCCTCCACTTCCCCATCTTTCTCCCCGAGCACCCCCTTTTCCGCTCCAACACCCGGCTTCACATTCTCCGATCCCGTCTCCACCCTCTTTTCCTCAACTTTTTCACTCCCCCATATCTCACCCAGCCATTTACCGTTCACTTCATCCGCCACCACCCCGACACCACTGGTGACTCCATCTACGGTCACCATGCAGTTCGCGGGACCATCAACAGTGTCTCCTGTGCAAGGCACTACCACCCCGACCCCAGCCATTCCACCCTTCCGCATCTGGGGTCCCTTTTTCAAATATTGGTGAGGAATTCATACGTCAATTTGACGCCATCTGAAACCTCCTCACCGACCCTTCTAACATAATGCACTCTATTTTTTCTTATGTGCAGGGTATTTCTCAACAAGTCGCCAAGATCAACGAGCAGAATAGCGCCTTGCCAAGCATTCTTCAAAGTATTCAGCAACGACAAGTCGTCGTGGCCAAGCAAGTCGAGCACATCGATGACCACTACAAAAACTTACCCGAGCTGGTCCTTGGGGTAAAACGCCAGCAAGAAAGCTGGCCAAGCAAGTTGACAGGATCTCTATGCAGACTCAACCTCTGCCGGAGACCCTGCGCGAACTTAAATAGCAACAAACTACTTTAAGAACGCGCTTGGATGACATCGACAACACCCTCACACAGCTCCACAGTCGCCAAGAGGAATCAGCACATATAGAGCTTAACCAACTATGCGCTCAAGTAACCGATCTTACAACATGCCTCCTCTCTGCCGAAGGACGATACTCAGATCTAAAGGAAACACACGACACACTACTCGAATCCCACGAGAATGTGCAAGTGGCGTTTGATGAGCTACAAGCAACCCATCGGTAGTGTAAGAAGCCTCCACAACCGAAGCCAGCAGACAAAGAGGCAGACGACGATGATGATGCAAACGACAACAATGATGAGGATTTTGACTCCTCGGCTAACTCCAATAATAGCACCTCCTCAGACGACCAACCTGACGACCCAGTCAATGCTGGGGAGGACACAAGTCGAGGATTTGCGTCAAAACAACAAGATCACCATGACGGTGATAAAGATCCCAAATCCCCGACTCACATTGACAATGTTAATATGTCTTACGGGGATCAATTCCTTGACTACTCTGCAATGGGATCTCTGGGGGAATCTGCTAAAGAAGCAGTCTTTGCTGAGTTCCAACAATGTCTATTCAGAACCAGCACATGTCTACAACAAGAAACATTAGCTCACAATCTTTCCGCACCAGATCAACCGGTGCTCTTTCCCCCAGAACAAGAAGATTTAGAAAGAGTTATCTTGGATACATATGAAGATCTGGAATCAACTTCTGACTCAAACAAAGATGAAGATCTGCAACAATACATTGACAATCTAGAGCAGACTCCCTCCCTCCCTCCACAAGAGCTACCCCCGCCGCCACCTCTACCGCACAAAATGCATGATCTTGATATGATGGCCATCTCTACTCTCGATGCTCAAGACATCTTCATCCTCAACACTATAGTAGATGATGCCAAAGACGGGGGCAACATCATCTACCAAAACATAAAGACTCAGCGAAAGCTGACGCGCGAGGACTTCCGCTCCATCCTTCGACCGCAATCAATGGTGAAAACGGCAGTCTTTCGTGTCCTCCTCACTAATTCTATCGAAACATACAGAAGCTTGCGGCAGAAGCAACCCGTTCTAAACACATCACCGGCTCTAGCAATGAGCCTTATTTACAAAAAAATTACAAAGCAAATCAATCGAACGGTTGCAAAGGGGAATTGTAAGGAAGGCACACTACATTACCGTGCCCTTCCAAGTCTCTGGTCATTGGCTGCTTATGATTGTGGACACTGCGGCCCGAGACCCTAAGGTGTACAACTTTTGCACCACTGAACTACGAGCGGGAATAATCAACTTTGCTGGAACAGAAGCCGGGGAGACCAAATGCATCCCTTTCTGGCTCCTGAAGTTGATCTGGGTTGCTTGCCCGTCACTCCGCAATAATTGGAACCAACCTTGGTTCCAAATCATCAACCCCCAAGCTCAAACTCAAGAAGGTTCTAGGGATTGCGCTTTCTACGTAGTAGGTCATATCCAAGTGCTCAATCAACAAATCCCTTTTACCGACCTGGCCACAGAAGAATTTCAATCTCTGCGAGGTCGCTACGCCATGGAGTTGATCTGTGATACAAGGTTCTTTAAGGACCCAACTATGGCACCTACCGACATTCCTCACTATCTCTTCTCAGCCATCCAATGTCCTCCAAAACAACCATTCCGGCAAACAATAAAGGAGTTGGAGAAACAACTGCCCGCCAAGGCTCCCGAGAAGAAGAAATGGGACCCTTACTCTTTCGATCTAGTGGATGATGAAGGGGTTACTAAGTTACTAACTGGGGTGACCATCAATAGATCACCTTCACAAATGGTCCCCCAATCTGCCATTTCACCAAATTTTCCCAATTTTGACCTCAGTGCTTGCAAACGTCTCTCCGACAATGAACTTCATCTCATCATGTCAAGGCTTTACGCCGAGAAGGATGACCTCATTTTCATGTCCGGTGACATTCTGGTCATGGCAGACGCACTACGGGAAACTGTACAGCTAAAAGGGTCTCTCTCCGTAAACTTAATGGCCGCCTATCAATTTCTGCTCAGACAGAATCACCCTACAACCTATATGGCATCCCCCTACATGAAGGATGATTTATTAAAACTAAAGAACTTTGGCACAACTGAGGCACTCATCTCCATCTTAAAACATACTATCCCGAAGTTCATCTTGCTCCCCTTCCTTCATTCTGAACACTGGATGTTGTTGGCAACAAACCTCCATGAAGGCACAACAATCATATACAACAGTTCTGACAGCCAGTACAATCCAAATCAACAACATTACGCTACAACACCAAGAACGCCTACGGAGGAGGTGGCGAAAGAGTGCGCCGATCAACTTCATGCCCTTCTCAGCAAGCACACACGGGCATATGGCAAAGAACACTTTCATCGCCCCGCTTTTAGCCACAAGTGCCCACAGTAGCTCCGCGAGTCGAACGACTGTGGTTTCCACGTCCTCTACTGGATATACACCATCATAGTCCTTGGAAGACTAGTAGAGGACATGACAGATGTCGATTACCACGTGTTATGTGGAAAGTTTGCTGCTAATCTCCTTCGCACACATGGCGCAAATAAAGGACTAACGGAAGCCTGACGCCTTTGTCCTTGTACTTCTTTTCAATGTAATGATGGATATGCAACCACCACAGCAACAGTACGAACCGATCATCAAACAACCCGAAGATCAGATGCCCGAACAAGTTAATTCCATTCATTCCATACCAGGACAAGTTTACTATAATCCAAACCAACCAAGAAACCACCCCGGTTTTTAGTATGGGAATCCTGCAGGGACTGCTAACCCGCAACATCAAACACAAGGCGGGACCTCCAATAGGCTGCCACCTGGATTCCAAAACAACTTTAATCAAAATCAAGGGAACCTCAGAAATAACTTCCCAAGAATCAACTACCCTAGAAATCCTTCCGCCTACTATCAATATAACCATCCTCCTTTGCACCCGCAATTGCACCCTCAGTTTCAGTAACCACAACAACCTCAGTTAACACCACATCCGCAACAACCACATCAAAGTCAACAACAACTCACTCAGAAAAATGCCCCCTCCCAGCCAACAGACGAGATGACTATGATCAGGCAGATGTTATAGTCACAACAAACCATGCTTGCCAATCAGCAAGCTCAACAGAAGGCAGTGGAGGCTCAACTAGCACAAATTGCTGCCCAACTGAAACCACCAGCGGGAACCTTCGCAGGACAACCTGAGTCGAATCCTAGACATGACCAAAATAGACCAGAGCAATTGAATGTCGTCACTACAAGATCCCGTCGTGCCCTTCATGAAACTATTAGAATCACTCAAGATGATGATGATACACCTATTTTTTTTTTCAAATGCAAGCCCGAACCTAGGAACTGAGAAGTCCGTAGAAATCGCAAAACGCAAAGATAAAGAACAAGCTTCCAAAGAGTCATAAATTCCGCAATACAAACCTAGGATACCATACCCGGGAAGATTGAGAGAGACTAAAATGGACACTAGGTTCCAAAGATTTAAGGAGGCGATGAAGAAACTCTATATCGATATCCCGCTCCTTGATGCTCTCTCTAAAGTAACAGCTTGGGCTATGTATCTAAAAACTCTGCTATCAAGGAAATACATTACGGAAGAACAAGAAACAGTCAAACTGGCTCAGACCACCTCCGATATCATTCTCAACAAGATGCCCAAGAAAAAGAAGGACCCTGGTTCTTTTGGTATTCAGTGCTGTATTGGAAATGCCTCGAGCAAAAAGGGATTAGATGACTTAGGGGCTAGCATATCAATTATGCCCTATTCTATGTGTAAAAGATTAGGCTTCACTGACTTCTACCCACCACAATGACAATTCCGTTAGCTGATTCCACTATCGCTGCACATCTAGGAATTATTGAAGATATTCCGATCAGGATAGGCAGAGATGCCTATGTCCCATGCGATTTTGTCATTATGGACATAAAGGAGGATCTGAGGTACCCAATAATATTCGGCAGACCTTTCCTTGCCACAGCCAGGGCGCTTATTGATGTCGAAGCTGGCACGATCATCCTAAGACTGGGAAAAGAAGCAATTCAATTCCTAGTTCTCAACAGTATGAAAGGTCCCAACATTCAAGAGGAGGTTTTTCTCTTAGATGCAATACACCAAATGTCCCAATTGGAAATATATGAGCCATCTGATGAGTTGGAAAATGTTCTAACTAATCCATAAGTCGAATTTTCAGCAAATGAATTGGTCCAACAATGTTTGCAACACTTAGAGAAAGATGAAGAAGCGCCGACAGCCACCTTTGAGGAGCTAAAATCTGTCACCATTTTAGAAGCAACAGATGAACCAAAGGCCCCCCGAGATGAAGACTCTACCAATGGGACTTAAACACGTCTTCTTGGACAATGAAAAATTATGCCCAGTCATCATCAGTTCCATCCTGACAGAAAACCAGGAAGAAAGGCTTCTTGTTGAGCTGAAGAAACACAAGAAAGCCATTGGGTACAAAATAACCTACCTCACAGGTATAAACCCAGCTTTATGCATGCATAGACTGCCCATGGTTGAATAATTCAAGCCATCAAGAGAACACCAGAGGAAGCTGAACCCCAATCTAAAAGAAGTAGTTCACCTTGAAGTCCTTAAACTACTGAAAGCCGGCATAATTGACCCAATTTCAGATTCCCAATGGGTCAGCCCCATCCAAGTGGTCCCCAAAAAGGGAGGAACCACTGTCGTTCTAAATGACAAGAATGAGTTAGTACCGACAAGTACTTTGATGGGGTGGAGGTTGTGCATCGACTATAGGAAACTTAACAAATCAACGCGAAAAGATCACTACCCTCTGCCCTTTCTTGACGAAGTCCTAGAACGCTTCGCCCATCAAAAATTCTTCTGTTATCTAGATGGTTATTCCGGGTTCTACCAAATCCCTATACACCTGGAAGACTAAGAGAAAACTACCTTTACCTACCCCTTTGGGACCTATGCTTTCAGAAGAATGCCATTCGGGTTGTGCAACGCACCTGCTACATTCCAAAGGTGTATGTCCGCTATTTTTGTAGGATTAACAGAATCCATAATGAAAGTTTTCATGGATGACTTTTCCGTTTATGGAGATTCCTTCGATAACTATCTGCTCAACCTTGGACAAGTCTTACAATGATGCGAGGAAACGAACCTCATCCTGAATTGGGAAAAATGCCATTTTATGGTAACTGAAGGTGTCGTCCTCAGACATAGAGTGAGCAATAGAGGGATTGAGGCAGACAAGGCAAAAATCAACGTTATCTCAAAATTGTCTCCACCAAAAGACGTAAAAGAAGTATGCGCATTCATGGGTCATGTTGGGTTTTACAAAAGATTTATCAAAGATTTCTCAAAAATAGAAAAACTCATGACTTAACTTCTGACCAAAGACACCGAGTTCAATTTTAATCAAGAATGCTTACAAAGTTTTTCGACTCTGAAAAATGTTTTAATCACTGCACCCATACTAAGAGCCCCAGATTCGTCAAAACCTTTTGAAATCATGTGTGACACCAGTGATTATGCCATAGGGGTCGTGTTAGGGTAGAGAATCGACAAGAAACCTTATGTTATTTACTACGCATATAAAACGCTCGATGAAGCACAGAAGAACTACACCAACACAGAGAAGGAGTTCTTAGATATCATCTACGTGTTCGAGAAATACCGCTCCTACCTGATTGGAGCCAAGGTCATTGTCAACACGGACCACTCTGCCATACGATATCTAATCCAGAAGCAAGATGCAGACCCAGACTTATCCGCTGGGTGTTGATGCTTCAGGAATTTGATTTGGAAATCAAAGATAAAAGTGGAGTGGAAAACGTCGTCGCCGATCATCTCTGCCGTATTGAAGTTGAGGAAGAAGATAAAGTATGTATCAGAGATTCCCTTCCAGACGACCAACTGATGAAAGTTACCAATGGATTCCTCTGGTATGCAGACATTGTTAATTATCTGGCCACAGGAATCATTCACCCTTCCGCCTCTCATCACGATAAAAAGAAATTCCTCCACGATGTAAACAATACTATTGGGATGAACCTTACCTATTTCACCTATGCGCAGACGGACTTTTCCATCGCTGCTTACCTTAAGAAGAGATTACCCTTGTCTTAGAGCATTGCCATTCCAGCCCCAGTGGGGGCCACATGAGTGCGAAGAAAACTGCTACAAAAGTTCTGCAATCAGGTTTCTTTTGGCCAACCATAGCAAAAGATTCCCATGATTTTGTAAAATCTTGCAATAAATGTCAACTTTCTGGCAGCATATCTAAACAGAATGAAATGCCCCTCACCATGCGGAAAGAGATCAAACTTTTCGACGTGTGGGGGATAGACTACATGGGCCCCTTTTCTTCTTCATATGGGTTCTCCTACATTCTGGTTGCAGTAGATTATGTCTCGAAATGGGTCGAAGTTATACCCACAATGTCCAGCGATTTCAAACCTATCATTAAGATTTTTAAAGATATCATTTTTCCCAGATTTGGAGTCCCCCAAACTATCATATCCGACGGAGGGACCCTGATAACCTCCAATTTTGCGATGTTATCTTAGTGCTTTTCTTCAATTTTCCACACTCTTTCTTAGATAAATTAGATAGAATCCCTAGTTATCCTCTTTTATTGCAAATATATTGTTAGATTAACTTTTCTCCTTTTTACTTACAGAAAAAGACACAAAAAAATCACAAAATATTCAAACAGTCCCAAGACCGCATGGACTCACACGATCCCAAGACCGCATGAATCCAACTGGTCTCAAGACCGCATGGACTCACACGGTCCTAAGACCGCATGAAGCCAACCGGTCTCAAGACCGCATAGATTCACACGGTCCCAAGACCGCATGAAGCCAACCGATCTCAAGACTGCATGGACTCACATAGTCCCAAGACCGCATGAAGCCAACCAATCCCAAGACCGCATGGACTCACACGGTCCCAAGACCGCATGAAGCCAACCGGTCCCAAGACCGCATTGAGTCAAACGGTCCCAAGACCGCATGAGTCCAAACGATCTCAAGACCGCATGAGTCCAAACGGTCTCGGAGCCCAAACGGTCTCAGGGTCCAAACGGTCTCAGGACCCAAACGGTCTTGACCCAAAACTAACCAAATCGTTTGGACCTCACTTAAGGCCTATAAATAAGACCCAAGGGGTCCTCCCAAAGGGTATCAAGTTTCATACGCCCAGAGGCTTCCTCTACTACTCCATGTGTAGTGGCGGTGAAAGCCGATCACATCCTAGTGATCCCCTATCATTGTTGACATCCTTAAATTTACTTATTTGCTTTACTTTACTTGCTCTTAGTTTAAAAGCAACCAAACCAACCTTTTGATCTAAGTACCTACTATTAAGAGATTAAGTGAAATTCTAACATTTTTCATCTTGTTGCTCCCAACAAGACCGTTGTCCTGTGGATTCGACCCTTAAATATACTACGATAAGACTTCCACATATATTAGCATATGTCGGTGGAGTTCTCGATCTAGTATAAGCAAGGCTAAACTTAAAGACTTACCATCTTTATGATTTTTAGTGGTGCACGCAATTCCACGTGAGTGGTAGCTCCATCAAAAATCGGCGCTGTTGCCGGGGAGAACGGAACGTTTTTATTTCATTTAGTATCTTGCTAGTTGGTTAGGGTTTTACACTTTCCTTTAATCATTAATCCATATCTTCTTAAGTTCATCATATCTTTGGCATCATCTAAAAGGTGTGCTCTTTTCTCTACTCAGGTAGAAGACGTGTATGCAATCATCGCATAACCTCAGATTCTCCCCTGATCCAGAGTACGACTCTGAGGTAGAGAGAAGCTTCCACTACCGCAACAGACTTAACCGCCAAAGAGCCAGGAAAATGGCTGAAGATCAACGCCAAGATGCACTAGTAATGGAAAGGGTCAATGTTGCCATAGTAGCTCAAAGAGCACAACTCATCGCTGACACCCGTGCTCAGATTCAAGCAGAGATCTGAGCGGAAGAACAGGCCCGCATCCGAGCTGAAAACGAAGCAGCTAACCAAGTTGCCCAGTTAGAGCTAAGAAACAAGCAATTGAGGGATTATGTTGTCCCTAAGAACTACGAAGACAATCATCCAGTTCGGCCTCCGATCATTAACATACCTAAATTTGAGATCTGGACACAATGGATTCAGATCATGCAGGGCATCTCATTCTCGGGAGGTTCTGGAGATGACTGTATGGATCACTTGAAGAGGTTCAAGGCACTTTTCCGACTGGTCCCACTGGCCGGAGTTGCTTTCGACACAATAATGCTACATCTTTTCCATTTCACTCTATCAGGAAGAGCTTTGAGCTGGTACAACTTGATTGATAGGGAGCCAATAATCACCACATGGGCTCCCTTGGAAGAAAAGTTCCCAGAGAAGTTCTTCCCCCCTTCGTTAACTTACGAAATTAGGGGGCAGATTAACCACTTCGCGCAACTTCCTGGAGAATCACTCGTAGAAGCTTGGGAAAGGTTCAAAGAGCTTCTAAGAAAGTGTCCTCATCACGGTATCTCCCAAAATCAATTAATAGAAACACTCTATAGGGGAGTGAGTGATGACATCAAGAAATTTCTGGATTCCTCATCTGGAGGAAATTTTATGAGAAAGAACTACGAGGATGCTTGGAAAATCATCACACTTGGAGCTGAGAATCAATCCAATTGGGGACGATCATCTGGCAAGGGAATCCTAAAAGTTTATAAAGTTGAGGAATCAATGGAAATGAAGGCTATTGCTGAAGCCTTAAAGACCATAGCTCATAAACAGTAAGCTCTTGAAACTTTACTTGGAGAATTTGATAAGAAGAAAAACCCTCAAATTCAACAGGTTAAAGCTGCCACAGGGACCTATGAAGCCTGTCACGCATCCGATCACCCAACTTTGTCATGCGGTCTGCTTTACAATGTGATGATGGATATGCACCCACCACAACAGCAGTATGAACCAATCATTGAACAAATTGAAGATCAAATGCCCGAACAAGTTAATTCCATTCACTCCATACCTGGACAAGTTTACTATAATCCTAATCAACCAAGAAACCACCCACATTTTCAATATGGAAACCCTGCAGGGACTGCCAACCCACAACACCAGACACAAGGCGGATCCTCCAATAGGTTGCCACCTGGATTTCAAACCAACTTTAATCAAAATCAAGGGAACCAT
Source organism: Alisma plantago-aquatica (assembly GCA_963693085.1). Taxonomy (NCBI): domain Eukaryota; kingdom Viridiplantae; phylum Streptophyta; class Magnoliopsida; order Alismatales; family Alismataceae; genus Alisma; species Alisma plantago-aquatica. The sequence continues at coordinate 210,577,048 of OY856409.1, forward strand.
AGAAATAACTTCCCAAGATCCAACTATCCTAGAAACCCCTTTGCCTACTATCAATATACCCATCCTCCTCTACACCCACAACTGCACCCTCAGTTGCAGCAACCTCAGTTAGCACCGCCTCTGCAGCAACCACATCAAGGACAACAACAACTCACTCAGAAAAATGCTCCCTCCCAGCCAGCGGATGAGATGACTTTGATAAGGCAGATGCTACAGTCCCAACAAACCATGCTCGCTAATCAGCAAGCCCAGTAAAAGGCGGTGGAGGCCCAACTAGCACAAATTGATGTGCAACTAAAGCCACCAGCAGGCACTTTTGTAGGACAACCTGAGTCGAACCCTAGACACGACCAGAATAGACATGAACAGTTGAATGTCATTACTAAAAGATCTGGACGTACCCTCCACGAAACTACATGAATCGCTCTTGATGATGATGATATGCTTGTCCTTATGACAAATGCAAATCGGAACCTAGGAACTAAGAAGACCGCAGAGAATGCAAGAGGCGAAGAAAAAGAACAAGCTTCCAAAGAGCCAGAAATTCCACAGTATAAACCAAGGATACCATACCCGGGAAGATTGAGAGAGACTAAAATGGACACTAGGTTCCAAAGATTTAAAGAGGCGATGAAGAAACTCTATATCGACATCCCGCTCCTCGATGCTCTCTCTGAAGTATCGGCTTGGGATAAATATCTAAAAACTCTGTTATCAAGGAAATACATTACTCAAGAACAAGAAACCATCAAACTAGCTCAAACCACCTTCGATATCATCCTTAATAAGATGCCAATGAAAAATAAGGACCATGGTTCCTTCGGTATTTAGTGATGTATTGGAAATGCCTCAAGCAAAAAAGGATTAGCTGACTTAGGGGCTAGCATATAAATTATGCCCTACTCCATGTGTAAACGATTAGGGTTCACTGACTTTCTTCCCACGATGATGACAATTCAGTTAGATGACTCCACTATCACTACACCTCTAGGAATTATTGAAGATATTCCAGTCAGAATAGGCAAAGATGCCTCTGTCCCGCGCTATTTCGTCATTATGGATATCAAGGAGGATCTGAGATACCCAATAATATTTGGCAGACCTTTCCTTGCCACATCCAGGGTGCTTATTGATGTTGAAGCTGGCACGTTCATCTTAAGACTGGGAAAAGAAGCAATTCAATTCCGAGTTCTCAACAGCATGAAATGTCCCAGCATTCAAGAGGAGGTTTTTCTCTTATATGCAATCCACCAAATGTCCCAATTGGAAATATCCGAGCCATCCGATGAGTTGGAGACTCATTATGTGGCTCTGACATCTTAAGTATCTTCTTCTCCTGAGGAGTAGAAGACTCTATTAGATAAGGAAGGAATACTAAAGATAGACTCGACTTCCTATGTCCTATGCCTCTGTAGACTCGGCGAACCTAGAGCTCTGATACCACTTAATTGTGGGCTCCGATCTCCAAACCACGAATTAATCTCGATTTAAACATGTGCGGAAGCATTCGGTAAATAGCGGAAGACCAAAAATCACGAGAAATTAAAACTTTTTGAGACAAGAGCTTGAAACCACAAACCTTTTCTATAAAAAGGATTTAACTGTTTACATCACTAACAAAAACTTCTTGAGTGATTATATACAACATGATACAAAACTTCTCAAAAGTTCATACTCAAAACACTCCAGGACCTGAGAATACAGAGGACACATAGGACAAACTCTATACTACATCATGAAGCAGGTTGGATCTCCACCTGAGATAACTACTGCCCCGGATGCTGCTGGGATTGGTCACCTGAGTTCTTGTCCCTCCGTCTTCGACGACCACCTAAAAAGTAGAAGTCTACGGGGTGAGACAATTATACGTAATTGCCCCAGCGAGAGTTATAACTCTCCACTAGAAGCTTTATAAACAAAGCAGGGAATAACTAAAGCAATAATAGCCTTCAAGATATTCACTAGCAGTTTTAATGATAAGCAGAGTTCAATCAATATCAAAATATGAGAACCTCTATGTTGTTTAAAGTAACATCAATCAAATAATTCGTAGATAACTCTAACAGATATACTACGCTGTTGATTATGTTTTTAAGGGAGTGCAGGGATGCATCTCACCTCTTCGACTGTGCGGTGGGGAATGATGGACTACATGAATCTACATCAACTCCTCTCACCATTTCTCTTTTAGTGAAGGAATGACGGACTACACGAATCTACATCAATTCCTCTCACTAATTCTCTTAATCGGTTAGGTACATTCAGTATTCTTATCATCTTACAATAACACAGCTATATATGAGAATACTTAAAATGTAGCAGGCCTAACTTTTCACAATCATCAGTTATTTCATCTCAAGTCATCTGTCAAGCATGACTTTGATAACATTTATGGCTCTTACAGCCCATAAATTACAAAAGATGTCACTCACAGTGCATCAACAAGGGTTACTATTCATAAAGCTTAAGACATGCTTTCAATGAATATATCATGGCATTCCATACCTGGATATGCCCATTATCTTATAACAATTAATATGCAAAGCTCATTAGTATGACATGGCATTCCCTACCTGGATATGCCTATCATCTCATAACAACCTGCATGGTTCATTCAACAGACAATAGTAAACAATTCAACAATTAAGGATGCATTCTCAATTATGGTTTCACATGAGATTACCCTCAACTAGGGATTCACATGGAATCACCCTCAACTAGGGATTCACAAGGAATCACCCTCAACTAGGGTTAAAAACCCAAAAGTCCTGACAATAGGGGTTTATATACATGTTTAGGGTTTCATGATCTCTCTCTTCCTAAGGATCATACCCTTAAACACCACATGAATTATATTCAAATATGAATTCATGTTAACATCATCTCAAATTGATTAGGTCATATCAACCCTTTAATCAAGAGTATACAACTCTGCTTAACATAGTGTATCAGGTCATTGGTTCAGTAAGCAATTAGGGATTCATTCCTTAATTGGTACTAGTCCCTTAGATACTTATTAGGGTTCCAACCTTTGTACCTTATTTGTTTATCATTATTATTCACCATTGGGTCGATGGATCATTTATCATCTTGATTCTCAAGATATTCAATCACATTAGACCTCCTTTACATAAAGCACCCAAATGAATTAGAGTTTCCAATGTTGGTTCCTTCAACCATTGAATTCATGGAACCATTCATCAGTTGGACCTACCCTCATACTTCAATTGAGTTAAATAGGTGAACCTTCAACTGATTTGACCCTTAGTTAACCCTCAACTGGTCATTAACTAAGGTTTTATTCAATTGAATTAGGGATTACTATTCATTTTTCATGTCTTCACCCTAAACTTAGGGTTTACTATTCACTCCATGGTGAATTGTACTCATTACATCATCATGTAAGAGAAACATCATCATTAAGGCTCTTACTTAGGATTAAGATCCATTAGATATCATAATTAAGGTTTCCATGACCTCACATAGGTGGGTCATTCCCTAATCATGCACATTCATATGTATACGAAGTATCTTACTAGAGTTTCCTCCTAAAAAGGATACTTTCTCTCTCTAGGATACTTCCTCTCTCTAGAAATACTTCCTCTCTCCTCTCACTAGTAGATGGTGACAACACCACTCTAGATCAGGTTGAGATAAGTTTCCATTGGCTAGCATAAGCCGAAACATCAGCATCATGTGATTAGGGTTTGCTTAGAACAAGGTTTTACCCTTTTAGACCCCTCAAGGGTATTTTGGTAATTTGCCACATGATCACCATCATGGGTTAACTTACTAATCACATAGTCCCTTAATGACCTAGGTTACCATTAGGGTTGAATCCTTCTCAATTAGGGTTTCAAATCGGATGGTCATCAATATTCAACAATGTGAATCATTTCAAGGTTGAACCTATCAATTGACCTCCAATTGGGCTCAAACTTGGACCAAACGGTCTTGAGGTCGTTTGGATATCCTCCAAACGGTCTTGAGACCGTTTGCCCAAAGTTTGACCAAGAACCAAGTCGTTTGGACTAGGGTTGAACTCCAATTAGGTCTAAAATCAGTATTTGTATCAATTCATCAACTTATTGCAATTGGTCCTTCAAACCATTAGATTATCTCAACCCTAGACCTCCAAACGGTCTTGGGTTGTGCCCAAACGGTCTTGAGACCGTTTGGAGGAACCCCCAAACGGTCTTGAGACCGTTTGGGTCCTTCAACCCAAAACTCAACAAGATCTATACTTAGAAAACAGCAATTTGATTGTTTCACTAACCCACTGTAATTGGGCCCTCAATTGGTCAATTACCTTAACCCTAGACCTCCAAACGGTCTTGGGTTGACACCAAACGGTCTTGAGACCGTTTGGATGAGTTCCAAACGGTCTTGAGACCGTTTGACCATCCATCCTTTGGACTCTAGTGAAAATTCATCAAGGTTTGATCTATAGAGTTGATCATCACATCAATACTTAATTGCAATATGGTTTGGTGCCTTTGGACCTTCAATTGATCAACTATACTTGACCCCAGACCTCCAAACGGTCTTGGGGTGACCCCCAAACGGTCTTGAGACCGTTTGGGTGATTCCCAAACGGTCTTGAAACCGTTTGGGCTAAGCAACCCAAAATCTCAACTTAACTCATTGGAGATTCAGCACTAATTTCAATTAGGGTTTGCCTAATTGAATAGCCTTCAACTCATGATTCCTTGGGAGTTAATCCCTCAAATTCGGTGAGTCATTATATCACATCATTAGGAACAGTAATCCCAAACGGTCAACGCTTGGTCAACACACTCAAACGGTCTTGAGACCGTTTGCCCAAAAAGTTCAATTAAATCAGATTGAAAATCAGCACTTAATCCAATTAGGTTTCCCTAATTGATTAGGCTTCAACTCACGATTCCTTTGGAGTTAATCCCTCAAATTTGGAGGGTTATTAATAAACATAATTATGAACAGGAATACCAAACGGTCAACGCTTGGTCAACCATCTCAAACGGTCTTGAAACCGTTTGCTCAACCAGGTCAAGTTAATCAGGTTGAAAATCAGCACATAATTCAATTGGTTTTGCTAATTGATTTGCTCATAACTCACGATTCCTTTGGAGTTAACCTCTCAACTTTTGTGGGTGATTAACCTACATAATTATGAACAAGATTCCCAAACGGTCTTCGCTTGGTCAACGGGACCAAACGGTCTTGAAGACCGTTTTCCCTCAAATGACCCTGAAACCGTTTTCCCACCAAACGGTTTGAAACCGTTTTGAGCAATAGGTGGAGGTCGTTTGATAAAGTGAAAATCTGTGGATAAGCATAGGAATTAACGCCCTTATCTTCCACCTTAAGAACAGTAGCAGTTCTTCACGTTTTTTCTTGCAAGGATGCAAGGGAAGATAGGGAAGAAGAAGATCTATCAACTATATGCATAGAAAAGATGTATAATCAAAGCATAAAGTTTAGAGTTATAAAACCCGCCTAAATCTTGCTCCTTGAGCTCCAAGCTTTCGAGCTCCAAGCCTTTAATGGCGTCCTAGAAGCTCCACAGGTCGGCCAAGGTTAATCCTCCAAGGAAGGTTGAGAAAAGATGGCTAAAAAGATAGAATTAAGTAAGCTAGCCATGAATTTGCCCTTGAATCCGAATTCTAACCATGGAATTTGGGCAAGAAGGGGAATCCAAACCTACCTTGCACCCTTGGTCGTTTCTCCTGAGCTCCAGAGCAAGGCTTGGCCGTTTGAGAATGAGAGGGAGTGAATGAAACAGGAGCAAGGTCGTTTGCTCGTTTGCAAGGGAAAGAGCTTTTATAGTCTTTAGCCTATTTTCTATTACAAGGACCTTTCAAACTCAAAATTCACATCTAGGTCCCTCCTTGCTCAAGGGCACGTCCAGGCCCATCTAATCTTATGCAAATCTCAAGAAAACTCAAGATCTAAGGGTAAAGGAATCCAACCTTCAACTAGGGTACATACATGAAAGGGTTTTGTACCCATTTTAGGTGATTTCTATCACAAAGATCATTTTTCTCATCTGATTAGTGAATGATGTATCTCCTTCATCATTTCTACTCTAAATGATGACAAGAGTCATAAAAGATGTTCTAGATGGTGAAAATTACAAGTTGGACCCCTCAATTTGGGTAAATTGCACTTTACCCCAAATTAGGGTTTCTGAGCATGGGGATTGCTTCCACAGCTGCACCTTGGTGCTCAAGCTTGGGAAATCCCTCAAACTTTATCATAGACATCTTCATGATGTCTTAACATCAAAAGAACATCTTATCTTGTGAAATTTGCAAGTTCAACCCTTAAACTGGGTAATTTGCACATAGGTCCCTGCATACAACACAATGCTACAACTTTATACAAAAAGGAGCAAAATTGAAAGTAAATGTTCCTGAGGAACTTAATTTCATGCCAGGGAGTGTTCGCAAGTATAATAATTACATATTTAGGCAAAACTTCTAGGGTTAGTTCATAACCCAGGTCAGGGGTGTTACAAATCATAAACCCCTAACAAGGATTTCGTCCCCGAAATCTCAGACAAAAGGAGGAACAGAGTATTCATTAATCATGCCCTCAAGTCTCCACATATTATCTTAATATCATGGAGGTATCATGAATTCTTCCATTCCACACAAGGCTCTTTTCACTAATTCAACCTTATCAATGTTTATGCAGAGCATAAACCCCTAACATATGATGTCCATATTATTGGGAAGAAGAAGCATAAAAGAACATACTTCTATCATTACCCAAGAATATTTATCAAAAGGAACAACATATATATCATACAAGGATAATCTACTCAGTAATCCTTTACAACTCTATGTAATTGGGATAGTTCACATAGTTCTTCTTATTAATTGGAAATGCCACATAGCTTTTCCCTTTTTGATTGGGAATGACACATAGCTCTTCCATTTTTAATTGGGAATGACACATAGCTCTTCCCTTTTTGTTGGTTTGGGAATGACACATAGCTCTTCCCTTTTTGTCGGTTTGGGAATGACACATAGCTTTTCCCTTTTTGTTGGGGATGACACATAGCTTTCCCCTTATTAATTGGGAATGACACATAGCTTTTCCCTTTTTAATTGGGAATGACACATAGCTTTTCCCTTTTTGATTGGGAATGACACATAGCTTTTCCCTTTTTGTTGGGGATGACACATAGCTTTCCCCTTTGGGAATGACACATAGCTCTTCCCTTTGGGAATGACACATAGCTCTTCCCTTTGGTTGTTTGGGAATGACACATAGCTCTTCCCTTTGGATTAAATCATATTTCTTTCTTCATGATACTCATTAGATTGTATCAGAATGATTGCTTGATCAGGGCAATCAAAAAGATATCCATCTAGGAGTTTCCATACTCACTTTATCATCAATATCTGTATACCTGGCCAGGGTTTACAAATACTGAGATCAAGTAGTATGCACTTACATACTGTCTCATTCCTCACTTTTAATATCTTTATACACACAAGATTTTCCATTTCTATATTTCCTCCAGGCATCACTTATAAATCTCATCTTTTGACATACAGATAAGAGAGATTATTAAACATTTTAAGGAACATTGAGTGAGATATAAGTTCTCATCTCCTTTGTGTCCTTATAAAACTAGTCAAAATAATTTCAAAAACAACTATTTTCACGTTTTTAATCACATAGAAACATGAAAATGAAATATCAGAATGGCTTTATTTCCTCTGACCTGCTCGGGACGTCTGTCCACGTCCTCTATTGTCACTAGAAAACTGCCTCCTTTGTGATCCTTGCTGACTCTGCCCCTGAGGTTGGGTCATCATTGGATTCCTGTCTGGACAATCTTTTACCAGATGTCCCGGTTGTCTGCATTGATAACAGATTCTAGGTATAGCATAAGGTCGGTGAGGTCCAGACACCGATGTTGATGCTATGATGGAGGCCTTATTTGGAATATAACTAAGATCCCCATCCCTACTTGGAGACCACTCAGTCTGAGAACTAGTTCTGGATGGTGGAGGGTTAGGTGTAGAGGATCTAGACTTCTTAAAGTCCATAGATGAAGAACCCTGGAATTGTGGATATCTTTTCTGGGTTTGCCTCTTCTCAACCACAGATCTCTCTATCCTTCGGACTGATTCAACGAAGGTAGAGAATCTGTCTCGGTTCTCTAAGGCAGACGCTGGGGTAGACATGTCAGCATTCAAACCCCTCTCGAATCTCCTGATTCTCTCTTCTTCTGTGGCAGCCATGTGCGGACAAAACCGCAATAGCTCCATGAACTTAGCTTCATACTCGCTAATGTTCATCATACCCTGTCTTAGTCTCTCAAAATGAGATATTTTCTCATCTAGGAAGGTCTTCGGGAAATATCTTTGGACAAATTCCCATCGAAAGTCTTCCCATGAGATTTCTATTCCAGGTCTCTTCTGCTCTTCCATGGTCCACCAGTGACCAGCACTTCCTTTGAGAAGATAGACAGCATGTCTAACCTTCTCAGCTTCAGGGATGTTCAGGATCCTGAAAGCCTTCTCCAGCTCTGTCAACCACAGATCAGCATCTGCGGGGTCAGCAGTCCCATGGTATTCGGTAGCTCCAACACGACGTAGTCGCTCGAACGTCTTCCCAATACTTTGGCTCTCTAGTTGGACAGGTGCCCTAGGTGCAGGCATAGGCAACCTGTCGGTTATATGTGTTATGGCAGTCATAAACTGCCCAAACACAGTCGGGACTGCTAAATTACCCATATCAGCTGGGTCAAACTGGGGTGGCTCTCTAAGTTGTCCTGGTATAGGCTGTTCCACCTCTGGTACTCTTGCACCGCCTTGAGGTGCACTGGCACTATTTCCTTCCACATACTCATTATGTGGCTCTGACATCTTAAGTATCTTCTTCTCCTGAGGAGTAGAAGACTCTATTAGATAAGGAAGGAATACTAAAGATAGACTCGACTTCCTATGTCCTATGCCTCTGTAGACTCGGCGAACCTAGAGCTCTGATACCACTTAATTGTGGGCTCCGATCTCCAAACCATGAATTAATCTCGATTTAAACATGTGCGGAAGCATTCGGTAAACAGCGGAAGACCAAAAATCACGAGAAATTAAAACTTTTTGAGACAAGAGCTTGAAACCACAAACCTTTTCTATAAAAAGGATTTAACTGTTTACATCACTAACAAAAACTTCTTGAGTGATTATATACAACATGATACAAAACTTCTCAAAAGTTCATACTCAAAACACTCCAGGACCTGAGAATACAGAGGACACATAGGACAAACTCTATACTACATCATGAAGCAGGTTGGATCTCCACCTGAGATAACTACTGCCCCAGATGCTGCTGGGATTGGTCACCTGAGTTCTTGTCCCTCCGTCTTCGACGACCACCTAAAAAGTAGAAGTCTACGGGGTGAGACAATTATACGTAATTGCCCCAGCGAGAGTTATAACTCTCCACTAGAAGCTTTATAAACAAAGCAGGGAATAACTAAAGCAATAATAGCCTTCAAGATATTCACTAGCAGTTTTAATGATAAGCAGAGTTCAATCAATATCAAAATATGAGAACCTCTATGTTGTTTAAAGTAACATCAATCAAATAATTCGTAGATAACTCTAACAGATATACTACGCTGTTGATTATGTTTTTAAGGGAGTGCAAGGATGCATCTCACCTCTTCGACTGTGCGGTGGGGAATGATGGACTACATGAATCTACATCAACTCCTCTCACCATTTCTCTTTTAGTGAAGGAATGACGGACTACACGAATCTACATCAATTCCTCTCACTAATTCTCTTAATCGGTTAGGTACATTCAGTATTCTTATCATCTTACAATAACACAGCTATATATGAGAATACTTAAAATGTAGCAGGCCTAACTTTTCACAATCATCAGTTATTTCATCTCAAGTCATCTGTCAAGCATGACTTTGATAACATTTATGGCTCTTACAGCCCATAAATTACAAAAGATGTCACTCACAGTGCATCAACAAGGGTTACTATTCATAAAGCTTAAGACATGCTTTCAATGAATATATCATGGCATTCCATACCTGGATATGCCCATTATCTTATAACAATATGCAAAGCTCATTAGTATGACATGGCATTCCCTACCTGGATATGCCTATCATCTCATAACAACCTGCATGGTTCATTCAACAGACAATAGTAAACAATTCAACAATTAAGGATGCATTCTCAATTATGGTTTCACATGAGATTACCCTCAACTAGGGATTCACATGGAATCACCCTCAACTAGGGATTCACAAGGAATCACCCTCAACTAGGGTTAAAAACCCAAAAGTCCTGACAATAGGGGTTTATATACATGTTTAGGGTTTCATGATCTCTCTCTTCCTAAGGATCATACCCTTAAACACCACATGAATTATATTCAAATATGAATTCATGTTAACATCATCTCAAATTGATTAGGTCATATCAACCCTTTAATCAAGAGTATACAACTCTGCTTAACATAGTGTATCAGGTCATTGGTTCAGTAAGCAATTAGGGATTCATTCCTTAATTGGTACTAGTCCCTTAGATACTTATTAGGGTTCCAACCTTTGTACCTTATTTGTTTATCATTATTATTCACCATTGGGTCGATGGATCATTTATCATCTTGATTCTCAAGATATTCAATCACATTAGACCTCCTTTACATAAAGCACCCAAATGAATTAGAGTTTCCAATGTTGGTTCCTTCAACCATTGAATTCATGGAACCATTCATCAGTTGGACCTACCCTCATACTTCAATTGAGTTAAATAGGTCAACCTTCAACTGATTTGACCCTTAGTTAACCCTCAACTGGTCATTAACTAAGGTTTTATTCAATTGAATTAGGGATTACTATTCATTTTTCATGTCTTCACCCTAAACTTAGGGTTTACTATTCACTCCATGGTGAATTGTACTCATTACATCATCATGTAAGAGAAACATCATCATTAAGGCTCTTACTTAGGATTAAGATCCATTAGATATCATAATTAAGGTTTCCATGACCTCACATAGGTGGGTCATTCCCTAATCATGCACATTCATATGTATACGAAGTATCTTACTAGAGTTTCCTCCTAAAAAGGATACTTTCTCTCTCTAGGATACTTCCTCTCTCTAGAAATACTTCCTCTCTCCTCTCACTAGTAGATGGTGACAACACCACTCTAGATCAGGTTGAGATAAGTTTCCATTGGCTAGCATAAGCCGAAACATCAGCATCATGTGATTAGGGTTTGCTTAGAACAAGGTTTTACCCTTTTAGACCCCTCAAGGGTATTTTGGTAATTTGCCACATGATCACCATCATGGGTTAACTTACTAATCACATAGTCCCTTAATGACCTAGGTTACCATTAGGGTTGAATCCTTCTCAATTAGGGTTTCAAATCGGATGGTCATCAATATTCAACAATGTGAATCATTTCAAGGTTGAACCTATCAATTGACCTCCAATTGGGCTCAAACTTGGACCAAACGGTCTTGAGGTCGTTTGGATATCCTCCAAACGGTCTTGAGACCGTTTGCCCAAAGTTTGACCAAGAACCAAGTCGTTTGGACTAGGGTTGAACTCCAATTAGGTCTAAAATCAGTATTTGTATCAATTCATCAACTTATTGCAATTGGTCCTTCAAACCATTAGATTATCTCAACCCTAGACCTCCAAACGGTCTTGGGTTGTGCCCAAACGGTCTTGAGACCGTTTGGAGGAACCCCCAAACGGTCTTGAGACCGTTTGGGTCCTTCAACCCAAAACTCAACAAGATCTATACTTAGAAAACAGCAATTTGATTGTTTCACTAACCCACTGTAATTGGGCCCTCAATTGGTCAATTACCTTAACCCTAGACCTCCAAACGGTCTTGGGTTGACACCAAACGGTCTTGAGACCGTTTGGATGAGTTCCAAACGGTCTTGAGACCGTTTGCCCATCCATCCTTTGGACTCTAGTGAAAATTCATCAAGGTTTGATCTATAGAGTTGATCATCACATCAATACTTAATTGCAATATGGTTTGGTGCCTTTGGACCTTCAATTGATCAACTATACTTGACCCCAGACCTCCAAACGGTCTTGGGGTGACCCCCAAACGGTCTTGAGACCGTTTGGGTGATTCCCAAACGGTCTTGAAACCGTTTGGGCTAAGCAACCCAAAATCTCAACTTAACTCATTGGAGATTCAGCACTAATTTCAATTAGGGTTTGCCTAATTGAATAGCCTTCAACTCATGATTCCTTGGGAGTTAATCCCTCAAATTCTGTGAGTCATTATATCACATCATTAGGAACAGTAATCCCAAACGGTCAACGCTTGGTCAACACACTCAAACGGTCTTGAGACCGTTTGCCCAAAAAGTTCAATTAAATCAGATTGAAAATCAGCACTTAATCCAATTAGGTTTCCCTAATTGATTAGGCTTCAACTCACGATTCCTTTGGAGTTAATCCCTCAAATTTGGAGGGTTATTAATAAACATAATTATGAACAGGAATACCAAACGGTCAACGCTTGGTCAACCATCTCAAACGGTCTTGAAACCGTTTTCTCAACCAGGTCAAGTTAATCAGGTTGAAAATCAGCACATAATTCAATTGGTTTTGCTAATTGATTTGCTCATAACTCACGATTCCTTTGGAGTTAACCTCTCAAATTTTGTGGGTGATTAACCTACATAATGATGAACAAGATTCCCAAACGGTCTTCGCTTGGTCAACGGGACCAAATGGTCTTGAAGACCGTTTGCCCTCAAACGACCCTGAAACCGTTTGCCCACCAAACGGTTTGAAACTGTTTTGAGCAATAGGTGGAGGTCGTTTGATAAAGTGAAAATCTGTGGATAAGCATAGGAATTAACGCCCTTATCTTCCACCTTAAGAACAGTAGCAGTTCTTCACGTTTTTGCTTGCAAGGATGCAAGGGAAGATAGGGAAGAAGAAGATCTATCAACTATATGCATAGAAAAGATGTATAATCAAAGCATAAAGTTTAGAGTTATAAAACCCGCCTAAATCTTGCTCCTTGAGCTCCAAGCTTTCGAGCTCCAAGCCTTTAATGGCGTCCTAGAAGCTCCACAGGTCGGCCAAGGTTAATCCTCCAAGGAAGGTTGAGAAAAGATGGCTAAAAAGATAGAATTAAGTAAGCTAGCCATGAATTTGCCCTTGAATCCGAATTCTAACCATGGAATTTGGGCAAGAAGGGGAATCCAAACCTACCTTGCACCCTTGGTCGTTTCTCCTGAGCTCCAGAGCAAGGCTTGGCCGTTTGAGAATGAGAGGGAGTGAATGAAACAGGAGCAAGGTCGTTTGCTCGTTTGCAAGGGAAAGAGCTTTTATAGTCTTTAGCCTATTTTCTATTACAAGGACCTTTCAAACTCAAAATTCACATCTAGGTCCCTCCTTGCTCAAGGGCACGTCCAGGCCCATCTAATATTATGCAAATCTCAAGAAAACTCAAGATCTAAGGGTAAAGGAATCCAACCTTCAACTAGGGTACATACATGAAAGGGTTTTGTACCCATTTTAGGTGATTTCTATCACAAAGATCATTTTTCTCATCTGATTAGTGAATGATGTATCTCCTTCATCATTTCTACTCTAAATGATGACAAGAGTCATAAAAGATGTTCTAGATGGTGAAAATTACAAGTTGGACCCCTCAATTTGGGTAAATTGCACTTTACCCCAAATTAGGGTTTCTGAGCATGGGGATTGCTTCCACAGCTGCACCTTGGTGCTCAAGCTTGGGAAATCCCTCAAACTTTATCATAGACATCTTCATGATGTCTTAACATCAAAAGAACATCTTATCTTGTGAAATTTGCAAGTTCAACCCTTAAACTGGGTAATTTGCACATAGGTCCCTGCATACAACACAATGCTACAACTTTATACAAAAAGGAGCAAAATTGAAAGTAAATGTTCCTGAGGAACTTAATTTCATGCCAGGGAGTGTTCGCAAGTATAATAATTACATATTTAGGCAAAACTTCTAGGGTTAGTTCATAACCCAGGTCAGGGGTGTTACATCCACCAAGCTTTCCGATGCCCTTTGGGCTTACCGAACAGCTTATAAAACACCAATCGGGACAACCCCATTCTGTTTGGTATACGGGAAGTCATGTCACCTTCCAGTGAAACTGGAACACAAGGCTTGGTGGGCCATTAAACAACTTAATTTCGATTTTAAAAGTGTCGGAGAAAATAGACAACTCCAACTGCAAGAGCTCGAGGAACTCTGAATGACCGCTTATCAAAATGCCAGGATTTATAAAGAAGAAACCAAAATGTGGCACGACAGTCATCTAAAAAGGAAAGACATCACCATTGGTGACAAAGTACTCCTTTTCAACTCCAAGCTCAAATTGTTCCCTGGAAAACTCCGCACAAAGTGGTCCGGGCCTTTCACCATCAAACATATATACCCGACTGGAGCTGTCATAATTATTGATGACAATGGAGGAAAAAGGACAGTCAATGGCCATCAACTAAAAAAATACTACACTCTAGCAGATAAAATTCCGAGACAAACTATCAAGATCAGAGACTCCACGACATCATCATAACAACATCGAAACCTCGTCGAGCCAACGACGATAAACCCAGGTGCTACTTGGGAGGCAACCCAAGATCTGAGTTTCTTCTTTTATCTTCTGTTCCTTTAAATTACCTTAGGGTTATCTTCTAAAAATATAAAAAGTTATATAACCAAAACAAAATATAAAAATATAAAAATTAAAATAACCTTAACCCTCCCAAACGGTCCTGAAACTGTTTGGAGCCAAACAGTCTTGAAACCGTTTGGACTCCAAACGGTCCTGAAACCCTTTGGAGCCAAACGGTCCTGAAACCCTTTTGAGCCAAACGGTCCTGAAACTGTTTGGACTCCAAACGGTCGCTAAACCGTTTGACCTAGGAATTTTCTAAGGTCAACCCCCGATTCCTATAAATATAACCCCCCCTCCTTCTTCTTTCTTTGGATTCCCGAACTTCCTTAAACCCTCGGTACATTGTTCCATCTCTGCTCCCATTCCCACACAACTTGTAACGCCGGTTCTCTTCACCGACCGCCCTTCCCGGTTCTGTGTGTCCTCACGGTGGTTGCACCCCCGTTACCGACACTATCGTCGTCACCTTCCCCACCCACAACAACAAGGTAGGCGCACCACCATCACTGATGCCTGCAAAGCCGCTGTGACTCCCTGTTCTATCAAACCATCGTCCTTTTGGCCTTTGCCATCATCTTTACCATTTCTGACGTCTTTGACGCCTCCGCGGCTTCTTTTTCTACCACTACTGACGCCCTTATCTTCGCTATTGTCGCCGCCTTCACCATTGTCACCACCTTCACCTTACCACCATCGACTGCTCCCCGACGTTTCACCTTCCAAACGGTCTCCAAACCGTTAGGGACCAACCAGTCTTCAAACCGTTTGGAACCAAACGGTCTCCAAACTGTTTGGAATCAAACCGTTTGGAACCAAACGGTCTCCAAACCCTTTAGAACCAAACGGTCTTCAACACTGTTTGGTCTTTCTCAACATTGTTTGTTTTCCGTTAAAACATGAAAATACATAACTCATACTTAATCAATTTTTATGCTAACACATGACTTTCCACTTTCAGAAATGGCTTCTCCAGCAAAACAACCAACCGGAACTGCTGACAACCCTCACTGGACAATAGAAGAGCTGATAGAGGATCGAGCCAGATTTCAAAAGATCGTAGATAACTACAACGCTACTGGAAAGGCCCCACCAAAGGTCAACATCTTATCGATTCTGTGTGAAATTGACCGCATCAACAAATGCCTAGCTGGGGAGCCTGACAAAGAAGTGGAAGAAATTTCTTCCAGCGATGATGAAGGCTCTGAATACGAGCCATGCTCTGAGGAAGAATCCCCAGCTAAAAAGTCTAAGGGGAAGCGAAAGGTCCAAGAAGCTGCAACCAAACAACCACCAACAAAGCGGGCAAGAAAATAGGTCCACCCCACCACTGCTAGGGAACAAACCCTAACATGCCATATCCCATCAACCACCACTACCACCCCCACTATCACCCCCGTCTTCTCAATGCTCACCACCACCGCACCACCACCGGAAAACGTTTACATCCACACCCTCCCATCCATCGACAAAGTACTAAAACCAACAAAGTATGTATGTTCAAGCGTACTACTCAAAATGGGGATCTATGACAGAATCCTCACCATGCTGGACAACGCCAATCTCTCCAGACTGTGCTTTTTTCCTGAAGTGTCATATGCCGAGATGACTACTGAATTCTTCACACATCTCACCAAAGAAGCAGTCGACATTACACACATAACAAGAGACGGAGGTGACCATAGGCTGGTCACCAAACTTTTTGGTAACGACATCATTATAACAGAAAATCTTCTGAATGAAGTTTTCATCGACAATCCAGAACAACTCAAACTAGCCAAAGTTGTTGGCACGGAGAACTCCCAATTCAATAGACATAGCTTCTGGAAGACTCTAACAGGGATCCCCGCTTATGAGGCAAAGACATGCAAAGCCTCCAACATTCAGTCTGGATTCGTGCGCACGCTTCATAAAATCCTAACTAGCGAGCTCTTCCCTAGAACATAGGGAGGCAATGTTATCACTGCTGACCTTTTTCTTCTATGGTCCATTCTGCATGGAAAGTCGGTCAATATTGGCCGACACATGATACAACAATTCTCAGCCTATGCCATAGGGAAAGAAATTTGCATAGGTGGGCACATAACTTCAATTATAAAATATCTCAAGATGGACAGATTGCTTCCTCGATGCACGAAGATCAAGGGCGGCATCCTTACCAACGAGCAGACCTTGAAGAATTCCTACATTATCAAGGAAAAGGATGCAAAATTAAATTACATTTTCTGCCCAACAGTCTGATCTACCAGGACTCTGCTGCCGCTCCCGGAGCTAGCAGATTACGACAAAGACAAACTTCTCTTCAATGACGAAGAGATAACCAAACTTCTAGCCTCTATCAAAGTATAAGAAAAGACAACCAAAGCAGGACAGACGGAGCTTAGCATAACTGCCGCGACAGATAGGGTAACAAAAATACCAGTAAAACAACCATCCAAAGTACGTTTACAACCACCACAGCTGTCGGAGATGCCAACATCGAAGCTACAGCCGGAGACAGAACGCCCCCTCTGGAGGAACCACTCACTACCTCTTCCATAGACTCATTCGTCATGAGCTTA
Organism: Alisma plantago-aquatica; assembly: GCA_963693085.1. Lineage (NCBI taxonomy): Eukaryota > Viridiplantae > Streptophyta > Magnoliopsida > Alismatales > Alismataceae > Alisma > Alisma plantago-aquatica. The sequence goes on from OY856409.1 coordinate 210,594,288, forward strand.
CATGATGAGCTCAACACCACCACCCCCACCACACTCCCATCCACCACCCTCCCACCATCCACCACCACCCACCTCCCTCCACAACAATCCCTCCACCCCCATCCTCCACTTCCCCATCTTTCTCCCTGAGCACCCCCTTTTCCGCTCCAACACCCGGCTTCACATTCTACGCTCCCGTCTCCACCCCCTTTTCCTCAACTTTTTCACTCCCCCATATCTCACCCAACCATTTACCGTTCACTTCATCTGCCACTGCCCTGACACCACTAGTGACTCCATCTATGGTCACCATGCAGTTTGTGGGACCATCACCAATGTCTCCTACGCAAGGCACTACCACCCTACCACCTCGACCCCAGCCATACCACCCTTCCGCATCTGGGGTCCCTTTTTCAAATATCGGTGAGGCATTCGGACGTCAATTTGACGCCATCCGAAACCTCCACATCGACCCATCTAACATAATGCACTCTATTTTTTCTTGTGTGCAGGGTATTTCTCAATAAGTCGCCAAGATCAACTAGCAGAATAGCGCCTTGCCAAGCATTCTTTAAAGTATTCAGCAACGACAATACGTCGTGGCCAAGCAAGTCGAGCACATCGATGACCACCACAAAAACTTGCCCGAGCTGGTCCTTGGGGTAAAATGCATGCAAGAAATGCTGGCCAAGCAAGTTGACAGGATCTCTACGTAGACTCAACCTCTGCCGGAGACCCTGCGCAAACTTAAACAGCAACAAACTGCTTTAAGAATGCACTTGGATGACATCGATAACACCCTCACACAGCTCCACAGTCGCCAAGAGGAATCAGCACATACAAAGCTTAACCAACCACGCACTCAAGTAACCGATCTTACAGCACGCCTCCTTTCTGCCGAAGGACAATACTTAGATCTAAAGGTAACACACGATGCACTACTCGAATCCTATGAGCATGTGCAAGTGGCGTTTGATGAGCTACAAGCAACCCATCGGCAGTGCACGAAGCCTCCACAACCGAAGCTAGCAGACAAAGAGGCAGAGGATGATGATGATGCAGACGACAACAATGATGAGGATTTTTAATCCTCGGCTAACTCCAATAATAGCACCTCCTCATACGACCAACCTGACGACCCAGGCAATGCTGGGGAGGACACAAGCCGAGAAGCTGCATCAAAACAACAAGATCACCATGACGGTGATAAAGATCCCAAATCCCCGACTCACATTGACAATGTTAATATGTCTTACGGGGATCAATTCCTTGACTACTCCGCAATGGGATCTCTGGGGGAATCTGCTAAAGAAGCAGCCTTTGCTGAGTTCCAACAATGTCTATTCAAAACCAGCACATGTCCACAACAAGAAACATTAGCTCACAATCTTTCCGCACCAGATCAACCGGTGCTCTTTCCCCCAGAACAAGAAGATTTATAAAAAGTTATCTTGGATACAGATGAAGATCTAGAATCAACTTCTGACTCAAACAAAGACAAAGATCTGCAACAATACATCGACAATCTAGAGCAGACTCCCTCCCTCCCTCCACAAGAGCTACCCCCGCCGCGACCTCTACCGCACAAAATGCATGATCTTGATATGATAGCCATCTCTACTCTTGATGCTCAAGACATCTTAATCCTCAACACTATAGTAGATGATGCCAAAGATGGGGGCGACATCATCTACCAAAACATAAAGACTCAGCGAAAGCTGAAGCGCGAGAACTTCCACTCCATCCTTCGACCGCAATCAACGGTGAAAATGGCAGTCTTCTGTGTCCTCCTCGCTAATTCTATCGAAACATACAGAAGCTTGCGGCGGCAGCAGCCCGTTCTAAACGCATCACCGACTCTAGCAATGAGCCTTATTTACAAAAAATTACACAGCAAATCAATCGAATAGTTGGAAAGGGGAATTGTAAGGAAGGCACGCTACATTATTGTGCCCTTCTAAGTCTCTGGACACTAGCTGCTTATGATTGTGGACACTGCGGCCCGAGACGCTAAGGTGTACAACTTTTGCGTCACTGAATTATGAGCAGGAATAATCAACTTTGCTGGAACAGAAGCCGAGGAGGCCAAATGCATCCCTTTCCGGCTCCTGAAGTTGATCTGGGCTGCTTGCCCGTCACTCCGCAATAATTGGAACCAACCTTGGTTCCAAATCATCAACCCCCAAGCTCAAACTCAAGAAGGTTCTAGGGATTGCGCTTTCTACATAGTACGACATATCCAAGCGCTCAATCAACAAATCCCTTTTACCGACCTGGCCACAGAAGACTTTCATTCTCTGCAAGGTCGCTACGCCATGGAGTTGATCTGTGATACAAGGTTCTTTAAGGACCCAACTATGGCACCTACCAACGTTCCTCGCTATCTCTTCTCAGCCATCCAACGTCCTCCAAAATAACCATTCTGGCAAACAATAAAGGAGTTGGAGAAACAACTGCCCGCCATGGCTCCCGAGAAGAAGAAAATGGGACCCTTACTCTTTCGATCTGGCGGATTATGAAGAGGTTACTGAGTTACTAACTGGGGTGACCATCAACAGATCACCTTCACAAATGGTCCCCGTGTCTGCCATTTCACCAACTTTTCCCAATTTTGACCTCAGTGCTTGCAAACGTCTCTCCGACAATGAACTTCATCTCATCATGACAAGGCTTTACGCCGAGAAGGATGACATCATTTTCATGTACGGTGACATTCTGGTCATGGCAGACGCGCTATGGGAAACTGTACAGCTAAAAGGGTCTCTCTCCGTAAACTTAATGGCCGCCTATCAATTTTTTCTCAGACAGAATCACCCTACAACCTATATGGTATCCCCCTACATGAAGACCAGTAGAGCGCGTTACGTGGAAAGTTTGCTGCTAATCTCCTTCGCACACATGGCGCAAATAAAGGACTAACGGAAGCCTGACGCCCTTGTCCTTGTATTTCTCAAACTATCACTTTGACACTCTGCGGACAGAGTGAGTGATAAGTTGGGGGGGGGGGAGTACACTGACAAGGGCGAGGTATCATTTTCAAAACCCTTCCCTCTCTACATTTTCTTTCAACCCTGTATAGATTTTTACAATTTTCTTCACACATTTATTTTTTGTTTTAGAAACATTTTCCCTTTTAAAATAAACTTCGCACATAAAGAGGAACATCCCTTTTGGAACATAGTCACCCTCAGCTAACTTTAGAATCATATCAAGTCCTCAAAAGTAATAACAAGAATAGCACTCAGACATATAATGGCGACTTAATAATGTTTCTCCACTACTGATTTCCATGCTTCTGTCTCACTTCTACATCTGACTCTCCACATGTCAATATCAAGGCAAAAATAAGCCAAGCTCTCAAGGATGAGAGGGGCATCAGGCGACATCCAAATCAAGAAGTCTCGCAAGCGGATCATTCAAAAAAAGGGAAACCAAATAAGTGCATGTTGAAAAACTATAAGAACAGCTTTTCTCTCTTCAAATAAAAGAGGCTTGGCCACCCAAAATAAATTCCCTAAACACCCCAAATCCTAAGCCTGTGAGTCTATGAATAAAAGCTAGAGTGCTGAATAAAATTATGAGAGTTGTTCCATAAATAAGCATCTATATAAAGAACCAATGAAGGTCTCACCCAGTCGGTACATTCAGCTGCCCTCACGAAGGCAGATGTGTCATGCCCGGTAGTGAAACCCTAAGGTATCTAAATATATGAAAGGCTTATAAAGGACTCACCCGACCGGTACATTCAGCTGCCCTCACGAAGGTAGTTGTGTCGTGACCGTTAGTGAAATCCTAAAAGCATAGACAACCCCTCTCCCACTTGAAGGGGGAGTTATACATCAAGCCTTTATCCAACCCTCATACCCACTCTAGCTTCCAATAGGTTTTTCATAGAGGTATAAAGCTGATTAGAGTCAACAACATGCACAGAATAAAAAGTGGTCCCAATGCAGGCTACGAGATACGGAAGAAACCTGAGAGCCAAGCAACTCTCAATACCTGAAAGAGTTAAAGCAAGCAATAAGACCCGATACGACCTTCGGAGAGCTAGGGTTTATAATTGAAATAAGAGTATGGAAATCTTAACTAAATAAAATCACCTCGCTATTACATGCCTCAGCTCTATCTAACTTGAGGACAAGCTAGACTATAAATTAGGGGGGGTGATAACCTCCAATTTTGCGATGTTGTCTTAGTGCTTTTCTTCAATTTTCCACACTCTTTCTTAGATAAATTAGATAGAATCCTTAGTTATCCTCTTTTATTGCAAATATACGGTTAGATTAACTTTTCTCCTTTTTACTTACAGAAAAAGACACAAAAAAATCACAAAAGACTCAAACGGTCCCAAGACCGCATGGACTCACACGGTCCCAAGACCGCATGAAGCCAACCGGTCTCAAGACCGCATGGACTCACACGGTCCCAAGACCGCATGAAGCCAACCGGTCTCAAGACCGCATTGATTCACACGGTCCCAAGACCGCATGAAGCCAACTGGTCTCAAGACCGCATGAAGCCAACCGGTCTCAAGACCGCATGGACTCATACGGTCCCAAGACCGCATGAAGCCAATCGATCCCAAGACTGCATGGACTCACACGGTCCCAAGACCGCATAAAGCCAACCGGTCCCAAGACCGCATGAAGCCAACCGGTCCCAAGACCGCATGGAGTTAAACGGTCCCAAGACCGCATCAGTCCAAACGATCTCAAGACCGCATGAGTCCAAATAGTCTCAGAGCCCAAACGGTCTCGGAGCCCAAACGGTCTCAGAGTCCAAATGGTCTCGGGGTCCAAATGGTCTCAGGACCCAAACGATCTTCAAAACCATTTAGACCCAAAACTAACCAAACCATTTGGACCTCACTTAAGGCCTATAAATAAGACCCAAGGGGTCCTCCCAAAGGGTATCAAGTTTCAGACACCCAGAGGTTGCCTCTACTACTCCATGTGTAGTGGCGGTGAAATTCAATCACATCCTAGTGATCCCCTATCATTGTTGACATCCTTAAATTCACTTATTTGCTTTACTTTAGTTGCTCTTAGTTTAAAAGCAACCAAACCAACATTTTGATCTAAGTACCTACTATTAAGAGATTAAGTGAAATTCTAATGTTTTTCATCTTGTTGCTCCCAACAAGACCGTTGTCCCATGGATTTGACCCTTAACTATACTACGATAAGACTTCCACGTATCTTAGCATACATGGGTGGAGTTCTCGGTCTAGTATAAGCAAGGCTAAACTTAAAGACTTACCATCTTTAGGATTTTTAGTGGTGCACGTAATTCCACGTGAGTGGTAGCTCCATCAAAAATTGGCACCGTTGTCGGGGAGAACGGAACATTTTTTATTTCATTTAGTATCTTGCTAGTTGGTTAGGGTTTTACACTTTCCTTTAATCATTAATCCATATCTTCTTAAGTTCATCATATATTTGGCATCATCTACAAGGTGTGTTCTTTTCTCTACTCAGGTAGAAGACGTGTATGCAATCATCGCATAACATTGGATTCTCCCCTGATCTAGAGTACGACTCTGAGGTAGAGAGAAGCTTCCACCGCCGCAACAGACTTAACCGCCAAAGAGCCAGGCAAATGGCTGAAGATCAACGCCAAGCTGCACTAGTAATGGAAAGGGTCAATGCTGCCATAGCAGCTCAAAGAGCACAACTCATAGATGACACCCGTGCTCAAATTCAAGCGGAGATCTGAGCAGAAGAACAGGCCCGCATCTAAGCTGAAAACGAAGCAGCTAACCAAGCTGCCCAGTTAGAGCTAAGAAACAAGCAATTGAGGGATTATGTTGTCCCTAAGAACTACGAAGACAATCATCCAGTTCGGCCTCCGATCATTAACATACCTAATTTTGAGATCTAGACACAATGGATTCAGATCATGCAGGGCATCTCATTCTCGGGAGGTTCTGGAGATGACTGTATGGATCACTTGAAGAGGTTCAAGGCACTTTTCCGACTGGTCCCACGGGCCGGAATTGCTTTTGACGCAATAATGCTACATCTTTTCCATTTCACTCTATCAGGAAGAGCTTTGAGCTGGTACAACTTGCTTGATAGGGAGCCAATAATCACCACATGGGCTCCCTTAGAAGAAAAGTTCCCAGAGAAGTTCTTCCCCCCTTCGTTAACTTACGAAATTAGGGGGCAGATTAACCACTTCGCCCAACTTCCTGGAGAATCACTCGCAGAAGCTTGGGAAAGGTTCAAAGAGCTTCTAAAAAAGTGTCCTCATCACGGTATCTCCCAAAATCAATTAATAGAAACACTCTATAGGGGAGTGAGTGATGACATCAAGCAATTTCTGGATTCCTCGTCTGGAGGAAATTTTATGAGAAAGAACTACGAGGATGTTTGGAAAATCGTCACACTTAGAGCTGAGAATCAATCCAATTGGGGACGATCATCTAGCAAGGGAATCCTCAAAGTTTATAAAGCTGAGGAATCAATGGAAATGAAGGCTATTACTGAAGCCTTAAAGACCATAGCTCATAAACAGCAGGCTCTTGAAACTTCACTTGGAGAATCCGATAAGAAGAAAAATCCTCAAATTCAACAGGTTAATGCTTCCACAGGGACCTGTGAAGCCTGTCACGCATCCAATCACCCAACTCTGTCATGCGGTCTGCTTTACAATGTGATGATGGATATGCACCCACCACAACAGCAGTATGAACCAATCATTGAACAAATTGAAGAGCAAATGCCCGAACAAGTTAATTCCATTCACTCCATACCTGGACAAGTTTACTATAATCCTAATCAACCAAGAAACCACCCAGGTTTTCAATACAGGAACCCTACAGGGACTGCCAACCCGCAATGTAACATCCCTGACCTGGGTTATGAGTTAACCCTAGGTGTTTTGCCTAAATATGTAATTAAATCTTTGTGATTAACTCTGAGCATGTAATTAAGTTTCTCAGAAACATATATTTCAATAATTGCTCCTTTTTATTTAAAGTTGTAGCATTATTTTGATATACAGGGACCTATGTGCAATTTACCCAGTTGAAAGGGTTAGCTTGCAATTTGCACATGATGAGATGTTCCTCTGATGTTGAGACATCATGAGAAATCTTTTTGGCAAAGTTTGAGGGATTTCCCAAGCTTGGGCACCAAGGTGCAGCTGTGGAAGCAATCCCGGTGCTTGAAACCCTAATTTGGGGTAAATTGCAATTTACCCAAATTAAGGGATGCAATTTGTAAAATATATCATCTAATGTATCTTTCTAGATTCTTGCCATCATTTAGAGAAGAAATGATGAGGAAGTCACCTCAATTGAATTATCAAGTTATGAAATATACCTTGTGATTGAATAATCAGGGTATATGTACAATATCCCTTTTATGTATGTACCTTAGTATTAGATTGATCTTCTTTGCCCTCTTTTTCTAGACCTTAAGAGAAGTTTTGTCCTTAGAATAAAGAGGAAGGGACGAGCAAGTAATGAAGGAAGGACCTAGTTGGATTTATGGGAAACTTATGGGCCTTTAATGAAACCTCACCCATGTATATATACACTTTACCTCTCAAGCAAAGGAACCTTTCCTTCATGCATATCACTGTTTCCCCTTGCTTGGCCGACTAAGGACTGTCTTGGAGCTCAAAGAGGAACGACCAAGGGTGCAAAGTAGGTTTGAATCCCTCTTCTTGCCTAATTCCATGGTTAGAACTCGAATTCAAGGTCAATTTGGTGACTAACTCACGAAACCCTATCTTTCTAGCCATCTCTTTTCGTCTTTCCTTGGAGTTTTCACCTTGTCCAACCTGTGGGAACTCAAGGCCGCCAAAAGAGATTGGAACTTGAAAGCTTGGAGCTCAAGGAGCAAGCTTTAGGCGGGTTTTATAACTCTAAACCCATGCTTTACTATATACATCTCTTATATGCGGTTAGATGATAGTTCTTCATGTTTCCCTACTTTTCTTTGCTATTTTGCAAGCAAATCCGTGGGATATCCATACTGTTATTGAGATAGGAGATGAAGGCGTGATTTCCAAGAAAAACCCACCGTTTTTCACTTTCTTAAACGGTCTCCCTAACTTGCTCTCTTGGTCTCAGGACCGCGAGGTGAGTAAACGGTCTCTGGACCGCGAGAGGGCAAGCGGTCTTCACGACCGTTTGGACCCGTTGACCGAGCTTGGACCGTATAAGAAATCTGTTCCTAATTATTTAGGATAATCACCCTCAAAAATTTAGAGGTTAACTCCAAAGGAATAAGGAGATATGGCCTTTTTAGGTAACAACTTTAATTGAATTTATTCCTGATTTTCAAACGGTCTGAAATTGCCTTTTTGGGCAAACGGTCTCAAGACCGTGTAAGGTCGTTGACCAAGCTTTTACCATATGAAATTACTGTTCAAAATTATGTTAGTTAACAACTCACCAAGTTTCATGGTCTAATTCAAAACGAGCTAAGAGTTGAAAGGTGATTACTAGGGCTAACCCTAGATGAAATCAGTACTGAAATTATGGTGACTTAATTAGGGTTTTTAGGGTTGATTGACCTAAACGGTCTCAAGACCGTTTGGGGGTCATCCAAACGGTCTCAAGACCGTGAGGGCAATCAACCATGACCGTTTGGAGGTCTGAGGTCAAGAATAGTTGACCAATTGAAGGTACATTTACACCAAATTACATTGAAATTAAATATTGATATAACCCTCAACTCAATTGATCCAACCTTGAAGAAATTTCACTAGAATCCAAAATTTGATGGGCAAACGGTCTCAAGACCGTTTGGAACTCATCCAAACGGTCTCAAGACCGAGAGGAAAATCACCCAAGGCCGTTTGAAGGTCTAGGGTTAAGCTAATTTGATCAATTGAGGACCCAATTTCAATAAGTTATCAAATTGACTAAAATACTGATTTTGTGACTCAATCATGGTTCAACCCCTATCAAATAACATTAGATCTTGATGAAATCTTGGGAAAACGGTCTCAAGACCATATGGGGTCCACCCACATGCTCTCAAGACCGTTTGGGCCAAGTTTGGGCCCAATTGGAGCTCAATCGAAGGGTTCAACCTTGTGTTGATGCACATTGATGAGTGTTGAAGGGTGAACATTGATAGACCCTAATTGAATCGATTTCAACCCTAATTGGTCAACAATTGAGGGTCAATTGAATGACCAATTGGTTAAGCATAATCTTAATTGACCCAATCCATAAGTGGTCAACATGGCTCTGACCTTTTGAGGGCTTCAACATTGGTTGACATCATCGGTTGTAACCATTGAACTTTGTTGATGGTCCAAGCGGTTGAGACCATGTGAGCCTCGCGGTCTCAAGACCATGAGGGGGCTCACGGTCTCAAGACCGTGAGGGGGCTCATGGTCTCAAGACCAAGAGAGGGCTCACGGTCTCAAGACCAAGAGGGGCCTCGCGGTCCTGAGGTCAAAGGTGAGCAAACGGTCCACACCACTCTCGCGGTCTTGAAATCAATTGAAGGCTCGCGGTCTTGGAGTAGTTTGAGAGGGCTCGCAGTCTTGGAGTAGGATGAGGGCTCGCGGTCCTCAGGTCAAAGGTGAATCAAACGGTCTACTCACCCTCTCAGTCTTGGAAGTCAAATTGGCTAAACGGTCAACATATTCAAACGGTCTCAAACCGATTGAAGGTTGATGGTTGAGATCGATCAAGGTGATTCATGGTTGACTTCACTCAATCAATTGAACATATAAATGATTCAATGATGCCCTAATCTAAAACCCTAATGATAACCTAGGATATTAAGGGATTAATTGACTAAGGTTTTGACCATGATGGTGATCAATGGGGTGAATTACCAAAATACCCCTGAAGGGTCAATTGAGTTATATCTTGCTCAATTCAAACCCTAATTACATGAGAATGATGTTTTTAGCCATAATGACTCCATCCAACTTGATCTAGTCTAATGTTATCATCAACCACTAGTATGAAGAAAGAGAGAGTATTCTAGAGAGATAAAGTACTCTAGAGAGAGAAAGTACCCTAGAGAGAGAAAGTAACCCTAATTGGATGGAAACTTAAGTGAAGCATCTTCAATGCACATGAATGTGCATAATTAGGGTATGATTCACCTATGTAAAGTCATAGAAACCCTAATTATGATAAATGATGAACCTTTAACTAATTTGAGAGCATTAATGATGATGTTACTCATACATGATGATGTTATGAGTTCAATTCACCATAATGTGAACAGTAAACCCTAATTCAAGGGTAATGGCATGCAAATAAGTATGAAACTCCAATTGATGAGAATCAGAGGATTTAACTCTTATGACAAGAGTGGGAAGTATATTCCTTATTTTGTATTACCTTTATCAGTTGAATTAACCATACAGGTTCTGATATGAAGGTGATCATATCCAGGTATGGATGTTGATATTATATTCATTGAAGGCATGCTGTTAGCCTTATGAATAAGAAAAGTAACTTGATGCCTTGTCAATGGCATCCTATGTTGATAATGGGTTGTGAGAGCCATGAATACCATCAAAGTCATGCTTTGGAGATGACTTGTGATGAGTATGATGAGAAATTATGATTGATATGAGTTAGGCCTGTTACATTTAGTATTCTCTTGTTTTAGTTGTTATGCTACTGATTATTGTTTGAAGAACAATGTATGTTGTTAAAGAATACTGAATGTACCTAACTAATCAAGTATAATGTAGAGCCCTGATCATAGATCCATCATTGTCAGAGATCAAGTGATGGTGAAACAAGTTTTCCTCAGGGAACTCCTGGAGCACATACTTTTAAGTATGTGGGGTACATGGATGTGTAGAACCTTACATCCTAGTGTAGGAAAGTGATGTAGATGCGTAATCCGTCCATCCTTCACTATAATTCCATACCATATCAGTGGTAGGTAAACATGAAACCTCCTGATGACGAAGAAAACACAGATATCCGTATCAGTGGAGATAAACATGAAATCTCCTGATGACGAAGAGAGTGCAGAACACCGCTGTGACTCTAGAATAGTGAAGGACCAGTTTACCCTGGTGAGCTATAGTAGTAGAGACACGAGATGTCCTACAAGTGATCCTCTCACTGACTGAGGAAGGTGAAGGTCATGAGAATCCGGCTCTCTTAGTGACCTATGTATGATACTGATGTGACTTCTCAGCGATCAGTTGGAGTATGAGTGGTATGCCTCATCTCCACAGGGCATAATGTTGTTTGTAAAACATAATCAACCACGTAGTATACTTGTTAGAGATAACTCCAAGTTAGTTGATTGATGTTACACTGTTATAGTGCTTATACTTCTTCATATCTCATAAATTTTGAGATCTTGTTATAGTTGCAATTGTTATCTAATACTTTGAAGGCTTTACTGCTTAAGATATTCTTTGATGGTATATTAAAGCTTCTGGCAGAGAGTTATAACTCTCGCTGGGACAATTATGTAAAATTGTCTCACCCCGTAGACTTCAACTTTTTAGGTGGACGTCAGAGACGAAGGAACCAGCCTACAGGTGACCAGTCTCAGCAGCAGCAGCACCAGGAGCAGCAGTAATCTCAGGTGGAGATTTAGTCTGCCATGTGGTGTAGTTAGAGTCAGTCCTATGTGTCCTCTGTACTCTCAGGTCTTGGAGTCTTGTGTTAGGTGATCTTGAGATTTTGTATCTTGATGTATATAATTACTCAAGAAGTAATTATCCTGAGATGTAAACAAGTTTATCTCACTTAATGAAAGAAGTTTTTATGGATCCAAGCTCTTGTCTCGAAAAGTTTTAATTTCCCGTGATTTTTTTCTTCAGCTGATTATCGAATCGCTTCCGCTAAGTTTTAATCGTGTTTATATCATGATTTGGAGATCAGAGCCCACAATTAGTGGTATCAGAGCTCTAGGTCAGTTGAGTCTACAGAGGCATAGGACTTAGGATGTCGAGTCTATCTTTACTACTCCTTCCTTATCTAATAGAATCTTCTGCTCCTCAGGAGAAGAAGATACCTAAGGATGTCAGAACATCATGATGAGTACGTGGCAGAGAGTAGTGCTAGTGCACCTCGAGGTGGTGCAAGGGTTCCGAGGATAGAACAACCTGCACCTGAGTCGCCAAGAGAGCCACCCCAGTTCGACCCAGCTGACATGAGTAACCCAGCTGTACAGACGATGTTCGGGCAGTTCATGACTGCCATGACACATATAACCGATAGGATGCCCATTCCTGCACCTAGGGCACCTGTCCAGCATGAAGCACAAGGTATCGGTAAGACGTTCGAACGACTTCGTCGTGTCGGAGCTACCGAGTACTTCGGAACTGTCGACCCTGCAAATGCTGACTTATGGTTGACAGAGTTGGAGAAGGCTTTCAGAATTCTTATGATTCCGGAAGCTGAGAAGGTTAGACATGTTGTCTATCTTCTCAAAGGCAGTGCTGGTCACTGGTGGAACATGGAAGAGCAGAAGAGACCTGGAGTAGAGTTCTCATGGGAAGAGTTTCGTCGGGAATTTATCAATAGATATTTTCCAAAGACCTTCCTAGATGAGAAGATCTCTCATTTCGAGAAACTAAGGCAAGGTATGATGAACATTAGCGAGTATGAAGCTAAGTTCATGGAGTTGCTACGGTTCTGTCCGCACATGGCTGCTACAGATGAGGAAAGAATCAGAAGATTCGAGAAGGGTTTGAATTCTGATATGTCAACCCATGTATCTACCTTAGAGAACCGAGAGAGATTCTCTACCTTCGTTGAGTCAGTCCGAAGGATAGAGAGATTTGTGGTTGAGAAGAGACAAACCCATAAAAGATATCCACAGTTCCAGGGTTCTTCGTCTAGGGATTTCAAGAAACCTAGATTCTCTGCACCTAACCCTCCACCACCCAGATCGAGTTTTCAAACTCAATGGACACCAAGCAGAGGTAGAGGACGGAGTCAACCGCTTCAAGGGACGCACAATTCTGCATCTGTGTCAGTTACTGGACCACCCAGACCAAAACAACAGGAGAGGAGTTATTACAACTTTGGTAAGGTGGGACACTTGATGAAGGATTGCCGTTCTAGGCCTGCTAGTGTGACACAACAACCTCCGAGACAAAATCAACAGAGATCTCAGAGCAGACAACATCAAGGAGCAGCTCGAGGACGTGGACAAGCGTCTCAAGCTGGATCATCAGCACCACCTCAACACCAGGCGACTGCGAGGTTCTATGCTATGAACCCACCTGAGGCAGTGGTCAATCCACGGGTAGTGGCAGGTCAGATGAAACTTTTATATTCTGATATGTCTACATCCTGTGTTGTATCCGTTCTGATTGATCTGGGTGCCACGCACTCTTTCATCACTCGTGAAGTGATTCGTAACTGCAATGTGACTATTAGTCATAGAGCAGATAGTTTGTTGTTAGAGACTCCGTTGAGTGGGTCTGCCGTTTTGCAGGAGGTATGTTCTCCCTGCATCCTCTTCTTTTCTGACCATCGCATTCAAGTGGACCTTATACCACTTGATATGCAAGGATTTGATATAATCCTTGGGATGGATACCTTAGAAAGGTATAGAGTTTTCTTGGATTGTGAGTCCAAGTTGGCTGTGTTTGCTGATGAAAGCAACACATGGATCTTTCAAGGAGAAAGAAAGATTCTGCCCACCTGTCTTGTATCAGCTACGGTTGCTGATAAGATGTTGAGGCAAGGATGTTATGCATTCTTAGCCCATGTGGTAGATGTTACCAAGGAAAGTTCCAATCCTACTAAAGTTCCTATAGTCAGGGAATTTGAAGATGTGTTTCCTGAAGAACTTCCTGGTATACCACCACCTCGGGAGATTGATTTTGAAATCAATCTGATTCCAGATACGAAACCCATAGCTCAGACTCCGTATAGAATGGCGCCTGCCGAGATGGCAGAACTCAAGAAACAGCTTCAAGAGTTACTTGAGAGAGGTTTTATCCGACCGAGTACTTCACCTTGGGGTGCTCCGGTCTTGTTTGTTAAAAAAAAGATGGGTCAATGCGGTTGTGCATCGACTACGGACAACTCAATAAAGTAACAATAAAGAATAAGTACCCTCTGCCAAGGATTGATGATCTCTTTGACCAGTTGCGTGGTGCAACAGTCTTTTCAAAAATAGACTTGAGGTCTGGATATCATCAACTCCGTATTAAGGATAGTGACATATCCAAGTCCGCCTTTAGGACAAGATATGGTCACTATGAGTTCACGGTTATGTCGTTTGGACTAACCAATGCACCAGCTGCATTTATGGAACTCATGAATAGAGTTTTTCGACCTTTCCTTGATCAGTGTGTTGTCGTCTTCATAGATGACATTCTGATCTATAGTAAGGATGCTCAGCAACATGAACAACATCTTCGCCAAGCTTTGACCTTGCTAAGAGAACATAAGCTGTATGCTAAGTTTAGCAAGTGTGAGTTTTGGCTACCGGAGGTATCTTTTCTTGGTCATGTGATATCTGCCTCGGGAATTTGTGTTGACCCTACGAAAGTAGAATCTGTTCTACAGTGGGAACAACCGAAGACACCGACGGAGATTTGAAGTTTCTTGGGGTTAGCTGGCTATTATCGAAGGTTCATTAAGAACTTTAGTTATATAGCCTTACCTTTGACCAAGTTGACCCGGAAAGATGTTCCTTTTTCTTGGAGTGATAAGTGTCAACAGTCTTTCCAGTTGCTGAAGGAGAGATTGACAAGTGCACCTGTGCTAGTGCTACCTGAACAAGGAAAAGGATATGTAGTCTTCTGTGATGCTTCCAAGAATGGACTTGGATGTGTGTTGATGCAGGATAAACACGTGATTTCTTTTGCTTCCCGACAGCTTAAGAAACACGAGGAGAATTATCTGACACATGATCTAGAGTTAGCTGCGGTGGTTCATGCCTTGAAAATCTGGAGACACTATCTCTACGGAGAAACATTCCAGATTTTCACAGACCACAAAAACCTTAAGTATATCTTCTCTCAGCATGAGCTCAACATGAGGCAACGTCGCTGGATGGAGTTAATCAAGGACTATGACTGTACAATTGATTACCATCCAGGCAAGGCCAATGTTGTTGCAGATGCCTTGAGTAGGAAATCAGCAACATCAACCATGAATAGAGCACAACTAAACTCTTTAGTATGCTCTAGGAGAGATATGCTTATCTCTTTAAGGCAAGACAATGTACAGTTGAAGGTGTCATTGTTAGCCGGTTTGTTAGCTGAGATGCATATTAAACCTACCCTAAGAGAGTAGATTAAGGAAGCACAGCTAGGTGATGCTGCAGTTCAACAGATTAGATCTGAGTATGGAGATGAGAAACAAGATGGTTTTCATGACTCAGAGGATCAAGTAGCTTATTATAATGGAAGGATGATAGTGCCGGATGTGGACAACTTGAGAAAGTTAGTCCTGGAAGAAGCCCATTCTTCCATGTATGCTATGCATCCAAGGAGCACCAGAAGCCTGCAGGGACAATGCAACCCTTACCCATACCACAGTGGAAGTGGGACCATGTGACCATGGACTTTGTTGTTGGCCTACCCAGGACAAGCAAAGGACATGATTCCATTTGGGTAATTGTTGATAGGTTGACTAAGACAGCACATTTCTTACCTGTCAAAACAACCTTTTCTGCTGAAAGGTTATCAGAATTGTATGTTCAAGAGATAGTGCGTTTGCACGGAGTTCCTGTCACAATAGTTTCTGACAGAGGTCCTCAGTTTACGAGTCATTTTTGGGAACAGTTACACAGAGCCTTAGGCACCAAACTGAGGTTTAGTACGGCCTTTCATCCGCAGACTGATGGACAGTCAGAAAGGACCATACAAACCTTAGAAGACCTGTTGAGAGCATGTGTTCTCCAGTTCACCGGAAGTTGGGATCTACACCTAAGCTTGATAGAGTTTGCCTATAACAATATCTATCAGCATAGTATTGATATGGCACCTTATGAAGCCTTGTATGGTAGACGTTGTAGATCACCTTTGTGTTGGTTTGAGACTGGTGAACATCAGTTGTTAGGTCCTGACCTTGTGCAGCAGACCACAGAAAAGATTAAAGTAATACAACAAAAGATTAAGACTGCTCAGGATAGGCAGAAATCTTATGCTGACAAACTTCGTAGACCCTTAGAGTTCCAGATTGGAGACAGAGTGTATCTCAAGGTCTCACCTTGGAAAGGAGTCCTCCGTTTTGGAAGGAAAGGGAATTTAGCTCCTAGATTTATGGGGCCTTATCCAATCATTGAACGGATTGGAAAGGTAGCATATAGACTAGAGCTGCCCCCAGAGTTACAGAGGTTACACCCTGTGTTCCACATTTCTATGTTGAAGAAATGTCACCCAGACACCGAGTCAGTTCTACAACCCATGGAAGTAGAATTGAATGATGATATATCCTATGAGGAAGGACTAGTGTCAATCCTTGATAAAAGAATTAAAAAATTAAAGAAGAAAGATATAAGTCTTGTAAAAGTCCTCTGGAACCACCGTGGTGTTGAAGAAGCCACTTGGGAATTAGAGAATGAGATGAGAAGGAGGTATCCTGCCCTTTTCTCTTAATATGTCTTATCGATTTCGGGGATGAAATCCTTGTAAGGGGTGGATAATTTGTAACATCCCTGACCTGGGTTATGAGTTAACCCTAGGTGTTTTGCCTAAATATGTAATTAAATCTTTGTGATTAACTCTGAGCATGTAATTAAGTTTCTCAGAAACATATATTTCAATAATTGCTCCTTTTTATTTAAAGTTGTAGCATTGTTTTGATATACAAGGACCTATGTGCAATTTACCCAGTTGAAAGGGTTAGCTTGCAATTTGCACATGATGAGATGTTCCTCTGATGTTGAGACATCATGAGAAATCTTTTTGGCAAAGTTTAAGGGATTTCCCAAGCTTGGGCACCAAGGTGCAGCTGTGGAAGCAATCCCGGTGCTTGAAACCCTAATTTGGGGTAAAATGCAATTTACCCAAATTAAGGGATGCAATTTGTAAAATATATCATCTAATGTATCTTTCTAGATTCTTGCCATCATTTAGAGAAGAAATGATGAGGAAGTCACCTCAATTGAATTATCAAGTTATGAAATATACCTCGTGATTGAATAATCAGGGTATATGTACAATATCCCTTTTATGTATGTACCTTAGTATTAGATTGATCTTCTTTGCCCTATTTTTCTAGACCTTAAGAGAAGTTTTGTCCTTATAATAAAGAGGAAGGGACGAGCAAGTAATGAAGGAAGGACCTAGTTGGATTTATGGGAAACTTATGGGCCTTTAATGAAACCTCACCCATGTATATATACACTTTACCTCTCAAGCAAAGGAACCTTTCCTTCGTGCATATCACTGTTTCCCCTTGCTTGGCCGACTAAGGACTGTTTTGGAGCTCAAATAGGAACGACCAAGGGTGCAAGGTAGGTTTGAATCCCTCTTCTTGCCTAATTCCATGGTTAGAACTCGAATTCAAGGTCAATTTGGTGACTAACTCACGAAACCCTATCTTTCTAGCCATCTCTTTTCGTCTTTCCTTGGAGTTTTCACCTTGGCCAACCTGTGGTAACTCAAGGACGCCATTAGAGCTTGGAACTTGAAAGCTTGGAGCTCAAGGATCAAGCTTTAGGCGGGTTTTATAACTCTAAACCCATGCTTTACTATATACATCTCTTATATGCGGTTAGATGATAGTTCTTCATGTTTCCCTACTTTTCTTTGCTATTTTGCAAGCCAATCCGTGGGATATCCATACTGTTCTTGATCTAGGAGATGAAGGCGTGATTTCCAAGAAAAACCCACCGCTTTTCACTTTCTTAAACGGTCTCCCTAACTTGCTCTCTCGGTCTCAGGACCGCGAGGTGAGTAAACGGTCTCGAGACCGCGAGAGGGAAAGCGGTCTTAACGACCATTTGGACCCGTTGACCGAGCGTGTACCGTATAAGAAATCTGTTCCTCATTATGTAGGATAATCACCCTCAAAAATTGAGAGGTTAACTCCAAAGGAATCAGGAGATATTGCCTTTTTAAGTAACAACTTTAATTCAATTTATTCCTGATTTTCAAATGGTCTGAAATTGCCTTTTTGGGCAAACGGTCTCAAGACCGTGTAAGGTCGTTGACCAAGCTTTGCCATATTAAATTACTGTTCAACATTATGTTAGTTAACAACTCACCAAGTTTGATGGTCTAATTCCAAACTAGATAAGAGTTGAAAGGTGATTACTAGGGCTAACCCTAGATGAAATCAGTACTGAAATTATGGTGACTTAATTAGGGTTTTTAGGGTTGATTGACCTAAACGGTCTCAAGACCGTTTGGGGGTCATCCAAACGGTCTCAAGACCGCGAGGGCAATCAACCATGACCGTTTGGAGGTCTGAGGTCAAGAATAGTTGACCAATTGAAGGTACATTTACACCAAATTACATTGAAATTAAATATTGATATAACCCTCAACTCAATTGATCCAACCTTGAAGAAATTTCACTAGAATCCAAAATTTGATGGGCAAACGGTCTCAAGACCATTTGGAACTCATCCAAACGGTCTCAAGACCGAGAGGACAATCACCCAAGACCGTTTGAAGGTCTAGGGTTAAGCTAATTTGATCAATTGAGGACCCAATTTCAATAAGTTATCAAATTGATTAAAATACTGATTTTGTGACTCAATCATGGTTCAACCCCTATCAAATCACATTAGATCTTGATGCAATCTTGGGCAAACGGTCTCAAGACCATATGGGGTCCACCCACATGCTCTCAAGACCGTTTGGGCCAAGTTTGGGCCCAATTGGAGCTCAATTGAAGGGTTCAACCTTGTGTTGATGCACATTGATGAGTGTTGAAGGGTGAACATTGATAGACCCTAATTGAATCAATTTCAACCCTAATTGGTCAACAATTGAGGGTCAATTGAATGATAAATTGGTTAAGCATAATCTTAATTGACCCAATCCATAAGTGGTCAACATGGCTCTGACCTTTTGAGGGCTTCAACATTGGTTGACATCATCGGTTGTAACCATTGAACTTTGTTGATGGTCCAAGCGGTTGAGACCATGTGAGCCTCGCGGTCTCAAGATCGTGAGGGGGCTCATGGTCTCAAGAACGTGAGGGGGCTCACGGTCTCAAGACCGAGAGAGGGCTCACGGTCTCAAGACTGAGAGGGGCCTCGCGGTCCTGAGGTCAAAGGTGAGCAAACGGTCCACACCACTCTTGCGGTCTTGAAATCAATTGAATGCTCACGGTCTTGGAGTAGTTTGAGAGGGCTCGCGGTCTTGGAGTAGGATGAGGGCTCGCGGTCCTGAGGTCAATGGTGGATCAAACGGTATACTCACCCTCGCGGTCTTGGAAGTCAAATTGGCTAAACGGTCAACATATTCAAATGGTCTCAAACCGATTGAAGGTTGATGGTTGAGATCGATCAAGGTGATTCATGGTTGACTTCACTCAATCAATTGAAGATATAAATGATTCAATGATGCCCTAATCTAAAACCCTAATGATAACCTAGGATATTAAGGGATTAATTGACTAAGTTTTTGACCATGATGATGATCAATGGGGTGAATTACCAAAATACCCCTGAAGGGTCAATTGAGTTATATCTTGCTCAATTCAAACCCTAATTACATGAGAATGATGTTTTTAGCCATAATGACTCCATCCAACTTGATCTAGTCTAATGTTATCATCAACCACTAGTATGAAGAAAGAGAGAGTATTCTAGAGAGAGAAAGTACTCTAGAGAGAGAAAGTACCCTAGAGAGAGAAAGTAACCCTAATTGGATGGAAACTTAAGTGAAGCATCTTCAATGCACATGAATGTGCATAATTAGGGTATGATTCACCTATGTAAAGTCATAGAAACCCTAATTATGATAAATGATGAACCTTTAACTAATTTGAGAGCATTAATGATGATGTTACTCATACATGATGATGTTATGAGTTCAATTCACCATAATGTGAATAGTAAACCCTAATTCAAGGGTAATGGCATGCAAATAAGTATTAAACTCCAATTGATGAGAATCAGAGGATTTAACTCTTATGACAAGAGTGGGAAGTATATTCCTTATTTTGTATTACCTTTATCAGTTGAATTAACCATACAGGTTCTGATATGAAGGTGATCATATCCAGGTATGGATGTTGATATTATATTCATTGAAGGCATGATGTTAGCATTATGAATAAGAAAAGTAACTTGATGCCTTGTCAATGGCATCCTATGTTGATAATGGGCTGTGAGAGCCATGAATACAATCAAAGTCATGCTTTGGAGATGACTTGTGATGAGTATGATGAGAAATTATGATTGATATGAGTTAGGCCTGTTACATTTAGTATTCTCTTGTTTTAGCTGTTATGCTACTGATTATTGTTTGAAGAACAATGTATGTTGTTAAAGAATACTGAATGTACCTAACTAATCAAGTATAATGTAGATCCCTGATCATAGATCCATCATTGTCAGAGATCAAGTGATGGTGAAACAGGTTTTCCTCAGGGAACTCCTGGAGCACATACTTTTGAGTATGTGGGGTACATGGATGTGTAGAACCTTACATCCTAGTGTAGGAAAGTGATGTAGATGTGTAATCCGTCCATCCTTCACTATAATTCCATACCGTATCAGTGGTAGGTAAACATGAAACCTCCTGATGACGAAGAAAACACAGATATCCGTATCAGTGGAGATAAACATGAAATCTCCTGATGACGAAGAGAGTACAGAACGCCGCTGTGACTCTAGATTAGAGAAGGACCAGTTTACCCTGGTGAGCTATAGTAGTAGAGACACGAGATGTCCTACAAGTGATCCTCTCACTGACTGAGGAAGGTGAAGGTCATGAGAATCCGGCTCTCTTAGTGACCTATGTATGATACTGATGTGACTTCTCAGCGATCAATTGGAGTATGAGTGGTATGCCTCATCTCCACAGGGCATAATGTTGTTTGTAAAACATAATCAACCACGTAGTATACTTGTTAGAGATAACTCCAAGTTAGTTGATTGATGTTACACTGTTACAGTGCTTATACTTCTTCATATCTCATAAATGTTGAGATCTTGTTATAGTTGCAACTGTTATCTAATACTTTGAAGGCTTTACTGCTTAAGATATTCTTTGATGGTATATTAAAGCTTCTGGCAGAGATTTATAACTCTCGTTGGGACAATTATGTAAAATTGTCTCACCCCGTAGACTTCAACTTTTAGGTGGACGTCGGAGACGAAGGAACCAGCCTACAGGTGACCAGTCTCAGCAGCAGCAGCACCAGGAGCAGCAATAATCTCAGGTGGAGATTTCGTCTGCCATGTGGTGTAGTTAGAGTCAGTCCTATGTGTCCTCTGTACTCTCAGGTCTTGGAGTCTTGTGTTAGGTGATCTTGATATTTTGTATCTTGATGTATATAATTACTCAAGAAGTAATTATCCTGAGATGTAAACAAGTTTATCTCACTTTATGAAAGAAGTTTTTATTGATCCAAGCTCTTGTCTCGAAAAGTTTTAATTTCCCGTGATTTTTGTCTTCAGCTGATTATCGAATCGCTTCCGCTAAGTTTTAATCGTGTTTATGTCATGATTTGGAGATCAGAGCCCACACGCAACACCAGACACAAGGCGGGTCCTCCAATAGGTTGCCACCTGGATTCCAAACCAACTTTAATCAAAATCAAGGGAACCATAGAAATAACTTCCCAAGATCCAACTATCCTAGAAACCCCTCCGCCTACTATCAATATACCCATCCTCCTCTACACCCACAATTGCACACTCAGTTGTAGCAACCTCAGTTAGCACCGCCTCCACAGCAACCACATCAAGGACAACAACAACTCTCTCAGAAAAATGCTCCCTCCCAGCCAGAGGACGAGATGACTTTGATAAGGCAGATGATACAGTCCCAAAAAACCAAGCTCGCTAATCAGCAAGCTCAGCAGAAGGCGGTGGAGGCCCAACTAGCACAAATTGATGTGCAACTGAAGCCACCAGCATGCACTTTTGCAGGACAACCTAAGTCGAACCCTAGACACGACCAAAATAGACCTGAACAGTTGAATGTCGTTACTACACGATCTGGACGTACCATCCATGAAACTATGTGAATCGCTCTTGATGATGATGATACGCTTGTCCTTATGACAAATGCAAACCCGAACCTAGGAACTAAGAAGACCGCAGAGAACGCAAGAGGCGAAGAAAAAGAACAAGCTTCCAAAGAGCCAGAAATTCTGCAGTATAAACCAAGGATACCATACCCGAGAAGATTGAGAGAGACTAAAATGGACACTAGGTTCCAAAGATTTAAAGAGGCGATGAAGAAACTCTATATCGACATCCCGCTCCTCAATGCTCTCTCTAAAGTACCGGCTTGGGCTAAATATCTAAAAACTCTGTTATTAAGGAAATACTTTACTAAAGAACAAGAAACTGTCAAACTAGCTCAAACCACCTCCGATATCATCCTTAATAAGATGCCAAAGAAAAAGAAGGACCCTGGTTCCTTCAGCATTTAGTGATGTATTGGAAATTCCTCAAGCAAAAAGGGATTAGCTGACTTAGGGGCTAGCATATCAATTATGCCCTACTCCATGTGTAAACGATTAGGGTTCACTGACTTGCTATCAACGACGATGACAATTCAGTTAGCTGACTCCACTATCACTGCACCTCTAGGAATTATCGAAGATATTCCAGTCTGAATAGGCAAAGATGCCTATGTCCCGTGCGATTTCGTCATTATGGATATCAAGGAGGATCTGAGATTCCCAATAATATTTGGTAGACCTTTCCTTGCCACATCCAGGGCGCTTATTGATGTTGAAGCTGGCATGATCATCTTAAGACTGGGAAAAGAAGCAATTCAATTCCGAGTTCTCCACAGCATGAAAGGTCTCAGCATTCAAGAGGAGGTTTTTCTCTTAGATGCAATCCACCAAATGTCCCAATTGGAAATATCTGAGCCATCCGATGAGTTGGAGAATGTTCTACTAATCCAGAAGTCAAATTTTCAGCAAATGAATTGGTTCAACAATGTTTGCAACACTTAGAGAAAGTTGAAGAAGCGCCGACAACCACCTTTGAGGAGCTCAAATCTGTCACCATTTTAGAAGCAACATAAGAACCCAAGGCCCCCGAGATGAAGACTCTACCATCGTGACTTAAACACATCTTCTTGGACAAAGAAAAATTATGTCCAGTCATCATCAGTTCCACCCTAACAGAAAACCAGGAAGAAAGGCTTCTTGTTGAGCTGAAGAAACACAAGAAAGCCATTGGGTATAAAATAACTGACCTTACAGGCATAAACCCAGCCTTATGCATGCATAGACTGCCCATGGTCGAAGAATTCAAGCCATCAAGAGAACACCATAGGAAGATGAACCCCAATCTAAAAGAAGTAGTTCACCTTGAAGTTCTCAAACTACTGAAAGCTGGCATAATTTACCCAATCTCAGATTCCCAATGGGCCAGCCCCGTCCAAGTGGTCCCCAAAAATGGAGGAACCACTGTCGTGATAAATGACAAGAATGAGTTAGTACCGACCAGGACTGTGACAGGGTGGAGGATGTGTATCGACTACAGGAAACTAAAAAAATCAACGCGAAAAGATCACTACCCTCTGCCATTTCTCGACAAAGTCCTAGAATGCTTAGCCCATCATAAATACTTCTGCTATCTAGATGGTTATTCCAGGTTCTACCAAATCCCTATACACTCGGAAGACCAAGAGAAAACTACCTTTACCTGCCCCTTTGGAACCTATGCTTTCATAAGAATGCCATTCGGGTTGTGCAACACACCTGCTACATTCCAAAGGTGTATGTCCGCTATTTTTGCAGGATTAACGGAATATATAATGGAGGTCTTCATGGATGATTTTTTCATTTACGGAGATTCCTTCGATAACTGTCTGCTCAACCTTGGACAAGTCTTACAACGATGCGAGGAGACGAACCTCATCCTGAATTGGGAAAAATGCCATTTTATGGTAACTGATGGTGTCGTCCTCAGACATAGAGTGAGTGACAGAGGGATTGAGGTCGACAAGGCAAAAATCGATGTTATCTCGAAGTTGTCGCCACCAAAAGATATAAAAGGAGTAAGAGCATTCTTGGGTCATGCTGGTTTTACAGAAGATTTATTAAAGATTTCTCAAAAATAGCAAAACCAATGACCCAACTTCTTACCAAAGACACCAAATTCAACTTTAATCAAGATTGCTTACAAAGTTTCTCAACTCTGAAAAATGCTTTAATCTCTGCACCCATACTAAGAGCCCCAAATTGGTCACAACCTTTTGAAATCATGTGTGACTCCAGCGATTATGCCATAGGGGCCGTATTAGGACAGAGAATCGACAAGAAACCTTATGTAATTTACTATGCATCTAAAACGCTCGATGAAGCACAGATGAACTACACTACTACAAAAAAGGAGTTCTTAGCTGTCCTTTATGCGATCGAAAAATTCCGCTCCTACTTGATTGGAGCCAAGGTCATCATCTACACTGACCACTCCACCATACAATATCTAATTTAGAAGCAAGATGTAAAACCCAGACTTATCCACTGGGTTTTGATGCTTAAGGAATTCGATTTGGAAATCAAAGACAAAAGCGGAGTGGAAAATGTCGTCTCCGATCATCTCAGCCGTATTGAAGTCGATGATGAAGAGAAAGTACATATCCGAGACTCCCTTCCAGATGACCAACTAATTAAAGTTACCAATGGATTCCCTTGGTATGTCGACATTGTTAATTATCTAGCTACAGGAATCATTCACCCTTCCTCCTCTCATCACGACAAAAGGAAATTCCTCCACGATGTAAAGAAATACTAATGGGATGAACCTTACCTTTTTCGCCTATGCACAGACGGACTTTTCCGTCGATGCTTACCCGAAGAAGAAATTACCCTTGTCTTAGAGAATCGCCATTCTAGTCCCACGGAGGGACACATGAGTGCGAAGAAAACCTCTATAAAAGTTCTACAATCAGGTTTCTTTTAGCCAACCATAGCGAAAGACTCCCATGATTTTGTAAAATCTTGCAACAAATGTCAATTCTCTGGAAGCATGTCTAAAAGGAATGAAATGCCCCTCAACATGTGGCAAGAGATTGAACTTTTCGACCTGTGGGGGATAGACTACATGGGCCACTTTCCTTCTTCATATGGTTTCTCCTACATTCTGGTCACTTTGGACGATGTCTCGAAATGGGTCAAAGCTGTACCCACAGTGTCCAGTGATTCCAAACCAGTCATTAAGCTATTTAAAGATATCATTTTTCCCAGATTTGGTGTCCCCCGAACTATCATATCCGATGGTGGGACCCACTTTCTAGAATGAAGATTTGAAGCCCTCTTAAAGAAATATGGAGTTAACCATAAAGTTGCCATGCCTTACCATCCACAGACTAGTGGTCAGGTTCAGGTTTCAAACAGACAACTAAAGGCAATCTTAGAAAAAATAATCAATAGACACCACACTGACTGGTCCACCAAGCTTCCTGATGCCCTTTGGGCTTACCGAAAAGCTTATAAAACACCAATCGGGACAACCTCATTCCGTTTGGTATACGGGAAGTCATGTCACCTTCCAGTGGAACTGGAACACAAGGCTTGGTGGGCCATTAAACAACTTAATTTCAATTTTAAAAGTGTCGGAGAAAACAGACAACTCCAACTGCAAGAGCTCGAGGAACTCTGAATGACCGCTTATCAAAGTGTCAGGATTTATAAAGAACAAACCAAAATGTGGCACGACGGTCATCTATAAAGGAAAGACATCACCATTGGTGACAAAGTACTCTTTTTCAACTCCAAGCTCAAATTGTTCCCCGGAAAACTCCGCACAAAGTGGTCTGGGTCTTTTACCATCAAACATATATACTCGACTGGAGCTGTCATAATTATTGATGACAAAGGAGGAGAAAGGACATTCAATGGCCATCGACTAAAAAAATACTACACTCCAGTAGATAAAATGCTGAGACAAACTATTGAGATTAGAGACGCCACAAAATCATCATAACAACATCGAAACCTCATTGAGCCAACGACGATAAACCCAGGCGCTACTTGGGAGGCAACCCAAGATCTGAGTTTCTTCTTTTATCTTCTGTTCCTTTAAGTTACCTTAGGGTTATCTTCTAAAAATATAAAAAGTTATATAACCAAAACAAAATATAAAAATCAAAATAACCTTAACCCTCCCAAACGGTCCTGAAACCGTTTGGAGCCAAACGGTCTTGAAACCGTTTGGACTCCAAACGGACCTGAAACCGTTTGGAGCCAAACGGTCCTGAAATAGTTTGGAGCCAAACGGTCCTGAAATCATTTTGACTCCAAACGGTCGCTAAACCGTTTGACCTAGGAATTTTGTAAGGTCAACACCCGATTCATATAAATATAACCCCCCCTCCTTCTTCTTTCTTTCGATTCCCGAACTTCCTTAAACCCTCAGTACACTGTTCCATCTCTGCTCCCGTTCCCGCGCAACTTGCAACACCGGTTCTCTTCGCCGACCGCCCTTCCCGGTTCCGTGTGTCCTCACGGTGGTTGCACCCCCGTTACCGACACTCTCGTCATCACCTTCCCCACCCACAGCAACAAGGTAGGCGCACCACCATCACCGACGCCTGCAAAGCCACCGCGACTCCCTGTTCTATCAAACCATCATCCTTTTTGCCTTCGCCATCATCTTTACCATTGCCGATGTCTTCAACGCCTCCGTGGCTTCTTTTTCTACCACTACCGACACCCTTATCTTCACTATCGTCGCCGCCTTCACCATCGTCGCCACCTTCCTTTACCACCACCGACCGCTCCCCGACGTTTCACCTTCCAAACGGTCTCCAAACCGTTTGGAACCAAACGGTCTCCAAATCGTTTGGAACCAACCAGTCTCCAAACCGTTTGGAACCAAGCTGTCTCCCAACCGTTTGGAACCAAACGGTCTCCAAACCGTTTGGAACCAAACGGTCTTCAACACCGTTTGGTCTTTTTCATCACTGTTTGTTTTCTGTTAAAACATAAAAATACATAACTCATACATAATCAATTTTTACGCTAATACATGACTTTCCAATTTCAGAAATGGCTTCTCCAGCAAAACAACCAACCGGAACTGCTGACAACCCTCACTGGACAACAGAAGAGCTGATAGAGGACCGAGCCAGACTTCAAAAGATCGTAGATAACTACAACGTGACTGGAAAGGCCCCACCAAAGGTCAAGATCTTATCGATTCTGTGTGAAATTGACCGCATCAACAAATGCCTCGCTGGGGAGCCTGACGAAGAAGTGGAAGAAATTTCTTCCAGCGATGATGAAGGCTCTGAATACGAGCCACGCTCTGAGGAAAAATCCCCAGCTGAAAAGTCTAAGGGGAAGTGAAAGGTCCAAGAAGCTGCAACCAAACAGAGGGAGGTAATGTTATCACTGCCGACCTTTTTCTCCTATGGTCCATTCTTCATGGAAAGCCGGTCAATATTGACCGACACATGATACAAAAATTCTCAGCCTACGCCATAGGGAAAGAAATTTGCATGGGTGGGCACATAACTTCAAAGAAAAAATATCTCAAGATGGACAGATTGCTTCCTCGATGCACGAAGATCAAGGGCGACATCCTTACCAACGAGCAGACCTTGAAGAATTCCTACATTATCAAGGAAAAGGATGCAAAATTACATTACATTTTCTGCCCAACAGTCCGATCTACCAGGACTCTGCTTCTGCTCCCGGAGCTAGCAGATTACGACAAAGACAAACTTCTCTTCACTGATGAAGAGATAACCAAACTTCTAGCCTCTATCAAAGTATAAGAAAAGACAACCAAAGCGGGACAGACGGAGCTTAGCATAACTGCCCCGACAGGTAGGGTAACAAAAATACCAGTAAAACGACCATCCAAGATACGTTTACAACCACCACAGCTTTCGGGGATGCCAACATCGAAGCTACAGCCAGAGACAGAATGCCCCCCTCTGAAGGAACCACTCACTACCTCTTCCATAGACTCATTCATCATGAGCTTACATGATGAACTCACCACCACCACCCCCACCACACTCCCATACACCACCCTCCCACCATCCACCACCACCCCACCTCCCTCCACAACAATCCCTCCACCCCATCCTCCACTTCCCCATATTTCTCCCCGAGCACCCCCTTTTCCGCTCCAACACCCGGCTTCACATTCTCCGATCCCGTCTCCACCCTCTTTTCCTCAACTTTTTCACTCCCCCATATCTCACCCAGCCATTTACCGTTCACTTCATCCGCCACCGCCCCGACACCACTGGTGACTCCATCTACGGTCACCATGCAGTTCGCGGGACCATCAACAGTGTCTCCTGCGTAAGGCACTACCACCCCGACCCCAGCCATTCCACCCTTCTGCATCTGGGGTCCCTTTTTCAAATATTGGTGAGGAATTCAGACATCAATTTGACGCCATCCGAAACCTCCTCACCGACCCTTCTAACATAAAGCACTCTATTTTTTCTTATGTGCAGGGTATTTCTCAACAAGTCGCCAAGATCAACGAGAAAAATAGCGCCTTGCCAAGCATTCTTCAAAGTATTCAGGAACGACAAGACGTCGTGGCCAAGCAAGTTGAGCACATCGATGACCACTACAAAAACTTACCCGAGCTGGTCCTTGGGGTAAAACTCCAGCAAGAAATGCTGGCCAAGCAAGTTGACAGGATCTCTATGCAGACTCAACCTCTGCCGGAGACCCTGCGTGAACTTAAATAGCAACAAACCGCTTTAAGAACATGCTTGGATGACATCGACAACACCCTCACACAACTCCACAGTCGCCAAGAGGAATCAGCACATATAGAGCTTAACCAACTACGCGCTCAAGTAATCGATCTTACAACACACCTCCTCTCTGCCGAAGGACGATACTCAGATCTAAAGGAAACACACAACACACTACTCGAATCCCACGAGAATGTGCAAGTGGCGTTTGATGAGCTACAAGCAACCCATCGGTAGTGTAAGAAGCTTCCACAACCGAAGCCAGCAGATAAAGAGGCAGACGACGATGATGATGCAAACGACAACAATGATGAGGATTTTGACTCCTCGGCTAACTCCAATAATAGCACCTCCTCAGACGACCAACCTGACGACCCAGGCAATGCTGGGGAGGGCACAAGTCGAGGATCTGCATCAAAACAACAAGATCACCATGACGGTGATAAAGATCCCAAATCCCCGACTCACATTGACAATGTTAATATGTCTTACGGGGATCAATTCCTTGACTACTCTACAATGGGATCTCTGGGGGAATCTGCTAAAGAAGTAGTCTTTGCTGAGTTCCAACAATGTCTATTCGGAACCAGCACATGTCAACAACAAGAAACATTAGCTCACAATCTTTCCGCACCAGACAAACCGGTGCTCTTTCCCCCAGAACAAGAAGATTTAGAAAGAGTTATCTTGGATACAGACGAAGATCTGGAATCAACTTCTGACTCAAACAAAGATGAAGATCTGCAACAATACATCGACAATCTAGAGCAG
Source organism: Alisma plantago-aquatica (assembly GCA_963693085.1). NCBI lineage: Eukaryota > Viridiplantae > Streptophyta > Magnoliopsida > Alismatales > Alismataceae > Alisma > Alisma plantago-aquatica. The sequence continues at coordinate 210,623,790 of OY856409.1, forward strand.
ACTCCCTCCCTCCCTCCGCAAGAGCTACCCCCGCCGCCACCTCTACCACACAAAATGCATGATCTTGATATGATGGCCATCTCTAATCTCGATGCTCAAGACATGTTCATCCTCAACACTATAGTAGATGATGCCAAAGATGGGGGCGACATCATCTACCAAAACATAAAGACTCAGTGAAAGATGACGTGCGAGGACTTCCGCTCCATCCTTCGACCGCAATCAACGGTGAAAATGGCACTTTCGTGTCCTCCTCGCTAATTCTATCGAAACATACAGAAGCTTGCGGCGGAAGAAACCCGTTCTAAACACATCACCGGCTCTAGCAATGAGCCTTATTTACAAAAAAATTACAAAGCAAATCAATCGAACGGTTGCAAAGGGAAATTGTAAGGAAGGCACGCTACATTACCGTGCCCTTCCAAGTCTCTGGTCATTGGCTACTTATGATTGTGGACACCGCGGCCCGAGACCCTAAGGTGTACAACTTTTGCACCACTGAACTACGAGCGGGAATAATCAACTTTGCTGGAACAGAAGCCGGGATGACCAAATGCATCCCTTTCTGGCTTTTGAAGTTGATCTGGGCTGCTTGCCCGTCACTCCGCAATAATTGGAACCAACCTTGGTTCCAAATCATCAACCCCCAAGCTCAAACTCAAGAAGGTTCTAGGGATTGCGCTTTCTACATAGTAGGTCATATCCAAGTGCTCAATCAACAAATCCCTTTTACCGACCTGGCCACAGAAGAATTTCAATCTCTGCGAGGTCGCTACGCCATGGAGTTGATCTGTGATAGAAGGTTCTTTAAGGACCCAACTATGGCACCTACCGACTTTCCTCGCTATCTCTTCTCAGCCATCCAACGTCCTCTAAAACAACCATTCCGGAAAACAATAAAGGAGTTGGAGAAACAACTGCCCGCCAAGGCTCCCGAGAAGAAGAAATGGGTCCCTTACTCTTTCGATCTGGTGGATGATGAAGGGGTTACTAAGTTACTAACTGGGGTGACCATCAACAGATCACCTTCACAAATGGTCCCCCTATCTGCCATTTCACCAAATTTTCCCAATTTTGACCTCAGTGCTTGCAAACGTCTCTCCGACAATGAACTTCATCTCATCATGTCAAGGCTTTATGCCGAGAAGGATGACCTCATTTTCATGTCCGGTGACATTCTGGTCATGGCTGACGCACTACGGGAAACTGTACAGCTAAAAGGGTTTCTCTCCGTAAACTTAATGGCCGCCTATCAATTTCTGCTCAGACAGAATCACCCTACAACCTATATGGCATCCCCCTACATGAAGGATGATTTATTAAAACTAAAGAACTTCGGCACAACTGAGGCACTCATCTCCATCTTAAAACATACTATCCCGAAGTTCATCTTGCTCCCCTTCCTTCATTCTGAACACTGGATGTTGTTGGCAACAAACCTCCATGAAGGAACAACAATCATATACAACAGTTCCGACAGCCAGTACAATCCAAATCAACAACATTACGCTACAACACCAAGAACGCCTACGGAGGAGGTGGTGAAAGAGTGCGCCGATCAACTTCATGCCCTTCTCAGCAAGCACACACGGGCATATGGCAAAGAACACTTTCATCGCCCCGCTTTCAGCCACAAGTGCCCACAGTAGCTCTGCGAGTCGAACGACTGTGGTTTCCACGTCTTCTACTGGATATACACCATCATAGTCCTTGGAAGACCAGTAGAGGACATGACAGATGTCGATTACCACGTGTTATGTGGAAATTTTGCTGCTAATCTCCTTCGCACACATGGCGCAAATAAAGGATTAACTGAAGCCTGACGCCCTTGTCCTTGTACTTCTCAAACTATCACTTTGACACTCTGCGGACAGAGTGAGTGATAAGTTAGGGGGGGAGTACACTGACAAGGGCGAGGTATCATTTTCAAAACCCTTCCCTCTCTACATTTTCTTTCAACCCTATATAGATTTTTACAATTTTCTTCGCACATTTATTTTTTGTATTAAAAGCATTTTCCCTTTTAAAATAAACTTCACACATAAAGAGGAACATCCCTTTTGGAACATAGTCACCCTCAGCTAACTTTAGAATCATGTCAAGTCCTCAAAAGTAATAACAAGAATAGCACTCAGGCAAATAATGGTGACTTAATAATGTCTCTCCACTATTGATTTCCATGCTTCTGTCTCACTTCTACATCTGACTATCCACATGTCAATATCAAGGCAAAAATAAGCCAAGCTCTCAAGGATGAGAGGGGCATCAGACGACATCCAAATCAAGAAGTCTCGCAAGTGGACCATTAAAAAAAAGGGAAACCAAATAAGTGCATGTTGAAAAACTCTAAGAACAACTTTCCTCTCTTCAAATAAAAGAGGCTTGGCCACTCAAAATAAATTCCCTAAACACCCCAAATCCTAAGCCTGTGAGTCTATGAATAAAAGCCAGAGTGCTGAATAAAATTATGAGAGTTGTGCCATAAATAAAGATCTATATAAAGAACCAATGAAGGTCTCACTCGGCCGGTACATTCAGCTGCCCTCACGAAGGAAGATGTGTCATGCCCGGTAGTGAAACCCTAAGATATCTAAATATATGAAAGGCTTATAAAGGACTCACCCGGCCGGTACATTCAGCTACCCTCACGAAGGCAGATGTGTCGTGACCATTAGTGAAATCCTAAAACCATTGACAAGCCCTCCCCTACTTGAAGGGGGAGTTATACATCAAGCATTTAGCCAACCCTCATACCCACTCTAGCTTCCAATAGGTTTTTTAGAGAGGTATAAAGTTGATTAGAGTCAACAACATGCACAGAATAAAAAGTGGTCCCAATGCAGGCTACGAGATACGGAAGAAACCTGAGAGCCAAGCAACTCTCAATACCTGAAAGAGTTAAAGCAAGCAATAAGACCTGATACGACCTTAGGAGAGCTAGGGTTTATAATTGAAATAAGAGTATGGAAATATTAACTAAATAAAATCACCTCGCCATTACATGCCTCAGCTCTATCTAACTTGAGGACAAGCTAGATTCTAAATTAGGGGGGGTGATAACCTCCAATTTTGTGATGTTATCTTAGTGCTTTTCTTCAATTTTCCACACTCTTTCTTAGATAAATTAGATAGAATCCCTAGTTATCCTCTTTTATTGCAAATATACTGTTAGATTAACTTTTCTCCTTTTTACTTACAGAAAAAGACACAAAAAATCACAAAAGACTCAAATGGTCCCAAGACCGCATTGACTCACACGGTCCCAAGACCGCATGAAGTCAACCGGTCTCAAGACCGCATGGACTCGCACGGTCCCAAGACCGCATGAAGCCAACCGGTCTCAAGACCGCATGGATTCACACGGTCCCAAGACCGCATGAATCCAATCGGTCTCAAGACCGCATGGACTCACCACATGAAGCCAACCGATCCCAAGACCGCATGGACTCACACGTTCCCAAGACCGCATAAAGCCAACTGGTCCCAAAACCGCATGAAGACAACCGGTCCCAAGACCGCATGGAGTCAAACGGTCCCAAGACCGCATCAGTCCAAACGATCTCAAGACCACATGAGTCCAAATAGTCTCAGAGCCCAAACAGTTTCGGAGCCCAAACGGTCTCAGAGTCCAAACGGTCTCGGGGTCCAAATGGTCTCAGGACCCAAACGGTCTTCAAAACCGTTTGGACCCAAAACTAACCAAACCATTTGGACCTCACTTAAGGCCTATAAATAAGACCCAAGGGGTCCTCCCAAAGGGTATCAAGTTTCAGACGCCCAAAGGCTGCCTCTACTACTCCATGTGTTGTGGCGGTGAAAGCTGATCACATCTTAGTGATCCCCTATCATTGTTGACATCCTTAAATTTACTTATTTTCTTTACTTTACTTGCTCTTAGTTTAAAAGCAACCAAACCAACATTTTGATCTAAGTACCTACTATTAAGAGATTAAGCGAAATTCTAACGTTTTTCATCTTGTTGCTCCCAACAAGACCGTTGTCCCGTAGATTCGACCCTTAACTATACTACGATAAGACTTCCACATATCTTAGCATACGTGGGTTGTTACGACCCCATCTGAGCTTAATTGGTAAACTAGGGTGTACCTAGACAATTGCAAAGATTAATTGGAATAATCATTCTTGAAATCTAATTAATGACGATAACACAATTAGGATGTTCTAACTATGATAAGAAGTCTAAATGTTCTTTTGTCTTGTGAATTAGGGTTTGAGAAACATAAACCCTAATCGGCCCAAAATAGGGTTTTGATGATACATGAATACAGAATTTGATAAGTAGAATGTCTCACTAAATGATTTTTAGTATTTTATGTGTAACTTTGATTTACTTCAAACTTATATATGATTTTTATATATAAAATTTGAACAACATTGGAAAATATCAGAATTTTTGAAGAATGTTATGACCTGTTCATCGGTCGAGTTTCAAACTCGACCGATCACATTTCCAGATTTATATAGCAGTGTGGTAATTGAATTTTATATTTTTATTGGTATATCCAATTGATCTCAAATTTTAACTGTGCTTGAAAAACACAATTTTAGACACTCTGTTAAATTGGCGTAATTTTTGGATGACTTTTTGATCTCTACAGTAAGGGTGTCGGTCGAGTTCTGTGCAGGACAAACTCGGCCGAATATATTGCAGACTGCAATATAGCAGTGCACTGTTATATTTTTAATTATTTATTGGTAACTCCAAATGATCTCAAATTTTAACTGAAGCTTTATAGATAAAATATAAACAACTTTAGAAATTCCCATAATTGTTGGAGAAGGTTTGATCTCTGAAATAAACGAATTACAGTAACTTTGTATAACTAAATATTCAGCCAATATAATTAAAGTTGAGTGTTGGGTCAATATGCAATTGACCCAAGCAGCTCAAATTGACTTATATGATCAACCACACACACACAGCTCTCATTCTTCGTCATCCATTCCAGAGAAACGAACTCTTAGAGAGAGAGGGAGAGTTAGGGCTTGAGTGGAGAAAGAGGAGGAATTGCTGAATTAGGGTTTTGCGGTCCGAGGGATGGTGAAATCAAGTAAGTTTGGATCCTTTGCATAGACTTTTATGGTGAATCTTCTCTATCATGTCAAGATTCCGTCCATACTCTGATACCAAGCTGTTACACCCCGATCTCACAATTTCCTCAAATCATGAGATTAGGGCATAAGATAGGACTTATATGTAACACAAAGAACACCCTTAACTTTTTTTTTCTTTTCTTTAAAACTCTTGTTTCCCCGCATTGAACCACATAACATCTTAACAAAGGAATCTGAACATTTTTTTTTTACTAATCAGACTTCAATAGTAAAGATACATGTATAAACATCCATGATGTCTCTCACACCTTATGCACATAAAACTTACTAATTAGCATACATATCAAAAGAGGAACAATATTACACATCGTAATTACAACTCTCTCTCTTATCTCTTACTGAGGACCTAGAGTGACAAGGACCGATTGACTCAACTAATCTTGTATTTAACTTTTGTAGCAGATCTACACTGATGCTCTGACCATCTTCAAGTCCATGCGGTTAACCCTAAAATGTTTGAGTAGAGGGGTGAGCCTACTCGCTCAGTGAATGAGTACTTCAAGGAAACAGTCTAAGGCAATAATGTGATTACAGATATAACTTTGAATAAACGTTATGAAATTTAACAACAATAAATACTACACTGAGCAGTTCTACAACAATATAATTGAAATAACAAAGAATGTAAATATTGCATCCAAAGAATAACTACTAGAAGACTATGCTCTAGTCTTCCTTAACTCTTTCATTTATAAGGAACTCTGTGAACCTATATGATCATATTTTAACTTATGCCCTGATCTATGCAGTGTACTCTGCATAGAGACTCGCAGTGCACTACGGCCACACCGTACAAGACTTAGCGACACACCCGAGAAATGCTAAGTCTGACGCCAGCCCTGTTCTACCACAGGACCACAGGCTCTCCGGCCTCAATGCACTACTCCGAGTGCTCTAGACTCCTCCTCTAACCTGAGCACACAGGCGGAGAGTCTCACGGGGTTACCTCCATGACTCCGCACGGATCTTGTTGCAATAACCCCTATTTTCTCCAGTGTCACCGTGACTCTGCGCGGATTATTGTTGAACACTGTCTCTCTATCCTCGTGCCACCATGAATCCGCACGGTTAATGTTGCAACACGAGTTTCACCCCTAAGAAGCAGATCTCTCGAAGGGGTTCTACGGTGTTCAGGGCACCTAAGTCTAACATTAATATTATAGATACATGTAAAACAGAAATCATAACTCATTTTACATTTCTCACAAGGCTCACACGGCCTGCCATATCATATCATATAAAACATCATAGCTCATGTATTCAACATATACCATGTCTCAGTAACATCCCTTTCTAGGGCATGTCATATCTCATCACCTGCAATTTATGAGATATGTATTGAAATATAAGAAGCCCTGCAGTATGTAGATATCAACTCAGAGAGAACAAGCATATAAAGTTAAATGCACTAGAAACATACAATTCAACAGTTAAGTATCACCACATCTCATATCGAGATCTTTCATGTCACCATAACATGATTCATTGAACACCCTATCCTTAGGGTTTCATTTGCCTCATTCACCTTTTCATTTACCTCATTCACTTGTCACATGGCTCTCATAAGGATTTCATAGGATATAAGCATTCACTAAATAAAGATTGTTTTCAACAAATCATATACAATCGATATATGTATGAAACCATGGAAATTGAACTAAATTTAGGTTTCCATGCTATTCACTGAGATATCATGTATCAAGGATAAAATTCAATTGAGATAACCCATGAGGTACATCCTAACCATTTATAGGATTACCAGTCCTTTTCCATAAGGTTGAAACTCTAGTGATGTCTCAATTAGGTTAAACCCTAATTACATCATTTGATATAAATCTGAAAAGCATTCTCACTAGGAAGTGTTGTATACATTTCTGATATGAATCTACCATTAAGGAGTCATTCAAACAGAGAAGAAATCCATATCATATCAATTTGCAACAACTTAAATCAAACGGACATTTCAGGGTTTAGAATCACATGCTAAGCATTTAGGGATTTGGATGCTATAATCAAATTTCGTGCATTACACTGTTTGAAGGAAGAAACCACTCACCCTAAGGTGTGAAAACACCTCAAAACTGCAGCTCAACTCAGGGGATCTCTAACTCATATCAAATCCCTAGCAAATCTCCCAATTCTTCTTCCATTCAACTCGGGAACCTTGAAAATGAGGGATTATGAAGAAAGGGTGAGAAAAGAGGGAATTTCGACATCATCTGGGATCAAATCAGAGCATGGATGGAATCTTGACATGATAGAGAAGATTCACCATAAAATTCTATGCAAAGGATCCAAACTTACTTGATTTCACCATCCCTCGGACCGCAAAACCCTAATTCAGCAATTCCTCCTCTTTCTCCACTCAAGCCCTAACTCTCCCTCTCTCTCTAAGAGTTCGTTTCTCTGGAATGGATGATGAAGAATGATAGCTGTGTGTGTGTGTGGTCGATCATATAAGTTAATTTGAGCTGCTTGGGTCAATTGCATATTGACCCAACTCTCAACTTTAATTATATTGGCTGAATATTCAGTTATACAAAGTTACTGTAATTCGTTTATTTCAGAGATCAAACCTTCTCCAACAATTATGGAAATTTATCAAGTTGTTTATAATTAATCTATAAATCTTCATTTAAAATTTGAGATCATTTGGAGTTACCAATAAATAATTAAAAATAGAATAGTGCACTGCTATATTGCAGTCTGCAATATATTCGGCCGAGTTTGTCCTGCACAGAACTCGACCGACACCCTTACTGTAGAGATCAAAAAGTCATCCAAAAATTACGCAAATTTAACAGAGTGTCTAAAATTGTTTTTTTCAAGCACAGTTAAAATTTGAGATCAATTGGATATACCAATAAAAATATGAAATTCAATTACCACACTTCTATATAAATCTGGAAATGTGATCGGTCGAGTTTGAAACTCGACCGATGAACAGGTCATAACATTCTTCAAAAATTATGATATTTTCCAATGTTGTTCAAATTTTATATATACAAATCATATACAAATTTGTAGTAAATCAGAGTTACACATAAAATACTAAAAATCATTTAGTGAGACATTCTACTTATCAAATTCTGTATTCATGTATCATCAAAACCCTATTTTGGGCCGATTAGGGTTTATGTTTCTCAAACCCTAATTCACAAGACAAAAGAACATTTAGACTTCTTATCATAGTTAAAACATCCTAATTGTGTTATCGTCATTAATTAGATTTCAAGAATGATTACTCCAATTAATCTTTGCAATTGTCTAGGTAAACCCTAGTTTACCAATTAAGCTCAGATGGGGTCGTAACATGGGTGGAGTTCTCGATCTAGTATAAGCAAGGCTAAACTTAAAGACTTACCATCTTTATGATTTTTAGTGGTGCACGCAATTCCACGTGAGTGGTAGCTCCATCAGACCCATTTTCTAGAATGAATCTTTGAAGCCCTCTTAAAAAAATATGGAGTTAACCATAAAGTTGCCATGCCTTACCATCCACAAACCAGTGGTCAGGTTGAAGTTTCAAATAGAAAATTGAAGGCAATCCTAGAAAAAACAATCAATAGACACTGCACTGACTGGTCCACCAAGCTTCCCGATGCCCTTTGGGCTTACCGAACAGCTTATAAAACACCAATCAGAACAACCACGTTATGTTTGGTATATGGGAAGTCATGTCATCTTCCAGTGGAACTGGAACACAAGGCTTGGTGGGCCATTAAACAACTAAATTTTGATTTCAAAAATTCTGGAGAAAACAGACAACTCCAACTACAAGAGCTAGAGGAGCTCCGAATGACCGCTTATCAAAGTGCCAAGATTTATAAAGAACAAACCAAGATGTGAAACGACGGTCATCTAAAAAGGAAAGACATCGCAATGGGTGATAAAGTACTCCTTTTCAACTCCAAGCTCAAATTGTTCCCCGAAAAACTCTGAACAAAGTGGTCCAGGCCTTTCACCATAAAACATATATACCCGAATGGAGCTGTCATAATTGTGGACGATAATGGAGGAGAAAGGACAGTCAATGTCCATCGATTGAAAAAATACTATACTCCAACAGATAAAATGCCGAGACAGACTATTGAGATCAGAGACGCCACGACATCACCATAACAACATCGAAACCTCGTCGAGCTAGCGACGTAAAACCCAGGCACTACTTGGGAGGCAACCCAAGATCTGAGTATCTTCTATCTTTGTTTTCTATTTCCTTTGTTTATCTTAGGCTTATCATATAAAAATATAAAATATCAAACAATCACAAAAAACATAAAAATATAAAAATATAAAAATCAAAATAACCTTAACCCTCCCAAACGGTCTTGAAACCGTTTGGAGCCAAACGATCCTGAAACCGTTTGGAGCCAAACAATCCTAAAACCGTTTGGAGTCCAAACGGTCGCTAAACCATTTGACCTAGGGATTTTGTAAGGTTAACCCCTGAATCCTATAAATATAACCCCCCACCTTCTTCTTTCTTTCGATTCCTGAACTTTCTTGAGCCCTTGCGTGAATGCCAACTTCCTGTTCAATTTCTGCTCCCATTCCCACACAACCTATGACCCGCATTCCCTCCTCCGCTCTCCTTCTCGGCTCTGTGTGTCTTCACGATGATCGCACCTCAGTCGTCATCTCTCTTCGCATCACCATCGTCATCTTCGACCATTTCTGCAAGGTAGTTCTGTTGGCTAAATGGACATCTATAAATCCCTTTGTTTTGATTATGACAAACATTTCATTCTTATTGATCTAACGAGCTACTTGAGTGTGCAGGAACAAGGTGGATGGTAAAAGCAATTAGGGAAATCCATATGCTTACATGTTTATGTTTTCATGCAATGTAATCGCTTTGTAAAAACTTGTACAAATATATAATGTACAAGTAATTAGATTGCATGTAAATCAAGCGTTAGATTCTCCCTAGCTAAACACCACATTTAGATAAGTCATTCCCTTCAAATAGGATCACATTTGCACACTCATACATATAATTAGTGCCTAAATTGAAACATTGAAACAGGATCAATCTCGGTCGACAAACTCCTCGACCGAGACACTCTCGGTCGACAATCTTCTCGACCGAGAAAGATCCAAAGTAGCCGTTAGACACAACTGACAAGGTAGTTGGCAGTTGGAGATAAACGTTGCAAAACACTTGTTCCAGAGAGCCTGTCGGTCGACAAAAGTTCGACCGAGTAGGTGTCTCGGTCGAACATTCCTCGACTGAGATGGTCTCTGACAGCAACTGCAGAATTAATTAATTAGCCGTTGTTAAAGCAACAAACTTGTACCTAATGGCTAGTTAAGCACTTAGAAACCCCTAGAAGTTGTCTAGAACATCCTTAAGCATCCTTAGTCCATTCCTATAAATAGGACAAGCCATAGGACACTAAAACACACTTGTTACACTTGAGAAATCCTTGAGCATACTTTGAGCAATATGTTTGTGAGCAATTTGAGCATTGTGACAATTGGCTACTTCCTTCCTTAGCTCAAAATTCGTGTCCTATAGGCTAGTATCTCCTATCCACTGCAATCACAAGTCCATACACTTGGTTAGGAGATCTATACGCTTGATCTAGGCAAATCAAGCCTTGGGCTACAAAGGATAAGTTGTAATTTCCTTTTTCCTTTCTTGTTCTATATTACCGTTTGTACTCTCCTTGCTACTCCTAGGTTGGAGGCTACTGATTGGAGAGGGTGGAGATCTTCTTGGTGAAGAAGGTGACTTTGAGCTACTTCAGAAGGTTGGTGCAACGGGAGGTTACTTCTAGAGAGGAAGGCTACTTCAAGGGGGAGCTTGGAGTTACTTCAAGAAGGCTACCTCAAAGTTGGTGCACCTACTTCAAGCGAAGGTTGTTCAAAGGGTGTAAAGGAAAGTATTGTATTTTGTATAAATCCTTGAGAAGGTAATAAAATAAATACATTCAAAATCCCGGTTGGGTAAGCAATCGGGTAGTGGACTGACAACTTTAGTATTTGCTAAAGTTGGAACCACTCTAAACACCTGTCTCCTTCTTCCAATTTTAATTGTGGTTGTTTGAGTTCAACAAATTGTTAAAATTAATTTAAAAACTCTATTCACCCCCCCCTAGTGTTTTTCAATTGGTATCAGAGCAGGCTTCAAGGAACCCTAACAAGGTCTTGAAGAAATGGGTGATGGAGTGCTCAACAACCTTAACCTCGAAGGGACACTTGTTGCTAGGCCTCCAGCGTTCGATGGAACAAACTACCAATATTGGAAGAGATGGATGCAGTTCTACTTCCAAGGCATCAATTGGGACTTATGGAGAATGGTGTCAACCCCATATGAGCTCCCTCAAACTCAATTTGCAGAATGGGATGCAAATACGGTAAAGCTAGCTCAAATGAATGCAAAAGTTGTAAGCATTTTATATTGTTCTATATCAGTAGAAGAATTTAATAGAATATCTAATTGTGACACAACCTATGATATTTGGCATAGACTATCCATAACCTATGAAGGTACAGTCCAAGTCAAAAATTCCAAAATTAGCATGTTTAAACAAAAGTTTGAACACTTTCGTATGGATCCTGATGAATCAATTAGTGAAATGTTTGCAAAATTTTCTACTATTGTTAATGGTTTAAGTGCCCTAGGAAAACCTGTCCTTGAAGAAGATCAGGTATCAAAGATCCTTCGTTCACTTCCTCCAAAATATAAGCCCAAGGTGACAGCCATTGAAGAAGCAAACGACCTCACTCGACTGAAAATGGAGCAACTTATTGGCAACTTAGAAGCTCATGAAGCAACCCTAGAAGAGGAAGAAAGAAGAGCACGTGAACTTCAGCAAGGAAAGAAGAAGGATGTGGCTCTAAAAGCTTCAAAGATCGTCACATAAGAAAGTGAGGAGTCAAGTGAAGAAGAAGGAGAAGAAGCCTTGATAGTCAATAGTAAGAAATACAAAAGATTTAAATCTAACAAAATTTCCAGTTCTTCTTCTACCCCTCCTAGGTGCTTTGAATGTGGGAAGAAAGGGCATTTCAAAAATGAATGTCCTAAAGCAAAGAAAGGAAAGAAAAGCTCACACAAGAAGAAGGGAGAAAAAGCCTATAAAGTTGCATGGGACGAGTCAAGTGACAGTGAAAGCGGAGAAGAAACGGTGGATTGTCTAATGGCAAGAGAAGATGATGAAGACTCTCAAGAGGTAAGCCTACTTGATCTTCCTAAAGAAGAGTTAGTTACTAGTCTACAAGAAATTCATGATAAGTATGTTGATGTCAAGAAGAAACTAAACAAGGTTATCAAATCAAATGATGAGCTAATTGCTAAATTAGATAATCTTTCTTCTGAAAAGAACAACATTGATCTTGAGAATTTGTCTTTAAAAACATCTTTTGATGATTGCACTAGAAATCTACTCACTTTAGAAACAAATGTTGATCTTCTTTCTAAAGAAAAGACTGACTTGTTAGCTAAACTAAAAGATTTTCAGACTCAACCTATTTTGGGTAACCATCTAGACTATGATAATGTTATAAAAGAAAGAGATTCATTGTTATCTGATTTAGATCAAGCAAAAAATGATCTACACAAGAAGATGAATGATATTTCTCAGCTGCAAAGAAAACTTTATGAATTAAGAAGAAAAGATATACTTGATAACATTCTAAGCATTGGTACTGTTTTCAACGGAAGAAAAGGTTTGGGATATGCTCCAAAGAAAAATCAACCCAAAAGAACTCAAACTATGTTTGTACCCAAGAACACAATGGCTAGAAAGAGAAATGAAGTTGATTCTATTACTTGTCATTTTTGTTTACGTCTTGGACACTATTCCTTTTCATGTCCTTATAAAACTAAGGATTCCGACTTAGTTTGGGTTCCAAAACCCCAAACTTAGTAGAGTCAAATGTAAATTAATTGAGATATGGCCAAACACTACATTTTGCTATTTATATTTTCTTATCTCAACTAAACAAAAGGGTTCATGCATATTGTTAATTTTCTGCACTATTAATTTTCTACACTGTTAAAACAGAAACTTAGTCGGTCGAAGTATTGTCGACCGAATCCTTAATCGGTCGAAGTATTGTCAACCGACTGGATGTCTGTAAATCTACAAGGAAATTATTTCGGTCGAAAATTGGTCAACCGAGCTAAATTTCTATATTTCTTTGTTTACAGTAACCTTCTCGATCGAAAATTAGTCGACCGAGACAAATGTCGGTCGAACAATTGTTGACCGACTGAACTTCTGAATCAGGATTTTTATACAAGTCTTTACTTAAATGATTCTAACCATATCGGACCATCACATGGGTACCAAAATCTACATTTTAATGCAGGAATGGGTAGTTGACAGTGGATGCTCCAAACATATGACCGGGAACAAAGATGCATTTCAAACCTTTGAAGAAAAGAAGAGTGGAACGGTCACCTTTGGAGACAATGGTAAGGGCAAAATCGTTGGAATAGGTAATGTTGGTACAAACCTCGAAATAAAGAATGTTCTACTCGTTGATGGTTTGCACCATAATTTGATAAGTGTTAGTCAATTATGTGATAGTGGTTATGATGTGTTATTTAACAAAACCTGCTGCAAGTTATTGATAGAAAACACTACAAATGTTGTTTATGAAGGAAATAGAGTTGGAAATCTTTATATCCTTAAACCTAACTCTATGAAATCAGTAGTGGGAAAATGCTTGCTTGCAAATGAAAATACCTTACAACTATGGCATAAAAAGCTAGGACATGCTAGTTCACATGTTATTAAAAAATTAGTGAAATATGATCTTGTTCGTGGATTGCCTACTTTATCTTTTGATCAAGTTGAAAACTGTGAACCATGCACAATGGGAAAGCAAACCAAAACCTCTTTTAAACCAAAACATGTACTTAGCACCAGTAGGTCCTTAGAATAAATTCATATGGATTTATTTGGACCCATGAGGACACAATCTATTGGTGGTAAAAGATACTGTTTTGTTATTGTTGATGATTATAGTAGATACACATGGGTACACTTTATTGCAACTAAAGATGATACTATTCATGTTTTTATACAATTTTGTTCCAAGATTGAAAATCTATTACAAAGCAAAATATGTACCATTAGAAGTGATCATGGTGGAGAATTTGAAAATCATACATTTGAAGAATTCTGTACATCTCAAGGGTATACTCATAATTTTTCTGCTCCACGCACCCCACAACAAAATGGTATAGTTGAAAGGAAAAATCGATCACTACAAGAAATGGCTAGAACTATGATGCTTGAACACAACACACCCAAAACTTTTTGGGCTGAAGCTGTAAACACTGCATGTTATGTGCTAAATAGAGTAACTGTTCACTCTCATTTAAAGAAAACTCCATATGAAATAATACATTCTAAGAAACCTAGAGTTGACTATTTTCATACCTTTGGCTCCACATGCTATATTTTAAATACCAAAGATGATAGAGATAAGTTTGACTCAAAATCACACAAAGCATTCTTTTTGGGATATTCCACTTCTAGCAAAGCTTTTAGAGTATATAACACTATATCTAGAAAAGTTGAGGAATCTATTCATGTTTCTTTTCATGAAGAGTCCAAATCTGAAAATCTAGAAATCATAGATCTCACTAATCAATTCAAAAATTTAAAAATACCAAATGATAGTGAGAAAGGTACTACAAATAATCACCAAGCTGAACCACAACCTACACCTAGGCTTATTAAAGATCATCCTCAAGAACTAATTATTGGAGATCCTAATGATAAAGTCAAAACTCGGTCTTCTTTCAAAGATGTTGCAAACATGGCTTTTGTTTCTATCATTGAACCTAAAAAGATATCTGAAGCTCTTAAAGATGATTATTGGATAATAGCCATGCAAGAAGAATTGAATCAATTCACTAAAAATTATGTATGGGATTTAGTTCCTAAACCACAAGATAAAACCATAATAGGAACTAAATGGGTTTTTAGGAACAAGCTAAATGAGGCAGGAGAAGTAATAAGGAATAAAGCTCGGTTAGTAGCACAAGGATATAATCAACAAGAAGGAATAGATTTTGATGAAACGTATGCACCGGTAGCTAGACTTGAAGCTATTAGAATGTTACTACCTATTGTTGCACATAAAAACATCAAACTCTACCAAATGGATGTAAAAAGTGCATTTCTAAATGGCATCATTCAAGAAGAAGTATATGTTGCCCAACCACCTGGTTTTGAAATACCGGAAAAAGGTGACTATGTTTATAAACTTAAGAAAGCACTTTATGGTTTAAAACAAGCACCTAGAAATTGGTATGAAAGGCTCAAGACATATCTTTTTGATAATGGTTTTTCTATTGGAAATTCAGATTCTACTTTATTTTTCAAAACATATACATCTGATTTCCTAGTTGTGCAAATATATGTTGATGACATTATTTTTGGAGCTTCTAATGATTCATTGTGCACACAATTCAGTGACATTATGCAAAAAGAATTTGAAATGAGCCTCATGGGTGAACTAACTTTCTTTCTTGGTTTTCAAATTAAGCAAACACCTGCCGGAATATTCATAAGCCAAGAAAAATATACTAAAGAACTCTTAAAACGTTTTGGGATGGATCAGTGCAAACATGCTACTACTCCTATGGCTACTTCTATTAAAATTGATAAGGATGAAAATGGGGAACATATTGATGATACCTTATATAGAGCCATGATTGGTAGTTTGCTTTACTTAACTGCTTCTAGACCGGACATTATGTTTCCCGTTGGTCTTTGTGCTCGATTTCAATCACAACCTATGCACTCTCATTTTCTAGCAGTTAAACGAATTCTTCGTTACCTAGCCGGCACTACTTGCTTTGGTTTATGGTATCCAAAAGGACAATCCTTGGATTTTAAAGCTTATACTGATGCGGATTATGCTGGTTGCCGACTTGATCACAAGAGTACTAGTGGTGGTTGTTTCTTATTAGGGAGAGCTTTAGTATCTTGGTTTAGCAAGAAACAAAATACGGTTGCCCTATCTACAACTGAAGCTGAATATATGGCAGTCGGGTCTTGTTGTTCTCAAGTGCTTTATATACAACAAGTGTTAAACGATTATGGTTTTACTCTTTCTTCTACGTCTATTTTTTGTGACAACACGAGCGCTATAAACTTAGCACACAATCCTATTTTACACAGCCGAGCTAAACATATTGAAATCCGTCATCACTTTTTAAGGGATCATATCTCCAAGAATCATGTTTCCCTTCATCATGTTGATACGGAAGATCAATTGGCTGATATTTTTACAAAACCGCTTCCACTAGATCAATTTAACAAAATTCGGAAGCAACTGCTTATCACTCCTTTGGAAGATGTTTTCTTTGATATTTGTGCTACTTAAACAAAAACTCTTACTTGCATCATGATATTTTGGCTTTTAAATGGACATCTTTTTCATTAGATTTGATGGGACATCTAATTAAGGGGGAGTTTTTATTTCTAACGGATATCTTTTTGAAATGACAAAGGGGGAGAAATAAATATAAAACTAAAACTTAGTAAGTATGAAACACTCAATCAATGAGTTTCATAAATAAACTCTTGGCTTTACATTGAAAGTTGTTATATTCCCTAGTGAATTGGATTTCATGTTCCATAATTCAAGGGGAATAATAAGCACACATTTTATAACCAAGAGGAAAAGCTACAAAAGGTAATCTAAAGGTATGAAACTCATATGGTTTATATTTCCTTTATTTATATTTTTGGAAATGTTTGTCATCTTCAAAAAGGGGGAGATTGTTTGCTAAATGGACATCTATAAATCCCTTTGTTTTGATTATGACAAACATTTCATTCTTATTGATCTAACGAGCTACTTGAGTGTGCAGGAACAAGGTGGATGGCAAAATCAATTAGGGAAATCCATATACTTACATGTTTATGTTTTCATGCAATGTAATCGCTTTGTAAAAACTTGTACAAATATATAATGTACAAGTACTTAGATTGCATGTAAATCAAGCGTTAGATTCTCCCTAGCTAAACACCACATTTAGATAAGTCATTCCCTTCAAATAAGATCACATTTGCACACTCATACATATAATTAGTGCCTAAATTGAAACATTGAAACAGGATCAATCTCGGTCGACAAACTCCTCGACCGAGACACTCTCGGTCGACAATCTTCTCGACCGAGAAAGATCCAAAGTAGCCGTTAGACACAACTGACAAGGTAGTTGGTAGTTGGAGATAAACGTTGCAAAACACTTATTCCAGAGAGCCTGTCGGTCGACAAAAGTTCGACCGAGTAGGTGTCTTGGTCGAACATTCCTCGACCGAGATGGTCTCTGACAGCAACTGTAGAATTAATTAATTAGCCGTTGTTAAAGCAACAAACTTGTACCTAACGACTAGTTAAGCACTTAGAAACCCCTAGAAGTTGTCTAGAACGTCCTTAAGCATCCTTAGGCCATTCCTATAAATAGGACAAGCCATAGGACACTAAAATACACTTGTTACACTTGAGAAATCCTTGAGCATACTTTGAGCAATCTGTTTGTGAGCAATTTGAGCATTGTGACAATTGGCTACTTCCTTCCTTAGCTCAAAATTCGTGTCCTATAGGCTAGTATCTCCTATCCACTGCAATCACAAGTCCATACACTTGGTTAGGAGATCTATACGCTTGATCTAGGCAAATCAAGCCTTGGGCTACAAAGGATAAGTTGTAATTTCCTTTTTCCTTTCTTGTTCTATATTACCATTTGTACTCTCCTTGCTACTCCTAGGTTGGAGGCTGCTGATTGGAGAGGGTGGAGATCTTCTTGGTGAAGAAGGTGACTTTGAGCTACTTCAGAAGGCTGGTGCAACGGGAGGTTACTTCTAGAGAGGAAGGCTACTTCAAGGGGGAGCTTGGAGTTACTTCAAGAAGGCTACCTCAAAGTTGGTGCACCTACTTCAAGTGAAGGTTGTTCAAAGGGTGTAAAGGAAAGTATTGTCTTTTGTATAAATCCTTGAGAAGGTAATAAAATAAATACTTTCAAAATCCCGGTTGGGTAAGCAACCGGGTAGTGGACTGACAACTTTAGTATTTGCTAAAGTTGGAACCACTCTAAACACCTGTCTCCTTCTTCCAATTTTAATTGTGGTTGTTTGAGTTCAACAAATTGTTAAAATTAATTTAAAAACTCTATTCACCCCCCTCTAGTGTTTTTCAAGTTCAACACGCAGCTTTACCGTCACCGACACCTGTATCGCCGTCGTGGCTACCTATTCTTCTGCACCATTGGCCTTTTCGCCTCCGCAACCGTCTTTTCCACCGTTGACATATTCGACGCCTCCGCGGCACCCCCTTCCTCATCATCACCATCTCTTCCGATATCGCCAGCCGCTCCCCGGCGTTTTATCTTCCAAACGGTCCTCAAACCGTTTGGGACCAAACGGTCTCCAAACCGTTTGGGACAAAACGGTCTTCGAAACCGTTTGGCCTTTCACAACCGCTTGAATTTTGTTAAAACATACAAACACATAAATATAAATAAAATACAATTTTTCTCTTTTAATAAACATGTTTCTCTAACACATGATTTTCAATTCTCAGAAATGGCCTCTTCAGCAAAGCAACCCACCGGAAACGAAGACGCTCCCTACTGGATAATGGAGCAATTAGTAGAAAGTCGTGCAAAGCTCCAAAAGGTTGTTGACACCTACAAAGAAACCAGAAAGATTCCACCAAAGGTCAACATCATAGCAGCCATGTGTGAAATTGACCGCATCAACAAATGTCTGGCTGAGGAACCTGAACAAGAGGTGGAAGAAATCTCTTCCAGTGATGAAGGCTCTGAATACGAGCCAATCCCCGAGGAAGAATCCCCACCTGAAAGACCCAAGGGGAAATGAAAGGTCCAGGAAACCGTGACCGAACAACCCTCAAAGAAGCGGGAAAGAAAACAAGTATGCCCCACCACTGCAAGGGAACAAACCCTAGCAAGCTACATTCCATCAACCACTACCACCCCCGCTACTACCCCAGTTTTCTCAATCCTCACCACCGCTGCACCACCACCAGAAAACCTCTACATCCACACCATCTCATCCATCGATAAAGTATTAAAACAAAAAAAGTACGTTTGCTCAAGTGTGCTGCTCAAGATGGGGATATACGACAGAATCCTCACCATGCTTGACAATGCCAACTTATCCAGACTCTGTTTCGTCCCCGAAATATCATATGTCGAACCCACCACAAAATTCTTTACCCATCTCACCAAAGAAATGGTGGACATTACGCACAGAGCAAGGGATGGGGGTGACCGCAGAATGGTCACCAAGCTTTTTGGTAACGACATCATTATAACAGAAAATCTTCTGAATGAAATTTTCGTTGACAACCCGGAGCAACTCAAACAAGCCAAAGTTGTTGGCACGGAAAACTCCCTATTCAATAGACACAGCTTCTGGAAGACGCTAACAGAGATCCCCACTCATGAGGCAAAGACATGCAAAGCCTCCAATATTCAATCAGGGTTCGTGCGTATGCTACACAAAATCATCACCAGTGCGTTGTTTCCCAGTACTGAGTGAGGAAACGTTATCACTGCCGACCTTTTTCTCCTATGGTCCATCTTGCAAGGAAAGTCGGTCAATATCAGATGGCATATGATACAAAAATCCTCCGCCTACGCCATAGGAAAAGAAATCTGCATGGGAGGACACATAACTTCCATCATCAAATACCTCAAGATGGACAGATTACTCCCTCAATGCACGAAGATCAACGATGACATCCTTACCAACGAGCAAACTTTGAAAAACTCCTATATTATCAAGGAAAAGGATGCACATCTACATTACATTTTCTGCCCAACAGTCAGATCCTCAAGGACTCTGTTACCGCTTCCGGAGCTAGCGGATTACGACAAGGACAAACTCCTCTTCACTGACGAAGAGTTAACCAAACTCCTAGCTTCCATCAAAGTACCAGTAAAGACAACCCAAGCAGGACAGACAGAGCTCAGCATAACTGCCCCGACAGCTAGGTTAACAAAAATACCAGTAAAACGACTGTCTAAGGTATGTTTACAACCACAACAGTTGTCGGGGACACCAACATCAAAGCTTCAACCGGAGACAGAACGCCCCCCTCCGGAGGAACCAATCACTACCTCCTCCATAGACTCATTCATCATGAGCCTACATGATGAGCTCACCACCACCACCCCCACCACACTCCCACCCACCACCCTCTAACCACCTACTACCACCCACCCACCTCCACATCACTCCCTCCACCTACATCCTCCACTTCCCCATCTTTCTCCCCGATCACCCCCTTTTCCGCTCCAACTCCCGGCTTCTCTTTCTCTGCCCCCGTATCCACCCTCTTTTCCTCAACTTTTTCACTCCCTCATATCTCACCCAGCCATCTACCATTCCCTTCATCCACCACCACCCCGATACTGTTGGTGCTCCATATACGGTCACCACGCAGTTCGCGGGACCATCACCAGTGTCTCCTTCGCAAGGCACTATCATCCTTCCACCCCGACCCCAGCCACACCACCCTTCCGCATCTGGGGTCCCTTTTTTAAATGTCAGTGAGGAATTCAGACGTCAATTTGACGCCATTTGAAACATCCTCACCGATCCCTCTAATATAATGCAATCTATTTTTCTTATGTGTAGGATATTTCTCAATAGGTCTCCAAGATCAACGAACAGAACAACGCCTTGCCAGGCATTCTCTAGAGCATTCAACAATGACAAGACGTAGTGGCCAAGCAAATCGATCATATCGATGACCACTACAAATGCTTGCCTGAGTTGGTTCTTGGATTAAAAAGCAGCATGCAGCGCTGGCTATGCAAATTGATAGGATCTCTACGCAAACTCAACCGTTGCCCGAGACCCTACGCGAGCTTACGCAGCAACAAACTGTTTTAAGCACGCACTTAGACGACATCACCAACACCCTCACACAGCTCCACAACTGCCAAGAGGAGTCAACAAACACCGAGCTCCACCAACTACGCGATCAAGTAACATATCTTACAACACGCCTCCTCTCTTCCGAGGGAAGATATTCAGATCTAAAAGAAACACACGACGCACTACTTGAATCCCACGAGCACGTGCAAGTGGCATTTGATGAACTACAAGCAACCCATCGGCAGTGCAAGAAACCTCCACAACCAAAGCCAACAGATAAAGAGGCAGACGATGATGATGATGAAAACGACAATGATGAGGATTCCGACTCCTCGGCTAACTCTAATAAAAGCACCTCCTCAGATGACCAATCTGACGACCCAGGCAATGCCGGGGAGGGCACAAGCCGAGGAGCTGCATCAAAACAATAAGATCACCATGACGGTGATAAAGATCCCAAATCCCCGACCCACATTGACAATGTTAATATGTCTTACGGGGATCAATTCTTTGACTACTCCGCAATGGGATCTATGGGGGAATCTGCTAAAGAAGCAGCATTCGTTGAGTTCCAACAATGTCTACTCGGAACCAGCACAGCTCCACAACAAGAAACATCAGCTCAACATCTTTCCGCACCAGATCAATCGGTGCTCTTTTCCCAGAATAAGAAGATTTAGAAAGAGTCAGCTTGGATACAGACAAAGATCTAGAATCAGCTAATGACTCAGATAAACACGAAGATCTGCAACAATATATAGACAATCTGGAGCAGACTTCCCCCCTCCATCCGCAAGAGCTACCCCCGCTGCCACCACTACCGAACAAAATGCATTATCTTGATCCAATGGCCATCTCTACTCTCGACGCTCAAGACATCTTCATCCTTAACACCATAGTAGATGATGCCAAAGACGGGGGAGACATTATCTACCAAAATACAAAGACTCAGCGCAAGTTGACACGTGAGGACTTCCGCTCCATCCTTCGACCACAATCAACGGTAAATATGGCAATCTTCCGTGTCCTCCTCGCCAACTCTATCGAAACCTACAGAAGCTCTCGGCGGCAGCAACCCGTTCTTAACGCATCACCGGCTCTAGCAATGAGTCTTATATACAAAAAATTGCAAAGCAAATCAATTGAACGGTTGCAGAGGGGAATTGCAAGGAAGGCACGCTACATTATCGTGCCCTTCCAAGTCTCTGGTCACTGGCTGCTTATGATTGTGGACACCGCGGCCCAAGACGCTAAGGTGTACAACTTTTGTGCCACTGAACTAAGAACCAGAATAATCAACTTTGCTGGAACAGAAGCCGGGGAGGCCAGATGCATCCCATTCCGGCTCCTGAAGTTGATCTGGGCTGCTTGCTCATCACTCTACAACAATTGGAACCAACCTTGGTTCCAAATCCTCAACCCCCAAGCTCAAACTCAAGAAGGATCTCGGGATTGTGCTTTCTACGTAATACGGCATATCCAAGCGCTTAATTAGCAAATCCCCTTTACTGATCTGGCCACTGAAGATTTCCATTCTCTGTGAGGTCGTTATGCCATGCAGTTAATCTGTGATAGACGGTTCTTCAAGGACCCAACTATGGCCCCCAACGACATCCCTCGCTATCTGTTTTCAGCCATCCAACGTCCTCTAAAACAGCCATTCTGGCAATCACTAAAGGAGTTGGAGAAACAACTGCCCGCCAAGGCTCCCAAAGAGAAGAAATGGGACCCTTACTCTTTTGATCTGGCGGATGATGAAGGAGTTACCGAGTTGCTAACCGGGGCGCCCATCAATAGATCATCTTCACAAATGGACCCCCTGTCTGCCATTTCACCTACATTCCCCAATTTTGATCTCAGTGCTTGCAAACGTCTCTCCGACAATGAACTTTGTCTCATCATGTCAAGGCTATACGCCGAGAAAGATGACCTCGTTTTCATGTCCGGTGACATTCTGGTCATGGCAGATGCCCTACGAGAAACTATACAGCTCAAAGGGTCTCTCTCCATAAGCTTAATGGCCTCTTATCAATTTCTTCTCAGACAGAATCACCCTACAACCTATATGGCATCCCCCTACATGAAGGACGGTCTATTAAAACTAAAGAACTTCGGAACAACTGAGGCGATCATCTCTTTTTTACAACATACGACCCCGAAGTTCATCATGCTCCCCTTCCTTCATTCAGAACACTGGATGTTATTGGCAACAAATCTCCATGAAGGAACAACAATAATATACAACAGTTTCGACACCCAGTACAATCCTGATCAACAACATTACACTACAACACCAAGAACGCCTACGGAGGAAATGGCAAAGGAGTGTGCCGACTAACTTCATGTCCTCCTCAGCAAGCACACACAGGCATACAGCAAAGAACACTTCCATAGCCCCGCCTTCTGCCACAAGTGCCCTCAACAGATACGCAAGTCGAACGATTGTGGCTTCCACGTCCTCTATTGGATATACACCATCATGGTACTTGGAAGACCAGTAGAGGACACGATAGAAGTGTATTATCACACATTACGAGGGAATTTCGCCACTAATCTCCTCCACACACATGGCGCCAATAAAGGACTAACAGAAGCCTGATGCCCTTGTCCTTCTATTCTCAAACTATTATGTTGCCACTCTGTGGACAGAGTGAGTGATAAATTTGGGGGGGAGTACACGGACAAGGGCAAAGTATCATTTTCAAAACCCTTCCATATCTACATTTTCTTTCAATTCTGTACAACATTTTACAGTTTTCTTTACGCATTTAATTTTTGTTTTAAAAAGCATTTTCCCTATTTAAATAAACTTCACACATAAAGAAGAACATCCCCTCTGGAACAACGTCACCCTCAACTAACTTTTTAATCATGTTAGTCCTCAAAAGTAATAACAATAATAGCACTTAGACATATAATGGTGACTTAATAATGTCTCTCCACTATTGATTTTCATACTTTTGTTTCACTTCTAAATTTGACTCTCTACATGTCAATATCAAGGCCGAAATAAGCCAAGACTCTCAAGGATGAGAGGGGCATCAGACGACATCCAAATCAAGAAGTCTCGCAAGTGGACCATTAAAAAGAAACCAAATAAGTGCATTTTAAAAAACTCTAAGAATAGCTTTCCTCTCTTCAAATAAAAGAGGCTTGGCCGCCCAAAATAAATTCCCTAAAAACCCCAAATCCTAAGCTTGTGAGTCTACGAATAAAAGCCAGAGAGTTGAATAAAACTATGAGAGTTGTGCCATGAATAAGGATCTATATAAAGAACCAATAAAGGTCTCACCCGGCCGGTACATTCAGCTTCCCTCATGAAGGCAGATGTGTCATGCCCGGTAGTGGAACCCTAAGGTATCTAAATATATGAAAGGCTTATAAAGAACTCGCCCGGCCGGTACATTCAGCTACCCTCACAAAGGCAGATGTGTCGTGCCCGGTAGTGAGATCCTACAAGCATAGACAACCCCTCCCCCACTAGAAGGGGGAGTTACACATCAAGCCTTAGCCAACCCTCATACCCACTCTAGCTTCCAGTAGGTTTCTCAGAGAGGTATAAAGCTGATTAGAGTCAACAACATGCACAGAATAAAAAGTGGTCCCAATGCAGGCTACGAGATACGGAAGAAACCTGAGACCCAAACAACTTTCAATACCTAAAAGAGTTAAAGCAAGCAATAAGACCAGATACGACCTTAGGAGAGATCGGGTTTATAATTGAAGCAAGAGTATGGAAATCTTAACTAAATAAAATCGCCTCACCATTACATGCCTCATCTCTATCTAGCTTGAGGACAAGCTAGACTCTAAGTTAGGGGGGGTGATAACCTCCAATTTTGTGATGTTATATTAGTGATTTTCTTTAATTTTCCACACTCTTTCTTAGATAAATTAGATAGAATCCCTAGCTATATCCTTCTATTGCAAATATACTGCTAGATTAACTTTTCTCCTTTTTACTTACAGATGAAGACAAAAACAATCATAAAAGACTCACACGGTCCCAAGACCGCATGAAGCCAACTAGTCTCGAGACCGCATGGAGTCACACGGTCCCAATACCGCATGAAGCCAGCCGGTCCCGAGACCGCATGAAGTCACACGGTCCCAAGACCGCATGAAGCCAATCGGTCCTGAGACCGCATTGAGTCACACGGTCCCAAGACCGTATGAAGCCAACCGGTCCCGAGATCGCATGGAGTCACACGGTCCCAAAACTGCATTAAGCCAACCAGTCCCGGGACCGCATGGAGTTACACGGTCCCAAGACCGCATGAAGCCAACCGGTCCCAAGACCGCATAAGTCCAAACGGTCTCAGAGTCCAAACAGTCCCAGAGTTCAAATGGTCTCAGAGTCCAAATGGTCTCAGAGTCCAAACGATCTCGGGGTTCAAATGGTGTCGGGGTCCAAATGGTCTCGGGGTCCAAACGGTCTCAGGATCCAAACGACCCAAAACTGACCAAACCATTTGGACTTCACTTAAGGCCTATAAATAAGACCCAAGGGGTCCTCCCAAAAGGTATCAAGTTTCATACGCCCAGAGGCTGCCTCTACTACTCCAGAGCTATTCCAACTTCCATCCTCCGCCCAAAGGCTGCCGGTCTGAGATCCAAGCTCCATCATGAAGATGATTTCTCTCTCTTCACCAAAGAAGGTGGGAAGAGGAGACCTCATCATTGAGCAATCTGTGAAGTGTTTAGATCATCATTCTCTCTCCTTCCAAGGGGTTGACTTTCCTCTCTCCTTTGTGGGGATGATGTTCTCTCTCTCTTCTCGCCTTCTTCTTTGTCCTAGCCATGAGTGAGTAGTCTCTTTCACTAGGGTGCAGGGAGTAGCCCCTCTACCCATGTTTTCATTTCATGTAATGTAATCGATAGTTTGAAATATAGTGATGCTTTCTTTTCAGTTCAACATCAATCATTTAATGAATGCTTGTTGCTTGATCACCAACTTGTGTTATCTTTTATCTTTTAGTATGAATTGTCTATGTTTGTACTACTAGATTCGAATCTCGATTGAATGTTGGTTCTTGATGCATGTATCCACCGTGCATCTGTTTCGGTATCTAGGAGTGCTTTCATGAAGTGGAGTAAACTCACTTCCTTCGTTGTGCTTTCATACTATAAAATGGAATCAGTTGACGTATGAAAGCACAACCTTGATAAGTCGAGGAACAAACTTTGTGAAGGGAATGATGTAAAGTAGGTGACCATTCATTCGGGGATGGCTGGTGTTGCAACATTCCCACACTTCTCGTAGTTAGTTCTCCGAAAGGAAACTAAATCTACAAAGATACTAACTGTTTAGACTCTTATTGCAGGATATGTTTTATGTTGCATGTTTTGGATCCATGAGTAGTGGCGGTGAAAGAAGATCACATCCTAATGACTCCTTACCATTGATTACATCCTTAAATTTACTTACTTGCTTTGCTTTACTTGTTCTTAGTTTAAAAACAACCAAATCAAACCTTTCGAATTAGATACCAACTACTAAGAGATTAAGTGAGATTATAACGTCTTCCATCTTGTTGCTCCCAACAAGACCGTTGTCCCATAGATTCGACCCTTAACTATACTATGATAAGACTTCCACGTATCTTAGAATACGTGGGTGGAGTTCTCGATCTAGTATAAGCAAGGCTAAACTTAAAGACTTACCATCTTTAGGATTTTTAGTGGTACACGTAATTCCACGTGAGTGGAAGCTCCATCAAGCTGTCTTTCCCTCGTTGTTCCTCCCTGGACAGGTAGAACTTGTTTGGCCTCTCTTGGTTACCACAACCAGAGAGGACAACAACTTTGCAGAGTAATTGGTGTTCTGAGTTGTGTGTTCTGAAAAGCCCCCTATACCCCTCTATTTATAGTAGAGGGCAGGGTCAGGGTTCCCAGTCTGTGCGGGAGTAGAAGGGTCTGGATTTTCCATGAACTATTTGAACTGCGGCAGGCGAACCGATCAGTTCATAACTGAATCGATCAACTGGCCAGGTGAGTCGATCGGTTCACCCAGTGAACTGGTCATTTCACTTCCCAGACTTGCCTGCAATTAACTTTCTATTTTGTTTCAAATTAATGCGAAGATTAATTCTTGTCCCAATCGAATTGAACAAATGAAACGGGAAACTGTTCTCATGAGCTGGGAAACCCAACACTTGCTCGTTTGGTCCAAGTGAACCAATTAGTTCACCATAGTGAATCGGTCATCTCACTGACCATGAGCCGATCGGTTCACCCAGTGAACGAGTCAGTTGGTGGTCATGTTTGTGTAGAACTCAGTCAATTCAGTTCTCAATCAATCTGACACTCTAATCAGTTGGTTTAACACTTGAACTTGATGATTCTGAGTCAAGTCTATTGATTGAATGATTAATTGAGTACCTAAACACTTTAGTAATCAATCTAAAAAACATTCTTGGATAAACTCCTCTTCCAGGTTAATCCTATGTGTGTGACCCTATAGGTTCCATTTCGCATTGGCAGTGAATGTCCATAACTTACTTATGACTTCACGAGCAAAGAGCGGTACCTAGTCACACATCAATGCTACCCAAGTGAAAAGGAAAGTTGGAGAACAACTTTCAACCTACAATATGTGATTGGTGTTATAGTAAATGCATACACTGATATCTGAATTTGAACTCGAGGCATGGATTTATCATCCTCTATGTACGTTCAATTCATGTTCCTTGAACTAGAGCAGACTGTATGAGATATTTGTAAGCTCAATATCATATATTGACTCACATGTGCATGACCATGAATTTCTCAAATCTCTCTTATCAAGTGGACATGATATCATACTCCCTTAGGAGGGACAAATTCCATATCTATCACTCATAGTCAAAACCCCATGTGTCAAAGTCACCCAATCATCACCTTTATAACTATCCATATTTTAGGACTGCGTTTGATGATGTCAAAGTGTACCCAACGACATGTGATGAGTGCAGTGATTTCAATTCTAAGAACCACAGTCACCATCGATACTATAATAGATTATCCTGACTAACCAAGTGTGGTTTCCATGCATCACTCTTATGGTGGGTTTGTCTGATACATTGTTCTTTAACATGTATCTATGTGCTTGGTTTGATATCATATATCATGATTGATGATATTCTATCATCAACCAACACACACTCTAGTCTTTTGTGTTATTGATGTCTATGGTTATTTCCACAATAACAACTGACTAGGGATGATAGTGAGAGTGCACATACTCTTAACATCTGTATGATCTCATTGTTCAAGTCACGTACTTGAATACATACATCATTGAGTGTTGTCACTCTCTAGACATCTAACATGTTTTACTATTATCTCAAAATAGTTAAAACATATAGATGGAAATTGCCTTTATTATTATTCAAATGATTTACAAAGTATGCCATTACAATCATCATATGACTAGCTCTATGGGCAAACATACCAACAGTACATTATTTGGTTGGAGTTCCACACAAAAATCAATAATAATAGGAGGAATTGCCCAATTATGCTAATTATGGTGTACATCCCCAATGACTCACAATTGGACACAATAATTTATTATCTGAAAGAATATACCTATGAGTATCATGTCATAAATTCCCATGTGTAACTTTTTATTTGAGTTATCATGTGAGCCAACTTGGCCCCTTGATTCCTATCATAGGAAGAAAGCCTACACGTCTAGACTTTATAGAGCGATCATTCCCTATATCCTTATACACATCTATGTATAGTTGTGCATGACTCAAGAGGTATTGTTGAGTGTACCCACATCCATGTGAAACCCCATACATGTTGGGAGGGATTATATTCTAACAGTAGTATTTCAAAAGTTTTCATTGGAAATAAAATCCATGTCGTCCTTGGACATTCATCATCTCTTTATTATATAGGAGTTTTACAAAGAATTTTTTTAGAGTATTCTTGTCTCTAGACTATTCTTCTCTACAACCTATATTTACGTATATTGCAATTAATACATAGTTACACACTTTTATATATGTTTATTACAATTAATATGTGCATTTACACACTTTTATACACCCTTACAGTCAGAGCGGCAGGAGGAATAAGGCTCAAATTGGAACGAAAATGTTAGAACAAGAGGCGAGGTAGGCCTTTTGTAAGAGTATTAGCATACTGAAATTTAGTAGGCACATGTAACAGACAATGTGACCAATGTGCACTTTTTCACACACAAAATGTATATCAAGCTTGACATGCTTCGTGCATTGATGTTGATTGGGTTACTAGATAAATAAATGACACTAACAATATCAAAATAAACCACGACATGACGTAAAGGGATGTGAAGCTTGAGTAGATGATTGTGGAGCCAAGATGATTCAACAACAACATTATCAACACCACGATACTTAGATTCAGTGTTAGAGTGGGATACAGTAGCCTGGCGTTTAGAGGACCATGAGACCATATTATCACCTAGAAAGACACAATAACCAGAAGTAGAGCAGCGAGAATTAGAATAACCACCCCAATCAACACCAGAACAAGCAGTAAGACCATTAATGGGAGTAGAAGAGAGATGCATACCATGATCTAAGGTTCCCTGATGGTAGCATAGGATACACTTAAGAGCATGAAAGTGGGGCTCACATGGATCATGCATAAAAAGGCACACTTGTTGGATAACAACAAGAAATATCTGGCCTGGTAAATGTAAGATAATGAAGGACACCTGCCAAATTATAATATAAAGTAGGATCAGATATAGATGGTCCAGAAGTCACACTAAGCTTGGACTCAGTATCAACGGGAGTAGCAACTGAATTACATGAGGACATGGAAGCACATGCTAGAATATCTTATGAATAGTTCCTTTGATATAGAAAAAGACCATGAGCATCAGGAGTACCAGAAATACCCAAAAAATAATGTAGAGTACCCAAATTTTTCAGGGCAAACTCTTGTGCAAGAAGGTCTATGGTACGACGCAGGAGGATATCTGAAGAAGTAGTCAAAATAATATCATCCACATATAATAATAAATAAGTTGTATCTTCACCTTGTTGATTAATGAATAGGGATGAATCAAGTACTGCTTCAAAATCCCAACTGTGTAATATAACTAGAAAATCGTTGATATCATGCATGAGGTTCTTGCTTCAGACCATATAGTGATTTGTGTAGTAAGAAGACATGTCGAGGATCAGATGGATCTATAAATCTAGGTGGCTGGTGCATGTAGACTGTCTTATTTAAGTCACCATGTAGGAATGCATTCTTAACATCAAGCTTATGAATAAGCCAAGAACGAGAAATAGCAATTCTTAAGACAGTCTAAATGATAATAGGATGAATAATAGGACTAAATGTTTGATCATAATCAACTTCAGCTATTGAGTTTTTCCATTGACAACCAAACATGTTTTATAGTGTTACACAGAACCATCAAATTAAACTTGTGATGAAAAAATCATATGCATCGAATAATATTAACATCAACAAGATGAGGAACCTAGGTCCATGTATTGTTTTGTAATAATGCACGATACTCATCATGCATAGCTGCAATCCAATTAGGATTGGAAAAATCAATCATGGGAGATTTTGGAATATGAGAGATCTGTTGGCTAAATTGGACATTATGTTAATCCCTTTGTTTTGATAATGACAAACATTTCATTCTTGTGGTTTTAACGTGCTATTTGAGTATTTCAGGAACAAGCATATAAGGTGGTGGATAACAAAGACTTGGAAGAATAATTTGATAAAATAGCTTTATTTTCATGATTGTAATCAAATGTAAATGCTTGTACAACTATATAATGTACAAGTAATTAGATATCATGTAAATCAAGCGTTTAGATCTTCCCTATCCACTCACAACACTTAGATAGGCCATTCCCCAAGATAGTATCACAATTGCACATTGATACACACACTTAGTAAATGAATACATTGAGTCAGTAATATTCTCGGTCGACAAATCGTCGATTGAGAAAATATCGGTCGACAAAAACTTCGACCGAGAAACTCTCGGTCGACAAAATCTTCGATCGAGAATAGACCCTACTAGCCGTTAGACTCAGCAGACAAAGTGGTTGGGAGTTGGAAATGAACGCTGTAAACACTTGCTCCAGGAGGTCCCTCGGTCGACAAATCTTCGACCGAGAAGGACTCTCGGTCGACAAATCTTCGACCGAGAAAAGTCCTGTCTGCACTTTTCAGGGTCAATTAACTAGCCGTTGCAAATGCAATTCGTGGACACATAACGGCTAGTTAAGCACTTAGAACCCCCTAGAAAGTGTCTAGAACGTCCTTAAGCACTTGTAGGTCATTCCTATAAATAGGACATGCCTTAGGACACCTAAATACACCTAAGCTACACTTGTGCTACACTTGAGCTTGAATACTCATTGGCAATCTGTTTTGAGCAATAGAGCAATTCAAACATTGGCTATTCATTCCCATTGCTCTAATTTCGTTTCCTATAGGCTAGCATCTCCTTTCCACAGCACTTACACTTCTACACTCATTGGTTAGGAGATCAATACGCTTGATATAGGCAAATCAAGCCTTGTTCTTAAAAGGATAAGTTGTAATTTCTATTTTCCTTCTTGTTCCTTTTATTCTTTGTATTCTCCTTGCTACTCCTAGAGTTGGAGGCTGCGGATTGGAGAAGGTTCTTCTCGGAGGAGAAGGTGGACTTCAAGCTACTTCAAGAAGGCTATCGCAACGGGAAGCTACTTCAAGAAGGCTATTGCAACGGGAAGCTACTTCAGGAGGAAGGCTGCTTCAAGGTTGGTGCAATTACTTCTAGGTGAAGGCTGCTTCAAGGTTGGTGTGATTACTTCTAGGTGAAGGCTGCTTGAAGGGTTTAGGGAGAGAATTGTAATTTTATGTAAAGTCCTTGCGAGGTAATAAAATTAAATTCTTTCCAAATCCCGGTTGGGTAAGCAACCGGGTAGTGGACTGACAACTTTAGTATTTGCTAAAGTTGGAACCACTCTAAATCCTTGTCCCCTTGTCCAATATTTTTGTGATTGGTTGTTTGAGTTAAATAATTGTTAAAAATTGTTTTAAAACTCTTTTCACCCCCCCTCTAGTGTTTTTCAATTGGTATCAGAGCAGGCTTCAAGGAACCCTAACCAGGTCTTGAAGAATGGAGGGTGATGGTGATTACAACCGCAACAAAAGGTGCTGCCTGGACAAATCTACAACATGTTGCAATTGGTGTTTAGGAACAAACCACACAACAATCGGTTGTCCATGGAGAGAAAAGAAGAAAGAGGTCCACAAAAATTGTCTCATTGCTACAACCAATGATGAAGAAGAAGAAGAGGTAAGCCTTCTTGATTTATCAAAAGAAGAGCTAATTTCTAGTCTTGAAGAAACACATAACAAGTATATTGAGTGCAAGAAGAAATTAAAGAAATCTAATAAAACAAATGATGAATTAAATGCTAGACTTCTTGCTCTTACATCTGAAAATAAAGATTTATATGCTAAATTAAATGATCTTGGTTTTGAAAAAGATAGCATTATTTCTGAAAATCATACTTTGAAATCATCTCTAAGTAGTAGTAATGCGAAGATTTTTACTCTAGAAACAAATTATGATCTTCTATCTCAAGAAAAGGTTGGATTACTTGCAAAGTTAAATGATCTTCAAAAACAACCTGTCTTGTGTACACATCTAGATTATGATAATATAGTGAAAGAAAGGAATTCTTTATCATCTAATCTAGATCAAGCAAAACTAGATATTAAGAAAAGAATGGATGAGATTAATAAGTTGCACCAAGAAGTTAGTAGGTTAAGCAACAATGGAATCCTTGATAAAATATTGGATGATTCCTATCATCAAATTGGGAGAAGAGGACTAGGTTACAAGCCTAAGGGGAAATCTTATCAACAACCTAGTTGGAGAAAGACACGAGAACATCAATCTATATATGTACCTAAAGGAACAAATACATTTGTACCAAAGAACAACCTAGAACAAAACCATAGAAAAAGACTTGAGGTTGATTCTATATGTTGCCATTATTGCTTACGTCTTGGACACTACTCTTTTTCATGCCCATACAAGAAAAAGGATGTTGAGTTGGTATGGGTTCCAAAACCCCCAAATTGAATTGATTAGACTAAGTTGAGATATGACCGAAGACTTTAAATTGCATATCTTTATGTCTATCTCAACTTAACATAACGAGATACAAAATGATTCAAGTAACTAAAATTTCTAAATTTATCTCAATTAAGGTCCTCAAAACTTAAAGATTTGAATATGATTAGTTGAGATTTGATCTAAATGTTACTTTGATATTCATATGTTTTATCTCAACTAAAACTGATTTTTAAATTGCATAATTGAATTAAATATAGTCTATATTTCACTTGAAATCAATAAATAGTTCTGAAGATAATACAGAAACTTTGTCGGTCGAGAAATCTTCGACCGAGTAGTCAGTCGGTCGAGAAATCTTCGACCGAACAGGTCACTGATTTCAGTCTGCAGTAAAATTGCTGAATAATTTAATTGATCAAGTGGCTATCTATTTGTTGTTAATGACTGTTTTACATGCAAAACAAGTTGAAGATCATTTTTGAATTTAATTGATATCTTTTTAAGTTACTTGCAAAATTTATACTTCACATGTGAAATCTGCAGATTTTGCCTCTTGGTTGAAATAAAATTTAGCCAAGGGGCGCTATGGTCGTAGTCAAGGATGACCTAAAATAAGCTTTGACAAAATACTTATTCGGATATCAATTTATTGACCTTAATCTTAGTATACTTTTGATAAAGGTCAAAATCAAAAATTTAAAATCATTTGTGACCTTAGAAGCCTTAAATTGCTTTAATTGTAAGATTAAGGGGGAGCTCATAAAAATGAACTTGACTATTTGATTAAGAAGCTTACAAAAACATTATTTGAAGCTTGTTACGACCTTAGTATTTTTACTCTTGGTTATGAAGAAATCTATGAATTTTATAAAAATGATATATCTTGTTCTTAAAGGAACTCTCTAAACAAATTAGGGCTTAACATCCCTTGCATTTGGATGGAGACATTTTTATTAAAGGATTCTCATTTGACTTTTAGGGCTTAACATCCCTTGATAGATGAGAAATCAATATATGAGCTTAAGGGAATCTCATATCATTTCAAGGATTAACATCCTTTGCAAATGATTGAGAAACAAATTGTGGCTAAATTAGACAAAAATGATATTAAATCTATGTTCTTAATAGAATATCTATCTAAGGGGGAGCATAGTATAAAATTAAGGGGGAGAAGAAATATAAAATATTCAACTTGGATATCTTTTTGAAATGACAAAGGGGGAAAAAGAATATAAAATCAAAAATATAAATGAGTTTCATAATATCTCAGCCAGCACCCACTTGCAATACACAAGAATGGCTACAAAAGGTAAACTTCAGGTATGAAACTCATATGATTTATATTTCCTTATTTTATATTTAGGAAATGTTTGCCATCTTCAAAAAGGGGGAGATTGTTGGCTAAATTGGACATTATGTTAATCCCTTTGTTTTGATAATGACAAACATTTCATTCTTGTGGTTTTAACGTGCTATTTGAGTATTTCAGGAACAAGCATATAAGGTGGTGGATAACAAAGACTTGGAAGAATAATTTGATAAAATCGCTTTATTTTCGTGATTGTAATCAAATGTAAATGCTTGTACAACTATATAATGTACAAGTAATTAGATATCATGTAAATCAAGCGTTTAGATCTTCCCTATCCACTCACAACACTTAGATAGGCCATTCCCCAAGATAGTATCACAATTGCACATTGATACACACACTTAGTAAATGAATACATTGAGTCAGTAATATTCTCGGTCGACAAATCGTCGATCGAGAAAATATCGGTCGACAAAAACTTCGACCGAGAAACTCTCGGTCGACAAAATCTTCGATCGAGAATAGACCCTACTAGCTGTTAGACTCAGCAGACAAAGTGGTTGGGAGTTGGAAATGAACGTTGTAAACACTTGCTCCAGGAGGTCCCTCGGTCGACAAATCTTCGACCGAGAAGGACTCTCGGTCGACAAATCTTCGACCGAGAAAAGTCATGTCTGCACTTTTCAGGGTCAATTAACTAGCCGTTGCAAATGCAATTAGTGGACACATAACGGCTAGTTAAGCACTTAGAACCCCCTAGAAAGTGTCTAGAACGTCCTTAAGCACTTGTAGGTCATTCCTATAAATAGGACATGCCTTAGGACACCTAAATACACCTAAGCTACACTTGTGCTACACTTGAGCTTGAATACTCATTGGCAATCTGTTTTGAGCAATAGAGCAATTCCAACATTGGCTATTCATTCTCATTGCTCTAATTTCGTATCCTATAGGCTAGCATCTCCTTTCCACAGCACTTACACTTCTACACTCATTGGTTAGGAGATCAATACGCTTGATATAGGCAAATCAAGCCTTGTGCTTAAAAGGATAAGTTGTAATTTCTATTTTCCTTCTTGTTCCTTTTATTCTTTGTATTCTCCTTGCTACTCCTAGAGTTGGAGGCTGCGGATTGGAGAAGGTTCTTCTCGGAGGAGAAGGTGGACTTCAAGATACTTCAAGAAGGCTATCGCAGCGGGAAGCTACTTCAAGAAGGCTATTGCAACGGGAAGCTACTTCAGGAGGAAGGCTGCTTCAAGGTTGGTGCAATTACTTCTAGGTGAAGGCTGCTTCAAGGTTGGTGTGATTACTTCTAGGTGAAGGCTGCTTGAAGGGTTTAGGGAGAGAATTGTAATTTTATGTAAAGTCCTTGCGAGGTAATAAAATTAAATTCTTTCCAAATCCCGGTTGGGTAAGCAACCGGGTAGTGGACTGACAACTTTAGTATTTGCTAAAGTTGGAACCACTCTAAATCCTTGTCCCCTTGTCCAATATTTTTGTGATTGGTTGTTTGAGTTAAATAATTGTTAAAAATTGTTTTAAAACTCTTTTCACCCCCCTCTAGTGTTTTTCAAGATCATGGTAATGGTAGATGGTTTGGGTATGAAGGTTCATAGGAGTGTGGGGTTTATAAATCCCATGTTTGGTGTGGGTTTTCATAGCATGTATGGGAGGATTGGATGGAAGAGGGTAGGGTTGCGGTGTGGGTAGAGATAGTGAATCTACTACTGGAAATGATGGTTGGTTGGGCGGGTTTGCAACAGTGGTTTGGGGATTTGATGGCATTTGTTGGCTATAGCAAATGGTGGAAAATGAGTTTAGGCATGAAATTGGGCTCAAGAAAATTATATGTGGATGTGATGGATGTGGAAGGATCGGTGAAAGAAAAGATGTTCTCGTCAAAGGTGACATGGTGTGAGATGATAACTTTGTTTGTGGCTAATTATAAGCAGCGGTATCTATGATGGTTGGTCAGGTAACTAAGAATGACACATCGAGTTGAGTGTGGCGTTAACTTGTGTGATGCCATAGAACTAATATTAGGATGGCAAAGACAACTGAAGATACAAAATTGGTCATAAGTTGGATGCTTAAGATAGAGAAAAAATGTGGGTGTACGAAAGACTATGAATTTGGAAGGTAAAATGGTGTAGAGGTAGCAAGGCATGTGAAGAGCTTCAATCAAATAGGTGGGAAGGAGGGAAGTATGAAAATGGAGTGTGCGGAAAGTATTATTGATAAGGTGAATTTAACGTTCAAATTTTTTATTTTGGGGGATGTTTGGGTGCAAGAGAAGAAAAAATAAGTCCATGCGTAGTAGCAAAGTTGTGAAATTGACATAGCTAAAAATAAGTCCATGAGGACATGAAATAATTTTATCTCACATCCCATAGCACATTGAAATAATTTTATTTCACGTCCAAATTGTGTAACAATAAAGGAACGAATGAAGAAACTTGGAAAAAACTTCTTACTTATATTTAACGGAAACAACCATAAAAAGTGAGTGTAATCAACTAAAAGCACAATGTAATATCGATAACCAAATTTACTTTCAACATGGGAGGTCCACAAGTCACTATGAATATATCAAATGGAGAATTTGTCACTCTGTGAGAATTATAAAAGAGAAGGTGAACATGTTTGCCAACTTGACATGAATGACATAAATGAGATTGATGTTCCTTATTAAAAAAAATGGTGAGTAGATCGAAAGCGATCTATGACATGTCCTTCAGGTAGACCAAGACGGTTATGCCAGATGGAGGATGGAGCGGCAACAAGGGCGATGGCGGCAGAAGTGGCAGGCTTGAAGGCTGTGGACTGGGCAATTGACGAGCTTGAGGTTGGTGAACTCATTTTCAAGTTGAGCAGCTGGGGCACATTTGTTGTCGAGGAACTTATTTGGGATACAAGTCAATGCACCATGAGTTGTGGAATCAGATTCAAGTATTTCAAGCACAATGTAATTGGAGAACAAGGGCGTCAAGCTGCTTTCATATATCCACATTGACGCCTTCAAGAGGAGAAGAACTATTGAGATGGTCTTGTACTTTGTATGTGGCGGTGTGAAGTTTGAAGAGGGAACACCACGAATAATAGAGAATATTTTAATATGATTTTAAATGTTGGAAAAAAGTAAAGACAGTGTGCAACCTTTTAAGAGAGGAGGGGGTAAGCAACATCGCCCGCCATTGATAGAAAGGAAGAGATGAGTAGAGGAGGGGTTGATTGTGCACTCTACCCTGAAGGAGGAAGTCGACAACACATGTTAGACTACAGAGGCCATGATACCATTTTGGAAATAAAATCCCCGTGGCCTTTGGACGATTGTCCTCTCTTTATTACATAGGAGTTTTACAAAACATATTTCTGGAGTATTCTTATTTACATAAGATATTTCCAAACTATTCTTCTCTACAAGATATATTCACGTTTATTACAATTCATACAATTAATACACAGTTACACAGTTTTATATTCATTTATTACAATTAATAAGTACATTTATGTGCATTTACACACTCCTATAGTTTTGCTTAGAGGACAAGAGAAGACGCATTAGCGCATTCCTCTTTCCTCCAATCAAACAATGTGAGAGAATGGTGGACATCATTTTTAATAAAAAGAACGGTGGACATCGTTTTTTAATAAAAAAGTTTAGATCCTAATAAATGTTCGTATTAGGTCATCCATGTGGACTATAGCTTACTGGTTAACTTCCCATGGGAAGTCATCAAAGAAACAGGTCATCATGCTTGATGTTATGTGCTTTGAAGAACTGTGTTGATCCGGTTGTAGATTCGGTCTAAAATTTAAATAGATCTTCACCTACCAGTTTAATGGGCATTGTGTGGGGTATGAAGCTCCCACGGTATTGTACAATTTAATTTCCGAATCCGAATACGGTTCTACATGTATAAGTATATGCGTCATAGTTTGAGTTTTAGTATCATCATGTATTCTGTTTACGTAGACGGCAGCCTCCATACTCATGGTGTACTCTGCCTCTTTCGAGAACATTCCTTCTTGTAATTCTTCTCTGACATAGTGGAAATTTCGTCTCTTCTGTGGAGTAAGTCATCCCGACCGAACTACATAAATTTTGTATGCTTTGGTTGTGTGATTGTTTACTTCTTCTCGTCTTGCCGAATTTGTCGTATTCTGCCGTTCAAAAATTTAACACTTGAAATATTAACTATTGATTCGGAAGAACAGCCAACATTAAACTCTGGTTGAACATGTAATTACCAGCTGCCTGATTACGATATACATGCTATTACTGGCTATATGGGATCTGGTATGCTATATGTAAAAAACAAACAAAGAATTTTCAAAAGTACAAAAACAAAACAAAAAAAACTATTCTTTGTTTACCATCACGTCATTTCCTGCACATGGTATCGAATTCGGATGCTTAGGAATCTAATTGCTTTTTTGTGTGCGTCCAACAAAAACTGTGTGTTGGTTTCTTGTGCTCATTGGCTTAGCACAAACAGAGTAGCTTCTTTTGCTTGCAGCTGGGTTAGAAGAGCCACCGAGTTTATGCTGCTCATTCTTCTGAGAAACCGTCCCCCTGTGTTTGTATCCAATTATCAATTCATACAAACAAAGAACACAAAAGAATAAAACAAGAAAGTACAAGGGTCCTGTGGACAGAAGACAAGATTACCGCTAATACCAAGACGGCTTGCATTTTTGGAAAACCGTCCTTAGTCAAATTATATTATATATTTACCACTAAAAGAAATTAATCTGGAACATGACATGACATGGCATCCTTCATTCCACCTTTCTAACAATGAGACAAGAAAGAAAATACCAAGAAGAAGGACGATTGGAGGCAGCGGCAGTTTCAGCACCGCTTTTCCACTCCAGACAATCGGAAAGCGAGCTGATTCAAGCTGAACCAAGTCTCGTACAGATATCATCATGTTACAACATTAACTCAAACAGGAGCCCAAGGCGACCAAAGCGTGGAGATTAAGATAAGCAAGACACCACCTGGCACAAACTCATATGATATTTGTCCGATCACTTAAATTTAAGAGATTTGCTCTACAGACCCATTTTAGAACTCGGAACTCCAAACAATCTCATTTTATTTGTTATATCTTATAACATGTGGCAGAGATTGTTTGGGGTTCTGTTTTGGATTCTAAAATAGTGTCCACCTAACATTTCTCTAAATTTAATGATATATCCAAATCAACACGCTTCACACTGATGGCACAAACCACCTGTAAACGCCCTGTTTCTACCGACCACCGCCAACTTCAAATGGTAGAAAGTTACAGAGAAGAGAAAGGATAAACTAGACCCAGTATTTAATTCAAAAATTGGGGAAACGCCAATGGTCCCGCCCACCTTTAAGAGCAGGTTAATCACTGTTATGTATTTGCTGATTACAGTCTGGATAAGAGCCGGGTTTTGACGGTGCGGGTGGTCCTTGTAAAATTTGACACATTACCAAATTCAGTCCTTTTGTAGGGTATTTGATTATCCAGATCCCAAATGTTGCAGTGGAACAGCAGATAACTGTGCCCATGTGCTGTGCCAAATCCCTTTGACCGTCTTTAGGAAACAGCTGTGAAGTAGGACTCTGGACAGTGCGTCCCAAACATGAGAGATCTCCAATCCCACTTTTGGGATGCAAAACGATTGCTAAGCAGGGACAAAGGTACTCTTCCAAGATTTCATCTTTATCTTCAGGTACCTCGCTGCTTTGGAACTCTAGACTCTGAGTCCTGTTTGGTTCGAGATCCAAATTACGAAATCCGGACCGGGTTCGTCGATAGATCGGATCAGTTTATTTGGATTCAATCCTATTTTTATTTGGCAACTCAATCTCATTGTAAGCACTCATTAAATTGGACTGGTCTCATAACTTGTATTTTTCAGTCTAACATATAAAACAAAATTAGTGAACACACATGTGCACATGCACGTGACAAATTATATGTATGGCATTACTTCGGAAAGAAAATTATTTATTTAAAAATATATTATATATATATATGTATGTGTTTATATATATAATTTATAGTGTTTATGAAATATAAAATAAAATTTAGGAAATAAATTTATATGTATATAAAAATATAAGTTTATCCAATTTCATATTGCACATGTACTTCAATTATAATTTTAAATTCTTTGAATAACTATACACGGTATTTTTAGTTGTTCTTCCGTATGTGGCTTATTTTCCTTACTCCATATAGTTTAGATGGTTACTTATATTTTTTTATTTCCTTTAACTTTTAAGTGAATACAATTATTTTTCTTTTCTTATTGTAAGATGTGCATGTGTGAATCTTATTGGTCTCGGCCAAAATCATTCTTATCATAGACAGTGAAATTTACAAATGTTAATTATGATACATGCATGTTAGAGAAAGTGACTTGGAATTTTGACTACCAAATACTTTAACAATTTTCTACTTATGCACTAACTCTCTATTTTTGTAATAGTTGTAGTTGATTTTAAACGAATAACTAACAAATTACGCATAAACAGATTTCACATTTTCCTTTAACTTTTGAGTGATGTTCAGAGTATACAAATTTTTTTTGGTAATATAAAGATGATATTGGTTATTCGTACTTAAAATTTGGTTACATTGTTCCTCCCTTCAAAAGCCATTACAATTTTTGTATTAAGAAATTCCAACATGTGGCTACAATCCATAGATATGTGTGTGTGCAGATCACGCCATCAATGTAGTAACACAAGTACTGCATTATAGGTCATATATGTCTATAAATGAGAAACATTATTCATATATTACATATTTTTAGTTTATTATATTCAAGAATCAGTAGTCATCACATAACTTCTTTAAACACAACCACTACATTTAACTAGCTTGAGATTTCATTATATTTTTTGGTCATTTAGTATTGAATGACTTCGACATCATTCATAAGTTATTATACTCTAAAATGCATAAAATATGGCTTATTAATAAATTTATAATACTTTTATAAATAAATTGTGAACATATTGTATCCCAAAGTAGCTTAAGACAACAATATTGTTGGGTGGTTTGTGTAGCCAAGTGTAGCATATTCGTTGTTTGATTTTTTAGGCCGCAAAAAATATATTGGTTTTTGAAAATCATTCCATATCCATATTATCAGTACATATATACTATTGCAATAGTATATTCTAAAAGGAATATTTAAATTTGAATAGATAATTTTTTTTTCTATAGGTAAGAGAATCAGTTTAATTACTATATTATTTACAAGTACGTTTAAGCAAAGTGTATGTATGTATGTATGTATGTATGTATGTATGTATGTATGTATGTATAGTTAAGAATTCTATGTATATAGATGAAAAGAGAAGGTTTCATGGAATTCCATTTTTGTTATTCATTTTGAGAAGTGATTAAATATTTCAATCTACAAGAGACTGATAATGTTGCAACATAAATTAAACATAACCTTTTTCTAAGTAGGAAAGAGAAACTTGAGCAGCTTAGATGCCTAACTTGTATTAATATTTTCACATTATTATTTAGAACAAAAGGTAATATCATAATAGGATCCGCACAATAATATTCATTTTTCATTATTTTGTTAAATAATAATGTCATAAACATTCACATTCAAACATGCATTACACTAAAAAATATTTTTAAATGGTAATATTTTAAAACTTTCAAAATATGCAACAAGCTACAATCTTCTGAAGCATGTGATGAAAAATGTTAGTTATCTCATAATAAATTACATACCACTCTTATTTTCATGAATTTTTATGTACAATACATCTTTGCAAGAGCACACTCTTTTGAGTTAAAGGAGTTGCAATTTTATTAATCCCATTTTTACCCACTACAAAAGCAAAGACTGTCTTAGGATTTTGTAAGGATATTGAAGTAGTCAGAAATTTATAGTTGAAATATTTTTATAAACTCAAAAAGAGTTGGTATCCAATTGTTAATTCAGAAATAGGTGCTAGTTTTTCTTGTTGGCACTCACATCCAATTGATATAGTATTATAACATGGAAATAAATAAATGTAAAGTAAGTATTTAGGGGAACAAAGCGATCAAGAAAAAATTGATATGAGGCTAATGCATGCCTTAGCGTGCGTACGTTTTTGGAATGAAAAATAGCATCCAACTTTGGTGTGCCCTTATGTCTCTGAGAATCATATAGAAGATATAAAAAAGCTGTAAGAGATTAAATAAAACCCAAATCAGAAAACATAAGCAGTTTAAATTTAAGGCAAAATTGAATTACACAAACCTTGTAGAAGCTGAAATATCTTAATAAGGGTCGAATAATTAGAGTAAATCAACGAAGACCATAACTCCCTTGTGTGCAATACGGACACCACAGTGTGCGATAGTTTGATATGAATAAATTTGCTTTGTCTCCATCATATGTTTATTAATCATTTGAATCCTTCTGTCATTACGATCCTCAGCTTGGGTTGGATATAGAGCCTATAGAAATTACAAATTACCTGATACCTCCCAGGATCCCCCTCCAGCCCCTAGCCCTTGAGATTCCACTAGTAGTCCTGGAATACACGGAGCTGGAGCGCCAGTAGAAACTTATCCCTATGCTCCACTGCCTTCACTGTCTTTTATATGAACGTGTTGGCCGCATTGAAGTATTTGTGACACCCTCAACAAGCACACACATCACATCCAATTGGTATTCTCCTCATTAACAAGTGGAGCCTTTGTGACATGTATCTCTGAGTCCTTCATTGAGGCCCTTTCAAAGAACGGTTGTAACTGAGCCAACACAGTGACATGCAGCCTCTTTGGCTTCATTCTCTATTAGAGACGTGGTACATGATGTGGCCACCACCAAATTAAATCTTTTCGGTGAGCAAAACTATGATATCAAAAGCCATCTCCAGCTGAAGAAAAGAAGGTATTATCATACTGTTGTCAACTGCTGAAATGGCTTATAAGTCGTTCATAGATGCGCATTAATTACATGTTGCTTGCGTTGGTGCTTACCCGAATATATTATGATTGTGGGAGTTCAGATGTTGTACTGCCTAAACCATATCAAGCATGCGGGGGTAGCCTATTAGGACGGTTGGTCGTTTTCTATGCAGCATCATCACGATGATGGTGGCCGCAGTTGCAAGCATAGTCAACCTGGAAGCATAGACAACCTGGAAGCAGCTGTTGGTGAAGCAGTTATGACGGTGGGATCTGCCGATTAGTGATTGTGTGTGCACACGTGATTACATTAAAATCATCTAATACAAAAAAAATGTTTGATTCATATGTGTCACCGTTCTTATCATCGCCCCCAGCCCCGAGGTATATGACTGCTTGATTGGGATAACATAGTGTGTCCAGCCAAAACCAATAGATCGAGTGTCCAGGAAAGGTTCATGTACCTGAGCTTCCATGGTCAATTGATGCTGATAGAGCTAGTGAAGGAACTATAACTGGAGCCAAGGCTGGAGATGCGATGGGAGCTCCAGTTATTGTATTGAGAAAAGAGAAAGGATCGGATTTGTATGAATAGACATACGATATATATATATATATATATATATATATATATATATATATATATATATATATATATATATATATATATATATATATATATATATATAGGGTGTTCATTCATTGCCCGTGCGGGTAGCATTGATTTTCGCTACCCTGCAGCCAAAAAAGTAACTCTCCTAGCTAAAAAAGTAACTCTCCTGTAAAAAAGGTAACTATGGGGTCAAAAAAGTAACTCTGCTGGCCAAAAAAGTAACTATGTACAAAATATATATCAGATATATATAAGGATGGGTTTTTTTTATTTTGGAGGGGTAAATGATATTATTTTTGGCTAAAATTTTTTGGAGAGCTAGACAAAATAGTCCTCTACAATTTCGAAAAAAAAATTTGAAAAAAAATGATCGGAAGGGTGGGCGGGTAGCAACCCGCGCGGGCAATAAAGATGGGCCCATATATATATATATATATATATATATATATATATATATATATATATATATATATATATATATATATATATATATATATATATATATAGAGAGAGAGAGAGAGAGAGAGAGAGAGAGGCTAGAATACACTCGAGTATATCCTGAGCAGAATACACTCAAGTAATTTTTCATGATGTAATATTTTTTTTGAAAATCTAATCCGTTGATCTTCTTAAACCTCTCGTGAACAACTCATACGCAAAATTTGAGCACATTTGGATATGTATAGCTCATGTTATGAAGACCGCAAAAATTA
This sequence comes from Alisma plantago-aquatica, assembly GCA_963693085.1. Classification (NCBI taxonomy): domain Eukaryota; kingdom Viridiplantae; phylum Streptophyta; class Magnoliopsida; order Alismatales; family Alismataceae; genus Alisma; species Alisma plantago-aquatica. The sequence goes on from OY856409.1 coordinate 210,668,457, forward strand.
TGTATTTCAAATTAGTTTCGCGCGTCGATTTTGTTGCCCTTGGATGAGTGAATTACACTCATCCAAATAGGCTCAAAATTTGTATGTATCATAGTTATAGTATGACGGTGAAGATCAACGGTTTACATTTTGCAAAAAATAGTCTTGATATGCAAACACACTTGAGTGTACACCCGCAAGGGTGGCTACGCCAACCATGGAGAGCCCTTTCCTACATGCTTGGACTACACGGCTCAAGACTGGCATGCCATGCCCATGTGGACCCCACCTACTGGAGGGGAATTGGCTCTGATACCATTTGTTACGACTGGGCCCACTGCCCAAGGCTCTAGTAGAGTTTCAGAAATTATGACTGGCCCCACAGACCACCACTAGCCTCAACTGCGCACTTTGTCCTCACTCACACGCAAGCCGGGGTCAACTTCCCGACTGGTCACCCATCCCAGTACTACTCCAAACTAAGCACGCTTAACTATGGAGTTCTTTAATGATGGGCTCCCGAAAAAGGAGGTGCACCTTGGTGATATGGGTAGTCCAATCATTCCTTTTAAGATCATGTTATCTGAGGCCTCAAATCCTAGGATATTGCAGATAATATCCTCAATTATATTTTAATGAAGGATAAAAGATATTTTAATATTATTATTGTTGATGCATATGTGTGCTTCAAAAATTTTATGTTTTACTTTGAGTTTATCTTTTGTAGCAAAATTAACATGATGATTAGTTGTTTCATAATATTTTGTTGGTATAAGGTTTTCTCTTATACAATTAACATCAGTTCTAGAATCAAATAAAGCTATCCCTTCTAGGGTGAAGTCATTAATTTTTATAGTCACTTCACCTTTCCATTTTCTCTTAACAAATTCTTGAAGATTATTATCAAAGGAATCTTCGTTATCTTCCCTTGTTTCATCGACTTGGTTTTTATTTGAGCATTCTCCGAGCATTGTATTAAATATTTATCCATAGTTCTCTCTATTACAAAATTTCAAGGTGATCTTTTAAATAATAAATTTTTATTAAAAATAGATTGTAAATCAGCTAAATTTGTCTTAGAGAAGGATGTTAAAAATCTTGGCTCAAAGCAAATATTTGCTAGATGGAAAGCAATATTAGCTATATTTAATTTTGATATAGAATTCATAAAAGAAGAAAATAATTTTTTACCCGATTTCTTATCGAGAGAATTTTTGCAGGGAAATTGTCTTCAAAAAGACTACATGATGACATCAATTCTGTCTACTAAACAAAGTCCTCCTGCAATAACACAGACAAGGAGGGAGAAAGAAAAAATAGAAAACATGGAAGTTGATTCATCAACTAAAACATCCTCTGAATTTATACTAAAATCATATGAAGAGGTGCTTATTCTTGAAAATGAGGATCTTTCAAAAGAAATTGAAAATATAATAAATAAATATTTTTCTGAAGGGTATAATCATATTCCCACCCTACCTAGGAAAAACCAAATATACTATGAGAAAATACTTTTAGAAATAGGAAGTGCAAAAGTTTTTCATAATTATAGAGATAAATCCACACAAAAAAACTTGCAGTTTTCTCAACTAAAAATTCAAAAATAATCACGTTATCTGAATGGAATAGAGAAGGATACCCTAATATTCCAAGATGATTCAAAACATTCTATCAACCCCAATATTACAACTATTGGGATTGTCAAAATGCTTGGGAAAAGGTTTTATATATTCAGAATACATTAATGAGTCACACATGGTCAGTAAAATGGTCATTACAAACCAAATTGTCGAATTAGATTTTCTATAAATTCTGGCAAAATTTTGGGGCAATAAGAGAAATACTCCCCACAAAATTAAATAAAAATATTTCTTCTTCAACTTCTTTGCCTTTTATTGTCACTTTGGATGGAGTGGACGAAGTTCGAACCCCAAGAAGGAAGACTCCGAACTCTCACCATTTCAGAATGGAACAATGATGGAAATCCTAATATTTCAAGAAGATTTAAAGACAAACATCAACAAAGTCGCATGTCTACTTGAAGACGACTATAACAACTTTGAAATTAATAAAGAATTATTAAAGAAAGACTTTTTATTTGATAATAATAGACCAAAAGTAAAATGGTTTTTTACACATTTTGATAAATATGAAAGGTTGGCTATAAGAGATCTATGGTATTCTCAAATGAAATAGTTAAATGAGAATATATATTTCTTTGATTGGTATGAATCTAGTTATCTTAATACACTTAAAGAAATGTTACATACTCTCCCAAGTGAGGATCGTACTATGGTAATAGAAAAACTATCCTTAACATGGAAACATGCTTCAAAAGATGAAGAAGTTGAATCAATTCATCCACCCTTTCAAGCTATAAAATTTGGAGAAAATGATATATATATATATATAGAGAGAGAGAGAGAGCCAGGCTATAATATACTCGAGTGTATAGATCGCACGGATACACTCAAGTGTGTTTGCATATCAAGAATTTTTTTTTACAAGATGTAAACCATTGATCTTCATTGTCATACTATAATTAGGCTACATACAAATTTTTAGCCCATTTGGATGAGTGTAAGTCACTCATCCAAGGGCAACAAAATCGATGCACAAAACTAATTTGAAATGCATAATTTTTGCGGTCTTTATAACATGACCTATAAATATCCAAATGTGCTCAAATTTTTTATATGAGTTATACACAAGATGATTAAGAAGATCAATGGATTAGATTTTCAAAAAAAAATATTGCATCATGAAAAACTACTTAAGTGTATTCTGCTCTGAGTACACTTGAGTGTATTATATCCTGACTATATATATATATATATATATATAGACAGAGAGAGAGTCAGGCTAGAATACACTCATGTGTGTTTGAATATCAAAGACTATTTTTTGCAAAATGTAAACCATTGATCTTCACCGTCATATTATAACTAGGCTACATACAAATTTTGAACTCATTTTTGGATGAGTGTAAGTCACTCATCTGAGGATAACAAAATCGACGCGCGAAACTAATTTGAAATGCATAATTTTTACGGTCTTTATAACATGACCTATAAATATCCAAATGTACTCAAATTTTGTGTATGAGCTATTCACAACATGTTTAAGAAGATCAATGGATTAGATTTTTGAAAAAAATATTACATCATGAAAAACTATTTGAGTGTATTCTGCTCCAAATACACTCAAGTGTATTCTAGCCTCTCTCTCTCTCTCTCTCTCTCTCTCTAGTGTACACTCGAGTGTACCGGAGGCACCGTACACCTCAGTCATTTTTAAAGATGCAGTAACTTTTTGAAAATTCTAAGCCGTTGATCTTTTTAAATATCTTAAGAACATACTATATAATAAATGTTAGCTCATTTCGATACTTATAGGTCGTGCATCTAAAAGAAACAAGAATCATGCATTTCAAATTAGTTTTGTGCGTCGATTTTGTTGTCATTGGATAAGTGACTTACACTCATCCAAATGAGCTCAAATTTTGTATGTGGCCTATTATTATTGTAACTATAAAGATCAATGGATTAGATTTTAGAAAGTAAGGTCTAGATAAGCAAACATCGTTGAGGTATACGGCATAATATGTACACTCAGAGTGTATTCTAGCCTGACTCTCTCTCTCTCTCTCTCTCTCTCTCTCTCTCTATATATATATATATATATATATATATATATATATATATATATATATATATATATATATATTGAATCATGTATGTTTAAAATTTATAAGTGCAAATTTTACTTGACGATTTGGTCAAGTCAAAGTGGAGCAATCAACTATTAAGATTCATGCATGTAATCATTTGATAAAATTATAGGTGTAGAGTTTACTTAAGAAACAAAGCTAGAGCAATTGATAAACATTGGCATTTTAAGTGTCAATTCAATTCAAGTACCACATTAGTTAAATCCCACATTGAGCTACTTAAGTCAAATTAAATAAAGTAAAAGACAATTTAATGAATCAACGAGAAATAGGCTTTAGAAAATATTAAAACATGAAACAATCTTAATTGACTATTTTTTCCAAAAAAAAATCAGCAAAATTTAATTTTTGTGTATTCGGAAATAATACATGAAAATACGTGAATGACGAATAAAATGTGAATAATTCAAAAAAATCGGAAAAAAAATATGGATTTAATGCAAAATTCGAGCATAACATACGTCCGATCCCAAACAAGAGATATCTCTCTCACCACCTTTGCGATGTAGAAAGATTGCTCGCAGAGTTATTAAGATTTGAGACCAAATCGAGATTTCAACTTTATATAAATTCTGAAATCTGGGACAGCTTCTTTGGGGAAAACGAATATTGACATCATATACGAGGTGACCGTCTTTTTATTCTTTTCTTTATTTTATGATTTGTAGTAGAAAGGATAAGTATTGTCGTGTTGTCTTGATGCGCTGACGGTTGTGTAGATTATATAATGGCTATACAATAGGAGGTAGACATAAACAGCACCATATATTTAAACATCACATTGATTGATACGTATGTGCATAGATACACAAGAAACATTGTGTAACTCATGAAAGTAAACTGAAAAACAAACGAAATATGGTAAAAATTCCTGGGTATACTCAAACACGAACCCACTCTGCTCACATCAGAGAAAAAAGACACATCTTGAATACCTAAAATTATGAAAAGATTAGAACCTTGTGTCAAACAAACAGTAAGCAATCAGTTGTCCTAAGCTGCTCACGGGTTATGAGAAGCATTTCAAGGAACACCAGTTAGCTAAGTCTTTTTAACCTTCACCACTTCCTCAGTCTGCAACTTCAAACTCAGTTGCAGATGAACGTTGTTGTTTAATTGAATATCACACAGATTTATCAGAGTTTTGCTGTTGAACGCCATTCTGTTCGACATAAGGCCTCACAAAAGTCCTCCTCCACCAGACCTCAAATGCTCTTTGAAGATTAGGACACCTATCTCCGACTATCAAGAAACTCCCCAACCACGTCAGTAGAATACTCTGTTGGTCCTCCAGAGGTAATGTTAGGATAGTTCGTCCGATCCCTTCCTCTACAACCTTCCTATCAAATGACCTGCATCCATGCTGAAGCCAATTGTAGTCCTCCATAAGCGGTTGTAGCCAAACTTGTAATAAGAGGTGCCTGGTCTCTTTCGACGGAAGGATCTCCCCTTTTCCGATACCAACAAACAGTCTCGAGGTCACACAGCTGACCAAGTGACGTGAAACGATCGGTAGCTTGCAGTGTATCTGAGCCAACTCATCCTGGTTCGCCCATGTCACTGTGAAATCGTCAGCTACGTGCTTATCAGCCATCATTTCAACTAACCAGAGGATGTTGTCCGCCTCTAATGCTATCTGTCGGAATATTGGGTCTTTGCTCTCAGAAGGTTTATTATTGGCAGATTCCGGCGGCGGCTCAACAGCTTGCCGATATAGAGCCAGCAGTGAGTCCACGCACCTCTGGCATGAATTGTACAGAATGTCAACGCACAAGTCAGTCGAGGAGCCATTAGAGAGAACACTGTTTTCTTTCAAAAGTTTGAGCACCAAGGACTTCATCTCACGCCGACCCCTATCTTCGCTGCTCTTTAGAACTAGTTCTAAGATCCGTGCTAGCGTGTCATTAGGAGGGTTGGATACATCTGAAGACACCCTTTTAAGGATTGGACTGACGCCAAATCTGTTGTTCTGAAGCCGCCTGATTGATGAAACCACGTTTTCTTCTTCATCTCCAACCCAAGGAGCCGCTTCCAAGTACTCCAAACAAGAACTGATGCAGGCATGAAAACCAAGGGACTCGGCAATCTGTGATAAAAAAACAATCTACTTAGCCAATACAATTCAGGGTCCAAAAATAGAATACAGATACCACTTGATTAGAAATATGATCAAAAGAAATTATAGTAACAAGGAATTGTACATATAGCAGTACACAAGAAAATTTCAAAAGCAGTTCTTCTCGTACAAATAAATTCTGCAACTTGTCCTTCTATCTATCTATCTATCTATTCTGGAACTTATTAGCTGGAATTATAGACATACTCTAGAACACAGATGCCAACATAAGGTGTGTCATTTTGAGAATACAAGACGTGGATAAGACAATTATTTATATTAAAGTAACCACCCATTCATTTCAAACTAATTAGGGCTTTTCTTTAAGGCGTAAAATTCAACTACAGATAGAAATAAGTTAGTATCATTTTATCTTTGGTAGAAGGAAAACAAAAGCAAAAGGCAATTGGAAACAAAAGCCATATCCATAAAGATCAAACAAATAATGGAAGACATGAGAGAACCATTTCATTTCAAAATGCAATTTTACCCCCACCGATAGACATATGGGATGATAAATATTGTGCTCCGAATATAATTAAACCACCGTAAACATAATCAATGTCACTGCTTGTGTGTTTTGGGGATTTACAGAAAATTAATCTGCAGGTGATATCACAGTCACACTTTTGGTTTTATGCTATGCATAAACAGCAACTGTAGATAACAATGTAGCAGAATAAACAACACCAAGTTCCATGGTTTTGCATTGCAAAATGAGGAAGGAATAATAGAGCTGCGGGGGGGGGGGGTTGGAATTTGAAACCCATCAAAATCCAAACAAACCTACGTAACATAGATGATAGATTTTCTGATAACGGTATGTACAAGATTTTCCTTATCTAGAAATCTAATAAAAAATCGGATTATTTGGCCTAACGGTAGAAACAGTTCAGAAGGTAGACTTCCATACTAGGGTTAAGGATAATATGGTTGCTAATATTTTTTCACCTCCTTGCAGAGAAGCATAAAGCCAAAGCACAGTGTTGAAACAAACAAACAAACAAACCTTGAGAATCCGCAGCACACGCGACACACTCTGTCTGACCATCCTAGGCTTCATTTCTTTGCAATACATGAGTCCCACGGTCTCCACATAAATCTCGACATCCTCGCAATCCCCGATCTCAACGGTGCTCTCCGCACCATGCTTGGACAGCCTGTCGGCGAAATAACTGCTGTGATCCATAAGAACGTTCCTATGAACATTCATCCTGACCGCAATCCCTTCCTTCCCGGACAAGACCACCTTCAAGTCGCTAGTCTCCTGCTGCCCAAACCCGACCGAGATCTTCCTCTGCACATTCTCCCCACCTTGCTGCTGACCCTGTGCTATCGCACCTTCCACTGCCGTTGTTGCCGAGGCGGAGTGACATAGAAGAGGGCTACCGTTGGGCGAGCTCCTAAAATGATCATCGAGAACTGTTCTAGGTCTCTGCTGGGTGCTGTTGTTGGCGGAAGGACTCGGTTTCCTTTCTAGTCCACCACTGTGGTTCTGTGTTCTATGAGTAGATGACGGCTTGGGCTGTGGCTGCTGAGTGGCAGTAGTAGTACTAGTGGGTTGCTGTGTTTGAACCGCTGCAGTAGCCCCCCTCTGCTTGTTTTGGGATCCTTGAGTCTTGGATGGTTTCTGGAATCCTGCAGGGGATGGGCAGCACCAGAACCCTTCAGGGGTAACCGCGATGGGCACGTTCTTTATCTTCATGTGGCCCGTTTGAAGCCTCCTGACTCTGAAGTCGTCAGCCATGTGCGCGGTGGTAAAGATGCCTGTCTGTCAGGTGGTCGAAATTATAATGACCCTGCGGCGCAGCTTCTGACTGACGAGTCTTTTTTTTTCTTGTAGTAGTTCAACTGCTTCCTGAGGCTATGCAATGGTCAGCGTTGCGATCTGGTAAAACATGGAGATGGAACACCTGCAGATGGGAAATAGAAGGGGTAGGAGGATACACCTGCAGATGGGAAGAAGAAGGGGTAGGAGGATTAAGAGTCAGTAGGTTAAGATCGAACAAAACGCAGGTCTGGTGATATGAAGCCGAAACACTAGACAAAATCTGGAACCATAGGAAGAACTAGAGTGGATTTGGGGCGAGTGAATTACAGAAGAATTTGTGGAAGGATGGAAAGGGAAAAGTGGCAAACCAAGTCGAGAGACACAGAAGCCGATTCCCTTCAGCTAAAGATGATGGTCAGATTAGTAATGGACAAGCTACAATGTCAAGAAGAAAGGGTTGAATAGCAGTTGCCCTGCAAACCCGGAAATCAGACGGAACACCAGTTGCTGCGACACAAGAGTAAAAGGCAAGCGGGATGAACATGCATTGTGTTGAAAAGAGTCAAGATGACGGCTTGTAGGAAGAGTATGTGTGAATGATATGACGAAAAGTAAGGGTATATCGCACCAACGAAACGGCGCATCCGGCGGCCCAAAGCTTCAGTAAAGGAGAGAAATGCCCACCGTTTCCTCAAAGTCAAGGAAACGGAACGAGGAGACTAGGAGAGGTGTGTGCTCCCCGAAGAACAGAAAGGGAGCTCCACTAACCTGTAAGTGTCGGCTGCAGCTCCTCCATGGCGTGAGCGACTCCGCTCCTCCCTCCCCAGTCGTCAATCAGATTGGGTATGCGGAGATGAGAGCGCGGCAAGAGGAGACAAAGGGAACAAGCGAAGAACTTCTTCCAACCTTTTTTGGATTCGGGGACACACCTTTTTCCCGGAAAAGAAAAGTTGTAAAGCGGGAGACAAACGAACCAAGCAGTGGGAGGAAATGAGGGGGAGAAGTCTAGTCTACTCTATAATAGCCTTTGGAGACGTAAATGTCGCCACTTTACCCGTCGTTTTAGGAACTCGGAACCACACACAACTGAGGGCTGGGTGTCGTTTCGTTCCCTCGCCGCGGCGTAGTTCCCAACTGGAGGTAATGCGGTGGTACGATGCGGCCAGAGACGGACTAGAGGGGAGACTTGGAGAGAAGGAGAGAGCACACAGCAAGCCCACGAGAGAGAAGGAGAGAGAGCGCAAGAGGGTGGTGGGTGCTCAAAGATCTAAGCTTTGGAATTTGGGCACGGCGAGCCGAAGAAGGACGGTAGAAATATCCAAGCTTTGGGACGCAGGTGCAGGTGGACGCTAGCGGAGCGCCATTGCTGTCTTTCTCTGTGAATCTTGTTGATGGATGATGCCCCTGCCCCTCTCTTGGAGTTGGGAAGAAAGGAAAAGGAGACCGGGCCAGGAAATATGCAACAAGGGGGACCAGATTCAATAAAGGGACAAAACAAGAGTTAAAGCCCAGCCCAAAAGGGGCAACTGGATGCCAGAAAATATGCAAGATTTGTTCCACGATTCCAACCACAACCACCCCGTCTTGTGTCGGTATCGGTACCCGTGAAATAATTGGGAACAAGGCTGTCGATATTGTTAGGATTTTGTAATGTCTTGGCGCCTTTGGTTTGCAGTCGCTGAGGGCTCATTTAATTTTATATCAAGAACTGTATAGGATAATATAAGTGGGAGGAAAAGAGAAATGAAAGAATGGAATTTCAATATTTTCAGTGATGGGTCTCCCTGCCTATAACTGTTCTTTCTTATCTCTCAAGTCCTTGCTGTCTCTCCGTGGCCTGTGTTGGCATTTCAGTAGGGCATACTAGTTTTTGGTGGCCTCCAAACAGACAGGCATGGGGGCCGATCCTATTCCCCACACATCATGACATCACTGTTCGCCGTTTGGATGAGACCAAGGACCACCCTCCACTGCCCACTGTTCTTAACTCTCTGCTGGTTCACTATCAAACCATTCAACAGGTATCTTCTGACAAGCCAGCCTATCTGCGAGGTCCTCACTCCTCTGCAGCACATTCATACATAGGTCTCCCTGTTGGTTAACTGGTGGAGCAGTTTGGAGTACTGAAGGTGACTTGCAATTGGTTTCAGTATCTCAGACAAGGTGCCGCCTTGAGAGTTGAGAGCTACCACTGTACCAAGGGTTTTGGACAGCTTGGACCACAGCCATGCCAAAACTACTGCACACAGACACAGATTTGCTATAGCTTCGTTTTTTGCACGGTCAGTTTCAGCACCTTCATCGGTTTGAGCATGTTGCATACCACACTAGAAGGAAATGTATGGTTCACGTGTTCTGGACGTACCATACATTATCAAGATGGTCAAAGGAGTTTCCCACGTCACATATCAAGTATGGAAATGGAGTCACTAGTTTAATTTCTTTATTTTATTTTTACAATGAAGCTTGGCTACAATGTATTCATCCCGCCTATAAATTGGCAACATACACAACAATGAGCTGAGAAAAGAAGGAACCTAAACTCACAAGAATGAAGAAACAAGGCTGCCTCAAAGTATCATGCCAAACTATTTGTGTATCTCTTACATATCTAGGCTCGGTTTTACAAGTCCACGTTTCGTTTCAAATCTATGCTTGATTTTCTAACCTTGGTACGTTTTTAAACTAGGTTGGGATGATGTTTCAACCCTTGGTTTCTAACGTAGTCTAGATGAACGAGTTGCTTTGGTTGAACCGATTGAGGGTCCATAGCTAAAGGCCTTACAGACCTTGGTGGCTTGTCTATCACAGGTCCCATGGGCAGCTATCTATTGAGGCTCCCCAATGGATGGACCCTCGGTAGGTTTGTGGATGGTAGAGGATCCATAGGGGTGCACCTCAGTAGGTTGATTTGCTTGAATAAAGTGCTTGCATGCACTTGCATGTTGATGATTCATGCATTCAATAGTACAATATTTATATCTAATCATTGTTCTTCACCATGTATGGTGTACATAAAAGAAAACCGTAGGAAATAAGTCGTAGAGGGTAAACCAACTACTTAAATCTACCTCCCAAGAACGACCAGTTATATATGGTTAAGTCTTGGTCAACTTTGTAAGCATGCCCCACAAAAGAAGAAAAAGTGGATGGTGTCAGCATAAAATTTTGGGTTATCTGCATACTAATAGTGATTTAACATTATTATGAGAAAAAGGACAACAAATATAGAAAGGATTTCGAAATAAAGAGGGGAATGAAATCATCCAAGTGCATGTCAAAAGATAACATTCCAAGAATATGAAAATAAATATATGTACTTGCCATCAATTAAAATATTAGTATGCTTCAAAAGCACACACGGAGCAATTAAGACACATGACTCATCAACAATAATAACCAATCAACATGTAGCTGAAATAAGCACAATTCTAGTAAAATATAATAAAACAATGGAAGATAGAGCAAATAACCTTAAAACCCAATAGAGAATGGCATGTGGCCAAACTTTCAAATATATAAAGGTGGACACATAACTCGGGTATGGGGCACTTGACCTCCATCCTAAAACATAAAGGGCACATAACACCATAATACCAAAGCATATTATAAAATCCTACTGTTACTTAATCAACAAGCATGCAATGTAGAGGGAAATAAAGGTTTGCCATGGTATTGATTAAATAAGTTTATCCAAATAAAAGTGAAACATCATACCATAAGAGTTGATCATGAACAAATTAGGGTTCCAATTTACAAATAGCACACCATAGTTCAAACCTACCAATTAGGGTTCAACTAAAATAGAATGAACATGATTACAAATTTTAGATGCCAGTGCACCATTAAATGAGAAGTATTAATATATAAGCAATTTCAATATTTGAGACTTAAAAGAGTTAAAAGAGATTTCAAGGGATAAATATCACATATATCTTTCAATCATATCAAGAGAGAGGGAGAGAACATAATGATTTCTAAAAATAGACTCAAAGGGATGCAACATACCTCAAAAATGTGTATCCAAAGTCAAGGTCCAATCCTAGATCCAAATAGGGTATTTATTCACCTAATATTACATTAAATGTAAATCATTAATTAAGATGTTTATTACAAACCCTAGAATTATGAACTTCTTATTACATTGGATTTAGATTATGAAGCTTTTACCATCATATAGGGCTTACTTTTCTTATTTCAGCATATATTTACATATTTTTTTTATGATTAAATAATTAATCATGAATTAATAAGAGAAAGTAATTCATTAGTATTTAAATAAATAAAAACATGAGGCAAAAGACCAATAAGCCCATGCATCACACATCATTATCTTGATGTGTATAGGGAATACTTGTAAAAGTGTTGGCTCAAAATAACCCACAAAATATCATTGAAATCAAACATTAAAGGACAGAAATGCCCACAGAACACTTGACGTGATAAAAATTGAAACTGGGACGTATCTGTAAAATGGTCAACGGTCATCTTTCTTCTTGGGATCATCTGTGGGATGACATCATGCAACATTGCTAGCCAGTCTTGATTGAAAATGAATCAAGAACCACTCTACTCATCAAAAGATGTTGGAAAAAGAATCCTCACCTTCACAAGGCATAGAAGAACATCAAGACCCAAATAGTTGAGTCATAAGTCTACAGACCTCCAACCAAACTATCTACCATTGCTTGTTGGAGCAAGAAGGAAGGAGCTCATGGGAAACCTACATGACAAGCAGCACGATGAAAGAATATGGTATCAAAAATTCAAAAAAAAACCAAGATAGACACAAAGCATGAGAAACTGTGTTGAACCCAAGTAAAAATGTCTACATTGAATATCAATTTTAGAAACCATCAGAACGGCGATGAAAAAGGGAAACATTGGATACCTCAAAATGGGCCAAGGGAAGGTTTCTAGATCTTCAAAACCAATTGTCTTGGAGTTCTGATGTCCTTCTGATCAACCGACAATCTCAGGGTTGCAGACAAGCTGATTAGTTGGCCTTTAAGGAGATGGGTATTGGAGCAAAGGGTTTACGGCGATCAATGATCAGATAAATCATGAAAAAGGTTCACATGAGTTGCGCAAAGGACATGGATGGTCTATTTATAGGTTGGGATGAGTGGAACTATCAAGAGTCCTGGTGGGAATAAAAAATAGGGGTCTGGAGGGGTTAGTTTTTGACTTAGATATTGAGGCGGTGAATCCCAGTTGAAATAGGGCTAAAAGAATTGACAAGATAGAAAGGAATCTAAAGGGAAGGATATTGGAGGGGGATAAGGCAGAGAGAGAGAGAAAGGTTGAGAGATAAGGAAGAGAAGGAGTTTGCAAAGATCATGTTGAGTCAATGTTGATGAGGACTTGGGGAAGAAGATGAACAAAGAACTATTGGATCCCCATCCAACGTTTATCAAAAAAGTCGAGTATACAAGAATGCATGACACATATTTTGCAAAATCATAGAAATCAGGTGTGACATCTGATATTGTGAAATATGTCAAACTAAGATATAGTCCAATTTTATTTGAGATGGTATATTTACCAATTATCTTTTCTAATAAAATTAGTATAGAAAACCTTATTCAATTAAATTGAAACATTACACCTAGACTAATTAGACCTCACGAATACAATTTTGAGGTTAGATATGGATTTGAGATTATCTTATAAAAGTTCTAGTATGATTATGATTTAACTCAATTATCTCATTATTTATTATTATATATCAACATCATCCTCAATATTTAGGATTTAGGAACCTATTATCATTATGTTACTATAGATCGAGTTTCATGATATTATCTTGGATAAGATTAGCCAATTAATTAATAATGTCCCTTAATTTAGAATTCATTTATAAAACCCCATTCGATTTTATAATTCACATATAAGGACAATTATAAGTCCCTTATGTATATTAAGCTTCGTAAATATGTTACATGTATATTAATAAGCAAATGAAGCATATGTGACTTATTACATGAACTCTCTTGCATGTCGGCACATATTTAGGTTATCAGGTTAATACAATTGTATCATGATATTTGATGTTTATAATAGATCTGAATGTCACTTAATGTACTATATATGCTTTCAAGACTATACATGTTAGGGTTACCTTTGATTCATTCATGTTACATGCATTAACTATATTCATTAGGGTTACAAACAACTATGTTAGGGAATAATTATATCCTTGTTTGGTCTAATCTAAAGAAGCAAGCATACTAACCTCTTAATCATCAGATTAGGGTTTCTAAAGTCAGGATAGACAAAACTTGATTTGTTATGATATGCATATGGTTGGATATTCAAGTACACTTTTTCCCTAAGGAGTTTTGATGCCATTGACAATAAATGAAATATGCAATCTTCTCTACTATTTCAATGTGTTTCTAATCTGAAAATAGGATGATTTTCTATATAATATGCTTCTGCAACTTTGTTAGACATAGAACTAAAATTGAAAAGTAGTTGTTTTGTACATAAGATGGTTTTTATGTCTTCTTGAAATCATTTTTTTGGAGAATGAATCATATAAGGTTACTTAATATTTCTATACGTTTTTAAGATGATTACAAGTGGTTTTCTTAAATGATGTCAAGAATTAATTTCGTGGGAAATAGATTCATTATCTGAAGGTGGCTCATTTATGTTTAATATACCCTTTTTGTGCCTAATCTTGCATCTAGTGAAACTTTGACATACTTGGTATTTTTAATTTGAAAATGTGCATCGTGTGTTTTTTACTTCCATGTGAGTATACTAGCATAAATTCATGGTTATATGAGATCTTGTAATGGGTTTGGACTTGACGTGGCTTAACATGATGGTTTGGGCCTTGTTATCGCTAATGGTAGTAAAATTGGGCTTGATGTGCCCTAATATGATACTTTGGGCCTTATTATGATAGATGATGACATGTTGGGTGTTTATGTGCCCTAATATGATGGTTTGGGTCTTGTTATGGATGAGTGTCATATGTTGGGATTTTATGTGCCCTAATATGATAGTTTGGGCCTTATTATGATCCTCAGTTTGGAGTATTGAAGGTGACTCACAATTTGGTTTCAGTATCATAGACAAGGTATCACCTTGAAGTTGAGAGCTTTGAAAGCTATCAGTGTACCAAGGGTATTGGACAACATGGACCACAACCACGCCATTATTACTACACAAAGATGCAAAATTTCTTTAGCTTTATTTCTTAAACGACCATTTTCATCACCTTCATCGGCTTGAGCATGTTCCATACCACACTAGAAGGAAATGTATGGTACATGTGTTTCAGTGTCTTGGGCATAACATACATTGCCAAGTTGTGGTCAAAGGGATTTCCCACACCACCTATCAAGTATGGAAATGGAGTCCACTAGTTTTATAATAAAACTCGATTGTAGTGTAATCATCATGCTTCCTAAGGAGAAAATGCACAAAAAGCTACCACAAGAAAAGACATGAAGTCACAAGTATTAACAAACAATATTGTGGCCCTCAAAGTACATCCTAAAGTGCTTGTGTATCTCTTTCATCTCTAAGATCAATTTTATAAGTGCATGTTCTGTTTCAAACATATGCTTGTCTGGATAACCTAGCGATGCTTTTAAACTAGGTTTGGATGAGGTTTCAACCCTTATTCCTAACCTAGTCTAGATGACCAAGTTTCTTTGGTTGAACCATGATGGTCCATAGATAGAGACTTTATCAACCTTTATATGTTGGCTATGAAGGTCCCATGGGTGATTATATATTAAGATTCCCCCATGGATGGAACCTCAGCATGTTTGTGGGTGGTGATGGGTTGATAGGGATACACCATGATAGATTGGTTTGGTGACCTAGATGTCTTTGTATTTAGACATATTTAGGTCAAGAATTTTTACAACTCCACACAATATGACCCTTGATAGTTTTGGTGAATGTGAGAACCCTCGATGGGTTTAGCCTTGATGGTTTGGGATACATTTTCCCTTTGTACCCCACGATAGCTTGGAATAAGTGAGGTTAGTTTGGACTTTTAACCCTATATATATATATATATATATATATATATATATATATAAAAGTACCCTGAACCTATAGCCTCATTTGCCTATGGAGGTACCTTCTGAATATGAGGGGGGATCTCTAGACTTTTGACACCTTGGCTTGAAGGTTGACAACATGGATCAAGTGCTTGCATGTACATGCATGTCGATGATTCATGCACCCTTGGTGGTTTCAAGCCTTTGTCGCTTCTTCCCTAACATCTTTTGCATATGATCTAATGTATACAATTTATATTCTATAGTGTTACCTCTCATCCTCTTCCTTTGTCTAGGTTTCATGGGTTTCCATGGTGAAAACTTCCTCATTTAGTTATAGCGCCTTCTTTTCTCTCTCATTTTTCCCTAGTTTCTTGACTAGCTTGGAGAAGTCATCTTGGAGATTGAGTGGCTATCTTGTACGTGGAGAGGAGGCTTGTTGAGGAGGTTTTTATTGATCACCTTGTCATCACCTTATAATGTGAGTAATTTAGCTTTTGAAAAGATTCTTTTACCTACTTGATACATGCAAACTATAATCTTGCTCTAGTTTTGTTTAATATGCCTAAAAGTAAACCTTTGATGGACTACTTTGCTAGTATGGTATATAATAAAGAATTTTCTAGTCTTCCTACTCTCCAAATGGTTACCGATGATTTTGTTTTAATATGCCCTCTTGTATGCATAAGGTTGGAAATATGAAATACATACATTTTTCCCTAAAGATGTTTCATTAAGGCTTTATGGTATCATATTGATGGAAAGAAACATACAATATTATTTTCTATTTTAGTGTGTTCTTAATATGAAATTAGGCTGATTTACTAACTAATATGCTTCTAGGATTATGTTTGACATGGAGCTACAATCTAAAAGTAGTTCTTTGCTGCATAAATGGGCTCTTTTATGTCTTTTTGATATCATATTATTGGAGAAAGAATCATATAAGATTTCTTACTATTTGTATATTATTTAAGATGATTACATAGGTTTTATTAACTAAAATTGTGCATGAATTTGTGTGCATTATATTCATTATATGAATGTAGCTCATTTGTTCTTTAATGTATGCTTTTTGTGCCTAATTTTTTGTCAAGGGAAAATTTCACATACTTGTCAGTATTGGTATGAATATTTTTCATGGTGCTTCCTTACTTCCATGAGAGTATAAAAGCATAATTTTGTGTGATTATGATATCCCTATATGGGTTTGGTCTTGATGTGCCCTAATATGATGGTTTAGACCTTGTTATTGCTAATGATGGTAAGAATGGACCTAATGTGCCCTGATATGATTGGTTGGGACTTGTTATGACCGAGGATGACATGTTAGGCATTGATGCGCCCTAATATGATGGTTTGGGCCTTGCACTATCTGAGGATGGTATGTCGGGTTTTGATGTGTCCTAATATGATAGTTTTGGTGTTATTTTGGCCAAGGATGGTATCTTGGCCATTAATGTACCATGAATTGACGATTGGGTATTGCTAGGAATGGCAATGGCACAATGATTTAGATAACTTGATAGAGATCGTGATACTTTCTTTGTATTTTGAAGATTGTTGTAATTGGATTAGGTCATAATGCATATGTATACTTTTTTTGGTACCTTACTTGAGTCTTGAAGGATGATTAATTGACCTAATTAATCAAATGTAACAATGATCATGTAGTGCCATGTGATCGTAGATCTATCCCCTAGGTTGGTGGGGGTATAGTGAAATGGGTAATATTATAGCAGCCTGAGGGTTGTAAAAGGTGCTCAGAGTAGTATACTTTTGAGTCTACATAGATGTACAGTGGTTGGTGCACCGACATCTCATGATGTATGTTGGTTGGTATTAGCATGATAGTATGGTTATAGAATGACTGTGTTTGAGTCCATGGATTGAGTGATATGTGATAGGTGAAATTCCCTGTGTACCTCAGATGGACCTAGTTTGGTTATCAATCAGCCTTTAAGCACTCCTAAGTACCAGTCTGACCTTTGAGCATATTACATTTTGTTTTTTCTTACTCTGACCGAGTGGAAAATATCTTATAGAATCTAGTAATCCTAAGATATTGTAGGGCAAGATAGTTTAGACTTCACAACTACTATGTAGTAGTTTTAGTGGTATGCCTCAAACTAACTAGGACTTACTGATAAAAAACAAGTAATCAAGTTGTGTAGATTTACATGGTAAGATTATCTTGTCATATGACATTGTATGCTCTTATATCTCTTTTGTGCCTGCAAGTATTTCTTCATTACTCATGCATTGCATCTATGTAGTTGTACCCTATCAAGAGATTAGTAGTTGTTGAATATATCATGTGTAGAGGTTGTTATCTGTTGATTAATCCACCTTTTATTCGTTTAAATATAAAATATTTTTATTGATAAGAATGGTATCTTTTGTTATAGCATAGTATTGGTATGGATCTTATCCTCATGGTTATCCACATCTTTAAGTATCCTAGTACAATGGAAAGGACATGTTCATCAAGATGTAATAAGAAATAAGATAGTTAAATTAGTGTGACCCTACACTCTCACTTTCCTAAGTAATGGGTGGTTAATTGATGAGGTATATGATAAAGTGTTTCTACTTGGTGCTTCTTTAAATTTGAATGGTCATCTTATGAAAATTTTTGTTTCATGATTATGGACTATTTTGTGATCCTTTCCATGAAATAAAAAATAAATATTTCAATTTTTCTCTATCATGTCTATGTATTATTAAGATTAGACATACTACATTTTTAGATGACATCTGGAGAGGTTTTATGACGATCACTCATAATTGGATATTTATGTGAATCACATTATTCATAATTTTTTACTCTATTTTTTTTGTTAGTTTTTATTGGTTTAGGTTGAGTATTTTCCCTAATGATCTGTTGGGAAATATGGCTTCAAGATAAGCATCGGAAACAAAAAAATTATCTATATATTCTCCTTTAACATACGATCGCAACAACCACTATGTAATGGGAAAGATGGTTTATGAGGTCATACCTGGTCCTAGAGCAAGTCCAATGATAATTCCCTCATTGCAGTATGTGACTTTCTTCAAATCTCACTCAGACGATGTCGGCAACAGCTCCCAATTGATCACTATGGACAGCGGTTGACCTTTTCCTCCTTGTAAGAAAGACTCTTCACCTCTATGATAGTCCACACAGACCACTAAGAACTCCTTTTGTTCTAATAAATCTGGAAAGAAGGAGTTGTCCCCTCTTGTTGGTGTACTAGCACCAACTTGCTCTCCAACAATTGTTCTCCCTTTCTATCCCTCCCTTTATCGGGTAAGATTTGCTCAGATTCTCTTGGTTACCACAAATAGAGAAGACAAACAATTGTCAGATGCAATTGAGTTGTATTTGAGAAGCCCCAAGTACCCCTCTATTTATAGCAGGGTTAGGGTCAAGATTCCCAGTCTGAGTGGGAGCAAAACGGACCTGAAATTCACAAATTTTTGCATCATGTGAGCGGCAAAATGGTCAATTCATAGGTGAATCGATCAATTGTCATGTGAGTCGGTCGGTTCAACCCTTGAACTGATCATTTCAGCATGTTTCCCAATCGCAATTGTATTGATTTAATGCACAAGATGATGTCAACAAAAATCCTTGAATCAATCGAATTGATACACCAACTGCTTAGTTCACAACCTAAGTTGGTCGGTTAATGGTCCTCAGTTGATCGGTTCACTTCCTGAACTGGCTGGTTCATGGTCCAGAACTACCAATGTTGGTTCAATTGACCTGATACTCTGACACGATCTATTCAACACTTGAATTGGTCAGTTCATTAAGTCAATATTCAATCAATGTTGTTAAATTGAATAGCTAACTCCTTAGTAATCAAGTTTAGACCATATTCATGAATGAACTCCAATAACCCAAGTGGTATCATATGTGTGTGGCCCTATAGGTTCCAAGTTACGTTGGTAGTGAATGTCCATTACTAATTTATGACATCACAAGCAACGAGCGGTGTCTAACAACACATCATTGCTACCCAAGTAATCTAGAAAGTTGGAGAACAACTTCAACCTACAATTTGTGATTGGTGTTATAGTGATTGTCTAATTCCTTTGTCACTGATAACTGGATTGAACTTCAGGGATGGAATCGTCATGCTCCCAATGCTCAATCCATGTTCCTTGAACTAGAGAAGACCGTCTCATATATATGTGAACTCAATATCACGTATTGATTTACATGTGGATGCACATGCTTTTCTTAGTGTCACTTATCAAGTGTCCTAGATATCAAACTCCAATAGGAGGGATACATCACTCATAGTCATCCCCATGTGTCACAATGTACTTGAGCATCACCTTTATGGTAACCCTTATTCAAGGTCATGGTATAAGATGTTAAAGTACATCTAACAACATGTGATGAGTGTAGTGATTTCAAGTCCAAGAACCACAATCACCACCTTCAATATGAAAGATGATTCTAACTACCGTGTATGGTTTCCATGTGTAACTATCAAGGTGGGTATGTCTGATACACTGTTCTCTAACAAGTATCTACGTGTTTAGTTTGATATCACATATCATGACAGATGGGATTTTATCATCAACCAACACACACTCTAGTCTTATGTGTCACTGTTGCTTATCAACCTTCCACAATAACAAATGATCAGAGACATAATAAGAATGTACATACTCTTAACATCTGTATGATCTCATTGTTTAGGTCATCAACTCAAAGACATACATCATTGAGTAATGTCATTCTTTAGACATTCATTATGTTTCATCATTATCTCATAACTTATTGAAACAGAATAAATTCAAAGATTGCCTTTATTATTAATCAAATTGTTTATAACATATGCCATCACGATCATCATATGATCCACTCTCTGGGCATACTTACCAACAGACTCCCACTTGCACTTAGAGCCCATCACCCATAAATCTTATTCTTAGTGATTTAAGCATGTCCATCATATTTCTATTGTGCAAGTGCTAATCCAGCGGGTTAGTAACATTTTGCTTTTAGTCGGTGCATTGCATGTTTCACATCTCTTTGATGTATGACATTTTGTATGAGATGGAATTTTTGTAGTATGTTATCTGATATTCCATGCCCAATCAATAGCTCCATTGTTGTCATAGTATTTCTATTGTGTCATCAATGTTGGAGTATTTATAATTTCATCTATATGAACTTCTAGATCCATACAATATCCATTCTTGTGTTCATAACACCACGATACTCGACTTCTATTGTAGAATTTATAATTGTTTATAGTTCAAAACTCTTCCAACTTACAAATTTAAGTTATATGGTCAAACATAAATTTTATATTGCAATCATTAATTTGTCAATATGGAAACTTTTATTGATGTAACTCTTTACACCCAAATCTTCCTTATTACCATAAACTAGAAATTGATCCTTAGTTCTTATCAAGTAATAAAGAATGTTATTCATGGCATTCCAATGACCTCCATTGGAATCTGACTAATACCATTTGTCATGTACAATACATACAAGATAATGGGATGAGTACATTAGACTTCATACATGTAGATCCAATTGCTAGTGTCTATGGCATATCACTCATGTTTTTCCCATTCTTTATAAGAATTAGAATGAAAGGTTCTTGAGAGACTAACCCCATGTATCATGGATAGATTTTGTCTCATTGAATCCTTTATGTTGAACTCTTTCAGCATCTTGCCAATATATGTACCCTTATTTAGGTTAAGAAACTTTTCAAAACTATTTATGTAGGTCTTAGTCCCTATCACATAGGATGTTTCACCTAATCCTTCTTAAAGAAGGTGGTTTCCATGTCAGGTTTCAATACTTATAGTATACGCTCCCACTAAATCTTTTGTAATCATAAATTTCATCTTTTATCTTGACTCAAGTCAAACTCTTTAACTATCTTGTCAAATCAAAAGATTCCATCTCTAAGATGCTTGTTTCAACCTCTAGATTGTAGCTTATATACTTTATTTGTATTAATGGAGTTATAAAACCTTATGGTTGTGTCGCGTACACATCCTCTCAAATATTCCTATTAAGGAATGTGGTTTTTATCTTCATATGCCAAATCTCATAGTCTTAATAAGCTACAATAGCAAGCATGTCAATTGGTTATGTTCAACACTTTGAACTGGAAAACCTTCAAAACCAATCTGTCCTTTTATCCATGCCCATATTCCTCCTGAAAACCCAACTGCACCTTATGGGTTTTACCCCTTTATGTTATGACCGCATCTGAGCTTAATTGGTAAACTAGGGTTTACTTGGATGATTATATGCTTAATTGGATTGATCAATGCTTAAATATAATTAATGATGATAATTTAATTATGATGTTTTAAACCTAATAAGAACGTTAAGTGTTCTATTGTTTGAGAAATTAGGGTTTGAGAAATATAAACCCTAGTTGGCTGAAATTAGGGTTTTGATGGTACATGAGTATGGAATTTGATCAAGATAGCAGTGTGGTAAATGATTTTTCCTATTTTCTACAAATTTTGTATTTAATTGAATTTTGGATATGATATGTATAAAATCATTCATATTGGAGAAAATTTTCAGAATATTTGATTGTTCTTTGAATGTGCTTCTTGATCGAACTATACTTCAACCAAAATGTTGACAGAGTGCTTTTCAATAGTGTAGTGTTTTATTTTTAGTTATTTATTGGTAACTCAAAATATTCTTAAATTTTAACTAGATATCTGAAACTAAATAGTAAACAACATGTAAAATTTTCATAATTTTTGGATGCGTTTAGACCTTATTAGTAGACAAATTATAGTAACTGGCATTTCTACAGAATTCTGGATAATAGTGCACTATTCAATTTTTAGTTGTTTAATGGAAGCTTGGAATGATCTCAAATTTTAAATTAAGATTTGTAACTCAATTATACACAATATACTAAATTATAATAATTTTTGAAGAATCTTAGATCTTTTAAATACATGAATTCACAGAAACCTTTTTATGGCAGAAAAATCTACTGAAATAAGAAAAAGTTTAGTGAGGGGTCAATGTGCAATTAACCCAAGCAGCTCAATTGCTCTATATGGTCAACCTAAAACACAATGAGATCTCATAATTTGGGATTCAATCCAGAGAAACAAAATCCTAGAAAGAGAGGGAGAGTTAGGGTTTGAGAGGAGAAATTGATGGAGATGCTGACCTAGGGTTTTGCGGTCAGAGGAATGATGAAATCATGTAAGTTTAGCTTCTTTGGATATAGTTTCATGGTGAATCTTCTCTCACATGTAAAAATTCCTTCCCTCCTCTGATTTGATCTAAAATGGTATCAAAGCTTCCCCTTTTCTCACTCTTTCTTCATAATCCCTCATTTTTAGGGGTTCTGAGTTGAAAGGAAGAAGAATCGGGCGAGTTGCTAGGGATTTGATATGAGATCGAGATTTTTAGGGATGAGCTTCGTTTTTAAGGTGTTTTCACACCTTAGGGTGAGTGGGAACTTCCTTTAAACAATATATTGCACAAAAATTGGTTAATTCATCCATAATCTTTAATTACTAGTATGCTACTACAAACCCTGAATTGTCTATCTGAATTCATAGTACATATATGTAAAATACTATCTTGGATTTTTTTTAAAGTGAGTAGTTTTTGTTTGGTATCTCAGTGAAGAGGGTGAAACCCTAGATGCGAGGAAAGTTGGATATTTACGAATAGATATCGTGAAATCTATTTGAAAGGATTTTCTTGACATGATAGACTTTATTTATTCAATGTTATTGTTGATGGATGATATCCTAGTGAATGACATGGAAACCCAAATTCAACTCAGTTCTAAGGTTTCATACATATATTGATTTTATATGATTTGTTGATAGTAGTCTTTATTCAATGAATGTTTATGTCGCATGAAATCTTTATGGGAGCCATGTGAATAAGTTGTTGCCTAGTTAGAGGTGACAAGATGTGTGATGGCCTTATGAGCCATGAGAATACTGGTACAACCCGTGAAATGAATACCTTGGTCTAAGGACCTAGAGGTAATGGTTACTTGTTACAGAGGTAACAATGTTATGTGATGATATAAGGGTTTGAATACCCAGATCCAATAATCATGATAATGATGTGAAGGGATGAGAATTCCCAGTAATGTGATAAGGGATTGAGATCCCAGGTATCATGTGTTTTAAAGATTTGAAAAGTATGTGATAAATGTATTACACCTTTCTTTGTAGCATTCGTTGTGATTAAATGAAACCCTAAGGGTAGGGTGTTCAATGAATCACATATTGTGATATCAATGTTCTTAGTTATTATTAATAATTCTTGTCATGATAAGTCATTAACTCTTAATTGAGTTATGAGATGCACAACTCAAGATTTGGGTTGATATGCACGATACTAGTGTGTATGTGCCAAGTGGACATGAAATCTATTTATTTAAGAATTTTAGTCTGCCTGCATGTATAGTATGTTGATTACTCAGTATATTACAATGTTTTGAATATGATGCTCTGCCAAGTTTAGAATGATATACATGTTGTATTATAACTTCAAATAAGTAGACACGACACCATAGAGATACCAGAGTCAAGTATAAGTAAGAGAAGGGTACAATGTAGAAAGAGCTTTCTAGGAATAATAAAATAATAGACTTAGGAACCCTGAACACCATAGAACCCCTATGTGAGGTCTGTGCCTTAGGGGTGAAATGACCTAATCCTGGTAGCGTCCAATATATGGGGGTCGGAACGTTCTATTAGGTGGAACGGGGGACGAAACCCTAGGGTAAGTCTCCTTAAATTATAGTTTGTAGTGTCCAACATCAACCAGAAATCCTGGTGGCACTAGAGTACAGAAAAGCCAAGAGGTGGCTTGACTCTCCTCCTGTGTGCTCAGGTTAGAGGAGGAGTCCAGTTTAGGCCAGAGAGCCATTTCCCTATTGTAGACCAGGAGGGAAGTCAGACTTAGCATTTCCCGAGTGTGTCCGCTAAGTCTTGTACGGTGTGATCGTAGTGCACTACGTGTCTTCATATGTAGAGTACACTGCATATGATCAGGGCATAATAAAATGAATGAGAGGTCAAACAAGTTTGTACAGTTATTCAATTATTCTTTGTATGTTTTTGAATTATTAGTTCTCTATATGATCACTCAAGCATTTTAGATATTGATTCACTCTTATAGATATTTAGAGTATCCTACCATATTTATGATTGTCAATTATTAGAATCTCTAAAGCTTTCTATTGTTATAATTGATATCAATTGCTCAAAAGTATATCTGTAATTATATCAATGCTTTAGACTGTTTCTTTGAAGTACACATTCACTGAGCGAGTAGGCTCACCCCTCTACTCACATTTTTTTAGGGAAATCACATGGACTTGAAGAAGATATCATTGCATCAGAGTAGATCTGCCACAAGAGTTAAGTCTGAGTTTAGTTAAGTTCAATCGGTCCTTGTCACTCTAGGTCCTTGTAAAGAAATAAGAGAGAGTTGTAAATGATGATGTATAACATTATTCCTTTTTTAGCAATATGTGTGAATCAGCAAGTCTTGTGTGCTTAAAAGTATGAGGAAAATAATGAATGTTCATACATGCATTTTTACTGTTGAAATCAGATTAGATAAATCAATGTTTAGATTCCCTTGTAAAGTTGGTTTATGTGGTTCAATGCGAGAAAACAAAGAGTTTTGAAAGAGAAGAAAAAGTTAAGGGTGATCTTTATATTATGTTAAATCCTCAATTTATGCTCTAATCTCATGATTAGTGAAAATTGTGAGATCGGGGTGTAACAACTTTGGTATTAGAGCTTAGGCTGAGTTGTTAGGGACCATTAAGTTAGTAAGTTAGAGTCATAAGTGTGGTAGATAGGAGATGTTATGATTTTAGCTCTAGGGATTTGAGTATATGGATATCCTGGACCGGTATCTGAGTGCTTGGATCAACCAGTATCAAGCTACTATGTCTATTCTTTCATGTATACCCTGGTCAGGTATACAGTGGAAGGATGGGCTAGAGAGGAGCCCTTGAAATATTAGGGTTAGAAACAAGATAAGTAACATGAATGAAGGGCATAAATATAAAATGAGATAGAACTTTCATTTCATATTTTTGTTTTATTGGAGATGAATAGAAATGCTCTTATATGTTTGAATTTAGATATTCAGTATTTTGAAATATATATGGGTCTTTAAGATTTGTTGTACACTATGTAGTTGTAGCATTTATTGATTACGTTCTTTGTATCAAATAGACTAGAAATGATCTTTGAATGAACTTTCCTAAGTGGATATTCTTTCCACATGTTTGAGATTAATAGGAGTTGGTTAATCTTAAGTAGCTCTTGGCTTCAGGACTGCAGGTTCAGCCTGGTCCGGCTGGAATGATGCATTATTGGGATCTAATGACTCCTATTAACAATATGATAAGAGTAGACTCTGGATAAATTAGACCCACATCGTAGTGAGAATGTACTTAAACTAAGATGTTGAAACATATGGGAAAGATTAGAATAGCTAAGAATCAGTTGGAACTGATATCTGAGACCCAACTTTGGGGCCTCATATGAGAAATCCTTAATTGGGAATAAAGGAACATGACATAAGGTTCAGATTAAGTTTAATTATTAGTATTATATGAACTCTAAATATGAAATATGGAAAAGATATGAGAAAAGTATGTAAGAGACAAGGTAGTAAGAATCAATCATGAGGAATGGATTATATAACCGAGTACAATGTTTTTATGTACTCCAAAGTAAAGGAAAAATAGAAGAAAAGAGTTAAGTATACGATAAGTAAAAATAAGTGAAGAGTCTTCAGAAGAGTTAAAGTAAAGAGAATTAGATAAATATGTAAATCATAAGACTAGGATAAGAAACTAAATTAAAACAAAGATAAATGTTGGAAATGATGAGCTTGATTAAGGAATGAGGGTTATGATATAATTGAGAGCATGGAATATATGCCTTTATTAATAAGTTTAATACATTCATCCTTACTACCTTTGGATTCCAAGTCTCTATAGAACAACAAACTAGTTTCTAAAAATAAAAAAGAACAAAAGTGTAGCTTATCAAAATGAATAAGTTATACAAAGGTAAGCTATACTCAGGAAGGAAAAACTTGATATAAGAGAAACTATGTTTCACCCATGCATGAGCCGTTTGATTTAAAATGAAGGATATGTAATGTATTAAACATGAGTTGTAACTAGTACAGAGATTATGGATTTAGAATTTCAACTTTACATTAGCAGAAGGATAAAAAGAAATATGTGCAACATGCTATATATGATCATACACCTAAAAAAAGCAACATGATCATAAGAGAAAACTAGAATTTAAAGATGATATGTGGAATAACAGTATATGGTATGGGGATTATGGAAAGTAAGGAAGGGTTTGAAACATGGTGGAGTAATATAGATTATAAAAGAAAGAGGTTAGGAGATTCAATCAAGTGCTATTTAGTCAAGTATCCTTGTTGATAACTAATTAAACCTACATATGACAAATGTATTAATGGGATGTTTGAAAATAAGAATTCTAAGTCTCAGAACCGTCTTCTCTTCCATATATTACTTAATGAGAGAAATGTGGGAATGAAGTGATAAGAAAATGAATCATATCTGATGCATAACCACCATGGTAGAGGCATCTAGTGGATGTAATAATGACACACAATATGATGATGAAACCCTAGAAGGGAAAATTGAGAATGTAATATATCTGAATGGCCAATTAAGATGAAGGAAATTTAATTGATAAGATAAGGAAGACTTTAGTAAAACTTGTGAGATCTAAAGTTTGACTTTCAAATAAGGGAGCAAAGTTACACACAACAACGTCATGCTACTGATAAGGGCCAAACCTTAGAATGTTTAGAGTTGTAGTAGTTCAAGGGATGTCACTAGTGATTGGACCTTGAATGCTAGCATCTCTATAAAACAAGATCATGAAATTTGCACTATGAGAAGTCAACTAGCACTGATAGTAATCCTAGCTAATCTGAAAGGTAGATAAACAACATGGAAATAATTTAGAGCAAAGGATAAGAAATAGATTTGAAATATAAGAGGTGTGTTTTGAACAAAAGGAGAAATACAATATGAGTGAAGTGTGATATGAAATAAATTCTTGCAGTAATAGCAAGAATGATGAATAATCTATTCGTACATTGTATGTTTCAATTTTAGGAATGTTTAATCTACATGATTAAAATGAGAAGGATAAGTAGAAAAAGTAAGTAATAGTGAATGAGGAGAGAGATAAGAGAAAACAATGGCTTTTAGTAATATGTGAATTTGTTTTTAGAAGTATAATTTGTTGAAGGTATATTAAGGGATGTAAATTGGTTCTACGTATGATTTCATTGTACATGTGTAAGCAATATGTTAATTAAAGGTGTCTGATAGTTGTAGTCATTCATACCAGTAATCCATCTTAGTATTGTACAATTGTGGTATGGTGATATGTGTTGAATGATGATGGAACAAATGGATGGTTACCATGAATAAGGTAGTCTTACCTATTCACTCATATGAATAGAAGGGATGATAACCATATTGTATTGATATGTAACCCTGATGAGGTATAGGTTGTTATACCTAGATTTAATATAACTAAGAGATGGTAATTGGGTATGAATAGTCCTTGAATGACTAATACAATTATGGAGTATTCTATTACTATTGTTGAAATCCTAGTATGCTATAACCCGATGGTTACACCTTGAATTATATGTGGGTTCATACTTGAGAATAATATGGAATGTGATGGTAATGCTTCACCTTATGCATCCATGATGCAATGGGGATGCCGTGAGTAGTATTGTACAGTTGTTGTTGAATTTAGTCTTCCAACTCATGACTACTTTGTTATTTGAGTAGCACAGTAGTAAAATTCAAAAGAACATAGTGAACTCTCTTTTGTGATTTAGAGGTAATACATAACAATAGTACATATTTAGCAGTATGAATTGAGATAGTTGGATCAGATTATCAACGTTGAGGTAACACTTCAAGAGTACGAAAATATTGAAATGGTTGTTTCTCTCTCTATCCTATGATTGATTGTGGCATAGAGAATTCGTTGGATATCATTGGGAACTATTTCAAACATGTTGAAAAGAAATGAAGGACTTAATGTTGAAAACTGCATTCAAGTATGAAATACAAGAATGTAATGACATGTAAGATTTTAGAAGCTTAAAATAAACTTTGAATGTACTTTACTTGCATATTTATGTTTCAGGGATGAAACCTTTTTTAAGGGGGGGGGGGAGGAATTGTTATGACCGCATCTGAGCTTAATTGGTAAACTAGGGTTTACCTGGATGATTATATGCTTAATTGGATTGATCATTTCTTAAGTCTAATTAATGATGATAATTAAATTATGATATTTTAAACCTAATAAGAATGTTAACTGTTCTATTTGTTTGAGAAATTAGGGTTTGAGAAATATAAACCCTAGTTGGCCGAAATTAGGGTTTTGATGGTACAGGAGTATGGAATTTGATCAAGATAGTAGTGTGGTAAATGATTTTTCATATTTTCTAAAAATTTTGTATTTAATTGAATTTTTATATGATATGGATAACTCAATTGTTCATATTGGAGAAATTTTTTAGAATATTTGAGTGTTCTTTGAATGTGGTTCTTGGTCAAACTATACTTCGACCAAAATGTTAACAGAGTGCTTTTCAGTAGTGTAGTGTTTTATTTTTATTTATTTATTGGTAACTCCAAATGATCTAAAATTTTAAATGGTGATCTTAAAATAAATAATAAACAACATGTAAAATTTTATTAATTTTTGGATGTGTTTAAACCTTATTAGTAGATGAATTACAGTAACTGACATTTCTATAGAATTCTGGATAGCAGTTCACTATTTGATTTTTAGTTATTTAACGGAAGCTTGGAATGATCTCAAATTTTAACTGAAGCTTTGTAACACAATTATACACAACATGATAAAGTATCATAATTTTTGGAGAAGTATGATCTCTGAAATACACGAATTCACAGAAACTATTTTATGACAGAAAAATCTGCTGAAATAAGAAAAAGTTTAGTGAGGGGTCAATGTGCAATTAACACAAGCAGCTCGATTGCTCTATATGGTCAACCTAACACACAAAGAGCTATTCAATCCAGAGAAATGAAATCCTAGAGGGAGATGGAGAGTTAGGGTTTGAGAGGAGAAATTGATGGAGAGGCTGACCTAGGGTTTTGCGGTCTGAGGAATGATGAAATCATGTAAGTTTAGCTTCTTTGGATATAGTTTCATGGTGAATCTTCTCTCACATGTCAAAATTACACCCCTCCTCTAATTTGATCCAAAATGGTATCAAAACTTTCCCTTTTCTCACTCTTTCTTCATAATCCCTCATTTTTAGGATTTCTGAGTTGAAAGGAAGAAGAATCGGGTGAATTGCTAGGGATTTGATATGAGATCGAGATTTTCAGGGATGAGCTGCGTTTTTAAGGTGTTTTCTCAGCTTAGAGTGAGTGGGAACTTCCTTTAAAAAGTATATTGCACGAAAATTGGTTAATTCATCCATAATCTTTAATTTCTAGTATGCGACTACAAACCCTGAATTGTCTATTTGTTCTAAGTTGTTGCAAAATGATATGAAATGGATTCTTCCTCTATTTGGATGAAGTTCAGATGATAAATTCATATTATAAATGTATACAATATATCTTATTGAGAATTTCCTGAGTATTCACAATGATTATAAGAGCAAACTGAAATATAGGGAATTTGTCTATTACTGAAATTTGTTGTATAAGTAAATAGAGAAAGTTGCTTATCTAGATCCCCTTGATTTTGAATGATTGTTTATCTAAATTCATAGTACATATATGCCAGATACTATCTTGGATTTATTTTAAAGTAAGTAGTGTTTGTTTGGTATCTCAATGAAGAGGGTGAAACCCTAGATGCGAGGAAAGTTGGATATTTGTGAATAGATATCGTGGAATCCATTTGAAGGGATTTTCTTGACATGATAGACTTTATTTATTCAATGTTATTATTGATGCATGATATCCTAGTGAATGGCATGGAAACCCAAATTCAACTCAGTTCCAAGGTTTCATACATATATTGATTTTATATAATTTGTTGATAGTAGTCTTTATTCAATGAATGTTTATGTCGCATGAAATCTTTATGGGAGCCATGTGAATAAGTTGTTTCCTAGTGAGAGGTGACAAGATGTGTGATGGCCTTGTGATCCATGAGAATACTGGTACAACCAGTGAAATGAATACCTTGGTCTAAGGACCTAGAGGTAATGGTTACCTGTTACATAGGTAACAATGCTATGTGATGATCTAAGGGTTTGAATACCCAGATCCAGTAATCATGATAATGATGTGAAGGGATGAGAATTACCAGTAATGTGATAAGGGATTGAGATCCCAGATATCATGTGTTTTAAAGATTTAAAAATATGTGATAGATGTATTACACCTTTCTTTGTAGCATTTGTTGTGATTAAATGAAACCTAAAGGGTAGGGTGTTCAATGAATCAAGTATTGTGATATCAATGTTCTCAATTATTATTAATAATTCTTGTCATGATAAGTAATTAACTCTTAATTGAGTTATGAGATGCACAACTCAAGATTTGGGTTGATATGCACGATTCTAGTGTATATGTGCCAAGTGGACATGAAATTTGTTTATATAAGAATTTTAGTCTGCATGCATGTATAGTATGTTGATTACTCAATATATTATAGTGTTTTGAATATACTGCTCTGCCAAGTTTAGAATGATATACATGTTGTATTATAACTTCAAATAAGTAGACGTGACACCATAGAGATACCAGAGTCAAGTATAAGTAAGAGAAGGGTACAATATAGAAAGAGTTTTCTAGGAATAATAAAATAATAGACTTAGGAGCCCTGAACACCGTTGAACCCCTATGTGAGGTATGCACCTTAGGGGTGAAACGACCTAACCCTAGCAACGTCCAGTATACCGGGGTCAGAATGTTCTATCAGGTGGCATGGGGGACGAAGCCCTAGTGGAAGTCTCCTTAAATTATAGTTTGCAGTGTCCAACATCAACTAGAAGCCTTGGTGGCACTAGAGTACAGAAAAGCCAAGAGGTGGCTTGACTCTCTGCCTGTGTGCTCAAGTTAGAGTGCAGTCCAGTTTAGGCTAGAGAGCCATTTCCCTATTGCAGACCAGGAGGGAAGTCAAACTTAGCATTTCCTGGGTGTATCCGCTAAGTCTTGTGCGGTGTGATCGTAGTGCACTACGAGTCTTCATATGTAGAGTACACTGTATATGATCAGGGCATAATAAAATGAATGAGAGGTCAAACAATGTGTACAATTATTCAATTATTTTTTGTATGTTTCTAAATTATTAGTTCTATTTATGATCAATCAAGCATTTCATATATTGATTCACTCTTATAGATATTTAGAGTATCCTGCCATATTTATGATTGTCAATTATTAGACTCTCTAAAGCTTTTTGCTGTTATAATTGATATCAATTGCTCAAAAGTATATCTATAATTATATCAGTGCTTTATATTGTTTCTTTGAAGTACTCATTCACTGAGTGAGTAGACTCACCCCTCTACTCACATTTTTTTAGGGAAATCACATGGAATTGAAGAAGATATCATTGCATCAGAATAGATCTGCCACAAGAGTTAAGCTTGAGTATAGTTAAGTTCAGTCGGTCCTTGTCACTCTAGGTCCTTGTAAAGAAATAAGAGAGAGTTGTAAATGATGATGCATAACATTATTCCTCTTTTAGCAATATGTGCGAATCAGCAAGTCTTATGTGCGTAAAAGTATGAGGAAAATAATGAATGTTCATACATGCATTTTTACTATTGAAATCAGATTAGAGAAATCAATGTTTAGATTCCCTTGTAAAGTTGGTTTATGTGGTTCAATGCGAGAAAACAAAGAGTTTTGAAAGAGAAGAAAAAGTTAAGGGTGATCTTTATATTATGTTAAATCCTCAATTTATGTCCTAATCTCATGATTAGTGGAAATTGTGAGATCGGGGTGTAACACTTTAGGTGGTACCACCAAGGTCAATCCTTGTTGCTGTTCATGGACTCCATAATGGCCTCAAGCTATTTCTCATATTATAGTCCCTCAGTAGCTTCTAGTTAGGTTGTTGGATGATCATCTTATGATCAACTCACTGCCTTTTGTGATATAGGATATCATAATCCTTAAGCTCAAGACATATTCTACTAGAACTACGAGTTTTGTGTTACACAAGGAGCTTGAGATTCCACAATAATTTATGATTCTCCTCATACTTATTGTACCTTCTTAGGTTCAACATTTTCTTACTTATCTTAAACTTTTCGAGATCTACTTTTACTCCAATTCATTCCGTTGGAACTTAATTATTCCAATAATAAACACTTTTGTTGTCAGATTAGGATTAAAGATTATATTAATCAAAATAACATTTTGTGATATGTGGATAAACCTTTTCAAGAAAGTACTTTCTAATATAAGTTTCAATCCTTAATTTCCCATACCATATCCTATATGGTGTCTTTCTAACCATTTTAGATGGTACATTATTTTAGTGTAAAGAATGTATCTATAAGGAAATTAAAAGATTAGATTAAACGATAATCTCATCAAGACTCTTCAGGATGTGATTCCTTCTTTCTGATACATCATCATGTTTCCAGTGGAGTTCATCGTGATACACTATTGCGGTCAATCTAGAAGGTCCTCAAACTCTTGATGTAAAGCATTTCAACATTGATCATATCAAAGTTTCTTAATACATTTATCAAAGTTATTTATGTACTTTACTCATGATCTTCTTGGACATTTCAAGATACACATGGTTGTTTTTCACTAAATACAAATCACCATATCTACTGAGATCATCTGGTAAATATAGTGTGGTACAAATAACTACCTCTAGCATTTATTCTTAAGATCTTTGTTCATCATTACGCACAAGTCCTAATAGAATGCTTATTCTCCCACTACACCTAGCGAGAGGTGTTTTGTCATGTTGTGCATAAATAAGACTTGCATGTCTCTTATTGGTTCAATAATCAAAAGAGTCTAGATAAACATCATCATGGGTTCTAGAAATGCATTTCTCATATATGTGCTCTAGAGGACGATGCTATAGATATTGATTGCTTGAGATATCAAATTGTAATCCTTTGGGTATTTACATTTATTAGTAGATCCTAAAAATAAAGGTCAAGAGACATTTTGGGCATTGCCACACAAGATCACATCTTTAAAAATAGAACACTAATTGTTTCATTCATAAACATCCTTGTCCATACAAGATGTAGATAGTAAAATATTTCTATTATTGGCATAATGAAATAGCAGTTCATTTAACTCTATTACATGTCTTGTGGGCTAAGATAAATTCTAAATTTAGATTGAAGTTGCAACAGCTCTTGCTCCATACAGTCCATCCTTGCCCTTTTGTAAAGGCTTACTTCTTATCAAATTCTTCATATTAAAACATATGTTAGATCTACATCATGTAGCATATACCCAATGAAGAAGTAATGATATTTATCCTGTGAAGTATATGTATGAAGTAGAGATCTCTATCCCCTCCTTCTTCTATAGTTCCTCCAGGTAGAGAGGCCAATTCCTCCGCTAGTATCCAAGATGGTGACAGTGGTGACCATTGCCTCCCTTGTTCTCTCCTCCCTTTGCTTTGAGTGTTGAAGACTTGGGCTTCTGTCAAGCTTTAGAACCCTTCTTAGCTTTGTCTTTGCCTTTAGACTTTCCTTTTGGTTTGTTGATCATTATCACAAACTTGGGTTTGTATATCTTCATTTGCGCCTCAACTATTCTCAACATGCCAAGTAACTTTGTCCACATCTTGTCAAAGTCATTCATATTGTAGTTCATGACAAAGTGACTGTATGATTCTGGAAGAGACTGTAGAATCACATCAGTGGAAAACTCTAGACCCAAGGGGGATCCCAGTCTATAAAGGTTTTCCACATATGCAATTAGTTTAAGCACAAGAGGGCCTACTAGATCTCCTTTTCAATGTTGTATTTGAATAACGCCTTAGAGACACCATATCTCCCCTGTCTTGCCTGATCTTGGAACATGTTTTTAAGATGTGTGACCATCTGAATAACATCCATATTCTGATGTTGTATTTGCAACTCATTGTTCATGGAGCACAACATTAGGTATTTGACATGGATGACATCTTCAGTGTGCTTTTTGTGAGCATCCTTGTCAGCGTTAGGTGCATTGGGAAGAGGTTCATCTGTCTTTGGTGTCTCTAGGATATAGAGCTTGCGTTCTTATGTGAGAACAATTCTCAGCATCCTGAACTAGTCATGGAAGATATTCCCATTTAATTTGTCCTTCTCATGGACTGATCGTAGAGAAAAAAATTGTGTATTTCCATTTGATTTACAAGAGGAATTTGCAATTTTGTCAAAATGTTTTTGATTTGATTTGATTTGATATGTATAAAAATTGACTATGTTTAATTAGGCCTTTAAATTGACTATGACTCTCATTACTTTGTTCAGATTGATAACTCTAAATTATCAATTCGAAAGATTGCAATGCACAATCTTCTAATGAGACAAGATCCAAAACAACTGAGTTATTACCCTACCAAGGCCAACGTCCATAATCAATCATTAAGATAGACAACATCTGTCAATTACATTTTATAAAATTCTTGGATAGATGGTATATGCAACTCATTGCCATAATTATCTTCATGCTTCTAGGTGCTTAATCTCATTAAGGGCACCCATTTAAGCCTGACCCAAAAGCCAACATGATATAAATGCACCCTACATGGATGTCCCACATAACTACCATCACACTTCCATGAGATGGATAACACACCGTGCTTGGTGTGCCCATGCATAATCAATCAAGCTTTTCATGTGTGTTTCTAATGAAAAGTATCTTACACTTAATATGTTTGATTGAGGGATATATATATATATATATATATATATATCTGTGTGTGTGTGTACATATACATATCCAATCACCAATACTATATTACGTATCATATACATGCTATATCCCACAAACGTAAACATGTAATATATAACATTAGTGATGGTTGTGGACATACTATTGTTATTGCTTGGAGATACAAGGAATTACTACCACCTAGGTCTACATATCATGCAAGTACCTATTATTGGTGTAGATCTGTGCTTGAACCAATCCGGGTTGTTCGGTTCAACCCTTAAACCGGCCAGCTCACCTCTTGTCCGGTCAGTTGGTCATCTGAATGATTGTCTCACTTTCGATCAAACTGATGTTTGGACACCTCCAAACAATCAGTTGGGTGTCCAACCAATTGATTTGTCTATTATGCTGGTCCTCCTCAATCATCTAGTCAATCAGCTTGTCTTTGAGACGGTCAGTTCATCTGGCGCCGAGCATCATCTTCATCATAACAAGAACTAAAACTATTTTATTGCTATAAACCTTTTTACATGGTAATAGTGAAACCTCGATGTACATTTGAGAGGAGAATAGGAAGGAAAGGATAATACTTTTACATCTTGGAAGAAGAAAGTAGAGGCTCAGTATGCCAACTGAGATACAAAAATATTTGGGTTATTGGACATAACCATGCTATACATCCACCATCAAAATCAATTTTAGGACGACATGTGCAATTTGTGTGTGTGTTTGTGTGTGTTTGTGTGTGTCTATATATATATATATATAAAGTTTAGGATCGTATGTGTATTTAATCAGGTATGTACTCATTTTAAATATTCACATCATATGCAATAAACAAAAGATGAAAAAAAATCTGATCATATTGATTAAATCCAAAATATAGTAGATTGACGTGGTTCTGATACCACTGTTGGGAAATATGGAATCAGGATAAGCAACAAAAACAAAAAAATTATCTACCATATTATCCTTTAACAAACAATCACATCAACAACAATGTAATGGGAAGAATGTTTTACGAGGTCATACATGTTCGTGGAGCAAGTCCAGTGACATTTCCCTTGTTGCAGTTTGCGACTTTCTTCAAACCACACTGGGACGGTGTTAGCAGCAACTCCCAACTGATTACCACAGATAGTGGTTGACCTTGTCCTCCTAGTGGGAAAGACTCCTCACCTCTATGGTAGTCTACACAAACCATCAGGAACTCCTATCATTCTAGTAGAATTGATAAGAAGGATTTGCCCCCTCTCGCTCTCCCATAATTGTTCTTCCTTGCTATCCCTCCCTTTATCGAGTAAGACTTGCTTGAGTTCTCTCGATTACCACAATCAGAGAAGACAAACAATTGTTAGAGGTAATTGAGTTGTGTCTGAGAAGCCCCCAATACTCCTCTATATATAGGGGGTTAGGGTTAAGATTCCCATTCTGAGTGGGAGTAGAAGGGACTAGAAATTTACAAATTTTCGCATGTCACGAGTGAAAAAATAGTCGGTTCAGAGGTGAACTGACTCATTGGCATGTGAGTTGATCAGTTCGACCCTTGAACCAGTCATTTCATAATGTTTCCAAATCGTAATTGTATTGGAAATTTATATCTGATTTAATGACAACATGATGTCAGGACAAATCCTTGAATCAATAAAATTGATCCGCCAACCACTCAGTTTACAACCTAATCCGGTCAGTTCATGGTCCTGAACCGATCGGTTCACCTCCTAAACCGGTCAGTTCATGGTCCAAAAATTCCATTGTTGGTTCAAATGAACTGACACTCTGAAATGATCAGTTCAACTCTTGAACCAGTCAGTTCACGGTTCAATCAGTCAATATTTAAACAATGATGTTTGAATTGAATACCTAACTCCTTAGTAATCAAGTTTAAACCATATTCAAGAACGAAATCATATTCAAGTGTATCCTATGTGTGTGACCCCATAGGTTCTAAGGTACATTGGTAGTGAATGTCCATAACTATTTATGACATCACAAGAAATGAGCAGTGTCTAACAACACATCATCGCTACCCCAGTAATCTTGAAAGTTGGAGAACAACTTCAACCTGCTATTTGTGATTTGTGTTATAGTGATTGTCTAATTCCTTTGTCACTGATATCTGGGTTGAACTCAAGGCATGGAGTCATCATCCTCTAAATGTTCAATCCATGTTCCTTGAACTAGACCAGATTGTCTAAGATATATGTGACCTCAATATCACATATGATTCACATGTGCATGCACATGCTTTTCACAGTCTCACTTATCAAGTGTCATGGATATCAAACTCCAGTAGGAGGGACAAATGCCATCTACATCACTCACAGTCATCCCCATATGTCATAATATACTTGATAACCACCTTTATGGTAACCCTTATTCAAGGTCATGGTGGATGACGTTAAACTACATCGAACAACATGTGATGAGTGTAGTGATTTTAGGTCTAAGAACCACAATCACCACTTTCACTATGAGAGATGGTTCTGACCACCATGTATGGTTTCCATATGTCACTCTCAAGGTGGGTATATTTGATACACTGTTCTCTATCAAGTATTTATGTATTTAGTTTGATATCACATATCATGACTGATGAGATTTTATCATCAATCAAAACACACTCTAGTCTTATGTGTCATCATTGTCTATCAGCCTTCCACAGTAACATATGACCAAGGACATAATGAGAATGCACATATTGTTAACATTTGTATGATCTCATTGTTCAGGTCATCAACCCGAAGACATATGTCATTGAGTAATGTCATTCTTTAGATATTCATTATGTTTAATCATCATCTCATAACTTAATTAAATAGAATAAATCGTAAGATTACCTTTATTATTAATCAAATCATTTATAAGATATGCCATCACAATCATCATATGATTGGGTTTCTGGGCATACTTACCAACGTGATTGATAACACCCAAATTTATGCATTTACGCTAAGCATTTATTTATGGTTTTGTATCACTACAGACTTAATATGCCCAAAATAACCCATGTTTCTTATCTTTTAGTAATTTATGTATTTTCTTAGATAAAGTTGCTCAACTAGCCAATTTTGGGACTTACAGGTACCGAACCTAAAAAGACATCTATTCTCCATGATTTCTCCCCAACACACAATTTTTGCAACAGCTAGACTCCCATCCTTTATGATCGCGGTAGACTAAGCATCACACTATTTGCACCAGCTTAGGAGACGGTGGTCCCACTGGCCAGTCCTTTATCAGGATGCATCCTCGCCAATAAAAAAGGCTCATTGAAGTGGGCCCCTCAATCACCAGTAATAGCCCCCCGGGTGGGTTCATTCCATAATGTCACGACCGCGGCCAAGAAGAAGTAACATCGACCACGATCGAGGTACATCCTCCTCGACCATGACTGTGGCCAAGAAAAAATAACCTCAACCGCGACCGAGGTATTTCTTCGTCGACCGTGACCGTGATCTCGACCTCGTCTGCGACCTCGACGGCGACCTCGACCTCGACCGCGACTGAGGTACATTTTCCGTGACTTCTACCTCGAACGCGACCTCAACCGCGACTGAGGTACTTCTTCCTCGATCGCAACTGTGATCTTGAATGCGACTGCGACCGCGAGGTGCACCTCGACCGCGATCGAGAAAGACTATGGTCTGGATCAGTAACTCGACCATTTCTCCTATAAATACACACCCCCTGCAACCTGAAGAGGGGTTACGCATAGTGGGGAGTTCCATCTTCCTGTTCCACATTTTGGGAGGTTCCAGCTGTTGGTTCCGACCCGGTGTGGTTCCCAGAGCCCAGTAGGAGAGTCTGGAGGTCCGAGAAGGCCAAAGTGCTTGTTCTACGCCCACCTCTTCAGTGTGCTTCCATCCTGTACCATCTTCCACCGTCATCCACTCACCAAGTTGCTGTTTAGGGGTAGGATCTAGGGAGAAAGGAGGCCAAGGAGCCTAGAAGATCAAGGAGGACAACCCAAAAGACGAGATCCAGCCTAAATGGAGGCTAGGGAGCGAGAGCCACCTCTCCTCTATGGGCTAAATCTCTTCTTCTTCTCTTTTCTTCCACTATTCTCCTTTGTTTTTGTACAAATGGTGTTCTTCCATCTTTGTTTAGTGCCAACTATGCTTGTCCATGGCTAGTTGATCTCCTTCTTGGCTATGTAGCCCTTTTGGACATGTTTATGTACTTTTACCTTAAGCAAGTAGTTTTATTTCAGATCTAGCACATTTTATGTCCTATCTCCTCTTTGTGGTTATGATTTCTAGTTTGGTTGATCTCTTTCTTGCTTGAACTGCTATTTCTGCCTATATCAAGAGATTCGTTGTAGAAATAGACAAGAGAAGATAGTTTGGATCAAATTCTGAAAGGAGGACGGTTCAAGGTCATCTGTTCCTAACATCTCAAAATATTCTACACCTGAGAGGGTATCTAGAATATTTTAGGATGTTGGTTTGTCATCCTTGAGAGAGGTTTCATATCATAGATGGGTTTTAGTCACACTACACGAGATCGAGTGAGATGACCCCACAGGAACAGATACCACGGTGCATGTAGGTTGCTTGCTGAGGTGTTTGAGGGTTGTCTATGCCCGAGAACAGGTGCATAGACTACCCAACTTGTGGTTACATAGCCAGGAACTCCTTTTCTCTGATTTAGTAGAATCCTACGTACTCTGTTTTATTTTATTTTCTTTCTTTTGTTTTAATTCATGACAAACCACTAGACTAGTTCTAGATCCTTACTTTCCCGACTATCATCTTGGCTTATCTGACTCAAGAATGAAATCTCAAGCATCCTAAACATCACCACGTCCCTGTGTTCGACCCCATATATCTACTTCAACCCCATAATAAAAGTTGCGGGGATCCTTGAAGGTTTCGGGTTATAAATTTAAAAGTTTGATTCCTTCGGAATCCGCCTCCCTTACTGGACGCGCAATTTGGGCTGATCAATAATCAGTTTGGGTTTGACTAGTGAATAAGTCCTCACAAGTTTTGTATCAAAGCTTAGGTTATCTGAGTCGACAAGGACAATAGAAGTTCACATTAAATGATAATTATGTGATGAATATGACACATGCATGATGTATACTACTCAAACTCAGTATTTGGATGACATGGTCAGATATCCAAATGTTAAGGAAAAAGTTAGTATAGAACTCTCTAGGTATTCTCCTTGTAAGTGATCTAACCAAATAATTAGTTGGGAAACAACACAAAAGTATAATAACATATGAAATCAAAATGAAAATAATAATATAGATGGAAAGATATGTGGAATAGTGATTACATCTGAGGACGTGAAACAATATTTAAGTGCAAAACTAGTTGAATGATGGATGGAAAGTACTAATCTAATCACTTGAGAAAGATGGCATACATATTTTAGCTCAACAAAACTTTAGAGTTTGATGATTAAAGGAAAATATATGATACTATGATGCTGAATTTAATGTATTTGATATAAAATTGAGTTCATGTAACTTGAAAGGGAACATAGTACACACATGAATCCAATGATTGAGGCTAAAAATTGAGAGAAGGATGAGGTTAAGGATACAGATGACTCCATGCATGAAGCATTAATTATGTGCAGCAATTAAGGGGAAATGAAGTAGTGTATAAAATGTGTGGATGTATACATGAAGATTCACTTATAGTATATTTTATGGGAAGGATCTAAGATATATAACTCATATGAGAAGAGGAAAACTCAGATGATTATTATGTTTTGAGATGAGATGTAGGATGATAGATGAGAAGTATGGAACCTAAGAATATCTGAAGCCAGCCAATGAATATTACTAAAGGGTTGAGACAACTGATCATGTTATAATGAGTAAAATATAAGTGTTATTTGGGAAATTATCCTTGTAGTATTAAAGAATCGAAATAATCATGAGGATCAGGTAAGAACAAAAGTATATTGAATAAATCTAAGGAGACATAAACCCTCATCTGATATAGAATTAGATTTATGCCAAGGATGTGTGATGGTAAATAAAATTAAAGGTGAGGTTTGTATGACATAACAAGGGAATCTATAATATTTTCCACAAGTGACTGTATATCCATTAGGTTGATGCCATAAAGAAACAATAGTATGTGGTGACATGGAAATGGAAAATGTTTTTGTCTCAATTACTTTCTATAATCAAGGATGTCTGATGTCATAGCTCAATCATTTGAAAGGATGGTTTGTTTGATAAGGACATACTTCAGCAATAGAAAAAGACAAGACGGTGGTAATCTAGAGGAATAGTGAGATGATATCGATTGTACTCATGTGATAGTTATTTGGTTCTGAACCTATAAAGCCAAAGGCTATTATCTAGATTAGGGAGTGGATCCACATAGAAGTTCCATTGGTTGTATGAGCTTCAAGGATACATGAACAAAAATCTTTATTGGAAGAAATACTAATCACAAATATTTGATAAGATGATTAATTACCTAAGAATGAACATAAAGTATGATGCTATAAAGAGGAGAAAGAAAGATTAAGACATAGCAAACAAGGAAACATAATATTATAACATAAGTAATACTTAAATGAATTCTAAGAAATATTATAATACAAATTACAGTATGAGGTAGCATTATTCATACCATAACATACTGAAATTTGGCTACCCTAACTATAGGAACCCTAATCCCAAGAATAGGAGATTTGTATGCTTGAATCTTTAGAATTTACCAAACAAGGATACATTTTAACCCGAATGTTCATGCTTGTACCCTAATGAACATTTAATGCAAATAACTTGAATAGCTAAAAAATAAATTGTAACTATGGATACATGTGACCCAGACCACGTTTTGGATAAGTGAACCCTAATAAGATGGTGAGTTGGATATATGGAACCTAACCCTAGACTTCATACATGTTGATAAGGTGTATGTGATGTATAGTGATCATGTTGGCCTAAACCCTAAGTTGGAGTTTATAGATCTTAATATATGCATCCTTGGTATTGATTATAATGATTTAGTAACATTAGGTGCTCTAATCACATCATAAATCCCAATACACAAGAAATGATTCAATAATTTAGAACATGGCTTAATAGGTGAGTTGATCTTAATACATGTCT
Organism: Alisma plantago-aquatica; assembly: GCA_963693085.1. Lineage (NCBI taxonomy): Eukaryota > Viridiplantae > Streptophyta > Magnoliopsida > Alismatales > Alismataceae > Alisma > Alisma plantago-aquatica. Next base: position 210,711,107 of record OY856409.1, read on the forward strand.
TTTTTTGTGAACCCAATGTGGTGCCCCTTTTTATTGATTTTGTAGAAGGTATATACAAGTCCTCAAGAACGAGAGGAATTGTGTATAGAAAGATAAAAAGGGGGAAAATGAAAGACTGTACAAAAAATCTTTTTGTACATCTTTGTATGGTCATTAAGAGCATGAGCCCATAAAACTTCAGGCTCTGTACTCATGGAAGAGAAAGTTCTCTTATTTCTATCCATCCATATCATATAAAGTAATGAACTAAGAAGCACTTGGGTCTTATTATTAGCCTTTGCCATATCATCCTCCTGAATTTGAATAGAGCCCATCTTAACCGAAAATAAGGACCAGAGAGTATGAGAGTATTTGCAGGTAAAAAGACATGTTGCCTATCCTCTTTGTCCTCTAGAAAGCACACATCTAGAGACCACAGAAAAGCCAAAATTCTTCAAGACGTCATCTTTCATGAGTCTGTTCATGAAACATTTCCATAGAAAAGGGGGGATCCTCCTCCGGGTGGTTGTCTTCCATATCCATTTTCCCCATTCAACCACAAGTTGGTGAGTTCTATAGACTTCCCAGAAGCTTTTTATCTTATAGATAGACTTCATTCACACAATTTTGTCAGGAAGCTTAAAACTTGGGTTAGGTTGCTTCAAATAGTTCATGACATTATCAACACCTCTGACGTTAGGAAATCTCTAAGAGTTCCCATCAACGCAAACACTAAGCTTGCAATCCAACCATGTTCAACTCTATACACCAGTTGTTTATCAACATGATCGATCAACAAAGTTTTCCCAGGGCACCAAGGGTATTTACATAGGAGGAAGCGACTCCCATCACCTACTATGAAAGAAGTATAAGAAATTAGGGTCGTATTCATCTTTAGTAGCCTTCTCCACATCTAGGAAGAATAAAGCGTGATATCCACCAACCATAGGGACAAATAAAAAATGTACTTCTCAAGGATCCACTTAAGCCGAAGAGAATTTTTGCAACTAGCCATGTCTTAGAGATTTTGAAGAAGATTAGCATGGGCCCAATCATCTATCCTCCTTATTTTGATACCTCCTTATTTTCTAGGTCTACAAACTTGATCCCAATAGATGTTATGCATCTTATTTTTTCCGAGACCATCACCCCAAATGAAATTTCTGATGATCTTTTCAATGTCCTTAAACAATGACTTAGGGAGTGGAAAGGTTGCAGTCAAGAACATGTGATATGATGAAAGAGTAGAGATGGCCAACTCCACTCTCCCTACCATGGAAAGGAGCTTACACTTCCATGTATCCATACTCAACTTCTTCTCATCCATAATAGTAGAACACATATCCTTGGTGAGCCTTCTAGTGAAGAGGGGGGGGGCAAGATATTTCAGAGGTGGTTTCATAATGGGAACATCAAAATTATCAACCTTAGAGTCACCCATGTCAAAGCTTAATAACAATTGACTTTTATTGCAATTTAGCTTCATACTAGACAACCCCCAAAAATATTCAGGATCTTCATATTTCCCTTTATGCTTTCTTCATCAGATTTAGAGAAGATAAGAAGGTCATCAACAAAAACTAGATGACAAACATCCAGTTTCTTGGAGGCATGAATAGGAGAAATAAGTTTTTTCTTGGCAAAGGAGTCAATGATTGTTGTGAGCCCCTGCATTGCAATAATAAACAAAAGAGGAGATAGAATATCCCCTTTCCCGACTCCATTTGAGGCAGTAAAGGCAAAAGAGGGAGACCCATTAATGATGACTTGAATGGAAGCAGAAGTGAAGAACGTATTTATACAATTAATCCAACAACAGGAGAACCCCATCTTTTAGAGAATGAAAAGAATGTATAATAGAAATGAATACATTAGAGAGGTCAACTTTCAAACAAAGCTTTTTCATATTCTGAGTATTGAAGGTGCTAAATATTTCACTTGCCAAAAAATTACATCATCAATATTTCTTCCTTCCACAAAGCAACCTGGTTTAAACTGATGATATCTAGAAAAATATGCATTAGTCAATTAGCCAGAATTTTGGTAATAGCCTTGTAAATAATGTTGTAGAGAGAGATGGGTCTACTATCATTGATCTAAGAAGCATCCAAAGACTTTGGAATAAGAATGATAAAAGATTTGTTGCATTCTTTTAAGTAATGCAGATCTCTCAAATAAATTTAGAATAACTTCGAAAACATCGGTCCCAACAATGTCCCAACATTCCTTAAAAAAATAAGCATTAAAGCCATCAGACCATGGGGCCTTATCAGAGTTCAAATGTTCAAAATAATCTTCCACCTACGCTTTACTGAACCAGCTCCTCAAGTAGTCAAATTGAGAAACAGATAGAATGGATAGAAATCAATCATCATCCCATAAACATGGCACATCATCAAATTATAAGAAGAGTAATTGAAAATATTTTCATGGTACAAGGTGGTGGAATTTGAAACAATATCAGAATGGAAGTAGAAAATGTCATCAATATTTAGGTTGGAGATGTTATTTCTCAATCTTCTAGATTTTAAAGAAGCATAAAAGAAACTAGAGTTCATGTCCCCCTTCTTAATCCATTGGGCATGGACTTTTCTTTCAAAAAAATGTCCTCCTCCTCCAACAATTTATCCATTATTATGCTAAAGTTACTTAAATCATCATGTAATTTATGATCAGAGGGGTTATCATCCGCAATACATTGCATGCAAAGAGATTCATCTTCAAGATTTTTAGCAATAGATGTAAAATTCACAACACATTCCTTATTCCATTTTATTTAAACTCTTTTAGTGTAATGCAATTTTCTATACAATCTATACATCAGAGGGCCAGTGACATCAATAGACCAAGCAACTTTTATCACCTCTCTAAAACCTTGTCCATTAACCCATGGAATAATGAATCCAAAAGGATAAATAATCTTCTTACTTCCTACAAGATGAAGTAACATAATCCTATGATCGCTAATAACATTTATAATAAACGCATCCCAAGCATTGAGGCATCTGTTAAGGTAGTCTATATTACTATACATATGATCTATGTTGGAGAAGGTACTCTTTCCATCCATACTCTTGTTGCCTCAAGTGAAGAAAGGTCCCTTCATAGGGATTTCCAAAAGCTCAATATCTTTCACGGTTATATTAAAACTATTCATTATATGATTAGTAGGGGCTTCTTACCCAGCTTCTCACATGCCAAATGGACAACAACATCTCAAACCCCCATAACAGACTAGTATTGGGGGAAGTTTTGAAAATATCAATCAAGACATCCTAGAGTGAATCCCTATCCCTTTCTCCATTAGCATCATGCACATAAGTGATATGTAAAAGAATATTGCTCATAAGAGACACTACAATGGATTAGTTGTTCGTTAGCATGAAGCTTTGTGATCTAAATAAGCAGATTATCACAAATGACAATGATCCTTGTGTAAAAATAAAAGTTATAATTATTCATTATGTTGGCACTATTCCAAAGCTTATTGATATCTTCATAATTACTCCTAGTAGCAAACTTGGACTCCATAAATATATAGATATCTTCCATCATCCTCCTCATTTGTTCTTGGATACGTGGGATCTTATTATGAGCGGGTTCCAGGAAACAATTGAGAGGGGCCTATCTATTTGGGGGAAGACATTCCCTACCTACCACAGGGTTGTTCAAATCACCATAAACATGTTGATTAAGAAGAAAAAATATGTTTGGGGAAACCTCAAAGATTCTAGTTGAAACAATACTCTTAGTAAAGCAGTGAGGAGGGCTCCTTGACTTGCCTACAATTTTCCATCAATTCATAGTTGGAGGTGGAGTAAAATCAGGGATATTCATAGCTGAAGGACTTTCATAAATAATAACCTACTCATTCACCTATGGCACATAGAAGAGACCATCCGATCTTTCTAAGGTGTAACTTCAATCACATGATCACAAGGGGATACATTATCAATTTCTTCTATATCCACCAACGACTTTGGTTTCCAGACTCTGTGCTCCAAAGGATATTTTAGTTTCTGAGATTTTGCATTTTGTGACATACCTTCAGTCAAAGTACTATAGAATGATGTCTCATGTCCAAAGTTACCACAATCCAAACAACGCAAAGGATCCCATTCATATTCAAAATGTATAACATTTGTAGATTCATCTTCACTTTGAAGAACCAGTTCCTTCGAGTAGTTGAATTTCACTTGCACAAGAACCTACATACGAGCGAACTCTAACCTCTTTAACAATAGAGTTAGATTGTCTACATGAAGAGGATCTCCCAAGCATGATCCAATGTAACAAAACATATCATCATCCCATAGTTGTAGAAGGAAATCATGAATTTTAATCCCAATTGGAAATTTTGTCAGTTTCAATTTCTCCATGGAGTTGCCTCTCTCCCAATGCTTGATAGTCAGGTGTTTCCACACAACATACCATGGTGATCCCTCCAGCCCAGTCTCCATGTCTTCATCATTAGAGAAGAGGATAAGAAAAAATCCCTTACCCCTTGATCTCACCTCGGTCGACCCCTTTACCTTCTAAACTTAAGCAAGACGAGTAAACTAGGTTTGTCTATGAGATTTTAAACCTACTACATATCCAATAATCATGTGACTCCATATCTTAGTATTGTGCTCAACGATGCTTTTATGATACAAGAGTTTCCCCTCTAACAGATTCATATGTGATTTCATTAGCTTCTGACTCTAGTTCTACGATGAAGGAGGGTAAACATATTTTCCCAGCATTTTGCCTCCTCCGCAACTAAGATCACCGAGTGAGGAAAAGCTTTCCTTATGCTATATCTATGATGGCTCAAGACTTATGGATTACCACAATGGCTTCTTGGATCTACTTCTCCATCACTCGCCCAATCACCACACCCATCACTTCACCATTTGCCTCTCACGCATTCCCTCAATTCAAACAAGCCATCTCTTAGTACATGCCATGCATGTCACATTGTATATTAATATGCAAAGAATGACTTACATGTGCATCATTAGTAATTAGGGGTCAAATAAATATAATTAATGATTCATGTGGACAATTAACTGACTAATAGATATAATGAGATAACAATTGGACATTTCATGTAAGTGGAGATAAATAATGTGTTTGTATAGATCATTGTTGAAATAAGGAGATAATGTATATAATAAGTTAAATATCATAGTTTGTGTAAAATGATATCATGCAACTTTAAGGTAGTAAGGTGATTATAATTGGACTCTAATCACAAATATTGATAACTAATGTGATGAATAATAATAAATATTGAGATAATTGGGTTAAACCCTACCTATACTAGAATACATACAAGATAATCATAAAAGTTAAATCATACCTTAAAATTAGATTCTTTGGGTCCTAGTTAGTCTAGATGAAAATTTCAACTTAATGGGGTAATTTTTACTATCTCAATCTAATTAGAGAAGAAAATACCTAAATATTTATTTCTCATATTATGGTATTTGTACCTAAGTCCTTCTGTCACTCACATTTTCCATTTCCTTATCGCTTCTCAGGCTCTTTGTGAGTTTTTGGATTTGCATCTGATGGTATGGATCCTTTTCTTCTACCCGGAGACCACGACGCCGTAGACTCTATAGATTGTGTGGTGCTTACCCTTCTCCTTGCCTTTGGATATCTTATCCTATACGTTCCTTACTTTGTTACAGACCCAACAAGCCCTGGACCCAGTGGGTTTTATGATCTGAAATGTCCTCCTTGGTCCCATGTACTCTACTCTATTTTCAAATTTCATGAGGATTCCAAGTCGATCCAAACACCCTACACTATGTATTTTTATTTACAAATCATAACCAAACACCCAATGATCAACTCCTCTGGCATCTTCATCCCCTATCACATTGGTGAGTACGTTCCTAATTCCTGCCACCTGTGGCTTTGTTAACTTTGGAGACAACGCCGCAGCCATCTGAGTTTCTTCCAAACACTTAAATCCATTCAGTGGGGGGCTTAAAAGCTTCATGCACCACCAATATGGGCATGTGAGGTAAACTTTGTGTTTCCTCAATTTCCCCCTCATTCATTTATAGTTATACAACTCAGTTCTACACTTCATGATTGTTTCTTTTGGAACAAGATCTCTCATTTGCTCTTGATTGGATTGCATGAATATGAAGACGTGATTGGATTTTTCCCCAATGTGGTGGGGTCACATTTTGGGCCAGTTTCTACAATTTAGTCTTGATAAAAGAGCAATAGTGATCTCTCATGCATCTCAGTGCCTCCTTGGGTCTACAGGTTCATCCAAAGTTGAGGAACTCTATTGTGAGGATGCACTGCTGGGATTCTTCATGTTTCGATGGTATGATTGGAGGGTTTTCCCTTTAGAGGCTCTATTCATCATGTGCGTTGTTCAACACTGGGAAGAACATGATTGCTCATTATTTTACTATTTTTCCCTTGTTTTGTTTTAATTATTGCCACACTTTCATGGGCATTCCTGTCCTTTTGTCTCTAATATGATATAATGTTGAGTGTTTATTTAAGTGATTGGATTTATGAGTCTATCTTGTTATCCACTAGAATGATGATGACTGATGCAGGGGCTGATTGGGTTTTGGCCTAAGTTTTTATTTAATAATTCAGATTTAGTATTTATCTTGTAAAATTCATAGTAAGTGATTTATAAGTCAGAAAAAAATATGCTTTGTAATAAGCAAAAAATATTATCATATGTTATAGCTTTTGTCACTTAATTGTTATAAATTAAATATGTGATTTTTAGGATTTCCCTAGTTTTCCTTAAATTGTATAATTCATATGTAATCATGTATAATTTAGAAATTAGCAAATAAACACATATTGAAATTATGAAATATAATCTATTTGATTATGTAATTTTGATAACCTACATTAGTAATGGTAAAAGGGGCATCTTTACGGTTTTGTTTATGGGATATTTATCCCTAGTTCATCTGAATATTATTGGGTAGCTGATGCAACCCTATTTTAGGGCTTCATCCTATGTCTTTTTGCATTATAATCACATCTAAACATTGTAGATTGCAATTTATTTCCCCCAATGTGAACTTTCATGTCAAATGCATTTATACCTCCTTTTGTGTGTTTTTCAAGGTACTTATGCATGCATTGATGCAAGGGAGAGAGATGAAGATCATCTTTGGGTCCTTGTACTCTAAGATTGGACCTAACTCCCCCTTGAGCTCTCCTTGGATGCACAAGGATCATTCCAAAGAAAAAGGAGGTCAAATGAAGAATTTGAAGTTAAAGATAGTAGAAGGAAGCCCCATAATGCAATGGGAAACCACCACGGCCGTGGTGAATTGATCTCAAAGTCACAACAAAGTTGCAAGTTTTGTACATGAATGCCCATGGACGTGGCCAACAACATGACCATGGCCGATGAGATGCAACTCGCCCGTGGTCCATGCCAAGACCGTGGCAAATTAATTTCCAAGGTCCCAAAAATCAACAACAACTCAGCCCAAAATACACTTGAATGGACACAGTCGTGGCCATCAGAATGACTGTGGCCATTGAAGGCCACCTCTCCCACGGTGACTACCATGACAGTGGCAGGGCAAAGTCAAGATGACCCCCAGAGCAAGAACACCTATGGCAACTTCCTCCAACATGGCCATGCTACGCAACACGGTCGTGGTACCCTCTATTTAACACGACCGTGGCACCCACCAAGGTCGTGGCCACTCCATGCATTTCTGCACCTCACAACATTACCTCCACCTAAGCCATTCCCACAATCATGACCGTGCCACTCAACCCCCACCATGATCATGGCACATCAACACGACATTGGTGACCACCTAACCCTACCCATTTTCTCCATAGTTTTTTCCATTCTACCCCCACTTAACCTAGTGCTTCCCCACCACCTATATATATGTAGGTGGTATACACAACACAAAGGTTAGCTACTCTAGAGCCTCCTTAGCTACTCCTTAGACACTTCCTTGCATTCAAGCCATTCACCTACCTCCCAACTTCCACTTCCAATCCATCTCCACTCTAAAACCCTAGTTTTCTAGGTTATCCACCGTAATCCCCCATATTTCCATGCTATTCATCCATCTTGGAGGAGGTGCCACATTCTACAGTTGTTAGGAGGTTAAGGAGGAGGGTCTTCCATGAGCTCCATGTATTTCTACCTCTTTCTTCTCTTTTATTTAGTTATGTGTAGCTAAGGCTCTTGTAGTGGGCTATTTGGGGCAAAAATGATACTTTGATACCATGTTGGGTGAAGATAATTTGTCAACTCTATGTTTCATTCTATGATGATTGCTTTCTACTTAAATCTCATTTCCCGTATCTCTACTTGTGATTTGTATCTAAAAATATGAATTGCTTGTGTTTGTGTGCTTGAAGCCACCTAGGTCTAGGAGAAGATAGCATATGTGGAGCTATCTTGGGACTTGCTCCTAGGTCCAATTAGTGGATTCCTACCTAGCACCCCATCTCCCCCTACATATAGTCCTTCTCCTACTCCTAGGTGTGTGATCTAAGTATCCAGTATAGGGTTGATTGGTGCAATAGCCTAGGAGTTTGATTAAAACTAGGTGGTGAATAATGTGGGGGTGAAATACCCTCACCTCTACTCCCCAATTCTACCTTTGGCTCCCAATTACACTAAGCATCCTTATGCTAGAAACCTAGATTAGTCAAATCCTAGTGAAATCTCACCTACACCTTAGGCTAACTAATGGGGTAGGGTGATTTCTTAGCATTTGACTAGTTGTTTGGTTTAAGTAATCTAGAATGAATGATTAAGCTTACTTGTTCTATCTTCCCCCCAACTCGGCCCACTTATCTCTATCATTACTAAAACCCATCTTATTAATTTAGCTTGTTCATGCTAAGTAGTTGCTTGTTCTTAATTGTTTCTTAGTTAATTTCCTACTTCCTACAAGTTAGGTTTTGATCGAGTACTTAAGGCTATTTTGAGCTTTCTAGTTTTGATCTTGTTAGTTAGTGATAACCTAGGTCCTTGATTGCTCTAGTTTTTAACTTGTCTCTTAGGTGTTAACTTGCATTACTAGTCTAGTGTAGCTTAGTTGTAGTTCCATGCTCCTGCTTAGTGAATTGTCTTTCCTTTCTTCTCAGACTTAACTTGTTTAGAGTAATTTAAGGTTTTTGATAATCTAGTTTCCTTCTTTCCTTTAATTGTTTGCAACATTAGAGTAATAAACAAAAATCATCTTTAAATCATAAAAACCCTACTATCCTCATTAGGAATGTAGCTCACCCTAACTTAGCTCTAGTGCCTCCTCTCTCCCTATGGATCCAACCCTTTACTTGCCTATCACCTATGATATAATACGATCATGTGTGCTTGCGAGTGAACTATTTGGTTTGTGTGATTGTGTTGGTCTAGGGTCCTTAATAAATTTGAAAGATCCCAAGTGCGTGTTCTGAGTCCCGTGGGGTGTATCTAATCAAAGCTATTTGGTTAGTGTGTGCACCTCTGGATTGATGCACCAAGCTTTCTAGCTCTATTTCTGGGGATAGAAAGTGCCATATCTCCCAAGTAGTTGTGGTGTTGACTCCCCCCTTAGGCATCATATTTTTCTAGTTTACTTCTTTGCGTTTGAAACACACCAGCAGCTTCAGAACTTGGTTTGGTTCTAGGTTTGGACCTTTGACCTATTAAGATACATTTTGATGTATGTTGCTTCCCCTTTGAGTCATGTTGTATAATGATTCATATTTTCTCTCTCTCTCTCTCTCTCTCTCTCTTATTTTATTGTGCATATTGCTTTATATGTCATTTTGTTATACATGTTGACCCTATTGGGTCCAACTTATTAAAGTTTATCTTATTGACTATTGAAAGTGCAAATTGAATCTATTTTCTTTTATATTATTAATACTTATTAAATTTGCATCTTTTATTTCATTATTTCATTTTATTATTTAATTTAATAATAGAAACCTTAAATTGATTATTTTCTTGGATTGAACTTATCTTACCTCTATGTTAAATCCACGTTACAAAAATGCTCTAGGGTTTCCCTAGCATCGGTCCAGAGAAATGATGACCTAGGAGGCGATCCTCCTAGAAACTTGGAGGGGAGGCCTCCCCTCTCTCAGCCACAAACCTTGAAGATGGTGACTCATGTTAGCAATGTAGAGAAAGCTATCCCTAAGAAATCCTGGAATCAAGTCCTAAGCACGAGTTCCTTCAAACAACATGACTTTGCACCTCTAGAGAAGACCGATGGCAAACAATTCATCACCATCGACGACGGTATATATGAAGCTATGGAGAATTCTTGGGAGCATACTGCTATCCTTTATGCCATGGTAAAGAGACCATATTACCATCATTTGCTGACATGGATCAGAAGGGTTTGGAAACCAAAAGGTGGGTTTGATCTCTTCTCCAATCCAGATAAGTTTTTTTACTATGCTTGAACTCCATTGAAGATAAACAAAACATCATCAATGGAGGACCTCATCGGTTTGATAGCAAATTGGTCATTGTAAAAGACTACAAAACTGGTGATGATCTTTAGAAATACTTCTTTAGCTTGATCCCAATCGGGATCAAAATCCCAGCATGGGTAGAAACAAGTCACCTAGGAAAATTGATATTGTTGCCAGTGGGGTGGGTAAATGATAACCTCCCATTTTGCGATGTTATCTTACTAGTTTTCCTCAGTTTTCCATACTCTTTCTTAGATAAATTAGATAGAATCTTTAACTTTCCTCTTTATTGTAAATATATCATTAGACTAAATTTCCCCCTTTCTCTCCTTACAGAAAAGTACAAAAAAATTACAAAAGCTCCAAACGGTCCCAAGACCGTTTAAGACCAAATGGTCCCAATACCATTTGAGACCAAACGATCCCAAGGCTGTTCGAAGCCACACAGTCCCAAGAGCGTTCGAAGCCAAACGGTCCAAAGACCGAATGGACACCAAACGGTCCCAAGACCGAATGGACATCAAACGACCCCAAGACCGAATGAAGGCCAAACGGTCCTAAGACCGTGTAAGGCCAAATGATCCCAAGACCGTGTAAAATCAAACGGTCCCAAGATCGAATGAAGGCCAAACGGTCCCAAGATCACATAAAATCAAACAGTCTCAAGACCGAATAAAGGCAAACAGTTTCAAACAGTGAGGACTCAAACGGTTTCTAGACCGAGAGAGAGTCCAAACGGTCTCCAGACCGAGAGAGTCCAAATGGTCTCCAAACTGAGAGAGAGTCCAAACGGTCTTCAAGGCCGTTTGGGCCCAAACCTCCCAAACCGTTTGAGCCTCACTCAAAGCCTATAAATAAGACCCGAGGGGTCCTCACAAAGTATCAAGTTTTCAGATGTACAAAGACTGCCTCTGTTATTCCAGAGCCATTCCATCCTTCACCCACTGCCCCGAGGCTGCCGGTCTGAGATCCATACTCCATCTCCAAGCTACTTTCTCTCTCATCGAAAAAGAAGGTGGGAAGAGGAGGATTCATCATCAAGCAAGCTATGAAGTGTAAAGATCGTTGATCTCTCTCTCTCCAAGGGGTCGACCTTCCTCCCTCCTTCATGGAGATGACACTCTCTCTCTCTTCTCGCCCCCTTCTTTGTTCTTGCCATGAGCGAGTAGTTTTATACACTAGGGTGCGGGGAGTAGCCCCGTTACCCATGTTTTCATTTCATGCAATGTAATTCATAAGTTTGCAATAGAGATATACTTTCTTTTCAGTTCAACATCAATCGTTTAATGAATGCTTGTTGCTTGATCACCAACTTGTGTTACTTATTATCTTTTAGTATGAATTGTCTATGTTTGTACTATTAGATTCGAATCTCGATTGAATGTTGGTTCCTGATGCATGTAGCCACCATGCATCTGTTTCAGTATCTAGGAGTGTTTTCAAGAAGTGGAATAAACTCACTTCCATCGTTGTACTTTCATACTATGAAATGGAATCGGTTGACGTATGAAAGTACAACCTTGATAAGTCGAGGAACACACTTTGCGAAGGGAATGATGTAAAGTAAGTGACCATTCATTTGGGGATGGATGGTGTTGTAACATTCCAACACTTCTCGTAGTTAGTTCTCTGAAAGGAAACTAAATCTACAAACATACTAACTGTTTGACTATGTTGCATGTTTTGATCCATGTGTAGTGGTGGTGAAAGCCAATCACATCCTAGTAGTTCCTTAATATTGTTTACGACGTAAAATTTACCTTCCTACTTACTTTCTTGCTTTTACTTTACTCGCACCTAGTTTAAACAACCAAACCAACTCTTTGATCTAAATACCAACTGTTAAGGAGTTAAGTGAAATTCTAACATTTTCTATCTTGTTGATCTCAACAAGACCGTTGTCCTGTGCATTCGACCCTTAACTATACTACGATAAGACTTCCACGTATCCTAACATATGTGGGTGGAGTTTTTAATCTAGTATAAGTAAGGCTAAACCTAAAGACTTACTATCTTTAGGATTTTTAGTGGTGCATGAAATTCCATACAAGTGGAAGCTCCATCAAAAAATGGCGCTGTTTCCGGGGACAATAGAACGTTTTAATTTCATTTATCATCTTGCTATTTGGTTAGGGTTTTACACTTTTTCTTTAAAATTACTCCATATTCTCTAGATTTCATCATATCTCCCACATCATCTGAAAAATGTGTTTCTTCCTCTACTCAGGTAGAAGATGTGTATGCAACCAACGCATAATCTCAGATTCTCCCCTGATCTAGAGTACGAATCTGAGGTAGAGAGAAGTTTCCACCACCGCATTAGACTTAATTGTCAAAGAGCCAGACAAATGTCTGAAGATCAACGTCAAGTTGCACTAGTGATGGAAAGGGTCAACGCTGCCATAGCAGCCCAGTGAGTGCAACTCATTGCTGACATGCACGCCCAAGTTCAGGCTGAAGTACGGGCTGAAGAGCAAGCCCGCATCCGTGCTGAGAATGAAGCAGCCAAGGTTGCTGCACAACTGTTGATAAGGAGCAAGCAACTAAGGGACTACGCTATTCCCAAGAACTATGAAGACAACCATCCAGTCCAACCACCACTCATCGACACACCTAATTTTGAGATTAGGACACAATGGATCCAAATAATGCAGGGCATCTCATTCTCTGGAAGTTTCGGAGATGATTGCATGGACCATTTGAAGAGGTTCAAGGCTCTTTGCAGACTGGTGCCACAATATGGAACAACCATGGACACAGTCATGCTTAGACTCTTTAATTTCACCTTGTTTGGAAGAGCACTAAGCTGGTACAATTCTTTGGATGGGGAGCCAATCACCACCTGGGCTCCCTTAGAAGAGAAGTTCTTGGAGAAATTCTTCCCACCTTCACTAACCTACCAAATCAGAGGGAAAATCAACCAATTCCTTCAACTATTGGGAGAGTCACTGGCTGACTCATGAGAGATATTCAAGGAACTCTTGAGGAAATGTCCTCATCATGGAATCTTGCAAAACCAACTCATAGAAACTTTTTATAGGGGAGTAAGCGATGAAATTAAAAAGTTCTTAGATTCCTCATCTGGAGGAAACTTTATGATATAGAACTACGAGGATGCCTGGAGAATCGTCACTCTCGGAGCGGAAAATCAATCCAACTGGGGGAGGGCGACCACAGGAGGAGTTCTAAAGGTTTGTAAAGCTGAAGAATCTACGAAAATGAAAGCCATAGCCGAAGCTTTGAAAACCATAGCCAACAAACAACAAGCCCTTGAAGCATAATTTGGGGAGTATGACAGAAAGAAGAACCCCCAACAAGCTAAAGCAGCCACATGAACTTGCGAGGCCTGTCATGTATTAGATCATCCCACATTGTCATGTGGTCTTCTATACAACGTAATGATGGATTTGCAACCACCTCAACCGCAGTATGAGCCGATCATTGAACACCCTGAGGATCAAATGCCAGAACAAGTAAATTCCATCCATTCCATACGATGACAAGCTTACTACAATCCAAATCAACTGAGAAATCATCCTGGCTTTCAATATGGAAATCATGTGGTGACTGCTAACCCGCAACATCAAACACAAGGTGGGACCTCCAAAAGACTACCACCTGGATTTCAAAGCAACTACAACCAAAACTAAGGGAATCCTAGAAACAATTTCCAGAGATCCAACTACCAAAGAAATTCATGTGCATACTACCAATATACTCACCCTCCTCAACACCCAAAATTACAACAAACTCAGCTGCAACAGCCTCAGCCACCTTAGTTGTCAGCACCTCAACAACAACCACTTCAAGGGCAGCAACAACTCACTCAATTTCAATAGAAGAATGCCCAACCACAGCAGACTGATGAACTTTCCTTGATAAGGCAAATGCTGCAATCACAACAAACCATGATGGCTAACCAGAAAGTCCAGCAAAAAGCTGTGGAAACTCAGTTAGCACAGATAGCAGCTTAGCTAAAACCTCCAGTAGGTACTTTTGCTGGCCAACCAGAAGCAAATCCAAGACACGACCAACATAGACCAGAACAATTAAATGTTGTTACAATAAGGTATGGTCATGCTCTCACTGAAGCCATCTCGGTTAATCAAGAAGACGGGGATGTAACTAAAATCATACCAACAGAAGACTCAAGTCAAGATGTTGAAGAGAGGAAAGAAAAGGAACAAGGTCCCAAAGAACTAGAAGTTCCACAATATAAGCCAATGATACCCTATCCTGGAAGGCTAAAGGAAACCAGACTAGACTCTAGATTCCAGAAATTCAAAGAGGCAATGAAGAAACTTTATGTTGATATTCCTTTTCTCGACGCCTTATTTGAAATCCCAGCCTGGTCCAAATATCTAAAAACCCTACTGTCAAAGAAATATATGACAGAGGAGCATGAAACTGTCAAGCTAGCCCAAACCACTTCTGATATCATTCTGAATAAAATGACTAAAAAACAGAAGGACCCTGGCTCTTTTGGCATACAATGCTCTATTGGGAACACATCTTGTAAAAAGGGATTGGCCGACTTGGGAGCCAGCATATCAATTATGCCATTCTCCATGTACAAAAGATTGGGGTTCACTGACTTATTGCCTACAACAATGACCATCCAGCTCGCCGATTCCACCATTACTGCACCCCTCAGAATCATTGAAGACATTCCAGTAAGAGTGGGGAGGGACTATTATGTCCCTTGTGATTTCATCATTATGGATATAAAAGAAGACCTAAGGTACCCAATAATATTCGGTAGACCCTTCCTCGCCACAGCTAGAGCTTTAATTGATGTCGAGGCTGGCACGATCACCTTGAGGTTGGGTAAAGAAATTGTCCAATTTAGGGTCTTCAACAGCCTGAAGAGCCCTAGTATCCATGAAGAGGTTTTTCTGCTTGAAGCTATTGATAAAATGTCTCAACTCAAGCAAGAAAATCCAGAACCAGCAGATGCCCTAGAGGACACTCTAATAAACCCAGAAGCAGAATTTTCAACCAATGAGTTAGTTCAGCAATGCCTGCAATACTTGGAGCAGGCTGAAAAAGCCCCAGAAGCCACTTTTGAAGAACTGAAATATGTCTCCATATTAGAGACAACAGAAGTACCCAAAGCCCTGGAAATGAAAACTCTACCAACTGGGCTCAAACATGTCTTCTTAGATGAAGGAAAATGATGTCCGATTATCATTAGCTCCTCTTTGAATGATGATCAGGAAGAGAGGCTTCTCACTGAATTAAGGAAGCACAAGAAAGCAATTGGGTACAAGATGACTGACCTAACATGCATTAACCCAGCTCTATGCATGCATAAATTACCTATGATAGAAGAGTTCAAACCCTCGAGGGAGCACCAGAGAAAACTGAACCCAAATCTGAAAGAGGTAGTTCGCCTCGAAGTTCTTAAACTCTTGAAAGCGGGTATTATCTACCCAATTTCTGACTCTCAGTGGGTTAGTCCTGTTCAAGTGGTCCCTAAAAAGGGGGGAACCACTATTGTCTTAAATGATAAGAATGAACTAGTACCTACAAGAACCGTTACTGGTTGGAGAATGTGCATAGATTACAGAAAATTGAACAAATCAACAAGGAAAGACCATTTTCCCTTACCCTTCCTTGACGAAGTCCTTGAGCGGCTAGCCCATCAAAAAAATTTCTGCTACCTCGACGGATATTCTGGGTTTTACCAAATCCCAATTCACCCCTAAGACCAAGAAAAAATGACATTTACTTGTCCTTTCGAAACATATGCATTCAGAAGGATGCCCTTCGGGCTATGCAATGCACCCACAACCTTCCAAAGATGCATGACTGCTATCTTCAGGGGACTAACCGAAACAATTATGGAGGTATTTATGGATGATTTTTCAGTATATGGAGATTCTTTTGACAACTTTCTGCTCAACCTAAGTAAAGTCCTACAGAGATGCGAGGAAACAAACCTTATCCTAAACTGGGAAAAATGTCACTTTATGGTGACTAAAGATGTTGTCCTCAGACATCGAGTGAGCGAAAGAGGAATCAAAGTAAACAAGGAAAAAATTGATGTCATCTCAAAGTTGTCACCACCCAAAGACATAAGGGGAGTGCGATCCTTCTTGGGTCATGTCGGTTTCTACCGAAGATTTATCAAAGACTTCTCAAAAATAGCAAAACATATGACATACTTATTGACCAAGGATGTTGATTTGAACTTTAACCAGGAATGCCTGCATAGCTTTACAACTTTGAATAATGCTCTAATCTCAACACCCATTCTAAGAGCACCTGACTGGTCACAACCATTTGAAATAATGTGTGACGCTAGCGACTATGCCATAGGGGTTGTGATGGGGCAGAGAATAGACAAAAAGCCATATGTAATATACTACACATCCAAGACGTTAGATGAGGTGCAAAAGAATTATATTACTGGAAAGGAATTCTTAGCCGTCATCTACACTTTCAAAAAATTTCATTCGTATCTAATTGGATCAAAGGTCATAGTATATACAGACCACTCCGCCATCAAATATCTTATTCAGAAACAGGATTCAAAACCCAGACTCATCCGCTGGGTATTAATGCTGCAAGAATTTGATCTTGAAATAAAAGACAAGAGTGGAGTGGAAAATGTCGTCGTTGACCACCTAAGTCACATCGAATATCAAGACTACGACAATATACCTATCCGAGACTCCCTTCCTGATGACCATCTTATGAAAATAACCACCGGATTCCCCCGGTATGCCAACATAGTGAACTATCTGGCTACAAGAATCATCCATCCCTCCGCCTCTCACCACGATAAAAAGAAATTCCTCCATGATGTCAATCAATACTACTGGGACGAACCCTATCTTTTTTGTCTATGTGCAGACAAACTTTTCCATCAATGCATACCAGAAGAGGAAATTATTCCTGTCTTAGAGCATTGTCATTCTAGCCCCACTGGGGGACACATGAGTTCGAAAAAGACCGCTCTGAAAGTTTTACAATCGGGTTTCTTTTGGCCAACAATAGCAAGAGAATCCCATGATTTTGTAAGATCGTGCAATAAATGTCAACTTACTGGCGGTATAACTAAAAGGAATGAAATGTCCCTCACCTTGTGGCAAGAAATCGAACTTTTTAATGTTTGGGGAATAGACTAAATGGGTCCCTTCCCCTCATCCTATGGATTTTCTTACATACTAGTCGCTGTGGATTATGTCTCAAAATGGGTAGAAGCTATACCCACCGTTTCTAGCAATTCAAAGCCAGTCATTAAGATGTTTAAAGATATCATTTTCCCCAGATCCGGAGTCCCCCAAACTATCATATCCGATGGAGGGACCCATTTTCTGGAACGAAGCTTCGAAGCCCTCCTAAAAAAATATGGGGTCAACCATAGGGTCGCCACACCTTACCATCCACAAACTAGTGGCCAAGTCGAAGTTTCGAACAGACAACTGAAAGCAGTTTTAGAGAAAACAGTCAATAGACATCATACCGATTGGTCCACCAAGCTTCTCGATGCCCTTTGGGTTTACCGCACAGCTTATAAAACACCGATTAGAACAACGCCGTTCCACCTAATATATGGGAAATCATGCCATCTCCCAGTTGAACTAGAACATAAGGCCTGGTGGGCCATTAAACAAATGAATTTTGATTTTAAAAGTGCTAGTGAATATAGACAACTCCAGTTACAAGAACTTGAGGAGCTTAGAATGACAACCTACCATAGTGCCAGTATCTATAAAGAAAAAACCAAGACGTGGCACGATGGCCACCTCAAGAGAAAAGATATTTCCATCGGAGATAAGGTCCTCCTCTTCAATTCTAGACTTAAGATGTTTCCTGGTAAGCTCCGCACAAAGTGGTCTGGACCATTCACAATTAAACACATCTACCCTACCGGAGTAGTCATCATCCTTGACAATAATGGGGTAGAACGGACCGTTAATGGCCATAGATTGAAGAGATACTACACACCAATAGACAAAATACCAAGACAAACTATCGAGATCCACGATCCCTCAGCATCGACATAAACAAACCGGATTCTCGTTGGGCTAGTGACGTAAAACCTAGGTGCTACTTGGGAGGCAACCCAAGATCTGAGTATCACCATTTTTATTTTGCCTCTTCATTTGATTTCGGTTTATCATCTTTAAGCTAAAAATATAAAATTCACATAAATAACCAAAACAAACATAAAAATATAAAATCCAACTAAATCCTAACCTCACGTTTCGAAACTGTTTGATCCTAAACGGTCTCGAAACCGTTTGATCCTAAACGGTCTCGAAACCGTTTGATACCAAACGATCTCGAAACCGTTTGGACCCCAAACAGTCTCGAAACCGTTTGGATCCCAAACGGTCTCAAAACCGTTTGCCCTTGGGAATTTGTAACGCCCCCCATATCCTATAAATATAACCCCAACCCCTCCCTTTTCCCTCTTCTAAAAATCTCAAACTCCCTAAACCCTCACGCGAGAATGGTTTCATCCCTTCCGCTTCTCGCTCCCGCGCAACTTGTGACGCCTGCTCTCTCTGCCACCATCTTCGACAACACCACCGTCCTTACTGTGTGTTTTCATGAAGTTTCTCACTGTCAGAGTCACCGTCGCACAGCAAGGCGAACCAACAGCTCGACACCATCACCATTGCCATTTCCTCCGTCACCACACCACCTTGTTTTCACCGTCGCCAACGCTACGTCGCCGACAGAGCTCTAGTTAGTCGCCGACGCACGCGTTGCCGCCGTCTTTCGTTGCTTTTGCTACCTTTTTACCCAACCATCGTTGACCCCGACGTTCCACCTTCCTCGCAATTTCAACCGTTTGGAGCCAAACGGTCCCGAAACCATTTGGAACCAAACGGTCTCGAAATCATTTGGAACCAAACAGTCCTGAAACCGTTTGGAGCCAAACGGTACTAAAACCGTTTGGATTCCACTAAAACCTAAAAAAATTAACACATACATAATGTAACTTTTTCTTTTAATAAACTTGTTATCTTTGCAATTTCAAATCTTTTAACACACAATTTTCTGCTAATTTTTCAGATATGGCATCACCCACAAAATAAGCCACCAGAACCGATGATGCTCCCTTCTGGACAAGGGAGCAACTAATAGAAGACCGTGCCAAGCTCCAGAAGGTCATAGACTTCTACAAAAGAACTGGACATGTCCCACCGAAAGTCAACCTACTTGCGGTCATGAATGAAATTGACCGCATCAACATGTGTCTATCCGAGGAGCCTGATCAAGAAGTGGAAGAAATTTCTTCCAGTGATGAAGGCTCAGAATACGAGCCAACCCCCGAGGAGGAATCCCCAACTACAAAGTCCAAAGGGAAAAGGAAGGCCCAGGAAGTTGCCAAAGAACAACCTACGAAGAAATGAGCAAGGAAGCAGGTCCACCCCGCCACTGCAAGGGAACAAACCCTAGCAGGATACATTCCATCAACCACCACCACCACCGCCATCACCACTCCCGCTACCACCACTATAGCTATTTTCTCCACCATCACCACTACAATACCACCACCCACAAACCTATTCATCCACACCCTTCCATCCTTCGACAAAAGACTAAAGCTGACAAAGTATGTCTGCTCCAGCGTACTGAAAAAGATGGGGATTTATGACAGAATCCTCACCTTGCTCGACAATGCCAACCTCGCAAGACTCTGCTTTGTCGTAGAGAATTCTTATGTTGAGCCAACAATAGAATTGTTCACCTTCCTCCACAAAGAAGCAATGGACATAATGGATAGATTAAGAGACAGAGGCGACCGCAGGCTGGTCACCAAACTCTTCGGCAACAAAGTTGTCATAACAGAAAACCTACTCAATGAAATCTTTATAGACAACAAGGAACAGTTGGAAAAAGCCAAAGCTGTAGGCGTTGACAGCTCCCAGTTCAACAAACACATCTTCTGGAAATCCCTGATAGAGATGCCAACCTTTGAGGCAAAAACCTGCAAGGCCTCCAATATTCATTCTGGGTTGGTGCGCACTCTACACAAAATCCTCACAGGCGCACTCTTCCCCAGGATAGAGGGCAGAAATGTTAACATTTCTGATATTTTCGTCCTCTGGTCCGTCCTTAATGGGTTGTCGGTCAGCATAGGACGGCAATTTATATACAAGCACACAGCCTACACCCTCAGGAAGGAAGTATGTGTCAGAGGACACATCATCTCAAGATGGACAGACTACTGCCTAGATGCATGAAGATCAAGGGTGATATCCTCACCAATGAGAAGACTTTAAAGAATTCATACATCATTAAGGAAAAAGATGCTAAGCTCCACTACATCTTCTATCCCACAGTAAAATCATCTAGGATGCTACTTCCTCTACTGGAGCTCACAAATTATGACAAGGATAAGCTCCTCTTCACTGAAAAGGAGCTTACCAACCTCCTCGCGTCAGTCCAAGTAGCAGAAAAGAAAACAAAAGTAGGACAGACAGAGCACAGCATCACCGCCCCGACAGCTAGAATAACAAAAATCTGGGTGAAACAACCATCCAAAGGGCGTTTACAACCACAACAGCTGTTAGGGACGCCGACATCACGACCAAATCCAGAAGATGAACCTCCTCTCCCTGAAGAACACATCACCACCTCATCACTAGACTCCTTCATCATGAGTCTAAATGTTGAGCTTACCTCCACCACCACCCCACCACGCTACCATCCTCCACCATTCCACAATCCACCACCCTCCCATCATTCTCCACAATAATTCCACCAAAAAATCCCCTCCCCACATCCACACCTCCACCCGCATCCTCCGCCTCAATCCCCTTCTCATCGGGCATTCCATTCACATCAACGCCCGATCTCGCTTTCACCTCATTTGCCTCCACCTCAACTTCTTTCCCATCAATGTCACCACCCTTCGCATCCGCCACCACCCCGACACCACTGGTGACTCCATCCACAGTCACCACACATTTCGTAGGACCATCTTCAGTGTCTCTTCCGCAAGGCACTACCACCCTTCCACCCCGACCCCAGCCATCCCACCCATTCTTTTCTGGGGTCCCTTTTACAAACGTCGGTGAGGAATTTAGATGTCAATTTGATGCCATCTGAAACCTCCTCACCGATCCTTATAACATAATGCATTCTATTTTTTCTTGTGTGCAGGGTCTTACAAAGCAGGTCGCCAAGATCGACGAGCAAAACCGTGCCCTACCTGGAATCCTCTCAAGCATCAATCAACGGTAGGAAGTAGCGGCCTCACAAGTCAGAAGAATCAACGACCGCCTACAACAATTGCCAAAGTTGGTGCTTGAGGTGAAAAGCCAGCAAGCAATGTTGGCTCAACAAGTCGACAGGATCTCTACACAGACTCAACCTCTACCAGAGAGCCTTCGCAAGCTTAAGCAGCAGCAAACTGCTTTCAACACGCATTTGTATGACATCACCAACACCCTCGCACAGCTCAACAGTTGCCAAGAGGAGTCGTCAAATAATGAAATCAATCACCTACGAGCCCAAGTTACAGACCTTTATTCTCGACTCCTCTCTACTGAGGCACGATACTCTAATCTCAAGGAAACCCACGACGCACTGCTCGAGACACACAAGCATTTGCAAGTGGCTCTTGATGAACTACAAGCACTTCACCAGCAGTGCAAGAAAACAATGCCAAAACAAATAAAAGATAAGGCGGCAGACGACGAAGAAGAAGAAGAAGACGATGACGAAGAAGATTCTGACTCCTCCACTGACTCCAACGATGACACCTCTTCAGATGACAAACCTGATGACACAGGACATGCTGGGGAGGGAACCGGCCGATGAACAGAACCTTCACAGAAGACAGAAGACAAAGACCACCAAGAAGGTGGAAATGATCCCAAATCCCCCTATCACATTGATAACATTAACATGTCATATGGGGATCAGTTCCTTAACTATTCTGCCATGGGATCTATGGGGGAAGCTACCAAAGAAGCGGCTTTTGCTGAGTTCTAGCAATGTATCCTAGGAACCAACATTAGTCCACCAACATTAGCAGCTCTTCATTACTCTGCACCAGAACAATCAATGCCTTTACCCCCATAGCAAGAAGAGTCAGATAGAGTGATTCTAGACATAGACGATGAACTCGACTACGATTCTGAATCAGAAAATGATGAAGTTATGCAACACTATATGGACGACCTAGAGCAGACTTCTTTTATGATGATGTAAGAGCTTCCCCCGCCGCCACCTCTACCTAAGAAGATGCATGACCTAGACATGGCGGCCATCTCCACCCTAGATGTCCATGATATCTTCATCCTGAACACTATTGTAGACGATGCCAAAGAAGGGGGAGACATCATCTACAAAAATATAAAAACTAAGTGCAAGTTGACACGTGAAGATTTTTGCGTCATCCTTCGACCTCAATCAAAAGTGATGATGCAAATCTTCTGTGTCCTTCTTGCCAACGCTATAAAAACATACAGAAGCTCAAAAAGGCCGCAGCCAGTTCTCAATTTTTCACCTGCTTTGGCTCTAAGTCTACTATACAAAGATTTACAAAACAAGACTATCGAGCGAATGCGTAGGGGGATTGAACTGAAGGTACGATATATCACAGTACCCTTCTAAGTTTCCGACCACTGGCTGCTGATGATCGTTGACACCGAGGCTCGCGACACCAAAGTGTACAATTTATGTGCCAGTGAGCTTAAAGCCGGAATCATTAATTTTGCTGGTCTCAGAGCCGGGGAGGCAAGATGCATCCCTTTCTACCTCCTAAAATTAATCTGGGATGCAAAGCCATCACTCTGATAGGGTTGGAACCAACCATGGTTTTGAATCATAAACCCACAAGTCCAAATGCACGAAGGATTCGAGGATTGAGCTTTCTGCACTATACTCCACATACAAGCGCTTAATCAACAAATCCCTTTCACCGAGCTGGCCGTAGAAGACTTTCACTCTCTACGAGGGTGTTACAGAGCTCATATGTGACAGAAGGTTCTTCAAGGACCCGACTATGGCACCAGACAACGTGCCTCGCTACCTCTACTCGGCTACCCAACGTCCACAGAAACAGCCGTTCTGGCAAACACTACAGGACTTGGAGAAACAACAACCCACCACGGTCCCCGAAAAAAGTCTATGGGACCCTTACACCTTTGATATGGCGAAAGATAAAGGGGACATCGATTTATTAATAGGGGCCCATATCAAAAGATCATATCCCCAAATGGTTCTAGTGTCTGCCATTGAACCAACGTTTCCCAATTTTGACCTTGCAGCTTGCAAAAGTCTTTCCGACAATGAACTTCATCTCATCATGTCTAGGCTATATGTCGAGAAAGATGATCTCATATTTCTAGCCAAAGACATTCTGGTTATGGAAGATACGCTCTGTGAAACTGTACAATTCAAAGGGTCTCTATCCGTGAGTTTGATGACCGCCTATCAATATCTCCTCGGACAGAATCACCCTACGATCTATATGTCATCAACATATATGAAGGATGATCTCCTAAAGATAAAGAACTTCAAAACAACGGAGGCACTCATCTCTTTCCTCCAACATACGACTCCGAAGTTCATTATGTTTCCTTTTCTTCACTCAGAACACTGGATGCTTCTGGCAAAAAACCTTCACGACGGAACAACTATCATCTACAACACTTCCAATAGCCAGTTTGATGTAAACCAATGACAGTATGCTATGATAGATAACACACCCACGGAGGAGGTGGCTATGGAATGTGCTGACAAACTACACGATCTCTTAAGTAAGCACACAAGGGCGTATGATAAAGAACACTTTCATCGCCCTGCCTTCTGCCACAGATGTCCCCAACAGCTCTGCGAGTCAAACGACTATGGTTTTCACGTACTCTACTGGATGTACACCATCGCTATTCTTGGAAGATCGACATGACAGACGTGGATTACCATGCTCTACGTGGGAAGTTCACAGCTAATCTTCTCCGAACACATGTATCCAACAAAGGACTAACAGACGCCTAATGCCCTTGTCAATGTACTTCTCAACCTATCACTTTGACACTCTGAGGACAGAGTGAGTGATAAGTTAGGGGGGGTACACTGGACAAGGGCGAGGTAACATTTTTCAACCCTTTTCCTTCCGCTTTTCTATGCACTGCTCCTATTTTTCCTTTCACATTTTAGACCTTTTTAGTAATTTCTTTGAATAATTCTTATACATAAGTATAACATCACTCTTGGAAAAAGTCACCCCCAGCTAAATTTAGAATCAAAGCAGTCCTCAAAAAGCAATAATAGAAAAATCACTTAAGCATGTAATGGCGAATGAATAAATTACTTTCACACCCGATTTCCATGTTTTTGCTTCAACTCTATCCCAGACTCTCCACAAGTTATCATCATAGCCAAAGCCATCCAAAACTCTCCCAAGGAAGGGAGGGAATCAGGTAAAATCCAAATCAAGGAACCTCGCAAGTGGACACCAAGTATGAAATCGAAATAAGTGCATGCTAGGAGACTCCAAGAACAGTTTTCTTCTTTTCAAAAGAGGCCTGGAAGCCTAAACAAAATTCCTAGATATCCAACTACTAAGCCTTTGAGTATAAGAATAAAATCCAGA
This sequence comes from Alisma plantago-aquatica, assembly GCA_963693085.1. NCBI lineage: Eukaryota > Viridiplantae > Streptophyta > Magnoliopsida > Alismatales > Alismataceae > Alisma > Alisma plantago-aquatica. Next base: position 210,736,089 of record OY856409.1, read on the forward strand.
GTGTTGAATAAAAACATGAGAGTTGTGCCACGCCTAAGGACCTATACGAAGGACCAATAAAGATCTCACCTGACCGGTACATTCAGCTGCCCTCACAAAGGCAGATGTGTCATGCATGGTAATGAGGTCCTAAGGTCTTTGAATATATGAAAAACTGATAAAGGACTTGCCCGGCCGGTACATTTAGCTGCCCTCACAAAGGCACATGTGTCACGTCCGGTAGTGAGATCCTAAAAGTTTAGATAAACCCTCCCCCACTAAAAAGGGGGAGTTACACATCAGCCTTCAGCCAACCCTCATGCCTATCTTAGTTTCCAGTAGGTTTTTCAAAGAAGTATAAAACTGATTGGAGTTGAAAACATGCACAAAATACGATCAAGGAAAAGGTGGTCCCAATGCAAGCTACGCGATACGGAAGAAACCTGAGATCCACACAACTCCCAATACCTGAAAGAGTTAGTGCGAGCAGAAGCCTGATAAAACTCTAAGAGATCTCTGGTTCAGAATTGAAGCAAAAGTATGGAAATCTTCACTAAATAAAATCACCTCGCCACTACATGCCTTATCTCTATCTAGCTTGAGGACAAGCTAGACTCTAAGTTAGGGGGGTGATAACCTCCCATTTTACGATGTTATCTTACTAGTTTTCCTCAGTTTTCCAGACTCTTTCTTAGATAAATTAGATAGAATCTTTAACTTTCCTCTTTATTGTAAATATATCATTAGACTAACTTTCCCCCTTTCTCTCCTTACAGAAAAGTATAAAAAATTACAAAATCTCCAAACGGTCCCAAGACCGTTTAAGACCAAACAGTCCCAAGACCGTTTGATACCAAACGATCCCAAGACCGTTCGAAGACACATGGTCCCAAGACCGTTCGAAGCCACACGGTCCCAAGACCGTTCGAAGCCACACGGTCCCAAGACCGTTCGAAGCCAAACGGTCCCAAGACCGAATGGACACCAAACGGTCCCAAGACCGAATGGACATCAAACGACCCCAAGACCGAATGAAGGCCAAACGATCCCAAGACCGTGTAAGGCCAAACGGTCCCAAGATCGTGTAAAATCAAAATGGTCCCAAGACCGAATGAAGGCCAAACGGTCCCAAGACCGTGTAAAATCAAATGGTCTCAAGACTGAATAAAGGCAAATGGTTTCAAACCATGAGGACTCGAACGGTTTCCAGACCGAGAGAGAGTCCAAACAGTCTCCAGACCGAGAGAGTCCAAACGGTCTCCAAACTGAGAGAGAGTCCAAACGGTCTTCACGACCGTTTGGGCCCAAACCTCCCAAAGCGTTTGAGCCTCACTCAAATCCTATAAATAAGACCCGAGGGGTCCTCACAAAGTATCAAGTTTTCAGATGTCCAAAGGCTGCCTCTGTTATTCCATAGCCATTCCATCCTTCACCCACTGCCCCAAGGCTGCTGGTCTGAGATCCATACTCCATCTCCAAGCTACTTTCTCTCTCATCGACAAAGAAGGTGGGAAGAGGAGGATTCATCATCAAGCAAGCTATGAAGTGTGAAGATCGTTGCTCCCTCTCTCCAAGGGGTCGACCTTCCTCCCTCCTTCGTGGAGATGACTCTCTCTCTCTCTCTTCTCACCCCCTTCTTTGTTCTTGCCATGAGCGAGTAGTCTTATACACTAGGGTGTGTGGAGTAGCCCCGTTACCCATGTTTTCATTTCATGCAATGTAATTCATAAGTTTGCAATAGAGATATACTTTCTTTTCAGTTCAACATCAATCATTTAATGAATGCTTGTTGCTTGATCACCAACTTGTGTTACTTATTATCTTTTAGTATGAATTGTCTATGTTTGTATTATTAGATTCGAATCTCAATTGAATGTTGGTTCCTGATGCATGTAGCCACCATGCATCTGTTTCAGTATCTAGGAGTGTTTTCAAGAAGTGGAGTAAACTCACCTCCATCGTTGTACTTTCATACTATGAAATGGAATCAGTTGACGTATGAAAGTACAACCTTGATAAGTCGAGGAACACACTTTGCGAAGGGAATGATTTAAAGTAAGTGACCATTCGTTTGGGGATGGCTGACGTTGCAACATTCCCACACTTCTTGTAGTTAGTTCTCTGAAAGGAAACTAAATCTATGAATATACTAACTGTTTAGACTCTTATTGCAGGTTATGTGACTATGTTGCATGTTTTGATCCATGTGTAGTGGTGGTGAAAGCCAATCACATCCTAGTGGTTCCTTAATATTGTTTACGACCTAAAATTTACCTTCCGACTTACTTTCTTGCTTTTACTTTACTTGCACCTAGTTTAAACAACTAAACCAACTCTTTGATATAAATACCAACTGTTAAGGAGTTAAGTGAAATTCTAACATTTTCTATCTTGTTGATCTCAACAAGACCGTTGTCCTGTGGATTCGACCCTTAACTATACTATGATAAGACTTCCACGTATCCTAGCATACTTGGGTGGAGTTTTTAATCTAGTATAAGCAAGGCTAAACCTAAAGACTTACTATCTTTAGGATTTTTAGTGGTGCATGCAATTCCACGCAAGTGGAAGCTCCATCAGTAAACTCCTGAGAATTGGCTATAAGTCAATCAGGCAACAATCATTTAGGGAAGATCAAGCCCTAGTAGAGGTTGAAGCTGAAGAAGAACCACCTAATGAGATTTGGGTCAATATGCCAAAGTGGTATATGTTTGTTGTGGCCATTCATTATGAACACCTTCCAAATATATGCCCAGACTATAAAGTCTTTGGGCATGGTGAGCATGACTACCCATTGAAGCCATTCAAGGAGGATCAAATCTAGAAGTAGTCTCAACAATAGCAAACACAAGTTTGGAAAGTGATGGGTAGAAGAAACAAAACCATTCCTAATAAATCAGTTCAGATTGTTGTTGAAGAGATATTTACGTCGATCAATAATCAATTTAATAATCTTGTTAGTGAGGAGATGAGCACTGACAACAACAATGAAAAGGGAGTTGAGGAAGTTCCTTTAAATGTAAACTCAATTGACTCTAATTCTAAGATTTTGGGTGATCAAACCAATGATACCACTGAACAAGTGAATGATATAAATGTGAGCCCCAAAACATAGGCAACAACATCAACAAGGTACCTAGAACTTCTAGCTCGTCCAAGTCAACTAGAGTGGATGGGTCACGCAAAACTCATTCCTCTAGCCAAGGTCTTTAATGACCTTTCTCATGAAAAATGTATGTGGTTCATGGAAACCACGTAATAAAAGAAAGGTTAGAAGGACGAAAGTGGAGGCTCAAGCATCTACTTTGGTCCTAGTTGAAACTAAAACCAAGAAGCATATGCTACATACTCTAGGGAAACTTTTCCATAACAATTTCAAGTGGTTGTTTAACCATGACCATGATGCTAATTGTCATATATATGTAGACTGGAATCCCAATCATGGGATTTATTGTGTTGTGACAAGAACGATCAACAAGTCACCTTAAAGTGCATCGTTATAGGTGGACTCATAATCATCCTTACTGTAGTGTACACTAGGAATCAAGCTCAATAAAGAACTAGATTGTGGGACTATATTGAGTGACTATACTCTACGGTTACTGATTCCTGGCTATTTATCGGTGATTTCAACAACATCAAGTAACATGAAGAGAAAGATAGTGGTAGAGAAGTCCTTTCCTTTAGTCTGAGCTCCTTCAACACTTCCATAGACAAATCCAGACTCATTGAGATACCTATTATAGGTAAATAACTTTATACCTAGCACAATAAGAGTGATGTTGCCAAGAGTATAGCCAACAAGCTAAACTGTGGTCTTGTTAATGATGACTAGCTCTATAAATTTTCTGGTACCAAGATGGAGCTGGTAACCTATGAATTCACTGATCACTTTGCCATCAACATCAATATGAAGGAAATGATTCAGAAAAAGAAACCATTTGAATTCCTTAACTTCCAGATGGAATGGGAAGATTTCCACAATATCATTAAAAAATATTGGGAAACTCAACCTTAGGGAAATCCTTTGTTTTGCTTATGTCAAAAACTTCATGAAGTCAAAGACACCTAAAGTGATGGTCTAAGAAATATGTTAACCTCCAAAACCTTATTACTATAGAAAAATAGGAGATGGATGACATTGTTGTTTCCCTTTGAAGAACTCCTCTAGATGATGATTTGATCGAAGTTGAGAAAGTCACTTATGATAGAATGGAAACACTTTCTAACATTGAAGAGAAATACTACTAGTAGAGAAGTAGATTGGATTTGGTTGCTAATGGAAATGGAAACACAAAGTTATATCATGCTATATTTAGGATACGAGATGTTGTTAACTCCATTACTGAGCTATTTGACTCGCATGGAAATTATGTTGAAGATGAGGAAGGTATTTGTAATAAAACTCTCTCTTTCTTTGACTATCTCTATTATTAGGCAAACTAGGATCAGACTAATACTCAACCAATTGCACATGATTGGATTGAGAGAGTCAATGAAGCCAACAACCTAATGCTTTGCAAGCTCATTGATGACAAACAAATCAATGATGTTGTTCGGAGCATTGGCAGTCATAAAAGCCCAAGTCCAGAGGAATTTAATGGGTTTTTCTATATAAAAATCTAAAATTTGATCAGGAATGTTTTAAGGGTCAGAACATGGTTTGCCAATTTAACCATGTCTTCCTATCTCTTACACCTAATAAGGAAATGGTTGCATCTCCTGCTAATTTTAGATGCATCTCTTGTAGCTCAATGTTATACAAAATCATCACCAAGATTATCACGAGAATACTTTCTTCAGTCCTTCCCAACTGATTTCACACAACCAAGGTGCTTTTATCCAGGGTAGGAGTATTGAAATATGCTCGATGTTAGTTGCTACATTCATAAGAAAATTCAACCTAAAAAATAACTCTCCTTTTGCCTATCTCAAGCTGGATATCACAAAGGTCTAGAATTAATTTTTTTGGTCCTATCTATGGAATTATCTACATATCTTAAGTTTCTATGAGAAATGGATAAACATAGTCAAGTAGTGTGTTAAAATACCTTCATTTTTTCTCTTGCTCATTGGTACATCAGTTAGTTTAATCAAGAACTCAAATGGTCTATGACAAGGTGACCGTTTGTCACCCTTTCTCTTTACTATTGACATGGAAGGTCTTAGTAGGAAAATTGAGGACACTTATCACAGGAAGTTTATCAGACCTTTATGCTATCAAAAGATGCAAAGTCCTTAGCCACATACTATTTTTTGATGATGCGTTAACCTTCGTGGAAGGTCGTTCATGTAGCCTCAACCCCCTCAGGACCCTTATATAAGATTTTGGGAGTCTCTGGTAAGAAATACAATCCTTCAAAGACACACATTTTCCTTTCATCATCATGTAGACTAAAAGGAGCTTTGATCGACATTTTAGGTATACAAAAGGGTGAATGGTCAAACAAATATCCTAGGTTTCCCATGGATGGAGGCAACCTTAGGAGGAAACATTTTCATGAATGTCTTAATTTTAAAGGGCATGATCAGTAGGTGGTCTGGTTCTATGATTTCTATGGCAGGTAGAATCATGCTCATGAATCATTGTGCTATGGAACTGATAAACTACTAGATGAGATAGGGTGGTATTCTTCATATATGCCTTGTCATGTATGTAAATTCTCATGTATGATTTCATACAAGATAGTCCCATTCACCCAGTGAGCTAGTTGAAATTTGCTTACTTGAGTCAAGAAGGTGGGGTCAATCTGAAAAGCTTGACAGATCTAGCTGACTACTACCCCATGAAGAGGATATGGAAACTTATACATGAGAAATTTTCCTTGAGCTCTTGGATATATGTTAGATATGGTACAAGGTTATACCTTATCCTTAATCATATGTGTGTCTTCTCAACCCACTAGAGAAGGATGTCAGACACCAGGTCCAGATTCAATAATCTTAATGATAAAATCCTTTGGGAAAGATGTTGCCAAGTACAAATAGTTGATAAATCCTATAAGAATTTGTGGTTACCAATGCATCAACCGAGTTGGATCTTTACTACTTACAGAGAACCCTAGAATTATCTCCCTACCATGGAGAGAATTAGTAGATGAAGCACTATGATGAACCTAGTCTACTTCCTATGCCAACAAGCTGAAGAGTCTACTGGCCATATCTTTGGTACATGAAAGATATGGAGGTATCTATGGGGGTGAGCACAATTGAAACTCAACGTCGAAAGCTCATATTAACTTCATTCATGTCTTAGCGATATTGGTGATAGAATTAAGAACAAAAAAATCTTGGATATTTGGGCCATAATTAGATGCATTCATTTCATTTGGTTGGAAAGAAATAAGAAAATACATGGGGGAGGAATTTGTGATGAACTATCCATCTTCAACAAACTTGAAAGAGAGATATAGTCATTATACATTACCTATAAGCATAGGTTGAAGGGTGCCTCCAATAATGCATGTAGGAATCGGGAACTATTGTAACTTAATGGTACTGAAAGACCCTTATACTCCTATGATGATCTAGTCATCCATCTTGTAAGCTACATGCATGTGTGTGGTTTGTAACTTTATCCCCTTTGAGGTTGGGAAATATATTTACATAGTTTTTCTACAAAAAATGCATGTTTAATTGTTAAGACTATTATTATCTATTAGAAGTGGTATGATTTGGGTTTTAATCCCATTATATAAATTTTTTCTATGTATGAGCTTGTTGTTCTCTCACCTAAGCCACATGTTCTCTCACTTGATATATATACCATTACATAGAGGATTGTGGGTTCTCTCACCTCCTTCCTAGGCACAGAATGTGAAAGTGTTCTTTTCCTACTTTTGAATGGTCGTAGTCTAATATCTAATCTCCATGCAATCTTCTTATTATTTATTTGTTGTTCTCAACTTTGAGATTGGGCAAGAATTGTTAATTTTAAACTTACTATTTCTTAATATTATATCTTTTTCTTACTATATGAAGATTTCTTGTGATATCCATTTGTATGATTTTCCTTCCTCTTAATTCAGATACATGTTCCTTTACTTCCAATATACCTTATTCTTACAAGATTGTCCAGTCCCTATTACAAGTGCTTACCAGCCTTTGCTAATAAATTTCCACCTTGTTTTCTCTTATGGGGGTGTTCCCAACCCATTATGTGGAGAATATCTTGCCATAGGTGACCCCAAGCTACAACCTACACAGGAGTAGTCTTTTCTTGGAGATATATTAGAGTAGCTAGGCTACCCTCTACAACCTCTTAGTTAAAATTTAGTTTCCTTTAGTTCCCACTGTATATGCCCCTATGGTGATGAAATATGATAGCAATAATAATTCTAGTAATTAGATATTTACTTCCATAGTTCTACTACAAAGATTTTGGTATTTAATACAATACTACTTGGATACTAGTTCATCATCCTTTGTGAAAATCTATGTTCATGTTTGGCATTGGATGGTTTTCTATTATTCCCTAATATAAGAGAGTGGCTCCCCTATTGGGTCTCACTCCTTACACATACCTAAGCACTTTCAAGATAAAATTATGTGTTTCTTATTGTTGTTATCTACCATAACCTTGACATTTCAAGGGAATAATCCTCATGAGGGGATCATGGTTGTGAGACCCTGATCCTATCCTAACTCTAATATCAGTACAATATTTCTTTATTTCCTTAATATAACTATTTATTTGGTATCAAATTCAATTGATAAAGTAGAATCTCTATATTTTGGATGAAAATCGGGTCTCATGCCTCTTTACTATAATCAAAATAGAGTTCAGTGATTAGCATAGTGCTATCACAAATATCTATACAAAATCAAACCCCTAAGGCCAAGAAAAAGAAAATAAGCTATATAAAAGACCTCAATGAAAACAAAACTAGAAAAAACACAGAAACTATCTATATGTCCAAAAGATATATGTCCTTTCTGCACATATGTCATGTATCCTAATCGTTTCTACTTATACTTCTGAAAATTCGACCATTCCTTTATATTCAAATCAAGTAAATAATCTAAACTTCCCACTTTATACCTTCTTTCCTTAGTAATAAAAACTCCTCTTTCGAATTTGGTTTCACATAGCAGGTTTCTTGAAAGAACCCCCAGATGCACAACAAAATCACAACTAAAGAAGATGTGATCACAAGTTCCTATATCCTTCAAACATATAGAGAATCTTGAAACCAGATTAAAACCAACTCTTTGAAGATAATCAGTAGTAGGGATCTTATCTAGAAACAAACTACACAACAACATGGAAATTCTATGTGGTATGCCACTTGAACAAACCCAACTTTCCCAAGGGACTTTAGGCCATATCTTCCCAGTAGCCTCCCAACAGTCTTTTAGTTTCATATCAGGATTACCTCTGAAGAGAATACAATCTTCCTTCTGACTCAGTTGAATCTGATTCTTCAAAACTTTGTTAAGGTTATTTGCACCTCTAGATTTTAAATGTATCCAACTATTTCCTTCTATACAAGTGAATACCTTACAGTTGTTGCCCTTCACCAGTCTAAAAATCAATTGAGGATAGACTAGATCAACGAGGATTCTCTTGTCAATTAAACACAGATATCTCCAAAGTAAAACTTTTCTACCATTGCCAAGGCTAAAATCCACTTATTCAAGCAAACTTTGTCTCTATCCAAACAATTTCCTCCACATACAAGACAATTTATCTTTTGCCTCCACAGAACACACATATTAATCTTTAATATATCCCCCATGAAGCCATTTCACCACAAGGTTTCTTTCTCACTAGCAATACTCTACATGTTCTTTAGAAGATCACCATCAACCAGTCAACAACATATCTGATTCCCAAACATCCCTCATCTTTGGGTCTGCAAATGAGTTCACAAGAAATAGTATATAGATGCTTCTTTTCAACAATGTCATTCTATAGATGATCTCTCATAAGTTTTTGTATCTTTCTGATAACAGATTTAGGCAATGGTAATGCAGCTGATCAGAAGATGATGTATGAAAATAAGTTTGAGATAATAATCTCCACCCTACTTGCTTGTGAAAGCAATCTACCCTTCCATGAATCTAGTCTTCCCTAATCTTATCAATGATAGGGCTACACGTCTCCTTAGTGAGCCTTCCACTAAAGAGAGGGACTCCTAAGTACCTCATAGGAAAGTTATATACAACAATATCAAGAATTGAAGAAAGACTTCATTTATCAAACCCTTTACTTAAGAAAACCTTGTTTTTCTGATTGTTCAATTTGAGGCCTGAAACACTACAAAATCTACCAAGATCTCTTTCAAACAAGTAGCTTCATCAACATCAAATTTAGTAAACAACAACAAATCATCCACAAAAATAATGTGATAAATTACAACCTCATTAGATGCATGCAAAGTTTTAATCCTTTCCCGCTTCACTTCATCATTGATTATATCTGAAAGGCCCCTCATTTCTATAACAAAGTAAATAGGGAGACAAGGGGTCCCCTTGTCTAACCCCATTTGAAGCTTAAAAATGTTTTGTTGGAGTTCCAGTCATCAAAACCTTATAGGAAGCAGTAAAGAAGGTTTCATTAATCCAAGTTATCCAGCAAGAAGGAAAATTCATATTCCCAAGTAGAAACATGGTATAATATCTTCTTATGGTGTGATAAGCTTTAATAAGATCCACTTTGACACATATTTTTTTGAGATAAAAATTACTCAAGAATTTCAGTTTGCAACAAGATAGCATCACCAAATGCCTCCCATGAATAAATTCTATCTGATTCGTGTCAATCAAACAAGTAAGAGTAAACTTCAATTTATTAGCTAAGATTTCAGTTATGACTTTATAAATCATGTTGCAAAGTGATATAGGTCTGAAATAATTGAGTATTGAATCTCTTGAACTCTTAAGGATTAAGGAAATGAAGGTACTATTACATTCCTTAAGCATTCTCCCAAAATTGAAGAAACCATAAATAGAAGAAATGATATCAACCCCCCCCCCCACAATATCCCATACTGATTTTAAAAAACTGAGTTGAAACCATCAGGGCCAGGTTCCCTATCATCATTCATACTCTTCATAATATCTTCAACATCTTTCTTAGTGAAAATCTTTCAAAGACCATCTTTTTGAACTTGTGTCAAACTCTTATTTTCCAACGGTCATTCCATTCCACGTTGTCTTTAGGAGCACTATTAAAGAGACTACTGTAAGAATTCTTACTTTCCTCCTTGATGAGTTAATGTTCATACAAAATTGTACCATCTTCCATAGTAAGCATATTGATATTATTCCTTAGCATAGAAAAAATTGCTATTACTATCTCCCAACTTCAACCATTGAATTCTTCGTTTTAGCCTCATCAGAATCTCCTGATACTCCAAAGCTTTCATAGCCTCTATTATGGTCAAGGATAAAGCCTGTTTCTACTTTTATCTACAGGATCAATATCTACTTCCCTCTACAAATATAAATCATGATCATCTAATTCCTTAGCTTTATAGAAGATGTTGCTAATAGCCTTTTTTTCAATCTATAACTTCTAACTTCATAGCTTGTAATTTTCTATAAATCTTGAACATAGGTGTTCCAGGGATCTGAGTATTCCTCCATGCCTTTTCTACTATCCCCTTGTAAGACTCATGTCTCATCCAAGATTTGATGAATAAAAAGGGTGAGTTAGTTTTCTTTACCTCTTCAAATATTAAAGACATGATTCTATGATCACTCACCACCATAGATATCACCTCACCCCAACAATAAGGAAAAGAAGATAGAAAGGCAATATTATTGAAAATGCAATCTATCTTTGAAAAGGTACTCTTACCTCTCCTACTATGACTATCCCAAGTGAAATAGGGCCCCTTAGTCATCAATTCCACAAGATCAATATTATAAATAGCTCCATTAAAATCCTTCATACACTTTGAAGATGGCAGACGCTTCCCAAGCTTTTCACCATTCAATCTCATTGCATTGAAGTCCCCTAGAGCACACCATTTGTCTGGTTTCAACTCATTAGTAGAGATGGTTGAATTCCACAACAACTCTTTTTCTGAATCAACATTATCTCCATAGACATCAGTAAGATAAAAATTAGTTATACCCCTCTTCACATCACAATGTATCACCTGCTCATTTTCCATAACCTTATTAATCTCAATCTCCCTATCCATCTAAATAATCGAGATACGAGTGTCGGAATAGAAACATGAATTGTCAATATAATGAGAACCTAGCCATAACATACTCACAGAGTTATTAATATCATCCTTCTTCACTCTTGATTGTAAGATAACATAAATCTCAGCCACATTTTCATTCATTTCCTCATGAATGTGGGTTATTTTATTTGTTCCTCCCCTCACATTCTAGGATTTAATCCTAAAGCACTTAACCATTTAGGGTTAAGTTGATGTTCTCCTTCCCTTATATGTCCTCTCTTCTCATAAAGAGTCAACATTCTCCAAGTTACTATCGTTCCCTTCAAAGTTAGAGAGAGGACAATACCTATTCAGAGATACATGAATTATGCTAGTAACACATTTTGGTACAACTCTGGGAGGGGATTTAGTTTTCTTCCTTATCATCTCCCATTGCGGTTCTAGAGATGTAATAGGGGTAATAATAATGCCTTCTGAAAAGGGCACTACTTCAATAATCTTCCCTTCAACCATAGAAACAACAACCTTAAAAACATTTTCCTCAACATCGACAAATACTTTTGTTTCTTCATCTTCAACCCTTTTCTTCAACACTCAATTCATCTTTGGTTTACCCTTGGGGATCCATTCCTCTACATTATTTGGGACACCACACGACAAAGACTCATGACCAAAGAGACCACTGGGAAAATATTTGGAGGGTTCCCATTCATACTCAAACTCAATAGTATCTATTTGCCCGTCCTCACTCACAATTTTTAACTCCTTCAGGAATGAGAACGAAGTCAGAATCACTACTTGTATTCTAGCATACTCCAAACTTCAGAACTTAGACATGAGTTTATCTGGACCAAGATCTTTCCCAAGAAAGGGCCCAATCATATTGAACATTTCAGTGTCCTAGAGTTCCAGAGGTAGATTATAAATTTTTGACCAAACTAGGATTTCCACCAACTTCATCTTGTCAAGCAGTTCCCCTCGTTCACAATTCTTGATTATCAATGGATTCCTGAAAACAAACCATGGTCCTCCATCAATGGAAGTCACCATATCTTCATCATTAGCAAACATAAAATGAAGAATCCCAAACCTCTAGATCTAACTTCAATGAATCCCTTCACAGCCCAGATTTGAGCAAGATGGTGAATCAACACCGACCAATGTGGTTTGAGACCCACAACATACCCCACCTCCGTTCTACTCCATCTGGCCAGATTGCATTCCATGATCACCTTGGGATAAACCAATTTACCATCATCCAACTGAATATATGTCTTGTACAGATTAACCAATACTCCAAAATTCTCTTTTCTAAACAGAATTTTCCATTTCTTAGCTTCTAAAATCGAGACATTCTTTAGACTTCCCTTTGTTCTCTATGAGCTTCCCAAGCTTGACTACCATCTGGATCTGACGGGTTAGACGTCTCCATCTCCTCAGCCATCATCACCATGATTGACAAGTTGCCACTCCGCTCATTCTAAGGATTGCCATAGTCATATCAATCTCTATATTGAAGCAAACTACACTTTATTTACCCTAATTTCAAGTTTCCTTACAATTTATGGACTAAATTACAAATATACTATAATATGATGGTTGGTTTGCAAATTTTGTGAAAAGTACGTACACTTTTGTTTTGCTTCATGTTCATTTTTTATGGGTCCTTGAGTTCAATTAATTAAGATATGTTTTTTATTTGGCTTCAATTGCACCATGTTTGCCTTGATTTTGGAATTTTATTTATGGTGTGGACTAATATGCAAATTGGACACAAGTGGGAACCTAATTGAAATTTAGTTGAATTAATATAATTACATGTTATCTCTCATATATGTACTTTATTTAATTACCTTTGGATGCTTTTGAACTAGGTTGGGATGAGCTTTCAACCCTTGTTGCATAATCTAGTCTAGATGATCGAGTTTCTTTGGTTGAACCATGAGGGTCGATAGATAAAGGCCTTACCACCTTTGATATCTTGTCTAGAGAAGTTCTAATGTTTGTATATATTTCGATTCTCCCCCATGGATGCACTCTTGATAGGTTTGTGGATGGAAAAGGGTGGATAGGTGTCCAAGTGTATACGACTTGATAGTTTGGTTTGGAGACATTTACATACTTTTCTTTGGACATTACCAAGTAAAGGAAAGAGCTCTGATATCTCCACATAATATGACCCTATATAGGTCTTGTTTGTATGAAGACCCTATACAGGGTTAGCCTCAAGGGATTAGTATTTAGAACCCCAATATTGTTTCCCTCTCTACCCCTTGATAGCATGGCATAAGTGAGACTAGTTTGGAATTTTAGACCATATATATACATATAACCAACTACCCTCGACCCCTAGAAACATCTTTCTATCACGGTAACTTATGGAAATGAGGTGGAAGATCTATATACCCTCAGCACATTAACTTGATGGTTGATGTCTTAGATCAAGTGCTTGCATGTTGATGATTCAAGTACCATTGACGGTTTTAATATTTTATAGCTTTTATCAACCATATTCCATCTAATACATACCTTGTATTCTCTTTTTTTATATATGATTCCTTTCATTTTGTTCCTTGGGCCGAGTTCCATGGGTTTCCATGGTTGAAACTTTCTCATCTAGCTAAAGCACCTTTTTTCTCTCTCTATCACTCTGTTCTTTACCTTAGTTTGCTTGACCTAGCTTGTTGGTGCAATATTAGAGCCTGGATTTATGTTTTGGATTTCTAAAGAAGTCTTCTTAAGAAGGTTTTTGGTTTAACACATTTTCACCACCCTCTAAGGCGAGTGATATAGTTGTTACTAGCTTCTTTGGCCTACTTGATACAAACAAACCCTAATATTACCCTAGTTATTCTAGTATTGTATATGATCACACATTCCCTTGTCTTCAACAATCTATAAATGGTGATTCATGTTGTTTTTAATTTGCCCTCTTATATGCATCAGGTTCAAAATTAGAGATACATGCATTTTTGCCTTAAAAATGCTCCTTCTAAGGGGTTTTGATATCATATTAATGGAAAAAGAAATATACAAACTTCTCTACTATTTGCATGTATTACTGATGTGGCTTTTGAATGCACTACAAATTCACTCGGAGTTTATATCCCCGAGCTTTTACCAAAACCAAGTGCAACAATACCACCCGCAAGCGGACGGATCTTATCGCAGTATAGTTAAGGATCGAACCCAAAGGACAACGTTTTTAAGAATCTTTGTCAGTTAGATCTAGCTCAAGTAAGACTAATATTTAGAACGATAGGTTGATTTGGGTTTGATTAAACTAATTGCAAGAAAGTAAATGCGGAATAAAAGATGGGTTTAGATCAATGGTATGGAATCGCTGGGATGGTACCGGGTTTGACCACCGCTACACACACAAACATACTCTATTGCAAACAAACCAGGCACGATATAACACTCCAAGTAGAGCTGCTGCGGAACCCCCCATACGGGCGTCAGGTCCGCGTAAGCGTCACCATAGGCAGCCGATTTCTCATCGCCATCCGGATCATACGTCTTACGGCTCTGAAGATACAGAAATCCACGGAAGTTGTGAACCCCCCATACGGGCGTCAGGCGCACAGAAGTGTCACCGAAGGTTAGATGGCTCGTCCCCTCGCGGATCATACACTTACGACCTCGATGAAAACCCATCCTATTTCTAGTTTGGGCGTCAGCTGCGTTAACCCATAAACAAGCAAGAAGATGATATGCGAGCAAACACCGACGTTTAGCGAGATGATACAAAATCCAACTGAGGTTGTGAACCCCCCATACGGGCGTCAGGCGCACAGAAGTGTCACCGGAGGCTAGATGGCTCGTCCCCTCGCGGATCATACACTTACTACCTCAAGGAATCCCCTCCTATTTCTAGTCGGGAAGTCAAACTCGTCAAACGACGTTCCAACCCATGTCTTGAAGTTATCGCAACATAGGAACCCATGCATTGAAGTTATCGCAACATAGGGAGCACCAAGATGAAAGCAAGCATATAACCAACCTACAAGCTTAACGATAAACAACAACATGAAGAGCTATATACATTGCCAAGGAAAGTTTAACAAGAGAACATGGTTTGCATGGGCAGCATGGCTAGTCCCCGCACCCCAGCGAAAGAGGACTACTCGCTCATGATGCGAGGTACAAGAAAGATAGAAGAAGAAGATAGATCCGCCATAAGCTCAGTGCAGAGGGTGGACGCAACCCGGTGAAGAAGATGCGTTCCTTGCTCCGTCTTCTTCCTCTTCTTGGCCTCCTTGGACGCAACACCAGTGGTAGATGGAGTGGAACTTGATCGGTGTGGTGCTCTAGCAGCCTTTCGGCGTCCGGAAGCGATGCCTCGAAATGGGGACCCTGGGGGTCTATTTATAGTTTCAGATCTGATCCCAAATGGTTTGGATAAGTTGCTGGAAATATCTTCTCCAAACGGTTTGGAGACCGTTTGGGCGCCAAATGGTCTTGAGACCGTTTGGGCGCCAAACGGTCTTGAGACCACTTGGGCACCAAACGGTCTTGAGACCGTTTGGGCATCAAATGGTTTGGAGGTCGTTTGAGCGCCAAACGGTCTTACTTTGATCGGTCCTGGCTTTGGCGCGGTCGCGCGGCTTTAGTTCTTCAATTGATCCCTGCGCTTGCATCGAACGGTCTTGGGACCGCGCGGGACCAAACGGTCTTGGGACCGTTTGGGACCAAACGGCCTTGGGACCGCATGGGACCAAACGGTCTTGAGACCGCATGGGACCAAACGGTCTTGAGACCGCATGGGACCAAACGGTCTTGAGACCGCATGGGACCAAACGGTCTTGGGACCGCATGGGACCAAACGGTTTTGAGACCGCATGGGACCAAACGGTCTTGGGACCACATGGGACCAAACGGTCTTGAGACCGCATGGGACCAAACGGTCTTGGGACCGCATGGGACCAAACGGTCTTGGGACCGCATGAGACCAAACGGTCTTGGGACCGCATGGGACCAAACGGTCTTGAGACCGCATGGGACTAAACGGTCTTGGGACCGCATGGGACCAAACGGTCTTGAGACCGCATGGGACCAAACGGTCTTGGGACCGCATGGGACCAAACGGTCTTGGGACCGCATGGGACCAAACGGTCTTGGGACCGCATGGGACCAAACGGTCTTGAGACCGCGTGGACTTCTTGGGCAACTGGTTTCGTCTTGTTCTTTGTATATTCCAGCAAACGGTCTTGAGACCGCATGGATCCAAACGGTTTTGAGACCGTTTGCATGGAGTTGCCTGCTACACCTGCATAAAATGAAAGATATTTAGTTAAAACCTTGATTATTGAATCACTGAGTAGTTTTGTGCATTATGATTCATATTAGGGTGAAAAGACGTGGAATAGATATTAAATTGGTTCAAAAAGGTAATTGAAAATCATGATGAGTATGCACTCATCAAAACACCCCGAACTTAAATCGTTGCTCGTCCTCGAGTAACATAAAATTTGAAACTGTTGCCTGATGGAATACTTTCGATCCGTGTGATTTCTTCATCTTCACATCACAAATGTTTTCTTTTTGCTCAGTATGAGTGAGTACCTCAACTTCCTGGGACCATGAAACACGTCTTTCCATAGCTTCGTTGCTGAGTTCGTTTCCCAACAACGCTTCCTCCCCGCCTTTTCCAACACCAAGCATGTCGAAGAGTTTTGTAGGAGTTCAGAGATACCCGTAGAATCGACAAGTATGCATTTGATCTGACACTGGTGTAGTTCAGGATGGTAGGGGATGTATTGTGCCCTTAGGTAGAAAAAGGAGTGAAAGGTGGTATGGAAAGAAGAAGTAAATCTCTCCTCTATTCGACTCGAGATTTTTATTTGTTTTGCAATTTCATTTATTACATTTTTTTGTGTGCACTATGGCATCGTTTATTGCAGATCTCTCCTCTATTCGACTCGAGATTGCATTTTCTTTTTATGTGCACTTTGGCATCTTTTTGTTGCAGATCTCTCCTCTATTCGACTCGAGATTGCATTTTTGGTGGTACGCCCCTATTTTATTGGAAGGGGTATGGAAGAAGCGGATACGGGGAAAGTGGCGTGCCACCCCGAACTTAGGGTTTGGCACAAGTTTGGCTATTTTGGTGGTATTGATGGATGGAGGGATACGAAAATGATAGAAGAAGTGTAGAAGAGAGTTCAGATCGGAATGCAATTTGATTTACAATTCAAAACCGGGTTATTCTCTTCGTCATACTCTGCTCAAATAATGACTTGATGCGGATCCAGTGAGGTTTCCGAGCCATTGTTCCACTAGCCAGTTAGGAAACACGACGTGTTTGATCCCTATCAGTTTGACAGATACTTATCATTTTGTAAAAAGTATTATGATGTTAGGAATCATAAGTTTCACAGGATGGTTTCAGGCAAGAAGCAAGTTTCAAAAGTCGGTCCTCTTGAGGATTCACTTCGGATAAGGAGGATGTTATGATAGAAGATGCAAGCAAAAAATTATATTTTTATCAACAAAAGTCAAAATTTCATCAGGTATCTGTTCAAAATTTTGAAAAATTTTATGATAGAGACATATTGAGTATGAAAAGAGGGTGTGTATGTGGAAGTGGAATACGTACCACCCACCCTCCACCCCGAACTTAGAGATTTGCTCGTCCTCGAGCAAACCCTAAATTCAAGATGGAGGGGAAAGGAGACACCATGTATGACTGCCGAGAATGATTTCGTTCTGATCAGCGCCACTCCGATCTCGTATCCTGAAAAAGAACTATCTTGTAAGGCAAATTTTATTTAAGGAAATTTTAACTATGAGGTAAGAAATAGAATTTTGAAAAGGAGAAGTAAAACATATTTATTGGTCGGGTTGCCTCCCGAAAAGCGCCTTTGTTTTATGTCGTTGGCTCGACAGAGTCTTTTAGCATCATGGTGGGTCTTTTGGATTTGCCAGTTCTATCGTTGTATCAGCGCCAATGTCAGTCGAGGTAAAATATCTCTTCAATCGGTGGCCGTTTGTTATGAATTCCCTTGTCGCTTCACTCCATAGAGAGAAGACACCGTGTGGTGAGATGTTTTTGACGATGAAGGGTCCGGACCAGCGGGAACGGAGTTTTCTTGGGAATAGCCGTAATCTTGAGTTGAAAACCAGAACTTGATCTCCCACTTGTATGTCTTTTCTTTTCAGATGTCCATCGTGCCAGAGTTTAGTACGTTCTTTGTAGATTCGTGCATTCTCATAAGCTGTCATTCTAAGTTCATCCAACTCGTTGAGTTGCAGAATTCTGGCTTGCCCTGCTTCTTTCATATCAAAATTCAATTGTTTAATTGCCCACCATGCCTTGTGTTCTAGTTCGAATGGCAGGTGGCAAGCTTTTCCATATATCAATCGAAAAGGAGTAGTCCCAAGGGGAGTTTTATAAGCAGTGTGATAAGCCCATAAGGCGTCGTTGATTTTTGTTGACCAGTCTTTTCGATTACGTCCAACGGTTTTCTCAAGGATAGCTTTTAGTTGTCGGTTAGAGACCTCTACCTGTCCACTAGTTTGTGGATGGTAAGGTGAAGCTACCTTGTGTGAGACACCATATTTTCTCAGTAAAGCTTCAAAGCTTCTTTCAATAAAGTGGGAGCCGCCGTCAGATATCACGATTCGCGGTACTCCAAACCGTGGGAAGATGACATCTTTGAATAGTTTGATGACTGGTTTGGAATCGCTAGTGATGGTTGGTATGGCTTCAACCCATTTGGAGACGTAGTCTACCGCCATTAGGATGTAAGAGAATCCATTAGAAGATGGGAATGGCCCCATATAGTCCACTCCCCAGACTTCAAATATCTTGACTTCTTGCCATAGATTCAGTGGCATCTCGTCTCTTTTGGTTATGTTGCCAGATCTTTGACAGCTATCACAGGATAGAACAAAATTGTAAGAGTCCTTGGATAAAGTTGGCCAGAAAAATCCACATTGCAAAACTTTTAAGGCAGTCTTTTTGGAGCTCATATGTCCACCCACAGGTCCCGAGTGGCATTGTTCCAGAATAGATCGAGCTTCTTCTTCGGCGATACAACGTCTATACAGACCATCAGCACAAAGTTTAAAAAGATATGGTTCATCCCAATGGTAATGCTTCACATCGTGCATAAACTTCTTCAGAGTGTTCCCGGTGTACTGGGGATGGATGACTCCCGCAGTAAGGTAATTTACATAGTCAGAATACCATGGTACTGCTTCCGAGATGCTCATGAGTTGATCATCCGGTAGGGAGTCATTTATCGGGATCCCGTCAGCATCCAGAGTGTGGATGCGACTGAGGTGATCTGCAACAACATTTTCCGTCCCTTTTTTATCTCTTATTTCTAGGTCAAATTCTTGTAGAAGGAGTATCCATCTGATCAGCCTTGGCTTAGCATCCTTCTTCGCCATAAGGTAACGGATAGCAGCATGGTCTGTGTAAACGATTACCTTCGAACCAGTAAGGTAGGATCTGAATTTATCGAAGGCATAGATGACTGCCAAAAGTTCCTTTTCAGTAGTAGCGTAATTTCTTTGAGCTTCGTCGAGGGTTTTCGACGCATAATAGATCACATAATGTTTCTTCTCTATATATTGTCCTAAGACCGCACCCACCGCGTAATCACTGGCATCACACATAATTTCAAAGGGGTGGTCCCAATCGGGAGCTCTAATGATGGGGGTAGTTGTAAGGGCTTTCTTCAGCGTATCAAAACTTTTGACGCATTCTTTATTGAAATTGAAATCAGCATCTTTTAAAAGCAGATTGGTCATCGGCTTTGTTATCTTGGAAAAATCACGTATAAACCTTCTATAGAAACCAGCGTGACCAAGGAAAGTGCGAACTTCTTTCACATTTGTGGGAATTTCCAATTTAGATATGACTTCTATCTTGGCTTTATCAACTTCAATTCCTTTGTTGCTAACCTTGTGGCCCAAGACGATGCCTTCCTTTACCATAAAGTGGCATTTCTCCCAATTTAGCACCAGATGTGCTTCTTCACAGCGTTTGAGTACCATGGAGAGATGCTTAAGACAGGAATCAAAGGAGTCCCCGTATACAGAAAAATCGTCCATGAAGACCTCCATAACAGTTTCAGTAAGCCCTGCAAAGATGGCAGTCATGCAGCGTTGAAAAGTTGCGGGGGCATTACACAAGCCAAATGGCATCCTTTTAAAAGCATATGTCCCGAAGGGACAGGTGAAAGTTGTTTTTTCTTGATCATCTGGATGTATGGGAATTTGATAGAATCCAGAGTAACCATCCAAGTAACAGAAATATTCTTGATGGGCCAATCTTTCTAAGACTTGATCGAGAAAGGGCATAGGAAAATGATCCTTTCGAGTGGCTTTGTTTAATTTTCTATAATCAATACACATCCGCCACCCAGTGACCGTGCGAGTGGGGATGAGCTCATTGTTTTCATTTCTTAAAACAGTAGTACCTCCTTTCTTGGGTACCACATGAACTGGGCTCACCCATGGTGAGTCCGATATCGGGTATATTATTCCAGCTGTAAGGAGTTTGATGATCTCACGACGGACCACTTCCTTCATATTCGGGTTCAACTTTCGTTGATGCTCGATCGTTGGCTTATGGTCTTCCATCATGGGGATTCTGTGCATGCACAACGCTTGGATGACTCCTGTGAGGTCACTCATTTTGTAGCCTATGGCTTTCTTGCTATCTTTTAATACTTCCAGAAGTTTCTCTTCTTGTTTGGTCGTTAAACCAGAGTTTATAATGACAGGACAAACTTTGAGATCATCTAAAAACATATACTTCAGCCCTTCAGGTAGGGGCTTCATTTCAGGAGGTTCTGGTTTTTCATTGATTTCTTCTGGGGTTTCGGTAACCTTTAATTCTTCATAGGTAGCTTCAGGATTTCCTTTAGTAGAGTCGGGAGGTTCGGTACAGTCCTTATCTTGTTGGTCAATAGGTTCGTCATTAAAAAGGTCGTATAGAGAAGTTTCCAAGGGATCACATGATTCGTGATATTCTTGAGTAAGCTGTGACATCTGCTCAACACAATCTATTAGATAGACCTCCTCCTGTATACTTGGTCTTCTCATGCTTTCAAAAACCTTGAACTCAAGAGTTTCTTTACCTAACCTGAGCAGTAATGTTCCAGCTTCAACATCGATAAGGGCTCTAGCAGTGGCGAGGAAAGGGCGACCGAAGATGAGAGGGTATTTGGTGTCTTCTTTTATGTCCATGATGACAAAATCACATGGGACATATGCGTCCTTGCCTACCTTGACCGGGATGTCTTCGAGAATACCTAACGGTCTTTTTACTGAATTGTCCGCAAGTTGAATTGTCATAGCAGTTGGAAGCAATTCTTCGAACCCTAATCTCTTGCATAGACTCAACGGCATAATAGAAATACTTGCGCCAAGATCTGCCAATCCTTTCTTGCATGATGAATCACCAATGTGACATGAGATTCCGAAGGATCCTGGATCTTTTTGTTTTTTTGGCATCTTGCTTAGTATGATATCTGATGTGGTAGCAGCCAATTTTACAGTTTCATATTCTTCAGTGATGTACTTCTTGGTGAGGAGCGACTTTAGATACTTGGTCCAGGCTGGTATCTCATTAAGAGCATCTAGGAATGGTATATCAACATGGAGTTTCTTCATAGCCTCTTTAAATTTGATGAATCTAGTGTCAAGCTTGGTTTCCCTCAGTCGGGATGGGAAAGGAACACGAGGCTTATATACAGGAATATCTGGTTCAGGTGTCTCTACTCCTTCATCGACAACTTTTTCAGAACTTCCCTTATTAGTCTTGCTTTCCTTTGATTGCAATTCCGGTGCTGTCAAGTTTTGGTCTGTCATAGGTTCACTCTCGTCAGAAATAACCACAGTTGTCTTTGTTGGGGGATCCAAATAACTTTTCCCTGATCTTGTAGCGATAACCTTCAGCTGCTCCAGATGTTTCGGATTGTTCTCAGGTTGTCCGGCGAAGACTCCAGCTTGTGGCTTAATACTAGCAGCAAGTTGAGCTAGTTGAGTTTCAATAGCCTTCTACTGGGCCTGTTGATTGGCTATCATCGTTTGTTGTGTTTGCAATAACTTTTCAATGGTAGATAGCTTGTCATCAGAAGGGATGGATCCTGTTTGACCCTGTTGTTGGTTCAAGCTTTGATACTGAGAGTTATTCTGATAATTATTATAGTTTCTGTTCTGAAAGTTTCCCTTGAAGTTTACTTGATTCCCAAAGTTCTGTTGCTGGTTAAACTGATACCCAGATGGGCCTCTTGGTTGATTATTCGGAACAAATTGATGCGAGTTCATAGCTCCTGAAGGATTTCCGTACTGGAAGCCTGGGTGATTCCTATTTTGATTCGGATTGTAATAGTTCTGCCCAGGGTTGGTGTTAATAGCATTAAGATTTTCCATCTGGCAATTATCTCCTTGTCCACAGGCATTGCTTAAAACAACATCATAGAGAACATTGCATGATAGTGTGGAATGGTCAGTGCCTTTGCACGCTTCACAAAACAAAGAAGTGGTCTTGACTTGTTCTGGTTGCCTAGTTGGAGAATGTCCTCTTCCAATCGCAGCAAGGGATGATTCTATGTGATCTTGCTTTGCAACCAAGACTTTCAAAGTTTCAGCTATAGATTTGTATTCTGGGATAGTGTCAGCCATAGCTACCTTTAAGACTCCTTTACCAACAGATCTACCCCAGTTGGCTTGATTTTCTGCTCCCAGGGTGACTACTCTCCATGCGCTGTCGTAACTTTGCCGCATGAAGTTCCCTCCAGACGAGGAGTCAAGGAACATCTTAACATCATCCTCCACACCCCTGTAGAATATTTCTATCAGCTGATTCTTAGGAATTCCATGGTGTGGGCATTTGCGTAGGAGCTCCTTGTATCTATCCCAAGCTTCGGAAAGAGTTTCTCCTGGGACTTGAGTGAAATTTGTGATTCGTCCCCTGATCTCATATGTAAGAGATGGGGGTAGAACTTTTCCAGAAAGGCATTTTGAAGCTGCTCCCAGGTGGTGATGGGTACATCACTCTGTAGTGAGTTGTACCAACTAATGGCTCTATCAGCCAGAGAGTACTTGAAGAGACGGAGTCGAATAGCATCATCAGAGACTCCATTTTGCTTCATCATAGCACACAGGTCAATAAATCTGAGAAGATGACCTTGGCTGTCTTCAACTTGTTTACCGTAGAAGGGGTTGTTTTGAAGCAAGGTTATCCAATGTGCTCTAATCTCAAAGTTGGCAGCTTCGATGGGAGGAGGCTGCACCGGATGATAGACATTCGCGGCCTTTGGGATAGAGAACTCTCTAAGATCTTTCTGAAGTTCCGCTGCTTGCGCTGCTGCCTGTGCTGCTAAGATCTCTTGTTGAACCGCAGCTCTAGCTTCTTGCATGAACCTTTCTCTCTGCGCATTGATGGCTTGAGCCACCCTACGGGCTACTTCTTCTTCTTGCGCCATTCTGGCTTGATTCTCTCGGATCTGACGATGGAAGGTTCTATCGATTTCGGGATCAAAGCTCGCAGTCAGTCCGAGACTATCCGAACGGTGCATGCACTAATCGTCAAAGAGCACATGAAATTTGAAAAGGTTTGAAAGTGAGATCCTTGAAGTAGAATAAAGATCAAATAGATGAGCGATAGTTTCAAAAAGAAAACAAAATCCTAGATTAGTCTTAAAAGAACTAGGTTTGACTGACTGATTCCGTTGTCCCCGGCAACGGCGCCAGAATTTGATGTGGCTTTTGAATGCACTACAAATTCACTCGGAGTTTATATCCCCGAGCTTTTACCAAAACCAAGTGCAACAATACCACCCGCAAGCGGACGGATCTTATCGCAGTATAGTTAAGGATCGAACCCAAAGGACAACGTTTTTAAGAATCTTTGTCAGTTAGATCTAGCTCAAGTAAGACTAATATTTAGAACGATAGGTTGATTTGGGTTTGATTAAACTAATTGCAAGAAAGTAAATGCGGAATAAAAGATGGGTTTAGATCAATGGTATGGAATCGCTGGGATGGTACCGGGTTTGACCACCGCTACACACACAAACATACTCTATTGCAAACAAACCAGGCACGATATAACACTCCAAGTAGAGCTGCTGCGGAACCCCCCATACGGGAGTCAGGTCCGCGTAAGCGTCACCATAGGCAGCCGATTTCTCATCGCCATCCGGATCATACGTCTTACGGCTCTGAAGATACAGAAATCCACCGAAGTTGTGAACCCCCCATACGGGCGTCAGGCACACAGAAGTGTCACCGAAGGTTAGATGGCTCGTCCCCTCGTGGATCATACACTTACGACCTCGATGAAAACCCATCCTATTTCTAGTTTGGGCGTCAGCTGCGTTAACCCATAAACAAGCAAGAAGATGATATGCGAGCAAACACCGACGTTTAGCGAGATGATACAAAATCCAACTGAGGTTGTGAACCCCCCATACGGGCGTCAGGCGCACAGAAGTGTCACCGGAGGCTAGATGGCTCGTCCCCTCACGGATCATACACTTACTACCTCAAGGAATCCCCTCCTATTTCTAGTCGGGAAGTCAAACTCGTCAAACGACGTTCCAACCCATGTCTTGAAGTTATCGCAACATAGGAACCCATGCATTGAAGTTATCGCAACATAGGGAGCACCAAGATGAAAGCAAGCATATAACCAACCTACAAGCTTAACGATAAACAACAACATGAAGAGCTATATACATTGCCAAGGAAAGTTTAACAAGAGAACATGGTTTGCATGGGCAGCGGGGCTAGTCCCCGCACCCCAGCGAAAGAGGACTACTCGCTCATGATGCGAGGTACAAGAAAGTTAGAAGAAGAAGATAGATCCGCCATAAGCTTGGTGCAGAGGGTGGACGCAACCCGGTGAAGAAGATGTGCTCCTTGCTCCGTCTTCTTCCTCTTCTTGGCCTCCTTGGACGCAACACCAGTGGTAGATGGAGTGGAACTTGATCGGTGTGGTGCTCTGGCAGCCTTTCGGCATCCGGAACCGATGCCTCGAAATGGGGACCCTGGGGGTCTATTTATAGTTTCAGATCTGATCCCAAACGGTTTGGATAAGTTGCTGGAAATATCTTCTCCAAACGGTTTGGAGACCGTTTGGGCGCCAAACGGTCTTGAGACCGTTTGGGCGCCAAACGGTCTTGAGACCGCTTGGGCACCAAACGGTCTTGAGACCGTTTGGGCATCAAACGGTTTGGAGGTCGTTTGAGCGCCAAACGGTCTTGCTTTGATCGGTCCTGGCTTTGGCGCAGTCGCGCGGCTTTAGTTCTTCAATTGATCCCTACGCTTGCATCGAACGGTCTTGGGACCGCGCGGGACCAAACGGTCTTGGGACAGTTTGGGACCAAACGGCCTTGGGACCGCATGGGACCAAACAGGCTTGAGACCGCATGGGACCAAACGGTCTTGAGACCGCATGGGACCAAACGGTCTTGAGACCGCATGGGACCAAACGGTCTTGAGACCGCATGGGAGCAAACGGTCTTGAGACCGCATGGGACCAAACGGTCTTGGGACCGCATGGGACCAAACGGTCTTGAGACCGCATGGGACCAAACGGTCTTGGGACCGCATGGGACCAAACGGTCTTGAGACCGCATGGGACCAAACGGTCTTGGGACCGCATGGGACCAAACGGTCTTGAGACCGCATGGGACCAAACGGTCTTGGGACCGCATGGGACCAAACGGTCTTGGGACCGCATGGGACCAAACGGTCGTGGGACCGCATGGGACCAAACGGTCCTGAGACCGCATGGGACCAAACGGTCTTGGGACCGCATGGGACCAAACGGTCTTGGGACCGCATGGGACCAAACGGTCTTGGGACCGCATGGGACCAAACGGTCTTGAGACCACGTGGACTTCTTGGGCAACTGGTTTCGTCTTGTTCTTTGTGTATTCCAGCAAACGGTCTTGAGACCGCATGGATCCAAACGGTTTTGAGACCGTTTGCATGGAGTTGCCTGCTACACCTGCATAAAATGAAAGATATTTAGATAAAACCTTGATTATTGAATCACTGAGTAGTTTTGTGCATTATGATTCATATTAGGGTGAAAATACGTGGAATAGATATTAAATTGGTTCAAAAAGGTAATTGAAAATCATGATGAGTATGCACTCATCAAAACACCCCAAACTTAAATCGTTGCTCGTCCTCGAGTAACATAAAATTTGAAACTGTTGCCTGATGGAATACTTTCGATCCATGTGATTTCTTCATCTTCACATCACAAATGTTTTCTTTTTGCTCAGTATGAGTGAGTACCTCAACTTCCTGGGACCACGAAACACGTCTTTCCATAGCTTCGTTGCTGAGTTCGTTTCCCAACAATGCTTCCTCCCCGCCTTTTCCAACACCAAACATGTCGAAGAGTTTTGTAGGAGTTCAGAGATACCCGTAGAATCGACAAGTATGCATTTGATCTGACACTGGTGTAGTTCAGGATGGTAGGGGATGTATTGTGCCCTTAGGTAGAAAAAGGAGTGAAAGGTGGTATGGAAAGAAGAAGTAAATCTCTCCTCTATTCGACTCGAGATTTTTATTTGTTTTGCAATTTCATTTATTGCATTTTTTTGTGTGCACTATGGCATCGTTTATTGCAGATCTCTCCTCTATTCGACTCGAGATTGCATTTTCTTTTTATGTGCACTTTGGCATCTTTTTGTTGCATATCTCTCCTCTATTCAACTCGAGATTGCATTTTTGGTGGTACGCCCCTATTTTATTGGAAGGGGTATGGAAGAAGCGGATACGGGGAAAGTGGCGTGCCACCCCGAACTTAGGGTTTGGCACAAGTTTGGCTATTTTGGTGGTATTGATGGATGGAGGGATACGAAAATGATAGAAGAAGTGTAGAAGAGAGTTCAGACCGGAATGCAATTTGATTTACAATTCAAAACCGGGTTATTCTCTTCGTCATACTCTGCTCAAATAATGACTTGATGCGGATCCAGTGAGGTTTCCGAGCCATTGTTCCACTAGCCAGTTAGGAAGCACGACGTGTTTGATCCCTATCAGTTTGACAGATACTTATCATTTTGTAAAAAGTATTATGATGTTAGGAATCATAAGTTTCACAGGATGGTTTCAGGCAAGAGGCAAGTTTCAAAAGTCAGTCCTCTTGAGGATTCACTTCGGATAAGGAGGATGTTATGATAGAAGATGCAAGCAAAAAATTATATTTTTATCAACAAAAGTCAAAATTTCATCAGGTATCTGTTCAAAATTTTGAAAAATTTTATGATAGAGACATATTGAGTATGAAAAGAGGGTGTGTATGTGGAAGTGGAATACGTACCACCCACCCTCCACCCCGAACTTAGAGATTTGCTCGTCCTCGAGCAAACCCTAAATTCAAGATGGAGGGGAAAGGAGACACCAGGTATGACTGCCGAGAATGATTTCGTTCTGATCAGCGCCACTCCGATCTCGTATCCTGAAAAAGAACTATCTTGTAAGGCAAATTTTATTTAAGGAAATTTTAACTATGAGGTAAGAAACAGAATTTTGAAAAGGAGAAGTAAAACAGATTTATTGGTCGGGTTGCCTCCCGAAAAGCGCCTTTGTTTTATGTCGTTGGCTCGACAGAGTCTTTTAGCATCATGGTGGGTCTTTTGGATTTGCCAGTTCTATCGTTGTATCAGCGCCAATGTCAGTCGAGGTAAAATATCTCTTCAATCGGTGGTCGTTTGTTATGAATTCCCTTGTCTCTTCACTCCATAGAGAGAAGACACCGTGTGGTGAGATGTTTTTGACGATGAAGGGTCCGGACCAGCGGGAACGGAGTTTTCCTGGGAATAGCCGTAATCTTGAGTTGAAAACCAGAACTTGATCTCCCACTTGTATGTCTTTTCTTTTCAGATGTCCATCGTGCCAGAGTTTAGTACGTTCTTTGTAGATTCGTGCATTCTCATAAGCTGTCATTCTAAGTTCATCCAACTCGTTGAGTTGCAGAATTCTGGCTTGCCCTGCTTCTTTCATATCAAAATTCAATTGTTTAATTGCCCACCATGCCTTGTGTTCTAGTTCGAATGGCAGGTGGCAAGCTTTTCCATATATCAATCGAAAAGGAGTAGTCCCAAGGGGAGTTTTATAAGCAGTGCGATAAGCCCATAAGGCGTCGTTGATTTTTGTTGACCAGTCTTTTCGATTACGTCCAACAGTTTTCTCAAGGATAGCTTTTAGTTGTCGGTTAGAGACCTCTACCTGTCCACTAGTTTGTGTATGGTAAGGTGAAGCTACCTTGTGTGAGACACCATATTTTCTCAATAAATCTTCAAAGCTTCTTTCAATAAAGTGGGAGCCGCCGTCAGATATCACGATTCGCGGTACTCCAAACCGTGGGAAGATGACATCTTTGAATAGTTTGATGACTGGTTTGGAATCGCTAGTGATGGTTGGTATGGCTTCAACCCATTTGGAGACGTAGTCTACCGCCATTAGGATGTAAGAGAATCCATTAGAAGATGGGAATGGCCCCATATAGTCCACTCCCCAGACGTCAAATATCTCGACTTCTTGCCATAGATTCAGTGGCATCTCGTCTCTTTTGGTTATGTTGCCAGATCTTTGACAGCTATCACAGGATAGAACAAAATTGTAAGAGTCCTTGGATAAAGTTGGCCAGAAAAATCCACATTGCAAAACTTTTAAGGCAGTCTTTTTGGAGCTCATATGTCCACCCACAGGTCCCGAGTGGCATTGTTCCAGAATAGATCGAGCTTCTTCTTCGGCGATACAACGTCTATACAGACCATCAGCACAAAGTTTAAAAAGATATGGTTCATCCCAATGGTAATGCTTCACATCGTGCATAAACTTCTTCAGAGTGTTCCCGGTGTACTGGGGATGGATGACTCCCGCAACAAGGTAATTTACATAGTCAGAATACCATGGTACTGCTTCCGAGATGCTCATGAGTTGATCATCCAGTAGGGAGTCATTTATCGGGATCCCGTCAGCATCCAGAGTGTGGATGCGACTGAGGTGATCTGCAACAACATTTTCCGTCCCTTTTTTATCTCTTATTTCTAGGTCAAATTCTTGTAGAAGGAGTATCCATCTGATCAGCCTTGGCTTAGCATCCTTCTTCGCCATAAGGTAACGGATAGCAGCATGGTCTGTGTAAACGATTACCTTCGAACCAGTAAGGTAGGATCTGAATTTATCGAAGGCATAGATGACTGCCAAAAGTTCCTTTTCAGTAGTAGCGTAATTTCTTTGAGCTTCGTCGAGGGTTTTCGACGCATAATAGATCACATAATGTTTCTTCTGTATATATTGTCCTAAGACCGCACCCACCGCATAATCACTGGCATCACACATAATTTCAAAGGGGTGGTCCCAATCGGGAGCTCTAATGATGGGGGTAGTTGTAAGGGCTTTCTTCAGCGTATCAAAACTTTTGACGCATTCTTTATTGAAATTGAAATCAGCATCTTTTAAAAGCAGATTGGTCATCGGCTTTGTTATCTTGGAAAAATCACGTATAAACCTTCTATAGAAACCAGCGTGACCAAGGAAAGCGCGAACTTCTTTCACATTTGTGGGAATTTCCAATTTAGATATGACTTCTATCTTGGCTTTATCAACTTCAATTCCTTTGTTGCTAACCTTGTGGCCCAAGACGATGCCTTCCTTTACCATAAAGTGGCATTTCTCCCAATTTAGCACCAGATGTGCTTCTTCACAGCGTTTGAGTACCATGGAGAGATGCTTAAGATAGGAATCAAAGGAGTCCCCGTATACAGAAAAATCGTCCATGAAGACCTCCATAACAGTTTCAGTAAGCCCTGCAAAGATGGCAGTCATGCAGCATTGAAAAGTTGCGGGGGCATTACACAAGCCAAATGGCATCCTTTTAAAAGCATATGTCCCGAAGGGACAGGTGAAAGTTGTTTTTTCTTGATCATCTGGATGTATGGGAATTTGATAGAATCCAGAGTAACCATCCAAGTAACAGAAATATTCTTGATGGGCCAATCTTTCTAAGACTTGATCGAGAAAGGGCATAGGAAAATGATCCTTTCGAGTGGCTTTGTTTAATTTTCTATAATCAATACACATCCGCCACCCAGTGACCGTTCGAGTGGGGATGAGCTCATTGTTTTCATTTCTTAAAACAGTAGTACCTCCTTTCTTGGGTACCACATGAACTGGGCTCACCTATGGTGAGTCCGATATCGGGTATATTATTCCAGCTGTAAGGAGTTTGATGATCTCACGACGGACCACTTCCTTCATATTCGGGTTCAACTTTCGTTGATGCTCGATCGTTGGCTTATGGTCTTCCATCATGGGGATTCTGTGCATGCACAACGCTTGGATGACTCATGTGAGGTCACTCATTTTGTAGCCTATGGCTTTCTTGCTATCTTTTAATACTTCCAGAAGTTTCTCTTCTTGTTTGGTCGTTAAACCAGAGTTTATAATGACAGGACAAACTTTGAGATCATCTAAAAACATATACTTCAGCCCTTCAGGTAGGGGCTTCATTTCAGGAGGTTCTGGTTTTTCATTGATTTCTTCTGGGGTTTCGGTAACCTTTAATTCTTCATAGGTAGCTTCAGGATTTCCTTTAGTAGAGTCGGGAGGTTCGGTACAGTCCTTATCTTGTTGGTCAATAGGTTCGTCATTAAAAAGGTCGTATAGAGAAGTTTCCAAGGGATCGCATGATTTGTGATATTCTTGAGTAAGCTGTGACATCTGCTCAACACAATCTATTAGATAGACCTCCTCCTGTATACTTGGTCTTCTCATGCTTTCAAAAACCTTGAACTCAAGAGTTTCTTTACCTAACCTGAGCAGTAATGTTCCAGCTTCAACATCGATAAGGGCTCTAGCAGTGGCGAGGAAAGGGCGACCGAAGATGAGAGGGTATTTGGTGTCTTCTTTTATGTCCATGATGACAAAATCACATGGGACATATGCGTCCTTGCCTACCTTGACCGGGATGTCTTCGAGAATACCTAACGGTCTTTTTACTGAATTGTCCGCAAGTTGAATTGTCATAGCAGTTGGAAGCAATTATTCGAACCCTAATCTCTTGCATAGACTCAACGGCATAATAGAAATACTTGCGCCAAGATCTGCCAATCCTTTCTTGCATGATGAATCACCAATGTGACATGAGATTCCGAAGGATCCTGGATATTTTTGTTTTTTTGGCATCTTGCTTAGTATGATATCTGATGTGGTAGCAGCCAATTTTACAGTTTCATATTCTTCAGTGATGTACTTCTTGGTGAGGAGCGACTTTAGATACTTAGTCCAGGCTGGTATCTCATTAAGAGCATCTAGGAATGGTATATCAACATGGATTTTCTTCATAGCCTCTTTAAATTTGATGAATCTAGTGTCAAGCTTGGTTTCCCTCAGTCGGGATGGGAAAGGAACACGAGGCTTATATACAGGAATATCTGGTTCAGGTGTCTCTACTCCTTCATCGACAACTTTTTCAGAACTTCCCTTATTAGTCTTGCTTTCCTTTGATTGCAATTCCGGTGCTGTCAAGTTTTGGTCTGTCATAGGTTCACTCTCGTCAGAAATAACCACAGTTGTCTTTGTTGGGGGATCCAAATAACTTTTCCCTGATCTTTTAGCGATAACCTTCAGCTGCTCCAGATGTTTCGGATTGTTCTCAGGTTGTCCGGCGAAGACTCCAGCTTGTGGCTTAATACTAGCAGCAAGTTGAGCTAGTTGAGTTTCAATAGCCTTCTGCTGGGCCTGTTGATTGGCTATCATCGTTTGTTGTGTTTGCAATAACTTTTCAATGGTAGATAGCTTGTCATCAGAAGGGATGGATCCTGTTTGACCCTGTTGTTGGTTCAAGCTTTGATACTGAGAGTTATTCTGATAATTATTATAGTTTCTGTTCTGAAAGTTTCCCTTGAAGTTTCCTTGATTCCCAAAGTTCTGTTGCTGGTTAAACTGATACCCAGATGGGCCTCTTGGTTGATTATTCAGAACAAATTGATGCGAGTTCATAGCTCCTGAAGGATTTCCGTACTGGAAGCCTGGGTGATTCCTATTTTGATTCGGATTGTAATAGTTCTGCCCAGGGTTGGTGTTAATAGCATTACGATTTTCCATCTGGCAATTATCTCCTTGTCCACATGCATTGCTTAAAACAACATCATAGAGAACATTGCATGATAGTGTGGAATGGTCAGTGCCTTTGCACGCTTCACAAAACAAAGAAGTGGTCTTGACTTGTTCTGGTTGCCTAGTTGGAGAATGTCCTCTTCCAATCGCAGCAAGGGATGATTCTATGTGATCTTGCTTTGCAACCAAGACTTTCAAAGTTTCAGCTATAGATTTGTATTCTGGGATAGCGTCAGCCATAGCTACTTTTAAGACTCCTTTACCAACAGATCTACCCCAGTTGGCTTGATTTTCTGCTCCCAGGGTGACTACTCTCCATGCGCTGTCGTAACTTTGCCGCATGAAGTTCCCTCCAGACGAGGAGTCAAGGAACATCTTAACATCATCCTCCACACCCCTGTAGAATATTTCTATCAGCTGATTCTTAGGAATTCCATGGTGTGGGCATTTGCGTAGGAGCTCCTTGTATCTATCCCAAGCTTCGGAAAGAGTTTCTCCTGGGACTTGAGTGAAATTTGTGATTCGTCCCCTGATCTCATACGTAAGAGATGGGGGGTAGAACTTTTCCAGAAAGGCGTTTTGAAGCTGCTCCCAGGTGGTGATGGGTACATCACTCTGTAGTGAGTTGTAACAACTAATGGCTCTATCAGCCAGAGAGTACTTGAAGAGACGGAGTCGAATAGCATCATCAGAGACTCCATTTTGCTTCTTCATAGCACACAGGTCAATAAATCTGAGAAGATGACCTTGGCTGTCTTCAACTTGTTTACCGTAGAAGGGGTTGTTTTGAAGCAAGGTTATCCAATGTGCTCTAAACTCAAAGTTGGCAGCTTCGATGGGAGGAGGCTGCACCGGATGATAGACATTCACGGCCTTTGGGATAGAGAACTCTCTAAGATCTTTCTGAAGTTCCGCTGCTTGCGCTGCTGCCTGTGCTGCTAAGATCTCTTGTTGAACCGCAGCTCTAGCTTCTTGCATGAACCTTTCTCTCTGCGCATTGATGGCTTGAGCCACCCTACGGGCTACTTCTTCTTCTTGCGCCATTCTGGCTTGATTCTCTCGGATCTGACGATGGAAGGTTCTATCGATTTCGGGATCAAAGCTCGCAGTCAGTCCGAGACTATCCGAACGGTGCATGCACTAATCGTCAAAGAGCACATGAAATTTGAAAAGGTTTGAAAGTGAGATCCTTGAAGTAGAATAAAGATAAAATAGATGAGCGATAGTTTCAAAAAGAAAACAAAATCCTAGATTAGTCTTAAAAGAACTAGGTTTGACTGACTGATTCCGTTGTCCCCGGCAACGGCGCCAGAATTTGATGTGGCTTTTGAATGCACTACAAATTCACTCGGAGTTTATATCCCCGAGCTTTTACCAAAACCAAGTGCAACAATACCACCCGCAAGCGGACGGATCTTATCGCAGTATAGTTAAGGATCGAACCCAAAGGACAACGTTTTTAAGAATCTTTGTCAGTTAGATCTAGCTCAAGTAAGACTAATATTTAGAACGATAGGTTGATTTGGGTTTGATTAAACTAATTGCAAGAAAGTAAATGCGGAATAAAAGATGGGTTTAGATCAATGGTATGGAATCGCTGGGATGGTACCGGGTTTGACCACCGCTACACACACAAACATACTCTATTGCAAACAAACTAGGCACGATATAACACTCCAAGTAGAGCTACTGCGGAACCCCCCATACGGGCGCCAGGTCCGCGTAAGCGTCACCATAGGCAGCCGATTTCTCATCGCCATCCGGATCATACGTCTTACGGCTCTGAAGATACAGAAATCCACGGAAGTTGTGAACCCCCCATACGGGCGTCAGGCACACAGAAGTGTCACCGAAGGTTAGATGGCTCATCCCCTCGCGGATCATACACTTACGACCTCGATGAAAACCCATCCTATTTCTAGTTTGGGCGTCAGCTGCGTTAACCCATAAACAAGCAAGAAGATGATATGCGAGCAAACACCGACGTTTAGCGAGATGATACAAAATCCAACTGAGGTTGTGAACCCCCCATACGGGCGTCAGGCACACAGAAGTGTCACAGGAGGCTAGATGGCTCGTCCCCTCGCGGATCATACACTTACTACCTCAAGGAATCCCCTCCTATTTCTAGTCGGGAAGTCAAACTCGTCAAACGACGTTCCAACCCATGTCTTGAAGTTATCGCAACATAGGAACCCATGCATTGAAGTTATCGCAACATAGGGAGCACCAAGATGAAAGCAAACATATAACCAACCTACAAGCTTAACGATAAACAACAACATGAAGAGCTATATACATTGCCAAGGAAAGTTTAACAAGAGAACATGGTTTGCATGGGCAGCGGGGCTAGTCCCCGCACCCCAGCGAAAGAGGACTACTCGCTCATGATGCGAGGTACAAGAAAGATAGAAGAAGAAGATAGATCCGCCATAAGCTTGGTGCAGAGGGTGGACGCAACCCGGTGAAGAAGATGCGCTCCTTGCTCCGTCTTCTTCCTCTTCTTGGCCTCCTTGGATGCAACACCAGTGGTAGATGGAGTGGAACTTGATCGGTGTGGTGCTCTGGCAGCCTTTCGGTGTCCGGAACCGATGCCTCGAAATGGGGACCCTGGGGGTCTATTTATAGTTTCAGATCTGATCCCAAATGGTTTGGATAAGTTGCTGGAAATATCTTCTCCAAACGGTTTGGAGACCGTTTGGGCGCCAAACGGTCTTGAGACCGTTTGGGCGCCAAACGGTCTTGAGACCGCTTGGGCACCAAACGGTCTTGAGACCGTTTGGGCATCAAACGGTTTGGAGGTCGTTTGAGCGCCAAACAGTCTTGCTTTGATCGGTCCTGGCTTTGGCGCGGTCGCGCGGCTTTAGTTCTTCAATTGATCCCTGCGCTTGCATCGAACGGTCTTGGGACCGCGCGGACCAAACAGTCTTGGGACCGTTTGGGACCAAACGGCCTTGGGACCGCATGGGACCAAACGGTCTTGAGACCGCATGGGACCAAACGGTCTTGAGACCGCATGGGACCAAACGGTCTTGAGACCGCATGGGACCAAACGGTCTTGAGACCGCATGGGACCAAACGGTCTTGAGACCACATGGGACCAAACGGTCTTGGGACCGCATGGGACCAAATGGTCTTGAGACCGCATGGGACCAAACGGTCTTGGGACCGCATGGGACCAAACGGTCTTGGGACTGCATGGGACCAAAAGGTCTTGAGACCGCATGGGACCAAACGGTCTTGAGACCGCATGGGACCAAACGGTCTTGGGACCGCATGGGACCAAAAGGTCTTGAGACCGCATGGGACCAAACGGTCTTGGGACCGCATGGGACCAAACGGTCTTGGGACCGCATGGGACCAAACGGTCTTGGGACCGCATGGGACCAAACGGTCTTGGGACCGCATGGGACCAAACGGTCTTGGGACCGCATGGGACCAAACGGTCTTGGGACCGCATGGGACCAAACGGTCTTGAGACCGCGTGGACTTCTTGGGCAACTGGTTTCGTCTTGTTCTTTGTGTATTCCAGCAAACGGTCTTGAGACCGCATGGATCCAAACGGTTTTGAGACCGTTTGCATGGAGTTGCCTGCTACACCTGCATAAAATGAAAGATATTTAGTTAAAACCTTGATTATTGAATCACTGAGTAGTTTTGTGCATTATGATTCATATTAGGGTGAAAAGACGTGGAATAGATATTAAATTGGTTCAAAAAGGTAATTGAAAATCATGATGAGTATGCACTCATCAATTACTAATATGAAATTAGGGCTATTTAGTACCTAATATTCTACTGATTTTGTTCAACATAGAGCTAAATCTTAAAGTAGCTCTTTTGTGCATGAAATGGCTCTTTTATGCCTTTTTGATATCATGATGTTGACGAATGAATTGTAAAAGGCTCTTTACTATTTGGACATGATTCTCAAATGATTATAGAAAAGTTTTCTTAATAGATATACTACTGAAATTTCGAGGACATTAGATCTAAATATGGGTATTTATGATTACAGTACCCTTTTTGTGCCTAATCTTGCATCAAGTGCAACTTTCACATACTTTAATGGTAACTTGGGGTTTCATGTGCTCTAATATGATGGCTTGGGACTTGTATGGCCAATGATGGTATCTTGGGATTTTATGTGACTTTAATTGATCATTGGGCCTTGGTATGACCATGATTATGTTTTGGGAAACTTGATATATATTATAAATCATTTTACATATTCTGAAGTTGTTTGTAATTGAATTAGGTAATAATGCATGTATATTCTTTGTTCATACCTTGGTTGAGTCATGAAATATAGGTAATTGAACTAGTTAATGAAATGTTGAGGTTAATAGGAGATGACAAAGTAATATAAATTATCTAGGTCGGCCGCACTCTCCCCCACTAACACCATAAATCTTGATGTGTGCGCTAGACACACACACTTGAGCTAACAAAGTTTTTATATCTTAATCAACATGCCCAAATACATAGAACATTTATTTCATGAGCAAAAGGGTTCATAGTACAATATAGATCATGCAAGTTGGGGTTCGATCCACATGGAGAGATGGGAGCACTAGAGCTAGGCTTACTTTACTAGGTTCCTATTACACAGTGTAAGGTATTTAGAGTTGGACATTTGGAGTTTGAATTATACTAGGTGAACAAGTGAGAAAGTGATGAGTAAGAATCAAAACTGAGCTAACCCTAAGAAAACAATGCTATCTAAGTAAGAAATAAGAGAAATTACACCAACTATACAAAAGCAATCCTACTATAAGAAGATTCATCTTGTTAAATGGAGCCTTGTTTGTAGACCCAAAAAGGAGGGGGGTTTGGGTATTAGAAGAGTGGAGGATACTAACAGGGTGGGTCTGTTTATGAGGGCCTGGGATGTGGCTTCTAAAAAGGACACTCTATGGGTTAAATGGCTTAATGAGAAGTATATGTCGAAGGATACCTTCTGGTCTTGTGGTTTGAAGAGCAACTGCTCCTGGATGTGGAGGCATATCCTAGATCAAAGATGTTATCTGATGCCTCTGATTAAGATCACTATTGGTGATGGTTGCAGCTTGAGGATCTGGAAGGATCCTTGGATTCCTGGTAAAAAATTCCTCAGTGATTGTATTGATAAGAAGAATATCATGAGGATTGGTTTCAGTAGCTTTGGTTTGCTCAGTAACATTATTAAAGATGGTAAATGGTCTGTGTCGGACAAGAGAAGATTCAATGAGCTTAACAAGTTTCTTGCTGAGTCGAATATTAAGCTGCATTCTGAAGATAGCTTAACTGTCAATGGTAAAGTTTCTATTAGAATTAAAGAGGCCTGGGATATTGTCAGGCATGAGAGTCCTATTCCTTACTGGACTAAGTGGCTCTGGAGATTCGATCATCCTAGGAATATGGTTATTACTGCTTGGAAGCTTTTTCTGGATAGGCTACCTACTGTGGATCATCTTCAAAGCTGTGGGATTCAGATGGTTTCTAGATGCAATTTATGTGAGGATAGCACTGAATATAGTAAGCATCTGTTCTTTGAGTGTTCGTTTGCTAAAGACCTTTGGAGACAAGCGAAGGAGAGCTGCTGTATTGGAGTTATTCCTAGAAAGCTGGAAGATTGTGCTCTGAATATTTCAAAGAAGCATCAGTTGGGAACCTTGGCAGTTATTCATGCTATATGGCTGGAGAGAAACAACAAGATCTTTAGAGACAGAAATAAAGATACCATCAGTTGTTGTAGATATGTCAAAGACATAGTCTCTATGTACAGATAGATAGCACAGATAGATAGATGTTCTTTATGTTTCTTATTTTTCTTTTTGATGTATAGGTTTTTCTGCCTATATATCCGAACTCTGTACTTTTCCTTTGGTTCAATAAAGGAGTAGGGGCTTACTGAGCAAAAAAAAATCCTACTTATACTAAACAAGACAATTAGCTAAATTGAAATACAAAAATGAATAAGAAAGAGATATAAGAAGCATGGATCTCAAAGTAGTGGTAGAATACTCCTTCTAGTAGCTGTCATCTTGATCACTTCCCTCCTCCAAGGTGTAATGGAATTAAAATTAAGTGGATATAGGTTGGAACCTTGAAAGTTAGGAATTTGGGGTGGAATGTGATGAAATGGGAGTGGAGAATGGTAGGTGGATGTTAAGTGGCTGAAATGAATACCCAGAGAGATAACCTTCTTCCCCCATCCATCATTGATGTTTGTAATGCTCAAGCCCACTGGCCAAGGATGTAGTAAAATTTTTAGCAATGATGATTGGCCCAATAGACCACCACTGGCCTTAACTGTACATTTTGTCCCCACTCATGCACAAGTCGGGATCAACTTCCCGACTGGTCATCCATCCTAGTACTACTATGGGCCGAGCATGCTTGAACAAAGAGTTCTTAGTGATGAGCTCAGTGGTGAACCTTGATGAGATGGGTAGTCTAATCATTCATTTTAAGATCATTTTATCTAAAGCCTCAAGACCTAGGACGTTACAATCTCCCCCACTTAGACTCGTGAATCCTTGTTAAAGCTCAACTATAAGGCATCATAATCATACCCCATTTTAATGTAGACCCATAATGACCCATGTGCATCCAGTTCTCGATCACAGCTACCAACACAAGGGTGGTTACAAAACCATGGATATCCCTTTCCCACGAGCCTGGACCACATGTGTGACGATCTCACTTTTCAGTGACCCCCAATTAAGAAAGGACCTTATAGCCATGATCCAATACATAATACTTCCACGATCTAGATTTTAAAAATAAAAAAACAATAGAAAATAATTTCCATTATTTCACAAATATTGGTTACAAGATGTATGGTGATGCTCCTCTAAGGAGTTACATAAAATTTCAACATAAGAACTATTAGATATGAGAAGAAGCATCCAACCAATCCTCCTTTACTTAGATTTAATGTATTCAATCTGATTCACCATGTGAGATCTTCACATATTGCAATTACCTAAAATACCAACAATCCAAAACATGGTCAACATATTCTATACTACGTACGTGGTGCAACCAAAATTTGTGCAACTAAGATAAAAGACATATAATGCATCAAATACTTGTAGATAAGAATTGACATTTTCATGACATATTCCAACCCACACTTAGTTTACCATCTCACGTGTAATCATTGTCCCACCTTGGACTCATGGGTATTACCCCTTGATCAATGTAGCCTAGGGTTTGGAATATTCTAGATCATTATGTGATACTCATATTGGCATTATAGTTGATTAGGAAGTAAAAAATCCAATAATTTATTTCATCAATCTTCAAAATCCTCAACAAACATTAGAAGTTGATAATATGAGTATTCATAAATAACCATGTACCTCATTTCCATGCAGAAGCCATGCAACATGTATTTCAAGCATATAGACAAGTATTCAAGAAATCAACATAATGAACCAACATTATATGCATGTATGTATATCCTAAAGTGTCAAAATACATAATCACAACATACTAAATGTACATCCTAAACTAGGGTTTAGGGTTGTCTAGTGTTTACATAAAAGAATAAGGTCACCAAACCCTAATTGCATCATGATTACATTGGAGTTATAAAACTTAATTAATCATTAGGTGAAACCCTAAATATCAAATCTATCATATCCTTGCATTATGGCCACTTAGATTCAATTATGTGCAATATCAAAGAAAAGTTATGATATTTGGTTTCAAAACTATAATTACACAGATGTATGATTAATGATCTATAAACCATTATAATCTCCATAAAATCACCATCATCTTGGATTCCCATTATATTCAATAATATCAATTTATAGGGCAAAGTAAACATTTTTACTAAACTCATCATGTTAATTATCAGATCTAGGGTTTCTATATATTAATCACGATTTGACAATGTATTAGCCTTACTTTCATAATACAAAGCATAATAAATTTTTAACTTGTTCTCTTGATCAATTTGATGTATAATTTTTCCATATTTGGGTAATCCTACCTATTACTATGATTTACAATATAGTCATCTATACCTCAAACATGGGGTGACATGGAGGCTCCTCATTGGTCTGCCAGTATCCAACTCATAGCTATGTTGTATGAGTGGCTGAGGCATGGCCCACATGCTGGTTTAGAGTTGATCCATTAAGTACAAATTTGACCCGACTCCAGGATCATCTTGTGCCCTCGTCCTCACATGTGGATGCCTCAAATGTGGGATGCATGGAATCATCATCCTCTCAACATTCAATCCATGTTCATTGAACTAGATTGGGCTGTCTGAGATGCATGTGAGTTCACATATCACATATTGAATCACATGAGTACGATCGTACATTTCTCAGTCTCGCTTATCAAGTGGCCTGGATATTAGTCTCATGTAGGAGGGACAAATCTCATCTTCATCACTCACACTCAATCCCCATGTGTCACAATGCACCCAAGCACCACCTTTATGGAAGCCCTTATTCAGGATCATGGTGGATATTGTCAAATTACATGAACGACATGTGATGAATGTATTGACTTCAGTTCTAAGAACCACAAACACAAATATCACTATGAAAGCTGATTCTGACTACCATTCCATGGTATCCATGTATCACTCTTATGGTGGGACTTTCTGATACACTATTCTCTAACATGTAACTATGTGCTTGACTTGATATCACATATCATGACTAATGAGATTATATCATCAGTCAACACACACTCTAGTCTTATGTAATATTGTTGTCTATTTTGCTTTCATAATAATATCCGACTAGGGACATAACAAGAATGTATGCACTCTTAACATACATATGATCTCATCGTTCATGTTATCAACCCTAAGACATATGCCATCAAGTAGCATCATTCTTTAAACATATACTATGTATGTATCATCATTTCATAATGAGACAAACATAATAGGTGGAATTACCTTTATTATTATCAAATCAGGTATCTAATCCCACATTGCAATCATCATATGATTGGCTATGTAGGCATACATACCAACAACTATTACCTTTCATTGGAAAAAGAAAAATATATTTAATTATTCCCTTATTTAAATGAAACTTGGTTTAAATGGTGAATCTACATAATTATCAACTAATTTAACTTGGCCACAAAATATCTTACAACTTTCTAGATTTTCTTCCACAATTCTGTATTTAGATTATCTATCCCATAACATTATCTTGAGCAATGATCATGTGCATGGAAATACATATTTCCCTATTTTATATCCCATGGACCTTTCTATAATTCCTAACTATGGAATAAGTGATTCATATCTCTCTTTCATCATTCCTTTGATTGGTCCCAAAATTTAATGCTTTCTTTATTATCCTATAATCTTGTAGTGTGCCCACTTTTGTGTTAAACGTATGTTTCTAGATATACTTTTATCTCTCTTCAAACAAGGGAACAACATTTAATTATTAAAATTAGGTCATCTTCCTTATCGATATTCCATAAGCTACAAGCAACATCTTTTTGTTATGAAATTTGGAGTAAAATGCATTAATATCTTTCCAACTTATATCTAATTCTTGGAATTTATTGGGCTAACTCTTATACACAAAACTTTATCTTTATGTATTTCCTTAAAAAAAGTACCCACATCACATGGAAAGTCCTTTTTATCTCACATTTATAATTATCTTAGTTTCCCTATTATATTCAAGTATTCTAAAATTCAGTTTGAGATACCCTTATTTGATGCCTCAAAACTGGTGTTGCCTTTCATGGTTAGATGATTACCCCATTAATTATATAAGTTACAAATTATCTTAGAATCTCTTGGAAACTTGCATACTATCTCATATTTTGATTATCTAACAAACCACAAAGCCATTATCCTTCATTTACTCACAAATTCCTTTATTTCTTGAACTTGTGCCACAAGGATGTATTTGTAAAGCAAATAGTCTCATGGGCCTCATTTGGGCCATGGGTTGAATCCATGACACAAAGATAACATTTGTATTCTATAAATTATGTAATTAGGGATTTTGCTTATAAATTCAAGTCTTATATTCATAGAATTCAAATTTACCAAATTTGGGGATCTTACAACATGGCTCAAAACTGTCATGCTACATGTCCATGTGGGTCCCACCTATTGGAGGGGTTTTGGATTTGATACCATTTGTAATACATGGATACACTACCCATGGCTCTAGTAGAGTTTTTAGGAATGACAACTAGCCCCAAAAACCACCACCGACCTTAACTATCACTTTATCTTCACTCATGCACAAGTTGGGATAAACTTCCTGACTGGACACCCATCCTAGTACTACTCTGGGATGAGCACACTTAACGATAGATTTCTTAGTGATGGGCTCCCTAAAATGGAGTTGAACCTTAGTGATATGGGTAGTCCATTCATTCATTTTAATATCATTTTATCTAAGGCCTCAAGACCTATAATGTTACAGATAGAATTAAGTGGGTGTAAGATGGTAAAATGATATTAGGGAAGATGTAGGGTTAGGTAGGTAAAATGGTTGTGGTGGTCACCACGACCATGGTGGGTAAGGGTGAGGATGTTGTGTTAGTCGGAAATGACCATGGTGTAAAAGTAAAATGTTCAAATGAAATTTGGGTTTTGGAGTTAGGGTAGCATGACCATGGTGGGTACCATGACTGTGGTGGGTCTGATGTGGCATAGCCACATTGGGTACCAAGGCCGTAGTGGAGGATTTGAGGAGGGATCGTGCTATGAAGAATGGTCATTCTTATAGATGGCTTCCATGGTCATACTAGGCAGCACAGTCATTTTGGTTTCTTGGCACCACGATCGTTCTGTTGAGAATGGTTGTGGTGGTTGAGTGTCCTGGGGTAGCTTTAACTTGATCTTGAGTCTGTGAATTTTTTTTGTAGCACAACCTGGATGATACCACGGTCGCATTGGGGTCTTTAGCCTGTACTTTGATCTTGAACTTAGTCATTCATGGAGATTTTTGCTTCAATGTAATTTGTGATCACTTCGGGTAGGCTTGGAGTGATTTTGGCTTCTTGTGAGACTCTTCCAAGCCTAAGAAACCCCAGATTCAACCTTTTCCTCTCCTTCCCATTAGGTGGTGGTCAAAATACCTAAAAGCCATGCAAATAGCATCCATTAGTGCATTTCATACAAAATACATGTAATTGGGGAATGCTTGCATAATGAATCATTTAAACATGTGTAACATAAAATATGAAACAAGATGAAGACCCAATTAGGAGATTCATCACCAACCCAAATTTACTTGTCCTCAATTACGCTCCAACTCAATTCCTCAATAAGAAATAAATTAAAAGTGCATTCAGATATATGTTCATTGACTAATTGGGCTCAAATATAACTAGAGACATGTATTCCATCTCTTTCTCCTCCTTTTTCATAAGAAATTTGTGATCATAGCATTGGGCCTACAAATTTTCAAATGGGGTATCAAATACAAAATCATCCATGTAGTTTTCAAATAGGTCCAGGTAGTTGTTCCATGATGGTTATGACAAAAAATGATTAGGAGTGTATTCAATCGCATACTTCAATCCACTCAAGTAACCCATGTGGCTATGTAAAGTGTGAAATGAGCTAGGTTGATGTTTCCTAGATCAATGGGCATGCAAATAGAAGAAGAGAGTTGTGGTAAGATATTAGAGTGATATTACATAGGGCACTCTTCTTTTCTCTATTTATATGCATTTAAATAGGAGCATCTTGTACTTTCTTTTTGTATTTTCTTTTTTTTGCCCTTTGTGTTTTTATGACATATGGAGGCATGAGTGAAGTGGAGGGGAGGGAGTGTTGGCCACCCCAATATTTTTAAGGGTGACTAAGTATTACTCATTTGTACTTTTTATAATTTTATCATGAGGTGGAAAGATATGAAATGATGTAGGAATAGGGATCAAGAGACAGTTCAACAGTGTGGGTCTCAATACAACATTTCATGCATGATGGTTACTTCAACACTTCTTATCAATCAATGAGTAACCACATGAATGAACCAATAGTACTAGTATATTTATACCCTAGGATTAAACAAACCAAAAACATTTGTGGCTTTCTTAAGTCACAACAACCATATTTCTATCATGGTAGCCTACAAACCTTAAGCTTTTATGGCTTTCTTAGATCACAATTCAACCAAACATTTCAAACAGCATAAAATATGTGATTCACACATATAAAGTCGAAAATTGAGTCCATTTTGCAATAGACCATGAGAGTAAGATATGTATTTTTGAGGTTCAAAAATTTCATTTCAAGATGCAGACATT
The DNA here is from genome assembly GCA_963693085.1 of Alisma plantago-aquatica. NCBI lineage: Eukaryota > Viridiplantae > Streptophyta > Magnoliopsida > Alismatales > Alismataceae > Alisma > Alisma plantago-aquatica. The sequence goes on from OY856409.1 coordinate 210,780,575, forward strand.
GGGTTAAAACATGCTCAAAGGCAGGCAATTCCAAGTTTGGGCATAATTGGCTAAAGTGGTGATGAGGCTCATATTCACATCAAAATATACATTACTAAGTAGTAAATAACATGAAAGCAAATACTAGATAAGCACTCATAATAAACAACTAAAATCTACATACAATGCAATAGATGCCATGGCATTACTTTTTTTAAATTACACAAAATGCAAGCAAATGAACTATCTGGCATGCATGTATGCAAAACAATATACCAATAAAAATTCTAATCTAGATTGAGATGGCACAAAAGAACAAACATCGTAATCATCAAAATTAGGGTGGGACAGATGAAACATGAATCAAAATGAGAGAAAAGGGTGCATACCGCCTTACCACCCAATATTTTGAATCATGTTGTCCTTCTCATGAAACAAAACATCATCAGTGGTGGGGTGTTGTCACTACTGTGAAGGTGGTGGATTTGACACCCATCTGGTTGTAGTAATCTGTTAATAGTTTCCCCATTAATCTACATGTAAATGTTGAAATGTCATTGAGACCTGTATACATCTCCCTAAGAACCCTCCCCCCATTGGGGGTTTCTCTGCACCTACACACATTGTAAAAGTACATGTGGTTGATTTGATGATGCATCTAATGCTGATTAAGACACATGATTTTCTCAATCTAGTGGATCCCCTTCAGTCGTGCTTGAATAGTGGACATATCATATGAATTTGTTGGAGGTGTTGTGTGTCATTTTCTTGTTGTCTTATTCTTATGCTGAGAGATTATTATCCAAGTGTTGTTATTTATACTCCGATACATTTTTCTCTCCTTCTCCCTCATGTTGATCCATTTTTGGTATCCTACAACCATATTTGGTATGTTGACACTCCCACATTGTAAACGCCTCCATGGATCCTTCTATTGGACCTATGGCAACAACCAAAACCTTGGTGTGATAGTGCATCTCTACAGTGATGTCAGGGTACACGAGTTGATGTTTAATCTTATCATTTTTCTAGGAAATATGTGAGAGCGAGATGGATATTTCAAATTTACATACTTTGTTCCTTCATCTTTGGTGAGGTCATCTAGATCACATCCTATAAACAAGATAAGAGTAGTCACTATCCATCCCATTATGAATGGATTTTTGCTCTTGGAAGGGATTGTCTTCAAATGATCAATTGTCATTGCCCCTAGGTTTACATAGTCACCTCTCATCATCATAGCCACCACAAAGAGTCCCTTTTGAGATTAGTATCCATGATTGTCATACCCCCAAAAAAATTATTTTATAGAACGTTTTGGATGTGCCTGACAATAGGGTTATGCAACCCACTTGTCTTGGACTTTTCCACTGCAAAGTTCTCTTGACTAGTGAATCTTCACAATCAAATGAATAGTTAATCATTACATTCTTACTAGTGAACCCATTATCAAATTTTTGTTCAATTTTAGGAGTTCGTGAAAAGATTTTTTTGGCATGGGAGGATTTCAAGACATGTGTAGAATTAGACAATTGAAATCTAATTGCATCCTCACCTTGGAATTTGACCTTCTCTATGGAGCTGAAAAATTCATTGACCATATGGATCTAGGTAGTGTTTAAAGTAGAAATTTATTCTTAGGTCTTGCATGGTGGACAAACATGTGTACCTAGTAGGAATCACTCTCCTAGTCATACATTCAGGATGATGGGGACTCACTATCCCCAAAAGTAAGCCCTTCATGCTACTTCCCCATGTGTTTCATCCTATTTGCCTCCTATTTAGAATCACATCCCCAAAATCCTCCTCCACCTCCTCACTTATTATTCCTCCTCCTTCTTCTTCCTCATAAGCGTGGGATCCTGAACTTGTATCCAAGTTAAGGGGTACCATCTTAATCAGTTGCTCTTCTTCTTCTTCTTCTTCATATATCAACAAACTTCTATTAGGTTGTTGTGTAGACCGGGGTTGTAAAGAGGAGGTGTAATTTCTTGCTGCCATAGGTTTTGGTGGTGTGCATGATGAATTGGTGGAGATGCAATCTTTTGCACTCTCCTTGGCCTCGTAGCCTTAAGCTCGACTAACTCGACAAGGTTTTCCAACTTGGTTTCAAACATTTCTCCCTCCTCTTTGTGGTAGCTAGGATTTGAAGAATGGTGGGAGGAGCAGAGGCGCAAATGGCTCACAAATGCATAGTATGCAATTTGTGGGATATGATGTTGGGTTTTGGGATGGTGGAGTGATGTTTAATGCTCTTTGTATGTGGACTTTTGGGCTGGTGATCTCTTTGTAACCATCCTTTACTCCCTCCTTCACCCTCTTGGTGAATTCTTATGTCTTTACTAGGTTTTTGGTGGAATTGGAGACATGCATAATTTTAGGATTTTTGATGGAGGGGGCGGATTTGGGTTATGGTCAATACATGGAGGTGGTAATGGTGTGAAATGAGGAGACATAGGGGGGATGAAGACTCCTTGGAGGTTGAGGAACCTTTATGAAGGTCTTGGAGATGGAGGATTGGAGTTTGGGTGGTGCTTAGAGCTCAACAACGGTCACCTGGAGTGCAAAATGATCATTCTATGGTAGGTAAAATGATGGGGGGTTGTGGTAATCCCTCCTAATTTTGTGATTTATGTGGGATAGGCCCGGTCCCACATGGTTGTTTTGGCTAAACCAGACATGGTGGCATGATTGAAGCATGATCGTTGGTCGTGGTGGTCGACCCATGAATTTTGATTCCTTATTGTGATTTTAAACTTGGCAGCATGGTCGTGGTGACATGCCATGACTATTTTGGCCACTTTTAATGCAACTTTCAAAAGACGAGCATCTTTCACTTCAAATTTAGATCCACATTCAGTCATTGACCCATATCAAATATTTAGCTCATTATTACCACTTTTTAGGCACTATCTCTCCATATGAATCCTTGTTCTTCATGCACACCTTCAAAACAACAAAAATCTATCAAATGCAAAGTGTGGTTTGTATTTATTTCAATGTATAAAAATAGAAATATGGTCAAAAAGGGGTTTTAAAGAAAAAGTTCTTGAACCAAAATGGGTTTTCTCCCACTAGCAGTAAGTTTCTTTTCCTTCAATCGGTCTTCGTGTTGCTTCAATCAACCATCCTATCAAAAATCTTGTGGTATCATTCCCATAATATATTTCCTTTTCATATGCATTCAAGCACAATTCCTCATCACAAGGTATCTCTTAAATCTACATCAGTATGTCAAAACTTTTATTGGATTTGTTGGGCCTAATTTCAACAACTGACTTAAGTCATTTAGCATTGACCACAAACTATTTGGAGCCTTCCTTCTCTTAAATTACAACTACCCTGGATGGAAATGCATGTTTAACTTTTATAATCCTTTTGATATTGATTTTAGCTTCCCATAAAAGAATTTTATTCGAGAATTGTACATCCAAACTCATTGATCAAGTTGAGATGTTCATGCAAACACTTCATTCTTTCCTTGTACTTCCCTGAAATCCCATCGGATTCATGCCTCAGCTCTTCAAGTTCACTCAAATGGATTTTCTTCTAATGGTTTTTGTGTCTACATCTGTATCCATAGACTTCAATGACCAAAGATTGTTGTGTTGCAAGTCTACCAGCAAGTGGAAGCTTTTTTCATAGATCAACTTATATAGAGCAGTGCCAAGAAAGGGCTTTAAATGTAGTTCTATATGCCCATAAATTTTCATTGAGGCATAACCACCAATCCTTGCAATCCGATCTCACTATTTTCTCAAGAATCATCTTTCCCACTTGTTTGAGGATGGTAATGTGTAGATACACAACGGTTCACCCCATGTCCTTTAGCCAACTTTCAAAGCTTTTGTGTATGAAATGGCTTCCACCATAATTCATCATAGATCTTGGCACTCGAAACTGACTAAAAATGTTGGACTTGACAAATTCACAAACCATCTTGTGGTCATATGACTTTGTGATTATGTCCTCAACCCATTTAAATACATAATCAACATCCACCAAGATGTACACAAAACTATAGGAAGGGGGGAATGAACCCATGAAGTTAATTCCACATGTAAAAACACCTCCACCACTACAATAGAGGATGCATATATCATGTTACTACTTGAGATTGTGCCCACTTTCTGGTACATCAAGCAAACTTTACAATATTCATGAGAATCTTTGAGTAAGATTGACCAAAATAAAACACAATAGAGGACTTTGGCAGCTATTCTCTTGCCTCCAAGGTGAACTACACATGCATCTACCTGAGTGACACATGGAAAGTAATCTCGTTGCTCAACTTTGGGTATGAAACATATAATCAATTGGTTTGAATATTACTTGAAGAGGTGTGGGTCATCCCACACATAGTTCCTTACCATTGCAATCGACCTCTTACTTTCCTCCCATGACAAAGTGCTAGGCACTCTTCCACTAGACAAGTGATTGGCTATGTGTTTGAATTATTGTTTTTAAGAAGAGACAATTAGCATGAGCTATTCATGGGACATTGTTTTGATGATTCTGTTCACTCATTCATAACATGCCTCAATATGTGAAAGGTGGTCGGCTACACAATTTTCAATTCCTTTATTATAAACAATCTCTAAATCAAACTCTTGGATATCAAAATAATCCATCTTATCAACCTTGGCTTGAAATCTTTTTTTGACATGAGATATTTAAGGGCAACATGATCAATGTAGACTATGACCCTGTTTTGAAGAACATTTGAGAAGAACATGTCATGAAAAAGTGTCACTATAGGCATCTCCTTGTCAGTAGTAGTGTAGTTCCTTTGAGACTATCTTGAGTCTTGCTTTTATAGTAAATGGTTGAGGTATCCATACAATTCTTTGGCCAAGTACAACAACCACTGTTGGTTCTGATGCATCGGCCATGATCTCAAATAGCCTCAAGAAGGTTGGGGTGCATGATAGTAGAAGGAATAAATGTGTATGTTAAGTGATTGAAGGCTTCAATGAATTTGTCATCAAAATGGAAATCCACCTATTTCTCAAGCAATGGTATAATAGCCTTGCGATGTTGCTAAATATTTTGTGAATCAACAAAGAAACTAGCATCTCCCAAGAAACAAAGGACATATCTTATGGTGGAAAAATTGATCAAAGTAGAAATGAGACCAACTTTTGCTCTATCAACTTCAATAATATAAGGGCCAAAATTGAAATTGTGGCAAAAGAGGTGAATGAGTGGGTAAACAAGAAGTTTGGGGACATTGAAGACAAGTTTAGAATGGCAAAAAAACAACCATTAAGAGACCAAATAGCTAACAATATTAGAAATTGCAAGGAGCTTTGTGAAAGTATTAATGAACTTCAGAAGCAAAAGGAAACTTATTAGTTTACTAGAGATAAAGAAAAAGAGATGAAGGATAACGATCAAAACAAAGTGCATTTCCACAATAAATCTTTAAAAGGAAGAGGAGAAACAATATTAAAAGCATCATGAATGAAAATTGCATGTGGAAAAGCAACGAGGATGGTATTTAATACGTTGTTGTGTCATATTATTGTGACCTATTCAATTCTACAGGTATCAATGAACATTGGGAAAATATGAAGGACATGAGTAATCAAGAAAAGCGTCATGATAAGTTTCCATCAATCATTTCCAAAATTGAATTTGTATTTCTTCTTCAGTAATGAACATGCCTTTTTGTCTTCCATATTACGCTTATGCTGGAGATGAATGGTACCCTTGAGAAGGAACCAAATGATATTGAATTAAAAATGCAACTTTTGATATTCATCCTAATAAGGCCCCAGACACGGATGGGTTTCATGCAAGTTTCTACCTAACTTTCTAGTGGATTGTGGGAGTTGACATAGCATCCTATATTAAGAGCTGGCGGAAAAACAAGGATGAGATCAATGGCATAAATACTACCAATGTTGTTCTGATTCCCAAAAATAATGAACGGAAGAGTATGATGGAGTTCTGACCCATCATCTTATGCAATAGCATCTACAATATCATATTTAAGGTCCTTTCCAGTTGATTCAAATGTCTATTGAATGAGATTATCTCCCCAAATTAGAGCACCTTCAGCCCGGGAAGGATCATCGTGGATAATGCCCTTATGGCTTCTGAAACTTTCCACACCATGAAGAGGAAGATCAAAGGGAAGAAAGGGAAAATGGCTATCGAACTCGACATGGGAAAATCTTACAACCAAGTTGAATAGAGTTTCATCATAAAGGTCATGGAAACTATGGGGTTCGGTAATCATTGGTGTAAGAAAATTTATGAATCCATCAACATTGTTTATTTTTCCTTTCATATTAATGGTTGTAAAAGGGGTCTTATAACTCCTAGAAGAGGGATCCACCAAGGTGACCCCATCTCTCCTTACCTCTTCTTGTTTTGTGCAGATGCATTCTGTCATATCATCAACAAAGTGGTCTCTAATGGGGCCATCACTGACACATGTGTTGGTCGCAACTGCCCAAGGATCATACAACTATTCTTCAAACACAACAACATCATCTTTGCTAAAGAAAATTTTCATGAAGCCAAAAAATAGCCTCTCTTATGAGCTACTACAAGAAGGTTTCAGGGTAGAAGATAAGCTACAACAAGACAAAGATCTCCTTTAGCAAAAACATCCCTGAAGTGACAAGGTGCAACATTCAGACCTCTCTCTAGGTCAAAGTAGTGGAAGCCCATGAGAAGTATATTAGTTTACCTACTATCATAGGTAAATAAAAGAAGAAGGTGTTCAATGAGATTAAACAAAGAATATGGAAGAAACTTAGTGGATGGAAGGAAAAGCTACTAAGTCAGACCGAAAAATAAATCCTCATCAAATCCATTGTGCAGGTAATACCCACTGTTACTGTGGGGGTGTTTTGTCTACTAGATAATGTCACTGATGAGATTAATCATATTTTAGCAAACTTTTGTTGGAGTTACAAAGGGGGTCATATAAAGATGCATTGGGTCTCTAGGGCAAAGTTCTGTTAACCCAAAAGTAAGGGGGGACTCAATTTTAGAGACTTGAAGGTCTTCAACCTAGCTCTCCTTGCCAAACAAGAATGGAGACTATTTAAAGAGACAAATTCCATTTCTTCTACTAGTCTGAAAGCCAGATATTACAATAGCAACAAACTCCTTAAATCCGATATAGGTCATGATCCCATATATATGAGGAATAGTATATGCGGGAGAAATTCCTTACTGATAGAAGGACTGAGGTGGATCATTACAAAATATTCTGAAGTAAGGATCATAGATCATAGTTGGATCATGGAACATAGTGTTCTGGGTGTTTTAAGGAAGAGCACCAGGAGCCAAATATTGATCGAGTAAAAGAGTTGATAAACAATGAAGGGTACTAGAACCACGATATTCTTTCCAACCTTTTGGATGTTGTCCAAGTAAAGGAGATCATTAGTATCCCGATCTCAAACATTGATGATGCCTCCCTGTACTAGTACCCTTAACAAGATGGCCTCTTCGCAGTCCACTCAGCCTACTGGTTGGGGTACTTGGGACACCCTACAACAAGTAGCATCTCCCAGGACCATAATGCAACAGATCTATGGGGGCCGTTGTGGGAAACTACTATTCACTCAAATCTTAGGCATTTCGTACGACGTCACTGCTCAAAAAACCTACCCACGAAGAAAAACCTTCATGCAAGACATGCCTACGATCCCCCTAGCTATGATATCTGCTCTGAAATAGATGAATCTAAGAAACAATTCTCCTCCAATGCATCCATGTTGCTGCCATATGGGATGCTTCTAACCTCCATCCAAGGATCAGTGAAGGCCCAGCTGATGACTTCAATGCGCTCGCAAGCTGGGCGTTTACAAAAGGAGGCACTTCTTTTATCAGTGAATTCACAGGCACATGATTGGTGGCCTGACTATGTAGAAATGACCATATCTTCAGCTAGAAGGAGGTCCTCCCTATGATAACAATGCACAAAATCCTACACTGGGTTAAAAGCTTCACCGAACACAATAGCTTTTGCCAAAAATAGGCAACTACCGCCATGGAGAAAAAGAAATGTTTGTGGTATCCACTCTTGTAGGGTTACACCAAAGTCAACATGGATGCAGGATACACCTCAAATAAAAGGATAAGACTAGCAACAATCATTAGGAACCATGAAGGTAAAATATTGATGATGGTTGTAAAATCACCTGTAGCTAGTGGAGTCCTTACATCGTTGAAAAAATGGTTGTCCTTTTTGATTTGCATATGGAAAAGGCTCTAAATTTAAATTATGTTGAAGTGGAAATGGATGCCCTCAGTGTCTGTAGGAAAATCAACAACAAACTCCAGGGGCTTGGCCCGATAATGATGATCTTTAGGGACATAAAAACATAGCCAATAGTTTTAGATTATCTATTTTGTCACACACCTTCAAGGAATCAAATGGAGCCACTCACTATCTAGATAAATCTGGGCTGGTTGAAGATCCAATTGTAAGAGAGCACATTGTATCTTTCTCTAGTTAATACAATTTCTCAATTTCTATCAGAAAAATTTCAATCCTAGTTTTGGTTACTTGATTGTTCTCCCAAGAAAGCACTATGCAAACTTTTACACATCTCTTTCACAAAGCCATGAGGCGTATCAAGCAAGCATCAAAGGACTTCCTAAAAGTTGAAATCCACAAACACTTCAAGGGATGAGTCAAGTATATCAACACATATAGACATCACACATCTATGAAATGTATATGGAGCATTGCAAAGACCAACTTGCATCCTCATGTATACAAATGTCCCTAATGGACATGTGAATATGGTCTTTTCTTGGTCATATATATGGACTTACACTTGAAAGTACCTGGAATAACCATAAGAAAACAATAGAAACTTTGTTATGCCAATCTTTCAAGAATATCGATGAAGGGAAATGTGAAATGTTCTTTCTTGGTCCTGACATTCAATTTTCTATAGTCAACACAAATTCTCCACTTAGTATGTTCTCTCATTGGTGCTATCTCACAATCCTCATTTGGTGCAACAATGAACCCGCCCTTTTTGGGCAAACCTAAATATGACTCACTCATGAACTATCACATATAGCATATATGATGCATGCAAACATTTCAAGGGATGATAGTGGATCTAGGATCCTTTCTTTTATTTGGGATTGCATGTTGTAGAATTAAACTCACTTTCTGGGGGCATCCTCCCTGCTAGTTTCCTCTTTTATGTGCATATGTCCTTGAGGAACTTTACATATGTTGGTATCTACTTTACTACATCCAAGAGAAGCACATTGTTGTGTACTTTCTTGAACATCTTAAGTATGTCTTTAGTATGCTTTTGCATCCTCTTGGAGGGAGATGGATCCTCAAAGGCATCATGGAAAGGGGGAAACAAGCATAGAAATTGTTATTGTGGATGGTTTAATAATTATACACCTGACTAAGCATAAACTTGTTGAGAATGTGACAGAGGTGGTGGTGAAGTGATGAAATGAAGTAATGATGGTGTTTGATAAGGTTGGTGCACATGGGTATGCCCTTTTTGGGTAGGAATGACCTAATGGGGTTGATGAGATGGTTGAGTGGAATGTTGGTAGTTAAATGGTGATTGTTGTGGAGGAATTGGTGCATATGGGTGTAAATGTCCTTGGTGTTGGTGAGGTGGTAGCACTTGCACATGAGGGAGAGCATAAGAATTTTGAGAGGGTATACACCAATCCACTAAAGTTGTTCATATTTCCCGTAGATTCTGGATGAAGTTTCCCTTCCACATTGAGAGAAAGTTTTGAAAATAGTTGCTCCATTCTTTGCTCAAGTTTACCAATATTCTCATTTTGTGTAGACATTTTGGTCTTAACATCACCAAATTCATGTTAGTTATAAAAAATTTCTTCTTCAAGCCTCAAACTATATATTTGACTTTGTTGTTGGTTTCTATAAGGATGAAGAGGATTCACTTCTTCACTAAAATATTGAATATAATTGGCATAATGGTTAAAAACATTCCACACTTGATTCTTCATCATGTTCATCATATAAACAAAAAACTTCATCATTAGTGGGATTGAATCATAGGAGTTGAGTATGTCACCCCAATAGGATTGGCACCATCATTGACCACACTAGAAGCTCTATGCTTAGAATTCTCTTCCAAGTGTTCAAATAAGGATTTGGTTTCTAGCCATGAAAGTACCTCCCCTAGAACAATCCAATGAAGCCCGACCCAATTAGGAGAGTCTGGAATAAAAAGATTGAGCAAGATAGGACAAGGGAATATCATGGTGAGGAAAATCTCTCAGCATACTCTAAAACCTTTCCCAAGAATTATGAAACCTTTCAATATCCATTTGGTTGGAGTTGACTATGACACAAAACATTTGTGTTAACCTTGCAACATAACAAAAATTCTTCAGAAAGGAATTCTTAATATCCTTCAAATTCATGATCTCTAGTTTAGAATAGTACCAATATTTGGCATTGTCTTTAAAGAGAAAGGAAAAAATTTGAAGGTGAAAGGATTTATCAATTGTGGCGGGATCTAAAAGTAGAACATGCTTCTAAGAAGGTGTCATCGTGCATATATGGTTTCTTAATCTCCAATGCATAGAATTTGGGAAGAAGTCTCACATCGGCTGGAGGAATGGAGAATAATTTCCTTGGCATTTGTTTCATTCTTGTAGCATTAGGAGAGGTATATCTGATTAAAAGAATATAGCCGTGGAGAGATCTTGGGGCTTTCCATGAATTGGTGGTGGTCCTCCATTGAAATTAACCATTTATTCCTTTTTTAATGTGTGCTGTCAACTACACGTGCCAAAATCAAGAAGATTATCAATCTAAAATGAAACAATAACAAAAAACATATAATAGAAATGGCAACGACAATAGCATAAGTCAAAATAAAACAAAATAGCTAGGCCAATCTCACTCTCCCTTTTGACGACTGTAGTAATATTGAAGCATGCCCAAGACACACACACTTGGGCTAATAAAATTTGTAGACAATAGTGAACAGGCTTAGTTACACATAACACTTTCTCTACAAGCGCACAGGTTTAGAGTATAGTATAGAGAAGGAAAATTAGGGGTTGATCCACATGAAGAGATGGTAGAACTAGAGCTAGGCTTACTTTAATAGGTTCTCATTGTGAGTGTAGGGTTTTTAGGGTTTGACGTTTGAAATTTGAATTACACTATGTGAACAAGAAAGAAAGAGATAAGGAAGAATCAAACCTAAGATAACCCTACACAAACACTGCTACCTAACTAAGAAATAAGAGAAATTACACTAATTACACAAAAGTAGTCCTACTTTTCACTAAACACAACAATTAGCAAAAATAATAAAGGAAGGGCACAAATTGATTACACTAAGCTAGAAATTATACTAGAGGCAAGTAACAAACTAAAATAGAAAATCTAGCATAAAAGACTATAGACAAGTCCTAACCACTCTATCTAAGGCAAGCTAACATGAACAATGAAATTATCTAAGTAAACAAATAGGAAAGCTAACTAGGTTAACACTAACTAAGGAAGCGGTCAATTATCATTTTAAACAATTAATTATGGTAGTGGTCCATTTGGGGGTAAATATGATTATCAACCTAGTTAGGGTCATACCATGCAACACATTCAATCAAACCATGCTATCTTACCAAAACACATAGTGGGATAATGGTGAATTATCCTATACTACTAGATGATCACGTATGGCATAAGTTTTACATAGAGAAACTAGTCTCTACTGCCCCATGCCCAACCTTAAGAGGTTTAATTGAATAGTTCAAAGGTATAATCCAATCTATAAGCACTTAGTAGGAAGGGGTAGCATGAACTGTAGGAGTAGGGCATTTCACCTCATTTTACACTCCTTCCAATCTGTAGGCACATTTTTTTTCTAATCACATTAAGTGAGGCACTAACCAATGAATATTCATCCTAGTTTTAGTTGCATATTTTAATATAATTTTTCATTCATTTCCATCATATTACCTTAGCAATAGATTTCATTCATGCATTCTCAATTTTATGATATATAGTAGAACTTGATCCAATATTTGGTTTCCACGGTAGGCTCAAGCCACTGTCATCTACACCAACATGGGAGCCAATGGTCTCACTAATTGACTAGAGGGCCCAAGAAATTTTTGATAAGTGTACAATTTTTTTTTGATTTATCCCTTCATTGATTGATGTCATCACCGGTGCAAACTCAATGACCCACACCAATAGCCCCCCTAGGTGGGTTTGCATCTCCCAGGAATCATGTTAGTTTGATAAGAAGTCATCTTGATGCCCAACCTAGAGTAGAGCATGCATGGAAAACTGTCTGATGAAAAGTCATGAGTGATGTGCAACGACCCTTCGAATTTTCAATAAAAAAAACACAGTGATAATCATGCTCGATGAGTACCCTACTCCTATCAACTGATTCCTGACCTATGTTGGCTTCCAATGGATGAGCAGACTTAGTGTCTTAATGATCGATGGGAATCCTGCTCCGATTGACTGATGAGAACTTTATGCCACACCCTCTGATATTTGATCATACTTAGTGCTCTGCTAAAAATCCTTCTCAACATATATGAAGCTACCAACCGATAACCAAATCTTTGCATCCTATGGTCGGCCTGCATTTAGCCCTTTAATGAAATTCCTACAAGGACATGCCCTCTGATGTAATACATGTACACTCCACCAATGATATTTCTATGCACCTCCGCCTATGGGATAGTGAAAGGTTGTGAGACTCTTTGCCTACCTCTCGTCATTGACCCTTCATATCCATGGTGGATGAGACTCAAGACAAGGCAGCAGGGAACGATTCCAAACCCTAGACCCCACTTATAAGTGCAAAGCCACCCCCATCATGAAAAGAACTGTGATGTTGCTATGCTACCATTTTCAGTCTACAACATCCACCTGTCACTTCCATCATCCCTTCCCATCATTTTCCTTCATCGATCGATAGATTGATGAGATTGCAACCTCCATCAAACATTATAGTTCTGATTTCATATATAAGTAAGGAGCCCATTTTCCATCGATACACCATTCACCTCCTTTGCCTCCATAGCAGTAAATCCTACCTACAAGAAGAGAGATTTTGATTAATTAGATCCATTACTCCTTTATGATTGCATCAATCAAGTTAAGTAAAATAAATGGCAAAAGGATTACAAAGTTATACGACACATCACAACTTCAAAAGATGCAAAAGGTATTTTTACAAATGTCTAAAGTAGGATGTTTTATGTCATCTTAGCCATGTCAAGGACTATCACTAAGTCTCGAACATTGTGGAGCCCCAAAAGCATGAAGACCATACCAAGGTCCAATCCCCTCAAGGGTGTCATACCATGTCATGAGAATTATACTCCTCTCCTTGTAAGTATAACAAAACAACATTTTAAGATATAATGAAGGACACATAATTACTACATATTAGTTCTACTTTCTTATAATTTCAATAACATAACAACTAGTAAAAATGCCTTTAAAAAATTAGAGGGACCCCCAACGGAATGGGATAATATGTCATTTGCATCTCGTAGATTAGGGTATCATCAACAGTTAAAGTACTACCAATAACTTTGATGTCATCATAAATTGAATCTATGCACAAAAATGCAAAACTATTATGTTTCTAGTATCAAGAAGGTATGTGTGAAGTCTAACTAGAGCATACAAGTTTGTATTCTCTTACTACAAGCTTAGAAAAATACAAGATTCTACCTTTTTGGCATTTAAGGGAGATTACAATAGGATAATGATTTGCATGTATAAGTTAGGCAAATGCATCATATGTTATATCACTCACCTTACAAACAAGGGAAACATGTCCACTCAAAGCTGACTTCCAAAAAACCTTAAACTTCACTATTCAATCTCTAAGATGATTCCACTCCAAGAAAGCTATGATATTTATGAAGATCCAAGCTTTCTCTATTGAAAGCTTTCTACAACACTCGATCTATGATCTAAGAGAAACTAGAGAAAAGAAGAGATGGGAAACATGGTGTAAGATTAATGTAGTAAAAACCCTAAAAGAAAACCATCAAGAATACAATCCAAGGAGGAATAAGGTAATGGATCACCAAAATCCCAAAGGAAAGAAAATTCACTTACACGAATCTAGGTCTAGCAGACTCACAAAAGAGTGTTGATCCTCATAGGTGAAGATAACAGAAGCAAACAACAACATTTGTAGAAGTTTATGAAGACATTATTTCATTGGTGGCATCAACCGATGGTGTATTGTTGTTACTCTGACTCTTGGAGGAAAACTCACAAAAGTGAGGTGAGGCAAGAGAAGAAATGGTGGGTGTATATATAGCCCCTATGGAGATAGAAAGGTGGTCAAAGCTACAAAGCCATCAGTCTTCACATGCATGGCTTCATTATTAAACAACCCCATTGAAAGATGGATTTTATTTCCCATCAATAGGCAAAGGTAGAAGATCCATAAGTGGAGAGAAAGTTAGAATCTCATTAGTCCACAAACATAGTGTGTCCATTAGTTGATATAATTAGCCATTTCCATTTGTCCAAACATACTCAAATCTCATCTGTAGATGCACATCAAGATTTCATCAATTTCAAGCGCCGCATGTCCCTTGCTTCTCATCCCAAAAATCTCATCACGCATGCACATCATCGACATGGATTTTCATTAGTGGTTGTCACTGGTGCCAACTCCCATGAATTCTCAACCAATGAAGGGTAATAAACAACCAAATGGATGTCATTGATCCTCAATCAATCAAGAGTCAATGGTCCAAAATCTGAATGCACCGGTCTCCATCTGTCAACCTCACCATTCTATACAATCACATAAGGTAAACTATATCAGCTACCTTCATTGGTTCTGAATCAATGGAAAGACAAGGAGTTCCCATTGGTCCTCACCTGATGGGATGACATGATACTTGATTAGGTGATCAAAGTTCTTCCAACTAAATCTAAACACACACACACACAGAGATAGCGCATGATTTGTGAACATTATAAGAAGGCCCTCCAAACATGAGGAATTTGCACATAGGCCCTTGCAAGAAAACATCAACCAACTAAATTCAAACATAAAAAGCATGCAACTAAACATACAAGTATATAGTTAAGCTAAGAAAGAATGTTTGAGATCTTAATCTAGGCCAAGTGTCTTAGAACTATAAACTCCTATAAGGATGTTAGCCCGAAATCTCCAAAAACAAGACTGGGTAATTCCTGCACATCTCTTCCTTGAGCTCCCATGTAGTCTCTTCTACACCACTACGATGACACAAAACTTCCACTGACACTATTTCCTTCCTCCTCAATTTCTACACACACTTGTACAGAATAAACACTAGACCCTCAACAAGAGATGTATCACTATCAAGCTAAACCTTAATTGGTTTATTAGTCAAATCTACTTTTGGATGATACTTTTTCAATATGGATACAAAAAACACTTTGTATAACATGTGTATCTCTAGTGGTAGCTCCAACTTGTACACCACCTTCAAAGCACAAATGATAGGGTAAGCCTGTATTGCATTGGTTATCAGTCACTTTTCACATGCTATTTTTGGGATTTAATTGCATATATGTCCATTTTGAGATATGTTTATGCATTGTTTTCTATCATTAGAATGTGAATTAATGTTACATCAAATAAGGTAATTCTACCAAATCATGCTAATTTATCATTTTATGATTAGGACTTATGGTATTTTCCACTTGTTTTGGGCAATTTGGGCACCAATTGGACAACTCAATGCGATAAACATATCTTTTGGTGGTACCAACAAAGCACAAATATGCAATAGGGAAATAGAGAAATCTCGGTGCTACCAAGATAGACATTGATGCCACCAAGATGAGTATTCGGTGCTATCGAATCAAGATCTAGGGAGCATCAAAACTTGAGAATGATTGTCTTAGTGCAACCAACTCACATGTCAGTGGTACCACCTTCGACATCCCGATCTCCACAAAAAGAAACTCAATACTATCATTAATTGTGTTAGTACTACCAACATAGTCTAAAAGTTACAAGTCAGCTAACAAGTCAGTGTCACTGACACCCTATCAGTGATACAGACACTGTGCACTCAGTTCAAATTTGAGATCAAGTCAGAACTAATAGTTGTGACTTAATAATGACCTAAGCATCAATTATGACCTAAGGGGAGTGCGACCAGAAAAATGGCATGTTTTGTCTCGTATTAGAAGAGGGTAGAGCTGAGAGTGAAAGAGATGAGGAGATAGCCTCCCATGGGACTCTCTTAGAACTTATGGAGGATGGATTTGCATCCAGAATGTTGCAAATTAGGGTGTTTACTAGAGGGGATGGTTGAGACAACAACTCCATGGGTTTTACATTACTTTTAGGATGTTTAGCCTATTTTTTCCCTCCTCCTATATTAATGACAAACATGAGGGGATACTTTTATTAGTTACCCCCACCTAATGGTCCTGAACCGCCCCTTACCAACCACTAAATAAGAAACTTCTATGTAGTGATTAAAAATGTTCATAAAGATGTAAACAACAAGATAAATGAAACGTTGTCAGTAAGGAGCAGTAGCAATTGACATCATAGTCAATAGGGCACACACTTCATGCACCATGTGATTTTACTATCTACATTGGTATGATCTACCTACATAACTATGTTGGAAGTAATTCCCTATGTAGAAATGGATGGGGGGATTAATTGTATATATGGCATACCATGTAGTGAAATGGGTGGAAATGGAACAAGTGGATATGAAACAAGAATCACAAGTAAGATCCAAAATATCCATGCATGGAATAAAAATATACAATTACCATATGGAGGAGAAGAAAAATGCATGACTCCTAATTCCAACTATTATGGTGGGGTGATGAATGCACTAAATGTCTCATCCTAATGATAAATGTGGGTATAATTATACCTACATGTAAGCCATTTTCACTTACTCCATGAATAAAATTTAGATTAAGTTCAAGGCATCCTTTTCTCCCTCTTTTTATTTTTTCTCTCTGCCCTCTTATTTTAGCGTGATTAGTGATTAATTCTCAGGATTTCTTCACCATACATCATTTCTTTCTTTCTCTCTTTTCTTATTTGGATGGATATGGATGTAGATCCTGTCATTGTTTATTTGATGAGAAATCTAAAGAGATATATATTGTATAATATGTAAAATGATGCAAAAGAGAAATGTAATCTATATGAATTTGTTACACAACTAAAATTTCTCAACTAAATAAAATGACATGAACATCTTTATTTTTCTTTTCTAATGCACTTGGAAAGAACCAAATAACATGCTAACTACTATGCTATGCAATGAAGTCAAGAGTAAACAATTTTGATTATTTGATCATCTTGTAGTAGTGAATGAAATATCATGCAAGGTTTGCGTAATCACATGACTAAGAGAGAATGCCTTTCTTTACTATGATGTATCCCTCTCATATCAATGTATGTACATAATGACCTTAGAGTTTCTTTTGAAAATTCCAATTTAAGATTTCATTACTTGTTTGGTTGGTTTGGGCTCAAACATCATAACCATACATAAGTCTTGGACAACTTAAGATTTTCATTTATATAAGATGTCATCAAGATGAACAACCCAAACACTTCCTCTAGTTGTGTTGTCTTAGACTTTGCAAATAAGCTCAAATGATAGAGCATTTAAGCACACTTTTTAATAATTAAATTTTTTATTGAAAGAGAGAGCATGAAGCTTTTGATACAATGAAGTCATGATAAATTAAGCTTCATAATTATGCTAGATAGATCGTGTATCCTACTACTTGGAAATAGGTAAAGTAAATATACTAGAAAATAATGCTAGATAAATATGTTACTTCCCAAGCTTGAACTTGACTACGTCCTCATAGTAAAAAATCAAACTAAAAGGTGCAATGGGGGTACCTGATACTCAAAATGGTGGTGGTGGGTGGAATGTTCCCGATGGCATTTGTGGTTAGGTGGGTAGAACATGTTGTTAAAATGCATAAGGTTTGCTAGTATGTATGGCTTTCTATTTTGGTTCCACAAATAGGTGTGTTGGAGGTATCAAGCTGTATCATTGTTTGACTTCTTTGGGCTAGATGGGTCAGTAGCATCGAGCACCCTCTTAATGTTATCAATGATTATTTTTCATAGCCCTATAATTTTGATCAAACGTTGTCGGTACTACTAATAGTGTTGTCGGTGCTACTGACATGGTTGCTTCTTGCTAAGTCCCTAGCTAATAAGGATTCAATGCCACTGACTTGACTGTTGTTGGTTTCAAAATCCACAGAATTCCCTATTGCTTCTCGAATGGTTAGTCAGTGCTACCAACGATGGAGTCAGTAGTAATGACACTATGAGTTTCTATACATCACCAAAATCACATCAATGTACCTTTCTTTCATAAACTAACATTTATTGTAAAAATATGAATTATAACTACAGAGATGACCTAAAGAAAAATTAAATAATAGAAATGAAAGTAGGTTGCCTCCCATAAACACCTTGTTTAACTTATTAGGATCAACAAAAAGTTTACCTTCATCCTGGGTCATTACAGGACAGTGGTAAAGAATCATCTGGCAATATGAACTCCACCGTATCATCATCTATTCCTAGTGTCAAGTAGCATCTAGTCGTTGAAATAATCACATCCTTTGTAACTTGGAATGGAATTCCCAACAACATCTTGAATCCTCACATCTCTTGCATATCCATGACCACATAGTCGACGGGATAGATAAATTTGTCAACTTTTACTAAAACATCCTCACATATCCCATATGGCCTCACAGTTGATCCATCCACCAACTGGATTGTCATGGATGTATTCATTGGTTTTTTTAATCCTACTTTCCAAAAGTTAGAGAGAGGTATTAGATTTATGCTTTCCCTAGAGTCACATTATACCTATTGGAAATTTTTGCTTCCAATGGAACAAGGGATGTAGAAAAATCATGGGTCCTTTCTCTTTGTTGGCAACCTTCTCTGGATCAAAGAACTGACCACTTCACCAACACACATGAAATATATATATTTTATCTACCTTTTCTTGTTGATGATATCCTTCAAAATATTCCATATTTTGGGATGTGTTCTATTGCCTTCGCAATC
This sequence comes from Alisma plantago-aquatica, assembly GCA_963693085.1. Classification (NCBI taxonomy): domain Eukaryota; kingdom Viridiplantae; phylum Streptophyta; class Magnoliopsida; order Alismatales; family Alismataceae; genus Alisma; species Alisma plantago-aquatica. The sequence goes on from OY856409.1 coordinate 210,799,633, forward strand.
TTGATATTGATGTGAAGATTTCAGAAGCTGTCTAGGAATTTCTTAAATTTCTTGTGTTCCCTTCCCCAAATTTAGCCTATCTAGGAACAGTTCATGTGGCTTCTTTGCATGCTTGTGTGGAGGACTGTATGACACATTAGGGATCTCCTCCCCTAAGATTACATCAATGCCGCCCCCTAGGATAGAATCTAGCACATCTCCTATGGATGGGGTGACATGTGGCTACTCCTTCTTGATTATGGGTGTTTTCTTTTTGAGTGTGATTGATCCACTACAGAGTAGAGCCTTACATGTACTTGTTGCACGGGAACCTTCTCTGGAATTGGGAGAGTGGACATGGCATTGGGGGAACCTAGAAGTTCCTTGTCTTGCAAATCCGATGTAGATTGAGTGTTCTTGTCACTCTTTGTAGACATTGTATTAACTGAGGTGCATGTGTATGAATAAATAACTAACATTCTACATCCCCCGGTCTTTCGTATAAACTAATGGGAAACATAACTTGTGGAACATAAACACCTTCCAACTTTGAAGTGTGTTGATTTGGTAACTTCCCAGTAGCATGACTTATCTTCTTTAAATAGAGACATAGTTTACTTGATGATGTTGCTGAGTTGTCTCTGTATTCCCAAGAAATCCATGTTGAGTAGGCTTTTTCATTGCTACTACCTCTACTGCTAGTTGTGAAAATTGGTTTTCAATGCTGCAAATTTGCACCCCTTGATTCTATTTCTCTCTTTTGGATTTGTCCAGTAAAGCCTAATTTTGACTAATGAGTTTTCCCAACATGTCTTCTATCATGACCATCTTACTAGGACCCTTATCCTACAAATATTGTTGTGAAGTGTTGTCGTGTTGCTGTGTGGGGTGTTGTGCTTGTGACAAGTCCTGGTGGAAATTGTTTGGATCCTTCCAAGAGAATTTAAGATCCTGACACCATGAATATTCATTACTGCCCCTACTATTATGCTACCGCACGTACATGCACTCCTCTTCACTTCTAAATGAGATTCCAAATTTATGATCAAGTAGCCTAGTAAGTATGTCCATTTGAGCTTTAAAGTTTGTGATCTCTCTTGATTCCATAACCCTCTTAATTATTGTTGATGCTTCTCTCTCCTCCCTCTAGGTTTAGTTATTGTCCATGTTCTTTAAGATCTTGTGACATCTGGTAGTCTTGTTATTAAGGAAGAATTCTACCCCTGCACTGTCAAGAGTAGTCCTCTCCCCTTTGTGTTGGCTGTAATAGAATGTCTTCGCTTAACCATATAGATCATCCCATGATGAGGGAATTTCCTAAGCATGTTCTGAAACATCTCCCATGCTTCTAAGTAAGACTCCTATGGTGAAATTGTAGAATTTTACTTCCAATTTATTTGTCTTCTATGTTGGGAAATATCTCTCTAAGAAAGCATCAATCATCTCATCCTAGGTTTCAATTGACTCTAGAGGTAGGCTATGGAGCCACACCTTATATTTACCTAAAGATGGATATGAGAAAATATTTAGATAAATCATTTTGGATGGAACTCTATTGAACATCAACATATAACAACTCTACACAAAGTTGTTTATATGTGCCATTGGATCCTCAATGTTGTGCCCATGAAATGATTGAGACTTTATTAGTTACACTAATCTTGGGTGAATTTTATAGTTGCCAATGTTCACTGCCTCAAGTTTGATTAGTCCAATTTGCTTTGTAGCTGAAGATGCCTTTATCTTTTCCCAAACTATTTTGTTCTTCAAGCACACCCTCCACATGGTCATCGCCGCTCGAGTCCATTGTTGTCGTCTTCTCAAGCTCTGGCCGTTGTGGTGGAGTTTGAATGAGATGAGAGACGAAGACCCAAACTCTCGAGTCTTGCACAAGATCTCCTCTTAATCTACATTTGTTGGAGTGGAATCTCCATAATCCATGGTTTGAGTGTGAACCATGCACTAGTATGTGAAATCAAATCGGTAATGTGAGACACAGAATACTAGTGAAATGACAACTTTTTTTTCAAATGTGTTCTTATTCAAAAGAAAATATTGAAAGTAAATTTAATAAAAAGACAAATGGCTAAGAGTGTGCAATCGTAGCACTCATAGTGTTGGTGTTTCTATTTCTCCAGCAAGGACGCCAAAAACTTGACACACTTAAACTATATGTGTAAAATGCAAGTGTGTGGGTTGTGTAATATAGGCCTATGAGGCATGAGTGTTGAACTTAGGAAAACATTCACCAAAAACTACTACTTAATGAGACTAAATCCTCTAACTAGGACAAAGAATAAAACCAAATTAAGATGGTTGTTATCAAGAATGCATGGATTCCTCAGGCCTTGTAGTTCTACCATGGCATGCATTGCATTCAAATTTTATTTTGTTTATAATTATTCACCCTTTACTCTAGACTAAAGACTCGTAGCAAATGTTACCCACACCCACAACATAATACACTACCTACACTAAAGAAAACCCACTTATGTAGTAGTTTAGGAATTAGTTAGATGTATTAACAAAATTTTTATGTTGTTCTTTCGTAGTTATAAGCACTCTCTTGAGGTGCAATATAGGCTATGTGAATCTATGAATTGTCCAACCCCTAATCCCTTTCCCTATGGAGTTAGTGGTATATTACTTTGATTATGGTGATCAAGCATAAGCAAATCAATGAATATATCATAAATTGGCATCCACAATGAAGGAAACAAATTACTAGTTCATGGAAGTCCAATACAATGCAATACTAGGCCACTCTTAGGTACTAACAAATAAGGGGATAATTCATAAGATTTGTCCTCTTACTGACTCTATACATCTAAAAGTAATGTTTCTCGAGGGTGAGCAACATTTAATCTTAGGGTATTTTGATGCATTGGTTTTCAATCACTTTTCACATGCTATTTTTTGGGCATTAATTGCATACATGTTCATTTTGAGATATGTTTATTCTTGTTTTCTATCATTAGCCTATAAATTAATGTTGCATTAAATAATTAATAATTCTATATAATCATGTTAAATTTAAGTTATAATTTAGACTTATGGTATATTTTGTTGTTTTAGGTAATTTAGATATTGAGTGGACAGCTTGGTGCCATCGAAACATCTACCTGTGGTACTGACAAAGCAAGAATCTAGAATAGGAAAATATAGATATATCAGTGCTATTGAGAGCGCACTCAATGCTACCGAGATATATATAGATAACACCATGCTTACTAATTAGTTCTGCTAACTCAAAGATCCAGGGAGCATCAAAACTTAAGAATAATTGTCTCAGTGCCACCGACTCGCATGTCAGTGGTACTGACTTCAACATTCAGATTTCAACAAACAACAACTTGGTCTATCGATAATCCCATCGATAGTACCTAAACAATCTGAAAGTTACAAGTCGACCAACTACTATGTGCCACTAACACCATGTTGTTGGTACCAAAACTATGTGATATATGAGATTAAGCCAAATCCAACATATGCGACTTACTAACGGTTAAATCATCACTTATGACATAAGGGAAGTGCGTCTAGAAAAAGAACATCATTGTTTGTCATGTATTAGCATAGTGTAGAGTTGAGAGACAAGAAGACGAGGATATAGCCATCAATTGGACTCTTTGGGCACTTTTAGAAGATGGATTTGTAGAAAAACATTATAGATCGGGTGTTCATTAGAGGGGATAGTCGAGATGACTACTCATTTGACATTACTTTTCTGATGTTTAGCCTACTTTCCTCCTCCGCTCTTTTTATACGATGATGACAATCATGTCGAGCTAATCCCCTTATTCCTTAGGAGATGAAATTAGCATAGTATTGCATTGTAATGGAGTTCCGTGAGTTGGTAATTTGTTTCCTTCATTCTAGACGTGAATTTATGATATTTTCATTGGTTTGTTTATGGTTGATCCCCATAATCAAAGTAATAGATCAATAATTTCTTTAGGAGAGGGATTAGGGGTTGGACAACTCACAGATGCACACAGTCTATATCACACCTCGGGAGAGGGCTTACAACTATGAAAGAACAATGTAGAAATTTTTTTAATGCACCTAATTAATTCTTAAACTTCTATTGAAGTGGGTTTCTTTAGTCTTGGTAGTGTATAATGCTACAGGAGTGGGTAATACTTGCTAGGGGTCTTTAGTCCATAGTAAAGGTGAATATTTATTAATGAAATGGAATATAAATATAGTGTATGTCATGGTGAAACTAAAAGTCTTGAGGAATCCATACATCCTTGATAACAAACATCTTATTTTAGGTTTAATTCTTTGCTCTTAGTTATAAAACAACCAATCAACCCTTTTCTAGGTATACCTAGTTTGGTTTCAGTAACTAGTAGTCTTTGGTGAATGTTTCCCTGAGTTCGACACTAGGAACTCATAGGCCTATATTACACAACATGTGCACTTGAGTTTTACACACCTACAGTTTTAGTGTGCCAGCCTCATTAACCTAGGTGAAAGCCTACCCCTCTAAAATCCTTCATGTGATGAAATCTTGAGGTACACCTTGTCTCCTAAATAAAACTAAAATTGTCTACAATGATGATCTACGTATGACTTCTTTCTATCCTGTACTACTTTGAACTGCTATCATATCACCGTGATCTTTTTGTAATTTGTTGAACAAGCTCAGGACCTAGCAATGAATCTCTCCTACTTCATACCAACAAAGAGGCAAATAACGATATTTGCATTACAAATCCTTATATCATGTGATGTTTAAACTCATATAGTAATTGTTGTTGTAGGAGAACTCAATCAAACTGAGATGCAAATCTAAAATCCCAAGAAATTGTAGTACACAAGACCTCAATAGATTTGAAGTCTATATATTTCTTTCTAACTGACCATCTATTTCTTGATGAAATGATGTATTGAACTTAATTGTGTGTATATGCAAGTGATCCCAAAATCTATGTGTAAATGGTGGTCCTCTAATAGATACTATTGTTTCAGGTACCAAACATACTATGTCGTCAATGTAGATTTGTGCTAACATTTCTATAGTGCATGTGGTATTCACTAGAAAAAAGTGAGCAAAATTTGCCAATTGTTCAACCACCACCCAGATGGAATCATGACCCTTAGTTTTACTAGGAAGATCAACCATGAAATCCATGGTCACATGACACAACTTTCACTATGTAATTGGCAAGGGTTGTAAGTTCCTACCATCTTCTGATATTTTCCTTTGACCAGTTGACAGAATGGGCACTTGTTCATGAACTTTTCCACATCCCACTTAAATCATGGCCACCAACACAGATCCTTAAGATTATGGAGTAATTTCACACTTCTAGGATGCATTATGTACATTGAAGTATGTGCCTCCTCAAGTACCATCTTTCTCAAGTCATAAACATAGGGAACTACTATCCTATTATGATGAAATAGAGTCCCATTCTTTAAATCACAAAACCCATCACACCTTCCACTTCTAGTTTCTACCGTAATACTCTATATCATAGTATTATCTCAATAACTTCCCCTGATATGTTGTATAAATGTTGATTGACTTATAATTGAGCCAACAATCCATCAAGAATGGAAGATTCCATAAGTACATTCATCTGAAGTAGCGACACTAACATGTCCCTTTTTTTACAAGACAAAGAATATAAATGTGTTGGGTCTAAAAAAGGTGACAATTATGGCATTCTTCTCAATGCATCTTCCACCACATTTTCCTTCCTAAGGTGATACTCTATCGTGCACAAAAAATCTTTTATCAACTCAAGACATCTCCTCTATCTCATATTCAATTCATACTTTGAGAAAGGATACTAAAGATTCGTGTGGCATGTGATGATATGGCACTTATCCCCATAAAGATAATAGCTTTACATGTTTAATGCCATGACTCATATTGCCAACTTCATATCATGCACCAGGTAATTATCCTCATTCTTCTTAAGCTGACGAGAAGCAAGGAAATTACATGCTTGTCCTGCATCAACACACACCCAAGCCCTACTTTTGACATGTCAAAAAAGACAATGTATCCTTTTCCAAGCTCTAAAAACATAAACACTAGAGCCAAAGTCAAATTCTCATTCAATGGATGGAAACTTCATTGAGATTACTCTTCCCAAAAAAGGGTACTTCCTTGTTGGTTTGCCTGGTTAATGATAAGGCTAAAGAACTGAAGTATAATATTCAAGTAAACTAAGAAAACTTCACACCTCAATAAATATCTTGGGTTGTTTCCATTAACATTGGGTCAACCTTCTTGGGATCTACACAAATCCCTCTTTTAGATATGATGTGACCAAGAAAAGAAACTTTTGTCAACCAGATAATACACATACTGAGCTTTGCATATAACTGATGTCATCTCAATAGTTATAATGCCAAATGGAGATGCTTCTCATGTAGTTCCATGTCCTAAAAAATAAAGATATCATCTATGAATATTAAAACAAATTGATCAAGATATTTCCAAAACACTTGGTTTATTAGGTCCATAAAACATGCATGTGAATTGGTTGGACCAAATGATAAAACCACAAGCTCATAATAACCATACCTACTTTAAAAGTTGTTTTAGATATGTCCTCTATCATGACCATCAGGTTGTGATACTCTAACCTTATATCTATCTTTTAAAACACTATAACACCTTCAACTGATCAAATAAATTATAAATCCTTGGTAAGGAGTATTTGTTATACACTATGAGCCTATTCAATTATAGGTAGTCTATGCATAGCCTCATATAACTATCCTTCTTCTTGACAAAAAACACTAGAGCATCCTAGAGTACGTGCTTGGTTGTATGAAAGCTTTATCCAATAACTCTTGAAGCTATATCTTCAACTCCGTCATCTCTATAGGTGCCATATGGTGCTTGCATTATGGGTTGTGTGCTAGGGTATTAGGTTGGCCTTAAAGTCAATCTATGTATGTTGGTGGAACACGAGGAAACTCATTAAGAGAGTCATATTCAAACTTGCATACCATAAGTAAAAGTAAGATGTTAGGACTCACTACCTTAGTATCCATGACATGTGCCAAGAAATCCTCACAAACTTATCTCACCAACTTCTCAACTATAAATACAAACACAATAAATTTAGGGAGATATTTTAGTGACCTCGGAAAGTATAAGAGACACCTCCTTCCCAAAACCCTACGACCATGGTTTCACAATCCAACTCCACCTTATATTTATCTAAGATATCCATACCACGAGTCACATCAAATCCATGAATATCAATTGGCATGAGATCCACTTGAATGATGCATCCAAAGGAAACAAGAACCCAAGATGGACACACCTCTTACAAAAGTGTGGAGCCAACTAATGAGAATTCAAGGAAAAGGGGCTTAGATCAGCAAGTTACAATGTATAATCACCTATCTAGCAATACATGACTGTGGCACACCCGCTCAACCAAAAGATACATATACACAAATGCAGATAAATCAAATTGAAAAAGCTTCATCTAATTGGTAATGACTTCAGGGATGACAACTCCTTTAGGTTGACTCATGGCATAGAATTGGATTATAACCTATGATCCTCCTTATCCTTGGTTTCTTCTTATAGATCCTAATGATCATGTGTGTGAAGCTTGGCCACTCCTCTACCACCATTATTGTTGTCTTGATGTGAGCCCTCCTAGATCCACCTTAATGTTGGGACACACTTGGTTCATTTATGGGAAAAACATCCTCAGGTATCTAAGTTGGTTACAATCTAATCACTTCTTATGTGGGGATGTATGTAGCCTAGTGGCACTATCATTGACACAGAGCTCAAACTATAGGATTTAGATGGACGAAGTCCTTGGTATCTTCCCCTATTCGGTGACCACTTTGATTGTTGTTGTTTGATTTGCTATGATGTAGCAGTTCTTTGCTATGAAAATTAAAAATCATTACCTCACCAACCCATTAAACCTTTGTCTCTTAGAAACCTCATAAAAATGTCCAGAAAATTGTGTGGGCTTACTCTTGACATCATGGTCATAAAGGCCAAATTTGTTCCTTTCTATCCTCCGTACAGACTCCTCGAATGTTGTAAACTTCTCAATGGAATCCAAGGTTGATGATAGTCTATCCAACTCGAACTGAGCCCCTTCTCAAACTACCTAATCTTCTCCTTATTCATCAAACCATATGCATAAAAACCCCATAAACTCTACAAACCATACGCCATACTCATTTATTGTCATTATCAAATGCCTCAACTGCTTAAATTTTGTGATCTTCTTATTCATGTAGTATTGAGGGAGCTAAAGACTATCAAACTCCCTTCTAAACTCTTCTGAAGTGATCACCTCTCCAAGCATTTCTCCTCCTTAATAGTCCACCAGTGGATAGTGTTAATCTTTAGTAGATAGATGCATGCTTCAATTTGACTTAATTTTATATGCCTGAAAGCCTTTTATAACTCTAACAAAAAAAAATCTACATCTATTAAATCTATTATACTTGAGTACTCTATGGCCCTCATACACTTCAAACTTTAAAACCACTTTTTGCAACATACAAACTCGACAATTGAAGAGGACGACTTGGCACGAGGAGATGATATCTTCTCAATAAACTAAGAAAATATGGACATTCTTCATCCAAACATGACTTGAAAGGCTAGATGGACATCCATTATCAGGTCCAAGGGTGTTGACTTGGGCTATTATGACCCCATCTCAAGCACTCTTTTCTAGAGTACACACTACCTCACACCACCTTCTGGCATGACAAAACTACTCTATACATGCTCTTCATAATGCCTAACCATATCTAAATAACTGTAAATAATGGTTAGATATGGTGGACTCCTAAGAACAAACTTAACAACCTTATCATATGTCTGTGTATACTCAACAAACCTACAGTTTGATACTAAAACCTTATAGAGTGCCCACCTTCACAAGGTCGATATTACTCAAAATAAAACCTAATCCAAAACCAATAGATGTCAACATCACATGACCACATCATAGCAACGTGGGTCCACAAATTTATGCAGCATTAGAGAGAGATGTCAATGAAGACTTTAATTTGTTATTTCATCACAAACAAGATTTATTACAAGACATAAACATGTAACTTACAACTCGCATAACTATTGCTACAAAAATAAGTCACATATCTCAAAAACCCAAGTCGGGTATATAACCATTTACAAACAACCCCAGCCCAAACCTTCGTGTATGTGTATGATACTAGACTACTATTCCTATACATAAACTTCACTTAATCCTAGAAGGAGGTCATGAAAACATCACCTACTTCTAGAAACCTTTCACATATACATCACTTACCTCCATATATATATATATATATATATATATATATATATATATATAGAGAGAGAGAGAGAGAGAGAGAGAGAGGGAGAGTCAGGCTAGAATACACTCGAGTGTATTCGGAGCAGAATACACTTAAGTAGTTTTTCATGATGCAATATTTTTTTTCAAAAATCTAATCCATTGATCTTCTTAAACATCTTGTGAATATCTCATATGCAAAATTTGAGCACATTTGGACATTTATAGGTCATGTTATAAAGACTGCAAAAATTATGCATTTCAAATTAGTTTCGCGCGCCGATTTTGTTGCCTTTGGATGAGTGACTTACACTCATCCAAATGGGCTCAAAATTTGTATGTAGCCTAGTTATAGTATGACGGTGAAGATCAATGGTTTACATTTTGCAAAAAATAGTCTTGATATGAAAAAACACTTGAGTGTATTCGTGCGATCTGTATACTAGAGTGTATTCTAGCCTGACTATATATATATATATATATATAGAGAGAGAGAGAGAGAGAGAGAGAGAGTCAGACTAGAATACACTTGAGTTAATAAATCACACCGTACACCCCAATGCTCTTTGCCTATCTAGACCATATCTTTCTAAAATTCAATTCATTGATCTTCATTGTTATAATAATCATAGACCACATACAAATTTTGATTCCATTTGGATGAGTGTAAGTAAGTCATCCAAGGACAACAAAATTAACACACATAACTAATTTGAAATATATAATTTTTATATCTTTTAGATGCATGACCTATAAGGGTCCAAATGTGCTCAAATTTATTATATAGTATGATCTTAAGATATTTAAGAAGATAAATGGTTTATATTTTCAAAAATAATTGCATCATGATGGAAAACAATTGAGGTTTATAGCATCTCCGATACACTCGAGTGTATTCCAGCTTAATTATATATATATATATATATATATATATATATATATATATATATATATATATATAGGCCTCTAGTGGTCTCATTCTCACTGCCGTGACATGGGAAAAGTAGCCAGTCACCTACTAGATGCAGAAAATAATGAGGTGAGAACACAATTCCTAGTTATATGATATAATCCATGAAGCATTTATCACTTATAAAAGCTCACAACCAAAATAAACAAAGCAATACACATTTAAGTTATTAAACTAGTGCTGTAACTAAAATTACACTCTTTTGTAGTTATACCTATTCTTCCATGGATTCTTGAATAACATATAAAACACGTAACTTTATTTCAAATAAGGGAACCATACATCATGATAACATCCATATTCTTCACCAAGTAAAAATAAACATATTTGCTACGTGGTTGAGTTACATGTTATATTATGCCCTCAAAAATTTAATTCATACCACTAAAACCACTACCTAGATGCTGCTAATCCATACTAGAAATCCATATGATATATAAGGCTATCCAAATTCCATTAGATATGTGTCCAACCTCAAGTCAAAGTGAGGTAACAAAAGGTAGATGGTTCACATGTCAGGTCTACCATGGAAATCTCTCAGAGAAGGATCCACATATCATAGGTTCATCCTAAGTACACATGTCACCACACCAACTAAGACACAACTACATGCATTCTCTATCACACAACAAGCACTACTTAACACAAGACCAATGATTATATCATGTCCCAAACAAGCTTTAAAAATATCCTAATATGAAAACACCAATCATCCTCATATATTCACTAATATATGGCTCCAGTAATCTTTTGTGTTTCACAAATTGTTAGATTAATCCATTTCAGTATTTCCCATAACGATATTGGGAAATAGGTCAATGGAATCACGACTCTATAATATTAAGTGCACTTGATTAATTAGATTCATGACTCCTTTATGACTACATTAATCAAGTTACATACAATAAATGACAGAAGGATTACAAAGTTACTCAGGGCATTGTGAATTTAAACGATATAAAATGTATCATTATAAAACTAAATCTTTCAAAGAAATATGTTCAATGTCGTCTCTCATCCACATCACGACCTATCATTCAAGCTTGGACACTAGGGATCCCCAAAAGAATCAAGATACCACGACCCAGTCCCCTCAAGGGTATGATACCATGTCATTAGAACCTCCTCTCCTTGTAGGTATAACATGACAATACTTTAAGACATTAGATAAGACAAATAATTCCTACATATTAGTTCCTCTATCTCATAATGTCAACAACAAACCAAATAATAGAAGTACCTTAAAACATTTTAGTGGGACCTCCAATAGAATGGTATAATAGGGAGTTCACATCTCATCGCTTAGGTTGTCATCAACCATAAAGGTACCACCTTTCACTTTACTTTCCATAATAAACTGAATTTATGTACAATAATGCTAGACTGTTGTGTTTCCAGCATGAGGAAGGTATTTGTGAAATCTAACTGATCATTCTAGTTCATATTCCCTTGTTACTAGTTTAGAATAACACAAGATTTCATCTTTTAGAATTGAAGTGATATTATCATAAGATAATGATCATGTATAAGGTGGGTACTGAATGCACCATATGTTATATCACTCGCCTCGCAAACAATGGAAATTAGTCAACTAAAAGAGGACGTTGGGAAAGCCTCAGATTTTACTCTTCAAGCTCCAAGATGTTCCCATTTCAAGAAATCCACAATTGTTCCAAAAATCTGAGGCTTTTTTACCAAAATCTTACTATGCACTAAATCCAAGATCTAAGAGCAACCAAAGTAAATAAGAGAAGGGAAACATCACATACAACTACTATAGTTGAAACCCTAAAAAAATCCCATAAAAAATGCAAACCAAGGAGGAAGAAGATAATGGATCACCAAAATCACAAAGGAAAGGAACTCCACTTACATGAATCTAGGTCCAACAGACACACAGAAGAGTGTTGATCCTCATAGGTGCATATAAGAGAAGAAAATAACAATGTTGGCATACGTTCATGAAGATGTGCTTTTCATAAATTGGTGTCAACTGTAGCATATCATTTAAAATTTGGCTCTTCGAGGACAACTTGTGCAAATGAAGTGAAGGAGGAGGAGCAAGGGGGTATATATATCCCAAGATGAGAGAAAGGTTTTCAAAGTTGCTAAGACATTGGTCTTCACATATGTATCTTGATCGGTTAGCAGCCCCATCAGTAGTCAACTCTAATTTCCACCAGTAGGCAAAGGTAGAAGCTCCACCAATGGAGAGCAGGTTAGTCTATCATCAATCCACAAACACCATGTGTCCATCAGCTGATATCATCGACCTCTGGCATTGGCCCAAAATTACTTGAATCCCATCGTTAGATGTACACCAGGATTTTTGGTTTATAAGCACTGGTCGTTCATTGTTCCTCAACCAAGAACTCCATCGGGTAGGCACATCATTAGTCCGTTTCTTAATCTGTCATTATCACACAAATCTCATCAGTTCTCAAACCATAGAGGGTCAAAGACCACCAGATGGATTTCATCAATTTCAATTGATGAACAATTCCCATGAGTTCTCAACCCATGAAGGGCCAATGACCACCAGATGGATTTCATTAGACTTAATTGTTGAAGAGTCAACTGTACACTCATTGGCTCCATTGATCTCCATCCAACAACCTCATTGCCCATGAAAGCACAAAAGGTAAACAAGACCGACTACTTTTCATCATTTCTTAAATGTTGGAAAGGTAGGGTGCCCCCATCGGTCTAAAACAATGAGAAGGTGTGATACTTGATTAAGTGACCTAAGTTCACCCAACCAAGTACAAACAATAGAAAAAGCATGATTTGTGAAAATTTATAAAAAGGTCCTCCAAACATGTAAAATTTGCACATAGACCATCAGAAGAAAATTATCAATCAAATAATTGCAAGTACAAAAAGCATGTAACTAGAACACCCAAACACATAGTCAATCTAATGAAGTATGTTTATGAGATCAAACTAGGTCTGCAGTCTTATAATGTCATCCTGATGGTACATTGTATATATGGCTCCTTAGACTCTTCAGCTAAATCACTCTGCTTTATTGTTTGTGATTACAACCCTAGATGACATTGCCTTAATCCTTGTCTCCTTGTCTTATTTTTCTTTGTGGAGATTCCTTCTCTTATGAAAGCACAACTTATTGATATCTCCACATGCTTCCTTTGGCACAGTTTGTTCGATGGAGGTACCTATTGCTCTCTATAATAAAGTAATAATCTTCTGGTTGTCATCTTCATATGTGCAAGATAATTCCTTCTCTACATGTTTGTAGTTGGATCTACTAGGAGAACATAATGCTTTTAGACAATTTTGGAGTGAGGATTCCTATTTGGATGATATGATATGTGTTTTTAATGCCTTTAATCTATGTGCTCATGCTCTGTTTCATTCTAGGGGTTTTTAGTTATATCTATTAAAACTCACTGAGTTATAATTGTAGTTTTTTTTATATTGTATGTATGACAAATTTATACCATAAAAAACCTCTCATGTCCCTTACAATATACTCCCATTATCCTTTCGTTTATTCCTTGATGTATATTCTTCCAAGTCACTTCTATTGTTTTCAACTTCAAATTCCCTTACCCTGTATTTCCAACTAAAAAAATGAAACCTAAGATTCATCGCCAACATTTTTGGTATGAACCTCTTCATCCTCCATGTCTCCTCCCATATTTTCACCAATTTCAATCATATCCAACATCATTCCTTCCATGTATGCCTTGACGATCTCCTATCCCCTCTCCCACACCCTACAATCCACCATCTTAGTTTCATCATATCTACTAGCACAACAACTCATCTATAGACACCATAGGATGATGATGAGAGAGAGAGAGAAATTTCACATTATCACAAGCTGTTCATGTAGTTCAACAATTATTCGGGACTCTTTCCACCCTAAACTATGAGATGAAGTGTGTAACATTAAGAACCTAATCAACTAAGCACATACCTCACTATATACTTCACCACTAAAAAATATACAGTTTATCATTTCCTCTCCTGTAATATTCACATCTAAAGGAAAAAGTGATGTCACTCAATTGTATTCCATAAGGTATGCATGGTCTGGTCGAATATGGCCCAGGTACAAAACTACATACCATACTACACCTTATGGCTTGGAAAATCTACATAACACACAACAATGTTGGTAAGTCTAGGCTATACAAAACGATACTACCACTTGTGGTTTCATTCATTTTGGTTTGATTAAAACAATATAGTTCAACCAATCTACTAGCACGCTAAAAGGTAGGTCATTTATGTCGAATGAATATAGATTAGCTTATTTTGATGCAAGTTTTTCTTGTGATAGATGAATATAAGTGTTGTAACATGAGATCATGAAAGAATATTCTACATTGAAACTTATATGGTATGGACATAACAAAAGTAGATACACACGTACATGAAACTATAATCATATAAACAATATAGTAGGCATATACTTATGCATGTAGCAAATGCATACTTTTAACATTAGAAAATTTTACCCGAATCATAAAAATTAATTCCTGAATATATATACTAGAGCATGCCACACAAAATGAGAAAGAAGATTTACACTTTCTATGCTATAGTAAGAAAAGAACCACCTTTGTTTTAGGATTTGATCAGTTGTGGAGTTTAGTTTCAATGGTAATTTAATTAATTAATTAATTATGTATGTATCATAATTGTATTTACTTTTACAAAACATATAAGGTTGTGCATATGTGATAGTACATTAATCATATATCATTATACCTAGATCAATATAGTTGTGCATTTTGGATAAGTGTATATATAATATTGTGTAAACATCATATTATTGTTTGATATTAATCTATCCTAGTCTTAATCGTGAGATTGTTCTTTTAAATTGAGACGAGGTGTTTTAAGCCTTAGTCTTTAGTGTTCCAAGACCATACATGACTACATAACCTACTGACACTAAACTAGGCTAAGTCAATTTAGTTTGATCTGGTTTCATCTGACATCCTACTCACACTAAAATAGGCTAAGTCAATTTAGTTTGATCTGGTTTCATTTGACATTTTGGTCTAGCTATCTGACTAGCCCTATTACTAATCCTCTTATTCTACTATTGAACAATGTTACCCTTTGCATCAACTTTCACTTGAGAACTAACACATTATAGATAAAACCCTACAATGCCATTCTAGTTCAAGGTTTCAAATCATCTTCAGAAACACCACAAGACTAACTGCATGCATATCCATATGTTCTTGATTGGGAAAGCCTATAATATTTACTCTGTGTTTTGACAATTGGATATTGTGGCTAGGGATTCCCAAAAAAAGGGATTGTCTTGGGGAGGAGGATTTGGTTGTTGTTGGGCACCACCCCACTTCACTTAGGTATCTCTTTTCTCATCTGTGTGCGGATAGACTTGTCAAAGAGGGTCATTGAACCACAAGTACCATGGGTACCACTTGATTTGCTTTTAGGTGGGGGATTTGGCCACCCATTTAATTTGTCTCAAACGAACCCACCCATTTATAAGGAGGGTTTTGTGGATTGACTTGTTGGTGACCTATTTAAATGAAAAGTAAAATTAATATTGGAATCATTAGATGTTTGGTAAAGTGAATTTGAGGATATGGATATACTTAATGAGCAATTTAGTATGTAGTCTTTAGTGCTTACAAGCAATATATATTTAAGATATGTAAACTCACATATGTACATATTTAAAACATTTTATATGTGTTTATCTTTCCAAAGCTTGTGTATTCATAATAATAACAATGGATTCTGATATTTTATATCTAGTTTACATCAGTAAAAATGATTAGGTCTTTTTAATTCGGTTTATCTATAGATTGAAACCACTTAATTATTTTAACATGTCTAAGTGAGATGTCAATAATTGTGTGTGTTTTGTGTGTTATAAATATATATGCATCAATAAATTCTTCTTCTTTTATATTTGAGTTCAGAATATGACAATCAAAATTTTTTAGACTTAAATGCTAATTTATAATAGTTAAATTTGTTTTATGTTTTTTTTATTTGAACTGGGAGATATGGATTCATTTTATCTCCCTCAAGCAGAAAAAACTTAGTTTTTCCTACAAAAATACATCATAGTGATCTTGAGGATCACGCATTGGCACCAAAACAACAAAAACCAACTTTGTGATGTATAGCTTCTCCATACACTACATATGCATCAACGTAATATCACCCTATCATATCATGTATCAATGAGGTCCTCCCTCACCCTCTCCCTTGTTGATGGAGGGAACTTTGATGCAGAGAGTGTCATGAGCTGAGGATGTTGCTTGTTATAATTGATCAAGGAGATCACTATTCAATTTTCCTCCTTTAGCATGAGGCTAAACAAAGAAGATTGCTCTCTTAGATTGGCTTGTATCTTGTCCACTTCCTTCTTCCTTCTTCAAGGTATCATGTATTCTCTAGAAATTGTTTTTATGGTCATCAAAGCATCCATCTCTTTATAAACTTCTTTGACCCATGTTGCCTTGCAAAGATTGCATGTGTATAGAACGGATGCAATCCCTACCTCAAGGCCCATCTCTTTCCCTATTTGAGTGGAAAAGGCAAGGAGACAAGATCCTTCCTCATTTCTCATAATGCCACCTATTTTTTCCGACGAGTATTTCTTCCTATGTATGGTATGCTGCTCATGTTCAGCTTGCTCTAGCTTCATCAATGCTTCCTCCAAAAAAAGATTTCTATGTTGTGTTATATCACCCTATGTAGGGAAAAACCATGGAAGAGCATGTGTGATGTGTGGCCCTACCTATCAAACTTGGGGAAGATGAGTTCTTTGCAAACCCATGTTGCCATGTGTTTTATTCACTCCCAGATCTTTTTTGGATTTATTTTCCAACCATCATAGATCCTGGAACACTTCATCGACCAAACATGCCAGTAGATCGAGGAGGGTAGAATTTCAGAAAGGAATCCTCCTAGTGAGGAGTAGTTGGCCCCCAACCATTATCTATGGAGCATAGAGTGGATAGAGTGACTACGGGGGTAAGTGAGCTCGAGGATGTTGTCGACCTTGTCCCATTGGAGTTGTACTATATCTACTTTGAGCAAGAGGTGGTCTAGTGACTCCATTTCCCTTCGAACAATCACACCGTGACATAGTGAGGATGAGGCATTCATGGATGTCAATGTTGAGTATTACATCAATATGGATGACCTTCTACACAAAAATTGTCATATTCATCAGCATGTGGCAAGACGAAACCCACTTAGCATAAGTTAGGACTCTGATCTTGGATTTACCAATCCTATTCTCTGACTTGATGTTGAAAGTCCCATCTAGAGATGGCTCTCAGATGAGATGGTCCCTATCAGTTGTTCTTCGTTGCTAGCAATCATGGATGGAGGACAACTCTTCTTAATTGATTAGAGAAAATAGAGACATCCAGTCCCACTCCTTGTTGGAGAAAAAGAAGTCGTGTATATGAAGATTGGGCAATATATTAACCTCTGGGGGTGCATGATTAATTAGTGGTGTTTCACACTAGTGGGTGGAATAGAATGGGAATTCACCCCTTCCTACCTCCCATCTAGAAAAATCAAGAAGAGTGTGGAAGGAGTACCAGATGCATTTCCAGCAAAGAGATGTGAAGGATCTCTTCTTGAACCAAGAAGGGAGATTTGTATCTAGTTATCTCACCCTCATGTTGTACTTGCAATGGCAAAAACCGCCCAAAATGTACCCATCTTGCAACATCGACCACACTACTTTAATACAAAGCCCTCGACTGATCTCTGATAGAATATGAATATTGATTTGTCCCTCATCCATTGATGTAGCAACCTTGTCCCATCCCACCTCATGGAGACATCTCTGTTCTTCAACCAAGCTCCATAATAAATTGACCATCAATCGCTCTACGTGCCTGACCATCCCTTTGTGTACAAAAGCCATAACTAGCACATGTATCGGCATTGAGGAAAACTCATGCCTGATCAGGGTAAACATCCTCCCATTAAAAAAGTCTCCCTTGCCATCCATAGATTCTGAGCTCAATCTTCTTCATCAAAGGCTCAAAGCATCACTCGTCCTAGAGGTAAAGGGATCTCGAGATATAGGAAATGTTATGCCCATAGTGGGACCTCTAACTCATCTCCTATTGTGCTAGCATGTGTCGTTAACGCTTAGTGAACAAAGAAAGAGGCTTGTGTTGTTGTTGATATAATATCTTAATATTTGGGCACAATGGTCCATATTTTCCTCATAATAATTCATAGAGTCACATGATGCATTGAGGAGTAATAAGATATCATCTATGAAGAGAAGGCGTGAAGGAGGCAACCCTCCCCATCTAGTCTTGTGTCTTGGGATATCACCACTATGGAGTGCATATTCAATTAAAATATTCCATTTTTAAATAAAATGAAAATAATTGCCGATAACCATGCCTGCTGAATAGAAACATTAAACTGAAAGCCCAAAAAAAATGAGCACCTAAGAAAAAAAGACCATACACAGATAATGAAGAACCATAAGACTGAATTACCTGAGAGGCATATACGAAGAGATTTACTCAAGCATTCCTCCATCAGAATGAAAAGCATCAGTGATAGGGGGTTTCCCTATTTGACTCCCCTTGTAGCCTAAAAGAATCATGTCAAGATCCCATTAAGAGACACTGAGAACCACAAACCTATGATGAGCTGAAGGATAATCCATACTATCTTCAAGTTGAACTCAAAATTGATAAGAGTTCCTCATAAAAACCTCCAGTCCAACTTGTCAAAAGCTTTGGCCATATTGATCTTCACAATCACATTCTCAAAACCTAAGTCCTTCTATCGAATATCCTAGAAGAGCTCATTTTCCATGCATATGTTGTTCATAATGTCCCTTCTTCCAACAGAGGCATTTTGTTCATTGAATACAAGAATAGGGAGGAAGGGGGCCAGGTGGGTGGCAACAATCTTCGATACCAAATGCATAACCACGTTGCAGATGCTGATTGGATGAAAATCAACAAGAAGTATCTCTTCCTCTTGCTTGGGGAGAAGCTGATCCTGGTTGTGAGTACCCCTTTTATATCATCTCCTTTCAAAATCATTGATGGATGAAAGCAAGAACAACATCTTTTTCACCTCCTAGGCAAATGTAAGGGAAGGTACCCCAAATACATATGAACCAGGGGCTCTATCAGCGTCAAGAGATTTTAGAGCCTGCCAAACCTCTTCCATAGATGGAAAGGAGTTTATGGTGGTATTATCATCACTGATCATGAGGCTGGTAATAAGGTTCCAGCAAGCTTCATCCGGTCTGTAGTTGTAGATGTTGCAAGAAGATTGTTGTAAGAACCAACACCAACTTTGAGGATCTGGTTTTCTCCTTCAATGCAGTTGCCATCTTTGCGTTGGAGTGTACACACCGTAGCCTTCCTTCTCTATTCTTTCACTTTGGCATGGAAATATGATGTGTTCCACTCTCCCTCTTTTAGCCATTTGACTTTTGATTTTTCTCCCCAGTATACCTCCTCCTATTTGAGAGCCAGCTTCAACTTTTCTTTAGCTTCCTCATGTTCCTTCTTAGACTCATGTTAGGGACTATCATTGTATCAAAGTTGGCATTCATCCACATCCAACACGCTCTGCTTGATGGGGATGAACAAATTGTCGAACACCCCAATATTCCATCTCTTTAAGGCTTGCATAAGGTTCCACATGTTTGTGAATAAGCGATAACTAGGATTTCCCCATCCTTTTGTAACACAATTATCTCTAACAATCTTCATGGACCCTCATGTACGGCCTACATCTTAAGGAATATGAACAATCCTTTCCACACAGAGATGTTCAACATGGTAGTCCAAACAAGAGAGGGGAGTGATCAGAGTGGGACGTCCTAACGAGATGTTGAAATACACACTGAACCCCATCCTCCCACCATTGAGCATTGATGAAGCCCTTGTCCAAACGTGACTACTAAGACGGTGCCCCACAATGCTGCTTGTCCACCCAAGTGAAGGGTCCTCCCTGGACTCCTGTCGACAGAACCCTACCCAAGAACTTGCTTAGAGTTGTTGGCTCTAGAGGATTGCCTCCCACTCGTTCCTTTAAGAACCGTGTTGAAATCCCCAACTACTATCCAGTTCACTCCCTCTATCCTATGTGCTTCGCTGAGTAGATCCTCCCAGAGAGTTCTTCGATTGACTAGGTTGCAAGCGGCATACACTCCAATGGTTGTGATCCGCCTTCTGTCAAGTCCATGGTCATTAACTAGTCAACGCGGTTGGTTATTCTGGGATTGATACTTCCATCTGATGAAAGCCCAAAGCTTTGCCACTCCCCCATTGGTCACGTGCCAATCATATCTCAGCCATTCCGTCAGCACTAAAGCTCGATCGCTAGTTGTAAATGGTTAGGAGATGAAAACCATCTCAAGCATGTGTATTCTGATGAGTGCCTTAAGATGCGCCATGGTGTCCTTGTCGATGATCCCACATAAAAAGAATTATACTTGTTATCAAATGTAAATAACTAATTATTTTAGTCTGTGCTACACATAGAAAGATAGTAACATGCCAAAAATAGATGTAGAAAGCTATATCTTTTTTGTTTAAAGGAAGGAGTTTAATGTTTACTACAAAATTATAAATATGGATACCTGGGGGATCAACCCCTGACCTGCCGAAATGGGTCTTTAGACTCCACCTTTAAAATCACAATTACAATGATCACACCTAACCCAACCCGACCCATCCGTTGACATGTCTACGTGTAGATGTGGCTACATGATGTAAGCAATGACGGGTTGCCACTAATCCCCAGATGTCATGTCAGCATGATTTTTGGACCCACGGGTTCATTTTCTTGGTGTTGTTGGGTGCTTCATCAACCTGGCGGCTGTGATTAGGATGGATGGTTGCTGTGTCTAGTGCTTTGAAACGCGGTTGAATTGATCCCCAATTGTCTATCGCTGATGAGTCACATGATTACTAGCGATTGACCCGCTATCTGTGACTGTCCCGCTATCTGTGACTGCCC
Source organism: Alisma plantago-aquatica (assembly GCA_963693085.1). Classification (NCBI taxonomy): domain Eukaryota; kingdom Viridiplantae; phylum Streptophyta; class Magnoliopsida; order Alismatales; family Alismataceae; genus Alisma; species Alisma plantago-aquatica. Next base: position 210,820,873 of record OY856409.1, read on the forward strand.
TGAACCCATGAACAAAGCATTGGTGTACCCTGTGCGTGGTCTCTTTAGAAGTTGTGGCTACCTCGATTCTCATTATCTTTCCCACGGCGTCGAGGTCTTCTCGTGTCTTGTTTTTTCCCTTCTGTTTAATGTTTTAGTTTTTATTTTGTTGTCAAATGGTCAGTCAGTGGTTGTTATCAGCTGCGTTAGTTGCCATTTTTGGTTAGGATTCTAATTTTGATTTGGGTTGTTATTATTGTTTTGTTGTATGCCTTTACGTGCAGAGGAGATCTTTTTTCGGATCAATGTCCTTAGACTGCCTTCCTGTCATATTTACAAACTCAGATTGAAGGAATCACTTAAAGATAAGCTGGTTAACATCGCCGCGGCAGAAGGATCCAATCAGGAATGCTTTATTCAAATTCTAATGTAAGTTTTTATGATATCATGAATGTTCCTCATCGTTGGATGTTGTGATAGTTCTTTTTCCTTTCTATGTAGATGTTATATGATTTATAAGTAACGAGTTTGATCTGTTTCGTTTTGCTGCTCCTGAAATAAACAGGAGCATGCTACTCCTTCATTGATCCATGTTCATTTAATGGGGCAGTTACAATCCAAAGATCAAGATTAAAATTGGTAGCCACATGTAATGAGATGCTGCTAGGAGCGGCCTACTCCTCAAACAACCAGGAACAGCATATCCTGGAGCCTCCAAAGAAGGAAAAACAACGTACAAAACCACGTGATGGTAACTGCCCTTTTCTGCTATTAATGACAAGAAGGAAGAAAAACAGTCTTCACCTTGCAGTGTCAACATTCATTGCTTCCAAAAAAGGCATCACAAATTTCAGAGCTATCAGAGCACGTACATGTAGATAAAGATAAAATCCGGGAGAGTACCTTCAACCCTACGAGCAATCGTTTTACATCCGAAAAGTGGGAAGGAGATCTCTCATGTTTGGGACGGAGTGTCTGTCCCCTATAAGTGTCCTACTTCACATCTTGTTCTTGAATGGTCAAAGAGAATTAGCACATCACATGGACATGGACATGGTTATCTGCTGTTCCTGCAACACTTGAGGTGTGGATAATAAACTAACCTCTTCTAAAAAATGGATTTCGTGTTGTATCAGAAGGACCACTCGCACCTTCAATCCAGCTCCTATCCAGTCTGTAATCAGGAATACAGATCAGTGTTGGTCAACACTGCCTCTCACACCCACTCTTAACTGCCACTAGGAGGAGGGCGGGACCATCTCGGTGTCCCTGATCAGTTTTAGATTAAAGTCCCTAATTTTTTCTTCCTCCTCTCTGAAACTTTTAACCATTTTCAGTTGGTGGTGGTCGGCAGAGACGGGCCGTTACAGCCATCAGTGAGGCGTGTTGATTTGAACATGGCATTAAATTAAGTGATCAGACAAACATCATATGGGTTTGTGCCAGGTGGTCTTGCTTATCTTAATCTCCACGCCTGTGCCGCCTTGGGCTCCGGTTTGAGTTTAATGCTAGAACATGATGATATGATATATTGATATCCCTTCTCTCGCATGCACGACTGAGTAACCGAGTAGACAGGGCTCAGGTTCAGCTCAACTGAGCTCGCTTTTCAATTGACTGTGGGGTGAAAAGGTGGTGCTGGAAAAAAGTTGGTGCTGGATATATTTAACAAGTTTGCAAAAAAAAAAAAAAAATTGACTGCGGGGTGAAAAGTTGGTGCTGGAACCCCAATTGTTCTTCTTCTTGGTATTTTCTTTCTTGTATTGTTGCTAGAAAGGTAGAATGAAGGCTGCCATATCATGTCGATCGTGTTTCAGAAAGTTTTTTACTGGTGAATTTATATTATAATTTGACTAAGAACAGTTTTCAAAAAATGCATGTTGTCTTGATAATAGTAGTAATCTTGTCTTCTGTCCACGGAGCCTTGTACTTTCTTGTTTTATACCTTTTTTTATGTTCTTTATTCAAAACCAAGATGATAGATTAATATTAGCGGATACAAACACAATAGATGCGGTTTTTCAGAAGAATGAACAAAACAAACTCGGTGGCTCTAACCCGGCTGCAAAAAGGCAGTTGCTAGGTGCCAAGCCAATGAGCACAAGAAACCAACACTCCTGTTTGGATTAGACGCACAAAAACAAACATTTGCCCTGGTGTGCACACTTATGACATTCGAAACGGGTTATACTCAATACTGAACAGAATATAGCGTGCGTACTAAACATGGCAACGAGAAAGCAATTAGATTCCTAAGCATCCGAAACCCATGCCATGTCTATGAAATGACATAAATAAGGAATGTTTTCTTTTTGGAAATTATATCTATGTTTCTGCATATAGAATATTCTGCGTCCATATAGTCGGTAATAGCGTGTATACCGTAATTAAGCAGCTGGTGATGACCTGTTCAACCAGAATTTTGTGTTGGCTGGTCTTCCGAATCTTTAGTTAGTGTTTCAAGCAAGGTGACCTGTTTCAATGATGACTGCTTATGGATACCAGCCAGACAGCTACAGTCACATGGATGACCGAATCACAACATTTATTAAGACCTAAACAATGACCTTCACCATTCTCTAGCGTTGTTTAGATTGGAGGAAGAGGAATATTACTGCGTCGTCTCTTGTCCGCTAAGCAAAACTTTTGAATTAGTATAGTTAGATGGAGGATCTAATCCCTCCAGCTTGTAAGCGGGTTCACGTGGATGCGAGAACACACAACGTTAATTGCATCTTGGGTGGAGGGCACAGATGTGTAGAATTATAGGCTGGAGGATTTGCTGGTCCTGCTATCGCAAGAAGCACGCTGCACCCTTCCCGGAATGCTGCCGTGTGTCAGTTTGTTTTGATCCGAGCCGGTACTATTAATCTTCCAAGGCACGTGTGATAAGATCAAGCCAGGAGTAGCCTGCTCCCTACAAAAATGGGAGCAGCAAATCCGAACTCGAATTATAGATATATGGGAAGGATCGCACTCCAATGTCCAAACGCGTTCGCTTTCGTCCTTCCGAAGGAGTCAATGGGTCATGCTGGTTCACGGGACAATCCAAACTAAAGTTGCACGTGGGATTCTGCGGCATAATTCTCATCGGTACATTCCATCAACATATAAATTGTTTTATTCAAATATGAGTTATTGTGGGGAATCTCTATCTGTATTGGACTGTTCCTCTTATTGTCCACTGATCTGTTTAATGGAACCTCTATAGTCATATGCTTGAATCTTCGTTCTTCCTTTGCTTTTCCCTCATCATGAACTAAAAGTAGTATTTATTCAATCGAATTGGGAGCAACCACAATCACTCGATCGTGCGCATGAAATGTTGCACTCATTGCCTTATACACTTGTAATGAGTGGGATACAAAATGGGTACTGAAAAGAGTAAGTACAAATATCCACGTGCCAAACACATATCTTCACAAGAAATGGATATAGTCCTATTCAACATTTCAAGTATGTTCTCATAGCAACCGAAGTACATCAGCACACAGAAAGCATCTAAATATTATATATTTATCAAGTCAAAGGTTCCAACACTCACGTGAGCGGATGCATGAATAAAACTATATAACTTAATTAATAATGGCTGGCTTCATAGTGTAACATGGCCAACTCTATTCTATCTTCATTTGTGTGCCGGTCCAAGGTCAACTTGTCTATGTCCTTCACCCCGAGGGTTGGAAACACCCCCCCCCCACACACACACAAGTAGAACAAACAGGAAGCATCAACAAAATCCGATATGTGCATGTAAAGAATATATTAGGCAATATTAAAGAAAATTTATAATCAACAAGATAACAATTTTTCCAACAAAAAAATAGAAAATTAATTATCCAAGTGGATGTAAAAAAAAAACTTCCAATAGTGACATTCAATATGTGAAGTAACACACTCATATCTTGCTTTTAATCACAACATAGTTCACAACTATGACAAGCATACAAATTAATAAGAAAACTAGAATAGTATAAATAACAATATTTGTGGCTCACCACCCACAAGATAATGGGAATCATCACCCAAAATAAAAGAGAAGTGGTATCACCAACTCAAACTAACAATATATGAGTAATCGAATTCACCAACCAATTACCTAGAAACAAACATCAAATCCTAGTTCAAACAATAAACATTTATTAATAATGAGAAACACCAACCATATATACGGTAGTAAGCATCACCAAAAAAATCTAATATAAAGAAAATAGACAATAGATGCCAATACATAAAGTGTGCTACAACTTACATTATGCTAGTTGTCATAAACAACATATTATCCAAAAAATGACTTGAAATAATTTGCAGAAGCTTTAAGCTCAAGAAGTTTGTCATATGAGATACAACTCAAGAATGCACAAAGAAAAAGAATACCACCGCCATCGACATAGCTAGTAACTGCCAAGAACAAGAGAATGTATATAGGCAAAAAAGACCGTAATTCTATGAAATGACTTCACAAGATACTGCTCTCTCACAATCCTCACACCTTACAATAGAACCACCTTCTTCCTCTCTCCTTTTTAGCTTACCCTTTTTGGAACATGTATCTTATGACATTTAGTATTACTTATAGGATCTCCATAGAATGAGACAAGTCTAAATGTGACAATAGTACTACACTAGACAATGTAGTATGAGAGGATACAACGAAGCTATATGAAAGGATAATGAAAAGATAATGCCAAACGAAATAAGGGTGAAGGTAAGATAAGACTAAGAAATATCTTAGACTTCAAATAATAAAATGTATGCTTTTCTAATATTGCAAGATAATATTTATTACCTAAAATTAGAATAAGAGACTTTATCCCAACAATCTTCACCTTGAATCTTATTTGCTGAAGTGTATTTACTTCTCCAATAAAATTTATCCTATTCTACTTCTACGCTTTCACCATAGAAAGAAACTTCCATATCCGAAAACTCTCTACCAATGCACTCCTACATGAGATGTGTGCTTGGGCATGGCTTCTCAAACACTCCATGTGAGTCCTCCTCATGTTGTATAGTTTGATAAACTACATTGTTTCCATTTATGGTTGGAAGAACCACATCCTTCACACCTTTGGTCCTCTGTGTCATAGATTTCTGCCTTCTATGTGCCACACACACTCTATGCAATTAGGGTTGTCAATGGGAAGGGTATTACCCATTTACTCTTTATCCATGCCCTATAGGATAAGGATTAGGTTAAATGTTTTTGTTACATGTTCCCCGTTTACTTTTTCCTCATTTTCCCACCCATTAAAAGAGGAGGGTAAGATATGAATATTATCCATACCCTTTTACCCTTATACCCACATTTATTTAACAAAGATATATAACTATATAGAAGCTTCTAGTTCAATTTTCACCATATTGTTTCTAATAGGAAAGCTTGTGAGTTGCGGCTTGCTTCCCACCCCCACTCACACTCAAGTGCTTGTAGTATGTTTGTATTAAATGTCGAATCAGTTGATAGCATCGTGGAATAACAGGAAAAAGATGAGCATGCCATCTTAGAATAAGTTATTCTTGGACCAATGTCTAAACATATTATACAAGCATAACATTGTCCTACTTATATTCACATTTGTGAAAATACAAGTCAAGAAAGATGTGACTTAACCTTTATCACCCTACACACCACCTTAAAATAAGTTATCTTTTTATAAAAATCTATTTTATATCAAAATTACACAACTACCCTTTACCCTCCCCGTTTACCCTATGGGAAAGAGGGTAAGGGTAAGGAGAGGGTAAGGGGATTGATAAGAAGGGTAATCACCCTTACCCTTACCCTTACCCTTACCCGCTACCCTCTGGAGGGTAAGGGTAAGGATAGAGCCTTACCCTCCCCATTGATATCCCTAGATGCAACTGTGTTGTTGTTCTTACCACATCTTCCTTCTTCTAACATTTGATAGCTTCAAATCTGTGCATGTTGAAAATTATAGCTGCACTTGCAGTCTCGCAACTGAATGCATTTTTAAGTTGATCACATGTAAGTTGTTTGGGTTCATGATACCTCATGTGTTGATGATCCATCTATGTCTCCAATATTGATTGAACTCCCATCAACTACTCATCTTTCAGTTATAACATCTCCAACCAATTGGTATCATCCATTAGACCATGTACTCTTCATGATAACTTATACAAGTAACTTGCATGACCTTACCTTGCTTTGATAATTCACCTCAGAAATTAGATTCCTCTTGAGATCGGGACATTTAGGACCACTAATAATGTGTGATGTGATCCATCATACATCTAGAATGAATTTTTGTAATTCTTTCTAGTAAGTAGACTTTGTCACAATCCAAGCGAATAGTTCTATGAGCTTGTATTAGAGAAGATTCATCAAATATTTATCTCTATATACATATGATGAAATGAAAATTTGAATCAAATATCCAACCATTATGCATACATGTTTCCATAATAAGATGTGCATCTTAATATTCTTTCACTAAAGAGCAAAATCCAACTTCATTTTCTTAAAATTTGGATAATATTTTAATATGTGGCCCTCCTCATCGTATATATAACATGCACTGTACCCTTTCCCTTCTAATTCTTCTTGAAGTGACCCTTGCTTTTGTTGATTTTACCTGTAATAGCTAAAGTTGACCACCTAAATATGAATATTTTGATGTTTTCTTCAGAGCCTATGCCTCTAATAGATATACAAACACCATACTAAAATTAAGTGTAGTTTTCTTGATGAGAATATTTATCACTAGTGTTCTCATGATGGTGGTAGAGATGAAACATTGACTTTGTCACTTTCACTAATTTTCTCCTCTATGCTAATTAGTTGAGTGACAAGCTTGTTGAAGATGTTGAGATGGTCCATGAATCCTTCTGTCTCTTCCATACACAATTTGTACAATTACCTTTTTAGAACCCATATGTTCATTAATGATTATGCCAAACATAGTTGTAACAAACTCAAATTTGGGTATTTAGATCAAACTTCCCTTTCCTTTGTTTTGTTTTTGTTTATTGTAGTAATAAATCCATTTTGAATTTAACTATAACTAAGAGTAAATGGAGCCAAGAAAAAATAATGTTATAGAAAATATGAAAGTTATTGATAAACTGACTGATTAAGTCATCAATTGGAGGTTAACTATACAAATTTATCAATTCATTATTGTTGACTCTAAATTGGAACTCTAGAACCATTACACATCTAGGTGATGAATAAACATGTGAAATGAAAGAATATATCAAAATGATTAACATAAGCATTAATGGCATTAAAGAGTATTTAACTAAAAAGTAAAAAATGAAATGTTAAATGTTTTCAACGGTGAAATTAACATTAGAATTGATTTTTTTGCATATTTATTAGCCTACTTACCATTTTATTATATCAATTGGACTTCATTGTTCCATATACTTAACTGGTGGGAGATCCTAGCTTTAATGTACATCAATTAATTCAGAATTACATCAATTTACAATTCTTTCCCCTAGTTACATATTTTACTCCACGTCTGTCCTCTTAACCACACATAGGCACTGAGCCAGTCACAAATTTCCCTTTGTTTGTAGGTAATGGTTGTCATTCTTCCTCTTCTTCCTCGTCCTCGCCTTCTTCTTCTTCTCTTCCGCTTCTAATTACTTCCCCTCAGCTCAACCCTCTTTTCTCAATGCAAACCTTAGAGTCCAAATATCTTTGTCTCCTTCATCTAGTTGTCATAGCAGATAGGATTGGTGTAAGGAGTGGGGCCCGATAGGGACCACTCCTTACTTAAATTTAAGGAAATACTTGCAAAATCCCCCAATAGGTCGTATCCCACAAAATAAAAGCCACTCAAATAATTGGGGTTCATAAGTTTTTCTTTAAATAGAATGATAACATGAACATATTTGTTTTGTAGTGGAAATTTAAATCTAACTATTACATGATATTTTCAACAGGGTTCAGCTAAACAAACATATCAGGCTTGTAACTAAAATTAAATCTTAAACTACTCAGATCAGTCTATGGTGAGTAACCTTTCCATCTCAGAAATCCTTAACAACTAGTTCTGGGTGTCACCACCTATCTCCTGGTCCTCAGGTTGTGCAACTTCTGCGTGGGTTGAATGCAACACCCAGGGTAGAAGAAAACAAAAGGAAACAATGTTTTTGTGAACGTTGAGTATGTGCAATAATGAACAACTAAGCACTACTTTAGGAAGCTCAAAAGAATACATCAAATTAAAGGATGATCAAGATAAATAAGTTCCAAGAGAAATATATCAGGCCAAGAGGTGAAGCATGTCTAACTAAAGAATATCAATTAGGGAATCTTATCTTTGAGGTTTTTTTTATTAATAATAACAAACATAAATTGTGCATGTGACAAACAAAGACTAAAGTTATTTCAAGCAGGGTTGAGACACCATTAGATCTCAACCTAAAAATAATGAGTGGTGATAACACACCCTAGGTGGAAAAGCATGCCTCTGTAAATAATGGGTGGAAAATCACGCTCAGGAAGAAAAGCATGCCCCTGTAAATGTGTTGTACACATGTACCACTATAAGAAATAAAGTTAGTTTAAGCATACACATAAATAAGGAAAGGCAAGTATAAGTTTAGTCCATGTGAAATAATAGGATGACAACAACCAAAATATATCATGTGGGGTCATAGGACCCATAAGAATTATTCAAGAAGATAAGAATTATATATGATGAAAAAGAGAATATCTACTCATGCCTCATATGGGAAAGAATGTTTGGTCATAATAGAAGTTCCTAGATAATTGGAAAGATGCACATACCTTAACTTGAGTTGTTAAATCAGATATTGAATCCTAACCCTCCAAGTCTAAAGTCAACTCAACCTACATATAGGTTTAGTACCATCAATTAGGGTTTATGTATATGTATTGAAAAACCTTAGAAAATCCAAATCCATCGGTGAAACTGTGACAACCTTCCTTTTTTCTCCCCTATTTCTTTCTCTTTCTCTCTCATCAAAGGGCCTATTTATCAATTTTATATTAATTTCATGATTGGAGAGTTGTTATATCCCAATTTAGCCACTACGTTGACCAATTTCACAATGTGTGACTTTAAGTTGCACTTTTGAACTAAGTATCATTAGGTAATATGTCACCATCTTACAATTCAATTGAATCTTTTTCTTATGATCTTTTGTCTCCCTAGTATATATAATGTTGTATATCTCTCAATTGCAAATCCAACGACATAAAAATTGCCTTAATTGGACCATCCTAGACCAAGATATGGGCATTTGAACTCTACTACTTTAATCCTTGTTATAATACAATTTTACTTGATTTTCAACCTTAATGGGCCCCATTCGTAGGCACGTGGCCCAGTAGCTGCCACCTATGCCTTGGAAGACCTAATTCACCTCCTATCCTAGTCTTTTGATTGTTGGAGCAAAGATCTAACAGTCATTCTTTCTTCACCTTTGTTCGTACCGTGCACTAGAACCAATGGTGCTGGCACCACCCAACCACCCCAACGACCACCCTATATGCCCTTTTCTTGACACCTTGGATGAACCCGATAATCCCATTCTCATTGTGGCAACACATCCCATTATCACACAGATAATGAGGTGTTACGTGAAAATGTGCGGAATACACCATAACCACAGATTATCGAAAACACGGGTTAATTAAAACCGATTGTGGAAAACTGATAAACTGTGAAACTATTACTTTCCAGTCCTCATCCTGCAAGGAAACATGTCACATATATACACATACATGAGATCTGATACGTGTCCACAGCTCAGGAACAGCTGTTCATTCAGCACATGAGTTCACCACCTGTTCATATACATAAAGGCCCGCATCCGACCAACAGCAGGATATATAAACATGATCGATCGTTCATCGTGAAACAACGTCAAAACACTGCCAAGGACCTGAGAGTACAGGGATGACTCTAGACTCTACTACAAAACATCCAAAACAGCAGCATGTTCATCGCTTGCCTACTACTGCTCGTCAAGCTGCTCGGCCGCAACACCACGACCACGACCACGTCTACCTCGACCACCTAAAAAGGGTGTAAACTAGCAGAGTGAGACAATTGAACAATTTTCCCAGCGGGAAACATAACTCCCCACCGCAACTACAGAACCTCAACAAGATAAACTATAACAGTAGGTAACTAATAACAGGTATAACAAGAGCAGTCTATATAAAGCGAAGCTATTCTTTCCGACAAGCTTACCAGCTGTACAAAAGCATATAACCATATATCTCTCAAGGGAACATGATTGACAAGATAAGATATATCGCTATGTGACATGATTATCAGAACAAAGCATATTACCACATACCTGATGGATATAGAAGTAACTGCAGATATAACAGATTTAGCGACACAAACAAGGCCTCAACCAATGTTTCATGTTTATCTTAAGCAGTAAATACTAACAGTTGTATTACGTATTATTATGCCCTGAGGATTTGAACCGTAACGTTCAAATCCAACCTTCGGTTACGAAACCCAAGCCGGTGCCATACAAGGTCAATGGAAGAGCCAGACTCCACGACCTCCCACCTCGTGGTCAGTACACGAGTACAACACAAGCAGGACTGTAGTCACATGCTGAAGTGGTCTAAGCCACAGGGTCAGCTCCATAGGCTACCCTCACTCTAGCCCTCCTTAGTACAAGTCTCAGTGCTAGTAAAACTGAGCCACGGGCCTGTTCACCGTGCTCTGAGCCATGAACGCAGTCATGCTCCTCACATCACATATCCTGAGCCATGGGCCTGTTCACCATGCTCTATATACGTATCTGAGTCTGCAACCGAAGTTACACTCTTACCTCCTCATTTTCAGGCTAGGAGCAACCTACACATATTCAACAATATGCGCTTCCAGGTTAACCCGTAGGAGAACCCGTTTCACCATCACCAAGTCTTGACGATGATGGATCTATGGCCAGGGCAACTACATGATATATTTCACTGTTATTAATTAGTATCTTTTAGATGGATTGCAAGATTCAACCAAGTTGTATAACATGCAAGATATAACAAAAGTAAATAACATTATATTATTATGGAAACACATCAACTTGATCCATCTCAAGAATCCAGCATCACATGTTACCACTTGGCCTCTTGCCAATCATCCAGATCCATCTCAAGGATCATCACATACCATGGGATCTCAATCCCTCATCATGTACTGTCACTGCCTCTTCACGGCTCACATCAACATCATGGGACCAACACATCATACATACCACCTCATAGAATAATTATCAAAGTGATGTTACTCATCACATATGTCTCATAGCCCTCTCATGGCTAAAAATCACTTTCATGGTTAGGGTACATAATAATCATAGTTTCAACATAAGGGATATGCTCACTATCATGAAATATCATACAAGATACTCTACTTATCATTCTTACACTATTTGGTGATCAAGTGTATTAAGCACATTATTAACAAACTATATCCATGCCTACTCTTATCTCAAGGTTATACAAATAATCAAGATGTTCACTTTATATAGAAATCATGTTGAGTATACAGAGCAATCATACTTGCTATCATCCATTACTATTATCATTTAAGCCACCACTAGTGTAACTACCATTTAACATTGTTATTCACAAATAAGTATAAGACTTACATCATGCATATCATTACTACCCTTATTACCATCACTATTATCAGCATTATTACTATCATCATCATCCACTATTATCGTTATTATGCAAGCTACTAGTATATCCACCACCATTCTCATTATCATTAATAAAATAATTATAAGGATCACTACATGCATGTCATTACCACTACCTTCCTCATCATCATATATTACCATCAGCGTCATTAAGCAAGCCATTAGTGCAACTGTCACTTAGCATCATCATTACCAACATTAACATCGTTATTGTTATCATTAACATTGTGCATAAACGTTCACTTCCATAACACATGAAACCGTCACTATAGGATCACATAACCCTCACTATAACTCCTCACAGCCCTCACCTATACACTGCTCTCAACGGCTAAAGCAAGGAGTGCAGCAACGTTGCGTTGCTACCCAGCACCCAACCCATGACACAACGTCACAAGGTATCGTGCATCAGGGTTTCGGGCATCCCATGTCTATCGGGCAACGCCTGTCACACTCCCTGCCGACTGAAATGAATGGAGGTGTGACGCCCGTTACAACACCCCAACAGCAACGCCCGATATCAAGGGGCAACAACAACGACCAGGAGAGAGAGAAGGAAAGAGAGAAGGACTCCCACAAAACGTGCAACTATCGAACCAACCCTGACGGCCGTCACACTCCAAGGGGAGAGGCGTGATGCTCGTCACGACCCCAGGCCCTGTCGGCTGTCACACAACAACATGTATCATCTGATATCAACCCTTCATGCCCAACACAACTTGTAACAGCCAACACTCACACTAGCCTATCGTTCAACCCAAGCCAACCCTCATGCCACACGTGGCCCTGTCGTCCAACACCAAGAACACCATGACATACTTAGTCTATCATCCTTCATAAGCACAAAGATGATGCTCATCGCAAGGACCATATCATCCAACAAGTGTCATATCGGCCAACACTATCTAGCTCACCCTATCGCCCATCACAAGGGCAGGGATATCGTCCAACTCAAGGGCTCACACCATAACGTCCATCACAAGACACCCTCCATGTCGTCCAACACAAGGACACCCTCCATGTCGCCCAACACAAGACCTCATGTCGCCCAACAGGGGTCATCACCTACCTCCAGCACAAGGAAGCACAAACCCTAGAAAGCAAGGTGCACAAAGGAACCCTAAACCCTAGAGGGGGATCGACTACCAAAGGTACATAAGAAAAGGTACAAAAGCAAGGAACTAAGCTAAGCTACTAACAAGCAACAAGATCATAGATAGAGAGGTAAAGGAGTTAGGGTTAGAAGTTATGCAACCCGCCTTAAGCTCCAAGCTCCAAGGAAGAAGAAGCACTTCAAGCTCCAAGGGATGTCGTCCACCAAAGCTGATCCAAGAGGGTGTATCGGCCACCACTTCAACTCCAAGAGAGTGTATCGGCCAACACACAAGGAAAGGAGAGGAGTGTCGTGCACTCAAGGTGGAGGGGAGACCAAAAGATCAAAGGAAGCTAAGGTAAGGGAAAGAGCTATCTATATAGAAAGAAGGGGAGGAGAAACCAAGGTAGATCCATGCTAAGTGTCGTCCACCCAAGGGACACTTGTCCTAGGGTTCAAGCCAACACTCTAGCAAGCCAGGAGACACTTCTCAAAGATGTGCACCAAGTGTCCACCAACCAAGACCAAGCAACATGGGCGACACATGCATCAGCTCTACTGGGCGACACACCAAGGCTCCTGGGCGACACACCACCATGTTGGGTGACACAAGCTTCACCTTGGACGACACAAACAAGTCTTGGCTGGCACAAGGCTCAAGCAAGCCCAAAGAAAGCATCCCAAGGCCCAAACAAGCTCAAACAAGGCCAAAGAAACTCAAACAACAAGCACAAGCCTCCCTCTCAACCCTAGAGGAAGCAAAGAGGGGAAAACATCTCTCAAGATGGCAAACTTGCACACAAAACCCTAAACTTGGGTTATTTGCAAGCAGCCCCTCGAACTCTCAACAAAGCATAACCAAACCCTAATCACCACTTAGAGGTGATTAGTAAGCATCAAACCACCAAGGTTAAGCAAAACAAACAGGGTAAACCCTAAACGCAGGTCAGGGTCCTTATAAGCTAACCACCTGTAAGGGATTTCGTCCACGAAATATGAAGATAAAAGTGAGGGATATTTCCTCCTCATCTCTTCCTCAAGCTCCCACATGGCTTCCTCAACGCCACAACGCTGCCAAAGAACCTTCACAAGAACCAGGTCCTTCCTCTTCAGCTTCTTGACCCTTCTATCAAGGATCGCCACAGGACATTCCTCATAGGTCACATATGCATCAAGCTCAACCTCAATGGGCTGTATCACTGTACCTAAATCTGGATGACTTTTCTTCAACATACTGACATGAAACACTGGATGCAACCTGTGCAACTCTGGAGGCAACTCCAACTCGTAAGCTACTTTTCCAACACGTGCTCTGACTGAGTAAGGCCCCATATACCTGGGAGCTAACTTACCCTTCCGTCCAAACCTTAGAAAACCTTTCCACGGCGAGACTTTGAGGTACACCTTGTCTCCTACCTGGAACTCCAAAGGTCGTCGGCGATTGTCTGCATAAGACTTCTGCCTGTCCTGTGCCACTTTTAACTGTTGCTGTATCACTTTGATCTTATCTGTCGTCTTCTGTACTAACTCAGGACCCAAAAGCTGATACTCACCTGATTCATACCAACACAAAGGAGATCTACACTTCCTTCCATACAAAGCCTCATAAGGAGCCATGTCAATGCTCCGCTGATAACTGTTATTGTAGGAAAATTCTATCAAACTCAGATGTACATCCCAGTTGCCTAGAAACTACAAAACACAAGCTCAAAGAAGATCCTCCAAAATCTGAATAGTCCTCTCAGACTGTCCATCTGTCTGTGGGTGAAAAGCTGTACTGAACCTTAACTGCGTTCCCAACGCTCTGTGCAACTATTCCCAAAAGAGACTCGTAAACTGAGGACCTCTGTCAGAAACTATCGTTGCTGGCACACCATGCAAACGTACTATCTTATCCACATATACTCGAGCTAGTTTCTCAGCTGTATACATCGTCTTCACTGGTAGAAAATGGGCAGACTTAGTCAATCTGTCCACTATCACCCAAATGGAATCATGATTTCTAGTTGTCCGGGGTAGACAAACTACAAAATCCATGGTTATATGATCCCATTTCCACTGCGGTATCGGCAAAGGTTGCAACATACCTGCCGGCTTCTGATGTTCAGCCTTCACTTGCTGACACACCACACATCTTGCCACGAACTCAACTACATCTTTCTTCAAACTGGGCCACCAATACAAGTCCTTGAGGCTATGGTACATCTTGGTGACACCTGGATGCATAGCATACATCGACGTATGTGATTCCTCAAGCACCAACTTCCTCAGATTATCAGCATCTGGAACCACCATCCTATCACGATAGCAAACTAGTCCATCCTCGGACTCATGAAACCCATCACACTTGTCGCTGCCGAACTCTGATCTGATCAACTGTACCGCATAATCTGTCTGCTGTGCATCCTTGATCTGCTGTCTCAACGTAGGCTTAACTTGCATATGTGCGAAAAGACCAGACAACAAATAAACTTCCATCTGCACATTCATCTGTCGAAGAGAAACAAACATATCTCACTTATGGCATACCAGAGAACTCAACTGTGCCTTCTTTGAAAAAAGAGAAGAAGACCTTTTGCTAAGCGCATCGGCTACCACGTTCGCCTTACCAGGATGATACTCGATCGTGCAGTCGTAATCATTGATCAACTCCATCCATCGTCATTGTCGCATGTTCAACTCTTGCTGCATAAAGATGTACTTTAGATTCTTATGATCCGTAAAGATATGACACACTTCCCCATACAGATAGTGTCTCCAAATCTTTAACGCATGAACCACTGTTGCCAACTCCAAGTCATGAGTCAGATAGTTCTCCTCAAGCTTCTTGAGCTGTCGCGAAGCAAAAGAAACCACATGATCTTCCTGCATCAACACGCAACCTAAACCTTTCTCCAACAACTTTTGCAACTACTTCTTCAACTCTGCCATCTCTGCTGGAGCCATCCTATATGCTGACTGTGCAACTGGCTGTGTTCCAGGAACTAGATTGATCTCAAAATCAATCTCTCGGGGTGGAGGAACACCAGCAAACACGTCTACAAACTCTCGGACAACTGACACCTCCTCAAGACTAGGACCTTTCACCTTAGTAACCACAACGGTATCCACCATGTGAGCTAGGAACGCCTCGCATCCTTGTCGTAACAACTTATCTGCCACCATAGCTGACACCAAACATGTCAGAAGAATCTTCCTATCTCCTTGGAAGATCCACTTCTCTCCAACAACATCGAACACTTCCTGCTTGGAACCATAGTCCAAAACAACCTTATACCTCTCTAAGGTATCCATCCCAAGGATAACATCGAAACCATGCATATCAAGTGGTATAAGATCCACCTGGATGCGATGTCCCGAGAAAGACAAGACACAAGATGGACACTTTTCTTGAAGCAAAGAGGAACCATCAAGAGGGGTTTCTAACAACAAGCTATCCTTCTTATAGCTAACAAGTAAACGACAGGTTTCAAGCATACTATAGGCGATAAAAGAGTGCGTAGCACCTGGGTCAACCAGAACAGAATAAAGCAAGAAGAAGACATATCAGAATGAAATAACTCCATCTGACCTGTCACCACTCGTGGGTTGACTATCGCCTCCGGATGACTCATAGCATAGAATCGAGCCGTTGCTTGCTGTCCACGGCCTCTGCTTCCCTGAGCAGACGATCCGGCTTGAGACGCTTAACCGCGTCCTTGTCCTCTTCTACCACTGGCCTGTGGTCTCTTTGATCTCTGAAAACTCTGTCTCGGCTACTGCGTCACTTCAACGTCTCTATTCGGGCAATTGAACCTAAAATGCCCGACTTGTCCACAAAGATGACATGACTTGTCCTCAAACCGTGGCCTAGCTGGCCCTGTCACTGCCACAGAAGTTGAACTGTGTGCCTTAGACGGCGAAGAAACATAACCTTTCCCCTTACTCGGAGACCACTGAGAGGGTACACCGGAACTTCTCATCGCTGACGGTGCTGAAAACCTAGGCTTCTTAAAGCCACCAAACCTTCGTCCTTGAAACTGAGAAGGTCTTTTAAGAGACATAGACTCTCTTTTCTATCGTATTGTCCTTTCGATCCATCGAATAGATTCCACGAACGTAGCAAACCGTTCTCGATTCTCCAACGCAGACACATGGGTTTTCAACTCAGCACTCAAACCCTTCTCGAAACGTTTGATCCGTTCCTCTTCTGCCGCCGCCATGTGAGGACAAAATCTCAAAAAATCCATAAACTTGGCTTCATACTCGGTGATGATCATCATTCCTTGTCTCAGGTTCTTGAACTGACTCACCTTCTCATCCAGATACGTCTTCGGAAAGTATCTGGTGATGAACTCGCGTCGGAACACTTCCCAAGAGATCACCTCACCATGCCACTTCTCTTCTTTGATGGTCCACTAGTGACCAACACTACCTTTCAAAAGGTAGACAACATGCTTTACCTTGTCCGCTTCGGGGATGTCAAGGATCCGGAAAGCCTTCTCGAGACTTGTCAGCCACAGATATGCATCTGCTGGATCAGCCGTTCCAACATAATCCGAAGCTCTGACTCGGCGAAGTCGCTCGAAGGTCTTCCCAATACCCGATGCTTCTCCATGGGGAACATGTGCTCACGGAGGAGGCACTGGTAATCGCTCAACCATGAGATTCATTGTAGCCATTAGCTGCCCCATAAGCTATTGGTAAGCAGTATGTTCAAGTATGGTTGGGTTAAATTGGGGAACCTCAGGCACCCGATCTTCATGTGCCTGTCTATCTGCTCCATCAACCGATGCAACATCACTATACTCAGTAGAGTGTTCTTCATGGTTTCCATACATCTTGACTTTTCTTCCGCTGAGGGCAGAAGATATTGTAAGAAAACCTGGAAAACTCATAAGAACAGACTCAACCTAGTCCTAAATCCCTATAGACTCAGCGAACCTATAGCTCTGATACCAAAACTTTTGGCAACACATCCCATTATCACACAGATAACGAGGTGTTACGTGAAAACGTGCGGAAAACACCATAACCACAGATTATCAAAAACACGGGTTAATTAAAACTGATTGTGGAAAACTGATAAACTATGAAACTATTACTTTCCAGTTCTCATCCTGCAAGGAAACATGTCACATATATACACATACACGAGATCTGATACGTGTCCACAGCTCAGGAACATCTGTTCATTCAGCACATGAGTGCACCACCTGTTCATATACATAAAGGCCCGCATCCGGCCAACAACATGATATATAAACATGATCGATCGTTCATCGTGAAACAACATCAAAACAATGCCAAGGACCTGAGAGTACATGGATGACTCTAGACTCTACTACAAAACATCCAAAACAGCAGCATGTTCATCGCTTGCCTTCTACTGCTCGTCAAGCTACTCGACCACAACACCATGACCACGACCACGACCACGTCTACCTCGACCACCTAAAAAGGGTGTAAACCAGCGGAGTGAGACAATTGAACAATTGTCCCAACGGGAAACATAACTCCCCACCACAACTATAGAACCTCAGTAAGATAAACTATAACAGCAGGTAACTAATAAGAGGTATAACAAGAGTAGTCTATATAAAGTAAATCTATTCTTACCGACAAGCTTACCAGCTATACAAAAGAATATAACCATATATCTCTCAAGGGAACATGATTGACAAGATAAGATATATCACTATGTAACATGATTATCATAACAAAGCATATTACCACATACCTGATGGATATAGAAGTAACTGCAGATATAACAGAATTAGCTACACAAAAAAGGCCTC
The DNA here is from genome assembly GCA_963693085.1 of Alisma plantago-aquatica. Lineage (NCBI taxonomy): Eukaryota > Viridiplantae > Streptophyta > Magnoliopsida > Alismatales > Alismataceae > Alisma > Alisma plantago-aquatica. The sequence goes on from OY856409.1 coordinate 210,839,395, forward strand.
AACCAATGTTTCGTGTTTATCTTAAGCAATAAATACTAACGAATGTGTTACGTATTATTATGCCCTGAGGATTTGAACCATACCGTTCAAATCCAACCTTCGGTTACGAAACCCAAGCCGGTGCCATACAAGGTCAATGCAAGAGCCGGACTCCACGACCTCCCACCTCGTGGTCAGTACACGAGTACAACACAAGCAGGACTGCAGTCACATGCTGAAGTGGTCTAAGCCACAGGGTCAGCTCCATAGGCTATCCTCACTCTAGCCCCCCTTAGTACAGGTCTCGGCGCTAGTAAAACTGAGCCACGGGCCTGTTCATCGTGCTCTGAGACATGAACGCAATCATGCTCCTCACATCACATATCCTGAGCCATGGGCCTATTCACCATGCTCTATATACGTATCTGAGTCTGCAACCAAAGTTACACTCTTACCTCCTCATTTTTAGGCTAGGAGCAACCTACACATATTCAACAATATGCGCTTCCAGGTTAACCCGTAGGAGAACCCGTTTCACCATCACCAAGTCCTGACGATGATAGATCTATGACCAGGGCAACTACATGATATATTTCACTGTGATTAATTAGTATCTTTTAGATGGATTGCTAGATTCAACCAATTTGTATAACATGCAAGATATAACAAAAGTAAATAACATTATATTATTATGGAAACACATCAAAAAAAGTTGACCGACCTAAATCGCGCGTCCAAAATTGGAGGCGGATTTGAGGTAGTCGAGCTTTTACATTTATAAACCCGAATCCTTCTAGGCCCCCGCAACTTTGCTCACGGGGTCGAAGTAGTCATACGGGGTCGAACACAGGGACAAGGGGGTAGTGTTGCGAACCATAAATCGACACGCTACACTCCGGTAGGTATAAAGAGATATAAATTCCTGAAAGGGAACAGTAAGACGTCACGAAATAAACAAGAAAACTATCTCCAAATGGAGCTACAAGAGAGATTTAAGGTTTTAGTCATTTAGCAGTTTTTAGGGGTTTTCATGTAACAGAAGCAGAAAGATAAAGACTAGAGCTCAGGCAAGGTTCAGAGGATAAGACTGTAGTAAAACAAGCGGTGGCGGTAACACCCTGCACCCCTCCTCTTAGAGCGGGTACCTCTAACCTCTACATCAACACCCCTCTCGAGGTTGCTGGGCTTCAGTAAGAGTGGAATGTTACAGAAAACAACTCTGTTCCAGGCACTCTCGTACTCCAGAATTGGACCAAACGCTAGAGCCGCAACACAACTCTCGAAGTTGTTGCGACGGGAAAACGGTTCGGTAGCTAATCGAAACGTGATCCAAATCATGCAAGCTAGGGTTCGGATATTAAACAGAGCAGTCATCCAACATTGTACACCAAGCATAGAGCAACAAGTAATTGAATCTTTCCATTTCCATAAACATTTAAAGGTCTTAATTCATTGCATAAACAAAGAATTAAATAACAGAATTAAAAGATAGGTGTCGCCTCCTTGATGTAGAACGGCGACAGGGTGCTGTAGCTCTCCTACCCGATATCGGTCAGAGGCCCAGCCCGATACAGAGGTGTCGGGCGACACACCCTCTCGGGTGGCACGCGCCGACTGGCGACTGCATCGGTCAAGGGCTCTGGACGATACACTCATGTCGGATGACACACCCTCTTGGGCGGCACGTTCGAAAGACTAAGCGTATCGGGTTGATATCATGTCGGGCTAAGAGCTAAGCATTATTGATGTCGGTCACTTGTGTCGGGCAGTGATGTCGGCCGATATCGGCCCGCAGTGTCGCCTGGGATGGTCCTAAGTGAACTGTCCCCTCCCTCCTGGGATGAGGAGAAGCTCACCTAGTGTCGCCTGAGACGAACACTGGGGCACGATACGGGTGCTCTCGGAGTTTCCTCGCTCAAGCTCTCAACTGCCAGTTGTCCGAATGCGAGATGTGCGAGCTGTGTGAGTCGTGCGACCTGTGTGAGCCGTGCAAGCTGTGCGAGCCGTCTTTTTGGCTCCCTGTAGCTGCTATTTATAGTCAGCTGGTTGGTGGGAAGACATGGCGCTCGAAGCGCCACGTAGCTCCCTTGTACGCCGGTCGATGGAGATGGACGACCGATACAAGCATTTCTCGGCGCAAGGTGCTGGCTATTGGTCACGTGGCGGGCGACACGCCTTCCGGTGGGTGGCTGTGTCGCCCGACGAGCTGGGTCATCGAGGCAGCTTTGGCTCCCTGTCGGGTAGAAGGTGTGTCAGCCGGCATGTTCTTGTCGCGCGGCATCTCCTCGTCGAGCATCTTTGTGTCGCCCAGCCCGTGTCGGGCAGAGGCTGTATCGGTCGTCAGGGAGGCCGAGACAGGTCTGGACTTATTCATGGGCTGGAATCGGCCTTATTGCACAAAAGCGAGGAAAATTCTGTAAAAGATAGGAAAATCGGAGTAAGAGCATTGCTTGGCCAATTATTGCGAAAATGCTAATAAAATAGAGGAAAATAGCAGAAAAAGGGCAGTTTTGATAACAAACTAAAGGGCAAAAACATCACAAAAACTAATGTTATCAACTCCTCCAAACTTAGCATTTTGATTGTCCTCAATCAATATTTAAACTATATTTTTGTGATGCTTCTTTTTGCTCGGAAAACTTTCTGGCCAAGAGGTAAAACAAGTGTAGTAATGCCTTTAGAGATAATGTTGCTTCACTCAAACAAAAGACTACGCGTTTCCTAGCCTTATTATTTCAACAAAATTTTTCTCTACAGCTTCAGCGAGACTTTGTTGTATGATTCCGAAGTTAGCTTACGCACCAAACAACTTTATTTTCGGGGCAGAAAGTTGTGTATAGGGTAGGCTAAGGCTTTTTGGGTTTTTCATTCTTGTTTTCCATCAGTCCATCCAGGTAAGGGTCCGTTAACGGGAAAGTGGTCCCTGCAGTCCAAGCTAGTTGGCTTTAGAGCAGTGATTTCACATCCTACGTACCACTGCCCCGGATCTACCATGCCTAAAGATGGGTACTTTTGGAAAACAAGAGGTGTATATATATATATATATATATTATTTTTTATTTTTTTTTATTGGGCACAACTCTCATGCTTTTATTCACTCTCTCGAGGCTTCTCTCTCTTTTTTTTGGGATTTTGTTGGGTGAGGGAAACAAAGAGATTTCCACTGTTTGGGCAGCTTTTTCCTTCTCCATACTTATCTCTTAGCTGTTTGCGAGATTATTATATTTTTGAAATTTTTGACATGGCAAAGTATACTCTTTTGTTCGTTTGGAGCAGCATTATCAAAAAGATATAACAGGACTTGCATCACATTTAGCACAAAGAAAATAAACTTTGCAAAAGGTAACAATAGATTTTCATTATTATTACAACAACTTTGTACATATGCATAGGGGTGATATAGACAAAAGAATTTTTCAAAATTTTGGTATGAAAACGTATATGTACAAAACTGAAAGTGTATATGTACGTAAAATAATAACGAATATGGGACAAAAAGAATGAAAGAACAAAGTGGAAGAGGAAGGAAATTTGTACCTCCCTCACTGGAACATGGTACCCCCCCAAACTTACTCCATACTCTGTCCCCAGAGTTGTGAAGTAGATAAGGTGAGGTGATGTTTATTCCAGTGAGGTCGCGCCTGCATTAGAGAGGAGCTCCCACACATATTCTCCTCGTTTGCTGTGGTATCCTATGTGTTGGAGCTGGTCAGGCGTCGCTTCATTTGCCATCCACTCTAGGACGAAGATGCCACAGTTGTTGGATAAGGCAACTTGCTGCGGGCTGCGATGGCAGAACTGGAGTCTGTGCCATGTGCCTCCCTGTATGTTCAGGAATGGATCGATCATCTTTGACACTTCTTCGTAATATTTTCGAACTATGCGTTCGACGGGTGTCAAAGGTTCCGATGTACACGGCACCAGATGATTCTTGTTGCTGTCCGAGCTGTTGTAGAAAATGCCAGCTCGTTGCCGAGTGTACATCGCCAGGAGCGTCCAGTGATTGTAATGCACGATAGGCAGAAAGATAGTGCCTGCAACGCCTTCCTTCAAATCTTGCAGGAAGATCTGCTTTGCTCCAGTTTTGTCGGCGAGGCAGATATCGTTGAAGAGCAAAGGGTGGGCTATGTATGTATGTTTTAGCTTTGGCTGTATATATTGGATGTAAGCTGCTGCAACCGATACCGTCAAGCACACCCTTCCTTTACCATGTCCCTTAGCTCATCTGCTAGGACTAAGACGTCTCCTGCATGAAAAGCAACGTCTGATGGGGTTGAATCAGCAAGCTTCTTCCAGATGACGTCTCAGCACTCTATCCTTCGGGCGGCTGAAATTACCCCCGGAGCGTGGTACTTCATCATCGCTGCAGCACAACAGCTGAATGTCGCAGTTTCTGATGTCCGCCATATAGAGAAACCACACGTTGTGATGCTCGTACGGGGCCAACACCAGATTTGGCTTATGTTCTTCAACGTATTACAGCATGTCGACCACCGTACGGGAGTCTAAATCTCCCTTCATCATCCTTCTTGCCAAGGTCGGGGTGGTTGTGTATATCTGTCTCCGACATGTCCTGCTGTCGATGTTCTCGATCATTGCATTCTCCAAGACCCTAAACACTCGCTTGCCGACCACAGCTGGCATGCGGAACATCTTCGGAAGATCTCCCCATCGTAGGGAGAGGTAGCAGTCGCTCCAGACGACTTCTTCTTCATTACCCTGCGACCTCAAGACCGAATTCAGCAGCTTCTGGTCTCTGATCGTCAGGTTCCCAATGGCTCTTCTATCAAAACCAGCCATCTCGAATGATGGTATCTCGGACGGCTCACGGAATCTGTCTGCAAATGAGCACTTTCCTCGGGGTGGGTGTCTGTTATTTATAGTGTAGACATCCCGCACTTCTTCTTCGGACTCGTCCGATGAGTCTCCCCCGATGTTGGTATCTGTGTTATCATCTTCCACTTCATTTAGGGGGATGTAGAAGTTGGCGTCTCCCAATCCCAAAGAGCTCTCCCGTTTGCTAGGAGACCCTTCGGAAGATCCTTACTACGTCCCTTCTCCGTGCGTTGATGATTGTCTGCTGGAGAAGGATTGGGAGGAGGACGATGTTCCCGAAGAGGAACTTGAAGAAGATGGACTATGGTTCTCACTGGGAGGGGACGACGACTGTCTCGGCTGCCTTTGGTAGGGATGATCGTCGCTCCTGTTCATCCTCTCCTCGATCCTGTCGAGTCGTTGGAGGACTTGCTGCATCACTGCATTTAAGGCCTCCAGTCCACCGGGTATGACCGCAAGAGTCAGCAACTCGCTCTCTTGCTTATTCAGCCTGACCTCGTGGCTGTCCTACTTATCTTGAAAAGATGTAAGTTTGTGTGTTAGGGAAGCGCAAGTAGCAGAGTTGGCGGTTGTTACCTCCCGCAGATTGTCGATTTCATCTCTGAGCATCTTTCCAAGCGACAGAGGGGGTCCGGTGGGTCTCCCTTCCGTCCTTGTGATATCTAGTCTGCGTGAAGGTCCACCTGGAGAGGTGGAATCTATGAAGATCGTTCGCGATCCAGATGACTTCAGGCGGGGCATCGACGCTGTTTCCACTACAAGAAACTAAGCCAATAACGTCAAATGCCACGACAACTTGAATAGTTTGTCCTAATAGATATGCTAATTGTGATGACGTAATTATATCGTTGTTATTAATTAAGATATTAACGATAAAAAATGTATTCTATCGTAGTTAGTATAATTAATCGGTCGTTAAAACCTACTTCTGAAACAAGACGCTGGAAAGTAAAAGCAATCTTTGGTCTGTCCGCCCATATGTCTCCCCAATTTTTCATTTTCGCACAGCTTCGTGCCCGCCACTACTCAAATGATCAAATCCCTAGCTTACTTTTTCCACGACCTCCAACCTCATCGTGTATCCCCTTCCTCCGCCTCCCTTGCGTCCCAATCCTGCATGGTCTCCTACTGCCCTCTATCTCATCCCCCTTCCTCCTATTCGATCGGTCTCCATGCCTCTTTCTTTTTAATTTCCAAGCCTACCCACTTTTAGGCATCGCAATGCGTTCGCAATCGAAGAAGGTTCATGGACATTAAGACCCATCTGTATTCATAGCAGAAGACAAACACAAGATGATGAGCCTCCCACCAGAAATCCACTACAACAACGCGACCAGAAAGATGACCCATGCCCTCCTTTATTTCGGATGACCACCTCCTTCCTCTCCAATCCCCACTTTATACACAAGAGCCGATTTTTCCAGGATATCCTCAACTGACGTATCCATCCCAACGGCCTTTTCTCAAAGATGCCATCGTATGGAAAGTGTGGTTGTTGGTAAAAGCAAAATACAGTCTTGATGCCACCGCGGTAGATGCCAGGCATGCGACCACTGGAATGCTGGATTTGCTGGAGGGTCCTTTGGGAATACTCGTGCCAAGGTTAGGGGACGTTTTCTATGAGCTTTCTTTCACTGACGAATTTTGCTTTGCTCTGAAATAAAAGTTAATATATTTGTACACGACTTCAGTCCATGATTTCTGTTGTTCTTAATTCTACGAGTTTACTTTACCTAACTCTTACATTGACTCTAATAGTAGGTAAACCACCAGTTGCCCCACGTACAATAACTGCTCTGGCTTCATTGATATTGTGCACCATGCGAAGTTTAGTCTCTAAAGCAGAAGCACTAGACTGATGAACTTGATCACTTAATAACAATATGTTTAGTTAATTCTTTTACTTTGACTACTACTAATGTTTATATTTCATCACTCCATTTGGAGTGGTAGAAGTCTAGTCTCAACCAACAAAGACTCAACTGTGTTAGGGACTGTATTAGTGATATTATTATACTCTTTTTAGTTTCTAGCCAACACAAGCGAAGAAGAAAGTTTTCTATGTGAACATTCACGTTGATGCTTTTATTATTAAAAAAAATCTTCCAAAATCAAGTCACAAGAAAGCCATTTATCAAATATAATGGCTACACATCATATCTACTAATGAAAGAACACTTACAATGTAACATTCATTGTTTTTATGCATTTGAAGGTAAACTCTTTTCTTCATCATAAGTATCATTAATAAGTTTGGTTTTTTTTTTGACTCGATGGATCTAAGTAAGCCATTTTAGCAACTTATATACAACAAGTGGAAAGTCAGTATAAGGTAACTACTGCCATTAACTGCAAAAACTATGTCAATTTTCATCATAACATTTGAATACACTTTCAAATAATGCTAAGAGGGTAGTTATTCTTATATGAATTGCTATTTGTTTGGCGTTACTGAGTTCGACTTGTAATTCTATCAATGTACTTGTTAAAATTGTTGAATTACATTTTAGAAGATGGGTCGCAGACGGGGCGGAAGAGGGCGAGGACGATTGTCGAGTGGCCGAGGGGGAATAGGTTACGCCGTCGAGTCCCTGACTCCTCCATTCTGCCAATCGGGGGCAAATGGAGAGGCAGGCACACCTTCCGCTGAGGTTTTGCCGAAGGAGGCAACGCCCAATGAGTCCGCCGCCATCCCCTCAAAACCCCCGTCTAGTGGATCTGATGCGTCATCATCTTCCTCAAGAGTCGCTGACTGGTTGTTGTCCAGCAGGCAGGGGCGAGGTGAGATCGACGGCGGGCTGATGGAGTATATTGAGCCCATTGTCAAAGATGGTCATCGATGTGCCTCCATTTCGAGCCATGACTGCGTGAACCATGACTGGGATGAGTATGTCTCGATCCGTTTCGTTGGAAGGAAGTCGTATGGCGGACAGCTCACGGGATGGATTCGTCGGCTATGGAGACCAAGCAACTCCATTGAGATCGTGTCCGAGGAAAGAGAGGGCTACATCATCCGGATGTCGTCCAACAGCGAAAGAGATAGGGGGCTTGATGAAGCACTGTGGTTCATGGATGGGTCTTTGATTGTGGCCCATGCGTGAAAGCCAGGTGCTCTGCTCCAACCTCTCTCTTTCTTGTAGGTCCCTGTGTGGTTTAGGATTGAAAACCCCGAAATCCCTTGGACGCACAGACACATAGCCAGCGTTGCAAGCACAATCGGTAGACCTGTAGATTTGGATGACCACTCAGTTGTTGTTGGTTGCCTCGACGCCGCCCGAGTATGCATTCAGATGAACTGTGAGGAAAAGTTTCCAAATGAGACTGTGGTTGAAGTGGACTCGAAGCCCAAATCCCTGAAGATTGAGGTGGTATCTAAACCAGTGACCTGTCCCTGTTGCAAGAGATTCGGGCATACTGCCCCTTCCTGTCCTTCTAGGACGCGCAAGCCCCCACCGGAGAAGGATTTGCAGATTCGGTTGGGGAAGATCACAAGTGTTCGACATTTTTCCAAGATGACTTCTAAGGATGCTTCTAAGGATGGTCCAGCGAGTAATGCTACTGTTCAGAAAGAGGGCAATGCTTGTTTGGAGGCAGCGGATGAAGACCTGCTTGATGTCTTAGCTCAACAGGTTAGAGTTGTCGTCATTTCTGAAGCGGTTAAGCACAAACCTCAACCCCCTTCTCTTTTCCCAGAGCCTGAGATGATTGGGACTTCCCCGGTGGTCAACGTCGGGAGTCTCAATCTTGATGGGGAACTAGAAATGAGTAAGAGGAGTAGAGGGGAGTCGAGCTCATCCTCGTGGAAGATTAACAGAATTTGGAATAGCAAGGGATTTTCCATGGATTTCCCATTGGAGAAGGAGCAGCTGTTTGATGAGGATGAATCCAAAATGGATTCAAATTCTGAATTGGAGCTAGATCCTTGGGAGGCTGAATCACTGGAGTTCAGTAATTACAGGCCTAATAGGGGGAAAAAATCCCCTAAGAAGAGGAAGAATGGCTGACACCATCTCATTCCTTCTCCTGTTTCCGTTCTGAGATGCAGATGATGCTGAGGTCTATGTCTGCTGTCTGAGGGCTGGGAGCTGCTTCCTGTTTCATTCTTTCCACTATTTTTGTGGGTGAGGATATTGTTGTGTGAAGGATGTTTCAGGCTGTTTGCACTCTGGTGATCGTAGCAGTTGATATAGCGATTCTAGTCTTTTCGTGCGTCCGACAGGAGTACAGGATGTTGCTGCCAGCTTTATGTTGTGTATGCGGATGAAGATAGACGGTTCTCTTCTTGGTACCACTTCAACAAGTAGGAGTACTGGCCATGGTAGTTTTTACTTCTCCCTACGTTGATGTATCTGCTCTCTTTGTGGGTGTGCATTATTGTATGAGTAGCTCTTCATCAGAATAGGGGGTGAGTCTTTCTGCGGTGGCTTGTATGTTTGCTTTTAGTGTGAAGATCTAGGTCAGAGTCCTTGTCTTTCTTTGTTGAGTCTTCTTTGTAAGACTGTTTGATGTCCTTTTGGTGTTTTGGTAATCCTCTTGTAGGATTAGGGAGTGTGTTTGGTTGTACGTAAAGTTTTGGTATTTCACAATAGTAACACGAGTTTTTTTCCGACCAAATTTTTTTTTTTTGAATTACATACACAAATATGCATTGTTCTAGCATATGTTTTAATATGTTACAAATGAATTTTTTTGTATTAGCAAATGTGTTCGTTATGATAACTAGCCACAAAGCTTGAAGTCGGTAGCATCATTGATGGATATAAAGCTTCTTAACATCGAAATGTGCAACTTGAACAATCACATGCTAAAATCTCTTTCATTGTTGATTCACCAACAATTGGTTGTTGGCTTTGCTCTTTCCCATACTGTCAGCCCCCATGCTCACCCAAATAGGTCAGTCTCTATGATACATCTGTTCAACAATGTTTTGACCCTCCTTCACTCTATGCTTTCTGGACTAGCTGTTCCCATGTATTTTCACCATAAACCAGATCAAGCAGCCCCACACCGTCAACACCCATGATCAGACAAATCGGTCAATATCTATCACTAGGGGTCTTCAAAAATGTTTCCATCATCCTCTCTTCATTTACCAAATTCTCCAAAATAGAAGTTCTCACCCTACATTAGATCAAGTAGGTCATGCCGCTAAACACCCGTGCTCAGTCAAATAGGTCAATCTCTTGTACTAGACGTGTTCAATAGTATTTCCACACTCCTTTACTTTCTTCTTCCTTTACCAATCGACGCCACATTGAAATTCACACCATAGTTTAGATCAAGAAGCCACATAGTCAGTGCCCATGCTCATCCAAAAATTGTCAATCTCGACAACCAAAAGTGTTCAACAATGTATCCACCCTCCTTCACTCTCATTTTTCATTACCAACCTCTTCCACTTAACATAGATTAGATCAAGCAAGCCATACTATCAACACCCATGCCCGACCAAATTGGTCATCTCAATCACCAACGGTGTTCAATAATGTTTTCACCCTCCTTCACTCTTTTCTTCCTTTATCAGCTGCTCCCTCATTAAAATCCGCACCATGATTAGATCAAGTAGCATGCACTCTTTGTGACCATGCTCGTCCAAATTAGTTTCAAACTCTATCACCATAGGTGTTCAATAGTATTTCCACCCTCCTTTTCTCGCTTATTTTGTGAGAACCTGTCACACAAAATGAGGTTATTCAAAATATAAAACACAATCGATCATTAAATAATCACAAACCCATAAAAGAGGGTAAACTAAAACTGATTTCGATATCACCACATGCTTAGAAACATTTATATTGAAGCACAATATCTTTCTTGTATTCATACTATGCCAAGAAGTTGATATAATATGTTCCATGGCCTCAGCCTCACATATATATACACAGGAGAACATAATTCATAGATGCCACACAGACAAGCATTGACATGCTAACCAAGGTTGAAAAAGGCGTGAGGCATAACTAGGTGTTTTTGTCTCAGTGAGGCGAGGCATAAGGCTTGAGGCATTTGAGGCGTAAGCCTCAAAATATTTATGAGGCGGTCATAAAAAATGAATTTATACATGTATTTACACATATTTTTATAGGTTGTGTATCAATGTGTTATAACAAAAATATGTATATACAACACTACAAGAAAACAGGGCAACAACGTCAAAAACCATGATGACTAGAATACTTTGTCATAATAGAGATGTTAAAGACGACAACTAAACTTAGTTGTCACTACTTTATAGATATTAACAACAAACAAAATTTTCTGTAACAGATAATTTAATTATTCTTCCATGAATACCTTCTTACCACCATCCGAAAGGAGCACAAATAAAGGTAAAACAAATTTTGGCACGTCCCGCACGTACATGGCTCCGATTCTTTCCTTTTCACGCTACTTTGTGCCCGCTAATGCTGTCAATCCCTAAAATTTTCCCACAGTACACCAACCTCTCCACCTCTCTCTTGTGCCCCTTCCTGCATTGTCTCCTTTTGCCGTCTACCTCACCCCCCTTCCTCATTTGTGAAATCGGCGACACACGAGGGTGAGGAGAATGGTGGCGCGTGAGGGCAAGGAGAACGGGGGCGCATGACGGTGAGGCTAATGGCAGCAACGACTAGGTGAGGGTTGTTTGTGCATGTAGATGATGTGAATAGTGGCGGTTTTCGCAAGGTGAGTGAGCAGTAGTAAGATGTACTCCAGTAAGGTTCGATGGAGTGATTCTTTGAACTTATTGTGCTCTTTTGGTTCTGGTAAAATAGATTTCTTTTAGTCGTATTTCTGGGTTTTGATGACGTTATATCTAATTAAACAATTATCTGTATCTCTTCAAACTTTTACCACCCGTTGTTATCCTACTTGAATTTTTCTTGTTCCTATTATCTTCCACTATGAAATCTATTTTAAGATGTGTTTGAATGCTCTATACATGGCCTCAATGTCTATTGCATAGGTTTGATTGCTTTGAGCCTGAGTTTTGTCACAGCTCATATGAATTTCATTCATACATGTAATTGTTACTTTGTTAAGATTGAGCTTGAATTTGTATTAATGTCTGCTCGGATGTTCAGCCTCAAATGTTTACGGTTTTGACAATTAAAACTCAAGATATGCTCAAGTACCATGTAGCTATTTATCTCATTATGATACTGGAAGCTTACTTATTAGTTATCATAGGATTGAAAAATAACATCTATAGAGCTGTCAGGCTTGTAGTTTTTTCCTACACGTCATGATCTATCTAAGGATATTGTTTCAGAAAAATTGTGCATTTTGTTTGAACTACACTAAACATGGCCGAGTTTGCGCAAAATGATCTGAATATCATACTAATTATTAACAGAAACTTGTTGCTTTCGTTGATGCTCATACTCTGCTTCATGCACTCATTATAGGGCGTACCCAATTTCCACCTCCTAGCTACAAGGCTTCAACGTGGGCGCTGACAACCTGATCCTGCACAAATCGTGAAGTTATTGTAGCAGTTGATGGGGAATCTAAACGTCTGCCTAAAAAACACGATCAATCCCACTGGGTTCACCATGAGGTATGGCCCATTCATGTCCGGATTTAATTGACACATTCCTCAAGAAACTGCTTGTTACAACTCTAAATAAATTGGAATTTACCATCCACATTGTACACGTGATATATTATCTTTTTATTATTACTGTGTGATATGTTACACACCATTAGCATGTGGCACGGTTTTACCCCATCATCATCTTCTTTGCTTTTCTAATAGATTCACCGAGTCCTTTTACCAAACAATATATGTGTTTTTCCTGTCAAACATTCCACTTCCTTATCTTGGTAAAGAGTAGCAAAAGACAAGACAATCATAATTTCTGGACTGACGAAAATATTGTATATAATGTAAAATTAGAGCAGATCATATTATAATTCCTAGACCTTCAAGCTAGTGAAGGGGTTTGAGCATGAATGAATTGGAGTTTTTCTTCCTAAACAATTGCATGATATATATTTCATAAATGTACCCTGCTTATTGCTCTTCAAAAAAAATATTCATACCTAGTCATGATGTTTGTTTAACATAGCAGCTAGATAGGAGGGACAGTTTGGGAGATGACACATGTTGCATCAACAACATTCCTCACTGAAGTCTTGGGCTGAGTGTATCTTTTTGTTCAGGTGGTACATATTGGCCATGACATAAGTTCTGAAGTGGGATCTATATATTAGGATGAATGATTGACGAAACCAGTAGTATTGAGTTTGTCTCCTCCATTATAATAAATGGCATGAGAAACTAGTTCGAACATATTTTCCCAATTGTTGAACTTCCCCATTTTACATATGTTATTTAGTTACCTTGACCAATCAATGAAGTTATTACGTCAATAAGTATTATGACATTATTGACCGATCAATGAAGTTATTATGTCAATAAGTATTATGAAAATATTTAGGTGTTAGATAGAGATGCAAACCAAAGCAAGTTAGGTGGTAGTTTGGACTCAGCTCCATGTCTTCATAAGAGCCCAAAATTGGTAAATTCCTAATAAACACTAGTGTGACTAAAGAGAAGACCGGACACAGAAATATATCCCATGCAAAAAGAGAGATAGAGAGTGAGGCATCTGGAAAGAGAGAGAGAAAGAGGGGAGAGATACAAGTGTCAAGGGCATTTTAAACTGCATATAAACTATGAACATAAGTGTTATTGTTATATGTATTGTCATGTGAGGTGATAGCATCACAAATCTTAACTTCTTTCCTTGATTTTCCAAGGAATTTATCCTCAAACATTTTAAGGCGTTTGATCTTAGTTGAGTTACCTGAAATACGTAACTTGCATACTTTGGAAGTTGTAGTTGCATGTTGATTTCATTCTTATTTTTATGTAAGCTGAAGAAGCTAAAGCAAGCACTTTTTCCAGATTGTCAAGGGATGTATCAGGCAACAAGCTTGTGGGTCTGATCGCTTCTTCAACTGTGACTCACAACATATCCTTAACTGTAATCGCACTTGACTACTCATTTTTTTACTTCTGTCTCTGTGAGTAAATATAACTAAGTCAATCTGCAAAAATTTGAACATGAACTATCTAATTGGTTATGCTTCAGTCGACTTTGGATACTTAAGAAGTGTAAGGGAGATATAATTCATTTTCCTTTTTGTGGGTGAAAAGAATGTTCAACTAGTGGATTATTCTATATGAATTAGAACATTTCTGGATGTTTATTCTTTCTTTATTGATCTCATTAACAACCATATCTCAGGTCCAATACCTCAAGAATGCGACCTTTCTGTATTTTCCTTTTTGTGGGCTGATCCATAAAGGGTTTCATTAGACAACTATTTCTGATTCGAGAACTTAGTGTAGTTACAGTGTGTACTCATTTAGTGTTGTTGATTTTCTTCTAAACCAACAACAATATGATAAATATTGAGAGGGTTGTTGGATGGTAGCACAAATGACAATGGGTTTACAGTGACATATCAATAGTATTGTTGATTTTCTTTTAAATCATTCATCTCCGTCAATTTCATTGTTAGGATGTGCATTCATTGTGAGAATGAAGGGTAGCAAGAAAATATGACTCCTTCTTGTGAGAAGGGAACAAATAAGAGAAGATGATTAGAGATTCAAATGGTGAACACATTTGATTAATACAATTTGGTGCCAAAAACGTTTCTCAACTACAACTTGTCGCTTGCCTGAATTCTCTAAGGGGCCGTTTGGCCGCCGTTTTCCTAAGTACAGGTATTCATATGCAAATCAAAGATATATTGATGAGAGAAAATAGCGTTATGCATTCTATCTAGTAGTTGCGTTAATAGTTTAGCGAGATTTGAAGTAACCCCATGTGCGGCAGTACTCATTACTACCGCACGGAGTCTGGTGTGAGACACCCGGCATGCTAACCTGCTGCACCGGGTTGTGTATTTCTCCACGCTGAAACTGCCGTAGTCAAGAATTTATATAGTATTTATGTATACAAATACCGGAACTCAGAATGTCGGGGGCCGAACGGCCCCTAAGACTCAAACTTGTTCCCCTCTTTGCTCTTAATAATACTCTAACTAAACACAATTATGTTGAATATGATCTTGTTGCCTTTTCATGGAAGGTTGTCGTCTTACTTTACTCCGTAGATAATAAAAATATTCCAATTTATTTACTGTTCTAATCTCTTGCATTTTGTGTTATACTATGGTGCAATTTGACTGAGTCTCACAACAGAGATCTTCAAATTCTAGGAAGCCCACCACCAATGGTGTTGAGTCAGAATCTTGGTAAACCAACTCTGAATTGATCTAGAAAGGTATGCAATGTGATTTACCCTGCCTATGATATGCTATTTAATTTGTTTTAATGACTTTTTCTTGTGCAAACCATACTGCTAGATAGAATAGTCTAAACTCAGAAGTTAGTCTTTCTATAATTTTAATGCATGCTTACATCTTTTTATGTCTTCAGATATATATATCTCTATATCAACAATTTTGACAACTTATCAACATGATCATCTCCTTTGAATGTAGTTAGCACTGCAATTCTAGTAGCCTCAACTTCTTGCCGACCCAACTTGTGACTTGCAACCTCTATTTTCTTAGTTGGTACTACTAGTATGTCATCCACCCTACCAAGATCTCATACCTCTTCCTTTCTAGAATGTTGCATTAAAGAATGAAGAAGAAAATCTTTAATACAAATTATAGAAAGGGGTTTTGTCCGTTTATCAGATATCTCCTACTCTGTCCCCTTACAAAGCAGCAAAAGGCAATTTTTTTGCAATTGGTCCCTCTACTTACTCATATATATATATATATGTGTTTACATACATACATATATATATGTTTACATATATATATATATATATATATATATATATATATATATACATATATAAACATATTCATACCTTTTTACCTTGAACATGATCTAGTCCTAGATGGTGGAGGAACCCGATCCATTGAAAAACTCCAAAAAAGGTTGCTTTTGTAGTTAGTCATATATTTCATTTTATTTGTAGTCTAGGTATATTTCCGTTGTTCCAGTAAGCCACACTTTCTTTTTTTGGTCACCCAAGTGTGTCATGCTCTTCCTTGTTTGACTAACAAAAGGTGGCTCAAACACCACACTACAAGAAATGTTCATGTCTGATTACAAATATAGAAAGGATGGGAAAAAATACATAGTGTACACGATCTTATCTAGCTGTAGCTATTTCCTTGAAGAATCCAGTTGTACAAGAAAACTAATCAGCAATTGCAGGTACAGGAAAATTGTATATATAATGCATTTTTAAAATAAATGGTAGAAGAGCATTCTTTTCGGTAAGTTGACCTTTTGAAGTAGGAAAATTTCAACTATGGCAGAGAAAAAATTGTCCCATCATCATATTTCAGTAAGAATCACATTTCATGAGCTTGAGAGAGAGGAAAGAGCCTTAGACTTCATTCACTAACGCCATCTTGAAATAGTTATCTATTCCTTCATACAACATCTTAGCATATCCAACTCATACCAAAGGTATCAACATGAACTCCACCATTCATAGAATGAGGAGGCTCTGCCAAAAGGATCAACAAAGCTCCTTGTATAGAGCAGCTAGATAAGCCAACATTATGAGGGTCGATAGCAGCATCCGCAACAGCTGGAGACACACATTCACATATAATTATAGCAGATAGCTTCAAGACCTCAAAGACAACATGTACATCAATAAGATACTGCCTTATTCATGCAGAATAGAGGAAATAATCATAACAAAAAATAAAAGCAGCCCAGACCAACTAACAAACTTCTTTCATTCTTTCCCAAGCCAAACTTTCTCAAGTGTCAAAAAATTTGTTTTGTGTGTGCAAGTATATGACTTTTCCCTGTTCTTTTATCCATCATATCTTTATGGTTTTCCCATAACATCCTATGTTTTATCTCTTATGCAATAGTTCATTAATATAATTGAGCTTTTGGCCAATGGTACATAGTTTGATATACTCTTGCCTTGTCATGTTTGTTCCAAAAAAAATTTAGTAGAACCTCTTTTACATATCACCTATATATTGTGTGTTGCTTCTTTGTTTAGGTAGGAAAGCATAATCTTTTGATATTTTTTATCCTAGATATGCCTTTGTTTGAATTATATACTCAGTGCTTTAGGATGTTTTGATATAGCACCAAGAAAGTGAAGATCTTGTTCAAGTATGTGTGTCATCCTATAGGTATGTTGAGTCTCACTTAAATATCCTTCACAAGTGAAGATCCTAGATAATGTTTACCCTTGTTTATCGTGCCTTGTTCTCGTTGATGTTTGTTGGCATGGGTAGGGTTTTGTTAGTGTCCTACAGTTGTTACATATTGAATGTGTTAATGACACCCCACTCAATTTGTAACCATTGTAGCTGAAATTGAAGATTCTAGGGTGCATAATGATTTGTCCATGCTTACAAAGAAAGTAGGTGCAGTTCTCATGGTCTGTATGACTTTCGTGGTAGTACGGGTTACCATTAGACACTAAAATGCCCATACAAAGGTCCCACAAGATAGTAAGAGTCAATTGCTGCTATCCTTCGGAGGAGAAGCTTCATCTTCTGCTCCTGGTGGAGCTACAATACGATCTTAAATCCCACCTTGCACGAGGGCAGACTGTGACAGAAGAACGGTCTGTGACATGTGAGGACTCTACAAACAGTGGGACTAAGGGCTCATATACAATGTGTCATTAATTGCTCTTTTTGATTCATGCAAAACTCATAAGTTTTTGGGTCGTAGAGTTGAATAGAAGGTTCAATTATTGCTATATTCAGAAGGGAATTCAGTGTTATAGTGTCCAATGGTTAGTCTGAACTCTAATTTTATTATAGAAGGCATACATGAGATGCATGATTTAGAAAGAGGTGGTCATGTAGGGTATGAAAGAATCTCACACAAAGCCAAAGCTATATTTTGGTAGAAACAAATGTGTAGTCAGATTAAGAAACTATCCAAGTATGCTCCATTTTCAAATAGAAAACAATGAAAGTGTCATCGCCAGGGTCATTACAACAGCTACCTATTACCTCAAGAGTTTGGGCTGAGATTACAATATATTTATCGATGCATTACCTCTATAAATGGGATATGTAGTTGTGGTTGATAGTTTATTAAAATATGCATATTCTCTTCCTGTTATGTAGTCCTACAATTAAAAAAAAATATTCTAGGTATTTTTATTAATGGAGTATTTAAATATCATGGGCTGTCTGAGTCATGTATCTTTAATAGTGTGACACCAACTTTGCTCTCCACTAAGACTATCTTCTTCCTGAGTTTACCAGGAGGATGTTCATTTCCTATCATAATTTTTCTCCTTTACCCTCACTAAATATCCTCCTCAACCCTGCCTCCACGTGAAGCTTTCCCTCTTCAACTGCATTCATAACAGACAACAGACAGTCATCTGATATTCTCATTCTCATTGGTAGGGAGGCTTTGCTAGTAAGCATGAATGGGAACAAACTACATTGGTAGGGAGGATTTGCTGTGATATAACTGCATCTAATAGCTAAATTTATACCCTATAGACTCTCAACGCATAATACACGATAGTGTATATCCATTCACAAGAGTAATGGATCCCTAGTTTTTAATATATGCAATATATAGTATCTAGTTCCATTTATCTTCATATGAGACATGCATAAAATATTATGTGCATACTATTTAGTATAGGTAGTCCATGCACATTTCCATGAAGATGGTAAAGGGAAGGAAAATATCCTCTCTTGTAACTAGAATGTGGACCATAATTGACATGCTTGTTTCAAAATTTGAGCTATGAAATTTTGGACATCATGCTTTCATTTTAAGATTTAAAACTATTGATTTACATCAATGACTAACTCATATACCCATCCGTTGAGGAGTCTTCTAGGCAGTTGAAGTGATCTCCCTCCCATTCTCCACTTCTTCCTGACCAGCACTAGCAAAATGCAGAGTGGTGGGAGTAGGTTGAGGGGGAGGAGGAAGTTGAGAAGGTTGAAATAGTGGATGGGTAGGGGTTGATGGCTTTTGTTGTCTCTTAACCAATCCATGAAGACTACTGCAATATTATCTTTGTTATCTATATTTACCATGCTAGTTTTTCTTATTTATGAGCAATGTGTTGTGGTGTTTATATGATTGCAGTTTTCTCAATTATCGATATTTTCCTCTAGTTATATACATTGTGAAGAATGTAAGGAGAAGATGAAGAAGTTTCTCCAAATTGTTGATAATATTCACATACTTCCCTGATTCCTTATTGATGGAGCAACATGTAAATCACATGTATATTGCCACTATGAGATGTAGATGATAGAACATTAGTATTGATAATAGTCTACTGATTATATATTATGTATGGGTTCAACACTTACTCTTATTTTCTTTTTTCCTTTTGAAACAGGTGCTTGGGAAATGTTTAGCTCGCCTCTATATTATAGGTATAGAAAATTCTAAATTATGAATTTGGGAATCTAATGAGTCGAGTATAATTTGAAAGATTATATTATGTACAACGTGTTGCAACGGACCTTTATTTAATAATCTAATTTATCTCTCAGCTGTTGGTTTAAAGGTAAAATGCAAATGTACCTATGTGGCCACCTAGGCATTAAGAAGCCTAAGGGGGTGCTGATTTACACCTACCTATATGCCACCCTGGATGTTTTTAAGCATGATTTTCCCTATATATCGGTTTGAATGTATATAGTAGTGTACCAAAGCTCATATTTGTTGCTAAATTTTCCTATTTATCAATAAACAAACTCAAGGTCGGATTTGGATAGTGAGACACTGTTTTAGATCCCATCCTAGCTGCTATTTATTTTGAGACCTTTGAGTGACCTAGATCTTGCATTGTAACTTGTTTGCTTCACATAGTACTTACCCATAGTTATCAAATCTTTTTCATTGGGTAATGAGGCATCTAGTGATGTATCCTACCTCTTGCAATTTTAGAATTAATTACGAAAACCATCCAATAAAAAATTGCTTGCATCTTCACTACTATCTCATGGTGTCTTTTTGTTTAATGAAGCCTATGGGTTGGGTCTAAATCTATACTACTACCAAATCGTATGGTGTCTCCTGAGGCCTGGGATCATAAGGATCAAAGGAGAAGGAAGTCATTAGACTACTAATCAACAAATCACCCACAACGGTAGAATACGCATTAACACATTCATTATAATTTTTCAGTTTAGCTTGTGACCGAAACACCTACTTGTCACCCCATTATAGCCCTACACAACACAACTAACCTCATGTTGAGGATTATAACTAGTCAAGGGATTATTTTGATTACTTGGTATATTCTTTGTGTAGTAATTTATGCAGTTTATTTATGTAGATGAGTGATAAGTTCCTTCAAGTCAATGACCTATGAAATTTCTTAGTTGTGGAAGGTGATATCTCCACTCTCTCTACATGTAGTCTACCTATGTTTTTAAGGTAAGTTCTTGGCATGCATTTTTTGGTGAGAAATTCGATAAATGATAATTGAGTCCTCATGATGATTAATCGATTGGAACTACACTATCTCTCTTAAGAATATTTCTGTCGAAGATATGTAGTATTTAGTTCATTCAGTATTGGTGGTGTTCATGAACTACCTATACATGCAGGTGGTGTCTGAGAGTGTTGATGGTGGTGTTCATGAACTTGATTTTATAAGTTGACGACTCTATTTTCCTCTAGTTATATAAATTGTGGAGGATGTAAGGAGAAGTTGAAGCTGATTCAAATTGTTGATAATAGTTGCACACTTCCCTGATTCCCTTATTAATGGAGCAACATGTAGATCACATGTATATTGCCACTGAGAGATGTAGATGATAGAACATATGTACTGAAAATAGTCTACTGATTATATGTTATGTATAGGTTCAACACTAACTCTTATTTTTTTTCTTTTGAAATAGGTGCATGCTCCCATATAAGTTGGTGATCTGAATGAACCAGATCCATGTCTAATCACTTGGGAAATGTTTAGCTCGTTTCTATTATAGGTATAGAAAATTCTGAATTCTGAAATTGGGAATCTAATGAGTCAAGTAAATTGCATAATTTGAAAGATGATATTATGTAACGTGCTAAAGCGGTCCTTTATCTAATAATCTGATTCATCTTTCAACTGTTGGTTTATAAAGGTAAAATACAAATGTACCTAGATGGCCACCTAGGCATCAAGAAGACTAAGGGGCTGCTGATTTGCACCTACCTATATGCCACCGTGGGTGTTTTTAAGCATGATTATCCCTATATGTGGTTGTGAATGTTATATAGTAGTGTACCAAAGCTCATATTTGTTGCTAAATTTTCCTATTTATCAGTAGTTAGCTGCACTAGACTTAAAAGGTTCTGAATGAAAGTTGTAGCTAACCTCCCTATGAAGATGAGCCCGTCACATTATGCTGGAAAGTAGACCAACCTGATGACCGTTGCTATTCAAGGACCTATTTTGACCCAACGGACAACTGCTCGCAATAGCTCCTGGCATGTCCTTGACTGTCTGATTGCTAAGGCTATAAAGTTAAATATTTATTGTTCTGATTTATAAGTTGTTTATTTTGTTTTTGTCTATATTTATATGTTGTTAGGGGATTGTGGATTAAGCTTGCCATGTCTAACCATATCATGTTTGCTTTCCACAGACTCAGCTTGCATTATTTTGAAGCAGCAGCTTTGCTCTGTGAGAGCTTATACTCAGGATTTGCTGTCACTTCTATATGGAGATGACCTCACTGCAACAAGCCTGTAAGTGCATTGACAGCTTGTTCTAAGCCCTCTATCGATAAACCATTATGTCTTCTGATTTCCATGTAGTGTATATAGCTTGTGTTCTAATATATATAGGAAAAGAAATAGAAAATATAGGAAAAGAAATAGAAAAGATATAGAGATGCTGGTAATGAAACATACTTTGGTTGAAATATGTCCCATCCATATGATCTCAAAGATGGTGTCAATGATATTATATAACATTTAAGTCAGCACATATATTACTTTTCTGTTTGTAATGTATATTAATAACATTTCAATTCAACCCCATATATGATTTATCAAAGAAAAAACGTGAATAGTTGAATGGGTTCTTCCTTGTTTGTAAACGTAGGCATCCACAATGATTCCAATTGATGCCACATAGTACGTTTACTTTTACTATTGCTTGTCTAGAATGCCACCCCTTAACACTATAACCAATTCTGTTATGGAAAAATTGATACCTTCGTTATGTAACCATTTACATTACACTTCTATTAGTGTTTTGAGTTAAAATAGAGGATGGATAAAATACATCTTCAATTATAACTATGTATCATTTCTGCTAGCTTTCCATTTTTTAATTTGAAATTCAATCCCCTGACTCCATTATAAGCTTGGAGTTGTTTCCTTGAGAATATGGAGCTACTGCTCTTTCTTATTTGAGCCTAGTGGCTATTTTGGTTCTGATGTGGACATTTGCTTTCTTCTTTCTTAGATATTAATCTGACAAGGATCTTATTGAAGAGCTCATTATAAGGAAATTGTGGAAGTTTTCAGTTGATCAAATTGTGCGTCATCTATTTGAATGTATGTATGTTACATTATCCAATATCAAGAAGTTGGATGTTAATTATCGATGGACTATGAATAACATATATTGTTTTCCTATTATTATAAATATTCGGATTGATTTTATTGTGTTAATGACGCAGTTGTCCATGCCTAACACCCAAATGGAGCAGAATAGGAAGCCTCCCCAAGCTTGTGGCCTTCCATAAGGTATG
Source organism: Alisma plantago-aquatica (assembly GCA_963693085.1). Lineage (NCBI taxonomy): Eukaryota > Viridiplantae > Streptophyta > Magnoliopsida > Alismatales > Alismataceae > Alisma > Alisma plantago-aquatica. Next base: position 210,861,964 of record OY856409.1, read on the forward strand.
CCTCCAAGTATGGGTGGTGTCTTTCTAGGTACATTTTCATGAACCATGTCAAGGCTGCTGCTGTTGTGCCCTATAATACATGGTCCACTTCTCAATCTTCCACTTGCTATTCTTTTGTTTACCCAACATTGGTTTAAAAAAATAGTATAATTGTGTGTTCAAACTTGTTAACATTCGTGTGCCTTTATGCGCTCTAATGTTTAGTGATTCAACTTTTGAATAAACATTTTTATTTGACTTGATCTCATGGTTGTAGGGACTGAAAGATGGAAGAAATGTGTGGCTCACGTTACTACAAAACAATTTGGAGGCGTGTTGGCTCTCTATTGAAAGAGTAGCTTCTAAAGTAAAATCTAAAAATATAGATGTCTAAATCATGTGATTGTTGCATACAATTGAATAACACTATGTATGAATCATGTTGTTGAGATATATGCATTTTTTTAATATTAGGGGCAAGGTAAAATGTCCTCCCCATGTAATTCAAATTTTGTTGTTAATGAAATAAGATTTTTGTTCCAATACCAAATGTGTGTCAATTTTAAAAGTCAAATAGATCCTCATAAAGATATTACAAATTTGACTATTTAATGAATCAGAATGATGTTTTAGTTTGCCGTTATAGCTATTTACGGCCATAGAAGACGTCTCTGTTATCTGTTGCCAAAAAATTGAGAAAATTGTCATTATTAGTATTTGCGATGAGGTTGTGCGATCACTAATACTATTAATGACTGACAATTTATGTTGTCCTTATTAATATATGCGGCGGACTCATGCAGTCTCTAATCCTATCAACGACTAACAATTTTTGTCTTCGTTATATCCAATAAAGACAACATATTTAATTTGCCGTTGTTACTAATCATGATGGAATGAAATTAATTGCCATAAATTTTATTTACGGCAAGACCAATAACGACAACATGCGACGACTTATTTTTCTTGTTACTAAAAATTATAACGACGGATTTTTCTATAACAACGTCGAACATTTTCCGCCGTCATTGTACTATTCTCTTGTAGTGTTCAGGTGCCGCCGCCTTGCCTTCTCTTCTGACTGGGGACGGCCGTGGTGAGGGCGGACTTTGGTCCACCTCTGCACTATCGGAGGTCTCCTCGACCGTTGCAGGCGGGGACTTCGGCGGCAGCGAGGGTGTCCTTTCGAGCTCCCTTCTGATCTCCTCGGACATTCCGATGCTGTTGCTCCGCTGAGGCTCCTCTCGCGCCTCTGCAGCTTTAGAAATAGGTCTGGGAACTGCGGCCGTCTCTTGCGCGGCAGATCCTGAAGTTTCTGTTCCTGTGACCTCGACGATCACCGATACCTTCTCAACCGCCACCGTTGTGGCTGGTGCGGTGGCTGGTATAGTAGGGGTGACGACAACTCGATCAGCAGTTGTCGTCGGAAGTTCTGGAGTGGGCCTCTCTGTGGTCCTGGTCGTGGTGACTGTGGCTGTGCCATCTGCTATGGCTTTGATCTCGGCAGCGGTGAAGACCAACTTCTCGATGTCATAGTCAGCGCAGCGAGGAAGGGGAAGGAGTATGTCCATCCTTGAAAACTTGTAGAAATACCTCCCCCTCTCCTTCCTGATGATGTTGGTTCTCATCAAATATTTGGTATCGAACACCTCTTCGCCCAACGTTCTTGTATGGCTGCTAGGCTCGAATGGATACCCGAGCCCCACTACGATGAGGTTGATGATGCCGCCCATGCAGTATTCCTTGGTAGCATCCTTCATAGGGTGGAACCTATTCATTAAGAACCTACCGAGGTTGATTGTTCGGCCCTCCATAATGTGCCACATGGCGTGGAGTTCCTCCGTGTAGATGTTGTTGGATTCGTTCTTGCTGAATAGCAAGCAGGCCACTAGTTTGTGCACGATCCTCCAGAAATAGGAGTGCACCGCCACGACCTTCGCTCCCGGCTTGAATGAAGATTCGCCGGCGAGCTTCCCCCAGAACTCCACGGGGTTGAACCTGTCACCCTCGGTGATCCTTTCACCGTTGTTCATCCTATTCATCTCCTCCTTGCTGGAAGAGAAGATTCTGTTTAAGTCCTTCTCGGAGATGGTATGCTGCGAGTTGTACAGCCTGGCCTGAAATCTGTCTAGCCCGCCAAACTTTTCTCTCTCTGCCGCTGAATTCTTCACTCGGCAGAGGGAGGACATGAATTCCATGGTCAGTTTAGTGTACGAGGCCGTCCATTTGAAGCAGATCTTCTTCAGTCCTGCCGCCGCAAGGACGCTCTTCAGCCTCTTCTCGATCCCAAGCTCATCAAATGAGACCCTATGGCAGAACCTGGTCGGCTTGTACTGCTTGGGCACCAAATCAGCATAGCGACGAGCATGCTCGTCGTCTCTTGGCTCGAAACTCTCCCGGAAGGTTTCCGGGATTTCTTCTAGTGGTGTTGGTGTGGCTGTGGGCTGTGCCGGTGTTGGTGCAGGAGTTGCAACTTGTCCAACCCTCACCTTCTTCTTTGCCCCCGACGTCCCAGCCTGTCCTGGGTTCGAGCGCTTAGGTCGGGCCGCCTGCCCTTCAGTCGCAGTTTCAGGATAGATCCTCCTGCCCTGCTCGTCAACTGGGACAGCGGTAATCTTAGTGCGGGCCATTTCTGTAAGTCAACAAAAGATAACACCCTGATTAATTAAGATGGCTTTTGAAAATATAATAAAGAGTAAACGTTTGGCCCGGTATAGTCTATACAAAACTGCCCGACACTCCTGCATCGGACGACACATTGGTTTCAAAGGTGAAGCCCTGTGCCCGACACAGGAGATGGGTATCGCCCGATACGTTTTCATGAAAGAAGAGAAGCGTGTCGGCCGATAAGCAAAATCAGGCGATGCGATGCAACATCGGGCGACACTGCTATCATGAATCAAAGATACTTTGCACGATACCCATATCGGTCGATACACCTGCTCAATGAGGAAAACTTGAGACCGATAAACTTTTAACAAGAAAGAAATCGCATCGGCCGACACGGTCTGTCGGGCGGCAAGCCTGTCGGGCTATACCTTGTTGTGATCGGAGCTTGTCGGGCAACACAAGAGGTTCAGCAGTCTCGTGCGACACGGGAGCTAAAGCACATGATTCTCTCGCTCGACACAGGAAAGTAAAAGCAACAAAGCAAGGAACCCAACAAGGTAAATCTTGTTTTCCTTTTATAGTAAGTAAATAGTGAAACCCGGGACGCGCGTCGACTGATCGCTTCAAAACATAAGTCGGAAGCCCAACCGTCGGCGAGACTATTGTGCTTCATAAAGCCCACCGCCCGATAAGCGTGCACTCAAAGTGCCGGTTGAGTTGCCTCCTGCGATATCGTGAAGACAAAACTGTTTAAGCTGCGGCTGATGAGTAAAACATCATTGGCCTAGGACTAAGCTCCTAGCCTCAGATGGTATTACCCATCTCGGAAAGTAAAACTAAGGCGGTGGCCCATAAAACAAAAGAGTCAGTGCATGTGGCGCATACACTGTCTCGGGCCTTATTACATACCAAATGTTTTTAGTGTTTGTCTTACAGGAAAGTAAAATGCAGTCCTATTCTAAGAAAGAAAAGAAAGAAGAACTCGGGCTGCCTCCCGAGAAGCGCTTCATTTTTCGTCTTCAGCTGGACGTCTTTAGCCTTCTCTTCACCTTCTGCCTCTTCGGTCACTTCCCTGTTCTCTTTGCTGGTTCGGTATTTGATGGAATCTTTCCTGACGGGTTCTTCACAACTTTGGCAAGTTGAGCCAGCTGCTGGTCAATGTGGCATTGATGCGTCTGCATGTCTGCCAGCTGAGCCTGCAACGAGTTCAAAACACCGGAATTTGATAGAGCGCTCTGGGCTAGCTGATTGTTGATCGTATCTTGTTTCTTTACAAAATCGAACAGCTGCCCTACTACATTTGCTTGGCTAGCAGCCTGGTTCCGACCTTCTTCCTTGGAAGTTCCCTGGTTTTTACCCTGTCCTTGGAAGTTACCTTTATTCTGCGGGAAAGGGGCATTCCTGGCATATTGACCTACTCCTCCCCTCTTTTCAAAAGCTTGGATAGGCTTAGTCGAGTTATGCATCTGATGAGAGTTCTCCGCCACATCTTTGTTTCCATAGTTGAAGCCTGGGTGGTCGGGTCTTCTAAAGTGTACCAAAGAAACATTTTCAGTCTCTCCTATCTCGGACTCTGTATCGCTGGTTGCCCTTTGGCCGGGTGTAGACGCAATTATCCACCCCGTGACTGCCTTCTCCACAGGTTACACATTTCATCGCTTTTTCTACATGTTTCTTTCTTTTACCTCCAGCCTCTCTCAACTGTTTCACATCTGTGGCAATCCTTTGAATCTGTGAGGTGATTGCCTCTAGCGCCTTTGATTCAATCGAGGACCCTTCTCCAACCTTCTTTATCGGCCCTCTATCGGACCGATCAAAATCAGCGTCGGCCATCAACTCCGCCATATTCTTGATGATCATCTCTGACTTCTTGGCCTTCTTCCCCAGGAAATCACTGCCTGCTGCTGCGTTCAGTGATACCCTATTTTCGGGGGTCAAACCATTGTAGAAGGTGGTTATGAGGAAACCCCTCTTGTAGTTGTGATGGGGGCAATCCCGGAGGTACTCCTGGAATCGCTCCCAGGCATCATGCAGGCTTTTACTCGGCTTTTGCGTGAAAGAAGTTATCTTCTGTCGATTCCGGACTGTCCTTTCTGTGGGGTAGAACTTGTTCACAAAGGCATCGGCTAACGCCCTCCACCCGTTCAAGGATTGGTGGGGTACCCCAAGGTACCAGGACAGCGCCTTGTCTTCTAGTGAAAAGATGAACCCCTTACAGTATATCACTTCTTGGGGGACCCCTCTCATCTTGATGGTATCACAGATATTCTTAAATGCATCAAGATGATGATACATATTATCATACTTGGAGTTCCCTCTAAAACGTTTATTCTGAATCATGGATATCATGGATGGCTTGAGCTCGAAATTTGTTGCATTGAAACGTGGGACTACGACCGGGCATCTGGAGTGGTTGGCCTTCGAGGACGCCAACTCCCTGAGCGTCTTCTCCTCTTCCTCAGAGTCTTTGCTGTCACTATCCTCCTGGTGCCGTTCCTACTCGTGGTTTCTTCTGTTTCTCCGGTGGCGATGTCTGTTACGACGGTGATCTGTCTCGGATTGATCCCTTTCTGGATCTTCCGGCTGGTCGTTTCCGTCGTATCGGCCGTCGTCGTCAGGAGGAGGCGAGTTTTCCCTAGCCCGCCCTGGGCGTTCGCCTTCGGACAGGGGTGGCTCAATTTGGGGAGGCATGACGGCTGGAGTAGATGCTCAGACAAATTGGGTATCCTCTCCTTGAGGTACCTACATAATTATTCACAAAGAAAATTGAGTTCAGAAAATTAAATTTTTATTTTAAAGCAAAGTATAATGCTACGAAAAGAAAAAGGAAAAAGAGTGCTGTCAAGCTCATCTCTAAGCTTGAGGCACGAGAGTGTAGTTAGTGGATTCAGGTTCGTCTTACAGTACCGCTATTGCCTTGTCCCCGGCAACGACGCCAAAAAGTTGACCGGCCTAAATCGCGCGTCCAAAATTGGAGGCGGATTTGAGGTAGTCGAGCTTTTACATTTATAAACTCGAATCCTTCTAGGCCCCCGCAACTTTTCTCACGGGGTCGAGGTAGTCATACAGGGTAAAACACAGGGACAAGGGGGTAGTGTTGAGAACCATAAATCGACACGCTACACTCCGGTAGGTATAAAGAGATATAAATTCCCGAAAGGGAACGGTAAGATGTCACGAAATAAACAAGAAAACTATCTCCAAATGGAGCTACAAGAGAGATTTAAGGTTTTAGTCATTTAGCAGTTTTTAGGGGTTTTTATGTAACAGAAGCAGAAAGATAAAGACTAGAGCTCAGGCAAGGTTCGGAGGATAAGACTGTAGTAAAACAAGCGGTAGCGGTAACACCCTGCACCCCTCCTCTCAGAGTGGGTACCTCTAACCTCTACATCAACACCCCTCTCGAGGTTGCTGGGCTTCAGTAAGAGTGGAATGTTACAGAAAACAGCTCCGTTCCAGGCACTCTCGTACTCCAGAATCGGACCTAACACTAGAGCCGCAACACAACTCTCGAAGTTGTTGCGACGGGAAAACGGTTCGGTAGCTAATCGAAATGCGATCCAAATCATGCAAGCTAGGGTTCGGATATTAAACAGACCAGTCATCCAACATTGTACACCAAGCATAGAGCAACAAGTAATTGAATCTTTCCATTTCCATAAACATTTAAAGGTCTTAATTCATTGCATAAACAAAGAATTAAATAATAAAATTAAAAGATAGATGTCGCCTCCTTGATGTAGAACGACGACAGGGTGTTGTAGCTCTCCTGCCCGATATTGGTCAGAGGCCTAGCCCAATACAGAGGTGTCGGGCGACACACCCTCTCGGGCGGCACGTGCCGACTGGCGACTGCATCGGTCAAGGGCTCTGGCCGATACGCTCATGTCGGACGACACACCCTCTCGGGCGGCACGTTCGACAGACTAAGCGTATCGGGTTGATATCATGTCGGGCTAAGAGCTAAGCATTATTGATGTCGGTCACTTGTGTCAGGCAGTGATGTTGGCCGATATCAGCCCGCAGTGTCGCCCGGGACGGTCCTAAGTGAACTGTCCCCTCCCTCTCGGGATGAGGAGAAGCTCACCTAGTGTCGCCCGAGACGAACACTGGGGCACGATACGGGTGCTCTCGAAGTTTCCTCGCTCAAGCTCTCAACTATTAGTTGTCTGAATGTGAGCTGTGCGAGCCGTGTGAGCTGTGCGAGCTGTGCGAGCCGTCTTTTCGGCTCCCTGTAGCTGCTATTTATAGTCAGCTGGTTGGTGGGAAGACATGGTGCTCGAAGCACCACGTAGCTCCCTTGTACGCCGGTCGATGGAGATGGACGACCGATACAAGCATTTCTCGGCGCAAGGTGCTGGCTATTGGTCACGTGGCGGGCGGCACGCCTACCGGTGGGTGGTTGTGTCACCCGACGAGCTGGGTCATCGAGGCGGCTTTGGCTCCCTGTCGGGTAGAAGGTGTGTCGGCTGGCACGTTCCTGTCGCGCGACATCTCCTCGTCGAGCATCTTTGTGTCGCCCAGCCCATGTCGGGCAGAGGCTGTATCGGTCGTCAGGGAGGCCGAGACGGGTCTGGACTTATTCATGGGCCGGAATCGGCCTTATTGCACAAAAGCGAGGAAAATTCTATAAAAGATAGGAAAATCGGAGTAAGAGCATTGCTTGGCCAATTATTGCGAAAATGCTAATAAAATAGAGGAAAATAGTAGAAAAAGGGCAGTTTTGATAACAAAATAAAGGGCAAAAACATCACAAAAACTGATGTTATCACTGATCCATCTTAAGAATCCAGCATCACATGTTACCACTTGGCCTCTTACCAATCATCCAGATCCATCTCAAGGATCATCACATACCATGGGATCTCGATCCCTCATCATGTACTGTCACTGCCTCTTCACGGCTCACATCAACATCATGGGACCAACACATCATACATACCACCTCATAGAATAATTATCAAAGTGATGTTACTCATCACATATGTCTCATAGCCCTCTCATGGCTAAACATCACCTGCATGGTTAGGGTACATAATAATCATAGTTTCAACTTAAGGGATATGCTCACTATCATGAAATATCATACAAGTTACTCTACTTATCATTCTTACACTATTTGGTGATCAAGTGTATTAAGCACATCATTAACAAACTATATCCATGCTTACTCTTATCTCAAGGTTATACAAATAATCAAGGTGTTCACTTTATATAGAAATCATGTTGAGTATACAGAGCAATCATACTTGTCATCATCCATTACTATTATCATTTAAGCCACCACTAGTGTAACTACCATTTAACATTGTTATTCACAAATAAGTATAAGACTTACATCATGCATATCATTACTACCCTTATTACCATCACTATTATCAACATTATTACTATCATCATTCACTATTATCGTTATTATGCAAGCTACTAGTATATCCACCACCATTCTCATTATCATTAATAAAATAATTATAAGGATCACTACATGCATGTCATTACCACTACCTTCCTCATCATCATATATTACCATCAGCGTCATTAAGCAAGCCATTAGTGCAACTGTCACTTAGCATCATCATTACCAACATTAACATCGTTATTGTTATCATTAACATTGTGCATAAACGTTCACTTCCATAACACATGAAACCGTCACTATAGGATCACATAAACCTCACTATAACTCCTCACAACCCTCACCTATACACTGCTCTCAACGGCTAAAGCAAGGAGTGCAGCAACGCTACGTTGCTACCCAACACCCAACCCACGACACAACATCACAAGGTATCGTGCATCAGGGTGTCGGGCGTCCCTTGTCTATCAGGAAATGCCCGTCACACTCCCTGCCGGCCGAGACGAATGGAGGTGTGACGCCTGTCACAACACCCCAACAGCAACACCCGGTATCAAGGGGCCACAACAATGACCAGGAGAGAGAGAAGGAAAGAGAGAGAGAGAAGGAAAGAGAGAAGGACTCCCACAAAATGTGCAACTATCGAACCAACCCTGACGGCCGTCACACTCCAAGGGGAGAGGCGTGACGCTCGTCACAACCCCAGGCCCTGTCGGCCGTCACACAACAACATGTATCGTCTGATATCAACCCATCATGCCCAACACAACTTGTAACGGCCAACACTCACACTAGCCTATCGTTCAACCCAAGCCAACCCTCATGCCACACGTGGCCCTGTCGTCCAACACCAAGAACACCATGACATACTTAGTCTATCGTCCTTCATAAGCACAAAGATGCTGCTCATCGCAAGGACCATATCGTCCAACAAGTGTCATATCGGCCAACACTATCTAGCTCACCCTATCGCCCATCACAAGGGCAGGGATATCATCCAACTCAAGGGCTCACACCATAACATCCATGTCGTCCAACACAAGGACACCCTCCATGTCGCCCAACACAAGACCTCATGTCGCCCAACAGGGGTCATCACCTACCTCCAGCACAAGGAAGCACAAACCCTAGAAAGCAAGGTGCACAAAGGAACCCTAAACCCTAGAGGGGGATCGGCTACCAAAGGTACATAAGAAAAGGTACAAAAGGAAGGAACTAAGCTAAGCTACTAACAAGCAACAAGATCATAGCTAGAGAGGTAAAGGAGTTAGGGTTAGAAGTTATGCAACCCGCCTTAAGCTCCAAGCTCCAAGGAAGAAGAAGCACTTCAAGCTCCAAGGGATGTCGTCCACAAAAGCTGATCCAAGAGGGTGTATCGGCCACCACTTCAAATCCAAGAGAGTGTATCGGCTAACACACAAGGAAAGGAGAGGAGTGTCGTGCACTCAAGGTGGAGGGGAGACCAAAAGATCAAAGGAAGCTAAGGCAAGGGAAAGAGCTATCTATATAGAAAGAAGGGGAGGAGAAACCAAGGTAGATCCATGCTAAGTGTCGTCCACCCAAGGGACACTTGTCCTAGGGTTCAAGCCAACACTCTAGCAAGCCAGGAGACACTTGTCAAAGATGTGCACCAAGTGTCCACCAACCAAGACCAAGCAACATGGGCGACACATGCATCAGCTCTGCTGGGCGACACACCAAGGCTCCTGGGCGACACACCACCATGTTGGGCGACACAAGCTTCACCTTGGACGACACAAACAAGTCTTGGCCGACACAAGGCTCAAGCAAGCCCAAACAAAGCATCCCAAGGCCCAAACAAGCTCAAACAAGGCCCAAGAAACTCAAACAACAAGCCCAAGCCTCCCTCTCAACCCTAGAGGAAGCAAAGAGGGGAAAACATCTCTCAAGATGGCAAACTTGCACACAAAACCCTAACTTGAGTTATTTGCAAGCAGCCCCTCGAACTCTCAACAAAGCATAACTAAACCCTAATCACCACTTAGAGGTTATTAGTAAGCATCAAACCACCAAGGTTAAGCAAAACAAACAGGGTAAACCCTAAACGCAGGTCAGGGTCCTTACACTCATCCCCTCACTTTCCTCTCTCGCCCCCCCTATTTTCTCTCTTCTTCATGCCCTAATACTTCCCCTATGTTTCCAATCTCTTTTCTTGTGCCTAGGCGGCGGCGCTGCAACTCCACTTGGGGGTTCCTTCACCTTCGACCTCCTCGTCCCTCTCTGAGACTTTCCCCGAGTCCAGTCGACTTCCTCAGGATCGGCCAACATCCTCCCAAGGGCCCCTTGGCCCTCCTTTGCTGGATCCACATGAGCTCCATCGAGCTGAAGGTGCAGTAGCTGCACTGACTGGGCACATAGGGCATCACAACAGCGGGGAGGCCACAGGTGGTGGCTGGTGATTCCACATCGTGTGGTGGCGGTTAAAGTTGATAGCCTACCATTAGGCATGGATGGACCATGAGGCACAGGCATACTGGGTGATGCTATGTGTCCGAGGGAGGACCCAGCGTGGGCGCATGGTTGCTCAAAGCACGAGTACCACTGGATTAAGGGCTAGTGGCCCAGATATCTCGCATGATAATGGTAACACATGCAATGATATCTCATATAGATCTAAATGTAAATATTGGAAAAATCATATATCCTCCTCCCTTGGCTAAATAGGGGGAAAAATATATCAAATTGATCATCTCGACAAGACCTATAATATGGACTAACTTGTAGACCCCAATTATTCTTATAATTCTCCTAATTTGCTAAAAATACATATTTGACCTTGTTTGACCATGTATAATGCATGCCTATGTGAAACATTGAATCTTTGATGCATATCTACCTTTCTAACTATGAAATCGGTAACTTATTTCCTCTTTGAGTCTAAGGACAACCATAATAATCTTTCTTGCATTCTAGTGACTCTTTTGCATATGAGTGACTTGCATGAGACTTTAATAATGTGTTATGCCCTATTATATAAACTCACATCCTAATGTTGACTAATGCTAATTTACTTTAAGACCATTAATCTATATTACACCTAATGACTCTAAATATCATCCCTGATCCCCTTTTGCCATTATGGTTACATTTTACCCTAAGGATGCATGAGTGTGACACCTTGTGATGATGTATGGTTATACTTTAATTGAATGATGAATATGACCCCTTTTGTATATAAAAACATATTAGATCACTAAAACCAGTATTATTATGATGTTTGGTGACTTTAGTGCCTATGATCCACCCTCTTGCTCTATTATGGTGTTTGACACTCTAGTATGTCGAATGTGACCTATGCGACTTGAATTGTGGCTCTTGTGCCTTAATGCGTATGAGGATACTTTTCCCTTATCTTTTTCTCTCTCAAATTAGGGACACTCTATCCATCATGATATATCAGATGTAAATATCCTATCTAAATCACTTGTTGAATCTTGATGGCATATGAACTATGTTGATGGTTGAATGTGGGTATGTTGATACCAATGTTGGTATATGATGTGTAGACCCAAGGGACATTCACTTATTTTTTAACATAAGTCTTATGTCCTATTTTTGCTGATCTAACCCATATTTTATGATTGGGACTCTTGACTTGATGGACTATGGATCTTCTTTCCCTATTATGAGTCTTTAGACCTTGATATGCAAGTAAATAACCTAAATCTAATATAATTATCCTAGAAAATGAACAAAACCTCGGAATGACATGAAACTTGAACCACACCCTTATGATGGACTCTTAAGTCAGTAAAAGATCATCTATGGTACTAATAACCAACTTGAAACCCAACTTAGCCAAAACCCTAAAATGGAGCCAGTTAGGGTCAATGATGAGAATCTAATACATGTATATAATCTTGTTGTTAATTAATTGTTGCTTATGGATAGATGGTCAATGATAGGTTAGGTTGAGAATTTCTGAATTAGGTATGGGATTTAATAATTATATGACTATGAATTTCTTGCTTGAACTATGTTATATAAGTATGCTTGTTTACTTGCTCAAATATTGTCATGTAGTATTATAGTATGTACTCGATGTTTGTCTCATATCATTTTTTCATAACTTGCAAGCATAATATAAAAACTCCATTATACAAACCTTGTGCACCTACTTGTACATTCTTGGGGTAAGGAGACAAGGCTGGGCATCCTACTTGAGTTGTCAAGATAGGGCGGATCATGTCAATAAAATGGTTAGCTAATCTTGAGCACCCTTACAGACTCTTCCGATGGAAAGTAGTCAAAGGCCTTATGATATGTGATGGTGTTGGTATAATTGGAGTAAAATGATATTAAACTTGGGCTCCCGATTTGCTAAATACTTCAATTTTTTATTCTTGTTCTTTACTTCTACATATATTTTCAAATTATGCAAAGCTTATGTATATGTATCTTTTAGCCCTGTACTCAACACCTCGTGTGCTTGATCCGCCTTGTTTCACGTATTTTATAGGTTTAGAGATGGGTAGAAGTTGATGGGCTTGGTCAGTTATATAAGGTGTACTTGTTGTAGATGCCTAGTATCCATGATCAGATTTATAAAATTGTACTCTTGAATATGTAATTGAAAGCTTGTAATAAACAATGTTGTTAATATATTTATTGAATGTTGAGATTATGATTAATGCTTTTAGCTTGTTATTTGTTCATGTATGCTAAGCTTTACACTTCAGAATTCGCACTTTGATAATACCATGCCAGGGACGGACACCTAGGTCCTATTTCCATTGACTTTATAGACATTTGGAGTTAGGATTTGGGTAACAAATAGTTCCATGACAGAAACCCTAGGTCGGCTCATGTTAAAGACCTAATAAGAGTTTAGAGTTTCTTAATGATATCTTGACCCAAAATTACAACTTTATTAATTATGATGTTGTATTTGGTTATTTCCAAGATTATGAGTGAGATCAAAATCCTAAAAACTCCAATCTTCGATAAAAACCTAGATTAACACATGATTAGAACTTAGAGAGATAGTTTAGGGATATGATCATGGATGTGACTCTAAGATCTCAATTTTATCTTTAAAACCTATCTTTAAATATTAATGTGACATTATGAAGATTTAAAACCATAAAAATAAAATCTTTAGAGCTTGTATCAGGAGATGAAATCTATACTGAAATGTAAAGAAAATTCTAAGGATTCTAAAACATATATTTTTTGTAATTTTTGGATAAGAAGGGAGAAAGTTATGATTTTTCAAAGTTTTAACAAATTAAAAAGTACAAAATTCCACGTTAGTGGATAGGACCCAATCAATAGGTCAAATCTATTGAGTTGGACCAATGAAGGGTGGCCAACTGACCAGACCCACTGCTAGTGAGGTGACAACTCATCAAGGTGAAAAATAAAAATAGAGGGCGGAAGTTCCTAACTACCCTCAGGGAAAAAAAAGAGAAAAGAAGAAGAGGGGAGGGGAAAATCCCAAGGGAGTCATCCCCTTCCTCATGTGCAGGCCATTGTTGTGAGTAGTGGAGCAACATGTTGGACCTGGTTTGGGGAAAAAGCATTGTGGCATCCATATGTCGATTCGAAAGTATAGCAATGAAGAACAAAGCTACCCAAACTCACCTCCAATCGTGATTGAAGACCAATGGAGCTTGGTGCTCGTGCGAGGTGCTGCAAGTCCATACTTGAGATGAAGATTGCTCGTGATAACGAGAAACCCTAGGAGAGGTCAAACTTATACATGGTTCATTCCTAGGGATAGAACAAGAGTGGGGTTAAAGAGCCTTTAGAGGAGAATTGGATACTTGACAAAAACTCACATATAATGGATTGGTCGGTTTAAAATTAAATTATGAATCTATTGGCAAAGAAATTTCTAGAAATGATTGAGAATCGAGAGAAATCTTGATTTTACCAACCACAAAGTCGGAGGCCTATTTCCATACATAGCTGGATGTAGATGACAGATCGCAAGCCGTCCAATAGCGATCCTATGGTCATAAATAAAGTACTAGTATACCATGTTTCCAAAACCAGCGTGACATTTAAATCCAAAATCAAACAAAGTGATAGGGAATTAATTTCTTTTCTTTTTCTTTCTATTTGGATGAGTAAATAACCTCTAATTGAAGTAAACTTTGCTGGGTAAAGTAATAGGGACCTAGAGAATCCAATTTTGGACTCTAATTTATCTTTTTTAAAACGTTAATGCGTGAAACTCTCAATTTAAGGAAAGTGTATTTTCTTAATATAAATTCATTCATTTATTATTACTTAACTATATTTTGTATGCAACTATTTCTTAACCAAACCTACCCAAAGGAAAAATCTAGAAGACTAATTTTGAATTTAGATGCCTTAATCTGGCAATTTTGCACAATCAATCCCAAAACTAATGAATAAACCTAATTTCTTATATTAAGGCTTCAAATCTTTGTATTTTTGCATTAAACTCTCATATTCAAAGGTTATTAACATCCTGGATCACACTAATATAATAAGAAGAGTTCAATATAAAATTTTAAATAAAAAGAGTAAAAGCTGATAATGACCTAATTTGAGTATGTTACAAGTGGTCCTCGCCATCCCCAACAAAGACCAAGAAGACACAAACACCTCCATCCTTTGTCTTGCGGTCCTCCCTAACTCCTTGTCACCATGCCTTTCTACAGGCCTTACACATTGACCTAAAACTACATGAACCAAGTGTTGACCATCTGCAACCCAAAGATTCACAATTAGTCATTACGTCGTTAGCCTACAACTTATTGGTAAACTATAATTCAGCAAACCAACTCCATATAGCTCCTCCTACTAATGATATTCAGGGCTCAAAATCTTTTGTTGGACTCGATACAAGAAAGCCATTTCCCACTAGATCCTGATACAAGAGTTTTTAACTAATACTTCCTCTACTGCTACTTACTTTTGACCAAAGATATGAAGATCAAAACTTCATGGACTCCGACCAACCTATGTCGTAGGTAGGTGATGATGCTACTTCATGTGGTGGTGTATAACCTTGGAGAGTCATAAACATGATGAATGGTTATGTTTCTCATCCATACAACTTTCTTCATGTCCAATTCCTTTAGATTTCCATAAACAACTGTGACTGATTCCTCCCCCCTTTCACCTTTAGTGCATGTAAATTTACCATATTTTGTCTTGCTTCGACTTAAGCTGTTAGGACTTCTCTAGAGTTTTGACTCAGTTGGCTGATGTTTACATAAATTTTACATTGATTTGAAGGTACTTGGCCAATGTTTCTAGTTCTCCCTTTTGCCTTATTTGTACCTTGTCGGCTATTTTTTTGGTCGACCACTCTCTAGAATCAAGTGACTCACACAAACCTTCCCATGAAGGTTGGAGGCGATCTTAACCCCATTTCCTCCTCCTTCCACTATCAGGGAATGGAGTCAACAAACTACCTAGGGTAGATTACAGTGACAAAGATCCATGTTTTTTCTTTCTTTTTTATTCTTAGCAATCACATTTGGTATGAGAAATGTGTCATTTTTCTTTGTTAGTAAAATTAAATCTCGTGAGTTTGAGATCTAGTGGTTTATCGACTCACTCTGTCATGCATAAAGATAATGTACAGTTGTAAACAAGTTCAGGTGTACCCGCAAGTTCGTACCCTTTAAAACCCACCATGAGTCTAGAGATTTCAACTTGTAGTCACTAAATTAAATGATTAAGGGTATGACTATGACCTCACTTTCATAGTACACACACTTTTTACACCCTAAGATGATGATGTTTGGCTCCAAGAAATAAAGGTCTTCTTAGATAATTTTTGTTTTAAAATTAAGTAAAACATGTATATATTCTAAATTTCATAAGTACATATTGGTAAACTTACCAATCAAATATTTTAGAACAAAAAAAATGTTCCAAAACACTACGTAGGTTTCAGTTTTATGTAGAGTGGGATCTCAAGTTAATTTTTGGAAGTTTGTATATTTAATGGAAATTGACCTAGGTTCATATTAAAAATTGCTAGGTGAATTGAGAATTTTGACCATTGAACTTAAGATCTAGTTTTCTACCTTTAGGTTTGGACTTCAGATATGTGCATCTTCTCAATTTTATTTGGGTATATAGTGACTGATTCTTGATTTTTATCAATGAGGCATATTTTGAGTTATATTCATGTTTTTTAATCTCTTGAATTCTTTTAGAATCTTAATTGATATTCACATATTTCTTTATTAGTGATTATTGAAATCCTACTTCTCATGTATATGGGTCCGCTGACCGCAATCTATATATGATGGATGCTTTCATAAATTTTATACTTGATATAGTTTAAATTGTGTTTTGATCTTGCTTACTCTATTATGCAATTGTGGTTTTTACTAGTCATATCTAGAACTATATGCACCATATTTTTGGTCTTACGTCATCCCTAGCAAGAAAAAGTCGGTGGCAAGACTCTCTAAGGATTGTCAATAGAGATCGATCACATTCTCACCTGAGATTCCCGCTCTCCTAGGAGGTTGCATGCGCCGGAGGTTCCCGCTGGTGCTGTTACTTGGCGGTGGCATTTGCTGGAGGGTGGTGGACCAACAGTTGCAGGTCAGTTGGCCATGTTTATTTCTTGTTATACACCCCACCTAGTTTGATTCTTCTCCCCCTACCGCCTAATTTCATTCTTCCCCCCTACTGTTTGGGTACAGGCAGGAGCTCCCCCCTGAGAACAGCTCATCAGCAGCAGCTGCAGGCTGAAGGTCATAGACTGTGTCTGCGCTGGTACCCACACAGAAGTCCAAGTCCAAGGAGGCAGGGGATCCAACCATAAGTGACCCATCTCACCTCTCTCCCTCCTTGGTGTTGTCATCATACGTGGAGCAAAGGGGCAGGTCATGTGAGAACGATAGCCTCATGCTGTTGACGAGGGAGTCGGAGATTGGGGGAGGAGACCAGCCCCAGGTGTCGTTGGTGTCCGAGCAGAGTTCCAATGCCATTTTGTGGCGTGTAGATGGGGGAGACCAATCTTTGTCTGCAATCGTTCGTTCCTCTGGTTGGCTCGACTGGAGCGGTAATAATAGGGAGTGGTGCGGGGAGTTAGAGAAGAGCAGGGTGTGTAGGGGTGTGCAGGTCTAGCCATACTCATACCCTTATCATAATTAATTTTGCGGGCCGGTTCCGGTTCTAGACCCGCTTCATAAAAATCTAGACTCGCACCATATCCGTACCCGTAATAATAGCGGTTATGCAGTGCGGGTATGCGGATAAGCAGTTCTCTATGTAACATCATATTGTTTAGCTAAGAAAATTTACACATATGTTCAATCACTTATAATAAAATGAGAATTGCTATCATGTATCATATGATATAGTTATATTAAATAATGTAATACTTTCTGTTTTGAATATTATGGCCCGTTTGGTTGGGCTGTAAACCAGCTCATCCAGTTGCAAGTACACGGGAATTCCAACAATTTGCGTTTGGTTGGACCTAGTTCGAACCAACACCTTGGAAACAAACTGCATGCGAGATCTCCTGCTCTATACAAATCTGGGAAAACAGACTGCTCGAGTTTTGGACGCAGTTCCAATTCCAATGTGTGCAGATCTGCCTTCTTCTACTCCGTCCCCTCCCAAAATCTCACTAGTTTTACTTGGCCTAGGTGCTTGCTATAGCTAGGTGAATAATGCCAGCAGTATACTACGCCTTCTGCTCAACAAACAACACCGTGGAACCAAACAAATACAACCCAAGTCTGCTAGTTTAATCTTCCTAGAACCAAATAAAAACAATTGACTTCCAACTCATCGGTTACATATTATTTACATAGTTATTCACCTATAGCATAATTATCAATAGTTAATCTTACTAGGACTTCTCACATAGTTAATCTTACTAGTCTCAACCTTATCATAATTATAGTATGATATAATCTCAAATATTATATTAGTTGGACTAGTAAAGTGTGATATAAATAACATATTATTTACATAGTTATTCACCTATAGCGGGTGCGCGGGTCTAACAGGTCTGGGTCCAAGCATACCCATAAGTTGACCCGCATATGTGCGGGTCCAAGGGTATGCGGGTCCACGGGTATAAAAATTTAAACCCGTGATGGGTTTTTAAAGGGTCTGGATTTGCGGGTCCGCGGGTCTACCCGTACCCATTTACAACCCTAAGGGAGTGGGTTTTATCCGCTTCTGCTACGCTCCATTGTTGACTTCATTTATCTTCATTAGTACAATTGTAGGTGGTTATTTTGTTATGGCTCAAAACTGTATCTGATGATTTTATGACGACCTATTTCTGATGGTGTTCGATGTACATTATTACTTTGATATCTATATATGGATGCATATGACTATATATATCTAAAGTTGTACTCTCTCTGTATTCTTAATGTTTTTTTGTTTTTGATAATACTTCATTCATATTGTACTCATAGGATCAATGAATACTAAATTTGATTCTCAGTGTAGGTTGCAGTGGAGATTGTGGGGTGTGCTCGAGGACAAAGGTCACCATTCTTCTTCTTTATCAGAATTGGGTATGCCCATTTGTAATCCAATTGTCTACAATGCAGATCTATTGTCTATGCATTGAGAATGTTGCTTGGATAGATTGTCTTATAAGTGGTATTTTACAATGATATGCTTACAAATATTATTCAAGTATTGAAAACACGCAACATAGAAATATCATGTTGCACATCTACTGTCTATGCATGTTTATAATCTAATAATTATACATGTCTCAGTTATGTGTATATTTGATTTGTGATACATTTCTAGTCATCTAGGTCTCCAAATCCAAGTTCTCAACCTGCTCACAGAGTGACTTTACCTGATGAAAGTATGGGTGTCACACCAACTAGAGTACTAAGGAGCAAGATTTGGAACCATTTTAACAAGAAGAAGGTGGAAGGGTGTTGGAAGGCAGAATGTATATATTGTCATAAAGTGTACGCAACAAATACCAAGCATGGGACATCTCAACTTCATGATCATAAGAATCTGAGATGCCCAATTTTCAATGGAGATGGTCTTAGGAGAGCAATATGCAGGAGAGACATTCAAAATTGCTTTCAACCAAGAAGAAGGAAGAAAGGCGGTTATAGATATGATCCTTTTCCATGATTTCCCTTTAAACTTTGTAGAACACATTGGATTTCAGAAAATAGTTAATGTCATTCAGCCTTTGTTTATATGTCCAACAAGAAACACTATCAAGAAGGTTACAAACATATATGATGGTGAGAAGAAAAAGGCAATGGAGTACTTAGGGAGTTGTAGTTCTTGAGTTGTGGTGACAACCGATATGTGGTCTTCAAATTATCAAATGAGAGGCTATATCATTATCACCGCACATCATGTTGACTCATCTTGGTCTTTAAGGAGCCAGATATTGTGGTACTCTACTCAATATTTAGATGTTAGTTGAGTAAGTAATTTTATATGCCTCCTTTTGCATGTCTTTATAATCTATACTTGCATGTTTAGGTTTTCCTATGTTCCTCGACCACACACAAGTGAAGTGCTATGTGAGGTTTTGATGAAATGTCTAATATAGTGGAAACTTGACATTAAATTGTCATGTATCACTGTTCACAACTTCTCGACAAATGATAAGATGATTGAGTTGGTCAAAGATAAACTATACCCAAACTCCACCATATTAGGTGGTAGATTTTTGCATATGAGGTGTACTGCACATATATTGAATTTTGTTGTTAAAGATGGTCTAGCAGTAATAAAAAATGGGATAGAATAGATAAGAGACAATGTTTCGTATTGGACCGCAACTCCAAAAAGAGTAGATAAGTTTGAGGAAATTGCGAGGCAATTGAAGGACACATAATCAAGATATTATCATTAGATTGTCAAACTAGTTGGAATTCTACCTACTTGATTCTTAGGACTGCAATGACCTAAAAATATGTGTTTAGTGTATTAAGGCAACAGGACAAAAACTTCAAGGTAGTACTAACTGATTCAGGTCGCCAGTTCTATTTTGAAGTTTGTGAGAAATTGAAGGTGTATATAAAGTAACAAAGTTGTTTTCTGGGACAAGGTACCCAACTTCCAATCTGTGTTTCCCCAAACTTTGTCAAATTAGAGTGTCTCTATACATTTGGTAGAAATCCCCAAATGAGGTAATCATCCAAATGGCTAAAAATATGTTGGAGAAGTTCCAAAAATATTGGGATGATATTTACATTCCAATGGGAGTTGCTCATGTACTTGACCCAAGATATAAAATGAAGATAGTTTGGTATTATTTTGGCAATATATATGGATATAAGGCTGTCGAGCACACTAAAAAAATTTGTGATGCTTGTATTGATCTACTTAATGACCATAAAGATAGAACAAAGACGTAAGATGAATTGGGTAGTGAATGTCCATCTTTAAGTCCACTAGTTTCCTCACAAGAGGACACAGATGATGGCTTACTGAATTTTAAGGCTTATATGAAGAAGGAAAAGAGAGACTCAAGCTACTTTAAAAAGAGACTCAAGCTACTTTAAAATAGAACTCGATAAGTACTTGGATATTGGTATATTGTCTCATTCTTCAAATTTTGATGTACTAAATGTGTTGGCTAAATTGGACATTAATATAACCTTTGTTTTGATGATGACAAACATGGCATACTTGTAGATTTAACATGTTATTTGAGTATTTCAGAATTCAAAGGAATAAGGAAATCCTACTAAGTGGGAAGATGAAGATCAATGCCAATTGAAGACCAAATGTGCTTAATAGTATAAATGTTCATGATTGTACTCAAATATAAACACTTGTACAAAATATAATGTACAAGTACTTAGACATCATGTAAATCAAGTGTTAGATATTCCCTACCCACTTATAACCCTTAGATAGGTTTCCCCCCAAAGTTAGAATCACCATCACTTATTGAAACACACACTCTGTAGGTGATTAAAAAGTCTAAAATAGGGACACAATCGGTCAAAAAACTTGTCGACCGATAAACACTGGTCGAACTCGATTGAAATTGTGAGCATTGTTCAACAACTTACACAATGTGCCCTAAAATAGACTTCGGTAAAAAATAATATCGATCGAGTAAGGTTTGATCTAAAGCTTGCAACTGTTAGACTAAGTGATTGGTAGTTCAGAGTTGAAAATAGACGTTGCAACATCGGTCGAAGAAAATCTTGGCCAATACACAGTTCAGTCAATCAAATTGTCGACCAAGTAGGGTTCTAGATTGTTCTTTTCAAAAATGAACAAATTAGTAATTGATATCCAACTAATGTACACCTAACGTCTAGTTAAGCACTAAGAACACTCTAGAAACTCCCTATAACGTCCCTAGACACTTACAAACCATTCCTACAAATAGGAGAGGACATAGGACACCTAGAGCACCTAAGCTACACTTGAGAACATATTCTTGTGAGCTATAAAGCCAAGAAACACTTGCCATCTTATTCTACAAGCTCCAAATTCGTGTCCTATAGCCATAGCCTCTTAGCCACCTTACAACAACGTCCATCCTAAGTGGTGAGAGAGGTATAACACTTGATATAGGATCAAAGTGTTGCACTTCATCGTTGTATTTTCTTCTTCCAATCCCCCTTCATAGGTACAAGTTACTTTTGCTCCTTGGCTACTCCAAGATCGTGGAGGTTGCTTGAGGGAGAAATGTTCAAGCTACTTCTTGGTGGAGAAGGTTGACTCAAGAGGAGCTTGATATTACTTCAAGGAAGGCTGCTTTGAAGGAGGTTGGGGCTACTTCTAAAGTAATGATATCTCAAGGTGGTGGAGCTACTTCTAGGAGGAGAAGGCTGCTCCGAAGGCTTGGAGTTACTTCAAACAAGGTTGCTTCAAGGAGGGTTGAGGCTGCTTCTAGGTGAAGGCTACTTCAAGTAAGGTTATTGTATTTTGTGTAACATCCTTGCGAGGTAATAAAATTAATCATTTTCAAAATCACAATTGAATACAATTGGGTAGTGGACCGACAACCTTTGAATTCAAAGGTTGGAACCACTCTAAACACAGGGGTCATCCTTGTTTCCTCCTCCTTCTTTGGTTGAGTGTTTTAATTATTTTTAAAGTACTAAAAATCTTTATTCACCCCCCTCTAGATCTTTCAATTTGTATCAGAGTAGGTCTTCAAGGAGCCCTAATAGGTCTTGAAGAATGGAGGACAACATGCCCAACAACCTCAACCTTGAAGGAACTCCCATAACTCAGCCACCACCCTTTGATGGAAGCAACTACACCTACTAGAAAAGAAGAATGCAATTCTACTTCCAAGGACTTAACCCGAAGTTATGGAGGATGGTATCTACTGCCTATGTGCTTCCCACACCTGAATATGCAACCTGTGATCCAAACACGGTAAAACAAGTCCAATTAAATGCCAAAGCGGTAAGTAGGGGTGTAAACGTTGCGGGTACAGTGCGGGTCTAGCCATACCCTTACCCTAATTAATTTTGCGGGTTCGGTTCCGGTTCTAGACCCACACCATATCTGTATCTGTAATCAGTGTTTAGAAAAGCACTATTCGGTGTACGGGCGGACGGGGCACTGAATAGAGTATATGCGGTATGCGGGAGTATATGCAGTTTTGGATTTTTTAATAAATTAATATATCTATGTATATTTATATATCAGTCATATAGAATTATACATCACATTGAACAATTACATACAAGGACAACGTAGAATGATTAATTAGAAGAAAGGGAGCAGTAATATCATATAAATATTTAATTAGAAACAAAAAAAATATCATATAAATTCCATTTCTTCAAGTCCATGTATGTGTGTTTGGAAAAGCAGTGATTAAGCGGCCGCATAAGCGGGTAATCGACCGCATAATCGGGCCTAGACCGATTATTGGTCCGCTTTGACATATGCGGTGTGGTCCCCTGTCCAAACCGCTTAAGCGGCCGCATATGCGGCCGCACAGACCGATTTCCTAAACACTGCCCGTAATAATAGCGGTTATGCGGTGTGGGTATGCGGGTAAGTGGTTCTCTATGTAACATCATATTGTTTAGCTAAGAAAATTTACAGATATGTTCAATCACTTATAATAAAATGAGAATTGCTATCATGTATCATATGATATAGTTATATTAAATAATGTAATACTTTCTGTTTTGAATATTGTGGCCCATTTGGTTGGGCTGTAAACCAGCTCATCCAGTTGCAAGTACACAGGAATTCCAACAATTTGCGTTTGGTTGGACCTAGTTCGAACCAACACCTTGGAAACAAACTGCATGCGAGATCTCCTGCTCTATACAAATATGGGAAAACAGACTACTCGAATTTTGGACACATTTCCAATTCCAATGTGTGCAGCTTGTCCGATCTGCCTTCTTCTACTCCGTCCCCTCCCAAAATCTCACTAGTTTTACTTGGCCTAGGTGCTTTCTACAGCTATGTGAATAATGCCAGTAGTATACTACGCCTTCTGCTCAACAAACAACACTGTGGAACCAAACAAATACAACCCAAGTCTGCTAGTTTAATTTTCCTAGAACCAAATAAAAACAATTGACTTCCAACTCATCGGTTACATATTATTTACATATTTATTCACCTATAGCATAATTATCAATAGTTAATCTTACTAGGACTGCTCACATAGTTAATCTTACTAGTCTCAACCTTATCATAATTATAGTATGATATAATCTCAAGTATTATATTAGTTGGACTAGTAAAGTGTGATATAAATAACATATTATTTACATAGTTATTCACCTATAGCGGGTGCGAGGGTCTAGCGGGTCTGGGTCCAAGCATACCCATTAGTAGACCCGCATATGTGCGGGTCGAAGGGTATGCGGGTCCGCGGGTACAAAAATTTAGACCCATGACGGGTTTTTTAAGGGTCTGGATTTGTGGGTTCGTGGGTCTACCCGTACCCATTTACAGCCCTAAGGGAGTGGGTTTTATCTACTTCTGCTATGCTCCATTGTTGACTTCATTTATCTTCATCAGTACGATTGTAGGTGGTTATTTTGTTATGGCTCAAAACTATATCTGATGATTTTATGACGACCTATTTCTGATGGTGTTCGATGTACATTATTACTTTGATATCTATATATGGATGCATATGACTATATATATCTAAAGTTGTACTCTCTCTGCATTCTTAATGTTTTTTGTTTTTGATAATACTTCATTCATATTGTACTCATAGGATCAATGAATACTAAATTTGATTCTCAGTGTAGGTTGCAGTGGAGATTGTGGGGTGTGCTCGAGGATAAAGGTCACCATTCTTCTTTATCAGAATTGGGTATGCCCATTTGTAATCCAATTGTCTACAATGCAGATCTATTGTCTATGCATTGAGAATGTTGCTTGCATAGATTGTCTTATAAGTGGTATTTTACAATGATATGCTTACAAATATTATTCAAGTATTGAAAACACTCAACATAGAAATATCATGTTGCACATCTATTGTCTATGCATGTTTATAATCTAATAATTATACATGTCTCAGTTATGTGTATATTTGATTTGTGATACATTTCTAGTCATCTAGGTCTCCAAATCCAAGTTCTCAACCTGCTCACAGAGTGACTTTACCTGATGAAAGTATGGGTGTCACACCAACTAGAGTACTTAGGAGCAAGATTTGGAACCATTTTAACAAGAAGAAGGTGGAAGGGTGTTGGAAGGCAGAATGTATATATTGTCATAAAGTGTACGCAGCAAATACCAAGCATGGGACATCTCAACTTCATGATCATAAGAATCTGAGATGCCCAATTTTCAATGGAGATGGTCTTAGGAGAGAGAGATGCAGGAGAGACATTCAAAATTGCTTTCAACCAAGAAGAAGGAAGACAGGCGGTTATAGATATGATCCTTTTCCATGATTGCCCTTTAAACATCGTAGAACACATTGGATTTCAGAAAATGGTTAATGTCATTCAACCTTTGTTTATATGTCCAACAAGAAACACCATCAAGAAGGTTACAAACATATGTGATGGTGAGAAGAAAAAGGCAATGGAGTACTTAGGGAGTTGTAGTTCTTGAGTTGTGGTGACAACTGATATGTGGTCTTCAAATTATCAAATGAGAGGCTATATCATTATCACTGCACATCATGTTGACTCATCTTGGTCTTTAAGGAGCCAGATATTGTGGTACTCTACTCAATATTTAGATGTTAGTTGAGTAAGTAATTTTATATGCCTCCTTTTGCATGTCTTTATAATCTATACTTGCATGTTTAGGTTTTCCTATGTTCCTCGACCACACACAAGTGAAGTGCTATGTGAGGTTTTGATGAAATGTCTAATAAAGTGGAAACTTGACATTAAATTGTCATGTATCACTGTTCACAACTTCTCGACAAATGATAAGATGATTGAGTTGGTCAAAGATAAACTATACCCAAACTCCACCATATTAGGTGGTAGATTTTTGCATATGAGGTGTATTGCACATATATTGAATTTTGTTGTTAAAGATGGTCTAGCAGTAATAAAAAATGGGATAGAGTAGATAAGAGACAATGTTTCGTATTGGACTGCAACTCAAAAAAGAGTAGAGAAGTTTGATGAAATTGTGAGGCAATTGAAGGAAACATAATCAAGAAATTATCATTAGATTGTCAAACTAGTTGGAATTCTACCTACTTGATTCTTAGGACTGCAATGACCTAAAAATATGTGTTTAGTGTATTAAGGCAACAGGACAAAAACTTCAAGGTAGTACTAACTGATTCAGGTCACCAGTTCTATTTTGAAGTTTGTGAGAAATTGAAGGTGTATATAAAGTAACAAAGTTGTTTTCTGGGACAAGGTACCCAACTTCCAATATGTGTTTCCCCAAACTTTGTCAAATTAGAGTGTCTCTATACATTTGGTAGAAATCCCCAAATGAGGTAATCATCCAAATGGCTAAAAATATGTTGGAGAAGTTCCAAAAATATTGGGATGATATTTACATTCCAATGGGAGTTGCTCATGTACTTGACCCAAGATATAAAATGAAGATAGTTTGGTATTATTTTGGCAATATATATGGATATAAGGTTGTCGAGCACACTAAAAAATTTGTGATGATTGTATTGATCTACTTAATGACCATAAAGATAGAACAAAGATGCAAGATGAATTGGGTAGTGAATGTCCATCTTTAAGTCCACTAGTTTCCTCACAAGAGGACGTAGATGATGGCTTACTGAATTTTAAGGCTTATATGAAGAAGGAAAAGAGAGACTCAAGCTACTTTAAAAAGAGACTCAAGCTACTTTAAAATAGAACTCGATAAGTACTTGGATATTGATATATTGTCTCATTCTTCAAATTTTGATGTACTAAATGTGTTGGCTAAATTGGACATTAATATAACCTTTGTTTTGATGATGACAAACATGTCATACTTGTAGATTTAACATGTTATTTGAGTATTTCAGAATTCAAAGGAATAAGGAAATCCTACTAAGTGGGAAGATGAAGATCAATGCCAATTGAAGACCAAATGTGCTTAATAGTATAAATGTTCATGATTGTACTCAAATATAAACACTTGTACAAAAATATAATGTACAAGTACTTAGACATCATGTAAATCAAGTGTTAGATATTCCCTACCCACTTATAACCCTTAGATAGGTTTCCCCACAAAGTTAGAATCACCATCACTTATTGAAACACACACTCCGTAGGTGATTAAAAAGTCTAAAATATGGACACAATCGGTCAAAAAACTTGTCGACCGATAAACACTGGTCGAACTCGATTGAAATTGTGAGCATTGTTCAACAACTTACACAATGTGCTCTAAAATAGACTTCGGTCAAAAATAATATCGATCGAGTAAGGTTTGATCTAAAGCTTGCAACTGTTAGTGTTACGACCCATATCAGGGTTAGTCAATAAGTACCTTGATTAGCGTTAAAAACATCTCAATTAGTGTTGAGTATCAAATTAAACATCATAGATAATCAAGATACGCTAATATGTGAATTAATAACTGAGATTGAATCATCTGAGGTAAGTAATGATGACAATGTTGATTATTTAGTACATTAAGTTGAATCAAGTAATCACAGTTGTAATTAGAGCTTTGATCCAGTGAAATAGTCTTTTTAGCATTTTTTGCACTTTGAGGTTATAGAGAATTCCGAGCTTAAACTGTTGCAAGAAAAATCACTCGAAACCGACTTCCGAGTCAAAAGATATGGACATTTGAGTGTTTAGGGACCTAGTTGTAAATATTGGAAATGTTTGGGAAATTTGCAGCTGGCCCCCTCCGCGACCTTTCTCCCTTATCCCTTCCTCACCCGATGAAACAGTGAATGATCGCAGAAGCGGCGCCCAGCTGCTAGCTCGATCAGCCAGCCAAGGAGGAAAGGGGGCGACGCGACCTAGGGCTTGAGAGAGAGAGAGCTCCGACCAGCAATCCTTGCTCCTCCTTCCTTACTCCATCTTCCTCCTTCTCCACCCCGCATCTATGGCGTCCCAACCTGCAGCTTGATCTGCTGCGCGGCGCCCAACCTACAGTGCGCAGCCAACAGCTAAGGGAAGATGAGGGGCGGCTCCGCAGCACCCTCAAACCTCCACGACACCGCCTCCGTCCTTCCCTTCATCCTTGCCCTAACCGTGACGCCAAGCAGCAAGGGGTAGCCCCCATCCAGTCCGAGTAGTAGCAGCAGGCTACGGCTGTTGTGCACGGCCAGGAGGAGGCCACCTCGGGTGCGCCTGAGCAAGGAAAAGCCTCCCACAGCTCCGAAATTGAGATCTAGGCAAGATTCCATAGCTACTTGTCACGATTCAGCTGCCGATCAGGTTTCTTTCGTCAACCTATAGCTTGAGCGCCAAAGCTACTGTAGAAGAAACGTGAATAGAGTTAATCCAAGGTCCAGACAACAAACCAACAGCCCTAGTTCTTGATTCGGCTTTAGTCGAATTCATCTTCAATAAGTGTAAGATACTGTTCCATTGCAACAGGTTTACTTTAGATTTCAGTATGTACACCGATCGGCCGAGTTGCATATGATTCGGCCGAGTTTCTTTATTAGAATTAACGATCAGCGTTTTGATCGGCCGAATTGGATGTGATTCGGCCGAGTTTCCCTTATAGGTTATCAAGCAGGGTTTGGATCGGCCGAGTTCCCAGCCAATCGGCCGAGTTCCCAACAGTGGTCGGCCGAGTTTCAAGTGTGAGTAGTAGTTCATTCAGTAATCATTATTTAACTCAATTTAAATGTTTAATTTCTTCTGTATCAATTGATATAACTTCTAAACAGTGTAGTTCATACAATAGAGTATGTTAGATTCATTAGAATTGAACTACGTGATATGCTTAATGAAAATGATGAAATTTCCTGTATTTATAGTTGCAATGTATTTACTGATTTCAAAATAGATGTTTAGCATTGAAACTGGATAAATGATACTGAATCATGTTTAATTACGATAAAGAATATATATGTGCTTCTTGTGATGTTCAGATTGTGCAATAAGTATGGAATGTGATTTTCCTGTTTAAATGTTTATTTGTTAATCAGTTAATAGACTTAGATGCCCTAACACCGTAGAACCCCTTAGACGGGTCTGCAACTTTGGGGTGAAACTCGTGTTGCAACATCATCCGTGCTTGTGTCGCGGACAAATGAGGAAAGAGAGAGGCAGTGTCTAACAACAATCGTGCTTGTGTCACGATGGCACTGCGATAACAAAAGAAAACACGGTTATCTAACACCATTTGTGCTTGTGTCGTGAAGGTAACCCTGTGACTCTCCGCCGGTGTACTCAGCTTTAAGGAGGAGTCGAGAGCACACGTGGTTGTGCAGCACACGTGGATGTGCGATGAGGCCGTAGAGCCTGTGTCCTGTGCAGACCAGGACGAGTAGTCAGACTTAGCACTTCCCGGGTGTGTCGCTAAGTCTTGTACGGTGGGACCGTAGCATGAATTTGCTGCGGATCCTTATATGCAGAGTACACTGCATATATTTAGGGCATAACAATAAAATGAATAAGTAATCATTTAGGATCACAGTAAATTTATATAACTGTTTATTTACCTGAATTATCTGTTGATGCTTAGAAATGTAATTATTTATCTGTATATCTTCTATGTTATTAGAACTGCCTTGCTTAGTTCTGCATTTATGTTTCATTTCAAATTTATAAACCTGATGAGTTGTTTAGTGATAGCTAAGTGAAATGCTATTCACTGAGCGAGTAGGCTCATACCTCTACTCAAAACATTTTCAGGTTATTATCAGCAGCAGGAAATCTGAAGGATCCTTTCATCCTATCGCTTAGTCTGTAGAAGGTATATGTAGTTAGTAGTTAGAGGTCTCTTAGTCCATTCCCCTCGATCTTCAGGACAAGGTGTGAGTGAGAGAGAGAATGTGTACAGAGATGTAAATTAACTGTTATGTTTTATTTTATGTCGGACAATGTAATATGCTGTAGACTCTGTTTAAATTGCTAGTCAATTTATTAAAGATGCTTCCGTAGTTTGTTTAGTTTCATTTTACAGCATAAATCAGATTTTTCTATAAATATCTTTAAAATGTTTTAAATAGTGAAGAATGGTTGGCTTATGTGTTAATCCCATCATGTCGCGTCCTAATCTTGTGGTTTGTGGTTAATGTGAGATTGGGGCGTGACAATTTTGGTATCAGAGCTTTGGTTTGAGTACATAGTTACTCAAGGTCAGGGGACGATAAGAGACCAATAGGATTAAGGTATAGGTGTCTTCCTTCTATATGTAATTTTCTAACAGGAAGTGTTCTGTTATACTATTGCAGATAGCAGGAAGAGGATGTGGTCACGAGAATTAAGTAATGAGTTTAAGTTGAGTTGATAAGAATCATTAAGGTCAAAGAATAAAGTTATAAGTAAGGCGAATAATAAATGATGTGTTTTAAGCTATGGAAAGTCTGAGTGTTTAGATACCCTGGCCAGGTGTCTGAATACTTAGATTGACCAGTATCAAGCTACTCTGTCTGTTCTTCTCTGGATGCCCTAGCCAGGTATGCAGAGGAAGGATAGGCTAGAGAGAAAACCCTAGAAATCTTAGGGTTAAGAGATCAGAAATTAATAAAGGAATAAGAGATTACATATAAGATGCGATTCAACTCTTGTATATCATTGTTTATTTGATTAAAGATCATTAGAAACGCTCTTATATGCATGAATTTAGACTTTCAGTTTGTACAATAAGTATGATTCTTTTATAATGTTGTGATATGAAGTGAATTGTTTAATGTTTGTTTTCTTTGTATTAAAGTAGACCCGAAATCATGTATAAATGAGTTTGCCCTAAGTGGATATTCTTTCCACATGTTTTAGATTAATAGGGGTTGATTAATCTCGAGTAGCTCTTGGCTTCAGGACTACAGGTTCGGCCTGGTCCGGCTGGCAGGATGCATTACTGAGATTTAATGACTCCTATTAACAGTAAAATAAGAATAGACTTTGGATGATTTAGACCCGTAATATAGTGAGAATATATATACATTAGGATGTTTTAACTACGATAATAAGTTTAAATGTTCTTTGTTCTTGAGAATTAGGGTTTGAGAAGCATAGACCCTAACTGGCCCAAATTAGGATTTTAATGACATATGAATACATAATTTGATAAATAGAATGTCTCACTAAGTGATTTTTAGTATTTTATGTGTAACTCTGATTTAGCTCAAATTTGGATATGATTTGGATATATAAAGTATAAACAACATTGAAAAATATCAGGATTTTTGAAAAATGTTCTGACCTGTTAATCGGCCGAGTTTCAAACTCGACCGATCACATTTTCTGAATGATATAGCAGTGTGGTAATTGAATTTTATCTTTTTATTGGTATATCCATTTGATCTCAAATTTTAACTGTGTTTGAAAAACACAATTTTAGACACTCTGTTAAATTGGTGAAATTTTTGGATGATTTTTGACCTCTACAGTAAGGGAATCGGCCGAGTTTGTAACTCAGCCGAACCTGCTGCAGACTGCAATATAGCAGTGCACTGTTCGATTTTTAATTAATTATTGGTAACTTGAAAAGATATGAAATTTTTACTGGAGGTCTGAAACTTCATTAGGTATAACATATAAAATATCCAGAATTTTTGGAGTTTCTGTTAGCTGTTTAATAAATGAATTACTTAAACTATTATGAAAACTGAATTTTCAGCTAATGTAATTAAAGTTGAGTGTTGGGTTAATATGTTATTGACCCAAGCAACTCAATTTGATTTATATAATCGACCACACACACACAATAATGCTATGTTATTAATAAGGATCAAACCCTAGAATGATTAAAGTTGTAGTAGTTTAAGGAATATCACTAGTGATGTAACCTTGAATACTAGTAACTTTGTAAAATAAGATCTTGAGATATGTTCTATGAAAAGTAAACTGGATTTGATATGACCTAGGGTTTTAAGGTAGTTAATCTAATCAGTACATAAACAATATGAAATGACTTAGAGAAAAGAGTAAACCATAAAATTGAAATGTAACAATAAGAAAGTAGCATAGAAAGTGGAGTATTACCCGATATATGATATGAAGATAGCTGATGAAGTTCATGTTTTTAAGACATGGTGTCACTATCTTTATGATGTGACAATAGATTATCACCCTGGTAAAGAGAATATGGCGGATGATGTTTTCAGCAGAAATTCAAGTTCAACAGCTAATGCATTCTCTATGACAGGTTTCAATAGAGACCTGTTAGTAAAAATGTGGAAGTTGAACTTAGACTTAGGAGTGACAGTACAGAGTGGTTTGATTGTACAGATGTAAGTTAAGCCTACTTCTTATGATCAGATCAAGGAACTACTATAGGGTGATAGTGAGTTAAACCAGACTATGCATGACATGTTGTGTGTACCTCAAGATTATGTAAAATTCTTTTAAGGGGAAAAGGCTGAAAGAAAAGAATTTTATGGAAGTGCATGTATTGATGTATGCTATGCTTTCAGGAAACACTAAGATGCATATGAATCCCAAGAAGTTGAAATGGATGGTCAGATATGCAGAAGGGTGTAGCTAAGTATGAGATTAAAAGTAGTGTATACCAGTAGGTTAAGGTTGAACCCTAGAAATCTATAGCTACCTTGCAATCTTTTCCTATGCCTGAATGGGAGTGGGAATTTATCACAATGGATTTTGTGGTAAGATTACCCAGGACACCTAGAGGTTGTGACCCGATATGAATAATTGTGGATAGACTAATTTAGTCTGCTCACTTTCTTCATATTAAGTCAACCTTTGGTGTCTCGAAACTTGACTAAGATACATGGATAAAATAATTAAGTTGCTTGGTAATCCAGTTTCAATCATATCATATTGAGTTTAGAAATACACAACTGATAATGGTACGGTTTGAGTATGAACCCAGAAAAAAAACAGATTTGGTAAATCATTAGATGCATGATTTAAAGCTAACAAGATAGCATTAAAATATGTAAATAAATCTAATTGCATGCTTCCTGTTATGTTAATGTGTGTAACCTGACATTTACATGAATTGACACATTTCTCTGAGATATTATCAGAAATTCTTAAGTACTATTAAATATTTGTGATATGATACGTAAATAACTCTTAATTGAGTTATGTGATGCATAAACCAGGAAATTGGTTAATATGCACGTTCTACGAGAAATTTCAGATAATTGAAAAAATAGTACATATGGTTTCTTACATGTGAAGTAAATAACTCCTATTGGTGTAATAAGATGTTCAATTACATGAATTCAGTATGTATGTGCCGAAATTGATTTAAGTTTGAGATATTTATGAATTTTTAATCTGCCTGCTTGCATGATATAAAGATTACTCAGTAATTACAATGATTTTGAATATACTGCTCTGCCGGTTCTAGAATGATGTCGTATTTTGATTTAAATTGCAATCAAACTGATGAGATAATGGAAACCCTAAGATTAGGGTGTTGCCATGTGATTAGTGAATGAGATAACCCTAAGAGTAGGGTGTTGGCATGTGATGAATGAACAAGGCAAATGAAACCCTAAGGATGGGGTGTACGATGAATCAAGTATCTTGATATCAATTTTTCATTATGAGATGTGATGATGTTTAACAGTTAAATTGCATGATTATTAGGATAAACTGCCAAATTGGCATGCATTCTGTTTATTTAAGAATTTTAGTTTATCTGCATGTATAGTATAATAATTTCTTGGTAATTACCATAAAGTGAGATACTGCTATAACAGTTCTGGAAAGACAATGTTTTGTGGGTCGATCTAGAATCAGATCAGATGTGTCCTAGGTTAAGGGACCTATACAGATGATTGATCGGAGGATCAAGAAATTCACGAATTGTGAGATACCATTAGTGATAGTTTTGTGGAGAAATCTTAACCTAAAGGGAGCTACATAGGAATATGAGTCAGAAATGAGTAACACGTTTCCTTTCTCTTTTAGGAATTTTGGGACGAAATTCTTATAAGGGAGGGAGATTGTTACGACCCATATCAGGGTTAGTCAATAAGTACCTTGATTAGCGTTAAAAACATCTCAATTAGTGTTGAGTATCAAATTAAACATCATAGATAATCAAGATACGCTAAGATGTGAATTAATAACTGAGATTGAATCATCTGAGGTAAGTAATGATGACAATGTTGATTATTTAGTACATTATGTTGAATCAAGTAATCACAGTTGTAATTAGAGCTTTGATCCAGTGAAATAGTCTTTTTAGCATGTTTTGCACTTTGAGGTTATAGAGAATTCTGAGCTTAAACCGTTGCAAGAAAAATCACTCGAAACCGACTTCCGAGTCAAAAGATATGGACATTTGAGTGTTTAGGGACCTAGTTGTAAATATTGGAAACGTTTGGGAAATTTGCAGCTGGCCCCCTCCGCGACCTTTCTCCCTTATCCCTTCCTCACCCGATGAAACAGTGAACGATCGCAGAAGCGGCGCCCAGCTGCTAGCTCGATCGGCCAGCCAAGGAGGAAAGGGGGCGACGCGACCTAGGGCTTGAGAGAGAGAGAGCTCCGACCAGCAATCCTTGCTCCTCCTTCCTTACTCCATCTTCCTCCTTCTCCACCCCGCATCTATGGCGTCCCAACCTGCAGCTTGATCTGCTACGCGGCGCCCAACCTACAGCGTGCAGCCAACAACTAAGGGAAGATGAGGGGCAGCTCCGCAGCACCCTCAAACCTCCACGACACCGCCTCCGTCCTTCCCTTCATCCTAGCCCTAACCGTGACGCCAAGAAGCAAGGGGTAGCCCCCAGCCAGTCCGAGTAGCAGCAGCAGGCTACGGCTGTTGTGCACGGCCAGGAGGAGGCCACCTCGGGTGCGCCTGAGCAAGGAAAAGCCTCCCACAGCTCCGAAATTGAGATCTAGGCAAGATCCATAGCTACTTGCCACGATTCAGCTTCCGATCAGGTTTCTTTCGTCAACCTGTAGCTTGAGCGCCAAAGCTGCTGTAGAAGAAACGTGAATAGAGTTAATCCAAGGTCCAGACAACAAACCAAAAACCCTAGTTCTTGATTCGGCTTTAGTCGAATTCATCTTCAATAAGTGTAAGATATTGTTCCATTGCAACAGGTTTACTTTAGATTTCAGTATGTACACCGATCGGCCGAGTTGCATATGATTCGGCTGAGTTTCTATATTCGAATTAACGATCAGCGTTTTGATTGGCCGAATTGGATGTGATTCGGCCGAGTTTCCCTTATAGGTTATCGATCAGGGTTTGGATCGGCCGAGTTCCCAGCCAATCGGCCGAGTTCCCAGTAGTGGTCGGCCGAGTTTCAAGTGTGAGTAGTAGTTCATTCAGTAATCATTATTTAACTCAATTTAAATGTTTAATTGCTTCTGTATCAATTGATATAAATTATAAACAGTGTAGTTCATACAATAGAGTATGTTAGATTCATTAGAGTTGAACTACGTGATATGCTTAATGAAAATGATGAAATTTCCTGTATTTATAGTTGCAATGTATTTACTGATTCAAAATAGATGTTTAGCATTGAAACTGGATAAATGATACTGAATCATGTTTAATTACGATAAAGAATATATATGTGCTTCTTGTGATGTTCAGATTGTGCAATAAGTATGGAATGTGATTTTCCTGTTTAAATGTTTATTTGTTAATCAGTTAATAGACTTAGATGCCCTAACACCGTAGAACCCCTTAGACGGGTCTGCAACTTTGGGGTGAAACTCGTGTTGCAACATCATCCGTGCTTGTGTCACAGACAAACGAGGAAAGAGAGAGGCAGTGTCTAACAACAATCGTGCTTGTGTCACGATGGCACTGCGATAACAAAAGAAAACACGGTTATCTAACACCATTCGTGCTTGTGTCGCGAAGGTAACCCTGTGACTCTCCGCCGGTGTACTCAGGTTTAAGGAGGAGTCGAGAGCACACGTGGTTGTGCAGCACACATGGATGTGCGATGAGGCCGTAGAGCCTGTGTCCTGTGTAGACCAGGACGAGTAGTCAGACTTAGCACTTCCCGGGTGTGTCGCTAAGTCTTGTACGGTGGGACCGTAGCATGAATTTGCTGCGGATCCTTATATGCAGAGTACACTGCATATATTTAGGGCATAACAATAAAATGAATAAGTAATCATTTAGGATCACAGTAAATTTATATAACTGTTTATTTACCTGAATTATCTGTTGATGCTTAGAAATGTAATTATTTATCTGTATATCTTCTATGTTATTAGAACTGCC
Source organism: Alisma plantago-aquatica (assembly GCA_963693085.1). NCBI lineage: Eukaryota > Viridiplantae > Streptophyta > Magnoliopsida > Alismatales > Alismataceae > Alisma > Alisma plantago-aquatica. Next base: position 210,897,581 of record OY856409.1, read on the forward strand.
TTGCTTAGTTCTGCATTTATGTTTCATTTCAAATTTATAAACCTGATGAGTTGTTTAGTGATAGCTAAGTGAAATGCTATTCACTGAGCGAGTAGGCTCATACCTCTACTCAAAACATTTTCAGGTTATTATCAGCAGCAGGAAATATGAAGGATCCTTTCATCCTATCTCTTAGTCTGTAGAAGGTATATGTAGTTAGTAGTTAGAGGTCTCTTAGTCCATTCCCCTCGATCTTCGGGACAAGGTGTGAGTGAGAGAGAGAATGTGTACAGAGATGTAAATTAACTGTTATGTTTTATTTTATGTCGGACAATGTAATATGCTGTAGACTCTGTTTAAATTGCTAGTCAATTTATTAAAGATGCTTCCGTAGTTTGTTTAGTTTCATTTTACAGCATAAATCAGATTTTTCTATAAATATCTTTAAAATGTTTTAAATAGTGAAGAATGGTTGGCTTATGTGTTAATCCCATCCTGTCGCGTCCTAATCTTGTGGTTTGTGGTTAATGTGAGATTGGGGCATGACAGTTAGACTAAGTGATTGGTAGTTCAGAGTTGAAAATAGACATTGCAACATCGATCGAAGAAAATCTTGGCCAATACACAGTTTAGTCAATCAAATTGTCGACCAAGTAGGATTCTAGATTTTTCTTTTTAAAAATGAACAAATTAGTAATTGTTATCCAACTAATGTACACCTAACGACTAGTTAAGCACTAAGAACACTCTAGACACTCCCTATAACGTCCCTAGACACTTACAAACCATTCCTACAAATAGGAGAGGACATAGGACACTTAGAGCACCTAAGCTACACTTGAGAACATATTCTTGTGAGCTAGAAATCCAAGCAACACTTGCCATCTTATTCTACAAGCTCCAAATTCGTGTCCTATAGCCATAGCCTCTTAGCCACCTTACAACAATGTCCATCCTAAGTGGTGAGAGAGGTATAACACTTGATATAGGATCAAAGTGTTGCACTTCATTGTTGTATTTTCTTCTTCCAATCCCCCTTCATAGGTACAAGTTACTTTTGCTCCTTGGCTACTCCAAGATCGTGGAGGTTTCTTGAGGGAGAAATGTTCAAGCTACTTCTTGGTGGAGAAGGTTGACTTAAGAGGAGCTTGATATTACTTCAAGGAAGGCTGCTTCGAAGGAGGTTGGAGCTACTTCTAAAGGAATGCTATCTCAAGGTGGTGGAGCTACTTCTAGGAGGAGAAGGCTGCTCCGACGGCTTGGAGTTACTTCAAACAAGGTTGCTTCAAGGAGGGTTGAGGCTGCTTCTAGGTGAAGGCTACTTCAAGTAAGGTTATTTTATTTTGTGTAACATCCTTGCGAGGTAATAAAATTAATCATTTTCAAAATCACAATTGAATACAATTCGGTAGTGGACTGACAACCTTTGAATTCAAAGGTTGGAACCACTCTAAACACAAGTGTCATCCTTGTTTCCTCCTCCTTCTTTGGTTGAGTGTTTTAATTATTTTTAAAGTACTAAAAATCTTTATTCACCCTCCCTCTAGATCTTTCAATTGGTATCAGAGTAGGTCTTCAAGGAGTCCTAATAGGTCTTGAAGAATGGGGGACAACATGCTCAACAACCTCAACCTTGAAGGAACTCCCATAACTCAGCCACCACCCTTTGATGGAAGCAACTACACCTACTAGAAAAGAAGAATGCAATTCTACTTCCAAGGACTCAACCCGAAGTTATGGAGGATGGTATCTACTTCCTATGTGCTTCCCACACCTGAATATGCAACCTGGGATCCAAACACGGTAAAACAAGTCCAATTAAATGCCAAAGCGGTAAGTAGGGGTGTAAATGGTGTGGGTACGGTGCGGGTCTAGCCATACCCTTACCCTAATTAATTTTGTGGGTTCGGTTCCAGTTCTAGACCCACTTCATAAAAATCTAGACCCGCACCATATCTGTACCCATAATCAGTATTTAAAAAAGCGCTATTCGATGTACGGGCGGATGGGGCACTGAATAGAGTATATGCGGTATGCGGGAGTATATGCAGTTTTGGATTTTTTTAATAAATTAATATATCTATGTATATTTATATATCAGTCATATAGAATTATACATCACATTGAACAATTACATACAAGGACAACATAGAATGATTAATTAGAAGAAAGGGAGCAGTAATATCATATAAATATTTAATTAGAAACAATAAAAATATCATATAAATTTCATTTCTTCAAGTCCATGTATGTGTGTTTGGAAAAGCAGTGATTAAGCGGCCGCATAAGCGGGTAATCGACCGCATAATCGGGCCTGGACCGATTATTGGTCCGCTTTGACATATGTGGTGCGGTCCCCTATCCGAACCGCTTAAGCAACCACATATGCGGCCGCACGGACCGATTTCCTGAACACTGCCCGTAATAATAGCGGTTATGCGGTGCGGGTATGCGGGTAAGCGGTTCTCTATGTAACATCATATTGTTTAGCTAAGAAAATTTACAGATATGTTCAATCACTTATAATAAAATGAGAATTGCTATTATGTATCATATGATATAGTAATATTAAATAATGTAATACTTTCTGTTTTGAATATTATGGCCCGTTTGGTTGGGTTGTAAACCAGATCATCCAGTTGCAAGTACACAGGAATTCCAACAATTTGCGTTTGGTTGGACCTAGTTCGAACCAACACCTTGGAAACAAACTGCATGCGAGATCTCCTACTCTATACAAATCTGGGAAAACAGACTGCTCGAGTTTTGGACGCAGTTCCAATTCCAATGTGTGCAGCTTGTCCGATCTGCCTTCTTCTACTCCGTCCCCTCCCAAAATCTCACTAGTTTTACTTGGCCTAGGTGCTTGCTACAGCTAAGTGAATAATGCCAGCAGTATACTACGCCTTCTGCTCAACAAACAACACTGTGGAACCAAACAAATACAACCCAAGTCTGCTAGTTTAATCTTCCTAGAACCAAATAAAAACAATTGACTTCCAACTCATCGGTTACATATTATTTACATAGTTATTCACCTATAGCATAATTATCAATAGTTAATCTTACTAGGACTGCTCACATAGTTAATCTTACTAGTCTCAACCTTATCATAATTATAGTATGATATAATCTCAAGTATTATATTAGTTGGACTAGTAAAGTGTGATATAAATAACATATTATTTACATAGTTATTCACCTATAGCGGGTACGCAGGTCTAGCGGGTCTGGGTCCAAGCATACCCATTAGTAGACCCGCATATGTGCGAGTCTAATGGTATGCGGGTCCGCGGGTACGCGGGTAAAAAAATTTAGACCCGTGACGGGTTTTTAAAGGGTCTGGATTTGTGGGTTCGCGGGTCTACCTGTACCCATTTATAGCCCTAGCGGTAAGCATACTATATTATTCTATTTTGGTAAGTAAATTCAATAGAATATCCTCATATGATATGGCTTATGATATATGGTATAAACTCTCCATAATATGTGAAGGAACTACCCAAGTTAAAAATACCAAAATTAATATGCTTAAGCAAAAGTTTGAACAATTTTGTATGCAACCTAATAAATCTATTAGTGAAATGTATGCAATATTTTCTTCTATTGTTAACAACTTAAGTGCATTAGGAATATATAAGTGAAGAAGATCAAGTGTCCAAAATTCTCAGATTTTTGCCTCTAAATACAAGCCAAAGGTGACGGCCATTGAAGAAGCAAATGGTCTCACCACAATGAGGATGGAGCATCTCATTGGCAACCTAGAAACTCATGAGGTCACCCTTGAAGAAGAAGAAAGATTATAGGCCAAGATTCAAAAGGAAAAAAGAAAGGCCATTACCTTAAAAGCTACAACAAAGGTTCAATCAAAGGTCGTCACTCAAGAAAGTGATGAAACAAGTGAATGAGATGATGAAGGAGATGGACCATTATGAATGGTAAGAAATATAGAAGGTATAAATCTAACAGAAATTATAGGGCTTCTTCCTCGTCTTCCCTTAGGTGTTTTGAATGCAGCAAGAAAGGACATGTGAATAATGGATGTCCCAAAATCAAGAAAGGGAAGAAATATTCTTTCAAGAAGAAAAAAAAAGGAGATAAAGCTTATAAAGCTGCTTGGGACAAATCAAGTGATGAAAGTGAAAGCAGAGAGGAAGAAGTGGAATGTCTTATGGATAAAGAAGATGAAAACAAGGAATAAAGTGTGGTAAGCCTTCTTGAATTATCTAAAGAAGAATTTGTGATGCGTCGTCTGAACAAAACATCATTCACTAGGCGAAAGCGATCGTTAGCAGTGGATTACTGAAAATCACTAAAAATTAAAACCATTTACAAAGAGATCCATACATTGGAAATCTCTTTCAAAAAGAACCAAAGTAATTCAATTACATTCTGGTTCACAAGTACATATCTTGTACCATCTCTTCTCGAGGATTACATACATCAACTGCCCTGTTAAAACTATACATAGGCAGTATAAGAACCTCGAGGCATCAAACCAAAATCTCAGATCGATTTATTAAAGTAACTATTGACTCCAAGGACCTGAGAGTACCAAGACGGCACATAGGAATCTATATACAAGACATGACAGTCAGTGTCTCCACCTGAGAATTCACTACTGTTCCTATTGCTGCTGCTGCTCTTCCCCTGTTGTAGGGTTTCTTCCTCTTGTTCTGCGTTCGCCTAAAAAGTGTTGGTGACCAACGGAGTGAGACCCAGTCCCAACGAGAGATATAACTCTCTACCAAAAACATTATTATTGCAGTTTATTAGAATAAAATTGAACAGATGAATCATATATATTCAATAGCGGTTAAATCAATGTCTAAAAAGGTTAGAGCAATCTTCTTGTTCAAAGCATTTTAGTTATAACTTGATAAAGCAGCATGTCACTTATCCAATAAGGAATATGAAGAACATGTATAACATTTATCCGATATACTAAGCAAGATAACAACAACCAGTGATTCTCATATTTCAACCTTAAGCAAATATGCTACATGGCTGATTATATTTTACAATCATACTAAATGCCCTGAAGAGATGAAGTCTACCGTTCATGCTCCAACCGACCACGATTACATAAGCATTGGTACCACACAAGGTCAATGGAAGATCCAGACTCCAAGACCTCAACCTTCTCGGTCAGTATGAGATTATATGGCAGAGACATCACATGTCAAACTGCAATTAGCTTGCCAAGGTATATTGGCATCTTCGCTATAGAGTTATAGCCCGCATCATATACTCTCTTCAGGGTAATGGCCCATAGACAATGCCTGGTATCATATCATGGAGTCATGGCTCGTAGCCATACTCAAACTGGGGTATGGTCCGTAACCGATCCCATACATAGGATATAGCCCGCAGCCATTCCTATGGGGCATGATGATATAATTGCCCAATTACTCCTACATATTCAAAAATATGCACTCTGAGTTTAACTCATTTTACCATTCAGCAAATTCTGACGCTGATGGATCTGTGGTCAGGGAAACTACATTATATGATATCACTTGATTAATTAAGTGTATTACCATATTCTTTTAGCATCAAACAAGTTTCCAAACATCACTTATTTAATCAATTGCTACAATGAATGTGTAATACTTTCATCAAGTATTGTTCAAATCTTTAATAAAGCATTGGGATCTCAATCCCTCATCTCATCAGGAACATTCTCATCCTTTCACAAACTCATCATCATGATTATAGAAAATGGGTATTCAAACCCTCAGTTCATCAAGAAACACTTGTTACCACTTATCATGTAACTAATACATTCAGGTCATCTGACCAAGGTAAACATGATACTTTCTACACAAGCATCGCACATGGCTCAGAAAGCCCATTTCATCTCTTGTTACCTCTCACTAGGCAACAAAGCATGTTATGGCTCACAAGGTCCATTAACAATAATAAATGAAACACCATAGCTCATACTTGGCAATGCTCATCATCTCATGATACCTGCATAGTTAGTATACTTGATAACAGTTATATCAATTATATTTTAGCACCATGATATACAAAGTAACACCACTTATACCCTTATTAGGGTTAGGGTTTCCCAATTCATATCAATCAGGGTTACTCATCCCCTTACACAAATTAGGGCTAGATTTTCAAATTAGGGTTTCATAATGCATAACATCACCCTGGATTAGGGTTTCACATCACATTACCCTATATTAGGGTTTCTCATCACATCATTACGTTGAATTAAGGTTTCTTATAACATTTCCCTTAAAATTAAGGTTTCATGTAGCTTTACCCAAAATTAGGGTTTTCATGAAGCATTCCCTTAAATTAGGGTTTTTCATTAAAATACCCTGAATTAGGGTTTCTCATATCATTACCCTAAATTAGGGTTACACCGTCACCCTGGATTAAGGTTTCACCTAGCTTTACCTTAAATTAGGGTTAGAGCTCATCAACCTTCTCGATTAGGGTTTCATGATCTCATCATCTTCGATTAAACCCTAATTACATATTTTAATCATGTTGAAAGTGTTGAGGATTAATCACTACATGATTATCATTCATGTATAAGTTCCTCTCTCTCATCCTCTCTATGAGGTTAATTACTTCAAACTCGATAGATTAGGTTAACCCTTCATTCAGTGCATACATTTAGGGTTAGCATAGTGTATTGAGGCATTGCTTTCATAAGCATCAAAGATTAACCACTCAAAAGGTACTAATCACTTAAGTACCTTGAAGGTACAACCATTGTAATTACCTTTGATAAATATCATCAACAATCATGGGGTTGATTGTACTTATAATATTTAAATCAATTAAACCTTCAAACGGTCTTGGGGTATTAGACCTTTAAACGGTCTTGAAATATTTTATCCTTCAATCGGTCTTAAAGTTCTTTGACCTTCAAAGGGTCTTGAACCACACCTTCAATCGGTCTTAAGACCATTAGACCATCAAACGGTCTTGACCTCAAAGTCCCTAAACGGTTTGAGACCGTTTGAATAAAATATAATTAATCCAAAACAGTTTTGAAACTGAATTAGCAACTTATCCTTGAAACCAATTGAACAGCAAACGGTTTGAGACCGTTTGCCCTCCAAACGGTCTGAGGACCGTTTGATCCCAAATGGTCTGAGGACCGTTTGATCCAAACCACATTGAAACCGATTGGATCAATTAGGGTTACCTCCAACCAATCAATTGATTTTAGGGTTTGCTTTATTGCATCGATCATCAATTGAATCATTGAGAGTACATCAAATTATAGCCCTTGGACCTCCGACCATCCATCACATCCCTTGAACTCCAAACGGTCTTGAGACCATTTTGTCTCAAATGATCTTAACACCGTTTGACCTCCAAACGGTCTTGAGACCGTTTGGGTCAATCAACCTTGAAATTGATTATCTCAACCAGGGTTTCAATCAATTCAATCGATTAGGGCCTGCAATTGGTGGATCATACATACATGGAACCTTTTTAAAATTTGATTAATTGGAACCATTGGATTATCATCCAACCACATTAGCATTTAACCATCAAACAGTTTGAGTCCTCTTGACCTCAAACGGTTTTGAGACCGTTTGCCCTCAAACGGTGTTGAGACTGTTTGATCACCAAAAGCAAAACCATTTGCACATGTTCCATGTTGAGGTGTGTGCTTAAGATGACATCATAATATTCAAGCTTTGATCCTTAAAAATCTACGGCCATTATTATGGTAATTTTATCAATTTGATCAAAGGAATTTCAAAAAGCACAAAATGATCAACAAGTGATGAAGAATTGAATGTAATAATAACATTTAAGGGTTCAAGTTATATAACCCGCCTTCAAAATTGAATCCAAGCTTCAAGCTTCACATCCTCAATGGTGAATGAATCTTTTTCAACTGTCCAAGGCTCGTCCTCAAGTCTTTGAGTGAAATGAATGGCTAAGGTTGAAGATTGAATGAAGAAAAGAAGAAATTAAGCATTGAATTTCGATTTCCACCATGAAATCAAGGTTGAAGATGACTATGGAGCTTACCTATAGGTTGGGGCACGTCCTCCTATTTCTCCTAAGCTCCCTTGTGTTCAACCAAAGCAAGGAAAGAAAGAAGGGTCGAAAAAGCCTTTCATTTGAGTAGGAAAAGAGATGTTTATAAGGGAATTTCAATGAGAGAGAAAGTGTTATAAAAATCCTTTAGCTCCCAAAATTGGTGCCACATACTCCCATCCATCCCTTGCATATGAAGTCATATCCCCCACCTTGTAATTCTTATTCATTATCCATGAATTAAAAGAAAGCAAATTAAGCACCTTAGCCATAATAATAATAATATCCAAAATTGAGTGAATATTACTTTTCCTTTTACTAATGTGAGTGGACTCTCCACTCACTTTAGATATTTTGTTGCCTTTTCAAGGCACAAGGACGTCCATACTTATAGAATTTCAACCAACACATGTTTGGTTGAAAGGCACTTCAATTAATCTATTTATTTTTGTATTAAATTGAATTAGGGTTTCAATTATGCTTAAATCTTGATTATTTTAATATCAAGATTCTCTCTCCTACAAAGTGATTAAAATGAGACGCCCCTCTCATTTTATTTTCTCTACATGATGCCAAGAAACATGAGGGACTCTCTAGAGGTGATATTTTGCATATTGAACCCTAGGTTTTGGGTAATTTGCATATTACACCAAAACTAGGATTTAATGCACAACATTGCTCAACAAGTTCTTTCTTGGTACTCAGGCTACCACAAGCCATACCTCTGCATCATTCTCATTCTTATGATGCTTCAAAATTTTGAGAAACATTTTATCATGTAATATTTGCAAGTTAACCCCTCAACTTGGGTAATTTGCACTTTAGTCCAAAATAAGAAAAACATTGTTTCAACATTATTCAAAACGGACTAAAATTGAAACATAAGTTCCTCTTGATCCTTAATTACTTTTCAAGAGATAAGAGCAAGCATATCATTATCTTTATTAAACAAAACATCTAGGGTTAAAGTATAACCCAGGTCAGGGATGTTACAAATTATCCACCCCTAATAGGGATTTTGTCCTCGAATTCATCAAGAGAAAAGAGAAGGGTACTTCCTCCTCATCTCTTCCTCTAGCTCCCACATAGATTCTTCAATGCCATGATGATTCTAGAGAACTTTCACAAGACATATGTTTTTCTTTTTAAGCTTTTTAATTCTTCTATCAAGGATCAACACATGTCCTTCAACATATGATATATCATCATTTAATTCTACCTCCACAGGTTGCAAAACTAATTCTGTGTCAGGATGACACTTTCTCAGCATAGAGATATGGAACACTGGATGCAGCTTATGTACCTCGGGTGGCAACTCTAGCTTATAGGCTACCTTTCCAATCCATTCAATGATTGGATAAGGCCCCATAAATCTAGGAGCTAACTTTCCCTTCTTTCCAAATCTAAGAAAACCTTTCCAAGGTGAGACCTTGAGCTATACTCTGTCTCCAACTTGAAATTCTAAAGGTCTTCATCGTTTGTTGGCGTATGATTTATGTCTATCCTGTGCAGTCTTTAACTGTTTTTGTATTACTTTAATCTTCTCAATTGTTTGCTACACAAGCTCAGGACCCAAAAGTTGATATTCTCCCATTTCATACCAACATAAAGGAGATCTAAAATGTCTACCATATAATTCTTCATATGGTTCCATATCAATACTGTGCTGATAGCTATTATTGTAAGAAAATTCTATCAAGCTCAGGTGTAGATCCCAACTTCCTACAAATTGAAGGACATATGCCCTAAGAAAATACTCTAAAGTTTGTATGGTCCTCTCAGATTGTCCATCTGTCTGTGGGTGAAAGGCAGTACTAAACCTTAACTGCGTACCCAAGGCTTTATGTAGTCATTCCCAAAAATGACTCGTGAACTAGGGACCTCTATCAGAAACAATTGTAATTGGTACCCCGTGTAAATGCACTATATCATATGTATATATCTGTGCAAGCTTCTCAATAGTGTATGTTGTTTTGACATGAAGGAAATGTGTTGTCTAAGTCAACCTATCAACTATCACTCATATGGAATCATGACCTTTGATTGTTCTAGGCAAACCAACCACAAAGTCCATGGTCACATGATCCCATTTCCACTGGGGTATAGGCAAAGGTTGTATTGTTCCTGCGGGCTTTTGATGTTCAGCTTTAACCTGCTGACACACTGGACACCCCATAACAAACTCAGCTACATCTTTCTTCAATCCAGGCCACCAATACATATCCTTCAAGTTATGATACATTTTGGTGCTCCATGGATGCATTGCAGAAAACTTATACCCCTTCCCTTGCTCAGGTAACACCAGCACAGGTGCACTCGTTAACCTTTCTTTCAACAACTGGAAAGAATGTTGACACTTGTCATTCTAGATAAAAGGAACCTCCTTCCTAGTCAACTTGGTTAGGGGGTAAAGCAATAGAACTAAAGTTCTTAATGAACCTCATGTAATAGCCTGCCAGTCCTAGGAAACTGCGTTTCTCCGTTGGTGTCTTTGGTTGTTCCCATTGCAAGACAGATTCTACCTTCTTAGGATCAACACGGATACCTAAGGCAGATATTACGTGTCCTAGAAAAGAAACTTCTGGTAACCAGAACTCGTATTTGCTAAACTTAGCATATAGCTTATGCTCTCTTAGCAAAGTTAAAGCCTGACAGAGGTGCTGCTCATGTTGTTGAGCATCTCTACTGTATATCACGATGTCATCTATGAAGACTACTATGAACTGATCAAGAAAAGGTTGAAAGATTATATTCATGAGTTCCATGAATGCAGCCGGTGCATTAGTTAGTCCAAACAACATAACTATGAACTCATAGTGACCATACCTTGTCCTGGAGGCAGACTTAGGTATGTCACTCTCCTTGATACACAACTGATGATATCCCGACCTCAAATCTATCTTAGAGAAGATAGTTGCACCACACAACTGATCAAACAGGTCATCGATCCTTGGAAGAGGATACTTGTTCTTTATGGTTACTTTACTTAACTATCTGTAATCAATGCATAACCACATTGATCCGTCCTTCTTCTTAACAAAGAGAACTGGAGCACCCCATGGTGAAGTACTCGGTCGGATAAAACCTTTCTCAAGTAACTCCTGCAGCTATTTCTTGAGCTCTTCCATCTCAGTATGTGCCATTCTATACGGTGTTTGAGCTATTGGTTGCATGCCCGGGATTAGATTAATCTCAAAATCAATCTCTCGGGGCGGAGGTACACCTGGAAGTTCCTCAGGAAACACATCTTCAAACTCCCTAACTATCAGAACTTCAGAAAGATTAGAACTCTCTATCGTGGTATCTACCACATGTGCCAAGAATGCAAAGCATCTTTGTCTCATCAGCTTCTCAGCTACCATAGCTGACACAAGACAGGTTGGAAGAATCTTTCTATCTCCCTAAAAGATCCATGTGTCACCATCATCGGTGAACACAACTTGCTTGGAATCACAATCCAAGACAACCTTATACTTTTCTAGGGTGTCCATTCCAAGAATTATATCAAACCCGTGCATCTCAAGTGGGATAAGATCCACCTGAATGCGATGTTCAGAAAAGGAAAGAATGCAGGGAGAACGCACTTCCCACAACACTGCAGATCCCAACAAAGGGGTTTCTAATAACAGACTATCTTCTCTATGACTGACAGTCAGGTTGCAGTCATGAATGCGTAGCACCCGGATCAATTAAAACATATATGAAGTAGGATGAAGACATATCAGAATGAAATAGTTCCATCTGACCTATCACAACTCAGGGGTTGACTACTGCTTTAGGTTGATTCATCACATAGAATCTTATCATTGCTTGTCGTTGATCCTGTGTTCGATTGTTGGGTGTCGACGATCCAGCTTGGGATGCTTTCCCACATCCTCGAGTGCCACTAGAAAACTGTCTCCTCTAAGATCCTTGTTGACTCTGCCTCTGGGGTTAAGTCACCATTGTGTTCCCGACTGGACAATCCCTTGCCAGATGTCCCACTTGTCTGCACTGATGACAGATCCTGGTCTCCGGATAGGGTCTATGAGGTCCAGTCATCAATGTTGATGTTGTGATGGGGGCTCTATTTGGAACAAAACTACGCCCCCTACCCCTACTTGACGTCCATATCATCTTGGTATTGAATCTTGATGGTGTTGCTGGTGCAGAAAACCTTGGTTTCTTAAAGCCCTCAGACCTTTTTCCTTGAAACTGAGTGTACACCTTCTTACCACTGGTCTGTCGCTTCTCGATCACAGACCTCTCTATCCGTTTGACAGACTCCACAAACATGGCAAACCTCTCCCTGTTCTCCAAAGCAGACACATGAGTGGTCAATTCAACATTCAACCCCTTCTCAAAATGTCGAATTCTTTCCTCATCAGTAGCTGCCATATGTAGACAGAACCGCAAAAGCTCCATGAACTTAGCCTCATACTCGCTAATGTTCATCGGCCCTTGTCTTATCTTCTCAAACTGAGATATCTTTTCATCTAGGTAAGTTTTTGGGAAGTATCTAGTGATGAATCCTTGTCGGAATTCTTCCCATCCAACCTCGACACCTGGCCTCTTGCCCTCTTCTATTGTCTACCAGTGGCCAGCACTCCCTTTTAAAAGGTACACTGCATGTCTCACATTTTCAGCTTCTGGGATATTGAGGATTCTGAAAGCCTTCTCCAGCTCAGTCAGCCACAAGTTAGCATCTGTTGGGTCAGCTGTACCAGTATACTATGTGGCTCCTACCCGGTGAAGTCTCTCAAAAGTCTTGTCGGCTCCTTGTCCCTCATTGTGGGTTGGTGCCCTAGGTGCAGGTGGTGGCATCCTATCCGCTATATGCATCATAGTTTCCATAAACTGCCCAAATAGAGCATGGAAAGATGAGTTCTCTAGCATGGCTGGGTCAAACTGAGGATGTTCAGGGACTGGTTCATCCCTAGACTGGTCCTTTGCACAACATGTTCTTTGTGTGATCCAGACATCTTCAAGTTCTTCTTCTCCTCCTATATGAGCAGAAGTCACTATCAGATAAACTGGAAGACACTAGAACAGACTCAACAACCTTAATCCTATGTCTCTGTAGACTCAGTGAACCTAGAGCTCTGATACCACTAAATTGTGACGCGTCGTCTGAACAAAACATCATTCACTAGGAGGAAGTGACCGTTAGCCATTCCTATGGGGCATCTTCTCTATAGAGTTATAGCCCGCAACATATACTCTCTTCAGGGTTATGGCCCATAGCCAATGCCTGGTATCATATCATAGAGTCATGGCCCGTAGCCATACTCAAACTGGGGTATGGTCCGTAACCAATCACGTGCATAGGATATAGCCCGCATCCATTCCTATGGGTCATGAGGATATAATTGCCCAATTACCCCCACATATTCAAAAATATGCGCTCTGAGTTTAACTCATTTCACCATTTAGAAAATTCTGATGTTGATGGATCTGTGGTCGGGGAAACTACATTATATGATATCACTTGATTAATTAAGTGTATTACCATATTCTTTTAGCATCAAACAAGTTTCCAAACATCAATTATTTAATCAATTGCTACAAAGAATGTGTAATACTTTCATCAAGTATTGTTCAAATCTTTAATAAAGCATTGGGATCGCAATCCCTCATCTCATCAGGAACATTCTCATCCTTTCATAAAATCATCATCATGATTATAGAAAATGGGTATTCAAACCCTCAGTTCATCAAAAAAACACTTGTTACCACTTATTAGGTAACTAATACCTTCAGGTCATCTGACCAAGGTAAACATGATACTTGCTACACAAGCATCTCACATGGCTCACAAAGCCCATTTCATCTCTTGCTACCTCTCACTAGGCAACAAAGCATGTTATGGCTTACAAGGTCCATTAACAATAATAAATGAAACATCATAGCTCATACCTGACTATGCTCATCATCTCATGATACCTTTTTTTTGGTCGATAAAAAACTCTGTTGCTATAATATTTCCAAAAACCTTGGGTACAAAGTCTTGCGCCCCATATTACAAACCAGGGTGAAAAAAATCACCAACCAAGAAAACAAAATACAAACACAAGCAAACTATGTATCTGGAGCTATGAAAATGAAGGGAAAAGATACTACATAAAGAGAAGATTCCCAGGAAACCAGAAGAGATAGATCTAACTAGCCAAAGCAGCACTAACATGAAAAACCAACTCTCTGAAAGTGTGTAGCCTTGGTAGAAGAGCTAAAACACCAGTTGCCTGAGCCTCCAGTACGCCCAGCAGATCCAAGCCCGACTTAATCAAAGAACCAGCTCAGAGGTTACCAACTTGTAAGATATAAACACCAGGTTTTCAAACCCTGAATCACGAAACAGGACCAAGCCCTGCAAGCAGCCAATCAAACACTGCAATAAACTCCATTACCTGAAAGTGTGCTGACTAACCACCAGAAGAAGCTCGAACTGACTCATGAGACATAATAGATTGCCTGGGGAAGATAGGATGCAGGCTAGAAACCTTGACAACTAGAGAGAGACAAAAGAGAAAATTAACAACCCTCTCTTTTTTTCCTAGTTGTTTTCCAATTTCTCTTAGACCATGATTCCTCATACTCAAGAGAAGCATCCCTCAAGTGATCTGAATCAACATCAGAGTTAGAACCTCAAATGGATTCTGCATCATCCTTGAACATCTTTTCTTTGTTTTGTTGGTAATCAACCGAGAAACCACAGCTCTCCCAAATGTTGTTGATCTTCCAAGAGTCGGAGATGCTTCTATTAAGCTCAAGCTCCCAATCCAGATTGATGCTGCTCACGTTGCAAATTGGAGAAGAACCAAACATATCTGACTCAACCAATGAAATATGGGCCACATTGATCTGAACTGGAGGGTCTACACCAATCCCTAAGAGAACTACCTCTTCAACCTGCTGCTCGATGACCTTCAATAGGTTATCATCATCAGTGGTATGGGAGACAACATCCCCATCTTTCAACTGAGTAACCTTGTCCTGATCGAAATCGACAACATTACTACTCTTTGGAGCATTCTTACGAGCACATGTGCTCTTACTTAACCTCACATGTAGATCCTTGTCTGGGGGAGGATTCCTTGCTTTCTAACGGCAGGAAGATTGGTGATGGCCGAATCTCTTGCACTACAGACAGACAAGAGGCTTTGAGATGATTTCAACCTTTAGTTGCTTGACAATAGAGTCCACCATTGCCTTCGTGGATCTAGGCAGGATGGTCTCACATCTGACATCAACACATGCGTGGGCAGGGCCAAGACATCCCACTGTAACATAGGTGTCGTTGATGTCAACAGGTCTCCCAAGAGTGCTGGCGACTCTAGCAATGTGGTCGTGAGACCAAGGAAGCCCCGAATTTTTGATCTTCACCCAGATGGGAACCTACAAGAAGGATAAAGGTAGAAGGGAAGCTCCCAGCCTCCATTAATGCACCGCCATCAGGGAGCCATCCATAAACCAGGGAGCCTCGTCTAAAACTCGATCCCGCTCGCTTGACGATGTAGCCTTCTCTTTCCTCTGAGAAGATATCGACAGGTCCACTCGGCTGCCATTGTCTCCGGATCCATCCAGCGAGCTGCTCACTAAAGGGTTTCCTTCCAACGAACCTGATCGAGACGAATTCACCCCAATCAGGGATGGAGGAGTCTTGGCTAGAAAGTGAGGCACACTTCTCACCATCTACATCGATGGGCTCGACGAAATCAATGGCCATGACTCCCTCAACGCCTCGACCTAGTCTACTGGACAAAAGCCAGTCGGCAATCATTGAAGACGAAGAGGCTGCATCACCATCAGCCTGATTCCTTGGGGGAGCTTTCGGAGAGACGCTTGAGGAGGCATTAGTCGGAGCTACTGCTTCCTTCCCTTCGCGGCACACTACCTTTTCTGGACCAGGGGATTGGGCAGGGATACCTCCATCTCCATTCCTCACTGATTAAGGAGCAGGAGGAGTCGACAACGACGACTCTGCAGCACCACGATCCTTCTCCCCACCGACATTAGGATTGCGCCCACGACCGTGCCCTCATCCTCCTCGCCCCCGAGCCATCGCAAAGTAACACCATGCTATATAAAGTATACTTGATAACAGTTATATCAATTATATTTTCGCACCATGCTATACAAAGTAATACCACTTATACCCTTATTAGGGTTCGGGTTTCCCAATTCATATCAATCAAGTTTACTCACCCCCTTACACAAATTAGGGCTAGATTTTCAAATTATTCATAATACATAGCATCACCCTGGATTAGGGTTTCACATCACATTACCCTGTATTAGGGTTTCTCATCACATCATTACCTTGAATTAAGATTTCTTATAACATTTCCCTTAAAATTAGGGTTTCATGTAGCTTTACCCAAAATTAGGGTTTTCATGAAGCATTCCCTTAAATTAGGGTTTTTCATTAAAATACCCTGAATTAGGGTTTCTCATATCATTACCCTAAATTAGGGTTACACCATCACCCTGGATTAAGGTTTCACCTAGCTTTACCTTAAATTAGGGTTAGAGCTCATCAACCTTCTCGATTAGGGTTTCATGATCTCATCATCATGGATCAAACCCTAATTACATATTTTAATCATGTTGAAAGTGTTGAGGATTAATCACTACTTGATTATCATTCATGTATAAGTTCCTCTCTCTCATCCTCTCTAGGAGGTTAATTACTTCAAACTCGATTAGATTAGGTTAACCCTTCATTCAGTGCATACATTTATGGTTAGCATAGTGTATTGAGGCATTTCTTTCATAAGCATCAAAGATTAACCACTCAAAAGGTACTAATCACTTAAGTACCTTGAAGGTACAACCATTGTAATTACCTTTGATAAACATCATCAACAATCATGGGGTTGATTGTACTTACAAGATTTAAATCAATTAAACCTTCAAACGGTCTTTGGGGTATTAGACCTTGAAACGGTCTAGAAATATTTTATCCTTCAATCGGTCTTAAAGTTCTTTGACCTTCAAATGGTCTTGAACCACACCTTCAATCCATCTTAAGACCGTTAGACCATCAAATGGTCTTGACCTCAAAGTCCCTAAACGGTTTGAGACCGTTTGAATAAAATATAATTAATCCAAAATGGTTTTGAAACCGAATTAGCAACTTATCCTTGAAACTGATTGAACATCAAACGGTTTGAGACCGTTTGCCCTCCAAATAGTCTGTGGGCCGTTTGATCCCAAATGGTCTCAAGATCGTTTGGACTCAAACGGTCTCAAGACCGTTTGGTCCAGACCACCTTGAAACCGATTGGATCAATTAGGGTTACCTCCAACCAATCAATTTATTTTAGGGTTTTCTTTATTGCACCAATCATCAATTGAATCATTGAGAGTACATCAAATTACATCCCTTGGATCTCCAATCATCCATCACAACCCTTGAACTCCAAACGATTTTGAGACCGTTTGGTCTCAATCATCAATTGAATCATTGAGAGTACATCAAATTATAGCCCTTGGACCTCCAATCATCCATCATAGGCCTTGAACTCCAAACGGTCTTGAGATCATTTGGTCTCAGACGATCTTAAGACTATTTGACCTCCAAACGGCCTTGAGACCATTTGGGTCAATCAACCTTGAAATCGATTCCCTCAACTAGGGTTTCAATCCATTCTATCGATTAGGGCATGCAATTGGTGGATCATACATACATGGAACCTTTTTAAAATTTGATTAATTGGAACCATTGGATTATCATCCAACCACATCAACATTTAACCTTCAAACAGTTTGAGTCCTCTTGACCTCAAACGGTTTTGAGACCGTTTGCCCTCAAACGGTCTTGAGACCGTTTGATCACCAAAAGCAAAACTGTTTGCACATGTTCTATGTTGAGGTGTGTGCTTAAGATGACATCATCATATTCAAGCTTCGATCCTTCAAAATATATTGCCATTCTTATGGTAATTTTATCAATTTGATCAAAGGAATTTCAAGAAGAACAAAATGATCAACAGGTGATGAAGAATTGAATGTAATAATAACATTTAAGGGTTCAAGTTATATAACCCGCCTTCAAAATTGAATCCAAGCTTCAAGATTCATGTCCTCAATGGTGAATGAATCTTTCTCAACTGTCCAAGTCTCGTCCTCAAGTCTTTGAGTGAAATGAATGGCTAAGGTTGAAGATTGAATGAAGAAAAGAAGAAATTAAGCATTGAATTTCGATTTCCACCATGAAATCAAGGTTGAAGATGACTATGGAGCTTACCTACAGGTTGGGGCATGTCCTCCTGTTGATCCTAAGCTCCCTTGTGTTCAACCAAAGCAAGGAAAGAAAGAAGGGTCGAAAAATCCTTTCATTTGAGTTGGAAAAGAGATGTTTATAAGGGAATTTCAATGAGAGAGAAAGTGTTATAAAAATACTTTAGCTCCAAAATTTGGTGCCACATACTCCCCTCAATCCCTTGTATACGAATCCATATCCCCCACCTTGTAATTCTTCTTCATTATGTATGAATTAAAAGAAAGAAAATTAAGCACCTTAACCATTATAATAATAATATCCAAATTTGAGTGGATATTACTTTTCCTTTTACTAATGTGAGTGGGATGTCCACTCACTTTAGATATTTCATTTCCTTTGCAAGGAACAAGGACGTACACACTTATAGAATTTCAACCAACACATTTTTCGTTGAAGGGAACTTCAATTAATATATTTATTTTTGCATTAAATTGAATTAGGGTTTCAATTATGCTTAAATCTTAATTATTTTAATATCAAGATTCTCTCTCCTCCAAAGTGATTCAAATGAGACGCCCCTCTCATTTTATTTTCTCTAAATGATTCCAAGAAACATGAGGGACTCTCTAGATGTGGTATTTTGCATATTGAACCCTAAGTTTTGGGTAATTTACACCAAAACTAGGTTTTAATGCACAACATTGCTCAATAAGTTCTTTCTTGGTACTCAGGCTACCAAAAGCCATACCTCTGCATCATTCTCATTCTTATGATGCTTCAACACTTTTAGGAACATTTTATCATGTAATATTTGCAAGTTCACCCCTCCAACTTTGGTAATTTGCACTTTAGTCCAAAACTAGCAAAACATTGTTTCAACATTATTCAAAAAGGACTAAAATTGAAACATAAGTTCCTCTTGAGCCTTAATTACTTTTCAAGAGATAATATCAAGCATATAATTATCTTTATTAAAAAAACATCTAGGGTTAAAACATAACCCAGGTTAGGGATGTTACAAAATTAGTAACTAGTCTTCAAGATATACATGACAAATATATTTATTGTAAAAAGAAATTAAAGAAGCTTGCAAAAACTAATGATGGTTTGCATGTTAAGCTATATAACCTCCCTTATGAAAATGAAAGTCTCATATCTAAAAGAGATACTTTAAAATATTACATTAATGAGCATAATATCAAGTTTCTTGTTGTAGAAACAAACTATAAGTTTCTTTGCCAAGAAAAGGATAAATTGCTTGACAAAATGAAAGATCTTCAAACTCAACCTATTTTATGCACTCATTTAGATTATGATGTTATTTTCAAAGAAAGAGAAAGATTTCTATCTAATATAGATCAAGAAAAGTCATATATTAAAAGAAAAATAGATGAAATTGCTAAGTTGTAAAAAGATATTAGTAGCTTGAAAAATAAAGACATTCTTGATAAAATCCTAAAGGACTCTTCCAGTCAAATTGGGAGGAGAGGCCTAGGTTAATGTACCCAAAGAAAAATCCTATCAAAACCCTAGAACTAGAAAGACACAAGTACCCAAGACCAAAGTCATGTATGTACCTAAAAACACTCCAGCTCATGACCACAATGTTAAAATGAGAAATGAAATTGATTTCATCTGTTGTCATTATTTGTTTACATCTTAGACATTATTCATTTTCATGCCCTTACAAGAAAAATAAAGATAAGGATCTAGCTTGGGTTCCAAAACCACAAATTTAGAAATGTGGGATACCTAGTTGAGATTTGACCTAAAACTTAATTTGAAAATCTGATTGTCTTATCTCAACTAAACAAAGCTTTCAATTGAATATTTTTGCATGATTTGATTAGAAATAACAAGGTATTTTGCTTGAAATTGATAAATTCACACAGATGCAGTTTTGGTCGACAAAGTTCTTGACTAAGACTCTCTCTGGTCATAGAAATTTTCGAAAAAAGATTGTTATATTAAAATCATATATGTTGGCAAATCATTTCGGCCGACAAATATCTCGATCGAAAAATCTTTCGGTCGAATAAATTGTCGACCGAGTATTATTCTGTAAAGAGTTTGTTAATGAATCAATCAACTTGTGACTATATTCAACCTCGTCTCTCAAAAACCTTCAAAAACTCTTCCAAATTAGTTACTCTAAAATACAAAATGCTTTAATAAACACCCCTAATCAAAAGGATCACCACATGGGTACCAAAACCTATTTATTTTGTAGGATTGGGTGGTTGATAGTGGTTTCTCAAAACATATGATTGGAAACAAAGAAGCTTTTCAAACTTTTGAAGAAAAGAAGAGTGGTACGGTCACATTTGGAGACAACACCAAAGGTAAAATTATTGGAATAGGTAATATTGGTACACATCTTCAAATTAAAATTTCGCTACTTGTTCATTGATTACATCACAACTTGATTAGTGTTAGTCAATTATGTGATAGTGGCTATGATGTTATTTTTAACAAATCTCGCTACAAGCTACTCATAGAAAACACAAATAATGTTGTTTGTGAAGGAAAAAATAGTAGGCAATCTATATATACTTAGACCCAATTCTATGCAAGCCATTATTGGAAAATATCTTATAATAAATGATGAATCTTTACAACTATGGCATAGAAAACTATGTCATGCAAGTTCACATGTTATCAAAAAGTTGATTAAAATGATCTTGTTTGTGGTTTACCTAAACTCTCTTTTGACAAACCTGAAAATTGTGAACCATGTACTCTAGGAAAGAAAGTAAAACTTCTTTCAAATCCAAAACCTTGCTTAGCACTACTAGATCATTAGAACTCATTCACATGGACTTATTTCATCCTATGAGGACTCAATATATTGGTGGTAAAAGATATTGCTTTGTTATTGTTGATGATTATAGTAGATACACTTGGGTTCATTTCCTCTCAACCAAAGATGATACTATTAGAATACTCATTGAAATTTTTTGTAAAATTGAAAATCAACTTGATGAATCCTCCAGATTCATCCTCACAGTCACCAATTCTAGGGATTTTTGTGCCTCATATTGACTGATCTACCCTTGTTTTGGTTTACTCTGAGTATCTCCTCAGTTTCATGTAAATAGTGCTCTAATAGTTCTAATTACCAGTTTATTTGATCTGATCCTCCCTTACTCACTTCCTTCTTCTCTGTAGATCATTCTCAACCATCTGATGAGATCTAATGGTTCCTTTTCACCCAACCAATCAATCTTGACCAATCGGTCTCGATCATTCCGTCTTGATCCATTCGGTTTCATCCTTTCGGTCCTGACTCCATGCGGTCTTGACCGGTTTTCCCATTCGGTCTGCTCAATCGATCTTGACCATTCGGTCTCAATCCAAATGGTTTCATTCATTCAGTTTTGACCTCTCGGTCTTAGCCATTCATCCACATGATCTTGATCCAGTGATCCACCCTCCTAGTGGTTTGCCTTCAACCGGTTTTTCCCTTCCATACGGTGTCAAGACCGTGTGAAGCCTTAGGTGTTAAGACCATATGAGTTGTTGCCTACCCAAGACCACATGGAACCATGATAGCACCATCCTATTGCCTGTGACGTGCCTCTCCACAACCACCACCGCAGTCGCCCGCCACCACAACAACACCTATGTTCGTTCCTATCACCTACTTGATGCACCTGCTCGCGGTTGGCTCATCGAGACCGTGCAAACCCTAACAGTCTGCAAAACTGTGTGGTGGCACTCAGTCCTCAAGACCGTTAGGCTAGCTGAGGGCACAAGACCGGTTGGAGGCCAAAGACCGTTTGGACACAATCAAGCCAAAACTGTTTGGAAGTGAAGACCGGTTGGAGTAAAGACCGTTTGGAAGCCAAAACCCTTTGGAAGTGAAGACTGGTTGGAGTAGAGACCGTTTAGAAGCCAAAACCATTTGGAAGTGAAAACCGGTTGGAGTAAAGACCGTTTGGAAAATAAAACCATTTAGAAGTGAAGACCGGTTGGAGTAGAGATCGTTTGGAAGCCAAAACCATTTGGTCAGTATACAGAACCGTGAGGATATTAATCGGTCTCCAAGACCGTTTGGACATGAGTCCTCAAACCGTTGAGAGAAAAACAAACGGTCTTCCAAACCATTTAAACTCAAACCGCTCAAGACCTGACCCAAGCCTATAAATAGGACCAGTAGGGTCTTCATTTGGGCATCAGATCTGGGAGGTCGAAAGGCCGCTCCACTATTCCATCATCTCCATTGTTCCACCAAGCTCTGTCTCGACCCACTGTGAGAGAGTCAGATTGATCCGTACGCTCCATAATCATCCTACTCATACGTCTTTGGAGGTGTACATGAGAATCAAGGAAGAGAGACAGACTTCATCGACCAAGTCAGAGCAGTCCTGAAGACTGGGGTGATCTACACTAGGCTGTCACAGATCTACTCTTCTGCTCTGACGATGCTTGTTCTATCTTTATTCTCTATCTTTGTTTCTCCCTCTATGAAGAGTGAGTAGTGTAATTCACTGGGGTGCGGGGACTAGCCCCGCTACCCATGCTTTGTAATATGTACCTAAAGATGTTATCTTTCCAATTCAATGCTAATCGTTTCATTGCATGCTTGAATGTTGGTTGGTTTCTTGCATGATCTATTGTCTTTTATTGTGGATTGACTACGTCTACTCTTAAGACTCGATTATCAATTTAGTGTTGGTTCTTGATTTGTGTACCCACCACACATCTGTTTCGATATCTAGGAATGCTTTTCAAGGAGTGGAGTGAACTCACCTCGATCATTGTATTTTCATACTATGAAATGGAATCAGTTGACGTATGAAAGTACAATCTTGATAGGTCGAGGAACACACTTCGCAAAGGGAGTGATGCAAAGTAAGTGACCATTCGTTCGGGGATGGCTGGAATTGCAACACTTTCACATTTCTCATAACTATGTCCTTGAAAGAGGGATAGTCTATAAGGATACTAATCGAATAGATAATATCGCTCACTTGTTAGTCTTTTGATGCATGTTTCATGAGGTTGAGTAAGTTCTCCCTTCATAGGGCACATATCTCCATTGACACGCAGATATGTATCGGATGGGAGTTGTTCCACCTGTGAAGGATGTGTACAATGCTCCTTGTCTAAGAGGGCATCGGCATTGCACAACATCCATGTATCTTGCTTGCGAGTCTTGCTATGTTGGTACATGTATAATGCATGTGTAGTGGTGGTGAACATCTGCATCACCCCAGTGATCCATCATCATCTGATAATCTTAGATTTCAAACTTTAACTAGATTTCATACTTGCCTTTACTTTTGCATGTTCTAGATTAGTTTAGATTAATCCTATCAATCTCTTAGTTGTAAACGATTAAATTAGATCGAGACGATATGTGACAAAGACATCTAGATTCTTTATGTTGTCCTTTGGGTGTGATCCTAAATCTGTACTATGATAAGGCTTCTACACTCTTGTGGGGTTGGAGAATTTATCTAGCACCAGTTGTAGGTAAACCTAGAGAGAACATCAACTCCCTAGGGTTTTTGGTGCACATTAGGACTTCCATTGGAAGAGCAATCTTTCAGTGTAAATCCTAGCTCCATGAAAAAATGGCACCGTTATCGGGGACAACGTCGTAAGAATCGTCTTTGTTGAATTCCGTATCGACCTAAGTTTCTCTAGGGTTTTTCGTTTTCTTTTCAAAAATCTAAAAAAGGTGAAAACCTTGATCTCAAAAGCTAAAGCTTTTATTGCATACTCTCTTGAATTTGAAGTGATTGTCCAAGCTTGATAAACACCTTCTTTGATTTCAGGTACCAATTCTCTTCAAAATGAAGCAACCAATGCCACCAACCATTAGATGTCAATTATGTGGTGACTACTCCCATTCATCAATCAACTGCTTCAACGCTCCTCCTCACTACGTGAATGCACTACATCAAGTAATCACAAATCGTATAGTTGGGAAACTCAAGGCAACCTCTTCACATGACTATAGATATAATGCAAGTTATAATCCATATCCTCCTAAAAGCTACTATGAAGAGCCCAATTATGATGGATTTCAAGGCGTAGATTGCAATGCAGAAGGAAATCTGGATTACAATGCAAATCAATACTACGATGAGGAGAGCTACTATCAACATCAACCCAATGGGTACAGTGAAGATCCTTACTATGAAGATCGATACACATCAATAGAGGAACTATGTTCTCTACGGAAATCAGTGGCTCAACAACTAGTTGATCAGACAACCACAAACGAGAAGTTGATAGCCGAGCTTGATAAACTTATGCAAATTGTCCACACTTCTGAACAACATGAAGAAAAACCACCAATTTCCCTTGAGCACACTCCTCATATGCATATTGCAATCAGTTATGATGACGATTATGATATCATGTGGGAGGTGCCTTCCAATGATCTTCTGGCATCAGTGCATGGAAAGGAATCATCCTTAGAACTAATGATTGAACTTGAGGATGATTTATCCATATTATCACAAGAAAAAGAATCATTTTCTGAGCCAAGGTCTGACTCGGAAAATGACTCCTGCACTATTCTCTCAGATGAAAAATTGATTGGCCAATATGAAAATTTTCTACAGTCAGGAGATCAATTGGGGATAAATTTTAGCATTTACCCATCTTCTCCCCCCATAGACCCAGACCCAACCATACGAATTGAGAAGCAATCAGCAATTATTGACTCCTATATGACAAATATTCTTCGACTTCAAATGTCTTGATGTTGAAAATCCAATGAAGAAGGGTCTACGTTACAAGAACTCTAAACTCCTTCACAGTTAGACTCAGATGAATATGTGATTGATTCAGATAAGGAGATGTCTTTTATACAAGAAACTCAAATGTCTTCATTACTGGAACAAGATCTGATTTGTCCTTATGAAGAAATTTCTGATCATTCGGCTGATCTAGGAACAGACTTCAAGGATGGGACTAATAAAGATCTTGATTCAGGTGTGGACCATACCACTCTCACTGATGTTGATGATGATGAAAATGAATCATGGGAGGATGATGGATCAAAAGATGACGATTCTATGACCAATCCTTTCCAAGAAATGACTTTACCAGAGCTACCACCCCCACATGAGGCCTAGATGGAGCCATGTCCTGAGCAAGAGTTCTTCCTTCCAGTTGAATCTTTCTTGAGAGTGAACTACAAGGAAGAGTCAGAACAACATCTTGACTCTGGGATGGGATATGTAGCTCCATCCAACATCCATGACAATTCCCTAGGGGACGATGGACCCCAAGATGATGACTTTATGACTAATCCTTTCCATAAAATGACGTTACCAGAGTTGCCATCCCTACAAGAAGTCTAGACAGAGCCAGTTCTTGAACAAGAGTATGTTCTTTCCGTAGAATCGCATTCTAGTTACTTGAATGAGTTGATGGCGTACTATGAAGACAAATATGAACCATCTCTTGATTTTGGAATGGAATATGATATTTCCGCAGACCATTGCAATGACATGGAGGACCCTTGGGAAGACATTGAGCCACAAAACAACCTTCGTATGGCCACTCTTCCCTACGGAGAAGCCCCTCCTGAGCTACCAAATATACAAGAGACTGACATATCTCCATTATCTGAATAAGGTTTCATTCTTCCCAAACACTTAATAGAACGGGAGGAATTCTATGAGGAAGAACTGGAACAACAACCTCACTTAGGAATGGAGTGTATTGGTCCCAATATTGAAGAAACATATTCGTGGGAGGATTCTAGTCCGTAAAATGATATGCCATGGGCTAACCCTTCCCACGAAGAAATGTTATTGGATCCTCTACTTCAGGTTCTCATGATCCCTTTATCCAAGAAAGAGTTCGTTCTACCTGATGAATCTCCCTATAGTTACTCAGACAAATTAAGAGTGCACAATGAAGAAGCATTTGACCAACACCTTAACTTTGGAATGAAATAGTTGCTCCTGATAACCCTCCAGAGGATACATCGCATCAAAATGATGATCATCAGAACAATCCCCTTGACGAAGAAATGCCACCTTGGCTGCCACACCCTACACAAGAAAATCCAGGTGATGAAATTAAGCATGAACCGGATTTGCCACTTGATCTGGTACAAGAAGAAGTTCAAGTGGCTGACCCTCTATCAACTGCTTTGGATCATGAAGAAGGCAGCTTGATTTTGAACTTCAAGGGTAAGCCACGACTGGAGGACACAAATAGGCATTTGCCTAGTCCTCCAGTTTCAACTGCATATATTCCACCTCCCCCGCTGATGGGGGAAGGTCTCTGGATTCTTCTGGATGGACAAAGAGGTGAAATAAATGTGCATCCAAGTCATCTAGAAAACTTGCTCGAGTCACCACGACCACCCAGTCAATAGGTTGTTTGTGCTACTTCCTCACTCTCAGCTCCGACCATCATGAAACATCTTCGTCAGATCTTCTTTCAATTACGAGGACTTCCTAGTTAACACAACACATCTCTTCCCCTCCATCTTGAACCTAGTATTTGCTCGGAGACAAGCAAACACATAAGTTCGAGATGGAGGGTGGGTGGTATGTTTCTCACTCCACCCTCTATCTTTACTTCTTTCTATTTTTCCATTCTAGTTTCTCTTTCATTATTTTTCCATGTTTTTCAGAATTTCATAGTCTTCTTCAAATAAAGCCTTTATCTAGTCAGCTTTTGCTTTTCGAATCTGGGTTCATCACCTCTTTTCGTTACAAATTCACAAGAAAAGAATGCTTGAAACTAGCCAATAAAAGATTTCATCTTGTATAGTCTGTGAATCCTAATGTCATATCCTTAATAGAAAAAGATGATAAGCTTCAATAAGACTGAGATATATCAAATACATCATGCCTCTCACTGATTAATGGATCAGCTGTATGGAATTGTCATTTGAAGTTTTATCATGTCACTATTTGAGCAGAGTGTGATGAAGAAAAGGAACCCATCATATGGAATCGCTAAGCAAATTACATTATGATTCGAACTCTCTTCTACACTTTTTCTTTCGTCTCCATACCTCTCCGCTCACCAACCATGCCAAAGCTTTATGTTCGGTGTGGCACACCACACCTCTTCTAGAGAAAGCTAGAACAATGTCAAACTCTAAGTTCAGTGTGGTACACCACACCTCTTTTTCTATAACTGCTTCCTCCATACCCCTCAATACGTAACAGGGGCGTATCACCTTCTCATTTTGTTCAAAAAGTATACGATGATGATTGTGCACATACCAAGGTTGAGGAAAAATCTACCCCAATTCCAAAAAGAGGCTCGGTAGCCCAAATATACAAAAATCCAAAAATACCCTCTCTCCTAAGACAAGTGAGAATAAATAAAAGCCAGAGTGTGAATAAAAGCATGAGAGTTGTGCCCTGAATAAGGATAACCGATAAAGGTCTTGCCCAGCCGTTACATTAGCTGCCCTCGCAAAAGTAGATGTGTCACACCCGGTAGTGAGATCCTAAGGATCCAAAAATAACCCCTTAACTCCTCTCTAAGAGGTAAGCTAACCAAAATCCTTTAGTCAACCTATACACACTTCTGAGTTACCTTTAGAAAAAAAATCAGGTGTAAGGCTAAGTCAACCAGAGTTGTGCACAAAACACTCAAAATATCTTGAGAAATCCACCAATAATAAGAGTCTTGAATTGATTAGAGGGGAGACTCTTATCTCTTGATCACACCCCTTTTCTTTCCTTTTTCAACATACTGGCACCCCAATTGCCTCCATTTCAACCATTCTCTTGAAAACATCAGTGACGGATCATATACATGTTTGATTGATTATGCGGCCCTTTTCAAAGTTTCATAAAACTTTTAGACATGACTGATACAGCAGAAAATGAGAAGGAAATAATTCATTAAAGTGAACATAGAAATGAGGATATCATAAGATGTATTTCGTGAACTAAGGAAGCCTTGATGATGTATCGATCTGAGCCATGAACATAATTATGACATGACATAAAGATGAGGCAATCACGAGATGAACGATTTCATTGGTGACTATTTTAGGTTTTTTGTTCCTTGGGACGAGCAACGCTTAAGTTCGGTGTGGTAATGAATCCTCCAGATTCATCCTCAGTCACCAATTCAAAGGATTTCCGATGTGTTTGCCGTAATTTTGTTTTGCCTTAAAAAAAATTTCTCAGTTACAAATGATCTTTTTGGCGACTATCTTAGGCTTTTCCGTTCCTCGGGACGAGCAATGCTTAAGTTCAGTGTGGTGATGAATCCTCCAGATTCATCCTCACAGTCACCAATTCCAGGGATTTTTGTGCCTCATTTTAACTGATCTACCCTTGTTTTGGTTTACTCTGAGTATCTCCTCAGTTGCATGTAAATAGTGCTCTAATAGTTCTAATTACCAGTTTATTTGATCTTATCCTCCCTTTCTCACTTTCCTTCTTCTCTGTATATCATTCTCAGCCATCCGATCGAGATACAACGGTTCCTTTTCATCTAACTAATCAATCTTGACCAATCGGTCTCGACCATTCGGTCTCAATCCATTCAGTTTCATCCTTTCGGTCCTGACTCCATTCAGTCTTGACCGATTTTCCCATTCGGTCTGCTCAATCGATTTTGACCATTTGATCTTGATCCAAACGGTTTCATTCATTCGGTTTTGACCTCTCGGTCTTAATCATTCATCCACATGATCTTAATCCAGCGATCCACCCTCCTTTCGGTTTGCCTTCAACCAGTTTTTCCCTTCCATACGGTCTCAAGACCATATGAGACCACACGGTCTCAAGATCGTGTGAAGCCTCACGGTCTTAAGACCGTATGAGCTGCTGCCTACCCAAGACCACATGGAACCATGACAACACCATCCTCTTGCCAGCACTGTGCCTCTCCACGACCACCACCGTCATCGCCCACCACCACAATAGTGCCTCCATTCGTTCCTATCACCTATTCGATGCAGCTGCTCGCGGTTGGCTCATCGATACTGCGCAAACCCTATCGGTCTGCTAAACTGTGTGGCGGTGCTCGGTCCTCAAGACCGTTAGGCTAGCTGAGGGTATAAGACCGGTCGGAGGCCGAAGACCGTTTGGACGCACTCAAGCCAAAACCGTTTGGAAGTGAAGACCGGTTGGAGTAAAGATCGTTTGGAAGACAAAACCATTTGGAAGTGAAGATCGGTTGGAGTAGAGACCGTTTAGAAGCCAAAACCATTTGGAAGTGAAGACCGGTTGGAGTAAAGACCGTTTGGAAGCCAAAACCATTTGGAAGTGAAGACCCGTTGGATTAGAGATCGTTTGGAAGCCAAAACCGTTTGGTCAGTATACAGAACCGTGAGGATATTAATCGGTCTCCAAGACTGTTTGGACGTGAGTCCTCAAATCATTAAGAAAAAGCAAATGGTCTTCCAAACCGTTTAAACTCAAACCGTTCAAGACCTGACCCAAGCCTATAAATAGGACCAACAAGGTCTTCATTTGGGCATCCGATCTGATAGGCTGAAAGGCTGCTCCATTGTTCCATCATCTCCATTGTTCCACCAAGATCTGCCTCAACCCGCTGTGAGAGAGTTGGATTGATCCATACGCTCTGTAATAACCCTACTCGTACGTCTTTGGAGGTGTACACGAGAATCGAGGCAGAGAGATGGACTTCATCGACCAAGTTAGAACAATCCCGAAGACTGGGGCGATCTACATCGAGCTGTCATAGATCTACTCTTCTGCTCCGATGATGCTTGTTCTATCTTTCTTCTCTGTCTTTGTTGCTCCCTCTATGAGGAGAGAGTAGTGTAATTCACTGGGGTGCGGGGACTAGCCCTGCTACCCATGCTATGTAATCTGTACCTAAAGATGTTATCTTTCTGATTCAATGCTAATCATTTCATTGCATGCTCGAATGTTGGCTGCTTTCTTGCATGATCTATTGTCTTTTGTTGTGGATTGTCTACATCTACTTGTGAGACTCGATTATCGATTTAGCATTGGTTCTTGATGTGTGTACCCACCACACATCTATTTCGGTATCTAGGAATCCTTTTTAGGGAGTGGAGTAAACTCACCTCCATCGTTGTACTTTCATACTATGAAATGGAATTAGTTGATGTATGAAAGTACAATCTTGATAGGTCGAGGAACACACTCCATGAAGGGAGTGATGCAAATTAAGTGACCATTCATTCAGGGATGGCTGGAATTGCAACACTCCCACATTTCTCGTAGCTATGTCCTCGAAAGAGGGATAGTCTATAAGGATACTAATTGAATAGATAATATTGCTCGCTTGTTAGTCTTTTGATGCATGTTTCATGAGGTTGAGTAAGTTCTCCCTTCAGAGGGCACATATCTCCATTAACATGCAGATATGTACCGGATGGGAGTTGCTCAACCTATGAAGGATGTGTGCAATTCTCCTTGTCTGAGAGGGCATCAACATTGCACAACATCCATGTATCTTGCTTGCAGGTCTTGCTATGTTGGTACATGTATAATGCATGTGTAGTGGCGGTGAACATCCGCATCACCCCAGTGATCCATCATCATCTGATAATCTTAGATTTCAAATTTTAACTAGATTTCATACTTGCCTTTACTTTTGCATGTTCTAGATTAGTTTAGATTAATCCTATCAATCTCTTAGTTGTAAACAATTAACTTAGATCGAGATGAGATGAAACAAAGACATCTAGATTCTTCATGTTGTCCTTTGGGTTCGATCCTAAATATGTACTACGATAAGGCTTCCACACTCTTGTGGGGTTGGAGCATTTATCTAGCACCAATTGTAGGTAAACCTATAGAGAACATCAGCTCCCTAGGGTTTTTGGTGCACATTAGGACTTCCATTGGAAGAGCAATCTTTTGGTATAAATCCTAGCTCCATCACAACTACAAAACAAAATATGTATCATTAGGAGTGACCATGGTGGGGAATTTGAAAATCATATCTTTGAAGAAATTTGTACATCCCAAGGATACACTCATAATTTTTTAGCTCCATGCACCCCACTACAAAATGGGTTAGTAAAAAGGAAAAAATCAATCTTTACAAGAAATGGCTAGAACTGTGTTACTTGAACACAATACACCTAAAACTTTTTGGGTTGAAGCAGTTAATATGCCATGTTATGTATTGAATCGTGTAACAATTCACTCCCATCTTAAGAAAACTCCTTATGAACTTATTTTTGACAAGAAACCAAGAGTTGATTATTTTCATACTTTTGGTACACCATGTTACTTCTTAAATACAAAGGATGTTAAAGATGAATTTGGCCCTAAGTCACATAAAGGATTCTTCTTGGGATATTCAACTTATAGAAAGGCATTTAGAATCTATAATACCATCTCTAGAAAAGTTGAAGAATCAATTCATATCACATTTCATGAAATGACAACAAAAAGTGCTAAAAATGAAATTGAAAACTTAAAGGACGTCACTCATCAAATTGATGACCTGACTATATCTATAAAAGATGATCAAAATATTGAAAATGAACAACAAAACAAGACACAACAACCTTTTTCTAGATTAATCAAGGACCATCCTCAAGACTTAATCATAGGAAACCCTTTTGATAAAGTGAAAACCCGATCATCATTTAGAGATGTTGTAAAATGACATTTGTATTAATTGTTGAACCTAAAAAGGATAAAAGCTTTAAGTATGAATATTTGATAACGGATATGCAAGAAGAACTCAATCAATTTACAAAACGTAATGTATGGGACTTAGTTCCTAAACCACAAGATAAAACCATTATTGGAACTAAGTGGGTCATTTGTAACAAACTTAATGAAGTTGGGGAAGTAGTTAGAAACAAAGCTAGGTTGGTAGCTTCGGGATATAATCAACAAGAAGGAATAGATTTTGATGAAACGTATGCTCATGTGTCTATACTTGAATCTATTATAATGCTATTAGCTCTATATGCCCATAATGACATCGAACTATTTCAAATGGATGTAAAAAGTGCCTTCCTAAATGGAATTATAGAAGAGGAAGTATATGTTGCTCAACCACCTAGCTTTGAGATTCCTGACAAAATTCACCATGTATATAAACTTAAGAAAGCCCTTTATGGTCTAAATCAATCACCATGCAATTGGTATGAAAGACTTAAAAATTACCCATTTGATAATGGCTTTTCAATTGGAAAATCAGATTCTACACTATTTTTCTAAACATTTGACTCAGATTTTCTTGTTGTTTAAATATATGTTGATGACATCATTTTTGTAGCTTCAAACAGTTCCTTATGAATCAATTTAGTGATATTATGCAAAAAGAGTTTGAAATGAGTCTCATGGGAGAATTAACATTTTTCCTTTATTTTCAAATAAAACAAACGCCCGATGGAATTTTTCTAAGCTAAGAGAAACACACCAAAGAACTCTTAAAATGATTTGGCATGGAAAATTGCAAACATGATACCACTCCCATGGTTACCTCTGCTAAAATTGACAAGGATGAAGATTTTTAACCCATTGATGATTCCTTATAGAGGGCCATGATTGGTAGTTTGCTATATTTGACTGCTTCTAGACCGATCTCATGTTTCCATTGGGCTTTGTGCTAGATTTCAATCAAAACCAATGCAATCTCATTTTCAAGATGTCAAAAGGATATTAAGATATCTCGTTGGTATGATCGACTATGGTTTGTGGTATCCTAAAGGACTATTGCTAAACCTAAAAGCCTACACTGATGTCGATTATGCTGGTTGTCAACTTGATCGCAAAAGCACAAGTGGTGATTGTTTCTTACTAGGAAGAGCCTTAGTATCTTGGCTTAGTAAGAAACAAAATATAGTTTCCCTATCCACCACTAAAGCTAAATATGTGGTTGTTGGTTTATGTTGTGCTCAAGTACTCTATATGCAACAAGTTTTGAATGACTATGGCTTTGCGTTTTATTCTACACCAATTTTTTGTGATAATTCTAGTGCTATAAACTTGGCCCATAATCTTGTTTTACATAGTCATGCCAAGCATATTGAAATCAAACATCATTTCTTAAGAGATCATATTTCTAAAAATAATATATCTCTTCATCATGTTGATACTGAAGAGCAATTAGTAGATATCTTTACCAAACCTCTTCCTCTTGATCAGTTTCAATATATTAGAAAGAGGTTACTTATTACTCCCCTAGAAGATGTATTATTTGATATATGTGCTCAAAATTATTAATTTTCTTACTGAATATCATCTTATTTTTATTACTCAAAATTCTAGTAATCTTTCTTTGATTAGTCACAATAATTTATTATCACGAACAAGCACATAAACAAGCTCAAATCAATTCACCAAAACTACTCATAGACTCTTGTTCGATCGATCATATTTTGGATCGAGATGATTTTTGGTTGAAAAAATTGTTGATCGAGTTCCACTCAGTGGAACCCTCAGCCGAAAAGATGATTTTGAACCGAATCTCCTCTCAAAAGTTCTCAAATCAAGAAATTTTGCAAAAAGGCCCCTCGTTCAAAAAAAATATAGACTGAATCTTGATCTCAACGGTCATTTTTCAAACTCCAACAGTCGACCAAACTAGTCATTATGAGGAGCATCAGAAGAGAGTCGTTGGGCTCTCAGTTGACCAAATTGTCGACCGATCAGGTCCCTAGTTTTCTATAAAAGGGACCCCAATCTGCCCATTCTACTCACATTTCAATTGCTTCCTTCTCCACCTCCTCTCTAGTGATCTTTAAAGTTATTCTTCAGCAATACTCTTCCACTACCATCCCTAGTTCTTCTTCCACCTCCGTTTTTTCAAGATGGCCTCATCTTCAGCTCACGGTGGGAAGAAGCAAGTAGCGGTGAGGAAGTAAAGAACGATCACTCCAGCCTTAAGCATCATCAACGCCATTCCATTCAACCACGTGGTTGCTGGAGAACACTACCTCAAGCTCACCTCAAAGACCCCTCTTCCTAGACGACCGGTGGACACCAACGACTTCATCACGCTCCTTGACCTCCACGAGCTCTTCAAGGTGCAAAAGTTGACAGAGTGTCTTGAACCATCCTTTCGTTTTTGGTCCACCCAAGCCGTTAACGAGTTCTACTCTAATCTTCTAGGAACTCCAATAACCCCTTCTCTTTCACTTCCCTGGTTTATGGGTTAGGATTCTATTTTTCTAAAAAAAGATATCCTTAAAATGCTATATATAGATGAGGAGGAATATGGAGATTTCATAGACTTAACCACCAGAAACCCTTTATCTAAATTATCCACCAATGATAACACCATTAGCTTAGGAGACATCAAAAGGGCCATTTTCCTCCATAATACTTCATGTCATGAGAATAGGGGAACTTACTATGCTACATATCTAACCCCTGAAGCTAGAGTACTAAACCTCATTATCTCTCACAACATGTACCCTAGAGAAAACAAAACTGAAATCCCACAATTTAGGATGTATCTAATTTATGCTATCCTAGAAAGCATTCCAGTCAACTTCATTCACATTATCCTATCCAATATGTTTGAATTCTCTGGAAATCCTCCCTATGTTGATTTTGTGTGCAAAATTATCCAATTTTTCCTTGAGAAAAACCTAGAGGATCTAAACTACAAGTGTGATAGGCATCCTAAAAAACTCACCAAACACACTGTAGATAAAATGGGACCTGGATTTGGGCATAAGAGGGCTAGGTCCAAAGGAGAGACATTTACTGAAGCAAATCCTCCACCTCCTACTCCTCCTAGATACTCCATAGAAAATCTACCATGATGTGTGCTATCTCAAAGGGGCTACCTTTCATCTTGGGAGACAATTAGATTACAATCATCATGCCATGACCTACCTTAATCAAATAATGCAAGCCTTGTCTGCCAATGTTCCCGACACATATCCATATACACTTTATCCTGGGAGTATCTATCCTTTTAACCCTTCAATCCAATAAACCCAAGTCCCACAACCACCTTCACATGATCTTTCCCATACCCATTACTCACCTATGCAACTCCTAACATAGCTTCCCACTTCAAATTTGATAGGGTACCTACATTTCTGGAGGCATATGTTCTTACTAAGATAGGTGCACTTGATTGGCAAACACTTGTCAAGTACTAAGGTGATGCTCCATTTCTTGGGAAAGATCCTAAGGTTGATGTAATCTTGCAATCCTTCAAGTGATGATGTCCTATGTAATAATTTCCATGTAGTGAGTAGTATAACTTATGTAATCATTTCTAGTGAAGTTTATGACGTTATCCTATGTTG
Source organism: Alisma plantago-aquatica (assembly GCA_963693085.1). Classification (NCBI taxonomy): domain Eukaryota; kingdom Viridiplantae; phylum Streptophyta; class Magnoliopsida; order Alismatales; family Alismataceae; genus Alisma; species Alisma plantago-aquatica. Next base: position 210,932,971 of record OY856409.1, read on the forward strand.
TTATCAATGAAATTGACCTTGTTTGTGATCACTTGATCGTGTTAATAAAAATCTATCTTGAGGCTATCGTTGGACATTTTCTATCACTTTGTTTTGCAACTTGTGTATCATATTGAGGGGGAGTATCCCATTCAGGGGGAGTAAAATCATTATATGGTTCTCTTTTTGAAATGACAAAGGGGGAGAAATAATATAAAACAAAATAAATGAGTTTCATTCTCTCTTAGCTTAACATTAATTGATGCTACATTCCTTAAGAGATGGATACTATGTTCCATATCTCTTTAGGAATAATTAGCACACTCTTTATGAAAACAAGAGAATATTCTCACCTCAGGTAAATCTCAGGTATGAAACTCATCTCATTTAAATTATTCTAATTATATTTTAGAAATTTTTGTCATCTTCAAAAAGGGAGAGATTGTTGGCTAAATTGGACATTAATATACCCTTTGTTTTGATGATGACAAACATTTCACACTTGTGGATCTAACATGTTATTTTAGTATTTTAGGGTTCAAAGGAATAAGGAAATCCTACTAAGTGGGAAGATGAAGATCAATCCCAATTGAAGACCAAATGTGCTTAATTCTATAAATGTTCATGATTGTACTGCAATGTAAACACGTGTACAAAAATATAATGTACAAGTACTTATACATCATGTAAATCAAGTGTTAGATCTTCCCTACCCACGTATAACCCTTAGATAGGTTTCCCCCCAAAGTTAGAATCACCATCACTTATTGAAACACACACTTAGCAGGTGAGTCAAAAGTCTAAAATAGGGATACACTTAGTCGAAAAACTTGTCAACTGAGAAATACTCAGTCAAAAAAAAAATTGACCAATAACCACCTCTGTCAAAATTGTGAGTATTGTTCAATAACTTACACAATTGTGCTCTAAAATAGACCTCGGTCAAAAATAATCTCGACCGATTAAGCTTCGATCTAAAGCTTGCGACTATTAGACAAAGTGGTTGGTAGTTGGGAGTTGAAAATAGACATTGAAACACTTTTTCCTTAAACCCAGGCTCAGTCGAAGAAAATCTCGACTGAGACACAGCTCGGTCGATCAAATTGTCAACCAAGTAGGGTTCTGGATTGTTCTTTTCAAGCATGAACAAATTGGCAATTGCTAGCCAACTAATGTACACCTAACGGGTAGTTAAGCATTAAGAACACTCTAGACACTCCCTAGAATGTCCCTAGACACTTGCAAACCATTCCTATTAATAGGAGAGGCCTTAGGAGACCTAGATAACCTAAGCTACACTTGAGAACATATTCTTGTGAGCAACAAAGATAAGCAACACTTGCCATCTTATTCTACAAGATCCAAATTTGTGTCCTATAGCCATAGCCTCTTAGAAACCTTATAGAAACGTCCATCCTAAGTGGTGATAGAGGTCTAACTCTTGATATAGGATCAAAGATCTACACTTCATTGTTGTATTTCCTTCTTCCAATCCCCCTTCATAGGTACTAGCTACTTTTTCTCCTTGGCTACTCCAAGATTGTGGAGGTTGCTTGAGGGAGCACAGTTGAAGCTACTTCTTAGTGGAGAAGGTTTCTTCAGGAGGAGCTTGATATTACTTCAAGGAAGGTTGCTCCAAAGGATGTTGGAGCTACTTCCAAAGGTAGGCTATCTCAAGGTGGTGGAGCTACTTCTAGGAGGAGAAGGTTGCTCCAAGGGCTTGGAGTTACTTCAAAGAAGACTGCTTCAAGGAGGGTTGAGGCTACTTCTAGGTGAAGGCTACTTCAAGTAAGGTGATTGTATTTTGTGTAACATCCTTGTGAGGTAATGAAATTAATCACTTTCAAAATCCCAATTCGACACAATTGGGTAGTGGACTGACAACCTTTGAATTCAAAGGTTGGAACCACTCTAAACACAAGTGTCATCCTTATTTTTTCCTCCTTCTTTGGTTGAGTGTTTTAATTATTTTTAAAGTATCAAAAATCTCTATTCACCCCCCTCTAGATCTTTCAGAATGGTGATGTACATCCTATCCTAAAATCCATTGCTAAGGATTTTTTAGCTGTTCCAGTTTCCACTTTGGCCTCAGAGTCTGTATTTAGTATGTCAGATAGTGTAATTAATCCACATCGTAGTAGACACCTTCCTACTATGGTGGAAGCTTTGATGTGCACATAAAGCTGGCTAAAAAATAATGTAAAACAAGGTACATATCTAGTACATATCATTTACTTCATCTCTTAAATTGATGATCAATATTGATAATGTTATGTTTGAACTCATATATATGAAGCAATTGGATCAAGTGATCATACTACTTTTCTGAGTGATCAAGAGATCGAAGATGATGGTAAAATATGTCTATTTCTTGGTCTAATTTTCATCTATAGTGATTCTTTCTCATGTCAGTTGAAATTAATTATTATTATTTTATATTTAAGAACTTTGTCTATACAATAGAACTTTTTCATCTACTACAAGCGTGTTGGGTATATGACTTTCTTATTCAAGGTAAATTGATTCATTGGTTTTCTAATATTTTTTGAAATTTAGATCTATAGATTTCTTCTGATTCATAGATTTCTATAAATTTAGATTCATAAGTTGTGTCTATATTTACCTAGGTTACTAGGGTGTTTAGTTACAACTATTTTCCCCCTCCTATTCTGATGTAGTGTGTACACATGGGGAGAGGTTAGCACTTCATTTATTAACTACCTAGTATAGAGATCCTGATGTCAACACATTCTTATTTTAGTTCAATTATTAGTTAGTCAATTTCATTGTTAATGACCTCTTGAGTTTTGATGTTTATTTTAATTTCTCATGTTTTGGTTCATTTATTAATTCATAAGTAGCCTATATGTACTAAGAAAGTAGTATACTTCTAGTAGATTACTACTGATAGATACTTGGTGATCTTTTTTTGTACTTTATCTTGTAAGTTTATGATAGTTTGTAAGTTTTTCTTGATGTTGTATGAAATCCAGATTCATAGGAAGTCTCTCTCTGAGTTTTGTAGTAAATATTTTCCCCAATGATAGTTGATACAATGTCACAAGGAAGTATCTTAGTTTACATAAGTGGGAATATGTATGAGGAAGTGTTTGTGTGTTAATTCGTGAAAAGAATTGTTTTGGTTTTAATTTTTTTTTTAGTTTTAGTCAGATGGAGTGATGTGATGAATATGAATCTAGATCATAGCAAGTACATTTCCTTTGCATACATTTAAAGTGTTTTAGTTAATCCCAATGTGTGGCCCAAAGTCGTGTGGATGAAATGTATTGATTTTGGGATTTTTGTAAACAATTTTCTCACTTGCAGTAGTAATGTTACTGGCTTGCAATATTAAAAAGGCCCAAGTTTTAGTATTAGTAATCTGATGTGTAGTGGCTATATTTGGTTTGTGCTAAATATATAAAATACAAGGTCAGTTCTATAATGTTATGGGCAAAATAAATCAAGTTAGGGTTATGTGTACAATTCAGGGTGTTCATTGCAATTTTATGTGTTTATAATACTTTGTTTCAAATATGTCTACGTTGTGGAAAATATTTGAAATACAGGGTCAACAAGTTAGGATTATGTATAAATTCAAGGTGTTTGATGCAATTTTATGTATATATATAATTTTTTGTTCCAAATATATCTACTTAGTGGCAAATATATGAAATATAGAGTTATTTCTGGACTAAATCAATAAACACGTGATTAACTTATAAAACTTAGGGGTCGTTGTGCAATTTCCTAGACCTAACAACTACTCGGACCGCAACTAAATGGAAGTGATTGGATTATCGTGGGAGCCTATGCTTTTCCATCTGTTCCTCCTATTAAAATGGTGCAAGGGTCCATCACCAAAACAACACACTGGGTTGGCTTGAGTAATTTGTTGTGGGTGTGGATAATCACTATTTGCCTTCCCTACTTATTCCTTCTACCACAACACTTAGGTTTTAGTCCTCTTGCCATGCATTAGGATTTTATTCCCTCAACCATATGTTATATATACAAGCATTGAGGTTTTATTCCTCGTGTCAGGCATTGAGGTTTTAGCCATCTTGCATGCATTCAGGTTTTAGTCCTCATGCTAGGCAGTGAAGTTTTAGTCATCCTGTCATTCTATGTTTATTTGGCACTGAGGTTTTGATCTTACTGCCCTTGGCTTGAAATATGTGGGTTCCAATACTACTTTTTAGATTATGACAGTCATTGTTGTAATTAAAATGCATTTCATTATTTCATTTAATGTGTGGAATTGTTTAAAATGGCAAGAATCTTTATTTTATTATCCAAATAATATGAACGCCTAATTCTCTTATTACTACTATTTATTTTACTTTCTCTTGAACTTACCCAAATTTTATACCCCCCTTTCGATGGGAACACCCTTGTTGTTCTTCTTATGTAATTTTATATGACAAATATTTAGTTAGTGCACATATACCGGTTTTTTTGACGCACACCTTTTTTTCTTTCTAGATGTTGTTCCTAGACCATCCAGATTTGGTTGTTGTATAGGATGATAACTCTAGAGGACCTTAAATCATAAATCATGGACTTCAAAGGATATCTTGAGATCTCCAGGATTCCCTTTACAGTATTCCTTTATAATGTATAGATGTACCATTCTCTTTTGTAACACATCCTTGAGCTTAGGGATTGAGCACTGTGAATAATATTCAAATTTTCAACTTTCTACTACTACATAAAGACTCTATTTGATATATGATACATGAGATATTAAAAATTAATCTTTTCCATCATACACATGAGTGTGTTTGTATTATATTAATTTATTCCTCAATCAATTAAGGAATGTATCTCCTCTCCTTTATAGTTTGGTATTAGAGATAATGTAGTCGTTGAATCTAACTACTTCAAGTTAACCTATGTTGTTCCAATACATATGCCACAATTAGGCAGTTAGGTGACCCTATATAGGATGTTAATGAACCTTTCTTGAGCCATGGAGTACAAACTAGGATTTTAGTCCCTATATTTTTTGTCATCACCACTCCTCAAACCATTTCTATGTATGAGACTCGATTTTGGTAATGCTAATCACCCGTACCCTTTCTATGGTGATAGAAAATTTCTTAGTTGAGAATTGACTCTATTGGTGATTTGTTATTATCACCTACTTTATGCAAAGTCCAGTCAACTACTATGAAATTTAGACTGCCTTGAACACTCATAATTAGGCTTAACCCTAGTTCCCACCTTAACACATTTTTCTTTGCATTCTTTCTAGCATGACTTGACAATGTTCACTTAGATAACTAAGCATGCATGAAGAATAAAAGTTGAACCTTGACATAAGTTTTCGAGTTATGAAGTAGCTCCATTATGGTTTGTCATGCCTCATTTCTAACATGGTTGCTTCAATATAGCTATACTCAAATCTTTACCTAGGCGTCTAGTAGAATTTAGCATCATGTTCATGTAATTTATATCCATGTCTCTTACGGTATGAAAAATATATATGCTTTTAATGTACCCTTATAGATGCTTGGAGGTTTAAACCCTATTGGTAGAATGAGGTGATGGAAACACAGTCCATAAAAATGAGTTATGGTCAAAAGTAGTTGACTTGGTTCTCATATTGATTTTGACTTTGTTTCTTAGTTTCACATCACAAAAGTTTCCATCATCAAATTGATTTCATTATTATTTGATATGTAAAAAAGAAAAGTTTTCTAGATTATAAAGATGGTTTCATGAACCAATTTACCACTACATGGAATTTAGATTAGAAAGGAACCCCTCAGTGAAACACCCTTGACTAGTTAGTCTGAACCTGAAACCTAGACCTAAGAGTAGAGTAATTAGTTGAAATTTTAGATACATATGATTTAATAGCTAAACTCGGACCTACCCCTTTATATGGTTGCCTGGACTAGAGGTTAACCCTTTAAGGGGTGGAGTTTTGTACCTTAGTAGTTTAGGAGAGTAATTCAACTTTAGGAACGTATGAACTCAATATGGATGCATTAGGTTACCCTTAAGTAATTTTCTCAATTAAATGGCATGCCAATATAATTACTCCATAGTTAGAGTAACTAAACATTTCTAAGATTGATACAATGAACACTAAATGGATAACCTAAAATAAATCAATACAAAAGTTGTAACCATCAATATAAGATAAGTTTTCATATTGAGAGAGTCCAATTAGTTGATAGTATAGAGAAGGTATTTAAGGAGGTAAATGATTAAGTCATATAATGATCTTTAAGGCCTCATACCTTAAATCTTGACAAGGGTAATACTGTGAAAAAAATTACTATGTAAATTAAGTATAACATTTTTGGAGATGTTAAAATATAATGAAATTATATTTTCTGGCCATATCATAATAATAAAATCAAGTAATGTATCATTAACTACAATCATCCTAAATCGTGCAAAGGAAAATGCCAACTCCACTCCGCTCTAGCGAAAGGGGTGACTAGGGTTATCTTGCGGTGCGGCTGGCTTGGGGGAGGGATTCCAGGATGCCGATGAGCGCTGACCCACTCCCCCTAGCCCACTCTTCCACTCTAGGTCACGCGGATCTAGTTTCCTGGTGGCGGTGTTAGTCCTGCTCTTGCTCATCTCTCTTGTTCTTCGGCGGTGGCGTCCGGACCTCGGGTCTGATTTCCCAACGGTGTTGACAGCAGTAGAGCCTAGCGGCTTTGTGGTAACTAGTGGGGCAAGCTTTGGGGGTCTTCCTTGGAGCTCCTTTTGAATGAATCAGGCTCTGTCCTCCACCGAGCTGGTTCTAGCGGCCGAGATCTTCCCCCTTTCTTCTTCATTCTGGTTTCTTTTACTATTTTGGGTTTTCTATTTCGGTAGGGTCAGTGGCAGTTTATGTGCATCATTTGTCATTGTTTATCGGTGTTGGTTAGTCTATTGTTTTCTGCGATCCTCTCTTTCACGAGAGTGAAGAGATTTCTAGATAGTGCTAGGTCTCCATTTTGCCACGGGTTTGATCTTATTTCTCTTTTGCCTGGTTTCGTTTGAGTAGATTACCCATTTTCAGAACATCATGATGGTCCAGTCCCTTGATCACTACTCGAGGCTCAAGTTGAAGGAATTTCTCATGATAAATTGCTTGTGTCAGTATCACAGAAGAGGAATCAATACAGAAGCGCTTTATTTTTGTTCCAATATGTGTTATAGTGGCTTTATGTTACTGGATTTGCTCTTTGTATTGTCTGAAGGTGTTGTACTCTTTTCTTGTAGATGTCGTATGCCTTATCAGTAATGAATCAATCTTCTTGCTATAAAAAAAACTACAGTTATCCTAGTAAAAACCCATGTGCATGTGTAGCTAACTAAACCCTAATGTATTACCTACCTAATAGGTTACTAATTCAGTATCTTACTAACTGAAGTAGCTGACATCTCTTGATGAATCTTATCATAATGAATATAATAATACATACCATAGAGAATAATATAGATTGGTAAATGTCTATCATAATGGTGAACTGCGTTTTGAGCATGTGGATTTTGGAGGTGAAATCCTCTTTATGGGGTGGAATGTTGCAACATACTAGAATCTAGATATCTAGCCCAACCTTCCCTTTCCTTAGACTCATTTTTAACTATGGTAGTAATAAATCCATTTTCACTTGAATGGTATTAACTAAGAGTTGTAGAAAAATAAAATAATGTTTTAAGTAAATATAAAAAGTTACTAATAAATTAATTGATTAATTCACCAATGTAGGGTTTTAGTAATCATAATATTAATCACTGGTGATCCTAAATTGGCACTCCAAAATCATTCTAAGTCTAATTGGTGAAAAGAACTATAAAAATATAAATATTGTGTCAAATTTTATAACAAAGGCATTAAAGACATTAATTGAGTAGTTAGCTTATAAGTACAAAAATAAAATGCTAAATGTTTTAATAATACAAAATTAACATTAAAATATAATTCCTTGCATCTTCATTATCCTACTTACCAATTTTCATACCAATTGGACTTCTTTTGTCCATTCATTTAATTGGTAGAAAATCATATCTTTAATGTACATCAATTCATTTAGTAACTAAATTTATGTGTCATTGACTACTCTCCTTTCCCCTAATAGGATATGGTACTCCCTCTCCGTCCCCATAACCATGTGAAGGCACTGAACGAACCACAAATGGATTCTTGGTCATAGGTAACGGTCGTCATTCTCCTTCTTTCCTTCTCTTATTCATCTTCTCTATGATTTGTCTAGAGAGAAGAGGGATGAGCATAGGGTAAGAAATAGGAAGAGAGACATTATAATAGATAGAAGTGGTTGTCAGCCCCAACAATGACCAAGAATCCATATACACATCCATCCTTCATATTGTGATTCTCCCTTCCTCCTCATGACTATGCCTTGCTCTAGGCCTTACCCATCTACCTAAAATTACATGAATCGGGTTTACACAGTATGCAAATCAGAGATTCATAGTTAGTTATCATATCATAAGAGAATTTCCATGTGAAGATAACCCATCCAACCTACTCCCTATAGCTCCTCCTACTGGCGATATCCAAGGCCTAAAACCTATTATTGGACCCACTTCAAGCAAGTCATTCCACACCTAGAACCCAATAGAGGAGTTTCAAATCTCTAATCCCTAATGTAAACTCCTACTTGCATTGACCAATGGTTTGAAGATGATAATTTCATGGGCCTTGACCAACCCCTGTCACAGACAAGTGACAATGCTTCTCCACTATGTGGTGTCTAACCTTGAAGAGCCCTGATAAGGTTGAGTGAATATGTTTCTCATATGCAAAACTTTCCTCGTGGTTGATTTCTTTGGTTTATAGTAAATTGCTATGAATGATTCCTCACCTCTTTCATTTTAAGTATAAGTAAAATGATCATCATCTATCTTGAAATGACATGAGTTGTTTGGCCTTCTCTAGAGTTTTGTCTCGATTATATTCTTTTCACACAACTATTACATTAGTTTGAAATTTCTTGGCCAACAAATGTAGTTGTTGAAAACCCACTAGAGGGGGGTGAATAGGGTTTTATGATTGTTTTGTAATAATTTAATCAAAATTAAGCAACCACAAAAATATTGGACAAGGGGACAAGGATTTAGAGTGGTTCCAACCTTAGAAAATACTAAGGCAGTCAATCCACTACCCGGTTTCTTACCCAACCGACATTTTGAAAGTATTTAATTTTATTACCTCGCAAGGATGTTACATAAAATTACAACACTTTCACCAAACCCTCCTGATAGCCTTCACCTATAAGTAGTCTCACCAACCTCGAAGCATCCTTCCTTGAAGTAACCTCAAGCTTCCCTTGAAGTAGCCTTCCTCTTGAAGTAGCTTCCCGTTGAGACAGCCTTCTTGAAGTAGTCCGAAGTCCACCTTCTCCACGTGAGAAGTCAAACCCTCTCCAATCCGCAGCCTCCAACCCTAGGAGTAACAAGGAGAGTACAAAGGATAAAAAGGAACAAGAAGGAAAAATAGAAATTACAATAGCGTTGTAGCACAAGGCTTGATTTCCTATATCAAGCATTTTGATCTCCTAACCAATGTATATAGAAGTGGTAGTGTAGTGGGTAGGAGATGCTAGCCTATAGGACACGAATTTGGAGCAAAGGGAATGAATAGCCAATGTTGGAATTGCTCTATTACTCACAAGAATGTATAGCCAATTGCAAGTATTATTTCTCAAGTGTAGCACAAGTGTACTTTAAGTGTCCTATGGCTTGTCCTATTTATAGGAATGGCCTATGGATGCTTAAGGACATTCTAGACACTTTCTAGGGGGTTCTTAGTGCTTAACTAGCCATTAGGTATCCATTAGTTGCTTTAACAACGGCTAGTTAATTAACTCTGAAAAGTGCAGACAGAACTCATCTCGGTCGAAAAATTGTCGACCGAGAGTCCTTCTCGGTCGAGGACTTGTCGACCGAGGGACTGTCTGGAGCAAGTATATATAACGTTCTAATCCAACTCCCAACTACCTTGTCTGTTGGGTCTAACGGCTACTTGGGTCATTCTCGGTCAAGGAATTTGTCGACCGAGAGTGTCTCGGTCGAGAAGTTTGTCGACCGAGATTGACCCTGATTCAATGGTTTAAACTAAGTGTTGAGTGTGTGTATGAGTGTGCAGTTATGACACTATTATAGGGGATGACCTATCTAAGTGTTGTGATTGGCTAGGGAAGATCTAACGCTTGATTTACATGATGTCTAAGTACTTGTACATTATATAGCTTGTACAAGTTTTTACATTTGATTTCAATCATGAATTAAAGCCATTTGAGCATATAGATCTTCCAATTATTTGTCATCCACCTAAGCCCTGCAACACTCAAGTAGCACGTTAGATCCACAAGAATGAAATTTTTGTCATCATCGAAACAAAGGGATTATAATAATGTCCAATTTAACCAACAATATCCCCCTTTTTGAAGATGACAAACATCTCCAAAATATAAAATAAGGAAATATAAATCATATGAGTTTCATACCTGAAGTTTACCTTTTGTAGACATTCTTGTTTTGCAAGTGTGTGCTGGCCGAGATATTATGAAACTCATTTTATTTTATGTTTTTGATGTTATATTATTTCTCCCCCTTTGTCATTTCAAAAAGATATCCAAGAAAATCATTTAGTATGACTTTTTATTTCTCCCCCTTAATTTTATGTTGTGGTCCCTCTTAAAGAGATATTCAATTTAAAAGTAAGGGATTAATGAAAAGCAATTTTTGTTAAATTTAGCCACAATTTATTTCTCAATCATTTGTAAAGGATGTTAAGCCTTGAAATGATATGAGTTCCTTTTAAGTTCATGGCATATGTGTATTGATTTCTCATCCATTTGACAAGGGATGTTAAGCCCTGAAAATGAAATGAGATTCCCTTAATCTTATAGTAAAGTACATAAAAAGTATCTCTAACCAAATGTACGGGATGTTAAGCCCATATTTGTTTAGAGAATTCCAATAAGAACAAGATATATCACATTCATGAAATTTGTAGATTCCTTTATTTTCATAACCAAAATTACTTTTAAGGATACTAAGGTCATAACATGTTTCAACTTTTCTTTATGATGTTCACAAAATCTTCTTAATCTTATAGCCAAGATGGTTTTTGTGAGTTCCCCCTTAATCAAGATAATTGAAGGATTCTAAGGTCACAATCAGTTTTTAAGATTTGATTTTGACCTTTTATTAGAGATTTGTACTAAAATCATGTTTTCAATATGATGAATACATTTTGAAGCAAGATACTAAGATTAAGTGCAATAAAATGATGTACAAATAAGCATTTTGTCAAGCTTATTTTAGGTCGAACTTGACTTCGACCATAGCGCCCCTTGGTCAAATTTAATTTCAACCAAGAGGCAAATTCTACAGATTTCCAATTTGAACATTCATATGTGAAGTATAATTTCTGCAGGTAGCTTGATTAAATAAATATCAACTTGAAGCACATTAAGTGATACCTATTATGAAGACGTTTTTTTTAAATTTAATATAGGCATCATAATGAAGTTTTTGTCCTTGATTATTGTTTTGTATTCATTTTGAATGATGTCTCCTAAGATATGGGTGCATAAATTTCAATTCCTTTATTTTCAGATTAATCATTGGATTCTTTAGAAGCATGTAGCCTTGAAAGCAAGATTGATATCATAAAGTCAAGATTGTTGTTTAGATTTCTTAGAACAAACAACTAGATAAAACATTAATATTCTTGTTCTAAGATACACTATTTGGCTTGTCATAGCAACATCATTATTATATTACAAGCCATGCCCACAATAATCATTATCTATTATGTCAAGATTCTTTTATGCTAATGGCATTTTCAATGATTTGAATCACAATGATCAAGAATAATTTCCATTCATGGTTTGTATATATGAATCAAAGATTATTTTAGACAAACCAATGAAACACAATGATCATGGCACAATAATTATGATAGAACAGTAGAAGTATATCCACAATAAAATGAGCAAGATAGAAGCATATTAATACAATGATGATGATCATTTAGACTAAATTTCGATACACATGGTTCCTATATAGATAGACCAAGGAATACTTAGGATAAACCATGTGAATTATGATAAAATAGTAATTTCCTTGATTAAGCCAACATGGTTTGTAATTTTCAGTTTTAAGCCAAGCCATGTAGAGGATAAACCAAAATAATCTCATTCAAGGTTCATAAGTTTTCAATTTTTAGACAAACCATGTAAATGAACATGCTTAATAAACTTTTTCAATCAATGAATAAGGTTTGTTCAAAATCAGTCTTCATATATCATTTTTGCAATATGTTTAAGGATTTTATGTTCATAATGTTATACCTTAATTCATGATGCAAAAATATTAATATGTCTTGTTTCAAAGATGGTCTCCAAGATTTTATTCATGGTTTGTATATTAAATTAATCATTAATAACAAATTGATAGCAAACTAGATTAATTGAAAACAGGTTCAGCAGAACATGGTTCGGTAGAACTGTTTGTCGACCGAATTTATCTCAGTTGACATTTTTCTCGACCGAGAATGTTGTTGTTTGTACAGGTTTTATCAGATTTGTTGCAAACTTCAGAACAGTCACCTGTTCGGTCGACTAATTCTCGACCGACAATGTTCTCGGTCGAACAGTTTCTCGACCGAGAATGTTTCTGTACTGTTTCAGTACTGTTTTCAGTAAGTCATAGTTCATTTTCAATTCAATTATGCAATTTGAAAACTCAGTTTGGTTGAGATAGAACATATGAATATCAAAGTAACATTTAGATCAAATCTCAACTAATTTTATTTAAATCTTTATGTTTTGAGGACCCTAATTAAGGAAAATTTTCAAAGATGTGTCTTTGCAGATGTATATTACTTGAATCAATTTGTTACATCATTATGTTAAGTTGAGATAGACATAGAGATATACAATTAGAGTCTTTGGTCATATCTGAACTTAATTTTGTTCATTTAGTTTGGGGGTTTTGGAACCCATACTAACTCAACATCCTTTTTCTTGTAAGGACATGAGAAAGAATAATGTCCGAGACGCATACAATAATGGCAACATATAGAATCAACCTCATATCTTTTCCTATGATTTTTTTCTAGGTTGTTCTTGGGTGCATGTGTATTTTTGCCTCTAGGTACATACATAAACTGATTTTCTAGCATTTGTGTCTTTCTCCAACTAGGTTTTTGATAAGATTTTCCTTTAGGGTTATAACCTAGTCCTCTCCTTCCAATTTGACGATAAGAATCATTTAAAATTTTATCAAGGGTATCATTGTTACTCAAACTACTAACTTTTTGTTGCAACTTAACAATCTCATCCATTCTCTTATAGATGTCTAACTTTGCTTGATCTAGATTAGATAACAAGGAATCTCTTTCTTTCACAATAATATCATAATCTAGATGTGTACACAAAATAGGTTGTTTTTTAAGATCATTTAGTTGAGTTTGTAAGTTTAACTTTTCTAGAGAAAGAAGATTGCAATTTGCTTCTACAGATTTTAGCTTAATATCATGATCTTCAATAACCTTTTTGAGATCTTCATTTTCATATGTGAGAGCAAGAAGTTTATCATGTAACTCATCATTTGCTTTATTAGATTTCTTTAATTTCTTCTTGCACTCAATACACTTATTATGTGTCTCTTCAAGACTAGCAATTAGCTCTTCTTTAGGTAAATAAAAAAGGCTTACCTCTTCTTCTTCTTCTTCTTCACTTATTGTAGCAATAAGGCATTCTTTATTAACATCTTCCTTCTTTGACCTCCATGGACAGCTAGGTGTAGTGTGCCTTGTTCCTAAGCACCAATTGCAACTTGTTGAAGATTGGTCCATGCTTTTCCTTTGCTTGTGGTTGTAGACACCACCACCCTTCATTCTTCAAGACTCGATTAGAGCTCCTTGAAGCCTGCTCTGATACCAATTGGAAAACCACTAGCAGGGGGGTAAATAGGGTTTTATGATTGTTTGATAATAATTTAATCAAATTAAGAAACCACAAAAATATTGGACAAGGGGACAAGGATTTAGAGTGGTTCCAACCTTAGCAAATACTAAGGCAGTCAATCCACTACTCGGTTTCTTACCCAACCGGGATTTTGCAAGTATTTAATTTTATTACCTCGCAAGGATGTTACATAAAATTACAACACTTTCACCAAACCCTCCGGACAGCCTTCACCTAGAAGTAGTCTCACCAACCTCGAAGCAGCCTTCCTTGAAGTAACCTCAAGCTCCCCTTAAAGTAGCCTTCCTCTTGAAGTAGCTTCCCATTGAGACAGCCTTCTTGAAGTAGTCCGAAGTCCACCTTCTCCACCTGAGAAGTCAAACCCTCTCCAATCCGTAGCCTCCAACCCTAGGAGTAGCAAGGAGAGTACAAAGGGTAAAAAGGAACAAGAAGGAAAAATAGAAATTACAATATTGTTGTAGCACAAGGCTTGCTTTCCTATATCAAGCATTTTGATCTCCTAACCAATGTATATAGAAGTGATAGTGTAGTGGGTAGGAGATGCTAGCCTATAGGACACGAATTTGAAGCAAAGGGAATGAATAGCCAATGTTGGAATTGCTATATTGCTCACAAGAATGAATAGGCAATTGCAAGTATTATTGCTCAAGTGTAGCACAAGTGTACTTTAAGTGTCCTATGGCTTGTCCTATTTATAGGAATGGCCTATGGATGCTTAAGGACGTTCTAGACACTTTCTAGGGGGTTCTTAGTGCTTAACTAGCCGTTAGGTATCCATTAGTTGCTTTAACAACGACTAGTTAATTAACTCTGAAAAGTGCAGACAGAACTCATCTCGGTCGAAGAATTGTCGACCGAGAGTCCTTCTCGGTCGAGGACTTGTCGACCGAGGGACTGTCTGGAGCAAGTATATATAACGTTCTAATCCAACTCCCAACTACCTTGTCTGTTGGGTCTAACGTCTACTTGGGTCATTCTCAGTCAAGGAATTTGTCGACCGAGAGTGTCTCGGTCGAGAAGTTTGTCGACCGAGATTGACCCTGATTCAATGTTTTAAACTAAGTGTTGAGTGTGTGTATGAGTGTGCAGTTATGACACTATTGTAGGGGATGACCTATCTAAGTGTTGTGATTGGCTAGGGAAGATCTAACGCTTGATTTACATGATGTCTAAGTACTTGTACATTATATATCTTGTACAAGTTTTTACATTTGATTTCAATCATGAATTAAAGCCATTTGAGCATATAGATATTCCAATTGTTTGTCATCCACCTAAGCCCTGCAACACTCAAGTAGGACGTTAGATCCACAAGAATGAAATGTTTGTCATAATAGAAACAAAGGGATTATAATAATGTCCAATTTATCCAATAATTGTCCATTTCCCCTTATGTGTACCTTGTCAGTAAATGATATGGAGCTATCATAAACTGCTTCACAGAGACCTTCACATGAAGGTTGGAGGTGACTTTGACCCCACTTTCTTCTTTTTACCATGTGGAAAAAGAATAAACAAACTATTGCTACTTGACATCACTAGTTGTAAAGATTGGGTCCCGATAGGGGATCCACTCATTACTTAATTGAGGAATAAATTCATCCAATCGAAACACACTTATATGCATGATGGAAAAGATGAATTTTTAATTACTTAAGTATGATATTTCAAACATAGTCTTTAAGTAGCATAAAAAATTGAACTATTATAAAATCATTCTCGTTATAATTTATACTTTTTTTCTCACCTCAAGGGTGGTTTTACAAAATCTAAAATTACATATAATTTATTAGTAGACCAATTGTAGAGGGTAACCTAGATATCCCAAGATATCCTCAACTTCAAACTCCTACAAATGATCTTCATGAGCCATGGTCCACTAAAACACCTACACTTGGGTGGTTCAGGAACAACGCCTAGAAAGAGTAAATAGAAGTACATGTTAGAAAATATTGAGTATGTGCATTGTAAATATATATGGGCATTTTGGATCAAATGAGTAAGCAAAAGGGGGTTTTCATTGAAGAGGGGGATATTAGAAATTAGGTAAGTTCAATAAGATTTAACAAGAGAATGAACTCCAAAAAGTGAGGAATTAAAGATTTAGAGAACTTCATAAAGTGTCTTGCCATTTACCAATTCATAAATACACTAATGCATGTCGATAATGTAGACGAGATAATTAAGGTAGGGCCAAGACATGAAGGATCATTGGTCGAAAATAGGGATAGTGTAATAGCATGCCCCTATATTTATTAAGGGTGGAATTGTGCACACCTGATGGAAAAGCACGCCCTTGTAAAGAAACCATAGTTATGCATATGAGTCCACATTAGTTAAATTAGTCCAATACCACATGAAGAATATTAAGACAAGATAGATGTCCATTGATCACATTAATAAGATCAACCAACATATCAGGAGGGGTTACAAACCAATATAATCATCAATAAGTAGGATTTCAGTATATTTCAAAATAGTTGCCACATAAGGTATAGAATTTGATTAGAAATGATAACATAAAGAGTTGCCTCATTTTAGGAAATATATGTCAAAGTCATATAAATTCCCAAATTAAAATAGTGATTGCACATACCTTGACATTCACACTCTAACTCCAACATGTAGTGTCCACTAGATTTTTAACACACTATTGCTCCTATGTGTGTGTCTATGGATAGATTTAGAGGGTTCACAAACTCATTTTCTTCTAGAGAAAAAACATAGAGGTTCCAAAATAATGTTTATCATTGATCTTTTACTAACTACAAGAAGACAAATCTTTCTTGAAACTTGAGGATGATTGGTGTGTTTGGGAGTACATGTATAAATGAACTAGTCATATGATGCCTCTGTAGAAGTATTAGGATGTATAACAAAAGGTCAAGAAATATTTAATAATATTCATAACAATTACATGATATGAGGTATTAGTGGTGGCAACTAGTTATATGAGTAATTAGGTTGAAAGACCATCCATTGTAGAGTGTGGTGCAAAACCAACTTGACTAGATTTAGTAATATTGGAGAAACACTAGAAAAAATAGAGTAGGAGAAATAAATAAACTGAGTAAGGAAACTCAAACCAGATTGCTCTCTTAGAGAAGAGAGGCGTTACTTGTGACACCCTTTGACACACAAAATGAGATTATTAAAAACCAAAGTGTGGAAACCAACATTACTATTGATTACCGAAAAACATAGGAAATTAAAACCAATTATGGTAAGGCACAACATCGGATTTCTTATCACAAGGAGATCCAAAGACGCTTGTCATATGCATTATACAACCTGAAACAATGTTATGTATAGCATGATGCATAAAAGGACTACCTATCACACACGATATATGTTCCACTTAAATCAACTAGTACAACAGCCAAATATACAACAAGAGGCAATCAAACCCAAAACTCTCATCGATATCATCATCGACAACATGAGCAAAGCCATATACAAAAACTACCCCCATGGACCTAACTGTACAGAGATGACTCTAGGACTCTAACAACAAAAGACTAGCAAGTACCACTCCAACCTCAGTAGCTACTGTCCTTCTTGCTATTGCCCGACCTCCACAACATGATCTCTATGTCCTCATGCACGACCACCTAAAAGATGTGGGAAACCCATGAGGTGAGATTCCAAATTTCAATGGGAGATATAACCTAACAACACTACTAGGTCACGATACCAAGACCACCATAAGAAACCTAGGTCGAAACACACCCCTCCAAGCCTTTGTATTGACCCAAGACAACCTTTATCATGACCACCAGACCAAGGGGAAGTGTCTCGACCATGACACTCACTCAACAAACCCAAGGTCACGACCTAGGTCGAGACAAACCAACAAAGGTCACAAGGTCAAAGCACACCAACCCTAGAAAACCCTAATCGCTACTAAGGGTGACACCACACAACAAAGGTTCAAACAAAGCACCCCAAAGCACCACACTCTCTCTCATGAATCCAAGCGAGAGAAGGACCATTCCAGAGGTGGAAAATTACACATCCACCCACTGCATTGGGTAAATTGTAATTTGCACCAAAACTAGCACAGAAAGCACAAGCATCATCCAAACCAGCTCAAATTGGAAAATAAACTCTCCACAAGCTCTAATCACATCTCAAAAGATTAAAGCAAGGTCTTGAACACAAGATCAAGCCAAAGCAAAAATGGTTACCCCCAAAACGCAGGTCAGGGTTCTTACAACCATAAACCCTTAACAAGGATTTCACCCCCAAAATCTTAAGAGAAAAGAAAGGGGTACTTCCTCTTCATCTCTTCCTCAAGCTCCCACGTAGCTTCCTCAACACCATGGTGATGCCACATAACCTTCCCAAGTATTGTGTCTTTCTTCTTCAGTTTCTTCACTCTTTTGTCAAGGATCAACACTAAACCTTCCATGTAATACATGTCCTCATCAAGCTCCACCTCCACTGGCTGTAGCACTAACTTTGTATCAGGATGACACTTCCTCAATATACTCACATGAAACACTGGATGCAACATGTGAAACTTAGGTGGAAACTCCAACCTGTAAGCAACCTTCCCAACACGTGCCACCATAGGGTAAGGCCCCATAAACCTGGGAGCCAGCTTACCCTTCTTCCCAAACCTCAGAACACCTTTCCAAGGAGAGAGCTTAAGATACACTTTGTCTCCTACCTAGAATTCCAAAGGTCTACGGCGATTATCTGCATATGACTTCTATTTGTCATGTGCTACCTTTAACTATCATTAAATCACTTTGATCTTTTCTATTGTCTATTGTACAAGCTCAGGATCAAAAAGCTGATAGTCACCCATCTCATACCAACAAAATGGAGATCTGCAATGCCTCCCATACAAGGCCTCATGCGATGCCATGTCGATGCTACCCTGATAGCTGTTGTTGTAGGTGAACTCTATCAAACTGAGGTGTATGCCCCAATTGCATATAAACTAAAGAACACAGGCTCTCAACAGATCCTCTAGAGTCTAAATGGTCCTTTCAGATTGACCATCCGTTTGTGGGTGGAAAGTAGTGCTAAACCTCAACTACGTACCCAAATTTGTCTCCAGTCGCTCCCAAAAGTGACTCGTGAACTGAGGACCTCTATCAAAAACAATGGTAGTTGGAACACTGTGCAAATGTACTATCTCATCCACATAGATCTGTGCAAGCTTCTCAGCTATAAATGTTGCCTTCACATGAACGAAATGTGTTGACTTAGTCAATCTATAAATGATCACCCAGATAGAATCATGACCTTTAGCTATTCTAGGCAGACCAACTATAAAGTCCATAGTTGCATGATCTCATTTCCTTTCCACTGTGGTATGGGAAATGATTGTAATGTCCTTGCAAGCTTCTGATGCTTAGCCTTGACCTACTAACACACAATGCATCTCTCAAAAAACTCGGCCACATCCTTCTTAAAGCCAGACCACCAATACATATCCTTCATATTAGGATACATCTTGGTACTTCCTGGGTGCATAGCGTACATGTATGAGTGAGCCTCTTTCAGCACCATCTTCCTCAGATTATCAACATCAGGAACCACAACTCTGCCATGGTAAGAAACCATAACATCATCTGAATCGTGGAAGCCATCATGCTTCTCACTGCCAAACTCTGATCTAATCTACTGTATCAGGATATCAACTTGTTGTGCCTCTTTGATCTGTTGTCTCAGCATGGGCTTCACATGGAACTGTGCCGACAAACTTGCTAGCATCGACACCTCTAATCGCTCATTCATCTGACACAAAGAGACCAACATGTATCGCTTGTGGCATACCAAGGAACTCAACTGGGCTCTATTCATGGGTGAAGACAAAGACTTCCTGCTCAATGCATCTACCACAATGTTACCCTTCCCTGTATGGTAATCAATCATGCAGTCATAGTCTGATTAATTCCATCCAGTGTCATTGTCTCATGTTCATCTCCTGTTGTGAGAAGACATACTTCATGTTCTTGTGATCTGTGAAGATATGACACTTCTCTCCATAAAGGTAGTACCTCCATATCTTCAAAGCATGGACCACAACAGCCAACTCTAGGTCATGTATCAAGTGATTCTCCTCGTGTTTCTTAAGTTGTCGGGAAGCAAAAGAAACCACTTGCTTGTCCTACATCAGCACAAAACCCAAGCCATTCATGGATACATCATAGAAGACTATGTATCATTTCCCTTACACAGGAAGAACCAACACCAGTGCACTGGTTAACTTCTCCTTCAATGCCTAAAAGACATGCTGACACCTGTCATCCCAGACGAACATCACTCTTTCCTTATCAACTTTGTTAAGGGAAAAGAGATAGCACTGAAGTTCTTAATGAACCTCCTATAGTAGCCATCCAAACCCAAAAATTTGCACACTTCTGTCGACGTCTTCGATTTCTCCCAACCTGTCACAAACTCCACCTTCTTGGGATCCACAAGAACTCCCTTAGTAGAGATCACATGCCCCAAAAAAGTTACCTCCTTCAGTCAAAACTCGCACTTGATAAACTTGGCATAAAGCTGGTGTTGCCTCAAAATTGTTAATGCCTGACGAAGATGATGTTCATGTTGTTGGTAGTCATTATTGTATATCAAGATGTCATGTATGTAGACCATCACAAACTGATCAAGAAATGGTCAGAACACTTTGTTCGTCAAGTCTGTGAATGTTGTTAGTGCATTGGTTAGCCCAAATGAAAAAACCACAAACTCATAGGGACCATACCTCGTACTAAAAGCTGACTTAGGTATGTCATCCTCCTTGATCCTCAGTTGATGATATCCTAACCTCAGGTCTATCTTTGAGAACATCATCACACCACACAACTGATCAAACAGGTTGTCTATCCTAGGTAAAGGATATTTGTTCTTTATCGTCACCTTGTTCAACTATCTGTAGTCAATGAACAACCTCATAGATCCATCCTTCTTCTTTACAAACAACACTAGATCACCCCACAAAAATGCACTCAGCCTGATGAAACCTTTATCAAGAAGCCCTTGCAACTATTTCTTCAACTTTGTCATCTCTACTGGAGCCATCCTATATAGTGTCTGAGCTATCGACTACGTGCCTAGAACTATATTGATCTCAAAGTCAATCTTTCAAGGTGGGAGACATCGGGGAATTTCTCGAGAAATACATCCTCAAACTCCCTTACAACCGGAACCTCCTGAATACTAGGACTCCTTACCTCAGTATCCAGTACATGTGCTAAGAACGCCTCACAACCCTACCTCAATAGCTTCACTGCTACCATCGCCCACACTAGACATGCCAGAAGAATCTTCTTATCCCCTTGTAAAATCCATGTGTCATCACCATCTACAAACGATGCCTGCTTGGACCCACAATACAAGACCACTCTATACCTATCCAAGGTGTCCATTCCAAGGATGACATTGAATCCATGCATATCAAGTGCTATGAACTCCACTTGTATGTTGTGCCCTGAGAAAGAAATGACACATGAAGGACACACCTCATGTAACATTGTGTAACCGACTAACATGGTTTCTAACAACAAACTATCTCTCCTATGACTAATAGGCAAAAGACAACTGTCAAGAACCTCACGAGTGACAAAAGAGTGTGTTGTACCTGGGTCAACCTAAGTAGATTCGAAGCAAGAAGAAGACAAATAAGAATGAAATAACTCCATCTGACCTGTCACGACCAACCGGTTGACCATGGCCTCCAACTAACTCATAGCATAGAATCTCATCATTTCCTATTGTCGCCCCCATCCTCTGCTACCCTGAGCAGACAAACCCATCTGAGATGTTTGTCTATGTCCTCATCCTCCTTCACCACTGATCACTGCTGGTATCTCTATGAGCCTCAATGACTCTGCCTTGGCTGTAGGGTCACCTCGTCATCTCTCACTAGACACTACCTCTTCAGATGTCATGTCTTCCCACACTTATGGCATGCTCAAGTCTCAAACTATGGCCTAGATGGCCCTATCACTGACACTAACGTGGTGCTGTGAGCTCCAACATGTGGAAGACTACAACCTTTGCCTTTACTCAGTGAAACCTATTTGAGCATTGTACCTATGTGGTGTTGGCAGTGCAGAAAACCTCATATTCTTAAAGCCACCTGGCGACTATCCCTGAAACTGTGCAGACCTCTTCCTGGCACTCATCTCCTGTTTCTTTATCATAGACCTCTCAATCTGTCGAACAGACTCCACAAATGTGGCAAATCTCTCCCTATTCTCTAATACAACAACTAGAGTAGACAACTCAGTGTTCAACCCCTTCTTAAAATGACATATCCTCTCGTAATCTGTAGTAGCCATGTGCAGATAGAACTAAAGAAGTTCCATAAACTTGGCCTCATAGTCATTGATCGTCATGGATCCCTACCGGATCCGCTCAAATTGTTTGATCTTCTCGTCCAGATACGTTCGTGGGAAGTAGTGACTGACGAACTCACGTCAGAACTCCTACCAACCAACTACCACTCCCAGTCTCTTCTCCTCTTCTATGGACCACCAATGGCCAGCACGCCCCTTCAGAAGATACACCACATGCTTCACCTTATCAGCGTCTAGGATGTTAAGGATCTTAAAGGCTTTCTCGAGCCCAGTAAGACACATATACACATCAACCAAATCAGTTGTCTCGCATACTCCACACTCCAACATGATGAAGTTGATCAAAGGTCTTACCAGTTCTTGAAGATTCTATATTGGGAACCGGTGCCCTAGGCTGAGGTGCGGGCATCTTGTCTGCCATATGCATCATTGTAGCCATAAGCTGCCCAAAATGAGACTGAAAGGTAGGGTTTTCAATCATGGTTGGGTCAAATTGGGGACCCTCAGGCACCCAATCTTCTTATGCCTGGTTCCTTGCACCTCCTCCTAGAGATCCGACACTACTCTCATGAGCGTGTTCTTCATGTTCTTCAGACATTTTTAAGCTTTGTTCTTCTTCTACATAAGCATAATTCACTATAAGATAGAATGGAGAACACAAAAATAGACACAAACCCTAATCCTAGGTCCTTGTAGACTCAGCGAACCTAAAGCTGTGATACCAACCAATGTGACACCCTTTGCCACATAAAACAAGATTACTAAAAACCAAAGCACAAAAACCAATACAACTATAGATTACCGAAAAACACTAGAAATTAAAATCGATTATGGTAATGCACAACATCATAAAGCTTATCATAGGGAGATACAAAGACGCCTGTCATCTACATTATATAACTTGAAACAACAGTATGTACATCATGATGCATAAAAGGACCACCTATCACACATGATATATGTTCCACTTACATCAACGTGTACAACATCCAACTATACCACAAGAGGCGATCAAACCCAAAACTCTCGTCGATATCATCATCAACAACATGAGAAAACCCATATACAAAAACTACCCCCAAGGACCTAAGTGTACAGGGATGACTGTAGGACTCTAACAAAAAAAGACTAGCCAGCAGCACTCCAACCTTAGCAGCTATTGTCCTTCTTGTTGTTGCCCGACCTCCACATCACAATCTCCATGTCCTCATGCACAACCACCTAAAAGATGTGAGAAACCCATGGGGTGAGATTCCAAATCTCAGCGGGAGATATAACTCTCCACCAACTCTATTATAACACAGATATAACATGTAAAGAGAAGATAGTAAGGTCATTACTATGATATGCGGGTGTAGTACTGATATAAGAAAAACAGTCATCCTCATCAGCTAAGCAGATTAGATTACTATAACATAGCAGATATGATTAATGAAATAGATCTAGTAGTTGTATCAATCAATAGAATAGTTATATAACTAAGAAGGAATATGAAGAACATGTATCTCATCTATCAACTATACTATACAAAGCAAGCAAGGTCTCATCCAATGTTTTGATATTTGATCCTATGCAAGTATGCTACATGGCTGATTACGTGTTTTATTATGCCCAGAGGAGTTGAGTCATATCACCCAAATCCAACCGACCACTACTAAGTCAAAATTGGTGCCATACAAGGTCCATGGAAGAGCCAAAATCCACGAACTCACCCCCTCAGTTAGTACGAGTAAACCTATTATGACATCATAAGTAAAACTGCTACCAGTGACATATAGTCCAGCTATACAAGTTTAGCCCTCCTTGGTACAGGTCACGACACTAGTGGAACTGAGCTATGGCCTGCAGCCGCACTCCTATTAGGGTATGGCCCGCAGCCAATCCTATATCACATATCACTTAGCTACGGCCCGCATCCGCACTCATGCCAGGGTATGACATGTAGCCAATCATGTATAACATATCACCAGGAGGCCAACTCACACATGGTTGTCTCATATATCATGGACATAAGGGGATATTTGTCCTAACCACCACATATTAAAAAATGTGCACTCTAAGTTAAACTCATTTCACCATCTAGCAAGTGTTGGCACTGAATGGATTTATGGCACATGGCAAAACTACATGTTCAAGTTCCACTTTTTGTTTGGTCGGTCAAAAAGTGTGTTACTATAAAATCAAAAACTTTAGGCACAGAGTACCCCATTACACCACAAGGAGCTAATAAGCTCAATCAGGAACATATACCCCACACAGGGGGTATAACACTACAACTAAGATAACAGCCACTGAGAAGAACATCAAAACTAACAAGGCTAAATACCAGGCAATCCTACCAGGAGAACGGTTTACAACCTGCGGATACATGCAATAAGCCCACCCACAAATAGTAACTACATATTACAAAAAGTCAACCACCTGGTAACCTTGCCTGTACCAGCATCACTAGCATCAGGCCTACTCAGATAACCGAACCATCACAAGCCACCAACAGAGATCTACGAGCCAAGGAGATTCGAAACTATCCTGTCCTTCTTGGCACAGTACCAACTGTCAAATAGAAACACCCACAATGTGTGGTCCTATTCCAAAAAATCATAGGATTCAACTCACTCTGAAGCCACACAACCAAATGTTGATGTCCTGCAAAAGAAACAACAACCAACATCTTGCGAAGAGGCTGTACGCCAACACCTTGGAGGTGTTCCTACATCCAGCAATGAATGGAGACAGGAAGAACGATCCTACCCCAGTAGTTCCTTGTTGTAGACTAATCCAGGAGCAAGCTCCTATGAGCAAAAGGTCGAGCACCTTGAGGGTGCTCTACCTCCCAGCAACAAGAGCCGACCACACAGGAGCACGAAGCCCCTATTTGCACATGAGCAAACCATCGAGTAGTCAGAAAGCGTCCAAGCAGCAGCGTGAAACCGAAGACATACAAGAGTGAGAACGAAGCAAGCTCCCCATAACCTGGACAATGGAGCAGCAGGGCCCTTCCATCAGAGTCGACCTGTGCCCACACATCGAGGACCAAGAATCGTGAGGCTGCTTCAGCAAGATGACACACAGCTTGAGGGAGACTAGACCGCTGTCACGCAACCCCAGACCCGGAGCTTGAAGGCGCCGGGGACCAGGCAGACCTAGGTCGCCGAGCTGAGCCACCCATCTCCGAGGAGGGGGCCAGGCACCTTGTTTGAGGTAGGCACGTTTCCGGGAGGACAGAGGCAATCGGACGACGGCCGCCCCAGACCCTCCACATCCATATCCACCAGGGGAAAAATAGAGAGAGAGTGCCGCTGAAGCGAGAAACCCCGCCAAATGTTGAGGACGGCGCCCCATATCAGCTTAAGGTCAAATCACGCGAAGAAGAACCAGCGGCAGAACCTCGCGGACACCGACGCAAGCTAGACAAGCCAAAATATGACGCCAGATAACCTCACGTTGATGCACCAGCGGAACCACGTCGAGGTCGAAGGACCACCGACGCTAACAGAGCAAAAAGCTCCAAACTCCATGGTCTTCAAGGACCCGGATTCTGAGTCGGGCAACGGGACGAGGGGCAAGAGGAAGAGAGGAGCAAGGCACCTGTCTGGAAGAGTTGCTCAGATCACTGGGCGCTAGATGGAGATGGCTCCACCCCACTAACCTCCTTTAGCTAGATAGGTGTTGATCAGATCGACTCTGCCGTACCCGCTACCAGCTCCAGATCCAGCTTGCGATCTTCCAGTCCCTCACCCCAACACTTTCTCAGCCACCTTTCCCTCAACCGACCAAGACGAAACCACGAACAATGACTCTAACTAGATCAAGTCACTCGCCACCTCTGCCGGAGACCGTAGCAGGTCGCAAGAGAGGCCAGGGGGAGGAAGATGACGGCGAGGTGCCCCTCCCCCCAGCGGCTACCGTCGGGAACCCTAGAGAGAAGGGGGAGTTGTTCAAGTTCCACTTAATTAGTTAAATGCATTATAATATCTTTTACCATCAATCAAGTTATAACATACAAAGCCAGAACAAGTTTTATGAGATAAGGGCATAACATAACTCTAAAAGATATAAAATGTGTATGGTAAGAACTTGTCACATTGTCACCACATGATTCATGTATTATTTCCATTCACATCATCATTATCAAGCCACATTCCATGGGATACCAATCCCTCATTTCATCATGGGAAACATTATCTCATAATAGGCAACCACCATTGTTAGGTCATAGGACCCAATCACCACATTCCTATTTTATGTGTATAATCAGCATGCCTCATAAGGGCATATTCAACCTATCTCACATCATAGCCAATAAAGCACACACTAGCTATGGTCATCAAATTCATAACACCTGCATGGTAACAAGATCATAATCAAGAGAGATAATCACATAACATCATAACCATCCATGATAAGGAAATAAGCAAAACTTGTTCACTATTAGGGTTTAGGGTTTCCTCTTTAGCTGATTAGGGTTTATAAGGTTAGGGTCAACCAAACATCCTAAAATCACCACCCTCCATTGTCTTGGAGTGTAATATCATTATCTAATATCATTAGAATATATTACATAACAAATTAAACAACATTATACAAGTTCATACATGATTATCATTAGATGTTCATATGTGCTTCATAACCACCTATCATCACCACATGTAACCACATAGACACATGGGTCGTAGCCACCCTCCATGATATGTCACGACTGTGAAATCCACCATGGGCATCTCTACCCTCAATGCCATCACCATATCACGACCCATCTCCTTCATGTCGCACCCATGACATTAGGTTTAGAGTTAGGTCTTTGTATTGACCACCAACTATGTGTCGTGACCGCATCACATCAACTACCACCATGTCATGACCAAAACACCTCCTGGTCATGACCCAACACACCAAGGGTTGTCTCAACTAGGTCAAGGAAAGGAACTAAGGGTCACTAGGCTGCTAAGCACTAAGGTTCTCACCCATCGGTACTAGGCCCAACATCACCACAAGGAAAGGACATCTTGACCCCAAAGCCAATTAGTTCGCAGACAACCACCATGGGCCACGTCACGACCATGACACCAACAAGCCAGATAGGTCATGACCACACCAAGGATGAACATCTAGGTCACCAAAATAGAACCCAACTAAGGAAAGCTCAAGCAAACTGATCTCCACAAACCCTAAAGCAAAGGTCCAAGAAAAGCATAACCAAAGGAAAAGAATCCATGCCCAAGATAGCTAAAATTGAGACTACTTTTCTCCCACCTCAAGGTGCACAAACACCAAATATAAAAGCTATATCAAGGGTCAACCATGGAGAAGGAACTCCATGAAACAACATCTATCAAAATGGGCACAAGAAAGATTAGGGTTTCAGATTACTTCCAAACCAAGCATAATGACTCTACCAAATGACTTATAGGGTTTAGCATGATATACTAGCATGATGGAGAAGAATCATAGAGAGGGAGAGAGATAAGACAACAAAAAAACGTAATGAGAAGTTCAAAGGAAACCTCAAGCAAACCGATCTCCACAAACCCTAAGGCAAAGGTCCAAGAAAAGCATAACCAAAGGAAAAGAATTCATGCCCAAGATAGATAAAATTGAGACTACTTTCTCCCACCTCAAGGTGCACAAACACCAAACATCAAAGATAGATCAAGGGTCAACCATGAAGAAGGAACTCCATGAAACAACATCTATAAAAATGGGCACAAGAAATATTAGGGTTTCATATTACTTCCAAACCAAGCATAATGACTCTACCAAACTAGTTCTAGGGTTTAGCATGATATAATAGCATGATGGAGAAGCATCATAGAGAGAGAGAGAAGACAACAAAAAAACTTAATGAGAATTTCAATATAGAGAGGGTTTAGTGTTATATAACCCGCCTTAAGAAGATCACCACCAAAGCTCCAAGCACATGATCTAGGAGGTTGGAGAAGCTCCACCAAAAGCTCCAAACTCGGCCTCAAGAGAACCTCAAGAAAGGGGAAACACCAAGGTCAAAGGGTATCTCAAGAAAGAGATCAAAACCCCAAAATCAAACCAAAAGAAAGAAGGGGAAAAACATAGAAGAAACTCCCTCTCACTTGGGTGTCGCCTTGTCAAAACATGGCCTATTACCCTTGTGATGAGGAGCTTGCTCTCAAGAACGACCACCATGTCAAAACACAGTCTAAGGCCAAGAAAGAGTAAGAAGATGGGGTAGAGGATCTGAAGGAAACACCAAATAAAGAAGACAGACACTCACAAAGATCGGAGATGACCAAGGATCACCACAAGCACCACATGCAAGGGATGAAACACCTCCAAGGCACCAAGAACGCTCCTTCTTGCTCCAACAAGATCCAAGGACGAGCACAAGAGAAAGGAGGAAGAAGATGACCGAAAATAATCACTTTCATGGAGAGAAGAGGATTCATATATCAAAGGAGGAGGGAGGTAAGACAAAGGATGAGGTGTCATCAACATAGGGATCCAAAGAGACATTTGTCCACTAAAGAGGCCAACATGGAACCACTTAAGCATGACATGCAATACTTGGTGATACACTCTATGTAGTGTCTCAACCACCTAAGCAACTCCACCCTCTATGTCATGACCGCGACACACCAAGGGCTCCATGGTCATGAGACACCCTAACAACACTACTAGGTCGTGACACCAAGACCACCACAAGCAACCTAGGTCAAAGCACACCTCGCCAAGCCTTTGTATCGACCCAAGACAACCTTGGTCATGACCACCACACCAAGGGGAAGTGTCTTGACTGTGAAACCCCCTCAACAAACCCTTGGTTGTGACCTAGGTCGAGACAAACCAACAAAGTTCACAAGGTCAAAGCACACCAACCCTAGAAAACCCTAATCACCACTAAGGGTGACACCGCCCAACCAAGGATCAAACAAAGTCCCCAAAAGCACCACACTCTCTCTCATGAAGCCAAGAGAGAGAAGGAACACTCTATGGGCTTCAAATTGCACATCAACCCCCCCCCCATATTGGGTAAATTGCAATTTGCACCAAAACTAGCACAGAAAGCACAAACATCATCCAAACCAGCTCAAACTAGAAACTTAAACTCTCCACGAGCTCTAATCACATCTCAAAATATTAAAGAAAGGTCCTAAGAACATATCAAGCCAAAGAAAATATGTTTACAACAAAAATTAGGTCAGGGTCCTTACATTATTTAAAGAAAGTAGTGTTCTATTATGTTTCAGATATGGTTTGTTTTTCAATCTTGATATGGTCACGAACCTGTACAAGGTCATCTCACTCACACTTAGATGATGTACAATGACACCACTGATGCAGCTCAATGATTGTTAGGTATCACCACTCAACAAATCACGTCAAGAGAAGAAAGGACGGAGAAGAGATCTCACATTCAGGAGATGAACTCTAAGAGAGAGGCGCACAAGAGTGGCTGCATAATGCAACGACAAAGGCCAACAAAACACAAACAACAAAAGTTTGATCTCTATGTTTAATTTTAAGGATGAGACCTTATTTATAGCACTTCCAAACACAATCATATTCTTAATTTGATACAATCACATGTACACTCTTGTTCACATATAAGGAATATGAAGAGTATATAAATAATTAATTAAGTACCTATCTAGTTATGTAAAAAGAAGATGAAAGATAATTCCTAAGACTTGCGGCCCCATCCCTATGCCCATGCTTGTGACCGGTTATAAAGAGTGTGACATGATAGGGAATCCACTCAAATAGTATGATACATAAGCCATGAAATGGTCAAGCAACACAAAAAGTATAACTATTTCATTTGTCACAAATATTGCAATACATTTATTATCACCTTAAGAGGTTGTATTAAAAAATACAAAATTTCAACTATTTGCATATAAGCCCACCTATAGAGGGCAAACTGACCATCCAAGCAATCTTCATGTCCACATCATACATGTAATATCCTAAGGTATTGTCTTCTAAGTCACCTATCACCTGGGTACAGAAGAGTAAAGACAAAGCAAATGTACGTGTTAGAGAAAACTAGTACATGTGCATAATTAAAATATTTGGACATTAAAAGAATGCAAGTATTGGAAGGATTATAAAAAGGGTGTTCTCGGTAAAAAAAGGATATACAAACTAGATCGTTTAAGAGTATGTAATCAATTAAATAATGACTCAAATAATAAGTAAACAAAAGGCTGAGGCATTATCGACTTTAGAGAAGCAACTCATGAATAAATAATTTCTTACATTTTAGTCACAATTAACAACATATAAACAATGCATACAGATTGACAATGACTAGAATAAACTAAAGTAGGGATAGGAAATCACAAACCGCTAGCCATGGTATGAGGGAAAAAACATCAGTTCCCAACATATAAAATATGGTAGGAGAATAAAACCCAGTGCCTGAAAGGAGAATAAAATTTAGTGCTTATAATTATAATATTGTAGGAGAATAACACCAAAATCATGGTAGGAGAATAATATCTAGCGCCTAAAGCATGGTTTCCATACTAACAGTTATTACTACTCCAAATCTATATGCAAATAGAGTAGGCAAGATCACTGTGCAATTCAATTAATATTCATGTAAAAAAGGATTTAGAATATCTAGATATAACAAATGGAGTCACATGACTCATATAAAAGGAAATAATTGATAATGGAGAATTAAGTGGATAGAATGCAATTTCCAAAAAGGGAGTTCAATAATTATATTAAAAAAGATATGAGTGACAATGGAAATATGTCTCAAGAATAATAAGTTAAGATTTAATCGTTAAATGCCCAAACAAATAAAGAGAGCACATACCTGGTTTTCATGACTAATATGGTTAGTTCAAAAGGTATATTAGGTCCCCAAAGTCGAGTATTCATACTAGGAACACATTATGTATGTTAGACAAACTAAATCAAACATGTGTACACATTCCTATTATAGATTTTTATATTATTCTTATTCTAGTCCCAATCACCAAATAGTATATTAGGGTTTTTAATCTTGTTAAGAAGGTATAGGATCCATCATAAATCTATCTATATTTTATCATCTATATAGGTATATATATATATATATATATATATATATATATATATATATATATACCTATATATACCTATATTTATGATATAATATAGATAGACATCATAAATCTATCTATATTCTATCATATATATAGGTGTGTGTGTGTGTGTGCGTGTGTATATATATATATATATATATATATATATATATATATATATATATATATATATATATATATATATATGTTTGCATGTATGTATATAGTTTGAATTCAATTTACTTTCTGAATTACATTAAGGTAGTGGATTGACAAGGTTAGATAATCATTATAGCATTTTTATACTGGTATGTAATATCTTAAGCGTTACCACTTCCTTTTTCCAGAAAGACATATTGAAATAAAAATATTGATTCCACGTCTTATTTTACAAGACACATCTAGAATATATTCCTAGTGTCTTATACTACGGAGGATATAAAATATACTTAATTTATATTTGTTACTGAATATCTATAAGTATGCAATTCCTTTACTTTTCTATTCATAGTACATTATTGTTCAAAAATACATTTAAGATCTGTTGGTTCCATGTATAACTTTGTTATGATTTATAACGCGGACATTTGATTTGCTCTTATACACTAGTATATGCATATGTATTAATATAAGGGTATAGGATAACACATCTAAGTGATTAGCATATTATTATTATTATGAATCATTTTAAGTATCATATGTCTAATATGGCATTTAGGCTATTATCATTATATCTTGTAAGATCCAATGTACAAAAGATCGTTCATTGACCTCCGTACTTTCCAGAGATATTGATGTCCAATGGATTTGGTAGGTTGCATCAAGGTGCATAGAACTACCCCAAACATGGTCATTGTTTCTTGTTCACCCGACTAGAGATGGGTAGCCTTCCTTGAGGCCTTTTTGAAGCCACTAGAACAAGAATCATACAACTTTCTAGGTCACTGGATCCATTATCTGAGGATTTTTTCACTCAGGTAAACAAGAGGGGAAAGGATCCGTCCTTGGTTGGATTCATGAACCCTCATTGTTGAAGTATAAACTAAAGTCTAAGATGAAAGTCTCAAGTCCTAATTGCAGTGAGGTTTGAATGCCTGAAGGTCCTAGTCGTGCATCTCCATGGCAAGGTTAGATCTACATTCTAATTACAACAATGTTTACAACAGGGGAGGATTCCTTGTTTCAGAACCTTGACCTCCTGTGATATAGGACAATGAGATGAGAGTGGCTTTGGGGTCAAGTAAGTAGTCCCTCCTGGAAGAAAATCCACATAATACTGACATAGATATTTATAATATATCAGGCTTGTTGATCGGAGATTTGCATCGTTGTTAGAGTTCTTTAGTTGGGGTTTTCTAATCTAATAACCTCCTCAAGATGAGAGGGGATGCAAGGTTTGATTTCATATCAAGGTTTCCCACCAGTGAGGCTAGACTCCATCCAATATCTTATAGTTTTGTAGGTTTTTCTTGCTAGGGAAGTTGCTACAACTGACAAGGATGGAAGGATGGATGAAGAAGAAGGTTGAAGGTGCTTGCAACTCTAGGTTGCATATTTTCTATTCATATTTGTAGGTCTTCAGGATGTTGTTGTATATCCAAACCATGCTTGGAGGCCGTAGCAGTGGGGTAGCAGAGTCTTCGATGCTCTGGGAGTTGGAAGTGGCTTCAACGCCACTTGTGTTACCGAGACCAGTGCATGTGGGAAGGAACACAAGCTAAGAAGAGAGGAAAGAAATAAGATAGAGGAAGAGATGAGAAGGGGGAGGATGTGGTGGAGAATTATCACATTACTAGGTGGTCACAAATGCAAGGTAGGGTGGCTAGGTCTGCCTTTATTAGACAGTTGTCTATAGGGCCAAGAAAAGATGGTGGCCAGTTTGTCTAGGGTTACAGAGAGATAGAGAGAGGAAGGATAGGTGGAAGAAAAAGCAAGGGAATAAGTAGATACAAAAGAGGATGATAAATGCAGGGTGAGGCAAAGAGTGAGAGGATAAGGTAACGGGTGCATATAGGCATCAGTGAGAAGTTTCTATGGAATGAATGGGCTAGCAAGTGACATGGTCAAATGATGGGCACCACTTCTTTTGTACCTGACTTCTATCCCTACCTCTATAAGTGACTTTTGTCCCTACCTCTATGCCCAGTAGATCCTAATCCTTTATTTTTGAACCCCATGACAGCATGTATGTTTAGGATTATGAGGGGACACAGTCCCAGGTATAGAAGATTTGCTCCCCAAATGATGTGGCTTAGAAAACACATTTCATGAATGAAATTAAGATAGTTAAGTGTAAAGGAATTTGTATCAAGTAAATGGTTGGTCAAAGAAGGTTCTGAGATGGAATTCGGCAGTTGGCTAAATAAAGTGTGTAGAGTTATGTTTTAACATATATTCTATCTTTTAATTCTATCCCTACCTCTATAAGCGACTTTTGTCCCTACCTCTATGCCCAGTAGATCCTAATCCTTTATTTTTGAACCCCATGATAGAATGTATGTTTAGGATTATGAGGGGACACAGTCCTAGGTATAGACGATTTGCTCCCCAAATGATGTGGATTAGAAAATGCATTTCATGAATGAAATTAAGATAGTTAAGTGTAAAGGAATTTGTATCAATTAAATGGTTGGTCAAAGAAGGTTATGAGATGGAATTCAACAGTTGGCTAAATAAAGTGTGCAGAGTTATGTTTTAACATTTATTCTATCTTTTAAGCACATTTATAATTTTGTTTCATCATTTGTATATTAAGTACACAATCTATGCATTCGATGCCTTTGTCAATTATTTTGATGTATTTATTTTACATTTAATGAATTCTTTTGACTAGTTAGACTTATGGTAATTTTAAATTAAGAAATTGGGGTCAACTTAGCATTTTTGGTGAATTTATTTAACTATCCTTTAATTGAAGACATAGTTAATAAAATTATTATTGGCCTTATATAAGAGGTTATTTGTACGGACATTATATTTTTTTGGCTCCAATTACTCCCAATTAATATTATTCAAGGAAAAATAGTTATACTCATATAATTAAGTGTGAACCTAAATAAAGGGAAAATTTATCTATATATCCAGATTCTAGTATGTTACACTGAGGTGAGGTGTGGATGGCATGTGTGCATGTGTGCGTGCATGTTGTATTCACCATACTCACCACAAGGGTTAGAACACTCACACCTAGAACCCTTTACATATAAGGACTACCAAACCTTTAGGAGTGAAAAATATGGGACAAAAACACCTTCTCATTTTCTCAATAGACAAAAACCACTTTTCCCGCCACATCCCATATGCACCAGTTGCACCTACATTGAGCTTAACCCATGCTAAGTAGTATTATCCAAAGCTAATATAGCTAACATGGGTCACCATTGGTTCATTTGACATTGACAATTCAATGCATGTTGGTGCGAGAGTGACAACATCATGTTGTCGGTATTGGGAGGAAGGTTGGCTTCACAATGGTTTGGAGCATGATTTGGCACTCACATTTACCAATCGGTGATGGACTAGGCTTGTGAGACCATTAACCTAACTTAACCTTATTTACTTTAAAATCTTGATTTATTATCACAATTGTATGTTTGATTTAGTTTTAAGAGAAAGTGATTAAAGTAAATTCTTACTCTGATTAAAATTACATGTTGTTTTCCTCAGTTCCAAGTTTCCTTGCAAGTTGTGGAATTAATTGGAAATTCATGTAGTAAGATGACCTAATCGAAAATTATCTAAAAAATATAAAACGTGTATTTTCTTTCATATAACTACTTATGCGAGTCTTACAATAAATTGTTTAAGAGATGACACGAATCTGACTTTAGTTTGACAATTTTGCGTTGATCTTGTAATATCATGTACATGTGTGGACCAATATGAAATTTCACCAAAATTAAGGACTAAATCATATATTGTGTATAAATGAAGTTCATGTTTTCCTTCACATGTTATATATATTTGACTAATTTGAATGCTTTTAATATTAGTTGAGTAAGGTCATGTTTACCCTCCTTGCCTAAGTCTAGATAACTCACTTATGATGTGTGTTATTTTAGTCTTTTGACCTTTTAACTTATATCTACCCAAACATGCAAAAATTGGCTTCTATTTTACAACCAAGGCACTTCTAGGATGATGAGGAGCAGCCTGAAAACATATAAATCTCCATGAGCCTCAATGGCCATGGATTTGTGCTTGCATGTTTGTGCATGTTGGAAATGCAACTTCCTTAGTGGATCTTTGGTCTTAAAATTTTGTTTTCACTACAATTCATGTAAGTTAACCTTTCAGATCACTCTTATCTATTGCATTTCAAATATTCTTTTTCCTTATGAACAGCTCCATGGTGTTTCTTACTCCAAACAACTAAAGCACCCTCTTTTGTCCTCTTTTGCTCAAGTATTGTCATAGATCTTGCATAAAGGTGCTTCTTTGGGACCTTTGAAGTACTGTTCATGAGTTGCGGTGTTGTTCTCATGATTTTTTGAAGTGGATATTGAGTTCATATTCCGTGGAAGCTCAACATTTTGAGAAAGGATCTTGTATGTGCTTGCATGCCTATGCATGGTGAAGATCTAGCTTGCACAAGGCATCTCAAAGTTTGATAACTTCATTTCTATCCTTAAACATGTAATACTATCTATTTCCTCTCTATTTCTATTTTTGGTCTTTACTTCTTCTTCCTATTATCCTAGCTCTATGGTCATCCATGGTGGTTTTAGCTTTCCACAGCTAAAAATTCCACCTTTCTCTCTCTTAGACCTAGGTGAGACTAGATCTAGCTAGATGGAGTCTAGATGAATATTTGGGAGGTTGACAGTAATGTTTGAAGGATGATCCATGTGGCCTAGATGAGAAGGATCCTTCCAACTCGTTTTTTAGGAGGGTTTCTTACTCTTTCCTTGATTTAATCATGCATTCATACCCTAAATAATAGAGATATACATAAATCTCAACTTACATACATATATCTTACTCTATATGGTTAATTATCTAATTATTGTAGAGTGAGTTGCATCCTAATGGGATGATCTAACAATTTATTATTTTCCTCTATATTTTAGTGTTGATTGATAATGTTAATACGGTGTCTTTTGTGGCCTTAAGGCTGAAAATCCAAATATATGTGATTTTTTCTTAAATATGACTCCTTTATGGCTTTTGGGATACCATACAATAGAAAACAAATTATGTGATCTTTATTTCTATATGGATGATCATCGGGAGTGTATATAACACATTTTTACAACTTTCATGTTGCTGAAAATATATTGAACACTAGTCACTCACCTAGAAGTAGCTCACTAGACTTTAAAATGACATGTATGTGCTTAATCTTGTTTTAATCATAACTTGCTCATAATTTGGATTTTGACCATGAAACTTTGTATGGTGTTACATTACTACAATATTAAGCGAATTATACTTTTTGGTGGTAAAAGAACCTAAATTAATGGTGAAAATCTCTATGGTGAAAATGGAATTTTGTGTAATAAACATGTACTCTGAAGGATGCTGTGAACCTTCTTTGACTCTCATGGTTTTCTATACATAACACTAATTGTAGCATACCCTTATACTTGGTTGAATCTTTAAAAATAAATGTGAAATTACTTTGTGAAGTTGGCAGTGATACAGCCTAAATGGTTATTTGAACATTATCATGGTATTTGTACCCTACTTGGATATATATTCTTGGGATACTTTATATCTTCTATATGTTCCTAAGCTTATGCTATGTATAAATAAATATGGAATTAAAATATTTAAATTATAAATTCTGATTATGGATCACGATAATAAAGTAAACATGAAATTTTGTGGGTTTACAAATCGAACATTAAGTTTATATAATTGAGGGTAGACTTAATAAAAAGATGTCGCCTAATGGAATATCTCATCTTGTCAAATTAATTTCTATGATATTTGTAAGGAGTGGGACCCATAGGGGATCCACTCACTACTAAAAATTGAAGACTAAAACATACATTCCAAACATGCTCAAAAGGTATGCTGCAATAGGTGTAAAATTTTCAAATCTCACATGATGGTATACAAAAGACCAAAGTAAAATAGTGGAATAAACGTGTCATGACTATAATTAATTTCACAAAAGTACATCATCATCTCCCATACATGGTTTACTTGGATATTACATCATAAGGATCTAGTAGAGGGAAATATAAACCATATCAAGTTTGTCCCCAAGCATCAACTCCTTAATCTAGGTCCATATTAGCATGACATCCTCCATGTCCTACACCTGGGGTTGAAAGAATACCCTAGCAAGAGGAGAAAATTAGATGACATCAGAAAAACCTGGTATGTGCATACTAAATATGGATTGAGCTACATTATGAAATAAAAGATGTCAAAATAAAAGTCTTCCCATAGAAAAAGAAAAGGACTACCCAATTGGGTATAAAAGAATATGTATTTCAAAAACTGATATATAAGAGATTACTTGCCATTAATAAACAAATAAAATTTGTGCCACACAAGCACATATCAAGAATTAGGGCACATAAACCATCATCAATAACATCAACATGCATGCATGTAAGGACCCTAGCCTTAGTTTTGGGGTAACCTCATTTGCTTTGGTTTTATCATGTACTTAGAACCTTACTCTAATCTTTTGATATGTAATTAGGGCTTGTGATGTGCTTAAGCTTCAAGTTTGAGCTTGTTTGGATGATATTTGTGCTTTTAGTGCTAGTTTTGGTGCAAATTGCAATTTACCCAATATACGGGGTTGATATGCAATTTGCCCCCTCTAGAGTGTTCCTTCTCTCTCATGGATTCATGAGAGAGAGTGTGGTGCTTTGGGGCACTTTGTTTTACCCTTCGTTGATTGGTGTCACCCTTAGTGGTGAGTAGGGTTTTTTAGGGTTGGTGTGCTTTGACCTTATGACTTATGTTGGTTTGTCTCGACCTAGGTCATGACCTAGGGTTTGTTGAGGGAGTGTCACATTCGAGTCACTTCTACTTGGTGTGGTGGTCATGACCAAGGTTGTCTTGGGTCGAGATAAAGGCTTGGAGAGGTGTGTTTTAACCTTGCTTGCATGTGGTGGTCTTAGTGTCACGGTTAGTGGTGTTGTTAGGGCATGTCACGACCATGGAGCCCCTGGTGTCTCGACCGTGACATAGAGGGTGGAGTTGCTTAGGTGGTCAAGACACTACCTAGAGTGTATCACCATGTCTTGCATGTCATGTTTAAGTGGTTGCATGTTGATGCATGTTGGTCTCTTGTGAGGACAAGTGTCCCTTGGGTTCCTTAGTGTGTTGACACCTCATCCTTTGTTTTGTCTCTCTCATCCTTCATCTATATAACCCCTTATCCCTTCTTTCTTACAACCATTTCGGTCATCCATGTTCTTCCTCCTTCTTTGCTTGTTCTTGGAACTTGGTGGAGCAAGGAGGTTCATCCTTGGAGCTTGAGGAACCAATCTTCTCTTACATGTGGAGGCGGTGGTGATCGGAGTTCATCTCCCATCTTTGGTAAGTGTTTACCTTCTAAGTTGATGTTCCTTTGATTTCCAACCTTCATCTCCTTCTCTTTTCTTGGCCTTAGACCATGGTTCTCCCATGGTGGTCGTTTGGGAGAGAGACTTCTCATTACAAGTGTCATAGACCATGTCTTCACAAGGTAGACCCAAGTGTGGAGAGATTTCTCCTCTCTTTTCCCCTTTCTCTTTGGTCCGGCCAAGAGCTAGAGTGATTCTTTCCTTGGGCTAGTTTTAACCCTGGTGTCTTCTTCTTCTTCTTGAGGTGCTCTTGTGGCTGAGTGTGAAGCTTTCAGTGAAGCTTCTTCAACCCTTGGATCGTGTGATTGGAGCTCTTGATATTGGAGTTTGGATATCTTGGTGGTGATCATCTTAAGGTGGGTTATATAACATTAAAACTACTCTATTATTGCACTTCTTTATGATTTTTATTACTATGTTCTTCCTCTAAATTTCCTTCTCACCATGTTTGTGCTTAGTGGTAATCTCTAGAGCTTGTTTTGTGGAGATCCCTTTCTTGGTTTGAAAGCAATACAAAACCCTAACTTTTTGTACCAATTTGGTAGATGATGTGTTATGAAGGTTTCTCTCCATGTATTTCTCTTTACCTTGCCCTCATGCTTGGTGTTTGTACACCTAGATGTTGGACGGATGTTAGGTTCAGTTTTGGTTATCTTGAGCTTGGTTTTCTCTTCCTTAGATAAGGTTCTTCCTTGGTAGTTTATTGACCCATGACTTAGGGTCTTGGTTACCATTTGTATGAGACCTTTTATTCATGATAACTATAGTTACAACCTTGGTTTCAGTTCTATTTTGGCAAACTAGATAGTGCATCTTGGGAGGTCACCACACTCCCCTTATGATGGTCGTGACCCTACTAGCTTTCGGGTCGAGATGCTCCTTTGAGGTTGAGTTTGACCTAGTGGAGGTTAGGTTGAGGCCCGTGGTGGGTGGTGCCCGAGTTCCCCTTGGTGTTGGGGCTTTGTTTATTTTTTGATTGAGCTGAGACTCACCCTAGAGGGTAGGGTCGCAACCATGATGGTTTTGATTTGTGACATGGGTGGAGGTTTATCATCTTAGGTCGCGACATAGGTTGAGGTCGTGACATTGGTTGAGGTTGAGACACCTTCTGGTCGAGATGATTTGGTGAAACTCTAACCCTAAGTGTTGTGGGTGTGACATGGTCTAGAGGATGAAGGTCATGACATGCACCATAGTAGGTGGTTGCGACCTATGTGGTTATGTTGTCAACATAGGGTAATGGTAGGTGGATGAGAAATACATGTAAAAACCTAATGATAACCATATATGTATGATACATAAGCCATTTACAATGTTGTTTAGAATGTTACCTGATTAACTCTAATGTTGCTTTCAAATCCTTATACACTCCAAGATGGTGGAGGGTGATGGTTCCATGGTTGATGGTTGGACCTAGTCTTGCACACCCTAATCGATTAAAAGGAAAATCCTAACCCAAATAATAATGAATGATGATCTTGCTTGTTTCTCCATCATGGAATGGTTTCGATGTTATGTGGTTACCTCTCCTATTTATAAACTTCTAACCATGTAGGTGTTATGAGCTTGATAATCATAGCTAGTGTATGCTATGGTGATGAGACATGATATAGGTTGACTGATCCTGGAGAGGCATGTTGAGGCACTTGTGATAGAGAAATGATGAGATGAGGGATTGATATCCATAGCATATGATTACAATATTGATGAAGTGATCAATGGCAAAAATACAAGCATCATGTGGTGATAGTGTGACAAGTTCACACCCTATATGTTTATATCTGTTGGAAGAGTACTATGCCCTTATCTTTATAGAATTTGTTATGATTTTATACATTGTAACTTGATTGATGTTAAAAGACACTTAATTGACTATACTAATCAAGTGGAACTTAATCGTGTAGTTTTTCCCTATGCCATATATCCATCTCAGTGTCAGCACTTGATGGATGGTGAAATGGGCTTTCCTAATAGGAATCCTTGATTCATATAATGTTGAGTATATGCATTCACATGATTGGTTGTGGGTCATACCCTGGAAGGAGTATGGCTGCGGGCCGTAGCTCGGTGATATATTGCTTATGAGGTTTCACAAGATTTTTGTGGGCCATACCCTGGTAGGAGTGTGGTTGTTGGGTGTAGCTCAGTTTCACTAGCGTTGTGACCAGTACCAAGGTGGTCTAGGACTTTCACTATTGACTATATGTCACATGTTGCAGTTGACTGGTATGTCTCTATTGTGTACTGACCACGAGGTATGGTGAGGTTGTGGATTCTAGCTCTTTCATAGACCTTGTATGGCACCTATTTCGAATTAGTAGTGGTCAGTTGGATTTAAGTGGTACGACTCAAATCCTTGGGGCATAATAAAATATGTAATAAGTCGTGTAGTATCTTTCTTAGGTTAAAATATGAAAATATTCAGTGAGCCTTGCTTGATTTTGTATAGTATAGTTGGTAGTGAATATACAGGTTCTTCATATTCCTTTTATCATGATAAGATATTTCATAATCTAACTGCAATTGCTTATTCTGTTAGTAATTATTACCTGCTTATCATAGTTGTAGCCTTACTACTATTCTTTAATCATCTTATTTGTGCTAATAGTAATGTTGGTGGAGTGTTATATCTCCCGTTGAGATTTGTAATCTCACCTCATGGGTTTCCCACATCTTTTTAGGTGGATGTGCATGAGGAGGTAGAAATCGTATAGTAGAGGTTGAGAAGCAGCAAGAAGGATAGTAGCTGACAAGGTTGGAAGTGGTGTTGGTGGTCCTTTTTGTTTTTAGAGTCCTAGAGTTGTCCTTGTACACTCATGTCATTGGGATGATTTTTGGGTGTGTTTTATAGACATATTTCGATACATGGTTTGGCTTGTATGTCCTTTTTATGTATGGATATGGTGGATATGCATATATATGTTTGGGATAGGTTTTCTTATAATAGGTTGATGGCATACATGGTAAGTATTTAGTGACATGAAAGGACTCATATGTAAAGGTTTTTACTATTTGGGAGCTTAATGAAGATGGTTTTAGTTTCTAGTGTTTTCTAGTAATTTGTTTGTTTAAGTTTGTTTTTGCTGTTAGTTTTGTGTTATCTTATGATTTGTGGCGTGGGGCATCACAATTTGGTTGGTATCAGAGCTTTAGGTTTGTTGGGTCTATAGGGACCTAGGACTAGGGTTTGTGTCTGTTCTTGTGTCCTCCAGTCTATCTTATAGTGACATCTGCTTATGCAGAAGAAGTAGAAAAACTTAAAGATATCTAAGAACATAAAGAACATGATGTTGAGAGCAGTGTTGCTACACCAGGTTGTAGTGCAAGGAACTAGGCACAAGATGATCGGGTGCTGAGGGTACTCAGTTTGACCCAACCATGATTGAAAACCCTACCTTTCAGTCTCTTTTCAGGTAGTTTATGGCTATGATGACGCATATGGTGAACATGATGCCCCCACCTCAGCCTAAGGCACCGGTTCTTAATGTGGAATCTTTGAGTACTGGAAAGACTTTTAAGCAGCTTCTTCATGTTGGGGCAGTGGAATATGTTGGGATGGTTGATCCGAAAGATGTGGATATGTGGCTTACTGAGCTTGAAAAAGCCTTCAAGATCCTCAACATCGGAGATGCAGATAATGTTAAGCATGTGGTGTACCTTCCAAAGGGGAGTGATGGTCATTAGTGGGCCATAGAAGAGGAGAAGAGACCTAGTACTGAGGTAGGTTGGGAGGAGTTCTATCATGAGTTCATCAGTCGGTACTTTCCACGGACCTATTTGGACAAGAAGATCAGTCAGTTTGAGTAGATCTGGTAGGGATCCATGTCTGTCAATGAGTACGAGGCTAGGTTTATGGATTTGCTTCTGTTCTTTCTCACATGGCTGCCACGGTTGATGAGAGGATTCATCATTTTGAGAAGGGGTTGAACGTTGAGTTGTCTACCTCAGAGGCTACTTTGGAGAATCGAGAAAGGTTTGCCACATTTATGGAGTATGTTTATAGGATAGAGAGATATGTGATAGAGAAGCAGGAGGCAAGTTCCAGGAAGATGCCTATACAGTCCCAAGGATAGTCGTTAAGAGGCTTTAAGAAGTCAAAGTTTTCTGTACTGCGAGCATCCCAAAGGTTCAGTGTGCATATGCAATGGTCACCTAGTAAAGGTAGAGATCGTAGCCTTCCATTTGTTGGAGCTCATAGCCCAACATCAGTGTCAGTGACAGGGTTGTCTAGGCCACGGTTTGAGACCATATTTTTCCACAAGTGTGGATACGTAGGACACCTAAGGTGGAAGTGCCCAGTGAGAGATGATGAGGTGACCCAACAACTGAGTCAAAGCCAGCAAGGCTCGTAGAGACAGCAGAATAGCGGTGCATGAGGACAAGGACGTGGCCAAGCATCTCTTGATGGATGGTCTGCTCAGGGAAGCAGAGATTACGGGGTTGACAACAAGCAATGGATAGATTCTATGCTATGAGTTAGCCAGAGGCGGTAGTCAACCCACGAGTAGTGACAGGTCAGATGGAGTTATTTCATTTTGATTTATCTTCTTCTTGCTTTGTATCTATTTTGGTTGACCCGGGTGTAACACACTCTTTTATCACTCGCAAAGTGTTTGACAATTGTCTTTTGCCTCATACTCATAAGAGGGATAGTTTGTTGTTAGAAACCCCATTAGTTGGTTTTGAAGTGTTGCAGGAGGTGTGTCCTTCCTGTGTCCTTTCTTTTTAGGGAACATCATTCTAGTGGATCTCATACTACTTGACATGCATGGGTTCGATGTAATCATTGGAATGGACACCTTGGAGAAGTATAGAGTGGTCTTGGACTGTAGTTCCAAGTAGGTGACGTTTGTAGATGGTAGTAAGACATGGATCTTCCAAGGAGACAGGAGGATTCTTCCGATGTATCTGGTGTCGGCGATGGTGGCAGGGAAGCTATTGAGATAGGGTTGTGAAGCGTTATTGGCACATGTGCTGGATACTAAGGTGAGGAGTCCTAGTATTCAGGAGGTGACAGTTGTCAGAGAGTTTGAGGATGTGTTTCCTAAGGAGTTTCTAGGTGTTCCCCCACCCCGAAATATTGATTTTGAGATCAATATGGTTCCCTGTATGCAACTGATAGCTCAGACAATCTAGAGGATGGCTCCAGCAATGATGGTAGAGTTGAAAAGACAGTTGCAAGAGATGCTTGACAAAGGTTTGATCAAGCCTATTATGTCACCATGGGAGTGCTCCATTGTTGTTCATGAAGAAGA
This sequence comes from Alisma plantago-aquatica, assembly GCA_963693085.1. Classification (NCBI taxonomy): domain Eukaryota; kingdom Viridiplantae; phylum Streptophyta; class Magnoliopsida; order Alismatales; family Alismataceae; genus Alisma; species Alisma plantago-aquatica. Next base: position 210,977,084 of record OY856409.1, read on the forward strand.
AGCATGGGTCCATGAGGCTATGTATAGACTATAGACAGTTGAACAAGGTGACGATAAAGAACAAGTACCCCTTGACAATGATAGATGACCTATTTGATCAGTTGTGAGGTGCGATAGTATTCTCAAAGATACACCTAAGTTTGGGATATCACCAGTTGGGGGTCAAGGAGGATTACATACCTAAGTCGGATTTCAGGATGAGGTATGGTCACTACGAGTTTGTAGTTATGTCACTTGGGTTGACCAATGCACCAGCAACATTCATAGACTTGATGAACATAGTGTTCTGGCCGTTTCTATATCATTTTTTGGTGGTCTTAATAGATGACATCTCGATATACAGTCAAGACAATCAACATCATGAACAACATCTTTATCTGGCATTGTCTGTGCTGAGACAACATCATCTTTATGCCAAGTTCAGTAAGTGTGAGTTATGGTTAAAGGAGGTAGCTTTTCTAGGGGAATGTTATATCTGTCGAGGGAGTTCCTGTGGATCCCAATAAGGTTGAGTCAATGATACAGTGGGAGAAGCCAAAGACGTCGACATAAGTGCACAGTTTTCTAGGTTTGGTAGGTTATAACATGAGGTTCATTGAGGACTTCAATGCTATCACTTTGCCCCTAACAAAGTTGACAAGGAAGGACGTGTAATTCATCTGGGATGACAGATGTTAGCGTTCTTTTAAGATGTTGAAGGAGAAGTTGACAAGTGCACCAGTTCTGGTCTTACCTGAGTAAGGAACATGTTCTATGATGCATCCAGGAATGGTTTGGGTTGTGTGCTCATACAAGACAAGCAAGTAACTTCTTTTGCTTCTCGATAGATTAAGAAACACCAAGTTAATTACCCAACCCATGACCTAGAGTTATCTATTATAGTCCATGCTTTGAAGATCTGGAGGCACTAACTTTATGGCGAGAAGTGTTAGATCTTCATGTATCACAAGAACCTGAAGTACATCTTTTCATAGTAGGAGTTGAATATGAGGCAACGGTGCTGGATGGAGTTAATTAAGGATTATGAATGCACAATTGATTATCATCTAGGAAAGGCAAATGTTATGGCAAATGCATTAAGCATGAAGCCTTTGTCTTCGCCTATGGACAGAGCCCATTTGAGTTATTTGGTGTGCCACAAGCGAGACACGTTGATCTCCCTATGTCAGATGAATGTTAAGCTGGATGTTTTCTTGCCAGTAGGATTGTTAGCACAATTATAGGTGAATCCCATGCTGAGATAGAAGATCAGAGAGGAACAACATGTGGATACCGTGATATAGTAGATTAGATCAGAGTTTGGCAGCATGAAGCATGATGGCTTCCATGAGTCAGATGATGGGATGGTTTGTTACCATGGCAGAGTAGTGGTTCTTGATGTTGATGACCTTAGAAAGAAGGTGTTGGAAGAGGCTCACTCATCCATGTATGCTATGCACCCAGGTAGCACCAAGATGTATCATAATCTGAAGGATATGTATTGGTGTCCTGGCTTGAAGAAGGACGTGGCTGAGTTCATTATGAGATGTGTTGTGTGTCAGCTGATTTAATATGAGCATCAAAATCCTATAGGGACGTTGCAACCGTTGCCTATATCACAGTGGAAATGGGATCATGTGACTATGGGCTTTTTTGGTTGGTCTACCTAGGACAACCAAAGGTCATGATTCCATATGGGTGATTTTTGATAGGTTGACCAAATCAGTGCATTTTCTTCCTGTGAAGATGATGTATACAACTGACAAGCTTGCCTAGATCTAAGTTGATGAGATAGTGTGTTTGCATGGTGCTCCAGCAACTATCATGTCTGATAGAGGTCCTCAGATTGCAATTCACTTTTGGGAGTGACTACACATAGCTTTGGGTATGCAGTTGACGTTCAGCACTACCTTTCACCCACAGATAGATGGTCAGTCTGAGAGGACCACTCAGACCTTAGAGGATCTGTTGAGAGCTTGTATTATTCATTTTTTTGGTAGTTGGGATATACACCTCAATTTGATAGAGTTCGCCTATAATAATAGTTATCAGTGAAGCATAGACATGGCACCATATGAGGCATTGTATGGGAGGCATTGTAGGTCTCTATTATGTTGGTATAAGATAGGAGAATACCAGCTTCTTGGTCCTGAGCTTGTGCAACAAATCACAGAAAAGATCAAAGTGATTCAACAACAGTGAGGGCAGCATGGGATAGACAAAAGCCGTATGTAGATAACCGTCATAGAACCTTGGAGTTCTAAGTGGGAGACAGGATATACCTTAAGGTTTCTCCCTGGAAAGGTGTTTTGAGGTTTGGGTAGAAGGGTAAGTTGGATCCCATATTTATGGGACCTTACCATGTGATGGAACGTGTTGGAAAGGTGGCATATAGGTTGGAGTTTCCACCTGAGTTGCACAGGTTGCATCCAATGTTTCATGAGAGTATGTTGAGGAAGTGCCATCCTGATACACAGTCAATATTACATTCTGTGGAGGTGGATCTTGATGAGGATATGTCCTATGTTGAAGGTCCAGTGTTGATCCTTAATAGAAGAGTAAAGAAGCTGAAGAAGAAGGACATAGTCTTTGTGAAGATTATGTGGCATTACCATGGTGTTTAAGAATCCATGTGGGAGCTTTAGGAAGAGATGAGTAGTCAAGTACCCCTCTCTTTTCTCTTAGGATTTCGGGGGGGAAATCCTTGTTAGGGGTTTTTGGCTTGTAAGGACCCTGATCTGAGTTTTGGGGTAACCCCATTTTCTTTGGATTAATCATGTTCTTAGAACCTTTCTATAATCTTTTGAGATGTAATTAGGGCTTGTGGTGTGCTTAAGTTTCAAGTTTGAGCTTGTTTGGATGATGTTTGTACTTTCTGTGCTAGTTTTAGTGCAAATTGCAATTTACCCAATATAGGGGGTTGATCAAAAAAAGCTGGTATGTGCATATTAAATATGGATTGAGCAACATTATGAAATAAAGGCCATTAAAATAAAAGGCTTCCCATAGAAAAAGAAAAAGACTACCCAATCGGGCATAAAAGAATATGGATTTCAAAAATTGATAACCAAGAGATTACTTGCCATTAATAAAATAAATAAAAGATGTGCCACTCAAGAACATATCAAGAATTAGGGCACATAACCCTTCATCAATAACATCAACATGCATGCATGTGGGATAAGTATATCACTAGAACAATATAAATAACAAAGGCAGCCATGTCTCACAAACTTGAAACCTAATAGAGATTGACGTACTGCTAGACTCCCTATATATATATATATATATATATATATATATATATATATATATATATAATGAGCATCACCACCCGGGTATGGGGCACACAACCTCCATACCAAAAATAATACATGGGCACACAACCCAAAAACTAATGTACTTACACTACTATATGGCTACTGAATCACATAACATGCTTAGTTGTAGAGGCAAGTAAAAAGTATAGTCTAAATAAACAAGATTGCCATCACATAAATGGACAATATAAAGAACCACCACATAACTGACAAAATTAAGGTTTCTTCAAGAACAAAGCATAAGTTGAAGTCAAAAGAAAGTCCAATCAAATAGGATGATAAATAGAACAGAGTAAACATAAATATTTCATATGAAATCATGTTCTCAAAAGAAAGATATATTGTGTAGGCTATTGTCCATAGGACCAAGAGAAAGATAAAAATGGGTTGATTGCTCATAGTAATAATAGGGGATGAAAACATACCTTTGATGAAGTCCATCTATTTTTTTGAAGGCATGATGAAGTCCACCTATGTCCAAGGTCAAAACCCTAAATCCATCTTAATCCATAAGAAACCTATTAAAGGTATATATGACATTAGGGTTAGGTTCGCATTAATTATATAAACTCTAAAAGTTATCATTTTATTATTATTTAATTAGGTTATGAAAACTATTCCATCTTATAGATCACATTTTTCTGAGTTTGTGGCGTATTTTACTTAGTTTTTTTTACTTATAAATTATTTGTTTTGAATTTTAGAATTTTAAACCAATTTATGAAAATCTATAAAAAAACATATATGTATTATATTGGAATTAGGTGATGAAAAACATGCCATTAGATAGAGAAAAACTCCTCGATTTCAAAATATATTTTATTTAATTTTTCTAATCTATGGATAATTTCATATGAATTTATGAAAATCAAACCAATCAGAAAATTTGAATAAGCCACATGCACAACATTACCCTTTTAAATACCATGATGGCACGACCCAACTGACCCCGGTCAATTGGACCAACTGCCGACCAGTTAGGCACACAGCTGGATTAACGAAAAGATTGAAATACCCTCGATCAGAAAAAGGGAAGCTAGAATTGGCGAGAGGGGTAAAGTGAGGAAATCACAGATGACCATCTTCCTCATTTTCTTCCACAAAGAATGTGATGAAATGGAGAATCTTCCCAAAGAAGATGGCTTTTCTACCACGAATCTATGGCACAGTAAGGTGTGCAGAAGGTTTAGGCAAGTTCACCATCTAGTTTCGGTCCTAGGGATCCAAGAAGAGGATTGTGATGTGGTCTGAAACCTAAATGGAACTTCCTGCCATGCCCGTTGGCAAGGAGGGGATAGGGGAAACTGAACCAAGAAACTTCCCATTATCGACAACAAATTAGTCGAGTAGTTAGAGATGCAACGAAGCCCATGGTATTAAAAGGAAATGAAAAATTCTAAACAAGGCTCGAGAACAGCCTGTGGGTCATGTGATCAAGCTTGTCGATGGTCGAGAGAGCTGCTCAAGGGTGAAGAAACATAGCTACCCACACGGCTCTCTAGGTTGATGAAAACAAAGACCAGAAAGAAAGGAATCTTACCAAGCCTTCAATTGCACGATACACACTGTTGATGGTTGGGCCAAGGTCAAAGTCATCGATTTAGAAAACTATGATGGTGGTGATGACTTAGGTGAAGTAGGTGAAATTGGAAGTAGAGGAGAAAAATTTTTGATCTCGTGATGCCTATGGAACCATTATATATAGGTGTGGCTAGGTAAAGCAACCCATCGGAAAAACAACATGGAGAGGTAAATTAGGGTTTCTCTAAAAATGAAATTAAATTGGGAGTAGGTATTAGAGGATTCAAAAACTTGAGAGGAATCTAGTGGAGGAAAAATCATTCAATTTTGTGAACCAGAGAAGGAGATTTACTCAGAAGATCACACCAGCAGACTGTCGGTATTATTCATGGATACGGGACTCTCTGAATCAAGCTAGGAGACAACACAGTTGTGGTCCGATCTTGATCTGATGGTCCCCAGGAGATGCAAGATGCTAAAAGAATCAGTAATTACAGACCATAGCATGACACATAAAAAATAGAAACAGGTGTGACAAGGGAAATTTTTTAGAACTATATGGAATCAATGATATTAATACATCTAATTAGCATTTTAACTGGTTATTTAAAGTAGTTTCTTTCCCAGTTTGTTTGAGGGCTCAAACAAGGTTTATATAAAGCCAAATTTGGTACTTAGATTAATTAAGGGGTGTAGAATTCGATTTTTCCATTAGTTTTGAATTTTGAAGACTCTAAGCATTTTATGTAATTCTTTTAAAGTAAATCATATTTTCTCTTTCCTAGATGGATTAGAGACACCTCGAACATCCAATGAATGTGAAACGTCACCCTCAAGCAAACCCAAACTTGTGGAACATGAATTTGCCATTAGTTTTCTCTTTTGGTATTATTTAACACATTATTTAACATTTTGGGGCTATACTTACACCTTTTGTCTCCTAACATTAAAGATTATCGAAATTCATTGAAAATTTGCCCATAGACTTGTTTTGGCATGTAGATTTTGAATCTAAGATTGATTTTCTCTTTTGGGGTTATTAATTATTTTATCTCATATTTTGGAGGAAAACTCACCTTTTCTTTTCTAAATAAAATTGATATAGTTAGTATTACCCCAAAATTGTGAAATTTGACCTCTAAGACAAACCAAACCCAAAGAAAATGAACTTGAAGTTATTCTTATCTAATTAGTCTTCCTTTTATGAATTTTACATAATTAACATTTGTGGCCCATTGTTATTTTATTTAACATATTATTTCATCATTATTATTATCATTCTTCCAATTGTGTCCCATATCTTCACATTACAACCAAAAGGATTATCTATTATTATTATTCACGAAATTATTTATGTTTATTATTTAACTCATTAAATTCATCAATTCCTTATTTATTTGAATTGTGTATCAATATTCTCAATTATGGACACGTAGTCTTTTTATGCACATTATTTCTCTTAACCTCATACCATAATCAACATTATCATGTGACATATTTTATTGTTCTAAAGATTATTATGAGAGCATTAGATCATAATTGTTTTAATGCATATATGTTACTAGGGTGATTTAATCATGTATTACATATTAGGGTTACAATTAACTTTTTTAGGTATATCCTCATTCTTGTTTGGCTAAATTCAAAGAGTCAAACTTTCTATCCTGTAAGGCATAAGATCAGGGTCAAGAGGATAGATTATGGTATGTTACAATCTTCTCTTATATTCTTTTTATTATTGTAAATTGAATAAGTATGACATAAAATATAACATTATATTATGTATTTTGAATATGAGAATATAGGTAGATGTGATGTTTTGAGACTTTTACTTTGAAGGCAATGATATGGATACCATCATTAGGATGATGGTAGGTTTAAATTGTTAGAGTTTAATCCATGATTGGATATATTTAAATAATTTGATAATGATAAATATTATGTACTTATATGAATTTGTATTTGGTCATTTTATTGCTACTCTTGCCCTTGAAAAGATGAGATATATTGTACAACAATTAAGTAGGTCCTATGGGATATATGCAGAGTGGTTGGAAAATATTTGAATTAAATGTTCTTAAAAGAAATTTTTTATGTGATGTCCTTAATAGAGACAATTTATTTTATATCACTTTACTATTTTCCCATAATAGTTAAGTTGTTGGAAGCTAGTTTGAAGTTGACTTGATAGGTCAAGATGGTTCATCTATACTTAGTTATATCCTACTTGTACTCTAATATTGACTTGATCACAAGTTTTTCACCCTTATATTTTTTATCTAAATTTTGGTTTTTTCTTCAGTTAGTATATTTTGAAGATATGTGCAAAATTCTATGTGGATATGATGTTCCTATGAGGACCTATTACTATTTTGGTCTTAATGGTTGTAAGGAGTGGGACCCGATAGGGGATCCACTACCAACTTAATTTGAGTAATAAACCCATCTATCCAAACACACTATCAAGTATGCTGGAATAGGTGTATTTTTTTATTTCTCGAATAATGATATGCAAGAATAACCAAAGTATAGAAACAAAATAATAAATCGTGACTATATTCAATTTCAAAAGATTATATAATATCCTCCCACTTGGAATTTACATGAAAGAAACAACATTATGATCTAACTAGAGGGGTGTGCAAACTATATGAAGTCTATCTCCCAAGAGTCAACTTTACTAATCTAAGTCTAAGTCATCATGTTTGTGTCACCATGTCCTTCACCTAGGGGTTGGAAGTATACCCCACAAGAAAAGACAAAGGAGATGGTTTCATCATAAACTTTGCTTTGTGTAATAAAATATGGATTGAGCAATGTAAGAGAAAAAGGACATTAATTTAATTATCAACGCTTCCCAAATCAAGGGGGTAAGTACCATCCATGTGGATATCAAAACAACAGTTAAATAAGATAAACTATAAGAGATTTCTTGCCATAAAATAATATCACAATAATAATATCATAATTCATAAGTAGTTCATGTAAACAACATTAGACTAAGGTTATTTCAAGCAGTATTGGGACACCATACAAGCTTAGCTAAAAAGTATTAGGCAGAAAATGCAGACCCTGGGCTGAATATGTGCACTTAGGATAGAATACACACGTACAAATATATGATTTTACATATGTGTTACTACTAAAAATAAAATTGTTCTAAGCCATGCACAAAAAGTAGAGTCAAGATATATGTTTAGTCAAGCTTCAAATCAGAGATAATGATATATATGAGCAAGGCATCCATGTATTTTACATGTGACAATACTAGAACAATATAAAAATATTGGTAGGAAATAACACATATACCAAAAATATGGGGTGATCTTGAACATATACACATATTCTCTGAGTAGGATAGGATATACATCTGCTCTGATATATTCACTTGTAGGAAATATCACATCTGCAATATCAAGTGTGGGAACATACACATCCACATAAAATCACACGTCACGTTATACTAATAGTCATACATGATGTGTATTAAAAGAATAAGCAAGTTTAATTCAATACACTAATACATATATCATCTTTATCGTCTGTTAAAATAGCCCTCTTTCGGTTTTGTACCGACATCAAAGTGGGTGACTGATGCATGGGTTTTGAGTCACTTTTATAGGCTTATTTCATATCTGTTTTATACATGTATTTGTCATTTTCTTGATTATATTTGCATAATTCACTATAGTTGGCTTTTAAACTTTATTTGCATCAAATTATAATTCTTTTATCATATTTATATGATTTTATATAATCTCTGGACTTATACACATGTTTCGGCACTTTTTCAGGCACTTTTGTATTGTCCAGAATCGATACTATCGACCCTGGTGTCGATAGTATCGACATTTCATCAGAAAGCAACCCCAAAACGCAATTTTGGAAGGAAATACCTATATCATGGTCGATACCATCGACCTTGGTGTCGATACTATCGACAGCGTCGGGATCTGGCGATTTTCTGCACTAAAACGGAGCGTTTTAATCCGACAGTTGAGCTTTTTCGGAGCCGTAAAGTGGTCCTATGATCTAAGAAGAGCACGGACGGCCCTAGGGGGATCTCATATTGTGTTGCACAACATACAAGAAGGAGAGAGAGAGAGAGAAGACGAGAGATGAAGGCCGTCAATTGAGCGGTCTAGGCACCTCTGACGGGCGATTTTGCTGCCAAAAGACTACAAAACGCACGTTTCTCGAGGAGGATCTCCTGGAACACCTTTGTATCAGGGGTTACATGAGTTTGCTCCATGTTTCCCATATTTTTCTTCTCTACTCCTATGTATTTTCTATTATCAACCATGCGGGGCTAATCCCCTTTGTCTTTAGGACCGGGAGTAGCCCGGGTAATCGATGTATGATACATTTTACATAGTTTATCATAATTTGTCTCTTAAATTTGTGGTATGATTTCGTTTTTTCCTTAATATCATTATGCTTGATCACCCTAATGATAATTTAATGCCTTTAATTGCTTTGAAAGAACAATTAACGGTTGAAAAGAGACGAAATTCACATTAACTCATAAATTCCTTGAACAAGGTGATGTACGGTTAATGGTGGAAACCCAGAGGTTGGTTTTAATGCACCTAGTTTAGGGTATAGGTTACTACGACGGTGGAACCGACCTAGATTTAGGTAGTAAATTGTATCACGATAGTGAACAATTTTGACTACAGGTCACTACCCGGATTGAGAGGTGAATTCGTTTAACTATGTGGAAATTCATACAATGAGAACCCACGGTGAAACCGCAATCCTAAAGATCTCCATTTGAATTGATTAAACTAAACACTTAATCGATTGCTCTATTTTATTTTATTTTCTTTTATTTTACAACAACTCTCATAACCTTTTAATAGGTCTAGCTGATTGCGAGTAGTTAGTAGTAGTCTATCGATAATTTAGTATCCCTGAGTTCGACTCGGGCCTCACAAGGACCTATACTACATTGACGCGTACACTTGCGTTATATGCACGATAAAATCATGTCAAGTTTTTGGCGCCGTTGCCGGGGACACGGAAATTGTCGGCACTACGAGTGCTGCAAGCGGCCACTCTAGGCCACTTTTTATTTTTAAAATTTTTTTAAAAAAATTATCGGTTATTTTTTACATTTAGAAATCGTCTAGCACTGTACTGAATCAAATTTATTATCTTACAGGTACTAGTGCATGGTGAGGACGCGTAGCACAGACTTCACGCAGCCATCACCAGGAGTTCCACTGTTGGGACCAGACGACGAGGAGAACAATGTTCAAACCCAACTTGAAGATATAAATTCAGATTCTGAACCAGAAGCGATGGAAGAAGAACAGACAATATGGGAGAAGATAAAGGCTTCTTCCTCGTCATCATCAAAAGGGCCAATAAAGAAGCAAGCCATCAACATTCCAACCTATAAGATTGATCCAACGCTGATCAACTTGGTCAAGTCTCAAGCATTTCACGGACTGAAGAATGAAGACCCAGTTGCACACATCAACACTTTTGTGGAGAATTGTGATATGATCAAGATAGACAGGTTCCCACAAGAGACGCTTTATTTGAAATTATTTTTCAAGCTCTCTAGCGGGAAATGCTCGAGAATGGTTGCGTAACTTGGACGACGAGTATGTGGAATCATGGGACCAAATGATCGAGGTGTTCTTTGAGAGGTTCTTTCCACCTGAGAAGACCAACGATCTGGTAAGGAAGATCCATAATTTCAGCCAGAAAGCTGGGGAGACTTATTCTAAGACTTGGGAACGTTTCCAAATAATGTTGAGGAGGTGTCCACTTCATGGGATTGACAAGGAAAAATAGGTCAAGATTTTCTATTTTGCTCTTTCTGAGCATGATAGAAGCAACTTGGATTCAGCAGGATTGTGTTTCTTCTTGAACAACACTGGCACTAGGTGTTGGGAGATTTTGAAAAATATGGCAAAGAAGTAGTCTTGGGGTGATAGGGATACACCAGAACAAGTTAAAGTTGCAGGTGAGTCCAGGGCCATCAAGGAGCTGAATGATAAATTAGACCTTCTAGCTAAGAAATTACTTGCCAAAGAAGATGCAGAATTTGATGAGGAAGCCCAAGTCAAATTTATGCAACAACAGGGATATAGAAACAATTATTATGCTTGGAGGAAGGATAGGAAATTCTCATGGAAGGATCCAAACAACTTCCTACAAGATCCAGATGCAAAGCCACAATCAAAGGCAGAGGATAAAAGCACCGAGTTGCTTAGTCAAGTGGTGCAACAAAATCAAGAGATGATGAGTATGTTCAGTAAGCAGTTGCAGTCCCAGGGTGAGATTTTGACTAAATTTGGGCAGACATTGCAAAGTCATGGAGCGCAGATGAGGACATTAGAGGTGACAGTAACTCAAATCGCTAATGAAGTGGCGGCCATGAAGCATGCAAATCAACAAAGACCAGTTGGTAATGCACAGCTTGTTCAAGCACATCATCAAGTGAAGTATATATCTGTAATTAATGAGGTAGAGCCCCCAGTGGTGGAGGTCCATGAAAAAGGCAAGATGATTTTTGATACGGAGGCTACACCCAGCGTACCATATCACCGCAGCTTGTATGGACTACCTGGTGGATATTTCCCGTTCAGGAAATCCCGCCAAGAACCCATCACGGCCGCGCCCACACCTAGGCAAGAAGAGCAGGTGAAGGCCATACTTCATGGTAAAGCTACAACCACTGAGAAAGATGAGCAGCCACAAGTCACACCAGTTATAAATGATGTGCCAAAGCCTACGCCAGAGGGTGACATTGAAGCAAGCTTAGGGGAGGAGACCCCGAAAAGCCCATATGTGCCACCTCACAAGCGTCTAAAGGAGGAAGTTGTGTCTTTTCCGGATAGTCTGAGGCCGAAGAAAGAACATAGACATTACAAGAAATTCTTGGAGATGTTTAGGAAGATCCATATTAATATTCTGTTAGTGGAAATGATAGAACAGATTCCAGCATATGGAAGGTTTATCAAGGATATCATCACCAAGAAAAAGTGGATACAAGACACAGATGTTTGTCGGGTGAATGAGATGGTGAGCTCAATTATCCATGGGAGTTTACCACAAAAGAGGAGAGATCCAGGAGGTTTCTACATCCCATGTTCCATAGGCGGCCAACATTTTCCACAAGCACAGTGTGACTCAGGGGCCAGCATTAATCTTATGCCACTGTCCACGTTTCAAAATCTTGGATTGAAGACACTAAAGAAATTTGCCATGACTATTGAGTTGGCGGATGGATCCATTGTGAAGCCACAAGGTATATGCGAGGATGTGCTAGTCAAGGTCGACAAATTTATCTTCCATGTTGACTTTGTGGTCATGGACATGCATGAGTTGGAAGGAGGTGAGATGCTATTGGGAAGGTCGTTCCAAGCTACGGCTGATGTAATCGTTGCCATTGGGCGAGGTTACTTGACACTTGGGATTGGTGATGATAGAGTTAAATTCAAATTGCCAAATGAATCATTAGAGACATCCCTTGACAACCCAGGTTAAAGGTATCCTTATGTCAAGCCTAGGACATTAAACAAGGGCGCTTGTTGGGAGGCAACCCAACTTTAGGTTCATTTTTATGTTTGGTTATGTTCTTTTATGTTTATGTACTTAGTTTTTTCTTAGGTTTTGATAATTTTTGTAAAAATGGTACCCTAACTCGTGTTTTAAAGTGTGCAGAACTTTAAGGTCGATACATGTCGATAGTATCGAGTTTGGAGCAGTAAACACTGAAGAAAAGTCGATACCATCGACCTTAGTATCGATAGTATCAAGATTCCTGAAGATTTCAGAAAAATTGGTGACAGTAAAGTCGATACCATCGACCCTAAGGTCCATAGTATCGACACTTTTGATTTCCCAGGCATTTAGATGTGTCGATTCAGCAAACTTGCTGAGTCTGGGTCGATACCATCAACCTTGGTGTCGATGGTATCGACACCTGCAGGACAGCTACATAAAATAGGCCGTAAACGGTATCGAAACGAGATTTTTTTGAACCATTTTTTACAGAGGAAAGATGGATGAAGCAAGTCACGTCTTAGAACCACTAAGACACAAAAATGGGCCACACAAAGGAGGAAGATAGCAAGCATCACTTGGTCCACTTGAGCATCTAACCATCCTTCTTCACCACACTTCAAAGTGAAATGTATCGTTGTTCCACCTCTTAAGTGAGAATGTTGACTATGAGGCCATAGTCATATTCAAGCTTATAGGGGGTGTTGGAACAGCCCTCTATCTTAGTTTTTACTTACTTATTCATGTTTCTTTTACTTTTGAAATATTAGTTGTATTTATTTCTAGATTTACCGCTTTTGTAGGATCCACATCTATCTAGTGTAATCTGTGGAGTAATAAATGCATGGTTTCAATTGCAAGTTTTACTCATGGGTTGTGTGCACATAAAAAATGAGCATATTGAGAACTTTTTGAGCTTATTCTTGTTAGTAATTGAGTTTCATAACTGAGGAAGTGCTTGGGTGAGTCAGCTTCAGGACATGGGGACACGAATGACTATCTTTATTGTCCAAGGAAAAGTGATTGACAAGGATGTTTGAGCCCAAACCGACAAAATGCTAACGTGACCTTAAACTAAAGTTTAAGAGATAAATCCTTCAGTTACCATGTACACAGGTCTTTAGAGAGGGGCATATGATATTTTTAGAAGGTTCTGTCAATTAGTCTTGTGATCTGGTCCACCACAATTTCATTCACTCCACCATAAGAAATGGGAGCACATTACTGTCTTTCACTCTTTGATTGCATCCCATGTAGATAGGTCTTGCATTACAACTATTTTCACATATATTTTTTTTGCATGAAAATGATAAGAAAAAAAAAAGATAGAGTAGTTATACATACACATTATCCTTAGGTGTGTGTCATTTAATTGCATAATTATCATTTTGTAGCTGCATTCACATCTTTTGTGCATATAGTACATCATGCATCTTATGTCTTCTAAAACATTAAAGGTGGTGAACTTGTTCCATATCTTCTGAATGCTTCAAATGTATAAGTTATGTAACAAGAAGTGATCCCAACAAATAATTCATTGTCTTCTATAAAAATAAGGGCTTGAAAAAAAAATGAAAAAATGAGAAAAATAAAAGAATTGAGAAGTAAGTAGGAATGAGAGGGAGAAAGGAACATGTTCTCACTTACATACTAAGAAGAATAAGCACATGGTGTAGTTATTTTAGATATTCCATCTCACCTTGAGACAGAATGATAGTGCATGCATCATACCACCAAAAATGTAGCATTAGAACATTTTCACTTGCATTTTGCATCATGATAGGTCATTAATTTTTGTATTGCATGATTGACTATTATGTGCTTCCATCTCTTCCACAACCACCTATCCCATCCACCCGTTGCTCTAATCAGTAGGCCACCCATGATATTCTCCTCATTCATTAATATTAGGAGATCTGCTTCCATTTAGATGGTAGTTAGGAAATGAGCAACGTAGATAGGAGATCACAAGATGCATCAAGTATGGAACAAATGAGTTTATCATATTAACTGCTTTAATTGATAGTGTTTCACTGATTGGGGGACAAACATCTTTTACATAGGTCTTTGGTCGCCTGGATGGCAGTTAGTGTTCAGTGGTCAATGAGGGTCAGTTTGTGGAAAGAAAGTGGGGATGATGTAGATTCATTTCATGTATTTATGTCTTGTTGCAGACTTATCTCAACCAGATCCAAAGTTTTGTTGCTCGAGGATGAGTAAGGTTTAAGCTTAGGGGAGTTTGATGCATGGGTTTTGAGTCACTTTTATAGGCTTATTTCATATCTGTTTTATGCATGTATTTGTCATTTTCTTGATTATATTTGCATAATTCACTATAGTTGGATTTTAAACTTTATTTGCATTAAATTATAATTCTTTTATCATATTTATATGATTTTATATAATCTCCGGACTTATACACATGTTTCGGCACTTTTTCAGGCACTTTTGTATTGTCCAGAGTCGATACTATCGACCCTGGTGTCGATAGTATCGACATTTCATCAGAAAGCAACCCCAAAACACGATTTTGGAAGGAAATACCTATATCATGGTCGATACCATCGACCTTGGTGTCGATACTATCGACAGCGTCGGGATCTGGCGATTTTCTACACTAAAATGGAGTGTTTTAATCTGACGGTTGAGCTTTTTCGGAGCCGTAAAGTGGTCATATGACCTAAGAAGAGCACGGACGGCCCTAGGGGGATCTCATATTGTGTTGCACAACATTCAAGAAGGAGAGAGAGAGAGGAGACGAGAGACAAAGGCCGTCAACCGAGCGATCCGGGCACCTCCGACGGGCGATTTTGCTGTCGGAAGACTGCAAAATGCACGTTTCTCGAGGAGGATCTCCAGGAACACCTTTGTATCAGGGGTTACACGAGTTTGCTCCATGTTTCCCATGTTTTTCTTCTCTACTCCTATGTATTTTCCATTGTCAACCATGCGGGGCTAATCCCCTTTGTCTTTAGGATCGGGAGTAGCCCGGGTAATCATTGTATGATCCTTTTTACATAGTTTATCATAATTTGTCTCTTAAATTTGTGGTATTATTTCGTTTTCTCCATAATATCATTATTCTTGATCACCCTAATGATAATTTAATGCCTTTAATTGCTTTGAAAGAAGAATTAATGGTTGAAAAGAGGCGAAATTCACATTAACTCATAAATTCCTTGAACAAGGTGATATACGGTTAATGGTGGAAACCCAGAGGTTGATTTTAATGCACCTAGTTTAGGGTATAGGTTACTACGAAGGTGGAACCGACCTAGATTTAGGTAGTAAATTGTATCACGGCAGTGAACAATTTTGACTACAGGCCACTACCCGGATTGAGAGGTGAATTTGTTTAACTATGTGGAAATTCATACAATGAGAACCCGCGGTGAAACCGCAATCCTAAAGATCTCCTTTTGAATTGATTAAACTAAACACTTAATTGATTGCTCTGTTTTATTTTATTTTCTTTTATTTTACAACAACTCTCATAACCTTCTAATAGGTCTAGCTGATTGCGAGTAGTTAGTAGTAGTCTACCGATAATTTAGTGTCCCTGAGTTCGACTCGGGCCTCATAAGGGTCTATACTACATTGACGCGTGCACTTGCGTTATAGCACGGTAAAATCGTGTTAGTGACACTATAGATAAGAGCCTACAACATAGGTTTCTTGGGGGCATGTAAACTAACAACGGAGATCCAACCTTGGTTGCTATGATTAAAGAAAGCAGCACAATTAAGCATATGTGTCGTTGATTTTGGTACATAAATTGATGTTGTGCTCCCATATTGGGTCACATTTTAAAAAAATGTGGCATCAGTTTTTTATGTCAAAACAAACCTTACAGATGAATTATGTTGTGAGTTTGGTACTTCAATCGAAGCTGCAATCCAACTAGTAGCACGAACGTGTTGCCCAACACGATTGTTTTAGGATAGCCCTATAACATCGGTTCTAGTACATAAACTGGCAAGTAGTACCTACAACCGACGACACATATGAGTTTTTTTAATAGCAGGTCTGTAGACCTGTTGTCTAGCTATTTAGTAAGATTCAGAACCTATAGTTCATTAGAACTATAGGTTCCCTCCTGGGTTCAGCTTAACAATAGGCTAACACACTTGCAAAATTTATAATAACAAACACACAATCCACCCACATACAAGATCCATTCTCTAATTCCATTCTCATTACATGTACAAGTACAATTCTCATTGTATTCCTTGATCCTCACATTTATTCACACACTTGTATATATACATCATTCACATATGCACCAATTCCATTCTCATGACATGTACATACGCAATTCTCATTCTGTTCATTCATCTTCACATCCATTCACATGCATGTATATATTCATCATTCACATCTTTTGAGTTTTTCTGTTGGATCGGTCGCTCAAGATCTTTGGTCTCCACTCAGACCCAGTGAAAAAAATTGAATCACATCTAATGGATTCATTGAGAATGATTTTGATATATTTCATGGCCTATTAGAAGTAGATGGCACTCTAGTGGGATCCTTATATGCACCAATAATTTACTCACATCAAGCTTAAAGTTGCAAGAAGTCATAATCACCACATGTATATAGAAATAGCGACATCAAAGTACAGAAAACTCATATTTTATCCCAATCAAATTCAAAATTACTTCCTTATCAAAGGCTTGTGTCCATTGTTCTCGTATCTCATCTAGCTCTTCTTTCATACATGACTTTGTCATGTAAAATAGTTGCAAAGAGAATGACATAATTAAATATTTTGATTAGATATTTTCATATTTTCAAATGAGACTATTTAGTTATGATGATCAAGACTATATATAGATTACATTTTGTATGTAGTGGATGCCTAGTGCCCCTTGTCTGACAATCATGTTAATATACTGCATCATGTAGTATGTGCTTGCCCAACCATTGTCACGTACATGACATTGTAAATTTACCATCATACAAAACATTAATAAATAAAAGTAAGTACAGTTGGCATCAATATGTATTGGAGTCAAAAAAACTACCTAAACATTCTTCCAACTTAACGATTTCTTTTACTTATCCACCTTTCCTCCAGCCTTTTGAGTTATTTTATACCCCTATACGTTAACGTAACATATTGGATTGCATTAGTAGTATAAGTCATGTAATAATATATTTTAACATATATAAAAATTTACTCATGTGAATAATGACTTTTTCATTTCGTCTCCCCCATGGTCTACTTTTTCATCCTTAGGATCTATATTATAAGTAGTTAGCATCTCAGGAACAATTACCAACAACACCCAATGATTATTCTTGGGTGAAAAGAATTCAAAGAAAAGAAAATTTAGAATTGATAATGAAATGTAATTCAAGTCAAATTTATAAGCAAAGTAAATAAAACTTACTCAACATTGAAAGGAGTTATAATCACGTTTTTTCTCACATTAGTAAAATATTTCAATGTTGTAGAGTAGTATTCGGTTACAGATATTGGGTCTTTATGTACATAGCTAATCAATGTGGAATTAGAAATGCCACCTAGGGTGGTGTGAACTCTCCACACACCCTATATAAGTAGCTACAAAATGTATATCATGTATGCATTAATATATAAGAAACCATATCAACATATATAAAATGAGGTACTTAGCTATAAGATCTCACTATATCCAAAGTCTTATCACAGATGTGTTCAACCAAGCATAAGTAAACATCTCCAAAAAATCTTATAAAAATATACTAGTATCATGAGCTTGACCTACAACGTCTTTCTTAATATGGACCATCATAGGCGACCCTTCTTCAAAGTCGCCTAAACATATTGTCAACCCACTACAATTAGGACCAAGTGAGTTGAATAGGCCTTTGCAAGCCAACCAGGTAATGGAATATCTTGAGGAGGAGGTGGAGGATGAACTATGGGGGGTTTCTTAGGTGATTTGCCCTGCATATATATTCTCATATCAATTATCAATTATATACATATACAAACGTGATGTAAATTTAGCATACATCAGTATAGATAAATCCCACTTTAAGCCACACAACCATGCCGCCTTCTGCGTCACCTATCATGTCATGGTCAGGGTGGCTATATGATAGTGCAGTCTGTTTCCAAGCATCATAAACAAGTCTTGGAATTACGCAAACCACATCGGCAGGCATTGGAGCACCATGAATCAAGTCGCCTGCAAGGTGTGGGTATGCTGCACCCAATGCAATGGCATATACTTCTAGTAAAAGACGACATGGCCTCCACCCCTGTAAACTTGTATATAGTGTTATATATGTATATATATATATATACCTAAACACAAACATATTATATAAATTATTTTGAAAGACTACTATATCATAAGGAAACTTATCATGGGTGTGCTAGGTGGCAGGTCCATGAGATTACTCCCAACACCTCTATCATATGAAGGTCCACCTTATATGAAGAGTGAGGCACCACAAGTACTGTCTGAGGAGCTGAATGAGAAGCATGATATTGTCTCATTTCTTCCTCTATTCCCTTTGTAGTAATATCTTGTACCTTATCTTCTAAGAATCCTCCCTTCTAGGTAGATTTACATTTATGCTCTGATGGCCTAAAGAAGTCTTTTATACTGACACTAGCGCTAGAAACCCTAACATGGCCAGGATTCTCTAGATTACCTAGAGAAACTATCAATTCATCCCTTGTGCCCTCAGGGATGAACTTGCCTTGTTTCCTTTACTCATAGACCTCCCAATAGTCATCATCAATAATAATTGATAAGTAAAACATAACAATCAAGGTCAAGGTAAAACATAACCCTATCTATATTAATTGTTCTGGGAGTTGAATTTTATCATTTTTGCAGCCACCTCAGTAGTTGTGGGGTTGGGTATTTCTCCAGATTTGATTTGCCTCACAGCTATCCACACATCATGGTAGGTATGCATGCAGTAGTACTGGAGGAATCAGCATTCCCACCAGTAGGCTGTTGAGAAGAAGACGCCTCTAGTCTTTGTTGGTGAAGTCTTGTGTATCCAGCTTGAGCCATCTTGTTGATGTGAACATTCTTTGCACGCCTTTTTCTTTGAGCATCGCTTAAGCTATCGCCTAAATCCTGGCCCTTCTCCCAGCCACCACCCATCGATGGAACCCTAATGTTACCTCCATCACTCTATCCCCCTTGCACCTCAATCTGATCTAGAGTAATCTAAGAATTTAATCTCACTGAAGTTTACACACAAGAAAGAAGTTTGTATAATGTAAATTTGTCTTATTCAACTTTTGTCAAAGAAAAATACATAAGATTGATCAATAGATAAATATTTAGCTCAAACAAGGAGAATAGTCAAGTATATGGACTCATACATATAACATACAACAAGAAAAATCATAATCATGATTAATATGAGGATAAAGTGTACCTCTAATATCATAGTTTAGATCTTGGAAAAGTCCAATAAAGATTATCAAGTCCTTGCATGTACAATAGTACGCATGCATCATAATAGTAACTTCAATATATAGGGTCCTCAAGGACCATATTAGGGTTTTAAAGTATCATTAATGACTTAGTCTTGTATTACATCCACAATCAAGATTCCATATTTTCAAGGTGCCAAGATTAGTATCAAGTTGAAATGTCACTTTCAACAACATAGTAATTAAGAAGTTGCAACTTGACACTAGTCTTGACACCTTGAAAATATGATTAAAAAAAACAAAAATCACCAGAATGACTATGGTCCCTAGTACAACCCCCTCCTCCACTCACCATGGATATGGTACTCATCACGATCATGACACTATGGTCATGGAGACCACCATATCTATTCGACCTGTCCCATTTTTCATTATTTCCCCTAACATTTTTACATTTCCATCACAACCTCTCCCAAATACAACAACCGCTCCTACCATACTCACCATGCATGTGGTGACCAGTGACCACCACATTTGTGCTACCCACCTTACCAGAGTGCTTCCTATCACTACATTTACCACTTTACATCCAGTTAATCGTAGACTCACTATGCCACTATATATACATTAGTGGTTGTTGGTAGTCGAGGGTTAGCTTCCCCTAGATTCAAAGCTTCCACCTACCACTCACCTACCTTTTTCCATTTTCCTAAATCTTCCACTCCAAAACCATAGTTTTTTATGGTTTTGTCCATTCCTTTCCACATTTCCATGCCACTACAGCTTGGAGGAGGGAGGTTTTCGACCTTATTGATGCTAAAGAAAAATATGATCACCTCTACTTCGAGATCATTTCCATTTCTATATCTTTCTTCTCCTTTTTGAATTTTGTTGTACTATGAGTAGATAAGTCCCTATGGTGAGCTATTTGGGGGAATATGCAGCTTTGGTACAATTTTGGGAAAATATTAATGCAATCCGCTCTTGATTTCATTCGATAGTTTTATATATATATATATATATATATATATATATGCTTGTTTTGACTTCGTTTCTCTTTGCATATTGACTTATGTATGAACCCGCCTATGGTATATCGAGAAGCATAAATAGGAGTCTTGAAGAGGTAAAACTCCTAAGTGCAAGTAGTGTATCCTTAGCTATTTTCCCTCTTTTCGCACATATACCTATACCTCAATAGCCCTAGGTGTGAGATTTAAGTAGCTAGGTATGATCCTCCACATGCACTTTGAAAAGAGCATGTTAAGTTGTTGAATGGGAGATAGTATTAAGGTGAAACACCCTTCTCCGACATCCCATACCACCCCTTGACACTAAGTGTATTAGGAGAATCTCTCCTAGAAACCTAGAATAGGGTATTCTTGATTTGAATTTATCTATTCTCTAATCAATTGTGCCTTGTAAGGTTGTATGGGGGTGATAGGGACTAGTTCCCCTATGTAGATACCATGATGCCCATGGAAAACTAGTAGTACAACTCTCTATACTTATCACCATTAGTTGTTTGGTTTGATATCACACTTTTTGTATGTGTTAACATTGGTATGATCCTTAGCATGGTTGATGGTTACATGCCCCAAAACGTACCACTATCTCTATTTCCTTGATTTGAACCCTAATCCCTCCTCTTTCTAGCTAGTGTTAGTTAATTTAGGATCCTTTCTTGTTGCACTAGTCCAATTCCTTGTTGATAGTTAATTTCTTTGTTAAAGTTAATTGGTTCTTGTTAGTGATTTCTTATGTTTAATTGGGTAACTAATTGCTTAGTGTGGTGTTAGCTTGCCTTCCTTAGATAATTTCTTCTCTTGGTTGCAAGTTAGGATTGCTCTTGTTAGTGTAGTGCTAATTTCTTGTCTTTAGTTTCTTGGTTTAGTGTACTTGTTCTCGTAGCTTGTTAGTTATTCCTAATGTTTAGGGTTGATATAGGTTTAACTCTTGTTTCTCAAAGTTCATCCTCACTCTTAGTTTAATCTCAATCCCCCATTTCAACCTTAAAAACCCTACACTCTGATTTAGGAACCTAGTATAAAAAAACTAACTCTAGTGCACCCACTCTCTTTGTGGAGTACGACCTTATACTTGTCATTTGTATACTACCTCACAAGTCCATGTTCTTCCAAACCATTTTTATCAAGAGTGTTCCTCATTCAAAATTTTGTTAGCCATATGTTCCATAGGTTCATCAACTTCTCCAAATTCCATCCAACTTTCCAAGTTCAATAACCCTAACGTGAGCAGTTAATGGACCAACATTTCCCAAAGTTGGGTGTAATAGTAGGCTAACTTATTAGGAACTCATTCCTACTCTTGAGGCCCAGTATTAGTGACCATTGGGGTCAATCATAAGCGTGTTATCAACCCGTGCTACCACTTATTTATCATGACTTGCAAATATGCAATAGTCACAGTGGAAAATATAAAATGAAAAAAAGCATACCGCATAACCCTAGGGATGTGTGTCCAACCACCACATATTATATACTCCTCAAGTCAACATCCCAAGGGTTGCCATTTCATTATACCACAATGTTGTTGATTTTACAACCATTACACACCATATCCATCATATTATAAGGGATTGTGCCCCATATCGTTTTTACTTTGCCATCAAACACTATTCCATCTAGACATATGAATCAATAAATGCTCTCCTCCATAGCTGATTTTGTAATGGATTTGAGGAAAAATAAGGACAAGAAAGGCCAAAAGAGGAGGATAAGGATAGAAAGAATTAAGAAAAGGGTTGTATGGAGGATTAAGAATGAGAGACACCTACCCTCTTCTTTATATATCTTTATCTTTCTGTCTCTAACTTTATTATTCATCGAATCTCTTTCTCATGATGTATTTTCTTTTTATTTTGTGACAACTAAGCTTGTATGTGACTAGTTAGGCTCCATATAGGTTGAGTTCCCCTTTTAAAGTTGTTTTTTACTTTGACACTATGTTTCCAATTAGTATTTCAATTTCACATTCTATTAACTAGCTTGTATTGTTATTGTAATTTGTTAATTGATTGAGCCATGTCTTGCATGAATCCCACATTTATCCATTTCTGTAGGAAAAGTGACTAAATGGATAGTGAAGCTAGAATGTACCCATAACTATAAGAGGATGCTTGGTTCATAGATAAATGTGTTTAGAGTCATTATTAAGATCCCTAGAGTTATAAACTCAACATTTCTGGTCCATGATGTCCTAATTTTTTGGACCCAAATGAGCATTATATGATAAATTGGGATATTATTCAAAAGAGGTTTTAGGTGAAAATTAGGGTTTTGTCCCACTTGAAAAAGTGAGTAGGAAATCCAAGAGTAGCTACCATTCATCATTATAGGCTGGTGTTTTGGTTGCTTTCATGGTTTTTAAGGTTTTTCTATGCATGAGGATAGAAAACATAAGCAATTCAAATAGTAGTATACTTAGTTCGTATCCCTTCTCTCTTATCTGAAGTACTTGTAAACATAGTTAGTTATCTTAGTTTAGGGTTTATTTCTTATTGTGATATGTAATTTTATATACATGTCTTATTATCCTGATTCATTTAGCTAATTAAGGTTCAAGTCTTAGATGGTCTATCAACCACATCCCTATTTTTTACCCCAATTACTTTTACTAACCTCATTCACTTGTGGAAATCCATTTTTCTATAAAGTTAGATAAAAAAATTAAATAAAATTCAATAGACTACGTTTTATTTTGGATTTGGTCTTCTCTCATTTGTGAATTGATATTCTATGTGGTTGAGGGAATCCTATATCATAGATATGAATCTCCTCCAATTAGGTTTTTGGCGACATTGCTAGGGGCATGTGTTTTCTAAGACAGACATCCATTTTTTTGTTTATCCTAAATTTCTATATAACCATACATTTAACTTTTTTATTTCCATAATTACTTATAGATATTGATAATTTCTATGTATGTGTTATAGATTATTAGGCACACATATATCAATCTAGAAACCTCAACTTTAGCACCAAAAAAATGTCTTTTCCACCATGTTGGCCATGATAGTTGATCATCTTGTTAGGAAGTTAGTTTGACTCTCATGCTTGGAAGATAAAACCTCCAGGAATGTTCATAAGCTCATTGTCAACTCCCATGACCACTTAATCAGACCAACTAACCTATAATTTAGTCCATTGATCCCTCCAAAATGTTTGAGAACATATATCGATTGCAATAAACACCCCTCAAAACCCTAGGAAATTGTGATCCACCACCAAATACAATATATAATCAGCCCAATAAGTTACCAAAAGGGTTCCCGCTTTGTTATACCATATTCCATCGCTTTTACCCCCATTTCTTTTCCTAAAAAACACCATTCCACGCCATTTCTACCATGTTTTTAGGAATCCCACTTCATCTCCACCTTTCCTAGCATCATGTTGCTATTAGCTTCAGACATATCAATCGTTTCATTTCCATACACCTCCATAATTATTGTGAGATGGATTTGAAGGAGGAAAAAGTTCACCAAAAACAATAAAAAAGGGCACAAAGGAGGAAATATCTTGTTCAAATGATTTGGAGTGAGTACATGTCTCCTCCCATTGTCTCCTTCTCTTTCTCTCTCTCTCTCTACTTTTTTATTTATTTTCTTTCTACTCATGAAAATTTTCCTTTTGTTGGTGCGAACTAAATTTCCCTATGGCTATTAGGCTTCATTTAGGATAGGTTGTGCTTCTTAGGCTATTTAGGTACTTTGATGTAATATTTCCAATCTGTACTTCAATTTTGTGTGATGTTCTCCATCTTCTCTTGCATTGTGATTACTTAGTTGATGGATTGCTTCCGTGACTAAATTCCTTTCTAGACTTACTCATGAGAAGAGTGACCATAGAAGAATGGAAGATAAAATAAGAGGATGAGTGGGTCATAGGTATACATTTTGGAACTGTTATCAAGATATTCCTTTGAAACGCATGACTACAAGTTAATAGTACCATAATTTTTATGATGCAAGCATTTAATTACCAATTAGGTTATGAATTTAAAATTGGTGTTTAGTCTCACTTGACAAAAGTTAGTGGAAAAACCCTAGAGTATTTATCATGCTTCATTGTAGGTCATGGTTTTGGTGGTTTGCATGGGTTCTAAGGGTTGTTTATTCTCAAGAACATAGTGCATGGGTAGTTTAGTTAGTGGTATACACAACATGGATCTCCTTCCCTCTCATCTCTACCATAGAACTATACTTAGCTATTATATTTTTGTTATATTTCTTGATTTCATACTTATATTTTTATACATCTTGTTCACTAAAATAAGTAAGGTCAATATATTAGAGGGCCTACCAACCACATCTATGTGTTCGACCCCACAAACTGCGACTGACCTTATATACATGTGGAATTCCAGTTTGGTATTTAGTTTAGTAAATAAATAAAGTTAAATAGAAATGTTTAGGGTTTAGATTTTGTATCTTCTCATTCATGAATTTGTACTCTACATGGTTGATGGAACCGCACATTCTATCTATGAATATTTACCCATAAAGTTTTTGTTGTCACTATTGGGGAGTAAATTATCATAATAGATATCCAACGATTTTGTTTGTTTTAGCCTAAGTGTGTGTATATTCTTAGTTTTATATTTTTTACTTTCATAATTATTTATATATGTTAGTATTTAATATTTCTTAGTTTTTGCCTTTGTTATACGCATACATGCATCCAACAACTACTACAAATATCATCCTAACCACTTTCCCTTATGCTTTTTCCATGCTCTAGGTTGTTGGTAGATAATGGAGGATCGTGTCCTTTAGTAGTGGGTTCTTCAATTGCTAGCTACAGCTCTTTTGGGTACACACCTTGTGACATCCAAATCTTTCAAACCTAATTTAATAAATGAAAATGATATTTATGAAACCTCAATATATTGATGATCATGACGTGTGGGCCCATGTGGATTTTAGCACTTTATAGTTTTTAGGGGACCTTGAGAGCAAATATGTATTTTGACTATATTATGATGTTAAACCAAAAAGTTTGTTCTTGGACCACGACTAAAATAGTGGGGGTGGCTGGTTTTGCTGCGTTTGGGAATAATAAAAGAATATTATTTAAGAAGTATACAATCGGTCTTCTTCCTTGCCGATGGACGCGAAACTAAGAAAGCATCGTATCTTCTCCTTCAGGGTGCGTCGGTACTTATAAACGAGGGGCCAACCCCCGTATCAGACAAGACCATCTACAGCCCACTACCATAGAACGAAGCAGAGAACTCCGGGGCGTCGTCAGAGAGGACACAGTGGAAGCGCTGGGTCAACGACACTATCCAAGACAATACGCCATAGAAGACTTCTGGAAGTTGTAAGAGGACCTGATCAAAAGTGTGTCCTGCCTGAGTCCTCCGTACGTGCGTGCAGCGATGCTGCATAGGCGGCGGCTTCATAAAGTGTCAGGCCGCCGGAGGATGAGAGCCAGGCCGCCGAAAACTGGGAGGCGACGTCTGTGTTCAGAGCCGATAGGCGCGATGGCGACGGGAGAGATCCCCGTCAACGTAAACCCAGTTTGATGGGGAAAGGGGAAGGCAAAGATCTGATTCTGACTTTTGGATTAGTATTGGACGACCCAAATTGATCATGTAAATTTTTTTATTTTAAAATTCATATCTTTTAGGATAAGATTCTGTTAGAAAGCTACTGAATAGTTCATTTCTGTAAAAATACTAGTTCGAGGTGACTTTGTGACTTATTAAGTGAAATATTTTATGAAGGGAAATAGGTATGATTATGATGTCTATGCATTAGTTCATGATTCAATGTAAGATTTTGTTGGAATAAGCTTTCATAATCTTATTTGATGTTTCGAATATGAATAAAAGGTCTGGTCTGAATGATTTGATATGTATAATCTATTGTGTGATTTTTACCCACTACAGATCTTTGGTAAACTCAGGTATCAAACAATGATCTAATCTTGAGAATAAAATTATGAGAGGTATGAATCATTAATGAACTTTAGAATTTGAGGTTAGATTATATTTTATGCAGCATGAGGATTCTATGCTAGAAAATCTAGGTCATGACCATAGTTGTTGAATTTATGAATCGAGGATAGTAATCGTGATACTAATCTTTATGGAGATGATATACATTGAGGATTAATGATAATATAAGAGGTTTAGAGGATTCGTTAGTATGTGAGACACTTGATGAAACCTGAATTTGTATACGAAGGCCTATAATGTTTATTAGGGTATCTTGGTGTTTTAGATTTGGTGTTGATATATGTATCATATTCAATTCCAGGAAATACCAGGCTCGACAAAGATTTGAAGGTATACTAGAATTTCATCACCCCATGGATAATCATTAGGAGTTTCTCCAACCATGGTAAGTGGTCCATGCACTTTGAACATTATTATTGGATATTTATATGTTATTATGTGAATGTATTATTCATACTATGATTTTATTGATCAAAGTTAAAAGTTAATGGATAAATGGAATCATTTTTTCTGCTTAATTTCAAGAATCATCACAGTATATCATATTCATGTTTAAGAGCAAGAGTAAAGAATATTCAAGATTAAAGACTAAAGATAATGAATGAACCTTATATTAGATCCTCGTCATGGGCTTTCCTAGCATACAATGTACTTTGATACAAATCATGGGCTTTCCTAGTATACAATGCACTTTGGTGCAAATCATGGGCATTCCTAGCATACAAAGCACTCCGGTGTAAAGAGAAGAGGCACTTCAGCGTAAAACTTGAGGATTCTTATATAAGTTGGATAAAAGACAATGATAAAAAAATCCAAAGTTTATTTTCATGATGTTAAATGATTTCTTTTCAAAGTATAAATTATTTCAGTTTTGTAATATGTTCAATTCCCCTTACAAATTATTTTATGCATGGATGGGGGTGTGATTCCCGTAGGAAAGCATCAACTACAAAAATAGAGCTATCTGAGGACCAATTGAAGAAGGAGCTCAAGGACTTTTGAGACCAGACCTGGTGGGGTGCCAACTATCAATAGATTAGATTTTGTTTATGTTTATGAGACGTGTTTTAGTTTAGAGTGTGATTTTTATGTTATGAGTTTGAGATATGAAAAACTATGCAATGTATCCTGTGTTGGTTTATCAAACTTTATTTTTATGCAATGATTATCATGTTTGTGACATTATTAGTAAGATTATTCTTCTGCTCAATGAATTATATGTTTTCAAAAATTGGGATGTTAGACACTTACTAGTGTTGGGGCTTAAGTGAAGGTTCAGTTATATTATATGTACTTATTGAACTATCCTAATCCTTGCAAGCATCATAAAAACCATTGACTCCTCCTAAAGTCATAGATGCCACATCAAATAATGGTCCTTGTTCACCTACAACTTCTATGACTACAGTCTGTATAGTCATGATAAGAGCCAAATATGACCCTCATGCACATCATGGTACAATGTAGGAAGCACATGACCACAAATATTATGAGGGAAATATCTACTAACAAAACTTGGGGATTTAGTGCCATGTAGATTCACCAACTAATCTTTATTCTACAATGAGGGCCACCTTCAATGTACATAAAAATATCATTAGCTTTGAAAAAAAAATCACAAAAAATCAACATGTTGAGAATGAGTTTCAAAAAGAAAATGTTCCACACTTGAGTGGTGTATGGCATCGATGTTGACACACCTACAAGTGATATGCTAATGACGACTTGAGGCATCATGCCCACTCCACTAGCATCAATGTCGATCTCATTCACCATCTTAATCAGAGAACATGTTGGATTCATTGATATTTTCTTAAGTCTCCCCTACCTAGGGAAGTCCTTCATTGGGTCTGGCTGATCATGTAGCACAACTAGTGAAGAAGATTAATATCCTTTAATTAGAGCAGATTAGGGAGAGTTCAAGACAACCAAACATGAACAACATAATGGATAGATACTTTTAAAGATTTGTTTGGTTGGAATACCTTGTTTGATTGTTATTATTATTACTACTACTATTAAGTATTAGTTGTTGTTGTTATTATTGCTATTATTTTTATTATTTATGGTGATGATGATGGTGAGTGATGATGACGATGATGACAAAACAATGATGATGAGATGATGGTGATGGTGATGGTGATGGTGATGGTGATGGTGATGGTGATGGTGATGGTGATGGTGATGGTGATGGTGATGGTGATGGTGATGGTGATGGTGATGGTGATGGTGATGGTGATGGTGATGGTGATGGTGATGGTGATGGTGATGGTGATGGTGATGGTGATGGTGATGGTGATGGTGATGGTGATGGTGATGGTGATGGTGATGGTGATGGTGATGGTGATGGTGATGGTGATGGTGATGGTGATGGTGATGGTGATGGTGATGGTGATGGTGATGGTGATGGTGATGGTGATGGTGATGGTGATGGTGATGGTGATGGTGATGGTGATGGTGATGGTGATGGTGATGGTGATGGTGATGGTGATGGTGATGGTGATGGTGATGGTGATGGTGATGGTGATGGTGATGGTGATGGTGATGGTGATGGTGATGGTGATGGTGATGGTGATGGTGATGGATGGTGATGGTGATGGTGATGGTGATGGTGATGGTGATGGTGATGGTGATGGTGATGGTGATGGTGATGGTGATGGTGATGGTGATGGTGATGGTGATGGTGATGGTGATGGTGATGGTGATGGTGATGGTGATGGTGATGGTGATGGTGATGGTGATGGTGATGGTGATGGTGATGGTGATGGTGATGGTGGTGGTGGTGGTCGTCATGGTGATGATGATGGTGGTGGTGGGGGTGGTTGTGGTGGTGATGATGATGATGATGGAGAACATTCATATTTCTATCTTGGAAAAGGAGTACAACCCTCTCCTATAGGAGGGGAAAATAACAAGGAAGCACATAGCAAACCCTAATGAACCTTTTATACTTAGGACCATATTACATAAGACTTAAGAGAAAAAGAAAAATAGAATTAAAGGGAATAAAAAAATTGAAGATAAATACATATCTCAATACTCCCCCTCAATCTAGAGCATAGTTATCAATCATGCCCATATCTACAGCTTGCTCATGTGTGGGCAGGATAGGGGTAGTGATCTTCTTAGTCAGCATAGCATCTCGAAGAAAATGGTAGTCCACCTCAATATGCTTGGTCCTTCCATGAAATATAGGATTACTATCAATGAAGGTAGCAACACAATTATCGTAGTATATTGGAATGGCATGAGTGATGGGAAACCCAAAGTCAGATAGAACAGATTTCATCCATAATAGCTCACAAGTAGTATGTGCCATTACACGATACTTAGATTATGTACTAGATCTGCAAACAACATTTTATTTCTTACTTATCTAGGTTACTAAGTTACCCCCTATAAAGTCACAATAGCCATGGATCTTGTGTCATAATTACACCCAGTATAGTCAACATCACAATATCCAGTCACAAATAGATGACCATTTCTTTTATGAAATAGCCCCTGACTAGGTACATTCTTCAAATATGTCAAGACTCGACATGTAGCATCCCAATGACATTGCCTAGGACAATCCATGAATTGGCTATTAACACCAACAGTAAAGTATATATTTGTCCTAGTAACAGTAAGACATAAAAGATTTCCAACCAAGTGTTTATAGCTAAATTTATCTAGTAAGGGCTGAGTATATTCTTCCCATAGATCATGAGCTTGATCCATAGGGGAGACTATAGGTATGCAACCAAGCATTCTAGTTTCAGTATGTAAGTCTATAGTATACTTTCTTTGTAATAAAGATATCCCATCCTTGTTATGTGCTACCTCAATGTAAAGAAAATATCATAGATGCCCCAGGTCTTTGGTTACAAAATTCTTCATAAGATATTTCTTTGTAGCAGCAATTCCTGCAACATCCTTGTTGGACATGATGATATCATCCACATAAACAATAAGAACAATAATCTCTAAACTAATGGTTTTGATAAACACATAGTGGTCATAGTGAGACCTTATGATACCAAATTGTGCAATCCAAGGGATAACTTGACAAACCAAGCTCAGGGACTCTATTTGAGGCCATAAATTTCTTTCTTTAGAAGTCATACTTTCCCAGAGTGCTCCTCTTGAGCAACATAACTTGGAGGTTGTGACATATAGATAGTCTCATGTAAATCTCCATACAGAAAGGTGTTCTTAACATCTAGTTGATGTAAGTGTCAGCCGTTATTAATAGCAACAAAAATTAGAATGCAGACAGAATTAAGAAGAGAAATTGGAGAAAAGGTTTCAAAGTAATCAATCCTAGCTTCTTGTGTGTATCCCTAAGAAACAAGTATGGCCTTTAGGCATTCAACAGTCCCATCAGGAAAATATTTCATCGTAAAACCCCTTGGTAGCAAATAGGTTTACTACCTATAGGGAGATCAATAAGATCCCACGTTTGACAAGAGTGAAGTGTGTCCATCTCCACATCCATGGATTGTTTCCACCCAGAGTGTAGTACTGCCTCTTGAACATTCTTTGGAATAGAAATTGCATATAAAGTGGTAGTAAATCGAGCCATGGAAGAATTCATATGATTTGTGGACACATGATGAGAGATACATCATTTAACACTATATTGTCACCCCTTTTGTAATGCAATGGGAATGTCAGAATCATAAGTCATAGCAAAGTGTATAATATTACCATTTTCTTGAGGTGGATCATCAGTCCTATATGATGTCAAAGTAGGGGATACTTTAAGTAGAGGTATAGACATAGCTGGATCAGGAATGGGCACAGTTGGAAGTGGCACCTGATTACTAGGTTCAAAAAAGAAAGATGTGCCTTCAAAAAAGGTGATGTGTGCACTGACATACAAACAACGTGCAATAGGATCAAAACATTTATACCCCTTTCATGTACGAGAGTAACCAAGAAAACAATAGTGGAAAGTACAGTGTGATAGTTTATCATTCCCAAGTTGGTGATTATGAACAAAACATGGGTAGATAAAAACTTTTGTTGGTAATCAAAGATAGATTCATGGGGATAAAGTAGGTTATAAAGAATCTTATTTTGAAGCATAGAAAAAAGAATCTGATTGATGATATAATTGGCTAAAATAATTGCATTGACTCGATAAAATTTTGGTACTTCAGGAAAGTGTGATCTACATCAAGAAGATGTTTGTTCTTTCTTTCAGAAACTCCCTTTTGTTGTGGGCTATAAGGACACTATGTTTGTGAATAATCCCCTTGGCAATACAAATCTTTTGAAAACCATGTTGCACATATTCTGAAGCATTATCACTATAAACAAATTTAGGACTAGTAGAAAATTGAATCTTTATCTCATTAAGAAATTTGGAAAAAACATCTAAAACTACATAATGATCTTTTAACAAATAGATTCAAGTAGAACAAGACCAATCATCAATAAAGATAACAAAAAATTGTACATTAGTATGATTAGAAATACGACATGGTCCCCAAGCATTAGAGTGAATTAAGTAAAAGAAACTTGGACTCCTATTGTTATGACGATGAGGAAACATTGTTTGATAATGTTTTCAAAGCTGATAAGACTGACATGAAAAGTTCTCAGTAGACAAAGTTGGAAATTTGGAAGCAAAAGGGTGACTGAGTCACAGGTTCCATTGATGAAGGGAGATAGAATAAGCCACAAGAGATATAGTAGTAGGGTTTGATAAGGTCTGCAAGTAGTACATACCATCTTCACCTCCATATCCCCACCAATCATATTCTTCATCCTGAGATCCTGCATAGAGACAGTGTAAGGAAAGAAGGCTATACTAAAATTTAAGGTTTTGGTAATCTTACTGATAGACATCAAGTTTAATGGGAAGTTAGGAACAAATAAGACAAATTTAAGGAGATTGTTGTTCACATCTCTCCCAATAATTGGAGAAGTAGTCCCATCTGCTAGACGCATAGTAGTATGGAAAGTAAATTCATTTATATAAGTAAATAGATTCTTATTGTAAGGAAATAGGATGACAGAATAGGCAGTAGAAACAAAAAATGTATTTCCATATTTCCCATAAACCAGTGGATCGCGTCAACAAATATATAATAGAAAGGATGATTTTGAGGATATACCAGGTCCTAGAGCAAGTCCAATGACATACTCCTCATCATTATAGATGGGAAACTATCTTCTAGTTTCACCAGGACTCAGTTGTGGCTCCTCCGTGGACACCAAACTCAAACGTCATCATCTACAGTAGCTCCTTTCTCCACTGACTATTGGCTGACATGGTCCTCCTAGTAGCAGACAACGGCCTCCTGCCTCTAGAGTAGTCCATGCAGACCACTGGGAACTCCACATTGTGCTACCATAGCCAACTGGAAGGAGTTGTCCCCTCTTGTCAACATACTAGTCATCAACATGCTCTCCCACAACTGATCTCAGTTGTTTTCTCCCTCGCTATACCTCCCTTGAATGGGTAGGACTTTCTTGGGATCTCTATTGGTTACCACAACCAAAGAGGACAAAAAAATTTAGAGCAACTGATTCTCAATTGTGTGTCTTTGGAAGCCCCAGTACCCCTCTATTTATAGTAGAGGCCAGGGTCAGGGTTCCCAATTAGTATGGGAGTAGAAGGGCCCGAATCATGAATTTTCTATAACATGTGAACTGCAAAATGGTCATCTCACAAAGTGAAAGGGTTGTCTCATGAGAGAACCAGTTGTCTCTCTTAGCGAGACAGTCGTTTCGTGCAGTTTCCTATTTGTAATTGAATTTTCAATTTGTTTCCAATTAATGTCCAATCTTAATCCTTGTACTAATCGAATTAAGCAAGTGAAATAGTTCAACTTTTCTCATGATTTAGGAAACTCACCAGAAGTTTCGGTTGGTTTGACCAAGCTGGTTGGTTCACTAGGTCAACCGGTCATCTCACCAACCTGAGTCAATCGGTTCACCCAGTGAGTCGATCGGTTGGTGTCTTGAGTCATGTAGAAATTAGCCAATTCAATTTTCAATCAACTTGACACTCCAATCAATCAGTTCAACACTTGAATTTGATGGTTTTGAGTCTAGTCATTTGATATATTGTTTAATTGAATACCTAAATACTTTTAGTAGTCAAACAAAACATCAGTCGTGGTTATACTTCTTTAATCCAAGTCTATCCTAAGTGTTTGACCCTATAGGTCCAGAATTACGTTGGCAGTGAATTTCCATAACTAATTATGACATTACAAGCAAAGAGTGATGCCTAGTCACACATCATTGATACCCAAGTAATTCAGAATATTGGAGAACAACTTCAACCTACAATCTGTGATTAGTTTTACAGTGATCGTATAGTTCCTTTGTCTCTCATATCCAAATTGAACTCAAGACATGGAATCGTCATCCTCTCAACATTCAATCCATGTTCCTTGAACTAGATCAGACTGTCTAAGATGTGTGTGAGTTCGCATATCATATATTGAATCACATGAGTACGGTCGTACATTTCTCAGTATGGCTTATCAAGAGGCCCTAGATATCAAACTCCTATAGAAAGGACAAATCCCATCTACATCACTCACACTCAAATCCCCATGTGTCACAGCTACCCAATCATCACCATTATGGAAACCCTTATTTCAGGATTACATTTGATGATGTCAAAGTATACCGAACAACATGTGATGAATGTAGTGACTTTAGGTCTAAGAACCACAATCACCATTATCACTATGAGAGATGATTTTGGTTACCATTCCATGGTCGCCATGTATCACTCTCATGGTGGGTCTATCCCATACATTGTTCTCTAACATGTACATGTGTGAGTGACTTGATATCATATATCATGATTAATGAGATTTCTTCATTAGTCAACACACACTCTAGTCTTATGTATTATTTTCATCTATTTTGCTTCCACATTAATATCTGACTAGGGACATAGCAAGAATGTATATGTATACTCTTAACTTTTGTATGATCTCATCTTTCAAGTCATATACTTGAAAACATATGTCATTAAGTAATATCATTCTTTATACATCTACTTACATTTTTGTCATTATCTCATGACTGAGACAAATATAATAGATGAAATTACCTTTTATTAATATCAAATTGGGTATTTAATGTCTCATTCCAATCATCATATGATTGACTCTCTGGGCATACATACCAACAGACTCCACTTGCACCTGAGCATCACCCAAGAATCTTATTCCAAGTGATCTTAACATGTCCATCATGTTTTTGCTATGCAAGAGCTTTTGTAGCGGGTTTAGAAAGATTTTCTCCAAGTTGGTATTTTGCAATTTTTTAATCTCTTCATTGTATGACATCCTGTATGAGATGGAAGTGTCGTAGTATGCTATCTAAGATTCCCGGCCTATCTAATAGCTCTATTGTTGTCATAGTATTTCTATTGTGTCATTAATGGTTGGAACTTTGTACAAGTTCACCCATATGAACGTCTTGATCCTTACAGTATCCTCTGTTGTTGTCATAACACAAAGATATTTGGCTTATTATGTAGATACAAACCAATGTCTTTAGCTCGGAACCCTTTCCAACTTATAGTTCTCATTTAAGGTAAAACATAAATTTAGATTTCAATCATTAGTATGTCAGTTTGAAGCTTGCATAGGAGTAACCCTTTACACCCAACTCTTCCTGATTACTGTAACCATGGAACATATCCTTTTCGTACTTCACAAGCCCCTAAGGACGTTATTTATGGTAGTCTAGTGACTCTCAATAGCATTTGACATATACTCTCTTGTCATGTCTAATACATACAAGATTGCTACATAGGTATATATATATATATATGTCCTCTCATCATGTCCAATACATATGAGATGACTTGATATCCTCTCATCATGTCCAACACATACGAGATAATAGAATAAGTACATAACATTGTATTCAGACAGATCCAATTGTGAATGCATATGGAATCTATTCCATGTATTCATGTTCTTCATAAAAACTGAGACACCAGGCTTCTGAGAGACTAACTCCATGGAACATGGACAAGTTTTCTCTCATCGAGTCTTGCATGTTGAACCCTTCAACATCTTGCCAATGTATGTTCTCTTACTTAGGTCAAGAAACTTTCCAGATCTATCTTGATAGATCTCAATCCCTATCACATAGGATGCTTTACCTAAACCCTTCATATAGAAGAAATTTCCTGCCATGTTTTATCATTTATAGGATAATAATGTTATTCCCCATCATCATGTGGAATATAACTATGCTCCCACTAAATCTTTTGTAATCATAGATTTCATCTTCATTTTGACTCAAGTCAAACTCGTTGACTGTCTTGTCAGATAGAAGTTTCCAGCTCTAAGATGCTTGCTCCAATCCAAAGATTCACCTTTGTAGCTTATAGACTTTATTTGCATTATTGGATTTATATAACCTTTAGGTTGTGTCATGTACACATCCTTTTGATTATTATAGTTAAGGAACGTGGTTTTAACATCCATATGCCAAATCTCATAGTCATAGTAAGTTGCAATAGCAAGCATGATCTTGATAGATTTTACCATGGTAATTGTTGAAAGACTTAATCATGTTCAACACCTTGAACTTGTTTGAAAAGCATTGCAATCAATCTACCCATCCATGTTGGTCTTTTCTCAAGGACCTAAATGCACCTTATGGGTTTTACCCCTTCAGGTGGATCCACCAAGGTCATACCTTGTTGGTGTACATGGAGTCCATCTTTGATCCCTGTCCTCAAGCCATTTCTCAAATTTGGTTCCTCAGTAGCTTCTAGATAGTTTGTTGACTCATAATGTATGACCAACTCACACCTTTTGATCCATAATACGTCATGATCTTTCTAGCTCAAGGTGTGTTCTACTAGAACTATGAGTTATGTATCTACATAAGGAACTTGAGATTCTACAACAACTTGTAATTTTCCTTGTTCCACTTTTAGGTTCAATGTTTTCTTATTTGTCTGGAACATTTCAAGTTCTACTTTTACTCACAATGATTCCTTTGAAACTAAGTTCCTCTTTAGGAATACAATCATCCGGATCAACAAACACTTTGTTGTCATATTGGGATAAGTGTACTATTTAACAAAATAACATTTATGTGATTTGTGGACAAAGCCTTTTAAGAAATAATTTTCTTATATATGTATTCATCCCAAATCACTTTAAAAGACACATCGGGACACCTCCCATGTCATATCTCATATGGTGTCTTTCGAACCATTTGACGGTACATTGTTTAGTGTTAAGCATGTGCGTAGAAGAAATTGGAAGATCAGCTTAGATTTTATTCATGATGACTAGCAAGGTGTGATTCCTTCTTACTAATATACTTTCATGATACACTATCACTGTGTTTCAGGTGGAGTTCATCCTGATAAATTACCAGGATCTCCCCAAAAGGTTATCAAACTCTTAGTTCAAAATATGTCAACAGTGATCACGTCTAAGTATCTTAATACTTTTACCAAGCTAGTTACGTACTTCATTTATAATCTCCTTGAACACTCCAAGAGATTCATATTTGTATTTCATTAAATACAAATATCATACTTATTGATAGCAACAATAAATATAATGAGGTGCCAATAACTACCCTTGGCATTTATTCTAAAAGGTCTATATACATCAGTATGTATGAGCCCTAATAGAATAATCACTCTCCCACTACATCTAGTGAAGTTGCTTTTGTCATATTGCACAATGAATAATATATGCATTTCTCTATTGGTTCAATAACCAAAAGAGTCTTGATAACCATCATATGGATTCTAGAAATGCATTTCTCATTTATGTACTCTAGATGACAATACTATAGGTATTCAATGTTTGAGTCATCAAGTCATTCAATATATTTGCCATACACATATTTGTCTTTAGAACTATCACATATAGTTTGTGAGACATAGGCATTGCCAAAAAAGATTGTATCTTTTAAAATGAAACATAATGTTCTTGTCACACGAGACATATGATTTTTTCATCAATGGCATGTACATAATAGTAATTCACTAATTCTATTATGTGCTCGTGAATGATAGATTCCAACTATAGAGCCAACAACCCTTGATTCATATAGTTCTAGCTTACTTCTTCTCAGGTTCTGAAGTAGAGATCTTTATCTCCATCTTCTTCCTGAGATCCTCTATAAAGAGGATATTTCTTTCTAATGTCCAGATAGGTGAAATGGTAGCACTTTCTTTCCTTAATCCATCAAGTGAAAAGGATAGATTCCTTTTCCACTTACCCTTCTCCATAAATTGAGTGCACAAGACACGGACTTCAGCTTAGCCTCAGAACTATTCTTGGCCTTGATTTTGCCCTAGGACTCACTTTCACTTATCACCATCATGGATTTGTCCTTCTTCTTCCTTGCTTTGGTATCAACATGCCAAGCATTTGATAAACTACTTATATGATTCATGCAACATTTTGTAGAATCATATCCATGGTCAACTCTTGACCTAAGAGAAATCTCAGTCACTCCATATTCCCAATCATATTGAGCACATGGGGCTTTACTGGACCTCACTGTGTCAGTTTTCACTCAAATAGCACTTTGGAGACATTATAAATTGTTTGCTTTACATGATTTTTAAGATGTGTTACCATCTCGAGAATGTCCATGTTTTCATGTTGTTCATGCAACTCATAGTTCATACAACATAGAATTAGGTATTAAAATGTATATGGAATCATTGGCAAGCTTCAAGTAAGCATCCATTTCAAATGTAGGCACAATCGGAGCGGGTTCCTCTGTCTCTAGTTTTTTAAGGACATAGAGATTTCGCTCACGATTGAGAACACTTCACAAAGTCCTAGACCAGTTGTGGAAGATTATCTCATTTTGTCCTTTTCAAGGACTGGTCGCAATAGTAACATGTTTGTGTTTGGCATTTGATTCTACAAAGAATATTGCAACTTTTTAAAACATTTTTTATTTGTTTGATTTGATAAGTTTTACGATATCAATTAGGTATTTAATAAAGTATCACTCCCACTATTTTGTTCAAATTAATAACCCTCATGTATCAAATTGGAAGATTGTAGCACACAATCTTCTAGTGGGCCAAGATCCAAGATAATTCAACTATGACCCGACCAACGCCGCAATGCATAGTAATTATCAAGGTAGGCAACTTTTACCAATTGAATCATATGCAATTCTTGGATAGATGATATGTACAAGTCCTTGCCATTATCATTTGTATGTCTCTATGCCTAGATGCTCTAAGAATCACCAGTTAATCTTGACCCAAAAGCCGACACGATAGTAATGCACCCCGCTTTGGCGGCACCTACATTAATACCATCACACTTCCACGAGATAGATGGTGCACCATGCTTGAGCATAACATATGCTTGGTCGATCAAGTTTTTATGTGTGCCACTTTTTGAAAAGCATCTAAGGCTTAATATTTTATTCAAAGGGTTTTGTATTAATAAATAAATATAATTTATCCAATCACCACATATATAGTACGTATCATATACATGCTATATCCCACAAAGAAAATATGCAATAAACAAAAAATGATGTTATGGCTAGCCTAATGTAATTCCTTGGAGCGACAAGGAATTACCACAACCTAGGTCTACATCACATGTAGAAACCTATTGTTGGTGAAGATCTGTGCTTGCCAATCTGGGTTGATAAATTCAACCTTTGAACATATTGGCTCGCATCCTGGTCGATCGTTCAGTCGTCTCACCAGTCAGCTGGTTTTTCTGTCCACCATCTGTTGGCTCTTCCATTCGATCGATTGGGTGTCCACCAGGCGATCAGTTTGGCTATTCCTTCTAGTCCTCTGTCATC
The DNA here is from genome assembly GCA_963693085.1 of Alisma plantago-aquatica. NCBI lineage: Eukaryota > Viridiplantae > Streptophyta > Magnoliopsida > Alismatales > Alismataceae > Alisma > Alisma plantago-aquatica. The sequence goes on from OY856409.1 coordinate 211,016,597, forward strand.
CTCCAGTCAGTCGACTCGTCTCTAAGACGGTCGGTTGGCATTGTCAGAATGTCTTTCTTCTTCATCATAATAAGAAAGTAAACTATCCTACTATTACATGATTATAGGGAAAACTCGAGTTACATTTGAGGGGAAGAAAGAGTGGGAAAGAATTAGCTTTACATTGGGAGGATAAGATAGATGCTCAGTATGTAGACTGAGATAAAATTGGATCAACCAACCATGCAACCATTCACAGATAATAGGGGTTATTGTCCATAACCATGCTACAAATCCATCATCGAAACTTCCTTTTAGGATGACGTGTGTAAATTTCATATATATATATATATATATATATATATATAAGTTTATGATTATCATGGTATTTGATTGGATAAGAAATTATTTGCATCACATGAAATAATTAAATGATAAAACCAAAATCTGATCATATCAATTATCACGAAATATAGTAGATTGATGTGGATCTGATATCACTGTAGGGAAATTGGACAACAGAATAGGCAATGAAAACAAAAAAATTATTGCCATATTCCCCATAGACTTTTGGATCATGTCAACAACTATATAATAGAAAGGATGGTTTCGAGGATATACCCAGTCCTAAATCAAGTCCAATGACATACTCCTCATCATTGTAGATGTGAAACTATGTTCTAGTTGCACTGTGACTCGTCTGTGGCTCCTCCATGGATAGAAAACTTGAATGTCATCTGTAGCAACTCCTCTCACCACAAACTGTTCACTGACGTTGTCCTCCTAGCGGCAGACAATGGCCTCCCACCTCTAGAGTAGTCCACGTGGACGACTGAGAACTACACGTTGTGCTACCAGAGCCAACGGGAAGGAGTTGTTCCTCCTATTGTGACATGCTCTCCCACAACTGATCTTAGTTGTTCTCTCCCTCACTATCCCTCCCTTTAATGGGTATGACTTGATTGTGCTCTCTATTGGTTACCACAACCAGAGAGGACAACAATTATTAGAGCAATTGATTCTCAATTGTGTGTCTTGGTGTCGGGGTTCCCAATCGGTGTGGGAGTAGAAGGGTCTAAAATCATGAATTTTCTAGAACATACAATCTATGAAACGGTATCTTGCAAAGTGAAACGGTTGCCTTATGAGAAAACCCATCATCTCACTTAGCGAGATGGTCATTTCGTGTAGTTTCCTATTCACAATTGAATTCACAATTTGTTTCCAATTAATGTCCAATCATTAATCCTTGTACCAATTGAATTGAACAAGTTAAACGATTCAATTTTTCTCATGATTTGTTAAAATCACCAGAAGCTTCAATTGGGTTGACTGAGCTGATCATTTCACTAGGTGAACTGATCATCTCACCAACCTAAGCCAATCGGTTCACCCAGTGAGTCAATCGGTTGGTATCCTGAGTCATGCAGAAATCAGCCAATTCAATTTTCAATCAACCTGACACTTCAATCAATCAGTTCAACGCTTGAACTTGATGGTTCTGAGTCTAGTCAGTTGATCTATTATTTAATTGAATACCTAAACACCTTTAGTACTCAAATTAAACATCATTCATGAATATACTCCTTTAATCCAAGTGTATCATATGTGTGTGACTCTATAGGTTTAGAATTACATTGGCAATGAATGTCCATAACTAATTATGGCATCACAAGCAAAGAGAAGTGCCTAGTCACACATCATTGCTACCTAAGTAATTTGTAAAATTGGAGAACAGCTTCAACCTATAATCTGTGATTAGTGTTATAGTGATCGTATAGTTCCTTTGTTTCTAATATCTGGATTGAACTCAAGGCATGGAATCGTCATCCTCTCAATGTTCAATCCATTTTCCTTGAACTAGTGCAGATTGTATTAGATGATGTGAGGTCACATATTATATATTGAATCACATGAGTATGGTCATACATTTCTCAGTCTTCTTATCAAGAGGCCATGGATATCAAACTCCTGTGGGAGGGATAAATCCCATCTACATCACTCACACTCAAATCCCCATGTGTCACAACTTCCCAATCATCACCGTTATGGCAACCCTTATTTTAGGATTACGTTTAATGATGTCAAAGTACACCAAATGACATGTGATGAATGTAGTGACTTCAGGTCTAAGAATCACAATCACCACTATCACCATGACAGATGATTCTGACTTCTCCATGTATCACTCTCATGGTGGGTCTGTCAAATACACTATTCTCTAACATGTACTAGTGTAAATGACTTGATATCATATATCATGACTAATGAGATTCTATCATTAGCCAACACACACTCTAATCTTATGTATTATTGTCGTCTGTTTTTCTTCCACAATATTATCTGACTAGGGACATAACAAGAATGTATATGTATACTCTTACCATTCGTATGATCTCATGTTTAAGTCATGTACTTGAAAACATATGTCATTGAGTAATATCATTCTTTAGACATCTAATTACATTTGTGTCATCATCTCATGATTGAGACAAACATAATAGACAGAATTACCTTTTATTATTATCAAATCAGATATTTAATGCCTCATTCCAATCATCATATGATTGTCTCTCTAGGTATACATACCAACACTTATTACCATTCATATAGTTGTAGCACCTGAATCAATAACCCAATCATCTTTTGATGAAGAGGAAGAAGCTTGAAGACATGAAGAGTCACCTAAATGTTGGGTGATGTTTGCTTGAGGAGTAATAGTAGTAGCAGAAGCGGCCTTGATCAGTTTTTCAAGGTTAAAAGAACTCAGTGTCACCATCTGAGGATTAGTAACATGAGGAACAGAGGTAGAATCTACATTATCATCGATAGTTGACCCTTTATTTGCACATTTAAGTTTCCCATGCTTTTATCACCATTTGTCTTCAGTCTGATTAGTGTGTTTGTAGAAATTATGAAATTTGGGTTGGGACAAGGAAGAACGTGATCCTCTCCCACTTTTTCTGAGACTTTTTCCTCAGCCACGACTAGGATTACCTCTTATGAAAATAACAAGGGTTGCAATATCCTCTACATGAGGAGTAAGATAGATAGTGAAATAGTTGTAGATAGACATCATATAACGTCAGCAAGGGTTCACATGTAAGAATATGTTGATACACAGATTCATAACTAGGAGGTAAATATGCTGAGAATTTACAAAATTGTATTTCATCTTACTACTTTTGCATCTTGACAAGATTATATGATAAGGGGTAATGAGCTTGAGTTCACCCCAAATCCCTTTGAAGGTGTCAAAGTGTGAGGCAAAGGTTGAGTTATCTTCAAGTTTAAGGGTGTAAAACCCTTGACCTAGCTTTTTGTGCCAAACTAGTTTTTTTTCTTAATTAGATGCTTATAACCTTAATCTAATCATTTGAGATGTTTTTAGAACATGTGTTGAGCTTAAGTTTCCAGTTTGGTCATGTTTGGATGTTGTTTCTGCTATGTATGTTTATTTTGGGTCAAATTGCAATTTACCCAAGTAAGAGGGTTATACTACAATTTGTCACCTCTAGAGTGTGCCTTCTATGTCTTGGCTTCATGATATAGAGTATGGAGTAGAAGGGTGCTTTTCTTGGACCTTGTTTAATGATGTGACACCTTATTGTGACATTAGGGTTTCTAGGGTTTAGCTTTGGTGATGTGTAGCAACCTTGAGCTTGAGTTGGGAGTGTTGCGACCACAACACCTCACTTGGAGGAGTGTTGCAACCTTAACACTTGCCCTAGATGATGGTTGTTTTGATATAGATTCCTTAGAGGTGGTTTTGTCACAAGGATGGCCCTCTTGAGAAGTGTTTCGACCATGTCAGGTTTGGGTGACCTAGTGTTGCGATCGCAACATGTGCTTGGTGTGTTGTGATTGTAACAAGGGTGGTTTCTGACCTAAGTGGTCACAATGCCACATAGTTTGTATCATCCTTTGATACATGCATGTATATAGTGGTAGCATGACTATTTTCTTGGTGGACAAGTGTCCTTTTGATGCCCTCTTGTGCTTACACCTCATATCCACCTTACCTCCCTCCTCTTTCATGTATATAACCCCTCTCCTCTTCATACAAGCATTCCTTTCAGCTCTCCTTCCTTCCTCCTCACTTGTGCTCGACCTTGGTGCTTTGTGGAGCTAAGGAGGGCTGACCTAGGTGCCTTGGTGGCCAAACAACCTTGCTTGTGGTGCTTTGGATCTTGATCATCCTCTTGGTGGTGATTTTTGGTGATCTTCTTTCTTGGTAAGTGGATATCTTCCCTTGATCACATTTTCTCTTGGTCTTCTACCCTTCCTTCTTCTCTTTTCTTGGCCTTAGATTGTGTTTCATCCATGGTGGTCATATTTTGATATGTTTCTCTTCACAAAGGCCATAGACTATGGTTTGTCCATGGTGGTATCTAGTGGAGATGGAGTTTTCCCTCTATTTCATCTTCTTCTTCCTTGATCGTCTAGGGTTTGGTGTTTTTCCTCATCATTAGCTATCTTTTGTCCATGGTGTGTTTCCTCTTTCTTGAGGTGATCTTGTGGCTGAGGGTGATCTTTGGTGGAGCTTCATCTACCTCCTTGGCGATCGAGATCTTGGAGCTTGTTTCTTCACCTAAGGTATGTTATATAACTCTTCTCTCACTATTATTGCACCTCTTTCTTACATGCACATTATTGATTTCATCTCATAATCATAACCTTAATATGTTAGAGTAAGTTATTATGATCTAGAGCTTGATTTATGTTGACAATCATGTGTAGTTTTCTTAAAATTCGAAACCCTAGTTTGCATGTACAAGGTTGGTGGCAATGGTGCTAAATGACATGCTTTCTTCTTGCTATTTGTTTTGGGAATGCATCTCTATTTTTATGGTTCGTTCACCTTGATTAAGAGAATGTTTTAGTTCTATTTGCATGCAAGAGGATTTCAGCTTTCACCCCTTCAATCAGTAGTTTTGTGGTGGATTTATGTGACTTATATCTTAGGGTTGTGTTGGTCATCTCTTGGTGGAGTTTTCCCCTTAGATGGTGTTAAGTGTCTTGGTGGTTAACCTTCTGTTTCGACCATGTTTTGGTGTTGCTCTAGACTGAGTTGGGTGGTGGACTTATGGTCACTACACCCTTCACCTTTTGGACCTTGGTCGTTACACCTGTGGGTGGGTGTTGTGGTCGCAACAACCCTAACCCTAGGGAGGTCGCTACTCTTGTGTTATGTTGGTTCCATCTTCTATTTTGTCTTGGTTGGTCGCTACCCCTTGAGTTGTTTGGGTTGACACCTTAGTTTTGGTCTTTTAGTCTTGTTTCAGTCGAGACATGTGATTATGGGTGAAGTGTAGCAGGCACTACACATGTTTCTTGATATGGTCGCAACAAGTACACCCTTAACCTCTAGGTCTCTACACTTGCTTGTGCTTGGTCGCAACACTATATGCTTGGACATTACATGATGATGTGAATGTGTATGGTTAATCAAGATTAATTATGATTAACCCTAATACTCTTCAAACATGTGGGAGGTGTCTAATTTAGGTTTTGGTGATTGAATAATGCTATGAAACCCTAATCGGCTATACATGTAACCCTAACTCTAATTTCAGGGTATGTGATGTGTGTACTATTCTCATTTGAAGTGATTATCATATTATGATGTTTTCTCTCTCCTATTTATAAACCCCTAACCTTGTGGGTGAAATGAATGTCATAGCTATGAGAATTCTATGGTGAGCTATATGTTATACATGTTGGTGATTATTATGAGCACTTTTGAGGCGTAATGTAATATTATATGTGCAGGGATAGTGTGATTAGGTATGATGACCTGGCAAGTGATTTGTGCCTAAATTGAGTTGATAACCTCTAGAGATGTGATTAAGGGATCGATACCCCATTGTGAGTTGACACTCCATTGTGATGTGATCATGGTGATGACCTTGTGAATGGAAGTGATACAAGTGTCATGTAATGATGTGACAAGTTTATACTCTATACGTTTTATATCTTTTGAAGTTGTTTCACAATTATGCTTGCTAGATTGAATTAGGGTTTTGTATGTCCACTTGTATGATGAAGCCTTAATTCACGCAATTGGCATAACTAATAAAGTGAAACCCTAATCATATAGTTGTCATGTGCCATAGATCCTTTCCAATCTCAATTTTAATTGTTGGATTGGTGAAACAAGTCATTCCTTCGGGAAACTCAGAGCGCATATTATTGAATATGTGGGGTGCAAGTTGAGTGGATATCCTTGCATCCACAATCATATTTGTTATGGAGGGTGACTGCGGCCATGCCTCAGAGATTTTGATATGTGATATGTGTGATGGCAGCAGTGCAACTGCATATGCCTTTCTTATGGGACGGCCATGTGTGAGCTTGTCCTCTAGCGTTGTGACCAATACCAAGGCAGGCTAGGAGTTTTCAGCTTGACTATATGTCATTGTTGTAGTTGACTGATATGTCTTTATGGTGTTCTCTTGTACTGACCAAGAGGTGTTGGAGAGTTCGTGGATTTCATCTCTTCCATAGACCTTGTATGGCACTAATTTTGACTTCACGGTGGTTACTTAGATTTGGGTGGTACGACTCAAATCCTTAGGGAATTAATAAAATATGTAACACAGCCGTGTAGCATATTTGCATAGGGTTAAATGTGAATTAAATTAGATGATTGTTTGCCTTATTTCTTTTACAATTTGGTTGATAGAGGATATACATGTTCTTCACATTCCTTCTCAAATTATATGATATTCTACTATCTGGTTGCAGGTACTTAAACTATTTTTATAGCATTATCGACTCTGAAATGCTCATTATTTGAGTCTACTTATCTTGTTAAGAGCTTTATGTTTTGCTCTTTGTTTCATATATTTGTGTTATAATAGTGTTGGCAGGGAGTTATATCTCCCGCTCAGAACCATGGGCTTTCCATATCTTTTATGTGGTCGTGCATGGAGAGGTAAAGATAGTGCAGTTGAGGAAGAGTATTGACAAGAGTAGTAGTCCAAAACATATGTCAAATATGTAATATAATGAATTCATAAGAATGTATTCTAAATGAGGAGGCTTAATACCTTGAATTCATTAGTTTTTCTTGAAGCAACAAACGTGTCCCACGCCTTCGGGTCAAGATAGTTTTATTGCTCAGTGACTGACATCTTGATCTTGTTGTTCATTATGAATTCTCTTATCAAATGTGTCCTATCATTCCTTAGTACCCTCCCACAACATTGTAGAACCTTTTTACGATGCAATTCTTCATCCAGGTCAAACATGCTCTGCAAAAGTTCATATACTTATTGGAATATTCTTAAAAATAGAACTGTAATATCTTTAAAACTTGTAATATCTCACATAAAGTTCCTACCATATCAAGTCTTCTGTACCTTGATAAATTTTATTCCTAGAATTTACTATCGTATCTAATTTACTATGAGCAAGAACCCCTTGATATTGCACAAAATAACTGCAATTCTTCCCAATAGGATATCCTACATCATCAAAATCAATGCCTAGTGTTTGTCATTTACCCCTTTGCTCTACTAACTCGTTCATCATGGTGATGCCTCTTATTTTTGCACGCGCACAATGCTCCTCAACAAGCTCAACAAGATTATCAGGGTGCACATCCTCAACATGCAAAAATTGACAAGAAACACATATAAGCTGTAAAAAAATGTAACTTTTAATGTGATAGACATTGTAAAATGCACATATGTGTAATAAAATAATAAAACTTACATCAGTGTCATCCTCATGATGCACATCATCATGTTGCTCATACTCACAGTAATCATCATCACTGTCATCATGCTTGTGGTCAGAGGCCATCTGAGAAAATGTCATATCAAAAATAGTCAAACAATGAAATATAAGTGATAAAGAATTTAAAATGCACATCTAACAGTTTAAAAATAAAATGCACACCTCTAATATTGATTATTAACATCTTTATGTGTGGTCTCCATGCATATATAAGTCGGTGTTAGATTTAACATTTGGTGTTGACAAACCAACTGAGAATGAATTGGATTCATCATACTTGTCATAGTACTCTTCTTCATCTATAGGATATGCAATGAACTGTCTTTTACCATGAAGAGCAACCAACCATTTTTCATTTGTAAGATCATCGATATAAAATACTTTCTTTGCATGTGATACCATTATGAATGGTTCACCCTTCTTGCTAATATTTTCAAAATTCACTAATGTGAAATCCAATTCATCCCTACAACTCTTTTGGTGTTATCAATCCAATTACACCTAAAGACGGTAACTCTGAAATGTAGTCAAACTCCCATATATCTTCAATGACACCATAATATGACATTTTAGCTTCATGTGGACTCTTATCTTTTGCACTAGAAAAATATAATGAATACGCTTAAAGGGTGACTGTACTATTTTTGACGACACTCTTATCAACCTGATATTTTGTGTAATATGAAAATACATTTATGTCAAACCCTTCATAAGACATAACATCCATTTTTTATTTAAAGGCGAGCAATTGTATATTTTCAGCAACATTATCTGGTGTTTGAGATAGTTGACATAAGAATTCATCTTCAAACCACCTAATAAATGTCTTATTAGGCTCGCTAGCAAGCCACATTGAATTGGCTCGAGGATATTTTGTATTGATGAAATTGGCATGTTCAATTTAGATACTCACTTTGTCGATGTTGTGTAGAATATACAAGTGTGCTTATTCCCAAAGCTCATGACTAATTACTTTCACTCGTGCTCCTATTGTCTCTTTGTCAGAATAGTTCTCAATATTCTTGTCATTTCCAGGAGCTTCATTACAACTCACAAAGTCATTGCAAAAGTCCATAATCTCCCTAGCCACATAACCCTCAATAATACTCCCTTCAGGATGATCATGGTTTTGAACATCACTGTTAAAAACACTCATGTACCATTCAAAAGGATACATACAATGCAATAAAATTGGTCCCAACATTTTCACTTCCCTAGTCAAATGGACAACAAGATGTACCATGATATCAAAGAATTAACAAGGAGCATACATCTCAAGTTGTCACTAGGTAACGACCACTTCTCTTTGCAACTTACCGAGATTCTCAGGATCATTATATTTGCTACATAGAGTTTTGAAGAGAAGTAAAGCATGGTGATTGCAAACCTTACATGCTTCAACGGTATAGATCAAATAGTCACAGGAAATATTCACTACATTAGAGTTTGACAATCATGAGATTTAAGACCTATCAGCTTCAGATCCTTCATTGATACGAATCTACAAATAATGGAAGAGTATCCATGTGGTACCTTAACATTAAGCAAACACTCTCAAAAAGTTTTCTTCTCCTTTCTAGACAACCTGTAACAAGCAGTAGGTAAATATATTTTCTGATCACTACTAATTTTTGTTGTAAATTATTTCCTTATGCCCATTTTATGTAGGTCCATTCTATATTTGATGCAATCTTTAGTCTTACCTAGTATATTCAATAGAGTGCCAATGACTCTATCATAGAAATTTTTCTCAACATGCATGACATCCATACAATGTCTAACTGCCAAATAACTTCAATAAGGAAGATCCCAGAATATTGACCTCTTCTTGTATAAAGATTTGTCACTCTGTTTGGGAATAGTACATTGTGATATCTTATTGAATGCATTGATAAAGTCATTTACTCTTTCATAAACAACCTCCTCTGATATAGGTTTAGAGGATCTTTGTTCCTCATTCAATCCATTGAACGCTTTTGAAACCTTCTGCAAAAATGAACTTTTTGAAGAAACCTTCGAGACTAAGATATGCAATCTTGTTGCCATGTTTTATTTGTATTGAATCAATATTCTCCTCACATATAGGGCATGTTTTGAATCCTTTTGTGATGTATCTATACAAATTCCCATATGATGGAAAGCCATTAATAGTGCAAAACAACATAGCATGCAAACGGAATGTCTCTCTACATGAAGCGTCATAGGTCATCACATCTTTTCCCCAAAGTTTCTTTAATTCATCAATCAGAGATTCAGGCTAAACATCAATATCATTTCTAGGTTATTTAGGGCCCAATATCAACAATGACAACATGATGTACTTATTTTTCAAACACACCCAGGGAGTATACCTATAAATAGATATCTGGAATTTGCACATTTGATCCGGATTTGAATCTAAAATTTTGAATAAAATCTGACATCCACAGAATTCAGATCAAACTTTAGATATGGAATTTTAGATCCAAAAGTTTTGGATCGGATGTCGGATATTGTTGTATCCGCTCTGAAAAAAGTTCAAATTCAACAAATACATACATATATTATTAAATATATATTATTTATATATGGAAATATAGACACTTTATCATATATACTAAATGTAATATAAATAATTTCTATAATGTACAATTTTTGGTTTGGATCGAATATTTATTTGAATTTGAATATTAACTGATTGGATTCAAATGTTAACATATAATATATGTCGAATATTGGATGGATATCGGATCAAACTATTTTTTTTTGGATTTGGATATCAGATATAGCAGTAGTTGCTTTGTATTCAATTAGTTTATAGGTATACCAGTGAGGAAGATTGTATATAATAATCATAATAGGCCAAGTGCTATGTTGGTTGCTCAATGTTCCGTATGGATTCATCCCATTGGTACAAAACCCAAGTCTTAGATTCTTGACTTCTTCACCAAATTTTGGGGTACAATAAATCAATCTTCTTCCATTATGTGGAATCAGATGCAAGTCGTAGGATCCCATCATTATTTTTCTTTCCCTCTGCATGTTATGTTAAATTCTCTGTATCTATGGTGTTGGCAAACAAGCACTAAAATTGTGGTATTATAGGTAGATACAACATCACCTTGGTTGGAGAATCAATTTTGGACTTCCCCAAAGTCATATTTTATACCTTGGAGTCCCATATTTTAGACAATCATTCAAGATGATATAGTCTTCTTGAAATAACACACAGTCATTAGGGCATGCATGTCTCTTCTTAGCCTCCTTTCCCAATTGGTATGTTGAGAATCTTGTTGCCTTCAGGAAGAATTTCTTTCAACTAAGACAACAATGACCTAAAGTCTTTTTCGCTCCATCTATTGTTAGCCTTTAAAGTATACAATCTCAACACAACGCTTAGCTTCATAATCTTAGTACAACCTAGGTATAACAGTCTCTCATCATCACGCACAATATTTCTAAATATGGGAGGTGAATCGATGTGCTCTACCCCACAACTATCTATCAACGCATCAACCATGTCTGTCAGAATTAGGTCATTCACATCTACATCATCGTCGGAAATTTCTTCTTCAACACAAGTATTGCTATCAAAATCTACTGATCTCATAGTAGGAATCTCTTCATGCCAGTACCATTCTCTATATCCATGTACAATCCTTTTGCACATGACATGACTTTTGATTTCATCAATAGTGTAAACTTTCAAGTTGTTAGTGCAATTCCTACATGGACAGTAGAACCTATCTCCATGTCATTTCATGTGTTGCTCCGCAATCTTATAAATTGATTAAGATCGGTAATAAACTCGGGGGTGCAACAATTTGGAATGGACATCCATGATCTATGCATTCTATGATCAAAGAGAAAACAAGTATTGAATTAGGTGTTTAGAGATTCGGATTTAGACATTAATGTTAATCATTTAGGGTTTATGGATAAGGGTTTACTAATTAGGGTTTAGGGTTTGCATATTATGGTTTATCATTTAGGGTTTAGGATAAGGGTTTATAGATTAGGATTTATGGTTTACAAATTAGGGTTTAGGTTTCAGTAATGAATGTGTGTACCACCTGTCCCATTTTTTAACACCTAATCTCACTAGTAAGTGTATAATGTTTATCGGTTTTCAAGAAAATTTCAGCAGCATTTCCCCCCAGTTATTCAAGTACACTGATGTAGATGGGAAAATATCTAACTACATATGTACTTAGAGAACAAACAGAGAAGTGTTGACAAAACATCTTGAAAACTAAATACACATTATACACTTACATACTAAGTGAGATTAAGTTTTAAAGAATAGTCTCAAATCAGGAACTATCTAAGATTTACTCCTAATTAGTAAATCTCAGACAGGTTACTATGCCAACAGATATATATCTGAAATTAAGGTTTAGGTTTCATATCAATTCAATGTAAATACAAACCTAGAAAAAGAAGATATATGTCTAAATTAAGGTTTACGGTTTAGAATTTAGGTAAATACATAACAATTTTAGTTTAAATCAAGTTAATTTGGGTCATTTATATCAATTCAGTGTAATTAATTCTTAGGTGTGATTATGTATCCATACAACATTCAAATGGAACAATGCACCCCAAAAATACAAATACTTATACATGAGTTTCAATTGTAAAAAAATTATACAAGTATAATTTCCAATTGATATCAATTTAGATATTAAACCCTAGTTACATTTCATCAAATTACACAAATAATTATATTTAAAGCCCTAGTTACATTTAATCAAATTACACAAAAATGTATCTTAAAAAAAATTTAAAAAGCGCCTTGATCAACTTCTGACAGTGGTCAGTAGAATCAGTAGGACGACCACTTCTCAGCAGCAGCTGCAGGACGACCACTCCGACGGAAATGGCGATAGTGGTCAATGGAGTGGCAACGTCGATGACGAGCAGTAGAGTAGCAGTAGTCGTGGCGATAGTGGTGGCTGATCAAGGTGCAATAGCAGTAGAAGTGGAGCACAACAACAACAACTCCGTTGGTAGGAACTCACAGCAGTGGTGGTCAAAATTGCCAAAGAGAAGGATTTCTTAGAGCGATTAAATAGAGAATGGGGGAAAGAAAAATGTTACATGGGCTATTAAGTGAACTTAGTCATCAATTTCTAGCAAGATTAAGTACTAGACATCGCATCTGGAGAGTTAAATCGGCGTGTGAGTTAGGAGATAGATGTCAATTTTGTCTAAAAACTTATGATAGAGGCCCTTATCCAAAAAAAAAAAGTTGACATCAGTAAGGGTAGAGACGTCGATTCTACAGAGTTAAAGCAACAACTAAGTAAGGACTTAGACGTCGATTCTGTCCAAAAAATCGATGATAGAGGCCTTATCCAAACAAAAAAAAAATTGACTTCAGTAAGGACTTAAACATGGGCTTTGTTGGCCGAACCAACACCAGAGAACAATTTGGGGGAACTAAATTTTTGTGGGATATGGCGTGAACCCTCTAACGTCAGTTTATTGACTGCGAATCGACACCGTATGTGCAAATCTTTCATGATTCATAAGAAGTGAAATGTTGGTTTCACTATTTCCAAGTTGAAGAGAGAGGTGTTTTGGAGGGAAATATTATTTCGTGGGAAGCGATGTGTCATCATTTTTTAGACAACCGATGTTAACCTAAATTTTTTTGGAGGCAATTTTTTTAATGAAAAATTGCATTTCACAGGTTATCTTGGACGTTGTTTTGTTTAAGAGATTACTAGCATTATAGAAAAAGTGGTCTCTGTGTTTTTTGTTAATCGATAGGACTTGACCAACAATGATGTTTTCGCTCTAAAACTGACCGTGTATATGTTCGTGTGTCGATTTTCATGTAGAACCTGCGTTAAGAAAAGTGACATTAGAGGTCAGAAATGTACTAGTGATATATGAGGAATGAGAACACCCATTAAATATCAAGTGGAATCATAGGACTCACAAAATAATAACCAACAATTTCAATGATGAAAGAGAATCTTGTAGCAAAAAGGGATCTTTAAAATAAGAACAATACAAGGAAATAACTTCATAAAGAAGGTTAGGATATTCATGTTCTAAATAGATCAAGAGAGAGATATATGGGTCAATTTCTCAATGTAGAAATTAGGAGATGACACATACCTCAGGTTGAGTCTAGATGTATCTAGGCTTCACCCTAATTCCATATTAGGGTCACAAGCCACCAAGTACATGCATATATGAAATTAGGGCTAGGTTTATATTAATTACATAAACCCTAAAAATTTCCTTTTTATTATCGATGATTGGGTTGTCAAAAAACCATATGATCTCATAAATTATATTTTTCTAAGTTTATAACATATTTTACTTGATTTTTCTAAGTTACAAATTATTATATGCATATTTTAGAAATTTAAACCAATAAAGAAAAACGACACAAATCATATATTTAATATATCAGAATCAAATCATGAAAATTATACCATTGGATAGATTATAATTTCCTTATTCCAAAACATATATTATTTCGTTTTAGATGATTTGTAAATTAGTTACTATGAAATTTAGAAGAATTAAGGATTTATTAAATTATAAACAAAATGGGATTGCATGATTATAGATATGCCCTAGCGGATGTGTTCCAAACATAATGTATGGCATGGACAAAATGGTCAAAGGTACTTATACAAGACTCTCGCACTTTACCAGGTCAAAACTGAGTAGAAAGACATTCTTGCCCCTGGTGAAAAAATAAACAGAATAGAAAGTCAAGGGGCAAACTCATATACAACCAAGGAGGCATCTTCTTCATAGAGTCAGCTCAGGCAAGGAAGAACACATCAACACCTATTTCAAAATTTTAAATCGAAAAATCCAGAATGGAACTCACAATCCATGACAAATTAGTGGAATAGATAAGCACCATTGAGTTCGTGGGGACCACCCAAACTCAGCAAGCCCGGAATTCGGGTATCTTGAAGGCTAGGGTTCTTGAAGAATACCACACCACACCAAAACAACAAGGGAGAAGCAAGGAACCTGAGAGAAGAAGCCTCATCAGAAATTATGACATGACAAAAACTCATGACGGAACAACGGAGGTAACTGTGGGAAAAACATAACAAAGCATCACTCAATATGCCAAAACCCACCAACAATTTGTAGGAAAAGATAAGGGGTGATGGAAAACAAAGAAGAACAATACCTTAGAACATGTGAAATTGAAAGCCCAGGGACCTTGAGTCGGGTATAAGGGTGATATATGGGCCATCATCAAACGCCTCTAGTGGTTAGAGACGTTGCGAACAACTAGCCACCGCCAGAGATACCAGGAAAATATGGGTGACTAGATTTGAGAGCCATGGAGGCCAAGGGGCCAATGTGAATTGTTATAGGGGGGCGTCAAGAAACTATATGAGAAATTTTATAGGCTTCCAATGATCCAGAGTTGCAAGGAGGAGGAAAGGAGAAGAAACATAGTCGTAACATGGTATAAGGGAGAGGGTTTTGGTAGGTACTTATGGGATGTGGCATCAAACTAAGGTCTTTCAGATGAGGAAAGGTTAAAAGTTTCTAAGGAAACAAAAACAAAAAATTGGAGTAAAAAAGGAAGGGATAGGGAGAGAGAGAAGAGAAAGGTTTTGATAAAAAATCGAGACCTACTCAAGGCAAACCAGCCAAAGGTGGAAGGTAGGAGAGCATTATTCACCTACATGATCAGGCCACATAGTGATATGAGTTTTGTAAATTCATAGAAATTCAACATGACATCAAGAAAATTAGAACTTTTGGAAATCTTCTGGATCAGTTTAATAGTTTGGAGTATTATTCATGTAAAGTATGTTTCTTTCCTAATTTAGTTGAGGGTTCAAACATGATTCAGCTAATATGAAAATAAAGACCTTGGTTAACTAAGGTATGTAGAATCCAAATATGAACTTACTTTCTACTTTGAAGACATTCAATATATTATTTAAAATGTTGGAGTTTAACCTATATGTTCTTTCCTTAATAACATTAAGGCATCTAGGATTGTTCAAATGATGTAAAACTTGACCCCTAAGGTAATTGGGACCCAAGGAAACATGATTGTCAAGTTATATTTGTGTTTTGAATTTCCTTTTAGGTGTTCTACTAAATTAGAGTTTTGGTCTCATCACCAGTATATTATTATAACATTACATCATTACCATCATTACTTATTAGTTAGAGTCCCATTATCTTCACATATTTACCCAAAGAATTTCCTCATATTTTATCCACAAATTTCCAAATTTTTACTTATTTACCCTATTTAGTCCATTAATTCAATGTTATCTTATATGGTGGTGCATTATTCATATTTATGGACATGGAAATACCAACAATTGGTCTAATACATGTATTAAGCATATTGTGCCATTTATTAAACATATCTTTGCCATTATGTGAATATTGCTTATCAAAGGAAACATATATGGCAAATATATCATGTTATGTGATGCCATTATGTGTTTTGTATTTGTTTTCAAGATTAAATATTTTAGAGTAACCTTTGGGTTATTTATGTTACATGCATTAAGGTATAACTTTATTCTTGTTTGGCCAAATATAAGGAGCTAAGAATATTATCCTTCTAACTATAGGATTGAGGTTTCTAGAGTCAACATGCTAGGTTGTGGTATGTTACAACACTCCACCCCTCAAAGAGGATTTTGTCCTTAAATCCAGCCCTCCTTATTCTACTAACCAACAAGTCTTCACCCCTTAAAATTTTTAACCTAATAAGTCAAACTAAACAACCCTTAAAGGTATTAGGGTTACAGATTAAACATATTTTAATCATGAACACTTTTCATGTTGGTTGTGCATCCAATAACATGTCATATCCACCTAGGGTTGAATTTTAAGGTCCTTGAGTTACTAACCTAACAATCCTAAGGTTCACATCAGCATCCAAAAAGTCATAGGTTATAAAAGGATAGGTCAACTATACCTTTAGTACAAGACATACTTTTCTTAGTCATCCATATATGCCCCAACTGATGCATCCCAAACATACCTTTAGCACATGATTACATATATGCCCCAACTGATGCATCCCAAACATATTGTGTGATAGGGGAAAATGGTTAAAGGTACTCATACAAGACTCTTTCAGTTTACCAGGTCAACCTGAGCGGAAAGACGTTCTTGCCCCTAGTCGAAAAATAAACAAAATAGAAAGTTAAGGGGCAAACTCATATGCAACCAAGGAGTCATCTTCTTCATTCGGTTAGCTCATGCAAGGGAGAACACATCAACACTTATTCTGAAATTTGAACCAAAAACTCCAAAATGGAACTCACAATGCATGACAAATTAGCATAATAGAGAAGCACCATTGAGTTTGTGGGCCCAAACTCAACAAGCCCAGACTTTGGGTATCTTGAAGGCTAGGGTTCCTGAAGGGTATCACCCCACACCAAAACAACAAGGAGAAACAAAGAACCTAAGACAAGGTGCCTCATCAGAAATTATGACTCGAGGAAGACTCCTGAAGGCATGACAGAGGTAACTGTGAGAAAAAATAACAAAGCATTGTTTCACATACCAAAACCCACCAGTGATTTCTAGGAAAAGAAAAGCGGTGAAAGAAAACAAGGAATTAGAGAAATGCCTTAGAACATGTGAAATTGAAGGCCCAAGGACCTTGAGTCAGGTATAAGGTGTTGGCCTAAGTGTGACACATTGCCCATATTTTGATAATGACTTAATTGTTCCATTTATATGTATCTGATATGTTTGTTTAAGATTGATTTCAGGAATTAAGTACATGAAAAGGATCAAACCGACCAAGCCCTAGCTTGCTCTAGTTCAAGTCAAAAGTAATGCATATGCACATTTTTGGAAAACACTCCAAATCACCTTAGATAATTTTTGTAAACATTTTTATAGATGATATGACTTGTAAGTAAGATGAGAAAAAATTAGGGACACTTAATTCTAATGTTTGGTCACATAAAAATCAATCCAATTTGTATGAAAAATGCAAAAAAATGATTCTAACCATTGAAGAGTTGGAAAAGTCAAAAGTTTATATGTTGTAACCCTCCAAACAGATAGAAAACATTCATAAGTGTTCCCACACTCTAGGGACACCCCCAGCTATAAATAGGACCTCTTGGAGTTCATTCTAAGGTTGTTCATTCATGCTATTCAAGGTCCTTGCCATAGTTGAGTGACTTTAGTCCACTTGAGCTGCTTTCTCTCTCTTGTTTATAGTTCAATTTGTCCATATGAGTAAGATAGGATTTGTGTGAGAGAGATACCTCAATGTGCACTTGTAAAGCTCTCAAAGCTTCTCCTTCCTAATCCCTTTTTTCAAGATCATGTTGATGAAGGCTTCTCTAAGTGAAGGAGGATGTGCATGCTTCTTCGAGTTGTATAAGAAGGTGCTTCAAGCTTCTTCAAGTGAAAGAGGAGGATAAGACAGAAGATCCAAGGAGCTCAATGGGTAAATCCTTCAAGGAAAAAGATTCCTGACCTAAATTTATGCTTAATTGTAATTACTTTGCATAATGAGATGTTTAAAACTTAATCTAATCTTTTGAGATGTCTTAATATCATGTGACAAGATTATATTTTCATTTTGGTTCAATTTGGTTGATGTTTGAACTACCTTTGTTATATGTGCTTGGTTTGGACTAGTTTGCAATTTACCCATAAGTGAGTGTTATCTTGCAAATTGTCACATATACAGAATGCTTCTTGTGCTTTAGCATCATGAGAGAGAAGATAATGCAATGGGTGCCTTGTTTGAATCATGTGTGGTGATGTGACATCACATGGTGATTCTAGGGTTTCCAGGGTTAGGGTTTGATGTTATGACCCCTACACCACTTTTGGTGAGGGTAGCGACCGAAACATAATCTTTGGATGTGTTGTCTCAACCAAGACAACCTAGAGGTGGATGGTTGAGATAATTTGTCCTCTAGTGTCTCGACCATGTGCACATGTGACCTAGGGTTTTGATGTGTGCATTTTATATCATATTTTGGACCACTTTTAGTTGCATTTCCAAATCATTTCACCCAATAATCGCTCTTAATCATGCTAGATTTTCCATCTTTATTGTTGTCTTTACTTTCTATATGGTTTGGTTTGTAGGTACAACAATTTGGCATCAAAACAGGGAGAAACACCATTATAACATCCATAAAGACATTCCCCAATCCTCTAGACATTCAGAAAATCAATGTTACTGAAACTGATAAAGACACCCCCTGTCTTAATTAAGACACCTCGTGTGTTAAAAAGACACAACATGTCTGATTAAAGACACCTCGTGTCTCAGTCCAGAAATCGTACGTAAAACTCCCAGATTTGCAGCAACACATCATGTTTTATTAAAGACACATCGTGTCTTATTAAAGACATGTCGTGTAACCTTCCAAAACTTAATCCAGACTTCAGTTATTGCATAAGACACGTCATGTCTTATAAAATACATGTCATGTGACCTGCCAATTTCAATCAAAAGTGAATTTAACCATCTCACACTTATATATACGACCCCAAGCCGTCTTGGGACAGTTATCACAGAGTATTTGGGACCTTTAGAGTGGGACTCAAGAATGTGAGAGCAAGGAGGAGTTGGAGGTGTTCCAAAGGAGAAAAGTTGGTTTCTCGAGAGGGAAACTTCTTCTTCTTCCTTCTTCTCCAACAATTGCAGCAAGGATCTCCACCGTTCTCTTCACTCCACTTAGAAGTGAAGCTTTCTGGAAAATTTCCAACAACAAGGATGCATTCGTGACTCCTTGACCAGAGTTCCAAGTCTATCTTCCTTTTTCCACGTACATCCAAGTTTATTTCCTTCTATTATGATGTCTAGCACTACTTTCTACTGTTTGTATCTACTTTCTATAGCCATAAACAAGTAGATCTCTTGTTCTTGGGCATGGGGGAGTGACTCCCATGTTATAATATTGTTGAATATGAATTTCATATATAACGGTAGTTGTTTCACTATTCTAAGGTTCATCAGTATTTAATTCCTCTTACATGCTTTGCTGGCCACTTTGTATGTATGATTTCTGATCTTTGTATAATCTGGGAAGATGTGCATAAGAGTAAGGAGATGTACCTTAGCTGCACTACCTTGACCATGGGAGTGGTTGGGAAGTGTTGGGGAACAAAGGTTTGTAGTTCAAATCAAAGTATATCCACAAGAGTGGTATATAAAGTTAGGACTATTCTACACTACTACGAGGTGGGTGTAGGATACATGCCTCCATTGTGTTATTGCTAGTGTTCTTGATCTTTATTGTTCTTCATGCTATGTTGTGGATGTGAAACCATATCCTCAAGAATCCTTAATCCAAATTGATCTTTATTACAAGTATATTCTATTTTATTTCATTTCCTTTTGATTGCTTAGTTAAATAAACAAAACCTCTCTTGTTAAAAAGATCTAGATTGTTGAAGTTTAATACTCTTACGCCTAACAATACCCTACTCCTTGGATGACCTCGATAATACTACATGCACATGTATACTTGCGAGGTAGTATTCGAGCTTACAAATATTAAAACTTGCGCACACAGCCAACAAGTTTTTGGTGTCGTTGTCGGAGAGCATCGGTATTTTTGTTAGTGTAAGAAGTGTTGAACTGTAAACGAGACTAGATCACCCCACCACCTGTCATACCCACCATCATTCTTTCTACCATGATCATCATCATTATCTTGTTTTTGTATCTTCCATTTTCTTTCTTGTACTTCACTCGCCTTCTTTACTTGCAGGACTATATGAGGCGGTCCAAAAGGGGTCTTGAACCTTCCACATGTATGGACCCCAAACTTGAGCATAATGTTTGTAGCCTTCAAAAAGCAAAGATGAGTGAAACTCAAACGGATCCAGAGGACTCACAAACATCATCACCAATGTCTTCACCACCATCTTCACCCAAACATCCATCTCAACAAGAAAGACCAATCATGGAAGACGATCATCCCCTTAAAGACTTCATTGTTCCAGCTACTACAAAAATCAATGGGGCCATCAATATCCCACTGATCGAGGCAAATGATTTTTTTTTAGCCCTACAATTATATAAATGATACAGCATAATCAATTTGGAGGGACACCTATGGAGGATATGAACCTCCACATTGTTGAATTTTTGCAGTTACTAAGCACTTTTAAAATAGATGGTATTTCTAGTAATGTAGTTTGTCTCCTTCTTTTCCCCTTCTCATTGAGAGACATAGCCAATGTGTGGCTCTATTCTTTGCCAAGAAACTCCATCAACAGCTGGGAGGAACTCCTCAAAGTTTTCTTAGCCAAATACTTTCCACTAAGCAAGACTGCACAATTGAGGAGCCAACTCATCAATTTTTCTCAAAGGCATGGACAGACATTGTATGACACATGGGAAAGGTTCAATGACCTTCAATGTCTTTTCCCATGCCGGTTTAAGAAATTGGCTTCTATTGCAAATTTTATATAATGGCTTATTCTATAATACAAGGATATTTATTAATGTTGCTGTAGATGGTGATTTAGTGAACAAATTATACAGGGATGCTTATGTCATTATTGATGACATTGCACTTAATCATTGCTAATGGAGTCCTAAGTGGAGCAGCCAACCTTCTTCTTCAATCTCTATTTTTGGAAAGCAAGCTGTTGAAGTAGTTTGTGATGCATGTGGAGCATCAGGACATACTCCTTCATGTTTTGCCACACCATCACAAATTGACGAGATATCAGAGCTCAACAACAATGTCAGCTACAATTTCATCTAGTAGCAATGTTTGCAGCCCAAGCTGAGTTTGGAGTCCATGCTTGAGACATTTGTCACAACTCAAATTTAGTAAAATTATGAGCTTCACCAACAAAGGGAGTTGATAAAGGATGCTATTTTTTAACTTTCTTCTAAGGTGGATGGGATTGCCACTCAGACTAGGATGATGGAGAATCAAATTGCTCAACTATCTCTTGTCAATCAAAAATCACCTTTCGGTTCCTTGCCTAACCAACTAGAGATTAATTCAAAGGAGAGATTCACGTCAGTTACCTTGAGGAGTGGAGATGCTATAGGAGAATCTTTTTCACCATCAAAGACAATATCATATGAAGGCAACGACTTCAATGTAAGCAATGATAATGCAACTCAAAGGAAGAAATCTGCACATACTCCACGGGATAATTCTTCAAGCAAGATAAATGTCATTTTTTGTGCACGTTTCTTGGTGATGAGAAAATTCTCTTTGAATCTGATTGGAAGAAGAGAATGACCGAACATACAACATCAAAATCTAGAAGATTATTCCTATTGAAAATCACAAGCGTTGATCTTTGGGTCAAATAAAAGATATATTGACAAAGAGGCATAGATGCTTAGCACAACTATTTCCAACCTCAAATCAAATCATTGGACCTCCATCCTCATCATTCACCATGACAGGTATCCGGTTGCAATCCTCTTGAGTTTGTTATATGTAGTGAGGACACTGCAAATTTCAAGCTTAGGGGGAAAGCAACTGGATAGTAGTGTAGTGTAGTTTTATTTCACTTTTATCATCATTTTCTTAGTTGTTGTTTTTAGTTTTTATTCTTCTTATAGCAAATCTAGTTTGATTTGAGACCCATCTTTTGCATGTGGTTCGAACTTCTATGCTTAACTGATTGTCCTCTTTTGGTTAGAAATATCACTTGTAGAAATTGTAAAAGGCATGCATTAATCAAATGAAACCTTTTGGCCATCAACATGTGCTTAACTCTCATTTATGCTTCTAGCCTGAGCATTCATTTTTTACATCCTTGATTGCTTAAAACATGTAATGGTTTCAATTTTTGTGAGTAAATCAACTTTACAACATCATTTAGAATATGGGATGCTCTTGCCAAGCTGTTAGTGCATTTTCAACCACTCTTTCAATGACTTTTTTTCAAAATAATGATTGAAATCTAGTTAATGTTGCAATTTAGTTGACTCTCCTATGTTGTGGAAAAAAATTAAATTTATTTTGGCTTATTTCACCCTCATACCCCATAAAAGATGGCTAAACCACCCACATATCATGTCAGCCTAGTGTAAGTCCAATCTGGCCACAATGGTTAGGTGGTATGTCTTAAAAGAGGGTAAAACACCCCAGCCAGCACTCCATGTGTGCATAAGCCTACATTAGCAGTCGAGTGGCAGAACTCATAATCCATTGTCATATCATTTTTGGGAAAGAAGGAGAGTACAACTAAAATTGTTAATGTTAACCAAGATTTCATCATTTGTATCCTTAATAGCTGAGAGTTTGAGTTGCACATCCACTAATTGTTTGGCTTGGTCATCCAAATTCTACTTAGTGTTGTTTATTTGATTGATTCATTTAATTGTGACCACCCCTATTGAACTAAAAATATCTTTCTTGGGTGTTTAAGTTGAATTGATGGTTATGTATAAACATGTTGATCATGGTTGGTTTGGTCTTATACACATCTTTCATTACATTTGATCTATACATAAACTTGACAATTCCTTCATTTGTGTTTTTGTGCTCTTTTTGCTTGAGGACAAGCAATGGTTTAAGATTAGGGGGATTTGATGTGTGCATTTGATATCATATTTTGGACCACTTTTGGTTGCATTTCCCAATAATTTTCACCCAATAATCGCTCTTAATCATGCTAGATTTTCCGTCTTTATTGTTGTATTTACTTACTCTATGATTTGGTTTGTAGGTACAACAATTTGGCATCAAAATAGTAGAAAACGTTATTATAACATCCATAAAGACATTCCCTAATAATCTAGACATTCAAAAAATCAATGTTGCTGAAACCGATAAAGACACCCCTTGTCTTAAAAAGACACGATGTGTCTGATTAAAGACACCCCATGTCTCAGTCCAGAAATTGTACGCAGAACTCTTATATTTGTAGCAACACACTGTGTTTTATTAAAGACACGTCGTGTCTTATTAAAGACACATCCTGTCTTATTAAAGACACGTCATGTAACCTTCCAGAACTCGATCAAGACTTCAGTGATTGCATAAGACACGTTGTGTCTTATAAAAGACACGTCATGTGACCTGCAGATTTCACTCAAATGCGAATTTAACCGTCTCACACTTATATATATGACCCCAAGCCATCTTGGGACAATTATCACAGACTATTTGGTACCTTTAGGAGTGGGACTCAAGCAAGTGAGAGCAAGGAGGAGTTGGAGGAGTTATAATGGATAAAAGTTGGTTTGTCGGGAGGGAAACTTCTTCTTCTTCCTTCTTCTCCAACAATTACAGCAACGATCTCTGTCGTTCTCTTTGCTCCACTCAGAAGTGAAACTTTCTAGAGAGTTTCTAGTAACAAGGACAGATTTGTGACTCCTTGACTAGAGTTGTCTATCTTCCTTCTTCCACAGACATCCAAGTTTATTTCCTTCTATTATGATGTCTAGCACTACTTTCTACTGTTTGTATCTACTTTCTATAGCCATGGTCGAGTAGATATCTTGTTCTTGGGCATGGGGGAGTAACTCCCATGTTATAATATTGTTTAATACGAATTTCATATATAATGCTAGTTGTTTCACTGTTCTAAGGTTCATCGGTGTTTAATTCCTCTTACATGCTTTGTTGGCCACTTTGTATGTATGATTTCTGATCTTTGTATAATCTGGGAAGATGTGCATAGGAGTAAGGAGATGTACCTTAGCTGCACTACCTTGACCATGGGAGTGGCTGGGAAGTGTTGGGGAACAAAGGTTTGTAGTTCAAATCTAAGTATATCCATAAGAGTGGTATGCAAAGTTAGGACTATTCTACACTACCAGGAGGTGGGTGTAGGATACATGCCTCCCTTGTGTTATTGCTAGTGTTCTTGATCTTTATTGTTCTTCATGCAATGTTGTGGATGAGAAACCATATCCTCAAGAATCCCTAATCCAAATTGATCTTTATTACAAGTTTATTCTATTTTAGTTCATTTCCTTTTGATTGCATAATTAATTAAACAAAACCTCTCTTGTTAAAAAGATCTAGATTGTTGAAGTTTAATATTGTTGCACCTAAAAATACCCTACTCCTTGGATAACCTCGATAATACTACATGCACATGTATACTTGCAGGGTAGTGTTCGAGTTTACAAATATTAAAACTTGCGCACACAACCAACAGGTTGTGACCTTGAAGTGTCTCGACTGAGACAAGTTGATGGAAGTGTGTTTTGACTGAGACAAATTGGGCAACAACCTAGTCGGTTGAGACACTTTTGCTGGATAAATATGAACTTTTCTATTTTTGCATGTGAGTATAGGAAAGACCATCTCTTTGAAGGGCATGTGTCCCTTGGTGATCTATCTTGTTGACGCCTCAAAGATATCTTATTTACCTCCTCCTTTGGGTATAAACCCATCCTCTCCACACATGAGCAATATTTTTCAGACCTACACATCTTCTTCTTCCTTTGGATCATTGTTGTAGCTTCAAGAGCAAGAAAGGTCAGATCTTGAAGCTTGTGTTGTTGATCCTTTGTGCATGTAGAATATCTTGTGCTAGAATCAATCTTGGGTGGTGATTTCTGGGAGATTTCTTCTTGGTAAGTCATCCTAAAATCCTAATAATGATTCTTTCCTTTTGAAACCTCCATTATCTTCTTCTTCTTCATTTTTGGTATATGGATCATCCATGATGTCCATTTGAGAGGAACTCCTCCTCATAAGGGGTTATAGACCATATTTGTCATGGTGGATCTGAGTGAAAGGATGATTCTTCTTAGTTAAGCCCAAAACTGTAATTCCTCTTTCTTGAGCTTCCTTGTGACCAAGGTTGTCTTCTTTTCTGAGGTGATCCTTTGGCCATAGAAGTGCAACTTTTTTTTTAAATAACTCGACATCATTAAAAAAAGGCCATACGGCATCTACAAGATAAAGATCTCTCATCAACTAACCAAGCAGTGACTCCTTTTGTGGAAAGACATAGCACAAGACTCAGATTGGGATGCGATAGGTAAATTTCTGCATCGTCCACCTCTAGTGGTGGATGTCTAAAACAGCTATCTGGGATGGAATTCATCAATCTACAAGATCATATGAGTCTATCGGGAAAGGAGTTTGCATAGCTGCCAACATAGATCACTATCTCATCCATGCTAGAGGCCACCGAACAATTAGAGAGCTCGACCCAAACCACAGCAAGAAAAATGAGCATCTTGTTGTTAACAACATAAACCAAAAAAAACACCAAGAAAAAACAAAAGTTGAGGCCAATCAAGAAGCTGCCTAAGCTCACAGAATGCTCACACATGCAATTACTCAAACAGCTTGGGTGCAACACCCCGGATATCTGGGAAGGGGGCAAAAAACTCCACTTGTGCATACTCAGAGGAGAAAGGGTCTGTGAGGATTGAAGGTGGGAGGTAGAAAGCTCCGGATAACCCCACCACCACTCCCAAGCACCCCTATGAGTAGGGGACGAGAGCATCCTCCCAAAGCACATAACCCAATTTCTCTCCCTCTGTGGATGCATCAAGGAGTCGCACAGCATCACCATCCATCTATAGGAGCACCCAAAGCCCCGACCTGCAACCAGACCCAGACAAAAAGAGAGGGACTCGACCAGCAGCCCGCCTCCATCTAATGCTCACCACCACCCGTCGCCATCCTCCAGGATATGGGCCACCATCTGGGGTGAGGCCATCGGGGGCACCTACTCATAGGCAGGAAACCCAGGCGCCATGGAGAAAGGAGAAAATAGCAAAGCCGTGGGAGATGGCTCACAAACAGAAAGCAAAGGAACTCAGCCGATCGTGAGGGAGGTGAGGACGAGCCCAGGGGAGAGGGTACCATCCAGAGAGAGCGCCCGCCACCTCCCCCCCTGAGCAGGAAGCACCGCCGCCGGGGTCTATAGGATCGCCAGAGCGATCACGAACCCTATGTTTTTATGTGGAGTAGAAGTGCACCTTAATTGGAGTTCACCATCTCTTTGTAAGGTCTTGAACTTGGGAGTTTGGTTCTCACCAAAATAGGTGGGTTTTATAACTTTTCTCTTCATCTATTATATGCATCTTAAACATGATCATATATTGTTGTTCTAGATCTCACAAATGTGTTCTTTATGGTAGAAGAAATGATTATGCTTAGGGTTTAATCCATATAATATTATATAAAGGATTACCCTTTCTATAACCCTAAATCATTGTACTTATCCTTGTGTATAGAACTATTTTATTTGGTTTATGATCTATCCTCCTTGAAGAAAAGAAGGTAATGGTTCTATTTTTATGTAAACCTATAATTTATCTTCTTAATCACGATCCTAAAAGTGACCTTCTACCTTACATGTTCTAGGGTTAGAGGAACATTATTTCTTAGAGTGTTACCTTAGTTGACGTTTGGTATCCCTACCTTGGGTCTTCTATTTTGACCTAGTTTAGATCTGATCAAATGTTGGGCATGAGGTCAAAACATCTCTTGGTATTCCATCATGATCGACACCTATGCAATGGGTGGTTTCAACCGCAAAATACCCCTAACCCTAAGGATGGTCTTTACGCCTTGTTGGCTAACGCAATGTTGCTGCTTGAAGTGTTTTCCTACAATGTTGCGGTCAAGATGGTTAGGGTTGAAGGTCGAGACACATGTTCAGACTGTGCTATGAACATAACAAGTTAAGATTAGGTTGCCACAGCCATGACACCAATGGGTTAAGGTTGTAACACCTTGTAATAGTGGGTCGATACTCTATTATGTCACGATTGCGGTGCACTTTTGGTGTGACGGTGGCGACACACTTATGGTGTGATGGTCGTGATGCACCTGTGGTGTGACGGTCACGACACACCTAAGTTGTGATGCTCAGGATGCTCTGTTGAGCGTTTCCTTGTGTCACGGTCATGACAAAATGCTTGGGTGGCGTCTCGGTCATGACTAGGTATAGGGGCGGTCACGACACTCCATCAGGGTTGTGTTATGGTCGAGATGTCTAGGGTCGAGACCATGAGGGAGTGTCTCAGTCATGACAGATGGTGTATGATGGGTCGTGGCCCTTGGGAAATGTCTCAGTTGTGACATGGGTTGTGATGGTCGCAACCATGTGTTATGGGAGGTAGGGATCATGTAGGTCAAGACCCAAGTGTTGAAGGTGGTCAAGACCATGTGTTGTGAAGTGGTCGAGACACCTATATGTGAGTATGTACATGACTATTACCTAGCACGATGGTATACTTAAGGTGTTGTATCTATGAATGTCAAATCATTAGCAATAGTGCATAACCCTAGTATTCTCCAATCATATGGGTGGTGGTAGAAATTAGGTTTTAGTGGTAGAGGATTGTGATGAAACCTTAATCACATATACATGAACCCTAACCCTAATCTTATGATAATATGATTTATGTGCTCATACTACTCAAGGTATTTAATATGAGATTATGTTTCTCTCTCCTACCTTTATAAAAATAACTTGTAGGTGAGATGAATGTCATAACTATGAGAATGTTATGCTGGCCTCTATGTAATATAGGGTGGTGATTATGAGTGATATTGAGGCACATTGCGATAATGATTGTGTAAGAGTTATATGAATTGGTCTAATGGCTTAGTAAGTGACTTGAGCATAATTTGAGATAAAACTATCTAGTGAGATTATTGAGGGATTGATATCTCATGGTAATGTGATGATGAAATGAGTTCTCACTTTATACATTTTATAACTTCTAGAGTTGTATCTTATCCTTAATTTTATAGAGTTTATTTAGGGTTAATACATTGTAACTTGATTGATGCATTAAAAGATACCCAATTGGAATATCTAATCAAGTGAAACCTTAATCATATACTTTCTCTATACCATAGATCCATCTTCAGTGCTAGTATCTAGCTGTATGGTGAAATGAGTAACTCCTAGGGTCTGACTGGTTTGTTGTAAATTGTCCAAAAAACATTGGAAGTTAAGTTCCATTTTCAATTTCATGTGACTGGTTTAGTGAAAGTCTAGAACTCAAGTTCCATAGTTTTCCCCAGACTTCCAGAAATATATATATCTTGCGGTGTTAGACTTCCGCACCAAATCAATAGGAAAATGAGTTCCATTCCTAGTAAATCTTGCCCTATTCGTTCGTTCGGTGTGGTGACTTAACGGGCGATAGTAGAGTAGTTGAAGAGCCGTATCCTATAGATCGTCGAGCGAAGGGCATCCCATCTCCCTCTTCCTGCCCCACTTCGTCATCCTTGCACCGTTCCCCGTCTGGGAACCAGGAGCTCGCAAACCGTATCCCTGGTGGCTGGCCGTCTGTTGCTTCTTAGGCTGACGACACCGCTTAGATTTGTTTCTCCGTGTCATCCGTTCTCATTACTGATTGCAAATCAGAATATTCAGTACGTGTTGCCATTATTTTGCAGAAAATGGCGCGTGTATTTTTCGATCAAGCAGAAGATCCATCCAGAATAACTTTTCTAAATGATGTACGGTGTGCGAAGAGGGGTGATATTGATGGAGACTTAGATAATTCTATCTCTCTTGTTTTACTTACACTTTTCGTCAATTGCATCTCCTCATTTCAGGTATAATTAAGAGTGGCATCGGTCTTGTCTTAAAGTTGTTTGATGTAATGTCAAAGACATTTTGTATCAAATTTGATGTACTTCCTTGAAGGTGTTTGATCGAAATCCCATATTATTTTAGTTACTGATCTAAGTTGTTGAATAACTTTATATGAAGTAAACTTGTTATGTTTGTACTGATTAAAAAAATTACATTTACTTGAACTATTTTACATAGGTACCAAATGATTTACATGGCTTATGTAGGCGTTGCAAACATTACATACAATATGATAGATAACATACAACAAGCCAATCACATAAAAGTCAATTTTTAAGAAAACCCATGTTTCAAACCAATCGTCTGGAACTCCTTTTCCCGGAACTCAATTTCACATCTGGGAAAATGAGTTCCTAAAAAGTTACAATTACATTAAACCAGTCAGACCCCTACGGGAAGCTCAGAGTGCATATTATTGAATATGTGGGGTATCAGTGGAGGTAACTCCCTGTATCCTTAAATTGATGAAATAGTGGTATAATTCTTTGTTATAGAACGGCCACGTATGATCCTATTCTCTAGTGTTGTGCCATGTACCAAGGAAGACTAGTTGTTTTACAAGACCATATCATTGACTATGAGTTGTTGTTTCTACATGATTGTACCTTTGACTACAAGTTGGTGTCTTTGTAATCTGAATGTTATGTCACCGTGTTGTGGACTTGAACTGGATGAGTAGTGTTGATGATGATCATGGAGTCTGACTCTTTCATTGATCTTATATGGCACTGATTTCAACTTAGTAGTGGTCAGTTGGATTTGAGTGGTACGCCTCAAATCATCAGGGCATAAAAATTAAAGTAATAATGCAGCCGTGTAGTATATTTTCTTATGGTCAAATACGAATCACATTGGATTGTCTCATGCCTTATTTCTTGTACTATTTAGTTTATAAAATTTATATATGTTCTTCGTATTCCTATTAAAAGTATAAATTGTTCTACTGTTCAGTTGTAAATGCTTAGACTTCTCAATAATAATACCTACTTTATTTATCTAATTTATTATATTATAGTGAGTATAATAGACATTGGCGAAGAGTTATATCTCTCGTTGGGACATTTGGTCTCACTCTATGGGTTCCACAACTTTTTAGGTGGTCATGGACGAGGAGGTCGAGGTCATGGTGTAGGTGTTGAGTAGTAGCTATCAGAAGGTCAGACATGTTGCTAGTTAGAGTCTTGTAGTAGAGTCCTATGTGTCATCCCTATACTCTCAGGTCTTTGGGGATATTTTCTTATTTTATATATCGACATGTAGATTTTGGCTTTGTGCCATGAGTGTATAGAAATGGCATGTGTACATATAAATAGGTTGTAATATGTAATAGTGATGGCTTGATAGCCTTTGAACATGACATGTAACATCTTTTGGTATATATGAAATATAGATGGCCTGAGTTGAAGGCTTGTTTATAAAATACTTCTGCTTCAAATATTGAATTGTAGTTGGTTTTGATTTACCCTATTTTGTGGTAATATTGTTGATTGGTGATAATTCCTCATTTTGTTTTGAGTAATCTCACTTGGTGTGGCAATGGTTGTCACAAAGGGGGTTTCCTTGGTGAAGGAATCCAACTGCTTGCAAGAGTGGGTAAGACCTTGGTGAGGTAGAAGACTAGCTCTTAGATAGGTAAGACCTTGATTATAAGGTTGTTGGCTCCTTGACCATAAAAGGAAGCTGGGTTTCCTTCACTCGGAAAAGGAAGGGCATATGTTGTTACTCTTATAAGTGAATATAAGGAGTAGACATGCTTAAGAAATCCTAGAGCTTGTCCTCTCCTGGTAGTGGACTGACTCTCTCCTAGTTTGGAGAGTGGAACCACTCTAAAATAGCTTGTTCAATTGGTTGCTTCAATTTCTCTCATCCTTGCTATGCATGTTTAGATTGCCATCAAATCGACTATTTACAATTATGCCTACTTGAAGTAAACTGAAGGTATAACTATTTTTGTGCAAGTTTTGAAGCTTTATTCACCCCCTTTAGATCCCTCTATTACAACAAGTGGGTTTCCTTCACCCAAAAAAAGAATGTCATATGTTGTAACTCTTATAAGTGAATATAAGGAGTAGACTTAAGAAATCCTAGAGCTTGTCCTCTCTTGGTAGTGGACTGACTCTCTCCTAGTTTGGAGAGTGGAACCACTCTAAAATATCTTGTTCAATTGGTTGCTTCAATTTCTCTCATCCTTGCTATGCATGTTTAGATTGCCATCAAATCGACTATTTACAATTATGCCTGGTTGAAGTAAATTGAAGGTCTAACTATTTTTGTGCAAGTTTTGAAGCTTTATTCACCCCCTCTAGATCCCTCTATTCCAACAAGTGGTATCAGAGCCAGGTCTTCTCTGACACATCTCCCACGAGATGAGAAGATGGGAGATAGCTTACTTGGGTCCCTCAACCTAGAGGGAAGCTTCTCCATGAGACCCCCGGTCTTTGACTGCACCAATTTCCTCTATTGGAAATGATGGATGTAATTCTTCTTTCAAGGGATAAACTACGACATGTGGAAATTAGTGATTCTTCTAGACAAGGAGATGATAGGTGATGTAACTACTTGGGATGAAGCTACACTCAAGAAGGCACAACTCAATGCCAAGGTGATAAGCATCATCTATGTTTCCCTCACTCCCTACGAGTTTAACTGGATCTCATCTTGGGACACAACCCATGAGATTTGGAACAAGTTGTGCATCATTTATGAAGGCATGCATCAAGTCAAGGAATCAATGAACTACATGCGCAATGGACTTCTTGAAAACTTTAAGATGGGCAAGAAGGAAAGAGTGGTTGATATGTACTCAAGGCTTAACACCATCATCAACAGACTTACAACCTTGGGCCACACCTTGGATAGAGGGATAATCAACTCCAAGATGGTTAGGTCCCTTCCCAAGAGATGGGAACCCAAGGTGACTTCAATTGAAGAAGTTAGAAGCCTTGGGAAACTTAGCCACCGAGGAGCTCATTGGCAACCTTCAAGCCCATGAGATAAGGCTAGACAATAAAGAATAATATGACAAGCAAGAGGGGAAGGAATCAAAGAAGATGAAAGACAGTGCCATCAAATATCAAGTGGAGGCAATGATTCTCCAACAACAACTTATTTGTCAGTCCTCTCCACTCTACTCAAGTGAAGATGATGGCCCTAGTGATCATGAAGAAAACTACTCCAAGCGCAAGCACTTCAAGGGAAGTCTTCCTCATCCTGAACTCCTAGGTGCTATGAATATGGAAAAAAGGGGCACTACAAGAATGAATGGCCACAGACCAAGAAGAGCCACCTCAAGAATAATGATGACTACAAGAAGGAGGGCAAGTACAATATGAAGGAAAAGAAGGAGAAAAGGAGCAAGGATGTAACTCATGTAGCTTGGGAGGAATCTTTCTCTAGTGTTTCAAGCATCGATGAAGGAGAATGTCATCTTGCACTCATGGCCTCCACAAGTGAAGACATTGGTGAGGTAAGTGAGGTAAGCTTGCATGAGTTATCCAAAAAAACCTCTTATTTATATGCTTAATGCTACTTGCTCTTCTTATTCCGAATGTAAGTCTAAGAAGAAGAGGTTGGGTAAGATCATTGATGATTTATATGCTAAAATTGACATTCTTGATCAAAATGAAAAGTTGCATCTTTATAGCATTGATTCCTTGGAAGGGCAGTTTCCTGATCTTGAGCTCCAATACAATGGAGTTGAAGTAGAGAATGGTATCTACCTTAAGAACATCAATACTCTTAAGGAGGAAAACCAAGCCCTAGTAGATACAGATGCTTTACTTAAAAATTAAATGATGATCTTAAGCTTAATTGTGATGATATTAAAGATGAGAATAGAATCTATTTTGGTGAGCTTGTATTGCTTAGAATTGAAAATTCTAGGTTGCTTGCTCAAATTAATGATCTATCTTCTAGACCTATTTTGCCTAGCAATGAAGTTTCTTCTGTTTCTTTAGAAAAATATTCTCATTTGACTAAAGCCCTCTGCTTAGACCCCAACTTGTTGCATGCTAATGATGATATTTCTTGTTTGTTTTCTACCATTTTCACTCTTACCAATGATCATCACAAATTAAGAGCCACTTTGCAAACTTTCCTCAAAGGGAAGAAGTCCCTCAATGAAGTCTTGGATCACTCCACCAAACATAGTGGTACGAGTGGTTTAGAATATGAGGGTGCTTCAAAAATCAAAGGCAAAGGTACGAAGAAGATCAAGGGACCTCCAATCTTTCATGGAGAGTCTTCTTGCTCTAAGAACCCTATGGTGTGTGTTCATTGTAAGAGTGATGACCACTATTCTACTTATTGTCCTTACAGGGAGAAGGGGACCAACCCAAAGATGAAGTGGGTCGCCAAGCTAACCCCCGATCCCAAAGTTTAAATTGGGCATTGATTATCTTCCTTTCTTGTAGGTTAAAGGCAAATAGATTGTTGATAGTGGCTGTTCAAAGCACATGACCGGTGAAACCAACCATTTCAATCAATTCCGTAAGAAGAAAGGAGGATCAGTGACTTTTGGGGACAACAATAAGGGTAAGGTAATAGGTGAGGGTGATGTAGGTGATTCACTATGAATCAAAAATATACTTCTTGTGGATGGCCTACATCACAATTTAAAAGTGTTAGTAAACTTTGTGATAATGGTTATCTTGTTCTATTTACTTCTTTAGAATGCTTACTTCTAGATTCCCTCTCCTACAATGTCATATATAAGGGAACTATAAATGGTAATCTTTACATTATTGTTCTTAACTCTATTAAGCCTATTTTTGGTAGATGTCTTGTTGCCAATTCAAATGATATTTCTTTATGGAACTGTAGGCTTGGTCATGTAAATATGCATCAAATGAAGAAGTTGAGCAAAAAGGATTATGTGAAGGGACTTCCTAAATTGGATTTTTAAAAAGATGAGGAATGCCAACCTTGTACCCAAGGAAAGAAAACCAAGTACTCCTTCAAATCCAAAGGAGTCCTTATCACTAAAAGAGTTCTTGATCTTCTTCATTTTGATCTATTTGGGCCAATGTGCATGCAATCTTATCGTGGTAGCAAGTATTGTCTTGTGATTGTCGATGATTTTTATAGATATACTTGGACCTTCTTTCTTATTTCAAAAAGCAATATTCTTGAATTTTTTTTCTTGACTTTTGCAAATGAGTTGAAAATGAAGCTTCTTGCCAGATCATTTCTGTCTGTAGTGATCATGAGGGAGAATTTGAAAATGATTTGTTTGAATGGTTTTGTGAAGAAACTGAGTATGCACATAACTTTTCTTCACCTCGAATGCCCCAATAAAATGGGGTTGTAGAGAGAAAGAACATGTCACTATAGGAAATGGCTAGGACTATGCTTCTAGAGCATGACACTCCAAATAAGTTTTGGGTCGAAGTTGTTAGTACTTCATGTTTTGTGCAAAATCGAGTTTTCACTCATCCTTCTTTGAAGAAAACACCCTATGAGACATGGCGTGGTACAAAGACTTCCATATATTTCTTTCATGTTTTTCATTGTCCTTGATTTGTTTTGAACACCAAGGATTCCCTCGACAAGTTTGATCTGAAGTCTTACAAGGTTTTCTTTCTTGGCTATATCACTACTAGCAAGGCTTATAGAGTATTTAACATTGAATTGTGTAAAGTAGAAGAATTTGTCAATGTTAAATTTGTTGAGACTAACCCCTCTATTTCCAACAATAATGTTGATGATGATATTGAAGATGACGTGATCCCTCATTTGAAAGAACTCAGCATTGGTGAAAAAGGAAAGGAGGTGTTAGGTGATGAAGAAGAGAAAGAAGAAGAAAAGAAGGATCCAACCCCCTGCTTTGCAAAGCATCATCCTAAAGAGCTCATCATAGGCAATCCTTTTGAAAGGGTGAAGACACGAGCTTCCTACAACAAAGAACAAGCCAACAATGCCTTCATCTCTCATCTTAAGCCTAAAGATGTCAAAGAAGCTCTCAAGGATAATGAATGGATCCTCGTCATGCAAGAAGAATTAGAATAGTTCAAGAAGGACGAAGTGTGGAATCTTGTGCCAAGACCAAGTGACAGAAAGATCATTGACACCAAATGGGTCTACCACAACAAGCTTGATGAAAATGGAAAAGTGGTAAGAAACAAAGCAAGGTTAGTTGCTCAGGTCTATAATCAACAAGAAGGTATAGATTTTGATTAACATATGCACATGTAGCTAGACTTGAGTCAATTAGAATGTTGCTTGCTTTTGATAGTCATAAGAATTTTCTACTTTATCAAATGGATGTTAAAATTGCATTTTTGAATGGTGTAATTGAGATAGAAGTATATGTTTTTCAACCTCTAGGCTTTGAACATCATAACTTACCCCATGTTTATTTGTTACAAAACGCTCTCTATGGTCTCAAACAAGCACCTCAAGATTGGTATGAGAAACTAAATAACTTTTTGCTAGACAATGGCTATATCACGGGCGAAGTCAATTCTACCTTGTTTCTAAAACACACTTCTAGAAATTTCTTAATCATTCAGATTTATGTTGATGATATTATTTTAGAGGGACTGATCTTGATCTTTGCAAGGAGTTTATTTCTCTTATGCAGAGTGAGTTCGAGATTAGCATGATGGGGGGCTTACTTTCTTCTTTGTCTTTCAAATCAAGTAAACAAAAAATGGGAACTTCATCAACCAAGGCAATTACACAAGTGAACTACTCAAGTGCTTTGGGATGGAGAACAATAAGCCAATGGACACTCCCATGTCAAACACCGCCAAGTTGACAGAGATGAGCAATGAGAAAAGGTAGATGAGAAGCTCTATAGAGGTATGATTAGAAGTTTACTTTATTTAACTACCTCTAGACCTGATATAATGTTGTGTTGGCTTGTGTGATCACTTTAAATCAAGTCCTAGGAAATCACATCCTATAGTGGTTAAGAGGATTTTGAGGTATCTAGACAAAACCTAAAAATTTGGACTATGGTATCCCAAATCAAGGGAATATAGTATCCCAAAAATTTGGATTACATAGGTTTTTTTATTGATAGAAAGTGCACAAGTGGCACTTGCTTCTTCCTAGGACCATGCTTAATTTATTGCTTCTCTAAGAAACAAAGCATTGTGGCTCTTTCAACTACCAAGGATGAATACATTACAGCTGGGAGTTGTTGTGACCAAGTCCTATGGATGAAGTAAATTCTCCAAGACTTTAACATTATGTTGATGCTTATCCTACCTATTATGATAATACTAGTGCAATTAATGTCTTACCATCCTATATTGCATAGTAGAGATAAACATATAGAGGTCTATCATCATTTTCTTTGTGACCACATTTCTAAAAAGGATATTTATATCACACAAGTGGATACGGAGAATCAACTTGCGGACATTTTCACCAAACCTCTAGCTAGAGAGCAATTTTCTTTTATTAGATCAAAACTATTTATAACTGCTCTTGATGATATTCACATGCCTTATAGCTAGTTTTTATCTTATGTATATGTTTCTTGCTTTAAATTGATCATCTCATGCTTTTTTTTTTGGAAAATTGGGTAAGTATATTCCAAAAACCCCCTAAAAGGGGACAAAGTTACAAGCCACACCCATACATGTGACTACACACATCTAGGAATTGGTTATAGCAGATCCCAATTCCTAGCTATAATAGGAGGAAAATCAAGACAAGATTTAAAAGTAAAGTACATTCTATTGATCTCAAGTGCAAGACGGCTGAAGATGGCGACAAAGTCAGAAGTGCCACTGTTATGTAGCCTTTTATTATGCTCCTCCCAAATGAAGTGAACAGCACCAGTGATGGCCCAAAGTTCAATGAATCTGGATTGCTTTGACCTTTTACCAAGATCCATGAGGCATTCATAAAGAGAATATGAGGCTCTGATGTTGAGTTTAAGTTGAGCATGTCCCCAAATATATTTCCAGTATTTGCAGCCCCCAAAGAGATGAGTGATGGAGTCATTGTGTTGGCCACATAGTAAGCATGCAGGAACGGGAGCCCCCGACCAGGAACTAATCTTTTCCATAGTAGGTAGTACATTAGTGAGTTCTCTAAAGGTGGTAAGACTCCATCTAGGATAGTGCTTGGAGAGCCAAATATTTCCATAAGCCTTATCAGATGGATGTTTTTGTCTTGCGTTCTCCCAAAGATCCTTGCCTTCCCAAGCTGAGAAGGAAGGCCATAGAGCAACCATACATCTGTGACAAGTAGAGCCATTCCTGGAAGCAATAGACAAGGTATCACCATACCTACAAGAAAGCCATGAGCTCCATAAACATTGATCTTGGTTGAACTTCTTGATGCGACGTAACGAATGGTAATCCGCAAGTTCATCAAGTCTCTTAAGCCCCAAGCCACCTTCGCCAAGTGGGTAAGCTAAACGTGACCTACTAGAGGGGTGTATCGAGCTACCCCAAAGGAAGTCAGAAAGTAACAGCTCCATTCTTCGTAAGACAGCAGGAGGGATGTCACCCATATGCATCCAATAGCTGATCAGACCCATGGCACAGTGCTTAACAAGCACAAGGCAACTAGCCATAGATATTTTAGAACCAGGCCATCTTTGTATCATATCTATGAGCTTATCTAAGCATTCATGGAAATGGCGCCTCCTGAGGTTGCCTCCAGCCATAGGAAAACCAAGATACTTTGTGGGCCACGTACCACGCTAAATACCCAAGCAGCCAATCAAGGCATCCTTGTTACGGCAAGAAGAGGATAAGAATATATGTGTTTTATTCGGATTGCATTTCATGCTAGAAACAGAACCAAAATCAAGCAAAACCTGCTTGAGTTTGACAAGGCTACGTAGACGTCCCTCGGAAAAGATAAGAACATCATCTGCAAATAGAAGATGGCTAAGAGCTTTGGTCCCATTGATGGAATAGCTCCTGATGAGTCTATTATCATACGCCTCCTCAAGACATCTGCTGAGACCTTCCATAGCAATAGAAAAAATTAGAGGGGATAAGGGATCACCTTGCCTAAGACCGTTGGAGCTTTTGAAGAAGCCAACTGAAGAACCATTTAGCAAGAGAGAAAAGGATGGAGTTTCCACACATTGCTTAAGAATGGAGATGAACTTTTCATTGAAGTCGAGGCCGTAGAGACAATCCCAAAGGTAAGACCAACGAACAGAGTCGAAAGCCTTAGTAATATCCACCTTGATGCAAGCAGCAGGAGGGATGGATTTCTGATTGAATCTAAGAGTGAATTCAGCCGCAAGAAGGGAACAATCCTCAATACTCCTACCTTTGACAAAAGCACATTGGTAGGGAGAGATAATCTTTGGCAGAAGAGTAGATAGTCTCCTTGATATGACTTTAGCGATAATTTTATAGAGCATCGAGCAGCAGGAGATAGGCCTGAAGTCAGCATGGGACTAAACAACGTCCTTCTTGGGAATAAGAGCAAGAAAAACATGGTTGACTTGCCTAACCATGTTTCCCCCCTCAAAAATCCATTGGACAGCCTTAAGGAGATCATCACAAATGACATTCCAATTACCCCTATAGAAGTAACCATTGAAGCCATCCGGGCTCGGGCTTTTGTGAGGACCTATGCTCCACACAGCATCATGAACCTCACTCAAACTAGGAGTAGAGCAAAGCATGTCATTGTCAATACCATAAATAAGAGGTGACCAATCTGGAATACAAGAGACTGAATCATCACAAGGTTGATTGTATAGTTGTTCAAAATACTGGATAGTGTCGTCGGCAATAGCATCTTTATCCTACAAAAGATTACCATGTGAGTCAAAAAGTTCAATTATAGAGTTGATAGCATCCCGTCTCTTAACCATGGTATGGTATACAGTAGTGTTTCTATCGCCATTGGAGAGCCACTCCATTCTACTACGCTGCCAGAAATAAACCTCTTCTGCCTTGAGAAGCAAGTCCAATCTTTCAAGGGTTTGTTTTTCAGCATGAATAAGGTCTGGATCTAGAGGACATCTATGGACCATAGCTGAAATGTCATCGAGCTCCATTCTTTCTCTAGCAATCAGGTTCTTGAGGTTGACATACTGTTTGGACCAAGTCTTCAACTTCTCTTTGACATTCTTAAGTTTGTAACAGAATTGAAAGAGAGGATTACCGTGGATTTCATTTATCCAAGCCTCTTTAATAATGTCCCTACAACCTTCCCAATCCAGCCAGAAATTGAGAAAACGGAAAGGCTTCTTCTTGAAAGGATAGGCTTCATATTGCTATTTAGAGCACAGTGATCTGAATAATTACATGTGATGAACTTTGTTTTGGAACCAGGAAATTTAGTCAGCCAAGCGTCATTAACAAAGGCTCTATCAAGTTTGCACGCCACCCTTTTAGCAACACCTTGCTTGTTATGCCATGTATAAACCTCCTTACCAATGACATGTAATTTGGTTAGACCAGCATTATCCAGAGCAGCATTAAAAGAACTAAGGATAACAGAGGGCACCTCACAACCCCCAGCCTTCTCCTCTTGCTTCCTGATATTATTGAAGTCACCAGTGATAAGCCAAGCCTCATCTATGCTAATAGCAATCCTCTCCAAGGTACGCCACAGAAAAGAACGCTCAGTCACAGAGTTCCTAGCATAGATAGCAGTAGTGTAGATGATGAGACCACCTTTATTAGTGCATTTCAAAGTGACATGTTGATCATCCATCTCAACCACAGAAGTAGTCCATCAATTAGGATTCCATCAAACATATATACGACCATTATGATCATGCAGATGATTAGAAACCCATAACCAGCCTTTAGGGAACATACGATCAGATGTATGTATCATGTGAGACTTGATTTTAGATTCAACAAGAATGGACATTGTCGCTTTATTATCAAGGATGGTTCTTCTCACTTCTTTCTTTTTATGTGGCTTCCCCGAGCCATGAACATTAGTCATGAGAAAGGTCATTAATGACCTCTGGCAGTCGAGCGGGTCTTACGAGACCCATCACCTTTGGACGCCCTTGAAGCCTTGGATGATGAAGAAGAGGAAGCACTAGTGGATCATCTGATAGAATCATCAGTCTCCCCTGAATGAGCAATGCAAGCATCCACCATAGCACCAGCATCCTCATTCACATCAACTCTACGACACTGCATCGCCCCATCAGCAACACCCTCATTCACCTCCGCACCACAATGCTGCATCGCCCCACCAGCAACACTAGCAGCAACACTAGCAGCAACATCACGACGATGCGTTGCCCCACCAGCAACACTAGAAGCAGCACCATCATTCACCTCTGCACCACGACGCTACGTCGCCCTTCCGTCAGCCCTAGCAGCAACCGGAGACGCTGCCACAGTAGTTGGAGTTGCAGCACCTACAACACTGCCCGGTCCTCCAGTAACAGCAACACCATCACCCTCATTCACATCCGCACTACGACGTTGCGTCGCCCCACCAGCATCCCTAGCGGCAACCGGAGTTGCAACACCATCAACCTGTGCATCAGATACATGTCCAGCAGCGCCCAAGACCCCCGTGTTGTTTCCAACACCATCAGCACGCCCGCCATCAGCCCTTGGTTCGGTGCCAATAGCACCCAAGGAAGAGGTGCCACCATCTTGTCTGCTGCTTGAACTAACAACCACGACCTGATCGGCCCCTTGTTCATCTTCCGTTGCACTAGCAACAGTCGTTGCCTTCCCTTTCTTACCAACAACCTTCCAGATTTGCGTTGTTGGAGTAGGTTGTACCACCTCAGTAACCGGTTTGATAGGGCAATCTAACCCATCATGGCCAAATACCCTGCTCTCAACGCACCTCTTCGGGACATGTTCATATTGAATCTTCACCGGCATAGGGTCACGCCGAGGCATGTTGACCCACACCTCCAGCGGAGGTTCTTCATCGGCGTCGATTTCCACCAACACACGTGCCTCTCCCAGCGAATCCTACCCTAAGGACTTGTAGTCGATCCTGAGTAGTTTCCCTACTCCGCTTGCAACGATCCCAATAGCCCTAGGGGACCAGTTGTACCCCATGCTTGGTATGTTGATCCAAACTGGTATGGTGCTAAAGAAGTCCTTCTGTAAGTTTTCACCCGTCTTGTAGTCCTTGACAACCACCAACCGGCTATCAAACCATCGAGGTCCACCATTGATAATGCTCATCTTGTCCTCAGCCGAGTTGAAGCGAAGCAGGAAGAACTTGTTCGGTTTGGAGAACAGGTCGAATCCTTCCTTAGGTTTTCAAACTCTACGAATCCAAGTAAGAAGATGATGGTAATATGTCCTCTTGCCCATCACATATAGAATCGTTGTATGTTCCCAGCACTTCTCCATGGCGTCGTAGGTTGGCTCATCTATAGTCACGAATCGTTTGTCGTCGATCCTCTCAGGCGGGCTGAACGTGTGCTTCTCGTTGTCTAATCCATCGCCGGCCAGAACCTGATTCCAGGCCCGTCTGAGGGTGGGGCGCTCTGGCACAGCAGGTGCCTCAACTCCAGGAGGCGTCACCGCAGCCATGGTGTCGGGGAGGGAGGAGGGAGAACCCCCTCTAGGGGAAGGGAGGGGCTTACCTCGGAGACGCCTGTCCATCCGTTGTTGAGGTGGCGCCAGTCCTAGGGAAACGCACATCGCACGTCGGGAGTCGTGCGTCTTAGAGTCAATTCTATCATCTCATGCTTGCTATATGCTATATTTGTCTTATTTCTTACCTTGTTTTGCTTGTTTTGGGTATTTTCCACAAACAACTGATTTATCGCAAAATGGTACGCTATGATGAGTGAAATGTGCCTCAATATGTCTAAAATGCATAATAGGCTAAAGAAATAAATTTAATTAGCACCCTAGAGGCTAGAAATTAAAATTTCAAGTTTTTGGACAGGGACTCGATCGAATTCCAAACTCAACAAATCCCTTGGCGAGGTCATGTGAAAATGATGATCGGTCAAGTTTTCAAATCTTAGAACTCGATCGATGTCCGAGCTGGACCAAACTTAAAAAGGGTTTTGACTGACATTTCTCCCTCTCAACTAGAAAAAAGTCAACTGATCCTGACCTCCAGCTCCCTTGACCTCCAACCCTAGGTTTGCACATCCCTTCCCTTGCCTTGTTTAGCCTCCTTTGCCTCTTTCCACACCCATCTAGGTGGTTAGATGACATGTTGGTGAGGATCTCACTCTCGTTTGGTTGGTTGTCTTTCTCATTCCCTCTCCATGGAAACCAATAAAAGAAAGAGAGTTGTCCTAGGAGGAGCAACCTTGTCTTCATCTAATCCTTGCCTCCTATTCTTTGATGGCACCTCTTTTATCAACTCTGAAGCCCTAATCGCTATAAAGAGCTCCTACCTAGGAACCCTTTTCTATTTAGATCCTTGTTTGAGCCTCGTCTCACCACGATAAAGGTTATTGAGGAGGTTGTGGAGTTGTTTTCTTCCCATCACCTAGGCGCATTGTGTATAGAATGTCGGTGCTTTTATAATTCTATAACTAGCACCAAGGCGGTCCATGAGTTCTATGCCAATCTTCAATGGAACTATGACACAATTGCGCCACCACCCAATAGCCAGGCAATTCTCACTTCCATGATTTTCGAGACCAAATTTACCATCTCAAAAGATTCTCTAAATATCTTTTTCAATGGTACTGAGGTCACCGACACATGAAGGACTACCCTAACTATTTTGACCTTTTTGACCTTGAAGCTTTCTAAAAAAACTTTGAACTTACTCTCCATGATATTCATAAGTTTTTGAAGAAGCCTCATGTACCCTAAAGGAAGAAGTTGACCATGCCATCCTCTTCCCTAGATCTCAAAAACTATTTGATCGCATCAGTTGTTTACTGTAATGTCCACCCAAAGAAAAAAAATAGAAATTGTAGAAAACACTATTGTGATCATGCACTGTCTTTTGAAATTTTTTGGAGTCAAGTGGTCATGATATATTCTACACCATATGACCTTCTTTGACTCTGGGAAGAACACATGTGGTACCCACCTCCCTACCCTACGTTGATTTGTGGTCTTTTTGCTTTTGCCACTCGAAAATCCCTTTTCCACAATCTTCATTACAAAGCAAGTAAAAAAGGTGTCTACACAAGTGAGGCCACGATCAAGAAAACCTTTCTACCTACCTCCTCTACCACACCTGGAGCCTCCACCTCTACCTCCACCCAGGCCCCTCCACCTCCACCACCACCTCGACTTGATCACACCTCTTTCTCGGTGTCAAATGAAGCCCTTATGAGTTACATGATCATCAATAGGCATACAACCTTCATGTTCAGGATCACCTCCACCAAGACCTCTGCCATATCATGTCTACCATGAACATGTCATGTATCCATCCCTACCCCTTCTACCAGCCATAACTAGGTGATGACTATGCTTCTTATGCTTACAATCACTTCTACCCAGCCCCTCCACCTTCTACTTCCGCTGCCACACATGTTGTTGATGGTGGACATGTTCCTACCCCTAGTGTGCTTCCTCCTCTGAATCTTCCTGCTAGTCCTATTGCCACCTTGCTTCATAGCCTTGGGACCTCTACTCCCTGCTTTGAGCAAGAAAATGAGTTACATGCTTATGGCATGTCTTAGGCTGAACAGAATGCCAGATGGCCCGGTCGTGGCTTTGGTCCTCCTGCCAATGGGGAGATGCATGACCAGCATATTGAGGATGAGGATGATGATG
This sequence comes from Alisma plantago-aquatica, assembly GCA_963693085.1. Classification (NCBI taxonomy): domain Eukaryota; kingdom Viridiplantae; phylum Streptophyta; class Magnoliopsida; order Alismatales; family Alismataceae; genus Alisma; species Alisma plantago-aquatica. Next base: position 211,060,462 of record OY856409.1, read on the forward strand.
TTGAGGCCACTGAGAATGATGGCTTTGAGGATGGTTGTACTACTAAAATAAAAAGCCAACATCCCAAACAAAACACCAACATAAAATTTTTGCCAAAGGGATGAAGCCAAATTCATAATTTTTTTGCCAAAGGGATGAAACCAATTTATTCAACATGAATGTATCATAACACCAAATTTAGCAGCAGAATAAAAACATTGACTGTATTCAATTTATCATAAGATTATAAAAGTACCTCAAAATCATCTCCCACAAGGTTTTACATCAAGGGTACATCATAAGGATCTAGTATAGGGAAATATAAACCATAAAAACTTAGTCTCCAAGCTTTAACTCCTTAAGTTAAATCCAAGTCTTCATGCCATGTCATCTAAGTCCTTCACCTAGGGTTGGAAGCATACCCCAGCAAGAAGAGAAAAATAGAAGACATCAACAAAGGCTGGTATGTGCATACCAAATAGAAAATTGAGAAATATATAAAGAATAAATGACATCAAGTATAAAAGGCTTCCCGTGAATGAGAAAAGTACTACCCAAAGGGGAATAAAAGAAATGAACATTAATAAATGAGACAGATAGAAGCAAAGTATAATAAGAAGGCATACATGTGTAACATTGGTGACAAAACCAGAATAACATATCATATTGGTAGGAAATGCACATCTACCATAAATGTGGGGTGAGGGGGAACTGTATACATCCCCTCTAGAATAGGGCAATGGTAGGGTCTATCAACATATGTCGAGCATGAATTTAACATCTACCCTTGTATATAATTATGTAGGAATTTAACATCTGCATCCACATGTGGGAATTAAACATCCACCACAAAAACACATTCAACATTATACTAGTAGTCACCACATGATGCATATCAAAAGATAAATAAGAATATAAAAGAATAGGAAAGATGAGAACATCCATCCAAAAATATCCATCACATAATGTGTCATATATACATCCACTACCATGGTCGGAAAAGAAGCACATATCAACATATAAACATCCACCTCAAAGTGGGAACATGCATCAAATAAGTCCAACATGCACCAAGGCATAAGTAAGAGTCTAAGAGAATTTCCATGATCATAAGATCAATATCAAATAAGGTAGTTCACATGAACCATGATTTTCAAAAGTAAAGAAATTATGTATAGGCTAATGTTCATAGGACCAAGAGAATGATAAAGATAGGTAATTGCTCAATATAGAAGAATAGGAGATGCAAGCATACCTCTCTTTAGAGTCTGCTCTATCCAAAGCCAAGTCTAGGTCCAAGCCTAGGCCTCCAAAGAACCTATTAAGGACATATATAGATTTTAGGTCAATTTCACATTGATTATTCAAACCCTTAAAATCACCTTTTTCCTTACATGCGATTTAGGTTATCAAAACTATGCCATATTTTAGGTTACCCTTTTCTGAGTCCAAACCATATTTTATTATATTTTTTGACTTTTAATTATTTAGTTATGAATTTTATAAGCTATTACTTATTTAGATTAATCCATTAAAATCACAGATTTTCAACATTGGGTTTAGGTGACAAAACCAACACCATAAGATAGATCTTATTTTTCCTGAATGCAACGACTATTTATTTGTAAATTTTGAATAAGTGGCTTAAAAGTTATAAATTTTTCATTTTTGACCAATCAGAAAATGCCACATCTTCTAATCCATAGCAAGCGAGGAAGAAAGAGAGGGAGATGGTGGGCCACGTGACTTGGCCCAATCATGGGGCACCAAGTCAGTAGTCCATGTTGACTCACCCTCACGTCAATGCGGGTAAAATAGATACTTAAAAGATGAAAATGCCCTTGCGAGAAATAGAGGAGAAAGAAGAGAAGGACGGAATATAGTAAAATTACACGACCCTATCTCCTTCCCCCGCTTGCACGCCATGTCGGCAGTAGGTGAGGAACAAGATTTGGGCGATTCTGCAATCGTCAAAGATTTGTAAGACTAAAGACATACAAGTGTAGAGAAAGGCTAGACAAACTTACCACAAGAAGGAATCAAAGCGATAAGCCAAGTAGAGGGAGGGGGAGCCGCCGCAAGCACAGGCCCAAAACTCGATCACCGGTAGCCAAAGACACCAGATCGTGAATAATTGAGCGAAGAGAACCACATCCTGGGGAACAACAAAGGCTCAAGTACCCCTATATATAGGTGGGGGTTCAAGTCGGGGCCAAAACACAAGTCGACCGAGATCCCAGTTGCACAAGAATTGGATGTTTCATGAATCTTCTACAAAAATCTTTGAGCAAGGTATGGGCGTGTGCAAAATTAAAAAAAAACAGTGGTGAAGAAATCTCAGACGAAGATTGACCAAGGAAGAAGAAATCCTAAAAATACCAGTTGCCCAATCCACCTCTATTTCCCATCCTGACTCGAGCTAGGAGATGATCCAGTCTCTGTCTGATCAGGACGTGCATTAATCTCATCTATCCATCAGTGTGGAAAAAAAAATTAAAAAGGAAATAGGCATGTGACAACATTAAATGGATTCCTAAACTGATTTGGACTATAGCGTGGATGCATTAATTTCTTTGTTTCTCTCTTCTTTTGAGGGTACAAACAAATCCCAAATTGGATGAAACTTGACACCCAACCTAATTTGGATATGAGAAATCCAAATATGGAGTTAGATTTACCTTTTAAGAGCTTTTACTATGTAAATAAATCAAATCTTATTTTCTCGTTCCTCAAGCATTAATGACTTTAAGATTCTCCAAATTTTATGAAACTTCATCCACAAGTCATATTTAATGTGTTAGATACAAATTTGCCATCAATTTTACATGATGGAGTTGTTCATAATATTTTGAAGGTTCTACACGCTTTCTCTCTCCTGGTTACATCTTTTAATCAAACATTTTCCAAATTGGATGAGAATTCACCCAAAGGCTATATTTATTATGTAGATTACGAATGCAAAATTATTTTCCTCTTTTGGAGTCATTTATTTTATTTGATATTTTGGGGAAAATTTTAGATCTTCTCTCTCCAAAAAGAATTACATTTATTATTATTATGTGAATAATGTGAAACTTGACTCCCAAGCAAATTGGGACCCAAGGAACATAATTTTTAACTTAGATTTCACTTTTGGGGTTTCCTTTAATGAGTTATGACACAATTAATATTTATGGCCATTATTATCACACTATCATATTATTTCACTATTATCATTATTGCTCATCCATAGCTTAATATTATCACCAAAAGAATTATGTGTGATTATTTGTATAGAATTTTAAATAATTCATTATTATCTCATGTGACATATTTTATGTGTCTATTATGGGCCTAAGACTAATGTGAGAACCTTAGGTTACATTAGGGTGATTTATGCATTCATTAGCTCATTAGAGTTATACTGAACATCTTCTAGGTCTAATCTCAACCTTGTTTGGCTAAGACCAAAAGGACAAACTTCTACAGTATGGTCCAATATCTAGTATGTTACAACGGATTTGCCGGTTCCTCTGGAGATGAAGGTGATGATGCGGTCTCTACTACACTTTTAGATGGTGATGAGGACTACGAGCCTGAGGCCAACAATGACGATGTTGATGATGACCCAGTTGACATAGATAACATAGATGTAGCTTAGATGTTTTAGTTCTCTAGTCTTTAGGTGTTTATCATATCTATCATTTTAGACTATTTTGTACTAAGACATTTGGGCATTGTATCTGAGGCATACTATTTTTTCATCTTATTGTTTTATTGTTGGTCTGTGGTTCGTTCTGTGAGAACATGCTTAGTGTTGTAATCTTAATCTTATATACCATCACTCTTTGGTTGACTATATCTTATGAGTTTGTGGTACGTTATCCCATATTTTGATTGTGACATTAGATTGTTTATTTCTCTGTGCTTCATTATGTTTAATGTGTGCTATAGGTGGTTGATTGCTTTAGCTTGTGCTTGTAGAGAAGACATGTGATTTTAGCTCTTCTACCTCCCTAACTTTTTAAGATGACAAAGGGGGAGAAGTTCTCTCAACCATATTTCTTTAATGCTTATATGATCCTTTTCTTGTTAATTATCTACATATCATGTGACTTGCTAGGGGACCATATAGTATGTATATGTGTTATGGTTATTTGCGAAAAGACTAACCATGCATGTTGAGGTAAGCATGAATTGAGGGGGAGTAATTCACATTGTTCATTCATGTATCCCCTTGCAATTCACAAGGTAAATGTTTAACTCTCACGTCCTTTCTCAAAGGTAAAAGTTTAATTTCAATAGCCTTTTCAATATGTTGAGGAATGGTTTGTCATTGTCAAAAAGGGGGTGAATGTTGACCTAATGTTACACATTGTTCATATTTTGATAATGACTTAACCATTCCATTTATATGTATCTAATATGTTTGTTTAAGATTGATTTTAGGCATTAGGTACATGAAAAGGATCAAATCCACCAAGCCCTAGCTTGCTCTAGTTCAAGTCAAAACTAATGTAAATGCACTTTTTTGGGAAACACTCCAAATCACCTTAGATAATTTTTGTAATCATTTGTATTGATGATATGACTTATAACTAAGATGAAAAAAAATCAGGGACACTTAATTATAATGTTTCATCACTTAAAAAATCATTTTGTAAAATTCATTATAGTTTGTTCATCGCTCAAGTTACAAACTCGACCAATCCTTAATGGATTTTGAGAATGATTTTGATCAGTCGAGTTGCACACTCATAGAACTTGATGGATCCATCTGTAGACCAAAACTGATTTTAGCGGATCTATCGAGTTGCCACCATGACAAACTCGACTGATGGTTTAAATTAGCTTTGTCGCATAGTGTGATCGGTTGAGTTATCTTTACTGAAACTCAATCGAATGTACTGTACAAAAAATGCAGATTAATTCTTATAGTTGGAGAGTTTCAAAAATCAAAATTATATCTGTTGCAACCCTCCAAACAGCTAGAAAATGTTCATAAGTGTTTCCACACTCTAGTGTACACCCCCAGCTATAAATAGGACTTCTTGGAGTTCATTCCAAGGTTGCTCATTCATGCTATTTAAGGTCTGCCATAGTTGAGTGTCTTAAGTCCACTTGAGCCCCTTTCTGTCTCTTATTTACACTTCAATTCATCCATATGAGTGAGATAGGATTTGTGTGAGAGAGTTACCTCATTATACACATGTAAAGCTCTCAAAGATTCTCCTTCCTAATCCCTTTCTTCAAGATCATGTTGATGAAGGATTCTCCAACTAAAGGAGGAGGTGCACACTTCTTTCTTCTTTGAGTTGTAGAAGAATGTGCTTCAACCTTCTCTGAGTGAAGGAGGAGGATAAGGTGAAAGATCCAAGGAGCTGAGTGGGTAAGTCCTTCAAGGCAAAAGACTCGATGTAAGAAGGGGATCTTGTAATGAACTAGAACCTAGAATCTTACCCTATTCCATTATTAAAAATCTAGTAAGATTTGGTTTCTTAGATTTGACCAAATAAGGTTAAAAACTAAAACACATTTACATAATGACTTAATTATGTGCCAGCATGTAATAAAATAATAAAATATGTTACATGTATTTCCTTTACTAACGTAATGGATAAATAAAAATGAATAATACACTTTGGAGTAACAATTCATTATTCCATGTTCATAAATATTAATAATGTTCTATTAGTTAAATAAATATGAAATTAATAGATTAAATATGTAAAATAAGTAAATGTAGAATTTCGTGCAAAATAATAATAATATATAGCCCTTTTGAAAATATATTGAAGATAATAAGACTCAATTAAGTAAGTATTTATAATAAAGATGCAATATTTTGTTAAATACAATGACAATGTGTCAAAATTCCTAATGGTATCATAACTCATAAAAGGACATCTTCAAAATAAAATATAATGGTCAAAAGATGTTCCTTGGGTGTCAATTAACTTGGTTTCCAAGTTTCACTTTATTTGAACAACAACAATTATTTTAAATATAATTTGAGAAGAAAATAGGAGAAAAAGCCAAAAGTGTTAAATAGATTACTAAAAGTTTTCAAAAGTGGAAATAAGCCACATGTTTGAAATCTACACACCAAAATGAGTCTATTTTGGACATTACTATCTATTTTAATGTATTTATGAGAGAGAATGTATATTAAAGCCAAAAACATTATATAATATGTTAAACCATTCCAAAAGGGAAAATTAATTTTAAAACCTTCATCCTCACGTTTTAATTTACTTTCATACCAAGTTTACATTAAGATAGTATTCCTATGTGCCTTAGATTCATTATGAGAATAAAATAAATGATAAGATCTAACATTATTAAATAAATAACAAAATACCCAAAAGATATGTAAAATGGGTCTCATAATATATAACGATGAAAGTGCTATATAGATACTATAGAAGGTCAAATATTGGAATGTAATAAAAAAAACTAAAAAAAAGTAGAACATAATTCTAAGTTATTAGAAGAGTATGATAATTATTAAACTAGATATTGCAATAGTAACATGAAATCCTATATGTATTAGTTAACTAAACAAATTACCATAAAAGTGAAAAAATAATGATAAAATATAATCCTCATTCCTTGAAATTTTTTTATGTAAAATTTATTTGTTGGATAATGCTAGTTGCCTTGAATAAATTGTTGAAGAAAATATGGAAGTAATAAGGAAATAAAGGGCTAAGACTATTTTGCATGGAAAGATTTCCTCAATTTTTTATTGCCATGCGTCAATTTAGATTTCCATATTTTTAATAAACCATATCTTTATGACAATTAAGTATTGTTTGCTTAAACCAAGAAATCATATACTTTCATGGTTGTAGAACATAAGGCAAGTAATAACTATTTTTTTAAGTTGGTGATTCATTCATCCAATCGCTAGAGTTTGAACTCTTGACCTCTCAGTCATACAATGCAACTTTTACCACTCGAATGCCACTTCATTAGCTATTTAAGTGGCCCTTCTATCCTTGAATTTTCTCTCTCTACGCTAACCATCATATTGAGATTCCATTTAAGTAGTTTCCATTTGTTTTATTTTGATATTATTTAATCTTTTATGACTGACTTCCGGCACAATCCAAATTCTCACCCTAGATATATATATGGTGTGATACCACTTTTTCCTAGATTTCTATGACCAACTCTTCAGTCCCTATATTGCTTCAACAACCCAATGTTTCCTCTGATTTCATAATGTCTCCTCCTTCTTATACCCAACCCCACCTTTAACTAGTAATCTTTCTGGTAGATTCTTCGGGTCCCGCTTTACTAAATTTTCTTGACCAAAACCGTTCTTGCTGCTTCCCCAAGGTGGCCTGGGGATCACGACGTCTAGCTTTGACGTGAGCATCAACCCAAGATGACACCCAATGGCTTTCAAGGTGGGCTCTTTGAGTTTGTTCTTTAGATATGGTGGAGTCCTAGAAAAACTTGTGGATGCTCCCTAATGAGGTAACTCATCTTTGTTTTCATTTTCTTCATAATTGAAGTTTCTCTATTTTGTATTTCCTCACGTTTGTGTTGTAACAAACAAGTTGTTTTTCCTTTTGAATATTGCCGCTTTTGTCATGTGTCTTTTCGTAAGACCAGTTTGTGTTTAGTGCATCATTATAAGGCAATATCTTTGTATCTATTAATCATTGGTTTCCTCATTCCTTGGCTTTCCACTAGCTGCTCCTTGCTATCCATGGCAAAGAGGGTGGTTTATGTACCTTTAGAAACTTTGTTTGGGATCTATGGATTTGTCAAAAACCAGACATCATCAGTGTTGTCTTACAACGACTTGAGGAAGCCGAGATCCCATAATTAAATCATTGATTTCTAGCTTTCACCATGGTATCAGACCTTTTCATTTTGTGTTCTGAGGGAAGGAAGATGATAGTTTGTGATCTCCTGACTTGACCCCTTATGTGGATTTTCATGACTGTGTGATTGGTAGATGTTTCCAAAATTAATAGTAAATTATTCATAGCTCAGAAAAATAAAATAAAACATGTTTTGAAATCATTATATTTTTCTCTATCAAATGGTATCGATCTTTTGTCCTAAGTTAAATATAATGAATATATGATGTTTCAAGGATTTTCTTAATTGTCTACTATTTCTAAAATTCATAGCTAAATATTGATAACTTGGAAAAATAAAATAAGATATGTTGTAAATTCATAAAGTTATAATATATTCAACGGTACTAGTTGTATCACCTAATTCCAACATAATAAATATAAACTTTTTATGGATTTATTTATTTGTTTGGACTCCCTATAAATTCATAATTAATAATCTATAAGCATAAAAAGTAAAATATGTTATAAACTCAGTAAAATATAATCCACAACATAATATGGTCTTGAAGACCTAAATCACTAATAACAAAATGACATTTTTAGAGTTTATATAATTAATACAAATACAACCATGTTATTATGTATGTCTTTATTAGGGTGCTTTTGGACTAAGATGGAATTATTATTTTAACCCTAAATATATGTAGACTCTGTCTATGATTTAACAACTCAAGTTAAGGTATGTGCATCTTTTTCTATTATTTAGCCACTACTTTTATGACCAAAATATCCTTTCCCATATGAGGCATGAATAGATGTTATCTTTGTCATCATTTTTTAATTCTTTTTTTACGTATGGGTCCTCTGACCCCACATGTTATATTTTGGATGCTTTCATCATATTATTTTACATGGACTAAACTTATACTTGCCTTTCCTTATTTATGTACATGCTTAGACTAGCTTTACTTCTTGTAGTGATAAATCTGTACAACCATATTTACAAGGGCGTGCTTTTCCACCCAGGGTGTGATTTTCCACCCATTATTTATAAAGGTGTGCTTTTCTGCCAAGGGTGAGCTTTTCCACCCATTACTTTAGGTTGAGATCCAATGGTGTCTCAACCTTGCTTGAAATAATTTTTGTCTTTGTTTATTACATGCACAAATTTATTGTTGTGATATTAATAGAAAGTTTTAAAGGCAAGATTTCCCTACTTGGCATTCCTCAGTTAGACATGCCTCATCTTTTGGCTTGATATAATTCTTTTGGCACTTAATCCTCTTGATTATCCTTAATTTGATGTTTTTCTTTTGAAATTTCTAAAGTAGTGCCTAGTTGTTATTTTTTGCACATACTTAGTTTTTGATGACATCCTTTCCTTTTATTTTATTCCTCATGGGTGTTGTTGTTCAACCCACCCAGAGGTAGCACGACCTAAGAAATTGGATATGGAGGACTTTGCATGGGGATGTAGATCTAGCTATTAGAGAAGACTCTTAATGGGAGGATGAGTTGAGATAGATTAGACATCCATCTACTTTGATCCTTATGTTCTAAATTTCATGTAATCCCTATATGGGAGATAATGTTATACTTTTATAAAATTGAATGTAGCTAAGAAATATATTTCTGCTGCTATACATTGGTCTCTTTTTTTGTATCATCATTTGAGAAATAAGAAAAATATATATACTTATTCCATCATACACTTTTTACATGTTTGGAATAGATGGGCTTATTCTCAAATTTTAGTAGGGAGTGGACCCCCTCTTGGGTCCCACTCCTTACAAGATGGTATCAGAGCCATAGTGGTCAAATTTCTGACTATTTCAATTTTTTCTCCATAATTAGAACCCTTGCCTTACATAGTCACCCTCTAAATGAAATAGTATAGAAATGACCTACAATAATTAATGACATGATGAAATGTCGATTTAGGATCATAGGAAGTACATACAAGGATAATGATGAGTAAACCCTTATGTGAAGAGGCTCTAGTTACACAAACCCTATGATGTAGGTTAGTACTGACATGTATCTTTGAATATAATAGGGTTTCAATTGATGATGGAGTTAGGTTGAGAGGACAATGAAGTGGTAGGATAAGGAGATCTTAGATGGAAATTGTGACTTTGTTTCTCGCTTTGATTTTGGGCCCTATCTTCAATTTGGTTACGTAAAGTTTTGTCATCAAATTATTTTCTTTATATTTTTATATGTATAAAAATAAAGTTTATTTTGGATTTTATCGAGGTTTTCTCAAACTAAGTCATAATGAAGAAATATGTGAAGTTTTGATAGATAAACCCTAAAATAAGTTGGGTAGAAATCTCAACCTAGTTTTGTGTATGAAGTGGTGACTAATAAGATATATCTTTTGATAAAGATTTAGTTAAATTACCCTTTGCATCCTATGACCTTTGGTTGATAAATGAATATTAGGGTTGGTAGGATAGTAACACAAGGACCTAAAATTGAACCCTAGTTGGACATGGCTCGTTAGTTTAATGCATGATATATGGACAATAGAAACGACTAACATTTTCACAATTAAAAGATGCCTATGTAACCATAGTACCTTGATGTTTTTTACCTGGATTTGTTAGGTTAAACCTTTTTAAGGGGTGGAGTATGGGTGATTGATAATGCTTGGGTATTTAGATTGGGAGGACGAAATCCTTTTAAGGGGTGGAGTGTTGTAACAAACTAGAACCTAGAATCTTACCCTATTCCATGATTAAAAATTTAGTAAGATTTGGTTTCTTAGATTGGACCAAACAAGGTTAAAAATTAAAAACACATTTACATAATGACTTAATTGTGTGCCAACATATAATAAAATTGTGAAATATGTTACATGTATTTCCTTTACTAGCATAATGGATAAATAAAAATGAATAATATGCTTTGGAATAACAATTCGTTATTCCATGTTCATAAATATTAATATTATTCTATTATTTAATAAATATGAAATTAACATATTAAAAATGTAAAATAATTAAAAATGTAGATTTTCTAGAAAAATAATAATATATATAGCTCTTTTGAAAATATACAGAAGATAATAAGACTCCATTAAGTAAGTGTTTATGAAAAAGATATAATATTTTGTTAAATACAATGGTAATGTGTCAAATTTCCTAATGGTGCCATAACTCATAAAAGGACATCTTAAAAATAAAATATAATGGTAAAAGTGTGTTCCTTAGGTGCCAATTAACTTGGTTTCCAAGTTTCACTTTATTTGAAATAATTATTTTAAATATAATTTGAGAAGAAAATAGGAGAAAAAGCCAAAAATGTTAAATAAATTACTAAAAGTTTTTAAAAGTGGAAATAAGCCTCATGTTCAAAATCTACATACCAAAATTAGTCTATTTTTTACAATACTATCTATTTTAATGTATTTATGAGAGAGAATGTATATTAAAGGCAAAAACATTATATAATATGTTAATGTTGGTATGTATGCCCTGAGAGCCAATCATGGGATGATTGGTGGGATACATTAAGATTGATTTCATAAACATCAAAGGCAAGCTTCCAATTCTTTTTGGTTCAATCATATGAGATAATGATAGAACAGATTGAATGTCTAGAGAATGACAGTACTCAATGACGTATGCTTTCAGGTTAAGGACCTGAACGACGAGATCATACGGATGCTAAGAGTTTGTACATTCTTATTATCTTCCTAGTCGGATGTCATTGTGGAAGGTAGATAGACAACAATGACACATAAGACTAGATTGTGGTGTTGGTTGATGACAAAATCTCATTAGTCATGATATGGAGATATCAAACCAAACACATAGGTACTTGTTAGAGAACAAGTGTACTAGACAGACCCACCGTGAGTTTGACACATGGAACCATGACATTGTAGTCACAGTCAGTTCTCACAGTGATGGTGGTGAGTGTGATTCTTTGACCTAAAATCACTACACTCAACACATGTCATTGGGTACACTTTGACATCATCAAACGCAGTCCTGAAACATGGATTGTTATAAAGGTGATGATTGGGTGGCTTTGACACATGGGGCTTTTGAGGGGTGAGTGATATATATCGGATTTGTCCCTCCTGAGGGAGTTTGATATTCATGGCCACTTGATGAGTAGGATTGAGATAGGCGTGTGCACGCATGTGTGAATCAGTATGTGATATTGATGTCATACATATCTCCTCCAATCTACTCTGATATCAAGAAAGTGAATGAACATTGTCAGGATGATTTTTCCATGCCATGAGTTCATTCGGGATATCAGAGACAAAGGAATTATACATTCATTGTAACACCATTCATGGATTGTAGGATTGAAAGTTGTTCTCCAACTTTCTATTTCACTTGGGTAGCACTGGTGTGCGACTAGGCACCACTCTTTGCTTGTGAAGTCATAAGTGTTATGGACGTTCACTGCCAACGTGAAATGGGCCTGCAGGGTCACACACATAGAATTTAACCTAGAAGAGGATTTTATCCACAAACAATGTTTAGATTGATTACTAAAGGAGTTTAGTAGTTCAATTAAATACTCAATTAATTGATAGCTCAGTATCATAGTGTTCAAGGTATTGGACCAATTGATTAGAGTATCAGATTGATTTAAACTGCAATTAACTGATTCTGCACATTCTGCACTCCCAACCGATCGGCTTAGGTTGGTGAACCGATCGGCTCAAAGTGGTGAGTCAATCGGCTCATGTGTCAATGAAACGATCAGCTCAATTGTTGAACTGGTCAATTCGTGTGACCAACCAAGATCGTTTGCAAAGTTAGAAGACTCTTTTTGGAAATACATATTTGTTTCATTTGTACAAATTTGATTTGGACAAGGACTAATATTTGATTAGTTGGAAAACAAACAATGAAAGTCAATTTGAGTTGGACCAGGACCACGAACCGATCGACTCATGCTTGAACCGATCGGTTCAGGTGTCCCAACCAATCGGTTCAGGTGTGAACCGATCGGCTCAGGTCCCCAGCTGATCGGTTCATGCTTGAAACGATCGGTTCAGCTGGCGCAGTTGGTTGTTTTTGTGGAAAATCTCGAACCCATCTACTCCTGCTTTAATCCCGCATTGCCCGGGGTAGAGAACATTGTCCCTTGACCCTCCTATATATATATGGGTATTGGGGGTTTCTCAGATACAACAACTCAGAATACCAGTTGATCTACAAAGTTGTCGTTCTCTCTGGTTATGGTAACCAGGAGAGCCCGAGCAAGTGCTACCCGATAAGGGAGGCACGACAAGAGAAAGACAACTTCAGAAAGGCAACTAGTTGCAGGAGAGTGTGTTGGTGACTATTACACTGACAGGAGGGTACAACTCCTTCTGGTGCCTTGTGTGATAAGGCGATCAGAGTTCTAGGTGGTCTGTGTGGACTACTACAGAGGCGGGAGACTTCTGCCGCTCAGAGGAAAAATGTCAATCCCGACAGTCTCGGTGAGACCAGGAGCTGCACAGACACCGTCCAAGACCGGAGGTGAAGACCGTACAAGCCACTAGGTAACGTCTCCGAACAAGCCTTGGGACAAGGTATGTCTCTACAGACCATCCTTCGTATTGTATAGACATTGACGCGATTCCTTTATACTGGGTTTGGGGAGAAGAAATTTTTTTGTTTCCACTGCCTTCTCTGATCTCCCCTAGAACCCAACAGTGGTATCAGAGCCACGTCAACTGCTCTATACTTTAGGATTATCGATGTGATCAATTTTGGTTTGTCGCCTTTATTTATTGCATACGATGCAAATAAAATTGGCTTTATGCATATCCAATCCTAAATCCACAAATTCCAATATACATATATGATATGTAATATGAATGCACTCGATACGCATCGCCCTTAAATGAGTTTTGTGGTGGATGTATAGCATGGTTATGGCCAATAAACCCTATGTATGTGTGTGCTTGGTTGAATGTGGTTGCTTGCATCTCAGTATGTGCACCGATTCCCTACCTCCTTATTCCTGATGTAACTCGAGATAACTCGAGATTTCTTTCCTACCTTTGCTCCCCCCTAATGTAACTCAGGGTTTCCCAATTTAAATGTAAATAGGATAGATCTTTTATATTTCTAGTTATGTCGAAGAACGGAGGACAATCTGATGACAACTAAGGCGATCAGTTCAAGGCGTGAACTGATCAGTTGGCGATCCAGACGACTGGCTCAAGGAGTGAGATGAGCGGGTGGCGACCTGAGGAGATGCACAATGACCAGTGAACCGATCGGCTGGAGGCACCAGTCGATCGGCTAGTGGCACCCAACCGACCAGCCTGATGGCAAGCCGGTCAATCATGGAGATGAGTTGATCAAACCTAGAACGGCAAAGCACATAGTTCATCTTGTACAGGTTGCATGTGATGTAGACCTAGATGACTGTGATTCCTCTTGGATCGAGGAATCACATTAGGATGGCCATAATCATCGCTTTTCTCGTTTTGCATGTTTTCTGTGGGATATAGCATGTATATGATACGTACTATATATTGTGGTGATTGGATATGTATATGTACATATAAAACCAAATCCCTCATTAAATATTAAGTCTTATATGCATTCCATTGGTGACACACATGAAAAACTCGATCGACCAAGCGTAGGTTACGCTAAAGCGTGGTGCACCGTCCATCTTGCGGAAGTGTGAAGGGTACACATGTAGGATCTGCCAAAGCAGGATGCATGTTTACCATGTTGGCTTTTAGGTTAGACTTAACTGGTGATTCTTAGAGTGTCTAATCCCAGAGGCACGGGATGAATGGCAAGGAGTTGTGCATTTCATCCACTCAAGAGTTGCATAGGATGTAATTGGCAAGTGTTGCCTACCTAAATAATCTATATTATGGGAGATCAGCCAAAGCTGACTCATGATTGGATGAAATATGGATCTTGAACCCACTACAAGATTGTATGCTACAATCTTCCGAATTGATGGTGAGGGCTATCAATTTGAACAAAAAATAGTGGGAGTGATAATTGATTAAATTCCTAAATATATCGTCAACCTTTCAAATCAATCAAATAATTCAAAATTGAGTTTTGGACTAAATTGCATATATTTCCTTTTGTAGTACAAATGACAACAAACAACAATCACTTTTCGTTGCGATCGGTCCTTGAAATGGACAAGCTGAATGGGACTAACTTCCACGACTAGTTTAGGACATTGAGAATTGTTCTCACTCAAGAGTGAAAACTCTATGTCCTGGATACTCCAGCTCTAGAGGAACCTGCTCCTACCGCGCCAAAGGCAGAAAGGGATGCTTATAAGAAGCATTCTGAAGATGCCATTGATGCAAAGTGCTTGATGTTGTGCTCTATGAACCACGAGTTGTAGAGACAACATGAGAACATGGGTGTCATTGAGATGATTCAGCATCTCAAGAACATGTATGAAGATCAAGCACGACAAGAGAGATATGATGTCTCCAGGGCACTGTTCAAGTGTGTCATGATAGAAGGAGATCCAGTAGGTCTACATATGCTCAAAATGATTGGGTATGTGGAGAACCTGACAAGACTGGGATTTCCCCTGAGCTAAGAGTTGGCTACTGACGTGATACTATAATCATTTCCAGAATTATACAATCAGTTTGTGATGAACTATAACATGAACAACAATGACAGGCTATTGACAGAGTTGTTGGGCATGTTGAGGACAACTGAGGCACATATGAAGAAGGACAAGCCTAAATCTGTGATGATGATCAGCAACAAGAAAGGCAAGTCTAAGTGCAAGGGCAAGGCTAAGAAAGGTTCTGATGCTAGCCAGCAGCCAAAGTCATCTTCAACTCTCAAGGCCAAGGGAGGCATGAACAAGAGAGGCAAATGCCACGATTGTCAAAAGCCAGGACATTGGAAAAGGAATTGTCCACTCTATCTGGAAGAACTAAAGAAGAAGGAGGTGACAGACGTCTCCACCTGAAGGTGTCATGAAATAAACTTATAACACTTTTAAGGTATATGATACCAAGATATAAAGTGTAAAGCACCCAATACATGGGGCAAGTGTTGCCGCCATAAATAGGAGTACTTTAGTTTATTTTCAGCCTTGAAGGCATGTAATAGAGTTATGAACTACTATTTCATATTTGTCAATGGATAGAAACACATTATTTTTGCATATTGTATGACAATGATAGCAATTAATAAAGTTGATGTTTCAATTTCAAAGATATGATCTTTATGGCAATGCCTTGTTTATCTTGTGGTACTTGGTATGCATTAGATAAAATGATACCTAAAAGTTATTGATAACTCAAACAATCAAATTAGCATAAATCATGAGAAGTTCATTTATAGTTTCCATATGATGGATAAATCTAGACTCTTTTGGTTAGAGAACCAGTAAGAGACGTGAATCTTTAATACATGATTATTCTTCACTAGTAATAGTGGGAGAATGATTATCCTATTAGGTATAATACATTTGATGTATTTACATACCTATTAGAGTTAATGCTAGTACTTCAAACAGTGTTTAGAGAAATACCAATATGAATATCTTGAAGTGTTCAAGAATATCATAGATGAAGTATGAATTTGGTAAAGTGTTAATTCTTGATGAGATCAATGAATGAAATACTTGAACCAAATTTTTGAGATCCTTATGAGTGATTATGATAGTGTATCATAGTAAAGCTCGTGATTAAGGCATGGTGATGTCTAAATCAAAAGGAGTCATATTCTAAGGAGTTAGAGGATGATTATCAAATAACTAATTTCTTCTTAAATAAAGAATACCCCACACTAATAAAGGACATTAAGAATCACAAAGGATTGTGAGTTCTTATATCCTTGACAGATACACCTCGATTATCTATGTGATGAGTTGGTCATGTGATGAATCAACTATCTAGATGAATATGAGGAACCAAATTTTGAGTTATGGTTTATGACCATTACATCCTAAATGACTTCCATGTGAACCATAAGGTATGACCTTGATGGTAACACCCATTGGGATGAAATCCATAAGTGCGAATGAGTCTTAAGCATTAAGACACATGGATAACATTTTGACAAGGATGATGCTTGTTGATTACAACTTAATGATTAAGAGATTTGGTATACGGATACTAAAATTGCATTCTTATGAGGAATAAAACAAGGTTGTGTACATGACACAACCTATAAGGTTTATGAATCAATTAATGCAAATGAATTCTATAAGTTAAAATGAACTAATCAATGTGATTGATTAAGTACAAGAAACTCAGAGCTAGATCTTTACTTTGATGATATAGTCAAAGGGGTTGACTGATATGTCAAAGATAAAGAAGGATCTATGATTTAGTGAGAGCATATTCACATTCCACATGTTGATGTGAAATGGAAATGTTCTAGAATGGAAATCCAAAGTGGAAATTATCTTTAAGGAAGATAGAGACGTTTCCTATGTGATAGGAATAGAGATCTATAGAGACAGTTCTCGAAAACCTCTTGACCTGAAAAGAGATAGCATACATTGGCAATCTATACTGAAGGGTTCAGTGTGCACAGATTCAGTGGGAGAAAACTTGTCCTTGTTACATGGAGTTAGTATCCCAAGACCAAGTGTCCAATTCTTATGAAGAATGGGAACACTAAGAATAGATATGGATCTATCATGTATGTAATTATCCCATTATCGTGCATGTATGGACATAGTAAGAATAAAATGCATTCATCATCTTGTATGTAGCACATGACAATATGATGTGCTCATCCTAATAACTCGTATGTGGGACATGACGAGTGGATGTCTGTCTAGTTCCAGTAAGGGTCACTGGAATACCATAAGAACTTGATAAGTACTTAAGAAGTACAAGTTATATGGAAATAAGGAAGGATTCACTGTAGAGAGTTACACTGATGCGAACTTCCAAAAAGGACAAAAAATTAATCACAAAATATATATGAGATATATAAAAGTAAATGTTTGTAAATGGAAACGTTCCAATAAAGCCATTTAAAAGGAAAAGATGAGTATTCGTGTGTGGATACTATATGGATCTGGAAGTTCATAGAGATGAACTTATAGTTATTTCGGTCATTGATGACAAGTTAGGAGTGCTTGGTCATGCAATGTGGCTAAAGGTTAGCAAAGGAATACTAGATCACATATTATGGGAACTCCATCTCATACGTGTGACGTACATCGAAGAGATGAGAGACATGCAGTTAATACCGACTTTGGCAAGGTGTTGCCATAACTCACTATGTTAGCACTAGAGCATAGTAACATGTGGGACATGTTTGAATATCACTATGAATATGATTCAAGGGTGAGTAGCTCACAGTGCAAGTGGGAGTCTGTTGGTATGTATGCCCTGAGAGACAATCATGGGATGATTGGTGGGATACATTAAGATTGATTTGATAAACGTCAAAGGCAAGCTTCCAATTCTTTCTGGTTCAGTCATATGAGATAATGATAGAACATATTGAATGTCTAGAGAATGATGTTGGGTTTTAGGAGAGACAGAGAAGGCAGCAAAAACAAAAAATTTCTTCTCCCAAACCCAGAATAAAGGAATCGCGTCAATGTCTATACAGTAGGAAGGATGGTTTGTAGAGGCATACCTTATCCCGAGGCTTGCTCGGAGACATTACCTCACGGCTTGTACGGTCTTCACCTCTGGTCTTGGACGGTGTCTGTGCATCTCCTAGTCTCACCGGGACTGTCGGGATTGACATCTGTCCTTCGAGCGGCAGAAGTCTCCCACCTCTGAAGTAGTCCACGTGGACCACCTGGAACTCCGATCTCCTTTTACCATAAGGAATCGGAAGGAGTCGCACCCTCCTGTCGATGTACTAGTCACCGACACCCTCTCCTACCACCATTCGCTTTCTGCAGTTGTCTTTTCCTTGTTGTGCCTCCTTATCGGGTAGCACTTGCTTGGGCTCTCTCTCGGTTACCAAAACCAGAGAGAACGACAACTTTGCAGAGCAACTGGTGCAATGAGTTGTTCTTCTGAGAAGCCCCCACTACCCCTATATATATAGGAGGGTCATGGGATAGGGTTCTCTACCTCGGGCAATGCAGGATTAAAGTAGGAATATAAGAGTTTGAGATTTTCCACAAAAACAATCAACTTGCGCCAACTGAACTGATCGTTTCAACCCTGAAACGATCGTTTGGTGACCTCAACCGATCGGTTCAAGCTGAACTGATCGTTTGGGACACCTGAGCCAATCGGTTCATCACATGAGCTGATCGGTTTGTGGTCCTGGTCCAATTCAAATTGACTTTCAAATTTGTCTCCGATTAATCAAATATTAATCCTTGTCCAAATTGAATTTGTACAAGTGAAACAAATTGTATTTGCAAATTTGACTTTCCAAACGATCTTCGTTGGTCACATGATCCAACTGGTTCAACAATTGAGCCGATTGTCTCATTGATACATGAGTTGATCGTCTCACCAGTTGAGCTGATCGGTTCACCAACCTGAGCTGATCGGTTCATCTCATGAGCTGATCGGTTGGGGCAGCAGACTCGTGCAAATCAGTCAACCGTAGTTTCAATCAATTCTATACTCCAATCAATCGGTCCAACACCTTGAACAATATGATATTGAGCTATCAATCGATTGAGTGTTTAATTGAACTACTAAACTCCTTTAG
Organism: Alisma plantago-aquatica; assembly: GCA_963693085.1. Taxonomy (NCBI): domain Eukaryota; kingdom Viridiplantae; phylum Streptophyta; class Magnoliopsida; order Alismatales; family Alismataceae; genus Alisma; species Alisma plantago-aquatica. Next base: position 211,079,861 of record OY856409.1, read on the forward strand.
TAATCAATCTAAACATGGTTTGTGGATAAACTCCTTTTTCGGGTTAAATCCTATGTGTGTGACCCTGTAGGTCCATTTCACGTTGGCAGTGAAAGTCCATAACACATATGACTTCACAAGCAAAGAGTGATGCCTAGTCACACATCAGTGCTACCCAAGTGAAATAGAAAGTTAGAGAACAACTTTCAATCCTACAATCCATGAATGGTGTTACAGCGAATGTATAATTCCTTTGTCACTGATATCACGAATGAACTCAAGGCATGGAACAGTCATCCTGTCAACGTTCATTCACTTTCTTGATCTCAGAGTAGATTGGAGGAGATATGTATGACCTCAATATCACATACTAATTCACACATGCGTGCGTATGCCTATCTCAATCCTATCATCAAGTGGCCACGGATATCAAACTCCCTCATGAGGGACAAATCCCATATCTATCACTCACCCCTCAAAATTCCCATGTGTCAAAGCCACCCAATCATCACCTTTATAACAACCCATGTTCCAGGACTGCGTTTGATGATGTCAAAGTGTACCCAATGACATGTGTTGAGTGTAGTGATTTTAAGTCAAATAATCACACTCACCACCATTACTGTGAGAACTAACTGTGACTACCATGTCATGATTCCATGTGTCAAACTCACGGTGGGTCTGTCCGGTAAACTTGTTCTCTAACAAGTACCTATGTGTTTGGTTTGATATCTCCATATCATGACTACTGAGATTCTGTCATCAACCAACACCACAATCTAGTCTTGTGTGTCATTGTTGTCTATCTACCTTCCACAATGACATCCGACTAGGGACATAATAAGAATGTACAAACTCTCAGCATCCGTATGATCTCATCGTTCAGGTCCTGAACCTGAAGACATACGTCATTGAGTACTATCATTCTCTATACATTCATTCGGTTCTATCATTGTCTCATATGACTGAACCAGGAAGAATTAGAAGCTTGCCTTTGATCTTTATCAAATCAATCTTAATGTATCCCACCAATCATCCCATGATTGACTCTTAGGGCATTCATACCAACAGACTCCCACTTGCACTACGAGCCAATCACCCTTGAATCCTATTCATAGTGATCTTCAAACATGTCCCACATGTTACTATGTTGTAGTGCTAACATAGTGAGTTATGGAAACACCTTGCCAAAGTTGGTATTAATTGCATGTCTCTCATCTCTTTGTTGTACGTCACACGTATGAGATGGAGTTGTCGTAATATGTGATCTAGTATTCCTTTGCGAACCTTTAACCACATTGCATGATCAAGCACTCTCAACTTGTCATCAATGACCGTAATAACTATGAGTTAATCTATATGAAATCCTAGATCCATATAGTATCCATTGCTATTCTCTAACACACGGATACTTGGCATTTCCTTTTAAACATCTTTAATGGAACGTTTCCATTTATCAACATTCACTTTTATATATATCCCATATATATTGTGATTATTTCTCTGTCCTTTTTGGAAGTTCGCATCAGTGTAACTCTTTACAGTGAACCCTTCCTCATTTCCATAGAATGAGTACTTCTCAAGTACTTATCAAGTTCTTATGGTATTCCAGTAACCCTTACTGGAACTAGACAGACATCCACTCATCATGTCCCACATACGAGTTATCAGGATGAGCTCATCATATTGTCATGTCCTACATACAAGATGACGAATGCACTTTATTCTTGTCATGTCCATTCATGCAAGATAATGGGATGATTACATACATGATAGAACCATATCTATTCTTCGTGTTCCCATTCTTCATAAGAATTGGACACTTGGCCTTGGGATATCAACTCCATTAAACATGGACAAGTTTTCTCCCACTGAATCTATGCACATTGAACTCTTTAGTATAGATTGCCAATGTATTCTCTCTCTTTTCCAAGTCAAGAGGTTTTTCGAGAACTATCTCTATAGATCTCTATTCCTATCTCATAGGAAACGTCTCTATCTTACTTAAAGATAATTTCCACTTTGGATTTCCATTCTAGAACATTTCCATTTCACATCAACATGTGGAATGTGAATACACTCCCACTAAATCACATATCTCTCTTTATCTTTGACATATCAGTCAAACCCTTTGACTATATCATCAAAGTAAAGATCACAGTTCTGAGTTGCTTGTACTCAACCAATCATATTGATTAGTCCATTGTAACTTATAGACTTCATTTGCATTAATGAATTCATAAACCTTATAGATTGTGTCATGTACACATCCTTGTTTTATTCCTCATAGGAATGCGGTTTTAGTATCCATATGCCAAATCTCTTAGTCATTAAGTTGCAATTAACAAGCATCATCCTTTTCAAAATGTTATCCATGTGTCTTAACACGTAAGACTCATTCACACTTATGGATTTGATCCCAATGGGTGCTACCATCAAGGTCATACCTTATGGTTTACATGGAAGTCATTTAGGATGTAATGATCATAAAACATAACTCAAAATCCGATCCTCATATTTATCTAGATAGTTGACTCATCACATGACCAACTCATCCATAGATAATTGAGGTGTATCTGTCAAGGATATAAGAACTCACAACTCCTTGTGATTCTTAATGTCCTTTATTAGTGTGAGGTATTCTTTATTTAAGAAGATATTAGTTATTTGATAATCATCCTCTAACTCCTTAGAGTATGACTCCTTTTGATTTAGACGTCACCATGCCTTAATCATGAGTTCACTATGATACGCTATCATAATCACTCATAAGGATTTCAAACATTTGGTTCAAGTATTTCATTCATTGATCTCATCAATAATTAACACTTTACCAAATTCATACTTCATCTATGATATTTTTGAACACTTCAATATATTCATATTGGTATTTCTCTAAACACCATTTGAAGTACTAGCATTAAATCCAATAGGTATGTAAATACATCACATGTATTATACCTAATAGGATAATCATTCTCCCTCTACCACTAGTGAAGATTGATTAATCATGTCTAAGAGATTTGTGTCTCTTACTGGTTCTCTAACCAAAAGAGTCTAGCTTATCCATCATATAGAAACTAGAAATGAATTTCTCATGATTTATGTTAATTAGATTGTTTGAGTTATCAATATCTTTTAGGTATCATTTTATCTTATGCATACCAAGTATCACAAGATATGCAAGGCATTACCACAATGATTGAAACATCAACTTTATTAATTGCCATCATTATCATACAATATGCAAAAATTAAAGTGTTTCTATTCATTGGCAAATATGAAATAGCAGTTCATAACTCTATTACATGCATTTAAGGCTGAAAATAAACTAAAGTACTCCTAACTATGGTGGCAACACTTGCCCCATTTATTGAGTGCTTTACATTTTATATATTGGTATCATATACCTCAAAAAAATGTTACAAGTTTATTTCATGACACCTTTAGGTGGCGACGTCTGTCACCTCCTCCTTCTTTAGTTCTTTCAGATAGAGTGGACAATTCCTTTTCCAATGTCTTGGCTTTTGACAATGGTGACAATTGCCTCTCTTGGTCACGCCTCCCTTGGCCTTGAGAGTTGAAGACGCCTTGGGCTCCTGGCTAGCATCAGAACCCTTCTTAGTTTTGCCCTTGCCCTTGCGCTTGGACTTGCCTTTCTTACTATTGATCATCATCATAGACTTAGGCTTGTCCTTCTTCATCTGTGTCTCGGCTGTCCTCAACATGCCCAACAACTCTGTCAATGGCTTGTCAAAGTTGTTCATGGTGTAGTTCATCACAAACTGACTGTAGGATTTTGGTAATGATTGTAGTATCACGTCAGTAGCCAACTCTTGGCTCAGGGGAAATCCCAGTCTCGTCAGGTTCTCCACATACCCAATCATCTTGAGCGTGTGAGGACCAACTGGATCTCCTTCTGTCATGATGCACTTGAACAGCGCCCTAGAGACATCATATCTCTCTTTTCGTGCTTGATCTTCATACATGTTCTTGAGATGTTGAATCATCTCAATGACACCCATGTTCTCATGTTGTCTCTACAACTCATGGTTCATGGAGCACAACATCAAGCACTTTGCATCAATGGCATCATCAGAATACTTCTTATAAGCATCCCTTTCTGCCTTTGGTGCGGTAGGAGCAGGTTCCTCTGGAATTGGAGTATCCAGGACATAGAGCTTTTGCTCTTGAGTTAGAACAATTCTCAATGTCCTAAACCAATCATGGAAGTTAGTCCCATTCAGCTTGTCCTTTTCAAGGACCGATCGCAACGAAAAGTGATTGTTGTTTGTTGGCATTTGAACTACAAAAGGAAATATATGCAGTTTAGTCCAAAACTCAATTTTGACTTATTTGATTGATTTGAAAGGTTGACGATATAATTAGGACTTTAATTAATTATCGATCCCACAATTTTGTTCAAATTGATAGCCCTCACCATCAATTCGGAAGATTGTAGTGAACAATCTTCCAGTGGGTCAAGATCCTGAAATCCTCTAAGTCATGGACCAGCTAGGGCTGTCACCCACAACTTAGATCTTCCAGGTAGGCAACTTTTGCCAATTACATCATATGCAACTCTTGAAAGATGTCATATGCAACTCTTTTCCATGATCACCTCCATGCCTCAAGGTGCAAGATCCTATCTAGGTCACCTTGTTAAGTCTGACCCAAAGCCAACACGATGAATATGCACCCTACTAGGGCAGACCCACATATCCATCCTTCACGCTTCCATGAGATAGACGGTGCACCATGCTAGGGCATGCCCACACTTGGTCGATCAAGCTTTTCACGTGTGTCACATTTGGAAGGCATCTTAAAACTTTAATATTTAATGAGGGATTTGGTTTTATAGGTACATATACATATCCAATCACCACGTATCATATACATGCTATATCCCACAGAAAACATGCAAAATGATAAAAGTGATGATTATGGCCATCCTAATGTGATTCCTTGAGCCAAGAGGAATCACGGTCATCTAGGTCTACATCACATGCAACATGTATAAGATGAAGTACTACACCCGTCCGAGTTTATCAACTCATCACATGAATGACCTGCTCGCCTTGGTCGGTCGTTTGGGTGCCACCAGCCGATCGGTTCTCCTGGTCATCATGCATCTCTTCATGATCGCCACATGATCATCTCACTCCTTGAACCGATCGTCTGGATCACCAACCGATCGGTTCACTCCTTGAACCAATCGTCTCAGTTGTCGTCATGTTGTCCGCCGATCTTTGACATAACAAGAAATAAAAGATCTATCCTATTTTACATTTGAATTGGGAAACCCCGAGTTACATTCGGGGGGAGCAAAGGTAGGAAAGAAATCTCAAGTTATCTCAAGTTACATCAGGAATAGGAGATAGGGAATCAGTGTGCAGACTGAGATGCAAACAACCACATACAACCAAGCACACATACGTAGGGTTTATTGGCCATAACCACGCTATACATCCACCATAAAACTCATTTAAGGGTGATGCGTATCGAGTGCATTCATATTACATATCATATATGTATATTGGGATTTGTGGATTTAGGATTGGACATGCATAAAGCCAATTTTATTCGCATCATATGCAACAAATAAAGGCGACAAACCAAAATCGATCATATCTATAATCCTAAAGTATAGAGCAGTTGATGTGGCTCTGTTACCACTATTGGGTTTTAGGAGAGACAAAGAAGGTAGCAGAAACAAAAAATTTCTTCTCCCAAACCAAGAATAAAGGAATCGCGTCAACGTCTATACAGTAGGAAGGATGGTTTGTAGAGGCATACCTTGTCCTGAGGCTTGCTCGGCGATGTTACCTCACGGCTTACATGGTCTTCACCTCTGGTCTTGGACGGTGTCTGTGCAGCTCCTAGTCTCACCGGGACTGTCAGGATTGACAACTGTCCTCTGAGCGGCAGAAGTCTCCCGCCTCTGAAGTAGTCCACACGGACCACCTGGAACTCCGATCTCCTTGTCCCACAAGGAATCGAAAGGAGTCACACCCTCCTGTTGGCGTACTAGTCACTGACACATTCTCTTGCCACCAGTCACTTTCTACAGTTGTCTTTTCCTAGTTGTGCCTCCCTTATCGGGTAGCACTTGCTCAGGCTCTCTCTTGGTTACCAAAACCAGAGATAATGACAACTTTGTAGAGCAACTGGTGCACTGAGTTGTTCTTCTGAGAATCCCCCACTACCCCTATATATATGAGGGTCATGGGACAAGGTTCTCTACCCTGGGCAATGCGGGATTAAAGCATGAGTAGAAGGGTTCGAGATTTTCCATAAAAACAATCAACTTGCGCCAGCTGAACCGATCGTTTCATCCCGAAAATGATCGTTTGGTAACCTCAACCGATCGATTCAAGTTGAACCGATCGTTTGGGAGACTTGAGTTGATCGGTTTATCACATGAGCCGATCAATTCGTGGTCCTGGTCCAACTCAAATTGACTTTCAAATTTGTCTCCGATTAATCAAATATTAATCCTTGTCCAAATTAAATTTATACAAGTGAAACAAATTGTATTTGCAAAATCGACTTTCCAAACGATCTCCGTTGGTCACATGAGCCGACCGGTTCAACAATTGAGCCGATCGTCTCATTGATACATGAGCCAATCGTCTCACCAGTTGAGCCGATCGGTTCACCAACCTGATCCGATCGGTTCATCTCATGAGCCGATTGGTTGGGGCAGCAGACTTGTGCAAATCAATCAATCACAGTTTCAATCAATTTGATACTCCAATCAATCGGTCCAACACCTTGAACACTATGATATTAAGCTATCAATCGATTGAGTGTTTAATTGAACTATTAAACTCCTTTAGTAATCAATCTAAACATGGTTTGTGGATAAACTCCTTTTCCAGGTTAAATCCTAAGTGTGTGACCATGCAGGTCCATTTCACGTTGGCAGTGAAAGTCCATAACACTTATGACTTCACAAGCAAAGAGCGATGCCTAGTCGCACATCAATGCTACCTAAGTGAAATAGAAAGTTGGATAACAACTTTCAATCCTACAATCTGTGAATGGTGTTACAATGAATGTATAATTCCTTTGTCACTGATATCCCGAATGAACTCAAGGCATGGAACAGTCATCCTATCAATGTTCATTCACTTTCTTGATCTCAGAGTAGATTGGAGGAGATATGCATGACCTCAATATCACATACTGATTCACACATGCATGTGCATGCCTATCTCAATCCTACTCATCAAGTAGCCATGGATATCAAACTCCCTCAGGAGGGATAAATCCCATATCTATCACTCACCCCTCAAAAGCCCCATGTGTCAAAGCCACCCAATCATCACCTTTATAACAACCCATGTTCCAGGACTGTGTTTGATGATGTCAAAGTGTACCCAACGACATGTGTTGAGTGTAGTGATTTTAGGTCAAAGAATCACACTGACCACCATTACTGTGAGAACTGACTGTGACTACCATGCAATGGTTCCATGTGTCAAACTCACGGTGGGTCTGTCCGGTAAACTTGTTCTCTAACAAGTACCTATGTGTTTGGTTTGATATCTCCATATCATGACTAATGAGATTCTGTCATCAACCAACACCACAATCTAGTCTTGTGTGTCATTGTTGTCTATCTACCTTCCACAATGACATTCGACTAGGGACATAATAAGAATGTACAAACTCTTAGCATCCGTATGATCTCATCATTCAGGTACTGAACCTAAAGACATACATGATTGAGTATTGTCATTCTCTAGACATTCATTATGTTCTATCATTATCTCATATGACTGAACCAGACAGAATTGGAGGCTTGCCTTTGATCTTTATCAAATCAATCTTAATGTATCCCACCAATCATCCCATGATTGGCTCTCAGGGCATTCATACCAACAAATGACAGTACTCAATGACGTATGCTTTCAGGTTAAGGACCTGAACGATGAGATCATACAGATGATAAGAGTTTGTACATTCTTATTATGTCCCTAGTCAGATGTCATTGTGGAAGGTAGATAGACAACAATGACACATAAGACTAGATTGTGGTGTTGGTTGATGATAGAATCTTATTATTCATGATATGGAGATATCAAACCAAACACATAGGACTTGTTAGAGAACAAGTGTACCAGACAGACCCACCGTGAGTTTGACACATGGAACCATGACATGGTAATCACAGTCAGTTGTCACAGTGATGGTGGTGAGTGTGTGATGCATGGGTTTTGAGTCACTTTTATAGGCTTATTTTATATCTGTTTTATGCATGTATTTGTCATTTTCTTGATTATATTTGCATAATTCACTATATTTGGCCTTTAAACTCTTTTTGCATCAAATTATACTTCTTTTATCATATTTATATGATTTTATATAATCCCCGGACTTATACACATGTTTCAGTACTTTTTCAGGTACTTTTGCATTGTCCAGAGTCGATACTATCGACCCTAGTGTCGATAGTATCAACATTTCATCAGAAAGCAACCCCAAAATGCGATCTTGGAAGGAAAAACCTGTATCATGGTCGATACCATCGACCTGGGGGTCGATACTATCGACAGCGTCGGGATCTGGCGATTTTCTGCACTAAAACGGAGCGTTTTAATCCGACAGTTGAGCTTTTTCGGAGCCGTAAAGTGGTCCTATGACCTAAGAAGAGCACGGTCGGCACTAGGGGGATCTCATATTGTGTTGCGCAACATCCAAAAAGGAGAGAGATAGGAGACAAGAGACGAAGGTCGTCAACCGAGCGACCCGGGCACCTCTGACGGGCGATTTTGCTGCCGGAAGACTACAAAACACACGTTTCTCGAGGAGGATCTCCAGGAACACCTTTATATCAGGGGTTATACAAGTTTGCTCCATGTTTCCCATGTTTTTCTTCTCTACTCCTATGTATTTTCCATTGTCAACCATGCGGGGCTAATCCCCTTAATCTTTAGGACCGGGAGTAGCCCGGGGAAGCATTGTATGACGTTTTTATCATAGTAATTCATAATTTGTCTCCTAAATCTGTGGTATGATTTCGTTTTCTCAATTATATTGTTATAATTAATCACCATAATGGTAATCTAATGCCTTTAATTACTTTGAAAGAAGAATTAACGGTTGAAAAGAGATGAAATTCACATTAATTAACAAATACCTTGAACAAGGTGATGTACGGTTAATGGTGGAAACCCAGAGGTCGATTCTAATGCACCTAGTTTAGGGTATAGGTTACTACGACGGTGGAACCGACCTAGACTTAGGTAGTGAATTGTACCACGACAGTGGACAATTCTGACTACATGCCACTACCCGGATTGAGAGATGAACTTGAGTAGCTATATGGAAATTCATACAATGAAAACCCGCGGTGAAACTGTAATCCTAAAGATCTCCATTTGAATTGATTAAATTAAACCCTCAATTGATTTCTCTGTTTTATTTTATTTTCTTTTATTTTACAACAACTCTCAAACTCTTTTAATCGGTTTAGCTGATCGCAACCAGTTAGTAGTAGTCTACTAAAATTCAAGTTTCCCTGAGTTCGACTCGGGCCTCACAAGGCCTATATTACACTGATACATATACTTGCGTTATACGCACGGTAAAATCGTGTCAAGTTTTTGGCGTCGTTGCCGGGGAAACAGTGAATTTTAGCACTACGAGTGCTGCGAGCGGCCACACTAGGCCACTTTTAATTCATGTAAAATTTTTTTTCTCATCTTTTGAACTGAATTGCAAATCTTATTCATTGTTTTAATTATTAGTACCGGTTCATACACTACCATTTGAAATTTCAGGTATTAGTAAAGTAATAATGGGTGACGGAGTGGAAAATGAGGAGCAGACGATCTGGGAAAGGATTAAGGCTGCTTCTTCTACGGAGAAGGGGCCAATCAAGAAACAAGATATCAACATACCCAGTTACAAGATTGATCCAGGGCTTATTCAGTTGGTCAAATCGCAGGCTTTCCATGGACTTAAAAATGAGGATCCGGTGACCCACATCAACACGTTCGTGGAAAATTGTGATATGATAAAGATTGACAGGTTCCCGCAAGAGACACTCTACCTGAAACTTTTTCCCAGTTCTTTAGCGGGCAATGCTTGGGAATGGCTGCACAATCTGGATGATGAGTACAATGAATCTTGGGATCACATGGTTGAGGTATTCTTTGAGAGGTTCTTCTCGCCTGAAAAGACAAACGATCTAGTGAGGAAGATACACAACTTCAGCCAGCGAGCCGGTGAAACATACTCTGAAACTTGGGAGCACTTCCCGATCATGCTGAGGAAGTGTCCACATCACGGCTTAGACAAGGAGAAGCAAGCTAAAATTTTCTACTTCGCCCTAAATGAACATGATAGGAGCAATTTGGACTCAGTAGGTTCTGGTTTCTTTTTGAACAACACAAGCATAAGGTGTTGGGAAAGAGATGCACCCGAGCAGGTTGGCATTACACATGAAGCAAGGGCCATCAAAGCGCTTAATGACAAGTTGGATCTTATAGCCAAGAAGCTCCTAGAGAAAGAGGACAATGGGTCTGATGATGAAGCACATGCAAAGTATATGCATCAACAGGGATATAGAAATAACAATTATGATTGGAGGAAGGAACAAAATTTTCAGAAGCTGCAGCCTAGCCTAGAGAAAAAGAACAATGAATTGCTTAGCCAGGTGGTGAAACAAAATCAAGAGATGATGAGTACATTTGCCAAGCAGTTACAGTCTCAGGGCGAGATGTTGAATAAATTTGGGCAGGCATTGCAAAGTCATGGAGCACAAATGAGGGTACTAGAGATGACTGTGACCCAAATTTCCAATGAAGTGGCGGCCATGAAGCATACAAATCAACAAAGACAGGCTGGGAATGCAGATGTTATTCAAGCACATCATCAAGTGAAATATATATCTGTGATTTCTGAGGCAGAGCCCCGGTGGTGGAGGTCCTGAACAAAAGCAAAATAATTTTTGATACGGAGGCTACACCAAGAATACCATATCCTCGCAGTCATTATGGACTACCGGGCAGATGTTGTCCATTCAGAAAAATCTGCCAAGAGCACATCGCGGCCACGCCCGCACCTAGGCAAGAGGAGCAGGTGAAGGCCATGTGTCATGGTGAAGCTACAATCACTGAGAGAGGGGAGCAGCCACAAGTCATGCCATCCACGAATGATGTGTCAAATCCTATCCTAGAAGGTGGCGTTGAAGTAAGCTTAGGGGAGGAGACCCCTAAAGTTCCATATGTGCCACCACACAAGCGAGCGAAGGACCCAAACGTGCCTTTCCCGGATAGTCTGAGGCTGAAGAAAGAGCATAGGCACTACAAGAAATTCTTGGAGATGTTTAGGAAGCTCCATATTAATATTCCATTAGTGGAAATGATAGAATAGATTCCAGCATATGGAAGGTTTATCAAGGACATAATCACCAAGAAAAGGTGGATAAAAGACACTGACATTTGTGTTGTTGATGAAAAAGTGAGTTCTATAATCCAAGGACGGCTACCAAGGAAGAGGAAAGATCCATGATGTTTCTACATCCCATGTTCCATAGGCAGCCAACATTTTCCACAAGTACAGTGTGACTCAGGGGCCATCATTAATCTTATGCCACTGTCCACGTTTCAAAAGCTTGGATTGAAGACACTAAAGAAATCTTCCATGACTATTGAGTTGGCGGATGGATCCATTGTGAAGCCACAAGGTATATGCGAGGATGTGCTAGTCAAGGTCGATAAATTCATCTTCCATGTTGACTTTGTGGTCATGGACATGCATGAGTTGGAAGGAGGTGAGATGCTATTGGGAAGGTCATTCCAAGCTACGGCTGATGTAATCACTGCCATTGGGCGAGGTTACTTGACACTTGGGATTGGTGATGATAGAGTTAAATTCAAATTACCACATGACTCATTGGAGACATCTCTTGACAACCCAGGTTAAAGGTATCTTTATGTCAAGCCTAGGACATTAAACAAGGGTGCTTGTTGGGAGGCAACCTAACTTTCGGTTCATTTTTATGTTTGGTTATGTTCTTTTATATTTATGTACTTGGTTTTTGCTTATGTTTTGATAGTTTTTGTAAAAATGGTACCCTAACTCATGTTTTGAAGTGTGCAGAATGTTAAGGTCGATACTATCGACACCCATGTCGATAGTATCGAGTTTGGATCAGTAAACGCTGAAGAAAAGTCGATACCATCGACCCTAGGGTCGATAGTATCGAGATTCCTGAAGATTTTCAGAAAAATTGGTGACATTAAAGTCAATACCATCGACCCTAGGGTCGATAGTATCGACACTTTTGAGTTCCCAGGCTTTTAGATGTGTCGATTCAACAAAATTGATGATCTTGGGTCGATACCATTGACCTTGTGTCGATAGTATCGACACTTGCATGACAGCTACATAAAACAAGTCGTAAAAGGTATCGAAACGAGATTTTTTCGAACCGTTTTTTGCAGAGGAAAGATGGATGAAGAAAGTCACGTCTTAGAACCACTAAGACATAAAAATGGGCCACAAAAAGGAGGGAGATAGCAAGCATCACTTGGTCCACTTGAGCATCTAACCATCCTTCTTCACCACACTTCAAAGTGAACGGTGTCGTTATTCCACCTCTTAAGTGAGAATGTTGACTATGAGGCCATAGTCATATTCAAGCTTAGGGGGAGTGTTGGAACAACCCTCTATCTTAGTTTTTACTTACTTATTCATGTTGCTTTTACTTTTGAGATATTAGTTGTTTTTATTTCTAGGTTTACTGCTTTTGTAGGATCCACATCTATCTAGTGTAATATGTGGAGCAATAAATACATGGTTTCAATTGGGAGTTTTACTCTTGGGTTGTGTGCACATAAAAAATGAGCATTTTGAGAACTTTTTGAGCTTATTCTTGTTAGTAATTGAGTTGCATAACTGAGGAAGTGCTTGGGTGAGTCAGCTTCAGGACATGGGGACATGAATGACCATCTTTATTGTCCAAGGAAAAGTGATTGGCAAGGATGTTTGAGCCCAAACCGACCAAACGCTAACGTGACCTTAGACTAAAGTTTAAGAGAGAAATCCTTCAATTACCCTATACACAAGTCTTTAGAGAGGGACATATGATATTTTCGGAAGGTTCTGTCAATTAGTCTTGTGATCTGATCCACCACAATTTCATTCACACTCCACCATAAGAAATGGGAGCAAATTATTGTCTTTCACTTTTTGATTGCATCTCATGTAGATAGGTCTTGCATTATATCTATTTTCACATATTTTTTTGCATGAAAATGAAAAAAAAGGATAGAGTAGTTATACATGCACATTATCCTTAGGTGCGTGTCATTTAATTGCATAACTATCATTATGTAGTTGCATTTGCATCTTTTGAGCATATTGGACACCATGTATCTAATGTTACTCTAAAAACATTAAAGGTGGTGAGCTTGATCCATACCATCCAAATAGAATGCTTCAAATGTATAATTTATGTAACAAGAAGTGAGCCCGACAAATAATTCATTGTCATCTATGAAAATAAGGGCTTGAAGAAAAATTGAAAAAAAGAGAAGAAAAAAGAAGAAGAAAAAAAGAATTGAGAAGTAATAAAGAAGAAGAGGGAGAAAGGAATATGTTCTCACCTCAGAACTAAGAAGAATAAGCACATGGTGTAGTTTTCTTAGATATTCCATCTCACCTTGAGACGGAATGATAGTGCATGCATCATTCCACCAAAAATATAGCATTAGGACATTTTCACTTGCATTTTGTATCATGATAGGTCATTAATTTTTGTATTGCATGATTGACTATTATGTGCTTCCATCTCTTCCACAACCACCTATCCCATCCACCTATTGCTCTAATCGGTAGGCCACCCATGATATTCTCCTCAATCATTAATATCAGGAGATCTGCTTCCATTTAGATGGTAGTTAGGAAATGAGTAACGTAGATAGGAGATCACAAGATGCATCAAGTATGGACCAAATGAGTTTATCATATTAACTGCTTTAATTGATAGTGTTTCACTGATTTGGGGGACATACATCTTTTACATAGGTCTTTGGTCGCCTGGATGGCAGTTAGTGTTCAGTGGTCAATGAGGGCTGGTTTGTGGAAAGAAAGTGGGGATGATGTAGATTCATTTCATGTATTTATGTCCTATTGCTGACTTATCTCAACCAGATCCAAAGTTTTGTTGCTCGAGGACGAGCAAGGTTTAAGCTTAGGGGAGTTTGATGCATGGGTTTTGAGTCACTTTTATAGGCTTATTTTATATCTGTTTTATGCATGTATTTGTCATTTTCTTGATTATATTTGCATAATTCACTATAGTTGGCCTTTAAACTCTTTTTGCATCAAATTATACTTCTTTTATCATATTTATATGATTTTATATAATCCCCAGACTTATACACATGTTTCGGCACTTTTTCAGGTACTTTTGCATTGTCCAGAGTCGATACTATCGACCCTGGTGTCGATAGTATCGACATTTTATCAGAAAGCAACCCCAAAATGCGATCTTAGAAGGAAAAACCTATATCATGGTCGATACCATCGACCTGAGGGTTGATACTATCGATAGCGTCGGGATCTGGCGATTTTCTGCACTAAAACAGAGCATTTTAATCCGACGGTTGAGCTTTTTCGGAGCCGTAAAGTGGTCCTATGACCTAAGAAGAGCACGGTCGGCCCTAGGGGGATCTCATATTGTATTGCACATCATCCAAGAAGGAGGGAGAGAGAGAAGAGACAAGAGATGAAGCTCGTCAACTGAGCAATCCGGGCACCTCCGACGGGCGATTTTGCTGCCGGAAGACTGCAAAACACACGTTTCTCGAGGAAGATCTCCAGGAACACCTTTGTATCAGGGGTTACACGAGTTTGCTCCATGTTTCCCATGTTTTTCTTCTCTACTCCTATGTATTTTTCATTGTCAACCATGCGGGGCTAATCCCCTTAATCTTTAGGACCGGGAGTAGCCCGGGGAAGCATTGTATGACGTTTTTATCATAGTAATTCATAATTTGTCTCCTAAATCTGTGGTATGATTTCGTTTTTTAAATTATATTGTTATTTTTAATCACCATAATGATAATCTAATGCCTTTAATTATTTTGAAAGAAGAATTAACAGTTGAAAAGAGATGAAATTCACATTAATTAACAAATCCCTTGAATAAGGTGATGTACTGTTAATGGTGGAAATTGTATAGACGTTGACGCGATTCCTTTATACTGGGTTCAGGGAGAAGAAATTTTTTTGTTTCCACTGCCTTCTCTGATCTCCCCTAGAACCCAACAGTTAAGCCATCCTAAAAGGAAAATTTATTTTTTAAACTGTCATCCTCACATTTTAATTTGCTTGCATGCCAAGTTTACATTAAGACAGTATTCCTATGTGCCTTAAATTTATTATGATAATAAAATAAATGATAAGATCTAACATTATTAAATAAATAATGAAACACCCAAAAGATATGTAAAATGGGTCTCATAATATATAATTATGAAAGTGTTATATGGATACTATGGAAGGTCGAACACTGAAATGTAATTAAAAAACAAAAAGGAATAAAGTAGAACAAAAGTCTAAGATGTTAGAAGAGTATGATAATTATTAAAGTAAATATTGCAATAGTAACATGAAATGCTATATATATTAGTTAACTAAACAAATTACCACAAAAGTGGAAAACAATGATAAAATATAATCCGCATTCCTTAAATATTTTTATGTAAAAATTATTTGTTGGATAATGCTAGTTGACTTGAATAAATTGTGAAAGAAAATATGGAAGTAATAAGGAAATAAAGGGCTAAGACTGAAAGATTTCATATTTTTCTTATTGCCATGCGTCATTTTGGATTTTCATATATTTTAATAAACTACTTCTTTCAGACAATTCAATATTGTTTGGTTAAACCAAGAAATCATATGCTTTCATGGTTCTAGAAAAGAAGGCAAGTAATAACTATTTAAGCAGCCCTTCTCTCCATGAATTCTCTCTCTACAACAACCGTCACATTGAGATTCCATTTGAGTAGTTTTCATTTTGTTTTATTTTGATATTGTTAATCTTTTACGACTGACTCCCCACACAATCCAAATTCTCACCATATATATATATATATATATATATATATATATATATATATATGATGCCACTTCTCCCTATATTGCTACAGCTGAATCTTCAGTCCTTGTATTGCTTCGGCAACCCAATATTTCCTCTGATTTCACAATGTCTCCTCCTTATACCTAGCCCCACCTTCAACTAGTAACCTTTCCGGTAGAATTCTCTATTCCGAGTCCTGCTCTAGTGAACTTCCTTGACCGAAATTGTTCTTTTTGCTTCCCCGAAGTGGCCTGAGATCATGGCGTCTAGCTTGATGCAAGCATAAACTAGGATGACACCCAATTCTTGTCAAAGCGGGCTCTTTGAGTTTGTTCTTTAAATACGGTGGAGTCATAGAAAACTTATAGATGCTCCCTAATGAGGTAGCTCACCTTTGTTTTTATTTTCTTCATAATTGAAGTTTCTCTATTTTGTATTTACTCACGTTTGTACAGTAACGAACAAGTTGTTTTCCCTTCGGATGTTGTCGCTTTTGTCCTATATCTTTTCATAAAAGTAGTTTGTCTTTAGTTCACCATTATAAGGCAATATCTCTGGTTATGTTAATTATTGGTTTTCTCGTTCCCTATCTTCCCATTGGCTACTCCTTTCTAGCCATGGCAAAGAGGGTGATTTTGAGGTGATGTACCTTCAGAAACTTTGTTTGGGGTCTATGGATCTGTCAAAAACTAGACATCATCAATGTTGTCTTACAACGACTTGAGGAAGTCGAGATCCTAGAATTAAATCACATATTTTTATCTTTCACCATGGTACCGGACCTTTTCATTTTGCATTCTGAGGGAAAGAAAATAATAGTTTGTGATATCCTGACTTGGCCCCTTACGTGGATTTTTAGTATTGTGTGATAGATAGGTGTTTCCAAAATTAATAGTAAATTATTCATAGCCTAGAAAAATAAAATAAAACATATTTTGGAATCATTATATTTTTCTCTATCAAATGGTATCAATCTTCCCCCCTGAATTAAATATAATAAATACGTGATGTTTCAAGGATTTTCTTAATTGTTTAATATTTCTAAAATTCATAGCTAAATATTGGTAACTTGAAAAAATAAAATAAGACATGATATAAATTCAAAAAGTTATAATCTATTCAATGGTACCAGTTGTATCACCTAATTCTAACACATATATATATATAAATTTTATAGATTTATCTAATTGTTTGGACTTCCTAAAAATTCATAATTTATAATCTATAAGTCTAAAAAAAGTAAATTATGTTATGAACTCAGTAAAATATAATCCACAACATAGTATGGTTTTGAAGACCTAAATCATTAATAATAAAAGGACATTTTTAGAGTTTATATAATTAATACAAATGTAACTATGTTCTTATGTATATCTTTAATAGGGTGCTTTTGGACTAAGATGGAATTAGTATTTTGACCCTGAACATATGTAGACTCCATCTATGATTTAACAACTCAAGTTAAGGTATGTGCATATTTTTCTATTATTTATGCACTACTTTTATGACCAAACTATCATATGAGGCATGAATAGATGTTATCTTTGCCATCATTTTTAAATTCTTATTTTCTTAGACAATATTTATGGGTCCTCTGACCCCACATATTATATTTTGAATGCTCTCATCCTATTATTTCACATTGACTAAACTTATACTTGCCTTTCCCTATTTATGTGCATGCTTAGACTAGCTTTATTTCTTGTAGTGGTACATATGTACAACCATATTTACATGGGCATGCTTTTCCGCCCAGGGTGTACTTTTCTACCCATTATTTATAGAGGTGTGCTTTTCTGCCTGGTGTGTGATTTTCCATCCATTATTTTAGGTTGAGATCCAATGGTGTCTCAACCCTGATTGAAATAATTTTAGTCTTTGTTTATTACATGCACAAATTTATTGTTGTATTATTTAATAGAAAATTTTAGCAACAAGATTTCCTACTTGACATTCCTTAGTTAGACATGCCTCATCTTTTGTCCCGATATAATTCTTTGGGCACTTAATCCTCTTGATCATCATTTAATTTGATGATCTTCTTTTGAAATTTCTGAAGTAGTGCCTAGTTGTTATTTTATGCACATACTCAGTTTTTGCTGACATCCTTTCCTTTTATTTTATTCCTCATGGGTGTTGTTTTTCAACCCACCCAGAGGTAGCACGACCTAAGGAATTAGACATGTTCAGAGATGTGGCGACCAACTAGCCATCACTTGAAACACCACACAAAGATGGATGATTGGGCTTGAGATCCACAGAGGCCAAAGGGGCAATGGGAATTTTTATAAGGGGAATTAAGGAAACTATACAAACAACTTTATAGGCTTCCAATAATCTATAGTTGCGAGGAGGAGGAAAATAGAAAGAAACATAGTTGTTACATGGGTATAAGGGAGAGGTTTTCGGTAGGTACTTATAGGATGCGACAGATCATCAAACAAGGTTCTTTCAAATGAGTAAAGATGAGACATTTCTAAGGAAACAAAAATAAAAAAACTAGAGTAAAAGAAGGAAGGTAGAGGGAGAGAGAGAAGAGAAAGGATCAGGGAAGAAGTTGGGACCTTGTGTAAGGCAAACCAACCAAAGGCGAAAGGTCGGAGAATATTGTTCACCCACACAATTAGAATCTAATGGCCATAGAGGAAAGCAGGTTTCAGAAAGTTAGAGAAATTTAGTGTGGCATTAAGAAAATTGGAACCTTAGGAAAAGCTTCTGGATCGATTTAATATTTGGATTATTATTAATTTAAAGTATGTTTATTTACTAACATAGTTGAGGGTTCAAACATGATCCAATAAATTTGAAATTCAATACCTAGGCTAATTGAGGTATCTAGAATATGAATATGACCTTAGTTTCTACTTCTGAAGACATTTGATAAATTATTTAATATGTTAGAGCTTAACTTATATTTTCTTTTCTTAATACAATTTAGACATCTAGGATTGTTCAAATAATGTAAAACTTAGCCCCCAAGCTAATTGTGACCCAAGGAAACATAGCTTTCATATTAGATCTGTGTTTTGGAATTTCCTTTTAGGAGTTTAATTCAAATTAGAGTTTTAAGCTCATCACCAATATAATATTATAACATTACATCATTACCATAATTATTTATTAGTTAATGTCCCATTATCTTCACATTGTTACCAAAAGAGTTTCCTTATATTATTATGCATGAATTTAGACATTTTTACATATTTATCCTATTAAGCCCATTAATTCAATGTTGTTTTATATGGTGGTACATTATTCATATTTATGGACATGAAAACACAAATTATTATTCTGATACATGTATTAAACATATTATGCCATTTATTAAACATATTTTTGCTATTATGTGAATATTGATTATCAAAGGAAACATATATGACATACATCATGTTATGTGATGCCACTAGATGTATTATATTTGTTTTCAAGACTAAATATATTAGAGTTACCTTTGGGATATTTCTGTTACATGCATTAAGGTATAACTTTATTCTTGTTTGGTCAAATCTAAGGAACCAAGAATACTATCCTTCTGACCATAGGATTGGGGTTTCTAGAGTCAAGATGCTAGGTTTCAATTTGTTATAATGATATTTTATTCCTTGTTGTGCCCTATAGCTAGTGAATTGGGGCCTTGTTATAGACAAAGATGGAACATGAATCTAATGTTGGATATGTTTAATATCTAATGTATTAGTTAAACTTAATAAATTCTATGATTATATCTCTATGTCGTGTATATAACTTGTTTATGTAATTGAAGAACAAGTAATTGTCTTAATTAATCAAGTGTAACTCTATTCATGTAGTTCCCTATGGTCATAGAGCTATCTCAGTGTTAGAACTTGTTGGATAGTGAGATGAGTTTACTTATAACAATTTCATATTGTGAGAAGCAACTCATAGCCATATAGTATTGAGTATATACATACGCTATGAGGATTTCCTCTATCATCTTGACTTCAAGATGTTTGATACCACTACGGTTGTGTCTCAGTTTATATGTGATTGAGAGCAGTTGTGATTGTAACTCAGATTGGTTGCATATTCTATCTTTTGGTGTCGTGACATATGTACCCAGGACGTACCAAGTTTTTAGTTGGATGGTTGTTGTGCCCCTACTAGTAATTGAGTCGTTGTGCCACTATAGTTTGTCACTTGTACTAACCAAGGGCAAGATATCTTTAGGAGTTTCGTAATGAGGTGATTGCAACTTTACAATGGTCAACTAGTAGTTTGAGTGTTAGCCTCAAACTATCTAGGGCTTAATAAAATATGTAACTTAGCCATGTAGTATATCTAGTTAGGCTTTTATTTCCAAATCACATTGGATGTTTCTATTGTGCTCTTTTTAACTACAAGTTTTATGATTCTTTATGAAGTATCTATAACTATAGGGATCGACTAAAGAACTGAAAGTAATGTTATCTTATTGCATTCAAGATGGTTATACTATACATATATATGCCTTAGTTTGAATTATGAAGTGATAAAGATAATTAGAAATTAAAATGAATGATAAAATTCTCTCTATTACCTATAGTCCATTTTAAAAGCTATTTATGTATGTTTATATCTTGGTGGGAGTAATCCTCTCACTGGGACTCTTTTAGAGTCCACGTGGTTCTTATATAATATTTTTAGGTATGATGGCACAATAGAAACGGCGTGGTGATCAAGATGTAAAAATATATAACATAGTTGAGTCTAGATTGTCCCTACATTATCAAAATCCTGAGTGTTGGGTGGGTAGTTTATCTTGGACATGATGTGTTTCTTTCCTTGATATTTCTTATGATAATGAGTTGTAATTTGAGTTATACATCTTATATTGTTGTGTCTTCATAGATATGGATCATCTTGTAAACCTATTTGTTAAAGTTAATGAAGAGTTTTTAGTTGGTCTTTCTATTTTTCATAATCTAGAGACTATTTAAATGAGAAGTCATATTTATACAACATTATGCGATGTTTTATGATGATCATTTGTTATCATATCTTTATGTCGATAATTTTATTCCGATTTTTCAACTCATCTTTAATGATTGTTATTTTTTAAATTTGTTTTATTGTCCAGGGACTTGTCTTAATGATCACTTAGGGTTTGATCATGGGATGGATCCTTACAAGGCTCAAACTGGGGAAGTTGACATACTGTGGCGAAACCACATTACTGCCATCTTGCTTAAGCTTGTGGATGTTGCGTCCAAGGGTGTGGCCTAGGTGTATGAGATGATGTATGATACCATGGTGCACTTGAGAAAAGGAGGCGAGATGGACATCTTCACCCAGATGCACATAATCTTGATGAGGAAGCCCAAAGAAGAGTGAAGAATGCAAATATGAAAAGAAAAATCTTGTGAAAGTTCCAACACAGGAGAAACTGTTCGAATAGTAATTGGTAATTAGTAGTTCTCATTTTGCCTCCACCAACACCATCAATACCAAAAATAAACTTATTCCATATTATATTTTCCCTTTTGTTCTAAGTAATTTTTCATTTTGTTTGTTGTTCTTGTTCTCTAGCTTTTTTCTTTCTTTCAAGTTCTTGTAAGTTAGTAATTTTGGGTTACCCCCACCCCACCACTAAAAATACATTCAACCTTCCACTTTGTATCTTTGTTGACTTCCATGGTTTGATATATGAAGGAAGTTAGAAGAAGTATATTGTTTGGTTGACAACTACTATCGATAAGAGGTAAGAGGACATGCTCAATATAACATATGATAAAAATTAGTTTCATGCTTTCCTAACATGATAGAGTATAGTTCAATAGAAAATTAAGTAATTGGCTCACCATTTTCTTGGATATTATTTAGAAATAGTTGGATCAATGAGCATTCTCAAGTTGTTTTTCTATTATCAAAACTGTTTAATTTGTTATAGTAGCATGCAATTGGATACTAGGCATACATATCTAGCACACAATTCAGCGCAAACGTATGGAATTAACACATAATTCTCATTGAACATAAAAATATAGGAAATATGCAAAATGATTATGAGATAATAATAAGTTGTTATAAATACCATGCAATTGAATGTGATATGATCTTAAGGGTTCCTAGCATAGTCAAGATTTTATTACTGAAATGCACTAAACAAAATAATGACCCAATTTATTATTTTTCTATGTATTGACAATTCTTAATGAACCAATGAATGAAATCTCATCTGTTTCTTGCAAGGAAGGTTAGTTAGGAGTTATGACAGTTCTATTTTATATAATGTAAAAACAAGTGATGCGGAGTAATGAAGATTTACAAGTCTTAGTTTGGCAAGAGTTAGGATTTTTGGTTGTTCCATTTTTTAAATTATGTAAGCGAATAGCCATCAATGTCCTTGTTTTAGGTATTCAACTATGTTCACCTAATGCATACAATCTTACAAGATTTTTTTGTATTCACTAATGGACCCATCATGTAAAATCATTTTGTGTACGTTAGTTAGCGAATTAGTTGATCTAAAGTAATTTTTTTTTGACAGCTAACATCATTTTTTTGGACTTTGAATTATCGTCTTTTTTTTAAAATATCACAAACTCGTTGATTATATCAATATGGAAGGTAGAAGGACAACTAGATATTTCGTCACTTCTTTATAAATGACAAAACCTATCCTCCGAACAACATTTATTGAGTAACTCGTAAATTGACATTTGAATCGTACAACAAGCGCGTGCAACGCACAGTTTCTGACTGAAAGTAGAATAAAACTGGTTAATCAGGCATCAATCCATTGTCGTCTAGTCCGGTTAGGATACCTGGCTTTCACCCAGGCGACCCGGGTTCAAATCCCGGCAATGGAACTTTTTCTCGGAATTGCATGTCTGATTTTGAGGAATGTATTTTAAATAATTTGCCAGTCGGGGCTCTAGGGCGGGTTCTCGCTGGGTCAAAAATAAACGAAATTGCAAACAAACTGAGCCGCCGCGGCATTGTCCCGACGCCGCCTTTCGAGAAACTGAGGTATATAGTTCGACGATGCTGGAAGCAGAAACTCCTACCGAAACCTCCGACGAGCCTTGCAGACGCCGTATCGGTGCTGCCTCTTCTATTCTTCCGGCGAGTGTTTCCGCCTATATCGACCCAAACTACTGGTAAGCTATGCACATACCAAACTCAACTTAGTATGGAATCGCAACTTAGGTGCTGACATGTGCTTGCATTCTTTGGCATGTGGTTAATTACAGGGACGAGCGGTTTGCGGAGGAAGAGCACTATGAGTGGGCTAAAGACTACTCGCACTTCGAACACCTGATAAGTCAGCACGTTAAGCCTACAGATGTGGTACGTATAAAGCTAAGTTGGGAAATTGACTGATGTTTTCCATGCCGATGGCTGCTGCGTTCTTCGGACACTACTTTCGAGTAGAACATAGATCTGAAACTCAGCTGATTGTCACAGGTCCTAGAGCTTGGATGTGGTAGTTCACGGCTTTGTGAAGGACTTTACAAAGATGGTGTGAGGGATATCACCTGCATTGACCTCTCTCCCGTTGCTGTGGAAAATATGCGGGCTAGGTTGCTGGCTACCGGAATTGAAGGTATGCGGTTGCCATTTTGGACTGATAAAATTTGGTCAGATAGGGACATAGTGTAAAGGCTTGAATGTGCTAATCATATGCTTTTGTTGGTTTATTACGAATATTTGCAATCCAGTGGGTTAGTTCGGACGAGAGTGATGTAAGATTACACTTGAAACTTTAATCCAAGTTTGATGATGTTTCAGACTGTAGAGTCTCCCCCTTCACGTAAAATTTGATTTTTTGAGCCTATTTTCTAGTTGACCAAGTATACCTTTAGATGGCGTGGCCAGCCATATAGAAACTCCAAACACAGTTTGTCATCATTTCGACTGACAAATGCACGTGTGTTATGTAATTTATAGAAAACACACAGCATTCATACTTTTTTAATCATAAAACGGCAAATGTCGCTGATTTAACAAGGTTCATAAACAAAGCTGATTAGGGGCTACAGTTTCATCTCGTTCAGTAGTACAAATTGAACGAATAGATGCTATCAGCCTATCATGCCAAATAGAAGAGTAAACTAAATCATAGATGGGATTGTGAAGAATGAGAAACAGAAAAAGGGTCAGGATTCAAGACTAATTTCAGTAGATTGAGCAACTCGTCAAGGGCAAAGAGTGGCTGGATGGACTACCCATAATCATCCACTGTTATACTGAACTGCAAATTGACCATCAACGATGTTATATCTTTCATTCTCTTTTATTTCAGAAAATGTAACAGTTGAAAACTGGAGTTAGGTATCTGCAGAAGGCTGTTTTCTGTCAGCTGATTGTACAAAGCTAGCTTCACTTTGCCTTTCAGATTGTTGCGGAATCATGGCCACATCCAATAATATCTGAGGATGCACATCCAATAATATCTGCTAGGATTGACTCAAGTATGCCACAGATCACAATGGCTTGAGGAGGCACAAAAATGCCATGAAAACAGAGCTTCAGGGCATTACCAGTTCAACACAATATACTGTATGTGAGTCAAGAAAAGTTAGTCTGGATGCTAAGGCAAATGAATCCTTAACTATTAAAATACAATTTCAAAGGCTTTGGCCACATAATGTACAACCTGTTATAAACAGTAGCTGCAGCAGTAGCAGTAACAGCCCTAGTAATTTTTTTTGAGGGAATATTATTTTATTCCAGAATTAACTTGCCCTAAGGCAAGAATCAAAGTTTGTACAGTCGTTACAGTAGGTAATGCATGAATGCATCCCAATACATAAAGGATTTATACAAGATCGTTGTAACCCAGGCGGAGCAAAGTCATACGTCATACAAGACATTGAACTTCTGGCTTGTAATTTTGCTATGAAATCAGCATCTTTATTAAGTGAACGATGTACTTTTGAGATGTATATTGTCCATAGCCTGGCCAATAAAGATTTGATAAGTGATCTTCAAGAACTGTATAACGGAAAACAGATATCCTCATCATGTATGATTGATTTAGCCTGAGAACTGTCGGTTTCTATTATCAGTCGTTCCCAGCCTTGTGGCCATGCATGTTTTAAAGCAAAAACAATAGCATATAGTTCAGCATGTAAAACAGAAAATGATTCTGCTTGGAAAAATTCAGACCATGCCTGACACCAAGTTCCAGAATGCGACCTAGCAACTGCCGCGACAGAAAACTTGGAGTTCCTTGTATATGCATCAACATTAATCTTTATCCAACCCCAAGGCGGATGTACCCAGTTCTGAACCATCTGTGGGGACGGACGGACGGTGTAATAGTCTGAATAGGCAAATCAAATGCATTGTCCACCTGTTGAATGGTACGCCAATTTTTCGTGATAGACATCCTTGTAGATATGTGTTGTCCACGAAAAATGAATGCATTCCTATTCAGCCAAATCATGTTACATGTAACTATAAATAATTGAGTAAGGTGTATAGGCAGATCAAGACCTTGGTGAATCCATTCCTGAAATGGCAACATAAAGAATTGTGGAAAATGATCCTCGAAATGAAGATCAACCCAGATATCATTTGCAGCCACACAATCCCTCAAAGCATGGATTGTAGTTTCAGAAGTAGTTGTACAGTAAGGACAAAACAAATCTGTCGTGGGATGTCTTTGATGTCTTCTCACATTAGTCATTAATGCTTCATTGATAGCTAGCCATAGGAATATCTTATACTTTGCAGGTTATTGTAATCCTCGTAACTTCTTCCAGGGACCTTCTTTTTGTCGTGAAATAGGAGTTAGCAAAGAGTTATAACCTGAGCATACTGAGAACTGTCCAGTTCGAGTACCATTCCATGCTAGAATATCACTTCCATATTCAGAAGAAGAAACCGGAAATTTAAGAATACAGTTAACAATGGTTAAAGGTAAGTAGTGTTGCAAGCAAGTTATATCACAATCACCACTACTGTTAATCAGGGAGCGAACCTTTAAATTCTGTAGTTGTGGTGGAATTGGTTGAATGATAACATCTTTTAGAAGAGAAGAATTACATACCCAAGGGTCAGACCAGACTTTAACCATAGACCCATTGCGCACCACAAATTTGGTATTGGATAGAATAGTAGCCTTCAATAGTTCTACCTTTTTCCAGAAAAGAGTGGATTGAATGTGTTGCCTTGTCTCAAAGCACCTATATTTATGTTATAGACCGGACATCTAAGCTGAAGAACGTTTAGTTAGAACTTACCAAAAAGTTTTCATAAGTAGAGCTTCATTCCAAGCTCACATAGATGGAATACCCAGGCCTCCAGAAGATTTGGATGCTATAACTTGCTCCCATGCTACCAAGGATAAGGGTAGTTGAGACTGAGTTCTCCTCCAAATGAACTGGCGAATTATTTTGTCAATGTTATCACAAATCTGCATAGGAACAACGGCCGTTTGCATAGTATATGTAGGAATAGTGCTGAGAACAGATTTTGCAAGGGTAATACGCCCTGCCAAGTTAAATTTATGCGCTGCCTACCCAGATATTTGATTCTGAATATGATCTATTAGAAAAACATATGTATTCTTGTTAATCTGACCATGTATGATAGGTATTCCCAGCTATATATCAAGATCTTCTACAACTGTCATACTAACTGTTTGAGCAATAGTGAGTCGAGTAGAATTTGGAACAGACTTGGAAAAGAAAATGACACTTTTATCAAGTGAAATGGATTGGCCAGAAGCATCCTCAAAAAGATTGAAGCATTGTAAAATTGCATCCATACTGCGTACGACTACCTTTGCAAATAGAATTTTGTCATCAGCAAATGCCACGTGGAAAACCAAGGGGCCTCTAGAAGAGAGTTTAACAAGTTTCCAACTTCCCTAAGAAACACTAACAGTATCTTCAATCAGCTGGCTCAATCAATTCAGACAAAGAACAAATAAATATGGTGAAAAGGGATCTCCTTGTCTGAGTCCCCTATTAGCTTTGAAGCTTCGTAACTTACTGCCATTCCATAATATGCTAATTCGACTGCCAGTAATAGAATTCATAATATACGTTATTATATTTGCAGGAAGGCCAAGCTTAATTAGAGTATCCAGAATGAACTTCCAGGACATTCTGCTATAAGCCTTTGATAAATCAATCTTTATTGCCATAACCTTTGCAGAATGAGTCAGACACATATTATGTATTATTTCTTGTACCAAGATGATATTATCTGGAATGTAACGTCCAGGAATGAAACTTGTCTGATGCCAAGAAATCCAAGTGTTCATATAAGGTTTGAGACGTTCAACCAGTACTTTAGTTATTAGTTTTGAGACCCACATTTGCCAAAGAAATAGGACGTAACTGAGAACATTTCGTTACTGCCTTGACCTTTTGGATTAGGATAGCTGATGCATGACATAAGTCAGGTGAAAGTGGAAGTCCCAAAAAACCATCCTGAACAGTACGTATAACAGATGGGGAAACAATATTGCAGTGATGAACAAGAAATTCCACAGTAATGCCATCTGGCCCAGATGACTTGTTTGGGGCCATAAGCTTAAGAGTGCACAGGATTTCTGTGGTAGTAGGTATTGATCTAAGTTGCTGTTGTTGTTCGTAATATAATAGGACAAATCTTGCAGGTATAGAGTCTGAGATTGCTTGAGAATAACGATTTTCAGACCTAAACATAGCCAAAAAATGTTAAAGGACTAGTCGTTGAATTTGAGTGTCATCAGTTATCCAACACCCAGAATCATCTTCTTGCCCAATGATTTTGTTTTTCTGTCTTCGGTTGTTGATAAAGGTATGAAAGAATTTGCTATTCATGTCACCAGATTTCAAACAGGATATATGAGATTGTTGTTTGAGATCAGCTGCCTCCCTCATAAGAATAAGGTCATATTGCTTCTGATACTGTATAACAAGGGATTCCGTTTCCAGTGAATAAGTGTTAGCCAACTGTATCTGTGTAGATTCAATGGAGTGAAGGAGACAAGATTTGACCGCATTCTTGTCCTTATGATAATCTCCATCCTATGTGGAGAGAATAAGTTGCACATGTTGAATTGCTTGAACTAAATCAAAATGTTGAGGCCAGCAGGATAGTTTTTTTATGCTCTAGTTTTTTCTGTTCTTAATCAAGCTAAGTCTCAGGGTCAAAATTATTTTTGAAAAGCCATATCCAGTCTACTGAACTACCTAAGAGAGTACCAAATATAGATGATTAGATTCAATGGAGTGAAGGAGACAAGATTTGACCGCATTCTTATCCTTATGATAATCTCGATCCCATTGGGAGAGAATAGGTTGCATATGTTGAATTGCTCGAACTAAATCAAAATGTTGAGGCCAGCAAGATAGTTTTTTATGTTCTAGTTTTTTCTGTTCTTATCAAGCTAAATCTCAGGGCCAAAATTATTTTTGAAAAACCATATCCAGTCTACTGAACTAGCTAAGAGAGTACCAAATATAGACGTCAAATGTTGATTGTTGCGTGCAGCCAAAAATGTTGAGACAATGTCATTGCATAAACAAATGTTTAGATTTTGGCTGATTGACTACGTAACAGCTGATGAATATGCAGTAGTTCCACTTCTCTGTAATATGAATAATAAAAATTGCAAGCACAAATTTGGTAAAGCTTGTTGTCTGTTTGGGAAAAAACTAAGCAAGATATGAAGCACTTTCAGGAATCTATACAAACACACAAATTTACTCGATGAAGTTTTCTTTAGTATCATGTTGAAGCCAAAGCTATAATAATCATCCAAGAATTAGAATTAACAAGCAACTACGATAAAATGAGAAAGAAAGAATCTTCCTGATGCTCAAACTATTGTTGAGTTTGTGACGAATTCAAGGGTGGAAGCACCATAGATGGAGTACTAATCTATATTTCAATAAAAGGAGCTTCCTTTTGATAAGAGACATATATTGATCATGGATGCAAATTGGTATTTCGTGCTATTAGATGTAGCAGCAGGACCATCTATGTTTCTTGGACAAAGCGTGATATAGACACCTTTTTACCTTACCACCAATAACTTTTGATGCTATACAGTTACCGGTTGTGGATCTTCTAGTTCCTCTCTAAAACTACAGGAAATTTCAAATATTCTTCTCCTTTCATTTATGCTGATGTGGGTGTCCTATAACCATCTGAACTTTGGATTTTTTCTCACTCCACCTATTGCATCACCAACAACAACAAGACATCAATCTTATCCTTCTTATCTTCAACTTCTTAGTTGAAGCACAATTTCCAGAGGAAAACCTCCACAAAGCATGACTACTTTTTAACCTCCAAATAAACAAACCACATCCTCCAAGAAGCCTAGAAAAGAAATGAGGTTAAGTGGCACATTTACATAATATTAAACAATCTCCATATCCACCAATCTTGTACAGAATAATACAATATGTGGATTCTGGTCTTAGTTGTTACCAACTATCTCAATACCAATATACCATTGCAAGTGCTTGATAACATTAAATTTCGCGGATGTTTCATGCCTTAATTTGCTCCTTATTTCCCCTCATTATATAAAGTTATCTTGACTTTCCTCTATTTACACATAAATACCTCTTATACTTTGTCTTGAAGGTAACTATGACATTCTATGCATGTAGCCTAAGTATTAAAGGAATCTACCATGGAGCAGGGCTTCAATCGGTTCCCACAACCAATGGAGTCCACAACAAGGCTACAAAGCAATTACCAAAGCAACCATTGAATCACAACTAATGGTCTCGAGCTAGGAGAATGTGTTGTTGACCGTCGGTTCACGTCCGATGGTTGGTCCGTGAGACCATTGAGTGTCGAAATCTGATGGCTTAAATGGACCCGCCCTTCGCGTCTACGCGACCATCGGATGTCAGGATCCAATGGATTCTATGGACAACCCTCCTATCAGCAAACCATAGATCTTCCAAGATGACGGTCCATTAGATCACCACTGCTAGAGCCATCGCTTCCCGAGAACTGGTGGGTACTCTGGTTCAACAACCGATGGAAAAGCAAATTTTCATTAAAGGTTTCCAAGCCCAGCTTCAAGACTCAATGGCTTGACTGAACGGTCATTCCAAGGTCATTAAACACGCACCCCAAAGCATGTGCCTATACTTGCGACGCAGGAAAAAGGACAAGGAGCCAAAGCTATAAAGAGGGTGCATAGGGCACTGTTGAAGGGGACACCGTGCACAAAAGACGCCCAAGCACTGCCGGAGTTCACTTTCATTATCGACCATCCTTAGGACCATCGGTTTGTGGGACGAGAGTTCAACCTCTTAACCGTTTATCCATTCTGCCGCCACCTTGCCTTGCTTGAGTTCTTCATCGACAGAATGAGGACGATGAGCAGGAGCTTTGCCTACATCACGCCAGATTCAACTTGGAGCACCGGAGCATCGACCTTTGACCATTCTTGGTCATCATTGGTGTGTCTCCCACACTCCTTTCCCTGAATCTACCTCTCTGCTCTCATTTCTTCCATTCCATTTCGGCAATACCTCATGTTTCTCTGTGCTTGTAATTTCATAATGCTACTCACCATCATGAGTGGCTAAACACTTAGCTTGGGTTGGGAGTAGCCACTAAAGCTCTCCCAAGTCCCAACATGTAATTGCTTACATGCATTGAATATATACTCTTAGCAATGATTATCTCCATACTCTTGGTCTTAATGCTTCAGTTGTATGATTAGCTACCATTTTGTGATGTTTGATAGTTAGAATATCGAAAGAGTAGTATTAACCTTTATCTAAGTGATATGGAATTGCATGAATGCATGAGAATGTTGGAATGCTTAAGCTAATAATCATATAGTTATATTGT
Source organism: Alisma plantago-aquatica (assembly GCA_963693085.1). Taxonomy (NCBI): domain Eukaryota; kingdom Viridiplantae; phylum Streptophyta; class Magnoliopsida; order Alismatales; family Alismataceae; genus Alisma; species Alisma plantago-aquatica. The sequence continues at coordinate 211,110,714 of OY856409.1, forward strand.
GATTGTTTGTTTGCCATCTTGAGAGAGAGGCAACCTTATAATCTAAATCTATCCTAAGCTCGAGAGAGGAGGGAATAAACATCTATGATGATTGCTTGTAATATTACTAAGGGCTAACAACGGGTGTGAGTATTGCTTGTTGGTGAGAGACCTTAGTTGGTGAAACCAAATCCAAGTTCCCATCCATACTTGATATATCATTCTTTGTTTTTACTTGTTCTCTGGTTTTACTTCTTGCTTTGTTTTACTTGTTTTCCTTTGTTTGTTTGTTGGAGTAACATCGTTCCCTAAGGAACACCACCTTAATCCTACTCTTTGGTTGGTGTAACTAAGCTAAGATTCTACGTTTTTAACACATACCACTCCTTGCCCCTATGGATCGACCCTGATTTACTACATTGAACCCCGTATAATAGTTGCGGGGCCCTGAGAGTCGGGTTATAAATTTAAGAGTCCGACTACTCTAGATCCGCTCCTTTTGGACGTGTGATTTAAATTGGTCAATGCTCATGCATCCGTTTGTTTTGTCTGTAGCTGCAACCGGCAAAATTTCCTATTCTTATGGGTAAACATCAAATTTTCCCACTTGAAAGCTCGAATAAGGGGTCGATATACTGTAATACACACCCTATTAATGTGCCTATGACAATGGAAAGTGCAATGAGAACTGGGAGATCATCCCTTACACAATACTGTACCAATTGCGCTCACAAGAGGGAATTTTCTCGTTGTGAGACTATTGAGATGAGATGCCTATTCAGGAGTTTGACAACTTGAATTATACATTCAGAAACAGAAAATTTGTCCCATTCAAATTTGTCACATAGTCGGTGAAGTTGTCTACATGTCCCAAATGTTGGCGATAATGGGCCAACATTGTGACGATCCATGCAACCCACTAAAATGGAGTTTAGTTAAAGATGGGAGAGTAATTCACTTGCCTCCCACTTCAATCATTAGTAACTTGAAGAGGTTGTGGCTGTTGGATATATTGTATTGTTGCACAATTTATTTGTGACTTGTGACTTGTGAGTTTTGTGTTGTGTTGTCAACTCATCGTTTTATGATTTAGCGATTATTGCCACGTTTAGCACACAATTCCTAAGTCCCAACACAATTACAAATCTCCAATTGGTATTTTCTACAAATTTGCTTCATTTTCTTTCAAAAATGCCATTTAAGTTTATCAAAGTTTGCATCTAAACTTCCTCAAAACTTCTCTGAAGTTTCCACATGCTCCACATCCACACCTGGCAAAGTCAACACGAAGTCAAAGTCCTGCACATGATTTGCCTCATATAATTTCATACTGAAGTAGAGGATCCATATTTGCTTAGGCCTGCACGCCTAAGCTCCAAAACACCCAACATTGACTCACCTAATATGCCACCTTGAACTTTTAGGGTCCATTAATAGGTATTTGTATTCCTTACAAAGCTCCTCATGTTCAAACAAATACTTATAATCTAACTTAAATGCATGACTTTGTTATAATTAAAAATATAATACCCTTATTGAGTCGAGCACAATCAAAAGAAACAGAGGCAAACCTAAATAAATTTGGGAAGAGCTTATAAAGAGAGATTTTGAATCGTTACATCTTGATCAGAGTATGATCATTACAGAGCTGATTGGGAAAGAAGGATCCATGTAGCCGACCCCAACATGGTTGGGATTGAGGCTTAGATGATGATGATGATGAATGTCTACTTTTTGGTTTGCCTTGATGTGCACTTTACTTTTGTTATCGATCTTGATGACATTCTTTTGTTACATTTACGGGTTACATTTCAGCGTAGAACATTGAAATATTGAAACCAAATAAAGGACTTCTCCCCAACGAGACCCCAATCAGGTGGAGGCCTAATGCAGGCAGGGTGGACTAGGCAAGGTAGCACATTCATCGGAAAATATCGACTTTCACAATACTTATTCGAAAGCCCGTTTGAATATTAAAGGAGCCTAAGTACCCAAATTATCTATAAATTCTATGATAGCCTTATAAAGCTAATAACAACTTGAACCAAAACGTTTGTTATCTATGCAACATAAAGATGATCTTCATCATCATCTAAGCCTCAATCCCAATCATGTTGAGGTCGGCATGCAATGTAAACACTATGCCATCCTTCATTGTTTTTTGGGCTGTAATTGCAATGGGTATTCATGCAGCAATGCCTCACTGTATATGCATCCTTAAGCTTATCCGATGGTCCATTGATAGGTATCAATGTTCTTTGCAAAGCTCCAAATGTTCAAATAAATATTTTTTATCTAATCCAGGTGCATAAATTTGTTGTAATTAGGGATTTAGTACCCTTAATATCTACTTTATGGTTTGCCTTGATTTACACTTATATCTTGATGACATCCTTTAATCACGAATTATGGAATGCAAAGCATATTAATATTGAATCCAAATGAAGGAAATCTCCCAAACATGACCCATATCATGTGGAGGGCTGATGCATGCAGGGCGGGTAAGGCGAGCTAGTGTAGATAATTGAAAATTTTGGCTTTCACAATACTTATTCGAAAGACCGTATGCATATTTAAGGAACCTAAGTACCTGTATTATCTATGACTTCTATGATATAAGCCTCACGAAAGTGAATAACAACATGCTATGAAAAGTTTGTTGTCTATGCAAGGTAAACACTATCATCATCATTTAAGCCACAATCCCAACCATGTTGAGGTTGGCATGCAATGTAAACACTATGCCACCTGGAATGAGATTACAGCACCTATATAAGAGCCGCTCTTACATATTATAGGTGTTAGTATAACTGGTTATTGGTTAAGTGGGCTTAGGCCCATTGTCTTTATATTATATGTTTGTTACTAGTGCACTTAATTGAGGATCTATTTACCCACTAATGCAGCATTTGGTAAAGCAATTACATTCATCGTCGGTAGCCCATCACAAATGACTCATCGCAACAATTTTTCACGGTGAGAAGTGAGCAGCTGGTAGAGTTTGTTGATCGCTACACAATGTAAAATGAGAGTGGCAGGTAACAACCGTGTGTTTGGCAACACGATTGGTAGCGATTGACCTGCTGCCCGTGGTTGTCCGTTGCTGCTCGAGTAATTCCCACCGCTTTGCTAAACGAAGATAAGTGTACTCATGTATCACTGGACTCCTATATGTAGGAGAGCCTGTACCTCTTTAGAAACTAATAAGAATTACTCTCTGGCACATAATTTTGGAACGATGTTTGACCGAGAATACCTACTGGCTAGGAAGCACGGACACTTCTATACAGCCCCCGTGCCTGTGTCGGACATGTTTTGGACACGGACGCTTCCCGGACGCAGCCCAAAACGTTTCGTACACGGCCAAGACGTGTCGTATTCATTTTTGTCCTTTTTTGCAGCCTAGACACAGCTGGACACTGCACAAACACTCCGCGGACACAACAGCCTAGCAGTTGCTCCAGCTGAAACCTATTTCTTTCACTGTGTAAATTCTGGACAACAACTACTTTTTAATTATGTTTTGTCATTGAGAATTTGCATTACAAAGCTGAAATATAATCACAAAACTGCAAACAAAATGTCTTTGAAAGAATCCATATGTAAAATCCAAGATGAACTAGGTATCTTAATCACATTGCGTCTACTACATTGACTAGATGAGTAACATGTACTCATGTCTTCAGTCTGAAAATCTACTATATTTACTATAAAAACTGCAATAATGTGTTTGTGCTTGATATTGTTTGTACTACGCAAAAACACACATTCATATCCATACACAAATATGAATACACATGTAAACATTTTTCAGATATTCTTCTGAGTAATTCCAATACACACATACATGCATTATACACATGTATGTATAACTCCTCCCATCCAATGCCGTGTCTGTGTCTTGTATTTTAGAAAATTGCCTTGTCCCGTGTCCGTAGCCGTGTCACTGTCCATGTCTAAAAACGTGTCCTTGCTTCCTTGCCCCCTGACAACCAATAATGTTCTTACTAGGTGGAAGATCAACTAGGTCCCATGTGCCATTAATACGTAGAGTTTGCATCTCATCCATCATAGCAGCTTTCCTTCCAGGATCTGCTGGATGTTTGGGAATATAGAGGTGGTATCCAAAGCTGTGGCAAAATCATAAGTAGGAGTGAGGCCAGCTAGGCAACATGTTTTAGAGATTGAATGCTTGATGGTATAGGAAGGTATACCTTTCCAAAGCGCCGTTGACAAGTCGGGTTGAATTGGAACATACGGTGATGAAAGGCTTATGCTTAGTTTATTGAACTAGACTCTAGGAGATTGTTTAAGGCCGTACAAAAAATGTTGTAGATGGCTACCTTGTGAGAAGACCCCCCTCAACAACAAAGCTAGGAGGTTGTTGCAGTGCGACTCTCCCATTATGGATTAGGCGTATGCACGTCTGTCCCAATATGAGATGACGATAGCTCACTTCTCCCACATCGACGCCTTCAATACTCAAGCAATAGTCATCATTTTTGCAGCCCGAGTCATGATTTCGGACGTGGCCCACATCCAAAGTGCACTTAATGTGGCAAGCTGGGTCACAATGAAGACATTTTTCATTCCAAGCATGGACATCCTGCTCACTATCGTCGATGGTGTGGTAGGCTCTTGCTACTTCAATTGGCCAAGGCCCAACTACATTGCATGTGACTCATCCTTAGTCTAAACATTCTTTCCATATTTTACTGACAAACGAGGAATATGAACGTCTGCTTCAGGCATTGCAACAATATGGTGTCTCTCCTCTTCATATGCCATCGACACAATCGTCTTCTTGTTGGCGAATTGGTGCCTACCAAATGCATCACCATCAACTCATCTAGCAGCGTCCCATCGAGGTAATTCAAGAACCTGAACGCTTGTCGCCCGCTGCAATTGGATTGTGGATTCATGTGCTACTCAATTGCTACACCTTACATCCTGTGACTCTTTTATCCATATTTCCCTGTCACTCTGGCAAATGGGTTGGTAAAACAAGTTGTCAAATGTGGCACTATTCCTCTTTCTTCTACATTGAAACTATTTTTTGTTTTTTTTGTTACTAATTTTCCCTGTATTCTTATGTCTACGGCAAAATTAGTTGACTCCCTTTTAAGTTTTGTAACTTTTGGGTCCTCTAGTTTTATCTTGTATGATTGGTAAAATTTGACAATGATTGGACGAGGAGCTAGCTTTAGTAATCTCTACTACTTTGTAGTCTCCATTTAGTGCCTTTGTCGTTACCACACAAATCTAGTTGCATTTTTTTTCCGACCACTCTTCACTAGTCACGCTCAAAATTTTCTATGGTTATGTTTCTTCTTGTTCTTCTATTATATGTGAGCAATTGGGAAAACACCATCACATGTCTTCTTGGCTCGCACTACAAAACAATTCTAAAATATTTGATTTGATACATAGTGATGTTTGTGGTTTGTTCAAAACACGGAGTTATGATCCTTTCAAATACTTTCTTACTTTTGTGGATGATTTTTCATGGATGACTTGGTTATATCTTCTTAAAACTCGTGATGTGGTTTTCCCCCTTTTCGATCTCAGTTTGTTTCTCCACTTCCTTTAAAATTCTTTGCTCTGACATGCCCTTCAATACATTCAACAAGTTGTTTCCTTTTGTTGTAGCGATATGGGATTAGTTCATCAACACTGCTGTGCATATTCTCCTCAGCAAAATGGTATTGCTAGGCATAAAAATCGTCATCTTCTTAAAATTACATGCTCACTTGCCATTCATGTCAATCTTCCAAAGAATCTTTGATCAGACGTTGTCCTCACTGCATATTTCCTGATCAATTGTCAACCGTCCTTGGATCTAAAAAAATACTCTTTTTTATCCGCACAAACAACTGTTTCCTTTATTTCAAGTTTTTCAGCCGTGTAGCCTTTGTTCATGGTTTTGATCCCAAGGCGAACAGACTCCCCCACCACCCCCCCCCACCCCCCCCCCCAAAAAAAAAAAGAACTAAAATGATTTTTCTAGGATACTTTGAATATCAAAAGGAGGTACACATGCCTTGATCATGAGTCTAGTAACATCTACGTTTTGGCTGATGTCACTTTTTAAGAGGACGAGTTTTTCTTCCCTTGCCGTCTTCCTCAGTGAATACCGATGAGTTAGTCTCACTTCCAGATCCTTTTCCTCCACCATCGCCATCTTGTACACCCATCTCAATTATTCTCTCAGGTCTATCACCGACGCACAAAAGTTGACCCCCAAGCAATATCCCTCCATCTTCGTCTGTCCCAGTCCAATCTGACTTAGCGTTGGCACTTCACAAATGTATACATTCCTACACCATCAAGCATCCCATCTTTGACACCTTTGTCAACTCACCTCTCTCCTGCTTATGCTTTTGTCACAACTTTGGATGCCACCTCTATTCCCAAACATTTGACATATGGCTTTTATTTATCCAGGAGTAGCAAGGAATATTTTTTGTCCAACTCCAGCTGATTAATCAATAGTACTTTATTACTTGTGGACGTTCCTTGTTATTGTTAGTTGCTACTAAGCTACTAAATATTTTATATTTTTGAAGCTTGCCTACTATGCAACTTGAGATGTCTGAAGGACGTTAAGATTAGTGTATCTAGATTACTTAATTACTCCCCCCCCCCACCCCCCCCCCCCCCCCCCCCCCACACACACACACACAAAAAAAAAAAAAGAATCCTTAATTACTCTAACAACATTCAGATGGTCAGCCTCTAATTAACATTTCGAAGCTGAAAAGTTAGCCTCCAATTAACCAATCTAGTATTTACAAAATATGATTTATACATTGTTAAAAAAACACCCGCTTCACTCTTAAGCGCTCTAGAAGGTCCACCTGCTCGCTTCTTGTTTTGCGCTTTCCAAGGCCTAGACAAAGACTATATTAAATATATGAATAGATTGTCTTCATTGTTGGATATTCAAATGGCATACATGAAATTTCACAAGCCAGCATTTTCATGCATTAGGCAGTAATAGCTATTTAATCAGTTTCTTTCCCCAGGAATCAATGTCCTTCAAGCTGATGTGCGGCACCTACCTTTTGATGATGAGTCGTTTGATGTTGTGATTGAGAAATCAACCATGGTAAAGTTGAGGGTTTGGGGTATCTGAAATATTTTGGGTAACGTTTGTTTACTTGTGTCACAGAAGCTGATGTGAAAATTTGATTTAAAGGATGTATTCTTCGTGGACAGTGGCGATCCATGGAATCCTAAACCTGAAACTGTAACCAAGGTGAAATCAATGCTTGAAAATGCTCACAGAGTTTTGAAATCAAATGGGACCTTCATCTCAATATCTTTTGGACAGGTATCAATTCTGTGAATTCCTGTCATATCTGTGCTCTTATCATCTTTTTAAACGTGCTGCATTTTTCCTGGCAGCCACATTTCAGGCGCCCATTCTTTGAAGCCGATGGCTTTACATGGTCAGTCAAGTGGAGTACTTATGGGGAAGGATTTCATTATTTTTTCTACTTTTTGAAGAAGGTATTAAACAAGTACCACTTTACTCTTGTCCGTTCTCAACATAAAGACTTTACCTTCACGGCACTGCTCTTTTATCAGGGCACCAGGTCTTTTGCTGATCAAGATTGTAGTAAAAGAATAGAATTACCATCTATCAACTTGTTACAAGAGGAGTTGGAGGGTGAAGATTATATTTTCAGAACTGCCGTTGAGGAACTGGCTGATTAGGGCCACGGTCGACAAATTTAACAGTTCTTATCTGTTATGCGAGCAAATGTAGCTTGAGCTTTTTTTTTAATTTAATTTTTTTATTCAAGAGAATCGAAAAGCTCATTTTACTCCAATAGAACTGGGAATGATTTCCCATGCACCACAAGCAAACAGCATATTGCTCTTTTTCCATGACACCTTTCTAACCTTGGGGAAAGTGATAAAATGTACCATGTCCATTAATTCTTACTATTGGAATTGTTGTTGTGACGGGTTAATTATGGTCAGTCCAGCTAAACGTGATGAGGAAAGGCCATGATTGACAAATTTTTACAGTTCTAACCTTTATTGTGAGCAAATGTAGTTTGCAGTTTTTTATTAAAAAAAGCTCCTTTTACTCCGCAGAATTGGGAATGATTGCCTATGCACCAGAAGCAAGTAGCATATTGCTCTTTTTCCATTGATTATGCCTTTCTAGGCTTTTCATGTAAGTGATATATTGTACCCTGCAAATTTATTTTCTTACATTGGAGTTTTTTTGTGACTGGCTGATTGTGATTAAGTGCTGCTAATCCAGGCTAGCAGGACTGACCATGATTGAGCCCGTGACTCCAAAAACTCCAATACATACCATGGGGTGGCTTATCGAAGATTGATCGCTTACTCAAGCCGATAAACCTTCACTTCCTCATCTACGCTTACAAGTAACAACCATCACCTGACACATAAGTCATGGAAATTCTTTCAGCAACTATCATACTGGCAGCTCTGGAGCCCCTCGTGCTCTTTAACTCATTCGTGAAAGGAGTTGAAGTATATTGGTGATTCAACTCTGCTCAGCATAAAAACCGAGGTCCTACTGCTGTATTAAGCCTCAAACATACCTTGGGATGGCTAATTGAAGATCAATCGCTTACACAAGCCGATAAACCTTCACTTCCTCATCTATGCTACAATTCTCACTTGGCACGGAACAAGTCATGGAAATTCTTTCAGCAACTATCATAGTGGTTTCCCTGGAGCCCATCGTGCTCTTTAACTGTGAAAGAAGTAGCTGAAGTATATTGATGGTTCAACTCTGCTCAACATAAAAAACTGAGGACGTATTGCCGTGAGGGTCTGTTTATAGTAGTAATACATAAGATTAGAATGTGTGTTGGTTGATGACAGAATCTCATCAGTCATGATATGGGATATCAAACCAAGCACATAGACACTTATCAGAGAATAGTGTGTCGGGCATACCCACTTTGAGAGTGACACATGGAAACCATACTTGGTGGTCATAGTCATTTCTCATTGTGATGGTGGTGATTGTAGTTATTAGAACTGAAAGTCATTGCACTCATCACATGTCACTCAGTGTGCTTTGACATCATCCACCGTGATCCTAAATAAGGGTTGCCATAAAGGTGATGATTGGGTGCACTATGACACTGTGAGTGATATAGATGGGGTGTGTCCCTCCTACTGGAGTTTGATATCCTGGCCAGTTGATAAGCGAGACTAAGAAAAGCATGTGCATGCACATGTGAATCAATATATGATATTAAAGTTACATATATCTCAGATAGTCTGCTCTTGGTTCAAGGAACATGGATTAAACATTGAGAGGATGACGATTCCATGCCTTGAGTTTATTCTGGATATCATAGACAAAGGAATTATACAATCACGATAACACCTTACACATATTGTAGGTTGAATTTATTCTCCAACTTTTCATTCACTTGGGTAGCACTGATGTGTATCTAGGCACCACTCTTTGCTTGTGATGTCATAAAATAGTTATGTACATTCAATACCAATGTGATATGCCACCTATAGGGTCACACACATTGGATTCACTTAGAAAATGATTTTATCCATGAATGATGTTTAAGTTTATTACTAAAGATATTTAGGTATTCAATTAAACAACCATCAAGTTCAATGTTGAATAGACCGGTTAGGGTGTCAGGTTGATTGGAAATTGAATTGGTGGAATTTTACATGAGGTAGGACACAAAGTAATTGACTCACTGGGTGAACCGGTTGGCTCAGGTTGGTGAGAAGATTGATTCACCTAGTGAACTGATCGGCTCGATCATGCCAACCAAAAGTTATGGTGACTTTCTTGATTCATGAGAATATTTGATTGTTTCACTTGTTTAATTTGATTGATATAAGGAATTAATGTTGGACATTAATTAGATATAAATTTTCAATTCAATTGTGATTGAGAAACAATGTGAAACATCCGGTTCACTGTGTGAACCAATCAGCTCACACTGCCAACCGATCGGTTCACCAATAAACTGACTGGTTCACCTATCGCATGTTGGGAAATTCATGAAAATTCTAGACCCTTCTACTCCGCACAGACTGGGAACCCAAACCCTAACCCCTCATATAAATTGAGGGGTATTGGAGGCTTTCCAACACACAATTGAAAATCAGTTGTTCTGACAATTGTTGTTCTCTCTGATTGTGGTAACTAAGAAATGTAAGATGTAATTCGTGAAAAATTGTGTGTTTTAAAACGTGGAGCTGCATAAATTTTATTTGGTTTAAAGTAGTAGCCACCCGTGGAAAATCTTTTATTTGGTTAGTTAAGATCTGCATGTTGTGTAGTGGACTCCGACTATGGTGCAAGTCCCGTGAACGATGGAGCCAATGAGCCCGGAAAGGGAAATAGGGGAAACGCTAACTACTTTTACCAGCAATACGTATAAAGCGCCCGAGAACATGGTGCGGTGGCACAATACTGTAAATAGATAGCTGACCACAGCGATTTACACCGGACCGCACAGAGAAGGGGCGCGGTGCAATTTTCTGGAATTGACAGCCAATTCTATGGTTGGAAATCAACCAATTACACCTCAATACATCCTACCAAATAAAATAACAAAACCAAAGACATACATTTGAATTTAGGAAAACGATCCACACCCTACCAAACATGTCCTAAGCCTCAAACGGCATAACAGTAACCAACTAGAACGAACGAGATGCTTGTATATCCATACTCACAAGGGTCCTACGGCAGCAGTTAATACACTAATTGGCAAGTTTTTCTTAGTTTTTTCCTAGGGAAATGTAGATATATAAAATGCTGCACAAATAAACACCGACTTCAGCACTGAATCGGTGTTTGGAAGATGATTTACTCTCATAAGTTGAGCCGGGTACTTCGGGTGGCTCAATCAGTTGGACTGGATTACTCTCAGAACCACGTCGGAAAAACCTTGATCTGAAAAAAACTGTGTTGCTTCCTTTATAGGTCAATTAGTGGCCAGACCGGGCGTACCACATGTAGGCATCAGTTAGCGAGTTGTCTAATAGTGCAATTATCCTACCAAATGTCTCGCCTTAATAAAATATTACAATGTCCTAGATTCTTTAGTAACAATAGTAAGATATATATGCCACATTATATTATGCAAAAATAAAATATATTGATGTTATAATGCACAAAACGCTATAGTTACATACTATGGCGAAATTACATGCGCAAACTAAAAGATAATGTGAAACATATTAAAAAGATATGTAGTTGGTAAACATAATCTCTAACATGCTACGTGCAACTAAGCTGTATGTATTAATTGTCATATACTCAAAAAGTTGTTTGTAGGTGTTGTACGCATTCTTTGTTTTTTTTAACTACAAATTAGTTCTTGTATTCTAATCGATGTGGCATACGAAAGAGTGTGGGAGGTGTGCACATTTATTTTTTCAATTGTAAACTAGTCTTTGCATCCTAATTAGGCAGTTGTGTGGGAGTTTATGGGGGTGTGGGTTGAATGCAATCTATGCCTTTAGTTTTCAAGTTCAACATGACCCTTGTCTTATTATATATGAAAGGTTGAGGGAAGGATTGTATGTAGTTTTATCTTTATTTTTTTTAAATTACAAATTGACCCTTGTGTATTTCAGTAAGGTTGTATATACATTCATAGTGCGAGTTAACTCTTACCAATCTTCCCATTGCATCACTCTATTTTTTTTGCGTCTGTTAATTAGAAGTGTGGACAAATCAAAGTAGGAGGATATGGAGGACATGATCACTTTGACGTGATGCTATTAAGAATCTCTGAAGCAATGTTGCTAATGGCAAGAAGTAAACATTGTTCCTTTTATCCATTTCTTTTTTATCTTCTTCCTTATCTTTTCTTAACACTATTTTTGACACAAACATTACTCGAAACCAGTTTTGATAGTTGTTTTTTCCAATCATGCCTACCTTGCTCGCAATTTCATTTTCTGCTAACTCCAAGCTTGTCTCCTTATTTTTTTACTAAAGATAGTAATATAATGGTCTTCAAAGTGTTCTAATAATCTCAAACCTGTATGAGATCCATGCCTAGTGCATACTAATAGTTAATATGAGACATGATAGAGGACAAGTCATTAATGCACATACCATGAATGTGCTCTATACACATACACCCAATTTGTATAGAGAATATTTATATATGTTTATTAACTGACAGAAATAAACATGATAAAATACACGTCATTGATGTACATAACATTGGTTGTGCTACATGCACATATATTCTGATGTGGGCCATGTGTTTGCTTGAACACTAACTAATAACAAGAAATACAGAAGCAAACATGTCATTGATGCACATAACTTGGAAGTGTGATGTGCACATAAAGCCAGATTTGTTATGGTGCATTGCATATTAGCATAGAATATACCTTCATAATGACATGAAGCTTCATGTATATCATGTCCAAGCAAAAAAAGGGAATTATTGAATTCCCAAATAGATATATCAAATTATGAAAATGACAAAACACAACACTTAGTTATTCAAAATCAAATTACAAATATACTTAAGAATAAATCCAAAATACTCAATTAGTGTTGTGAGTATCACCTTGTTGAATCATTAGAAAACCAAATAACGATTGATAATTGAGCTGCATAAAACCATGACAGTAATAAAACATGCATTGTTAGAAATACACTTTATTTACTTACATTCATGTAAATACCGTGACAATTAATTTTAATGCATCTTTATTATAACATTAGATATATTCAAAGTGAACTGCCATCTTGATGACCTTGATGTTTATCTGTCAAGTGTGGTCATCATGTTAAGTCTCCTACAAATTTTGATCAAAATAAAAATAAACATTATGACGTGGATACATAATTCACAAATAATCAACAAAAGACAATTTTACCATTAGTTGTTAGAACATTCCATTAATGACTTCACTTCTTCCTCTAGCCAAACATGTGATTCATCTTCAATAGTTATAGGCTCCTTAAGCCAGACCTCAAACAAACATAGTTCTTCAACATTTAATGATCAATATTCATACTCTTTGAGAATTTCTCCATACAATGTTATGATAAAACTATTTTTCTATGGATTCACTTTAAAAATTATATATCTTACTTGAGGGTCACTATTTTCAATTTAAAATGAATTTTACAATACGTTCTCATAATATGATATATCATATTTCTTTCCAAGGATGGTGTAATTTCGGATAAACTATGTGCTTAGTCGCAATGATAAACACTTGTGGTTTGACTAAGAACACAATCAGACATATTTTGTAGATAGAGGCATTAGCTTTCCTATGTAAAATTGCAATAAAAAAGATTATATATTCAATAAACAACTTGGCATCATAAATACATTATAAGACAACACTATAGGAAAGGTCAAACAATACATTTGTGGTTAGAATGGCTTTTCAAATCCACCATTGAAGTTTTATATGACATATACATTGTTTGGATTCATCATAAGACATTGTTTGTACTAGATCTAATAAACTTGGTTCAAGTTTGTTTCCATTATGGTACTTTATAGCAAACATTTGAATCAAGAACATAATAGTAGCACTTAGAAAAGATGCATGAATTTTGGAATACCTACTTCATGTATATTGCAAGCCAGCAAGCTTTTATTATACTTTCCCATGATATAGAATAATATCATAAGACATTTTTGAACATTAATTCTTGAATTTTATGATTCATAACTATCAATAAGTCACCTTGCTAGCTTAATGGCAAAATTGATAATCTAAATACTAACGTGGAAATATAACCAAACCCAAGTATGATATGATGGTAAGTCCTTTCACTATATATAAAAATTAGTGATGATGACTTTCATATGGCCTTGTACTGAAACCATACTCATTAGATAACAAGAAATAATTTGCTTGCATTTATATGTTTTGACTTTGCCACATAAATGGTTTGTTTTTGTAATCAATATGTTCATATATAAAGTTGGGGGCCAATGTTTTATGTTACTTTGGTATTTACTCATACTAATATGCCCATGCTTATATTTTTGCAAATTTGCAAATATCTTGCGGAGAAAACCCATACGAGTTCATCTACTTAACTTACATGATTTTTGAGATCAAAATTGTTTTATAAGATAGTATTGGGACCTTTTAGATGGTTGAATATGGATCTAAGGGCAAGAGACCCTATCTATAGAGTTAGGTGTGGTCAGGCTTACCTGATTCTTGATCCATAGATCCAAAAACCATTTGTGGGTCCCAAATTTGATCAAATAACTCCTACATATTCCCTATTATTCTTGCATTAGTTGGGTGGGTGTCGTGGGGTGTAGTCCTGATCTTCTATCCTTTTCTCTATGCCCCCTTGGTGCCCGTGCGATATGCACACACTAGGTCTCTCAAATTTATAAGACCCTAAGTTGGACATGCTCAAAATACACAAAGAAATGCTACCCCACAAGAACATGGGATCATATTGTAGTATAAGAGCAGGCAAGTTAGGGGTCGATTCTTAGGGATAGAGGGGACACTAGAGCTTAGTCAGTTTAACTAGGTTCCTACTCTGTAGTATAGATTTAAGGCTTTGAGGTTGGTTTTATTTGATTACACTAATGGTGAACAAGCAATTAAAGGAGAGCAAGAATGAAAACCTAAACTAACCTTAGTCAATTCAATTCTAATTAACAAGGAAAGGAGACTAAGTAAGGAAAATATGCAAACTACATTAATGCAAGCAGGGCAAGATTAACACTAACACTACACTAGAAAAGCAATCCTAATTAACAACTTACAGAGAGAAACTAGCTATATGAAGCAAGAAACTACACTAGACTAGAAAATTAGTCAAAAAGAAAACTAATGACCTAAACTAGAAAGAGACTAGAAAGAACAAAGAAATTGACTTAGAATGGAATTAAAGAGACTATCTAAGCAAGCATTAACCAAACAAGAGAGAATTAGGGTTTTAGAAATTTATGGGGAGTGTGGGCCATTTGGGATTATGTGACTAAAACCTAGGTTTAGGGGTTATAACATGCAAGTAATGTTCTTCATTTAAATCATCAAACCAAACAACAAGTTCGATGCCAAAGAATTTCCCTAAACTAATATCTGGATGGATGGGGGAGGGTGTGTATAGGGGAACTAGTCCCTATCACCTCCTATTCACCCTTGTAAGTCTCACTTGAGTTAGGGTTTAGGTGGAATTATAATAGAATATATTCAAGTCTAGGTTTCTAGGATAGAAGCTCTTCGGGCAATTGGGGGCCGTGGGTAGTAATGGAGAGTGGAAATGAGTGTTTTACACCTCAATTCACCTACCATCTACCCTTTAGGAAGATCTAAACTGATTTCACTAAATGCTTCTAAACTAGCTATGTAAATCTCTCACCTAAGTCTAGGAGAATGGATTAACATGTAGAAATATGGGTAGCTAGCTAGGGACCCACTAATTGGACAAAGGAGATATTCCCAAAATAGCTACATACAAGCAATTTCCCTAGAATCTAGGTGATTTCAAGTATAAATCAACAAGAAATCCATGGGAAATGAGATTAAAGTATAAAATAATCATTATCAAATGATATTACAAACTTTACATATTACTTTCCCCCAACATGGTGTCAAAGTCACATTTTAACCCCAAACATCCCACCTAAAGGGCCTTAGCAACTCATAGAAATTGAAAATACAAAAAGAGAGAAAAAAGAGGTAAAAGTAGCCATGCAACTCAAAGTAGATGATGAAATCTTCTTCTCCAACAGCTGTAATCCCGATCTCTTCACTCCTCTAAGGTGGAATGGCATGGAAATGGAAGGGAAAGTGGCCAAAACCCTAAAAAAGGGTTTTGGAGTGAAAGGTGATGAAATGGAAGTGGAATGGTGTAAGTGGGAACTAAGGGGCAAAATGAATGGTTAAGGGGTAGATAAGGGTGGCTATCCTTGTGCTCCAACTTCCAACCAAGTATATATATAGGTGGTCGACAAGTAATAATTCAAGTGGGGCTATAATGGGAAAAGCAGTGCAGAATTGTCCTAGAGTTTTTGGATACCATGGCCATTTTTGATAAGCACGACTGTGGTGGCTAGGGTATAGAATGGCCATGCTTAGGTGGAAAGGGCAACTGGAAAATGAGGAAAATGTCATGTTGAATTGTGTCGAGGAATTGGGTAGAATGACCGGGGTGGGCACCACAATTGTGGTGGGCAGGTAATAGCACATGCATGCGAGGTCACATGGCCGTTCTGAGTGCAGTACTAGCCATTTTCTTCGCCATGCAAATGTCGGTAGCTTTGAAACACGACCATGGCTAGCTACACAGTCGTGTTAGGTCCTTCTTGGAATGATTGTACGGTCCAACATAGTCGTGCTGCTGAGCTTGTCTTAAATTTCTTCAACTCTATGGTTTGCTGTAAATTTAAATTTGACAAAATGACCGTTCCATGGACTATGTGTAGGGAAATAAGGGCATAGAGTAGGTAGCAGAAACACAAATTTATCTATCCATATTTTCTAGAACAACAAGATTGCATCAACAACTATGTAATGAGAAGAATGGTTTGACGAGTCCATACCTGGTCCTGGAGAAAGTCTAGTGACTATAACTCATTTCAATAGTGCAACAATCCTAGTTACACTTGGACAATGTCTGTACAGCTCCTGGTCTTCACCATGAACATCAAACTCAGACGACGTCTACAACAACTCCTCCACATACTACAAGCTGGCGTTGTCCTCCTAATGGGAAAAGTATCCACGCCTCTAGAGAAGTCCATAGGGACAAATTAGAACTCATATTGTAGAATCAATCTACCTTCCACAATAACATTCTTCTAGGGACATAATAAGAATGTACATACTCTTATCATTCATGTTATCTCATTGTTCAAGTCACTTGAAGACATACATCATTGAATAATTGTCATTCTTTAGACATTTATTATGTTTCCTCATTATCTCATTACTCAGTGAAACAGAATGAATTGGAATCCTGCCTATATTATTATTAATCAATTCCTTTAGGTTATATGCCATTACAATCATCATATGATTGGCTCTCTAGTCATACATACCAATATATTCCCACTTGCACTTAGAGCCAATCACCAACGAATTATATTCTTAGTGATATATTCATGTCCATTATGTTTCTACTGCGCAAGTGCTAATCTAGCGGGTTATCAACAATTTGCTATAGTCAATATTTTGCATGTTTCTCATCTCTTCTCTGTTAGATGAGATTGCCATAATATGCTATATGATATTCCTTGCCTAACCGGTAGCTCCATTGTTGTCACAATATTTCTACTAAGTCATCAATGGTTGAAACATCTTCAAGTTCATCCATATGAACTTCTAGATCCATATAGTATCCACTCTAGTGTTCACAACACCATGATATCTGACTTCTATTGTAGAATTTAAATTAATGGTCTTATAGTTCAGAACCCTTCCAACTTATAACTCTTCTCATAGATTAAATGCAGGTCTTCTAATATTGTGATCATTCTCTGTCATTTCAGAAGCTTGCATCAATGTAACCCTTTACACTCAACTCTTCCTTATTGCTATAACCTAGAAACAAATCCTTTAGTGATTCTCAAACTCTAATGGATATCTTTTAATGACATTCCACTGACCTTTATTGGAGATTAATACTATCTTGTCATGTCCAATACATACAAGATTTATGGCATGAGTACATTTATATAGCATACATGATATATCCAATTGCTGATGCATATGTCATCTTCCTCATGTCATTCCATTCCTCACAAGAATCGAAACAAGGGTTCTTAAGAGACTAATCCCATGTAACATGGACATATACTCTTTCACTGAACTCTTTCAACACATTGCTATTGTATGTTCTCATTTTAGGTTATGAAAGTTTCAAGAACTATCTTATATACCTTGATCCCCATCACGTAGGATGTTTAACCTAATCCTTCATTCATGAAGGTGTTTTCTATGCCATGTCTCAATATTTATAATATTGAGGTGTTATTCCTCATCACCATGTGGAATATCTATATATGCTCCCACTAAATATTTTATAATCACATATTTCATCTTTTATCTTGGCTAAAGTCAAACTCTTTGAGTATCCTGTCAAGTCAAAATATCCCGTCTCTAAGAAGCTTATTTCAATCTCAAGATTGAGCTTTGTAGCTTATAGACTTTATTTGCATTCATGAAGTTATAAAACCTTTAGATATGTCACATACACATCCTTTCATATATTCCTTTTAAGGAATGAAGTTTTTCATCTTCATATGCTGAAACTCATAGTCTATACTAGCTGCAACAACAATCATGACAATTGGTAAAGGAATTTCTTCATGTCAACAATTTGAACTGATTTGAAAACTTTCACAACCAATCCTTTCTTTTAGGTTATCCATGTCGGTCTTTGCAATGATAACCCAACTTCACCCTTTGGGTTTTACCGTTGTACGTGGTACTACCAAGGTCATACCTTGTTAGTTAACATGGACTCCTTAATGGTTTTAAGCCATTTCTCAGATTATGATTCTCAATAGCTTCTAGTTGATTAGTTAGCTCATCAAGTTATGACCAATCTCATAGCTTATATGAGTTATAACATTCACAATCTTTCAATCTCAGGTATGTTCTTACTAGAACTATGAGTTTTGTGTCACATAAGGATTTTGAGATTCCACAACAACTTGTGATTCTCTTTATTCCATTATACCTCTTTGTTGACCTCGAACCTTTGAGTTCTACTTTACTCCCACTAATACTTTTGGAACTTGGTTATCCTAGTAACAAACATCTTTGTTATTAGATTGGGGTCATTGGTAGCATTCAACGAATTATGGTTTATGGATAAGCCTTTTCAAGAAACTAATTTCTTTATATAGGTTTCAATCCTTAAGACATATCGAGACATTCCCATATCATATCTCATATGATGTCTTTAAAACCATTTTAGACAGTACATTGTTTTAGTGTAAAACATGTTTCTAAATAAATTTAGAAGATTTAGATTAAATGATAACCATTTTAGACTAAAACTTTGGTATGATCAAAAGTTTAAATACTTTACATCAATAGTACTTGAGGACCTTCTGGATAGATTGTGATAGTATATCACAAGTCAAATCCACCTGAAACATAATGATGTTTTTTGAAACATGGTACTACCAAAGAATTCACATTTTAGTGTAAAGCATGTTTGTTGCCATTTGGTTCTACAAAAGAATTCACATTTTTTTTTTCAAAAACACATTTTGATTTGATTTGATTAAAATTTGATGATGTTGATTAGGCATATAGTTAAATACCACTCTCATTATTTTATGTAAATTAATATCCCTCACATGCCAGTTCACAAGATTGCAACATACAACCTTCTAGTGAGCCAAGATCCAAAATAATTCAACTATTACTTGGCCAATGCCAACATCCATAGTCAATCATTAATATAGACAACTTTTGTCAACTGCATCTTATGTAATTCTTGGTTAGATGATATACACAACTCTTTTCCATAGTCATATGTATGCCTCTAGTTCTTATTCTCATTAAGGTCACTCAATTAAGCCTAACCCAACTGCCAACATGATAATAATGCACCCGTTTGGGCGGAACCTACATTACTACCATCACACTTTCGCAAGATGGATGATGCACCACGTTTGGGCATAACCTACACTTAGTCGATCAAGATTTTCATGTGTTGTTAATGAAAAGTATCTTAGACTTTATATTTTATTGAGGGATTTTAATACATATAGTTTATCTAATCACCACATATATATAGTACATATCATATACATGATATATACCACAACATAAACATGCATGTAATATAAAATAAAACATGATAGTTATGGCCATATCTAATGTAATTCCTTGGATCCACAAGGAATTGCTAACACCTAGGTCTACTTAACATCACACACATGAACCTCTTGTTGGTGTAGATATGTGCTTGCCAATCCAGGATGATCAGTTCAACCCTTGAGCCAGTTGTCTCGCCTCTTGGGCAGTCATTTGGTCTTCTGAAATGATCGGTTGGCCTTCTGTCCAACTGATGTCTGGAAACCTCCATACGGTCAGTTGGGCCCCAAGGTCGGTCAGTTTGATCCTCATGTAATCTTCCCTCTGTGGTCTTCCAACCGACCGGCTCGTCACGTGAAACGGTCGGCTCACCTAAAAATGATTGTTATCTTTGTCGTTGCAAGAAAAGAAACTATCCTATTTCTATTAAACTTATTATATGGTAATGAGAAACCTCGAGTTACATCTGAGGGGAGCAAAGGTAGGAAAGAATACTACTTTTACATTTGGAATAAAAAGGTAGAGACTCGGTATGCAAACTGAGATAGAACATGATCAAAACACACAACTACCATGCACAAATAATTGGGTTATTAGCCATGACCACGTTACACATCCACCATAAAAATGATTTTAGGATGATGCGTGTAAATTGCATATATATGCATTTATTAGTTTGGGATTATATGTGTTCATTGATTGGATTTGCAATAACTAAATGATAGAAAACCAAAAATCCAATCATATAGATTATCCTAAAACATAGTAAATTGATGTGGCTTTGATACCGCTGTAGGTAAATATGGGCATATAGTAGGCACTGAAAGCAAAAATTTATCTATCAATATTCCCCAGAATACCAAGATCACGTCAATAACTATGTAATGAGAAGGATGGTTTAACGAGTCCATACTTGGTCACGGAGAAAGTCCAATGACTATAACTTGTTGTAGTAGTGCAGTAATCCTAGTTGCACTTGGATGGTGTCTGTGGAGCTCCTGGTCTTCACCACAGACAACATACTTGTATGGTGTCTGTAATAGCTCCTTCATGGACTACATGCTGACGTTGTCCTCCTAGCGGGAAAAGTATCCACGCCTCTTATGAAGTTCACATGGACAACCTAGAACTCCTATCCTTCTACTAGAACAGATAAGAATGAGTTGTCCCCTTCTATTGGTGTAGTACTCACCAATTAGCTCTCCCATAATTGTTCTCAGTTGTTCTCTCCCTTTTTTCCCTCCCTATTTGGGTAGGACTTGCTTGAGCTCTCTTGGTTACCACAACCAGAGAGGACGGAAATTGTCAGAGCAATTAATTCTAAATTGTGTGTGATGGGAAGCCCCCAATACCCCTCTATTTATAGGAGGGGTTAGGGTCTGGGTTCCCAGTCTGTGAGGAAGTAGAAGGGTTTGGAATTTCCATAAATTTCGCAACATGTGACAGGTAAAGCAATCAGTTCACTGGTGAATCGATCGGTTGGCAATGTGCTTCCCAATCGCAATTGAATTAACAATTCTTTTTCAATTAATGTCCAACATGAATTCATTATACCAATCAAAATGGAACAAGTGAAACAATCAACTATTCTCATGAACTGGGAAAGTCACCAGAATCTTCGGTTGGCATGATCGAGCTGATCAGGTCACTAGGTGAACCAGTCATATCACCAACATGAGCTGATTGGTTCACCCAGTGAGTCGATCGGTCGGTGTCCTGACTCATGCAGATTTCTACCAATTTAATTTCCAATAAACCTAACATGCTAACCAGTTAGTTCAACACTTGAACTTGATGGTGAGTCCAGTCAATTAATTGGTTGTTTAACTGAATACCTAAACATCTTTAGTAATCAACTTAAAAATCATTCATGGATAAACTCCTCCTCTAGGTGAATCATTTGTGTGTCACTCTACAGGTCCTATATCGCATTGGCAGTGAATGTCCATAACTATTTTATGACATCACAAGCAAAGAGTGGTGCCTAGTCACACATCAGTGCTACCTAAGTGAATGGAAAGTTGGAGAACAACTTCAACCTACAATCTGTGTAAGGTGTTATAGTGATTGTATAATTCCTTTGTCTATGATATCCGGAATGAACTCGAGGCATGGAATCATCATCCTCTCAGTGTTCAATCTATGTTCCTTGAACCAAGAACAAACTGATTGAGATATATGTGACCTTAATTTCATATATTGATTCACATGTGCATGCATATGCTTTTCTCAGTCTTGCTTATAAAGTGTCTAGGATATCAAACTCCAATAGGAGGAAAAAATCCCATCTACATCACTCACAGTCATCCCCATGTGTCATAGTGCACCCAATCATCACCTTTATGGAAACCCTTATTTAGAATCACAATGGATGACGTCGAAGCACACAGAATGACATGTGATGAGTCTAATGACTTTTAGGTCTAAGAACCACAATCACAACCATCACTATGAGAAATGACTATGACCACCAAGTGTGGTTTCCATGTGTCACTCTCAAGGTAGGTTTGCCTAGATACATTGTTCTCTAACAAGTATGTGCTTGGTTTGATATCCCATATCATGACTGATGAGATTCTGTCATCAACCAACACACATTCTAGTCATGTGTTACTATTTTCTTTCTACCTTCCATAGTAACATATGACCAGGGACATTATAAGAATGTACATACTCTTAGCAACTGTATTATCTCATTGTTCAAGTCATGTACTTGACGAGATATGTCATTGATTAATTATCACTGTTTAGACATTCATCACGTTTCCTCATTATTTCATAACTAAGTGAAACAAAATGAATTGGAAGCTTGCCTTTATTATTATTAATCAAATCCTTTAGGTTATATGCCATCACAATCATCATATGATTGGCTCTCTAGTCATACATACCGATGCTGCGACTGCGTTGGGGGTCTTCTAGGGCACTTTCATTTTTTCTTTGGTTTTCCATGGAATCCTTTATTTCAACTTGACTCTTGGCCAACAAGGTAGGTTAGGGGTGCTCTTAGACTCTCCTTAGACTCCTCCAAGGGTGGAGAAACCACTAGATCATCATTCTTATCTCTCGTCCATCCAAGGCATGGTTCAAGTACTTGAAAAACATATACAGAACGTCCATAAGTGCATTTGATAATAATACACATATTATGGAAAATAGCATATTCGAATAAGTTTAGATGTGATTGAATTACAAGATAGACACAAGATGAAGCCCTAAAATAGGGCTGCATCACCGCTGCAAACTTAAAACATACTTGTCCTCAAGTATGATCCAACTCAATCTATCTTCCATTTTTTAACAAGCAAGAGATGACAAATGCATTGCAATAGATGTACATTGAATAAATGGGCTCAATGATGACTAAATATATGTATTTCACCTCTTTCCTCTCTTCTTCCACAAATCAATTGTGATTAAAGCACCGAGCATACAAACTTTGGATATAGGGTATAGAATTTACAATCAATCCATATGGTCCTCATATAGCTAAGGGGAAACCGTTTCATGGTGTTGACAATCAAATATGACTAGGAGTGGTATTTTATGTTCAAAACATTCAATCTCATATCTCAAACCCCATTAAGTGACCCACATGATTGTGAAAAAGGGTGAAATGATCTAGGTTTGATATTTCCTAGCTCAGTGGATACAAAAATAGAAGAAGGGGGTTTCAGTAAAAGATTAGAGTGCTATTACACAAGAGCACTTTTTTAAAATTTATTTAGATGCTATTACATAGGAGCATCTTTATTTTCTTTTTCTTGTTATTTTTCTTTTCCCTTGGTGTAGGTAGGGTACATGGTGGTAAGAGTGAAGTGCATGGGATGTAGATATGGACAACCCAAACTATTGGAGATGGCCAAGGCTAATATGTGCTCTTTGGCATCCTTTCATGAGGCTAAGAGGTAAGAAGTTGTGAAAGAATAGTGAGTCAAGAGAGGGGTCACCAGTGCGGGTTTCACCACAAAATATCCTGCATGAAAATTACTTCATCAACTCCATCAAGTAATGACACACCACATGAATGAGCAATATAAAAACCACAATTTTATGATGAGGTTTGACAAACCCTAACAATTTATGGCTTGCTTATATCACAATTCAACCATGCATTTCACAAGCATGAAAGAGGTTATTGACATGTAAAAAGTAAAAAATTGAGACCATTTAGCAATAGACCACGAGAACA
This sequence comes from Alisma plantago-aquatica, assembly GCA_963693085.1. NCBI lineage: Eukaryota > Viridiplantae > Streptophyta > Magnoliopsida > Alismatales > Alismataceae > Alisma > Alisma plantago-aquatica. Next base: position 211,134,664 of record OY856409.1, read on the forward strand.
CTCATGCATTTGTCAAAGGTCAAGATTTTAAATTCAATATGTAGAGATTGGGTTAATAGAACTTTTAGGTAAGAAATTACAAGTTTGGGAAAAATTGGCCAAAATGGTGCCAATTTTCCTTCAATCACATCCAAACCTACATTATGAAGCAACAAGTAATAAACAAGCAAATTTTAGCTAAAAACACACAAAACTGTGAAAACCTACATGAGAAGCAATGCATGACATAGAATGGCATGAAGATATTTTTTCCAAAAATTCATAAAAATACAAGAAGTTATACTAAATGCATGCATGTATGCAAGATATGCAAAAATCTAATGTAGATAGAAGGTGTAACCAAGGGAATAATACTACACTACCACCTCAAACTTTTGAATCATGTTGTCCTCAACATGAAACTAAAGCTTGGGAGTGATAGGGTGGAAGATCATTGTTGATGTGGTGGATCGAGGTGTGGTCCTCCATGTGTTGGAGGGTACTGGTAGTAACTTCCCCAATAGTTTTCCTATGGAGGCAAGTATGTTTCTGGTAACCAGAGAATGCCCCCCAAAAATCTCCTCCCCCATTGAGGGTTTCTCTACACCTGTGCATGTCGAAAGTAGTACATGTGGTTGATCTGATGACAAATCTGTTGTTGATCTAACCACATGACCTCTTGAGTTCTTTGAATGCCTTATATACGTGATTGTATAGTAGATATATTGTAGGCGTTCACCATGGGCTGTAGTGCTGTCTCTGTCTCTTTTCTCCTTGCTGTTTCATCTGCCACTCACCGCTGGTCTTCTATAGTCGTCTCTTCGACCCCCTTAGGAAATATTGTAGGTTTCTCATTGTAGGTGTCTGTAGGCTTCTCCTGCTCTCATCTTCTCAAGGTATCCTAGAAATCAAGTGATGTGCCATACTCCTCTAGGATAGTTTGTAGCATGGTAGGGCAGCTCAAGTGTAAAAACCTCATAAGGGGGGTTGAACTAATATATGATTTTTCTATCTACAACTAAAATCTTGAATGAGTGGATGAGGTACTATAGGTATACAAGCCTCCCCCCTTCTACCATTGTATATCATGTCAACTCATGATCTAGGGCAAGTGCAGTTGAAGTTACAAGCCCTCCCATTAGAAATGGTTTTTCACTCTTGGAAGTATTTATTTTCATGTGATCAATGATTAACGCCCCTAGATTTACATGACCACCCTTTGTCATCCATACCAACACCAATAAATCCTTTTTTGTACATCTCCCTTGGTTCTCATACCAGGAAGATATTGCAGCGCATCCAAAATATAATAAATAGGAATGAATGATGCCACCATCGACATCTTCATATTTTGTGTTTCGAGCTTTGGGATTTTCCATCCAAAAAGGATTGACGGCCTAATTTGTAGCTCGTGCCTCTATGAAGGCATTTCTTTAGATTATTAGGGGATTGTATTTGCTTATATTGGCAATTATAATGTCCCTTTATGGCCCAAAAGGCCCTATGCTCCAATTGCTCGGTAGGTGGCAAGACTTTCGATATATCAGTCTATAAGTGGTAGTCCCTATTGGGGTCTTATATGAAGTTTGGTAAGCCCAAAGTGTGTCGTCAAGCTTCATTGACCAATCCTTTCTAGTTTGAAGGACACTTTTCTCTAAAATTTTCTTGATCTACCTATTTGACACTTCCACTTGCCCAGATGTCTATGGGTGGTATGTTGTAGCTACCTTGTGTTTTACCCTATAATTCTTTAATAGCGCTTCAAACTATCTTTCCCCAAAATGGGATCTCCCATCAATGACGATAGTGTGTGGGATACCATATTTGGGAAAATTGGTCTTCTCAAATAACCTGATAACTACCTTGGAGTCACAAATGGGGGTCGCCACCACTTCCACCCATTTAGAGACATAGTCAACAACAACAAGGGTGTATTGGTTGCCCCAGGATGAAGGGAAAGGTCCTATATAATCAATCCCCCTGACATCGAAGATTTCTACTTTTATCCAGTCTGACATAGGCTTGTTTTTCCTAGAGATGTTCCCCGCCCTTTGGCATTCATCACATGCTTTAGCATAGGAATGGGCATCTTTTAATAGAGTAGGCCAGTAGAATCTTAATTGTAGAACTTTTTTTATTGTTCTATATCCACCAAGATGCCCACCATATGGTGAAGAATGTCATTCGTGCATGATCTTTGGGACTTCTTCTTTCGAGATGCATATTTTGTATAGATGATCTACACATTTCTTTAATAGGAATGGGTCATCCCAGTAATAATTCTTCAAATATGAAAAATCCTTTTTCTTTTGGTTGTAGGTGATATCAGGTGGCAACTGTTGACAATATAAGTAGTTACAAATATCGACAAACCATGGTAGGTTGGGTTCAATAGACTTTCCATCATCAGGGATTCATCAGTGTAATTGTCATTGATAGGTAATGGATCCTATTTGGTAATTATAATCCTTGACAAGTGCTCAACAACCACATTTTCCGTTCCCTTCTTGTCAATGATTTCATGGCCAAATTCTTGCAATAGTAGAGCCCACCTTAATAATCTGGGTTTGATGTCCTTCTTTTGCATCAAGTATTTGATCACACCGTGATCATTATGCACCTTAACTTTTGATCCTATCAAATATGATATGAATTTGTCAAAGGTGAATACTATCGCTAACATCTCCTTTTCAATAGTGGTGTCGTTGACCTAGGTATCACACAGGGTCTCGCTAGCATATTATATTGTGTGGTGTTTCTTGTCCTTTCGTTGCCCAAGAACAACTCCAATAGCATAGTCACTTGGATCACACATTATCTTAAATGGCAGATCCTAATATGGTGCTTGCAATATTGGGGTTGTTGTCAAAGCAATCTTCAGAGTAAATTAAAGGCTTCAATACATCTTTCTATAAAGTAAAACTCAACATCCTCTATGAGGAGACTTTATAGGGACTTTGCAATTTTTGAAAAATCTTTGATAAACCTCATGTAGTATCCAATGTGTCCTTGGAAACGTCTTACCCCAGTCACTGAGTTAGGGGGCAGAGTTTAGATATTGCCTCTATCTTATTAAGGTCAACTTCATTTCCTCTTTTAGAAATCTTATGTCTGAGAACAATGCCTTCTTGCACCATGAAATGACACTTTTCCTAGTTTACAACCAACTGCTCCTCCTCACACCCTTGTAGGACTTGAGATAAGTTCTTTAGACATTTGTCAAAATAGGTTCCATACACAGAGAAGTCATCCATGAAGACCTTCATTATATCTTACATGAAATATGCAAAGATAGAAATCATGCACCTCAAAAATGTTGCAGATTGTTATATAAACCATATGGCATTCATCGAAAACCATAAGTTCCATAGATGCATGTTAAAGTCATCTTCTCCTGATCATCGGGGTGGATAGGTACTTGGTAAAATCCTAAATATTCATTTAAAAAGTAGAAATACGAGTGGTGGGCCAATCTCTCCAGGACTAGATCAGTGAATGGTAGGGGAAAGTGGTCGTTCATAGTGGCGACATTGAGCATTCTGTAATCTGTGCACATCCTCCATCAATTCACTAGCTATGTAGCCACTTCATATCCCTTTTCACCTTTCACAATGGTCATTCCTCCCTTCTTGGGTACTACATGAATAGAGCTTACCCAATTGTTGTCACTAATTGCGTATATGATCCCTACATCACACGACTTAATCACCTCTTTCTTGACTACCTCTCTCAACATTTGATTCAATTTTCTTTGAGGTTAGGCTAGAGGTTTAGTTTTTTCTTTGAGGTTTATTCTATGCATACAAACATCCAGGCTCAAACCTTGATGTCTTCCACAAAATTTCCTATGGATTTCCTTCACAACTTTAATTCTTTAAATAGCTTCTCTCTTTTTTCTTTAGTAAAGGTAGATTTTATAATTACTAGATTCCTTTCTTCATCATCTAGGAACTCATAATTTAATCCTTCAGGTAATTGTTTCAATTCTGGTTTCGACTTTGGTGCCTCCTTCTCTTCTTGTGTCTATTCTTGGAAAGCATATTTTGTAGTTTCTTTGGTTTCTTCTTCATCACTACTGTATTGTTCTTCCGGTTGGTTCAAGTAATCTAGAATCTCCATGAATTTAGGATCACACGAGAGGATCAACCATGGCATTATCTTCGTGAACTTCTTCATATAATTGTTGGTAGCTATCCATGAAATATACCAACTTGAAAAGAGAAGGTCCTCTCATAACACCTTGTACGTGGAAGTTGATGTGATCATTTCCCACTCTAATTATGATGATTCTGACTTTGACATAAATTAATGCTCTCCCAGTGGAGAGGAATGGTCTCCCAAATATCATTAGGCATGCTTGGTCTTCCATCATATCTATTATGACAATGTCACATGGGATAAAGAATCATCCCAAATGGATATGGGCATCTTCCACAATCCCTATAGGATTTTTGAAATTATGATCTTCCAATTGGATCCTCATTATAGACTTTACCATGTCTGTGACTCCCAAACTCTAGGAAAGTCAGGGGCATGAGACTGATACTTGCTCCCAGATCTATGAGCCCCTATCTTACATCGTTATCTCCAACATTATGAATGCTCCTGGATCCTTTTTCTTCATTGACATCTTTGCTTGAACAAAGGCATTGGACATCTTGGCTAGTCTCACTATTTCTATGTGGCCTCCTCGCCACTTCTTCGTAATCAGATCCTTGAAAAACTTAGTGTAGGCCGACATCTCCTCAATAGCATCTAAGAATGGCACATGAAGATGTAGTTTCTTTACAACTTCCATAAATCTCTCATATCTTTTCTTCAGGTGGGCCTTGATCAGATTATAAGGGAAACAAACCCTTGGACAATAGGGGTCCCTATTTGCAAAGGTCTCCTCAGAGGGTCAAACTTATTTTCCTTGGCAATATTCTTTCCCTTAGCTTTCTTTTCGGATTTTTCTTTCTTGGTAATCTCTTCCTCTTCAGCTACTTCTTCCACTATCTCTGGTTTAGGCTATGATTCAACATCAGAGTTGCCTTCTCGATTAGTCTTTTTGTTTTTATCCTCCAAGACTTTTCCTGAACAAAGAGTGGCCATTTTTGCACTTTTGATAATGGATGGAATCTTTCCTTGTGGATTTTTGATGAGTTCTGACAATTGGTCTAGTTGTTGATCGATTTGTTTTTGGTGTGTATGCATGTCTCCCATCTGAGTCCGCATCGAGCTTAAGACACCCGTATTGGTGATATCACTTTGTGTCAATTGTTCATTTACTGTGGCTTGTCTTTTTGTGAATTTGAAGGGCTTAGATTCCATGCCAGGTTGGTTGCTGCTTTTACTCTGATTCTGATCTTGCCCTTGCCTATTTGAATTTTTGTTATGATTTTGGTTTTGTCCTTGACCTTGATTATTGGTTCTATTCTTCTAGTAATTCGTAGTATGGGTGAACACAGTTTGTCTCCCGCCTCTAACAAATCCAAGTGTTCCTTTAGGCGGATTGTTGATTTGGTGGTCATTCTCGACAGTGTCCTTGTTTCCATAGTTGAAACCAAGGTGGTCTGGTCTCTTGAAGCTTGCATAAGAAACATTCTCATTATCTTCGTTGAGTGTAGATATAGTTGTCGATACCTTGGCCTCCTTCTCCATAGGTGACACACTTCATCACTTTCTCAACTTTGCCTTTTCCTTTGCTTCTGATATCCTTCAATTGCTTAACGTCTAAAGTAATCTTATAGATCTGAGATGTTATCATTTCTAGGGATTTAGATTCGACAGTAGGGCCTTCTAGTGTTGTTTTCTTAGTTGAACCCATGCCACCTTTTTCATAGTCTAGACCTTCTTGCATAGCAGCCATGTAAGCAATGATCTTCATGGTCTTCTTTGAATTTTGGCCAAGGAAGTCGCTTCCTACTACGGCATTCAACAAGGTCTTTTGTAGACGTAAGACAATTGTAGAATGTGGTCACTAGAATTATTTGTTGTAGTTGTGGTGAGGAAAATCTCTCCAGTATTATTGGAATCTTTCCCAAGCTTCATATCCCCAGGCTTCTGCATGAACCCAATAATCTTATGCATGTTCCTTAGAGGCTTTTGAGGTGGATAGAACTTCATGACAAAAGCATCATCCAGCGGTGCCCATCTATTGATGGTCTTGTCAGGTACAGTAAGGTACCATGACTGTGCTTTGTCTCTCAAGGAGAAGTTGAACCCCTTGCAGTTGATCACCTCTTGTGGAAGCCTTCTCATCTTGATCGTGTCACATATTTTTTTGAAGGTGACCATGTGGTGGTAAGAATTTTCATCCCGGGAGTTGCCTCCAAAAGTTTTGTTTTGGATCATTACAATCACCATGGGTTTCAGTTCGAAATTTGGAGCTTCGAATCTGGGGATGATGACCAGACACCTTGATTCATTAACCCTAGTAGCAACTAGCTCAAGGAGAGAAGGGCCTTCATCATCATCATCAACTTCATTGTGGTGATTATCATTGTTGTTGTTGTTGTCCTCATTGTCTTGGTTGTTCCTCCCATTCCTCCTTGCTCTGGGATGACAACCTTCATTACAACATCATTATTCACACTCCTCATTATGGGGTATTGGTATGTCATGAGGTGGGTTCTCAGGTCTTACCTCATCAAAGTGGTACTCCTCATTTCTAGATTCAACATAAGGTTGAGGTTGTTCCACCCTCAGGTTGCACCTGCCACATTCTTGGCATCCACCCCTATGAGGAGGCATGTTTATGCAAGTGGGAAATGGTGGTCACTATCTGCTTCTCTCCAAGCTACCTAAAAATATTTTGCATAGTCGAGTCAAGAGCTGGACGTGTGAAACAAAGTATTAGAGATAGTTTAAAGATAGTGGATAAATGGTGCAGCCAAGTTTATTACTAGATTTTGGGTACATGTGTATGGTGAGTAGATTCGGGTTCTTAACAACATTATTTGATTTGTCCCCGTCAATGTCTCTAAAAATTTGACTGGCCTAAATCACACATTAAAAAAGGAGCGGATCTAGAGTAGTCGGACTCTTAAATTTTTAACCCAACACTCAGGCCCCTGCAACTATTATATGGGGTATGGGGTAGTAAATTGGACTCAATCCACAACGAAAAGGAGTGGAAAGTGCTAAGAATGTAGAATCTTGGCTTAGTTACACCAACCACGAGAGTGGATTAAATTTTATGTTCCTTATAAAACGATGTTACTTCAACCAACAAAGAAAGCAAACTAAGCAAAATGAAGAAAGAAAACAAACAAGTAGAAACAAAGAGTGATATAACAAGTATGGATGGGAACTTGGACTGGGTATCCCATCTAAGGTATCTTACCAACATGCAATACTCACACCCATAGCATACCCTTAGCAAAATTACAAGCAATCATTAAATATGTCTATTCCCTCCTCTCAAGCTTAAGATAGATCTAGATTATGAAGTTCTCTCTCTCTCTCTTGATATGGAAACAAATGATCTCAAATGTAATCATATGACCATTAGCTTAAGCATTCCAACATTCTCATGCATTCATGCAACTCAATAACATTATTTAAGGTTAGTACTACTCTTTTGAGGCACTAATAATCAAACATTAGAAGATGGTATCTAATCATGCAAGTGAAGAATTAAAGACCAAGAATATGGATATAATCATTGTTAAGGGTGTATATTCAATGGATATACATATTTACATGTTGGGAGAGCCTTAGTAGCTACTCTGAACACATGCAATATGTTTAGTCACTCACGGTGGTGAGTAGCATTATGGATTTACAAACATGATGAGACATGAGAGAAGATGATGAAAAAAGATGAAGTAGATGGAGGCAGATAAACATATCTAGGGGAGAAGAAGGGAAATACACCAACTGGGACCACAAAATGACCACAGTTGATGCATGTCTCCTTCAGATCTGGATCTGGTGTGGGCGCATAGGGCTAGCTATTTTTTTTGAAGAATAGGTCAATGGTGTTGGTGATGGCGTGCATCCTATCTAGACTATTGTCTTTTGAGATCTAGGATCTATGAAATGACTGATCGATGGAGACTCTAGAATGCAATCAACACTTTGTCGACTCCCTAATGTCATGAACCTCTTCATGGATGAAGTGGACATTTACTTATAGGCATTGGTCCTCAAGGTAGACGAATTAAAACCTCAGTGGTCTCTGAGGTGAGAGGGTTTGATGGTTACTAACATTGTGAGCTTAGTGATCTTCTAGGTTTCATCGGTCATTGAACTTGTCTTCAAATCAATAGTCGCTAATCATTGAGGCTAGAGACCACCAATATTTTGGTGATCACAAGTGTTGCACAACCATTGGTCACCAAGGTGAGAGGTTCGGTGGTCGCTGAGATCTCAAGGTCAGTGACCGCTTGACTTGGCGCAATTCCCTTTGGTCACCTATGTGTTAGACTCTCGAAAACTTCTTGATTTTAGGCTTGGTGACCGCCAAAATGTGTATTCTGTGCAAATAAGAAAATAGGGCGAGTTCATGTCTCTATATCAAAACTTAGTCAAAATTACTAGGTTTATTGTTGGTTTATTACACTATCAAGTTCCAATCATAAGAATGATCTTTTACTCAATTAGCTATTTCCCACAAGTATATGAGAGTAGTTGTAGTTGAGGTCGAACACAAGGAGCGTTGGTTAGCTAGATGCAAGAGTTATAATTTTCAATAATCTAGATCTTTTTAACAAGAGATGTTTTGTTATGTTAACTAAGCAATTAAAAGGAAATGAACTAAAATAGAAAACACTTGTATTAAGGATCAATTTGGATTAGGGATTCTTGAGGATTGGGTTTCGCTACCACATCATAACATGAAGAACAATAAAGATCAAGAACACTAGCAATAACACAAGGGGTGTTTGTATCCTACACCCACCTCCCGGTAGTGTAGAACAGTCCTAACTTGGTATACCACTCCCGTGGATATACTAATATTCAGACTACAAACCTTTACTTCCCTACACATCCCAGCCACTCTCGTGGTCAAGGCATTATAGCTAAGGTTCATCTCCTTACTCCTATGCACATCTTCCCAAATTATACAAAGAGCAAAAATCAAACATACAAAGTGGCCAGCAAAGCATGTAAGAAGAATTAAACACCAATGAACCTTAGAATAGTGAAACAACTAGAATTATATATAAAATTTGTGTTCAAACATGTTATGACATGGGAGTTACTCCCCCATTCCCAAGAACAAGAGATCTACTCGTCCATGGCTATAGAAAGTAGATACAAGTAGTAAAAAGTAGTGCTAGACATCATAATAGAAGGAAATAAACTTGGATGTCTGTGGAAGAAGGAAGATAGACGTGAAACTCTGACCAAGGAGTTAGAAATCCATCCTTGCTGATAGAAACTCTCTAGAAAACTTCATGCCAGAGTGTAGAGAAGAGAACAAAAGAGATTCCTTCTGCAACTGTTGGAGAAGAAGGAAGAAGAAGAAGTTTTCCTCCCAGAAAGCCACCTTTTCTCCCTTAGAACGCCTCCAACTCCTCCTTGTCTCTTCCTTGCTTGTGTTCTGCTCCAAAAGGTCTGAAATATGTCGTGATAATTGTCCCAAGATGGCTTGGATCATATATATAAGTGTGAGACAGTTACATTCATGTTTGGGCAAAATCTACAGGTCACACAACATGTCTTTTATAAGACACGACATGTCTTATGCAATAACTGAAGTTTGGACCGAGTTCTGGGAGGTTACACGACATGTCTTTAATAAGACACGACGTGTCTTTAATAAAACACGACATTTTGCTGCAAAACCTGGAGTTCTGCATTCAATTTCTAGTCTGAGACACGTGGTGTCTTTAATAAGACACGTCGTGTCTTTTTAAGACACATGGTGTCTTAATTAAGACACGGTGTGTCAATGGCTGTTCTGGGCTGTTGTGTATTCTACTCATAACTTTCAGCGTGTAGGTCAGATTTACATGCCGTAAAAAGTAGTATTTGCACAGTTTCGAACCCCAAAACATGTAGATACTTGAGGAGTGATCTAATAAGTGATAATATGATATATTTCTCATCATTTCATTGCAAAATGTAGTACCTACAATCCAAACCATGAGACAAGTATAGCTGAAAATATAGAATCTAGCATGAATTAGAGTGATAATTGAGTCAAAACAACATGGATATGCAACCAAACATGATCCAAAAGATGATATGATTTGTGCACAACAAATCCCCCTAAGCTTAAACCATTGCTTGTCCTCAAGAAAAAATAGCATAGAAACACAAATGAAGAATTGTCAAGTTCATGCATAGATCAAATGAAAAGAAAGATGTGTATAAGACCAAGCCAACCATGATCAACATGTTTATACTCATAGACATAAATTCAACTTAAAAACCCAAGAAAGATATTTTTAGTTTAGCAAGAGTGGTCACAATTAAATGAATCAATCAATTAAACAACACTAAGTAGAATTTGGATGACCAAGCCAAACAATTAGTGGATGTGCAACTTAAACTCTTAGCTTTTAAGGATACAAACGATGAAATCTTAGTTAAAATTAACAATTTTAGTTGTACTCTCCTTCTTTCCAAAAATGATGTGACAATGGATTATATGTTCCGGCACTCGGCTGCTAATGTAGGCTTATGCACACGTGGAGTGCCGGTTGGGGTATTTTACCCTCTTTTAAGACGTACCACCTAACCATCATGGCCAGATCAGACTTACACTAGGCTAGCATGATATGCGGGCAGTTTAGCCATCTTTTATGGAGTATGAGGGTGAAATAAGCCAAAAGATTTTTTTTTAAATTAAACCCACAGCATAGGAGAGTCAACTAAATTGCAACATTAGCTAGATTTCATTCATTTGTTTTGAATTTTTTTTCACTGAAAGAGTGGCTAAAAATGCACTAAGAGATTGGAAAGGGCATCCCATATTCTAAATGATGTTGTAAAGTTGATTTACTCACAAAAATTGAAACCATTACATGTTTTAAACAATTAAGGATGTGAAAGATGAATGTTCAGGCTAGAAGCATAAACCAAAGTTAAGCACATGTTGATGGCCAAAAGGTTTCATTTGATTAATGCATGACTTTTACAATTTCTCCAAATGATATTTCTCATCAAAAGAGGACAATCAGTTAAGCATATAAGTTCTATTCACATATAAAAGATAAATCTCTTATCATACTAGATTTGCCATCAGAAGCGCAGAACTAAAAACAACAACTAAGAAAAAGATGATAAAAGGGAAATAAAACTACACTACCGGCCAGTTGCTCTCCCCCTAAGCTTGAAATTTGCAGTGTCCTCACTGCATATAACAAACTCAAGAGGATTGCAATCATATACCTATCATGGTGAATGATGTAGATGGAGGTCTGTTGCTTTGATTTGCAGCTGGAAATTGTTGTGCTAAAGATTGATGCCTCCTTGCAAATATGTCCTTGATTTGGAGCAAGCGAAAGCACCTATGAGCTGCAGCAAGAATAGTCTTTTATATGCCAATACTATTTGTCTTTTCATTCTCCTTTTAAGTATCATCAAAATATGAGTTGGGAAGAGTATTCTCATTATAAAGCAATGTGTCATATAGAGTGTGAGAAGGAAGGACATGTGGCTTGCTTAAAGAATCTAAAAGTAGATCTAGCTTTCTCCCCTTGATTTGCAGCTTCATAATCCTCATAGGTATCAACATTATCATAACTTGAAGGATATACTTCTATGACAACACCATTCTTCAATGTCACTGTCTTGAAATATGTAGGATTCATCTCCGATGGACTAGGCAAGAAAGGTGGAAATGCTTCTTTGCTAGAAAGAGCTTGCTGGGCAATTTGTTTCTCCAAGATGTGTGCATGAGTGGCAATATCGTCCACCTTAGATGAGAGTTGGCAAATGGCACCCTTCATTGATTGTCTTTGTTAATGGAACTCTTCATTTTACTGCATTTGAGTTGAAATAAATGTTGCAAGCATGGACTCTAATCTAGAAGTTACTTGTGGTTGTTGTGGCTGAATGAAATTCAGGTTGACATTGTTGTAGAAGTCCGGTGGAGTGTAGCCCATTGGAGAATAAATAGAAGAAGCATAACATCTAGAATATGAGTGTCCAAGCAACCCACATGAGTGTCCAAGCAACCCACATGCATCACAAATATTGTTGGCTGTTTGAATTAGTTGTGTGCTTAGATTCTCAAACCTTTGTGACAAAGTGTCTAGCCTTTCTACAATCAAGTCTATTGCACCAACCGTGTGATCTTCCACTTGCATTCCAGAAGTAGTATGTGAAAAGGATGGGTGATATCTTGTAGCCGGACTCCATTGGCAATGATTTGCTGCCATATCTTCAATAATAACATAGGCTTCTCCATAAGATTTGTTCATTAGAGCTCCATTTGTAGCTGCATCAATAGACATCCTTGTATTGTAGCACAAACCATTATAGAAAGATTGCAATAGAAGCCAATTGATTATACCGTGATGTGGAAAAAGATGTTGAAGATCTTTGAACCTCTCCCATGTATCATACAAGGTCTCTCCATCCCTTTGAGAATAATTAACGAGTTGACTCCTTCGCGGTAACGTTTTGTTAAGTGGAAAATATCTTGCCAAAAAACCTTTAGAAGCTCCTCCCAAGTACCGATTGAATTCTTTGGTAAAGTATAGAGCCATGCCTTGTCTCTATCTCTAAGAGAGAATGGAAAAAGGATTAGGTGTATACCATCAGTAGGAATGCCATATATCTTTATGGTGCTTAGCAATTGTAGAAATTCAGCAATGTGGATATTTGGATCCTCCATTGGTGTCCCTCTAAATGCATTCAACTGTAGCAATTGTATGATGGCTGGGCTGATAGAAAACTCCTCTGCCTCAAATTCTGAAATATTAATAGGCCTACTCATGTGCATTGCAGCTGTACCAAAGTAGTCCTTAAGAGGAAGGTCATCCTCCTTGACTAGTTCTTCATGTGGATCCAGAGGATTAGGTGGATGTGGCGTAGATGGTGGTGGTGTGTGTGGTATGGATGAAGGTGGTGGATATGAGGGTGTGGAAAAATGTGGTATGGGTATTGGTGGTGTATATGATGGTGGTGAATTAGGTGTGAATGATGGTGGTGTGGATGAAGGATACGTGGATGAGGGTGGTGCATATGATGGTGACATGAATGATGGTTGTGTGGGTTGTGATTCCTCCATACATGTTTGGGTTTCACTCCTTCTTTCTCCATGAGGGCTGCAAACGATGTGTTCATTTTTTGAATGTAGAGATATGCACGGTTCAAGGATGTTTTTATGAACACCCCATATGCTCTTGCAAATAAACAATGTGAGTGAGATACAAAAACAAACATGGAAGATACAACAAATTATGATGATCATGATGAATTATGATTTATGGATATGATGGTGGATATGAAGGTTGTGATCTAGTCTCATTCACTTATCAACAACTCTTACTCTAATAGGAATACCGATGCTCCCCGGTAATGGCACCAAAAACTTGTTGGTTTACTACACTATCAAGTTCCAATCATAAGAATGATCTTTTACTCAACTAGCTATTTCCCGCAAGTATACAAGAGTAGTTGTAGTCGAGGTCAAACACAAGGAGTGTTGGTTAGTGATAACACCTATTTTTGTGATGTTTTTGCCCTTTATTTTGTTATAAAAACTGCCCTTTTCTGCTATTTTCCTCTCTTTTATTAGAACTTTCGCAATAATTGGCCAAGCAATGCTCTTAATCCAATTCTTCCATCTTTTACAGAGTTTTTCCTCATTTTGGTGCAATAAGGCCGTCCCGTCCCGGCCCACAAATAAGTCCAAGTCTATTTCGGCCTTCCTGACCTGACGCCCGATACAACCTCTGCCCGATAGGGTGGAGCAAAACAATGACGCACGACAAAGGGATGCCACACAAGAAGAAGCCGACGGACGACACGCCTTCTACCCGACAGGGAGCCAAGCTCGCCACGACAACCCAACTTGTCGGGCGACACAGCCACCCACCGGCAGGCACGTCGCCCGTCACATGAACGATAGCCGACACCCCTGTGCCGAGCGATACCCGTATCGGCCGCCCACCGACCCGCGAATAAGGAGGACATGTGGCACTTCGAGCACCATAACTTCCCCCAACCGCTGCCTATAAATAGCAGCTATAGGAAGTCGAAAAGACAGGTTCAGATAGTTGGGAACTTTGAGCGATCTTCGAGGGAGAACTGTGAGAGTATCGTGCCCCAGTGCTCATGCTGGGAAACTCTAGGTGAGCTCTTCCTCATCCCGAGAGGGAGGGGATGGTTCACTTAGGACCGTCTCGGGCGACACTGCAAGCCGATATCGGCCAACGTTGATAAGCGACAAAATTGCCCGACAGTAGAACGCGTCGCTCCATGCCCGATAAGATATCGAACCCGATACGCTTCGCCCGTCATACATGCCGCCCGAGAGGGTTCGCCGCCCGACATGAGCATATCGGCCAGAGTCCTTGAGCGATACAGTCGGCCATCATGCGTACCGCCCGAGAGGGTGTGCCGCCCGACACTACTGTATCGGGCTAGGCTCCTGACCGATATCGGGCTGGAGAGCCGCAGTTGCCTGTCGACCTTCTACATCAAGAAGGCGACATCTATCTTTAATTATGTTATTTAATTCTTTATTTACGCACTGTAATTAATACCTTTAATATTTATGGAAATAGAAAAGCTTAATTACTTGCTTCTCTTTGCTTGGTGCAAAATGTTGGATGACTGCTATGTTTGATATCTGAACTCTAGCTTGCATGTTAGGATCGCGTTTCGCTTAGCTACCGAATCGTGTTTTTCCCGTCGCAACAAATTCGAGAGTTGTGTTGTGACTCTAGTGTTTGGTCCGATTCTGGAGTACGAGAGTGCCTGGAACGGAGTTGTTTCAGTAACATTCCACTCCAACTTAAGTCCAACAACCTCGAGAGGGGTGTTGACGCTTGGTTAGAGGTACCCGCTCTGAGAGGAGGGGTGCAGGATGTTACTACTGCCGCTTGTTTTACTGTAGTCTTATCCTTCGTACCTTGTTCTGGCTTTAGTTTTTATCTCTCTATTTCTATTGCATGAAAACCCCTAAAAATTGATAAATGCTTAAAACCCTTAATTCTTTCTAGTAACTCCAGTTGGAGATAGTTTTTCTTCATTTTGTTTGTGACATATTGCTGCCTCCCTTTTATGAATTTATATCTCTATACATGCCAGAGTGTAGCGTGTCGATTCTGGATTCTCAACACTACCACCCTTGTCCCTGTGTTCGACCCCGTAAGCAAAGTTGCGGGGGCCTAGAAGGATTCATGTTTATAAATGTAAAAGCTCGACTACCTCAAATCCGCCTCCACTTTTGGACGCGCAATTTAGGCCGGTCAACTTTTTGGCGACAAGGCAAAAAAAATGGTACTGTAGACGAATCCGAATCCACTAACTACACTCCAGTGCCTCAAGCTTAGAAATGAGTTTGACACCACTCTTTTTCTTTTTCTTCTTATTGTTATTCTTTTAAAAGTAAAAATTCAATTTCCTAAACTCGATTTTTCGTGCAATTTCAGGAACTCTAAAGAATTGTGACCTGTTCCACCGAGCTTTGATACCATGTCTCGTTGTGAGCAGTCTCTTTCTGAGGGTGAATGTCAGGGCCAAGGCGAGAGGTCGAGCCAGCCTAACTTGGTTGGTCAGCTTTCCTCCTACATAAAGAGACATGATACCATCATCAACCAACTGGTGCAGGGCATGCTCCCTAGCCCTGGAGCTATGAATTCAATGCAACGCCAGATGGCCAGCTTGCGGATGCACCAGCGTGAGGTTGATCAGTGGCTGACACAGATTAATGCTCTGATGAAGAATCTTGCAATAAAAGCACTTCCATACCCTGAAACTGCCAAAATGGCAGTACTGAGGTCTGGAAGAATGCTAGAGTGTCCGGATGAAGCCAGGCCTGAGCTCGAGCTAAGGCCTGAGGAAGCAGCCCCAGCAGAGGAGGAAGAAAGACGGGTAGACGTTCGAGAGTCTGTGCAAAGGTCCCCTGAAGAGCTACCTGGCGGAAGGAATGCTTACGCTCCTAGGATTCCGTTCCCCTACAAGCTGATAAAGGTGAATCTAAAGAAGTGTCATGAGAAGTTCATGGAGTCGATCAGGAAACTGCATCTTGAAGTGCCCTTCCTCGACGCTTTGGAGGAGATGCCTACATATGCCAAGTTCCTTAAGGACCTTATCACAAAGAAGATAAGGGGAGGAAGGATTGAGACAGTGCACCTAGCTTCTGCCTCCTCTGCCTTCGTGAAGCCCGACATGCCAAATAGGAGAAGGGACCCCAGAGCATTCACAATCCCATTCGCCATCAGGGACAATGTCAAGCGTAAGGGTCTAGCGGACTTGGGGGCAAGCATCAGCCTCATGCCCCTAAGTTTGGCATAAAGGGTGGGTTTAACCGACATGGTTCGAACCAACATGCAGATTGAACTGGCGGATCACACCTTTAAGAGACCCGTCGGCATTGTCGAGGATGTGCCGATCAGGGTCGACAATTTCTTCATCCCTTGCGATATAGTCATCATCGACACAGATGAAGACCCCCATTGCCCGATCATCTTTGGGCGCCCCTTCTTCGCAACAGGGAGAGCGCTGATTGATGTCTCCGAGGGGATGATCACTTTGAGGGTCAGAAACGACCATATGGACTTCAAGCTGAAAGAGATCATGAGAAGCCCATCCCTGTCTGAATCAGCATGTTTCACAGATAGCTACAATAAATTCTGCAAGGAAATAGAGGAAGACATCCGGACAGTAGACCCCCTCTTGAGGGCTATAAACTGTCAAGATCCCGACCTCGAGGATCCTGAGGTCGCAAGACATCTCAACCTTTTCGGCCTTTTTGACAAAGACTTGCAAGAAGAGGATAAGGTGGTGGAGTCTGCGATGTATGCCTCTCTCGAGGGGGAGCCTCAAGAGCAGGCACCTAGACCAAAGCCAGAGTTAAAAGCGTTGCCTGAAGGCCTGAAGTACGAGTTCTTGGATGAAGAGCACAGAAACCATGTCATCGTAAACGCCAATCTTTCAAGCAATCAACTAGACCGATTCCTTGAGGAGTTAAGGCTCCACAGGGGGGCTATAGGATATTCAGTGGATGATATCAAAGGCCTTAGCCCCGCCCTGTGCATGCATCACATCAACTTAGAAGAATCTACCAAGCCTCTGGCCCAACCCCAGAGGAAGCTGAACCAGATGCTTAAGGAGGTCATCAAGAAAGAGGTAATAAAGCTCAGGGATGCGGGGATAATTTACCCAATCAGCGATAGCAATTGGGTGAGTCCGATCCACGTAGTGCCCAAAAAGGGCGGGATGACGGTGGTTAAGGGTGAGAAGGGAGACGAGGTGGCGGTTAGGACCGTCACCGGATGGCAGATGTGCATTGATTACCGAAATCTAAATCAGGCTACAAAGAAGGATCATTTTCCGCTACCTTTTATTGACCAAGTTCTTGAAAGGTTAGCACATCACGATTTCTTTTGTTTTCTTGATGGCTTTTTAGGTTTTTACCAGGTACCCATATTGCCCGACGATCAAGAGAAAACAACATTCACCTACCTTTATGACACTTATGCCTTGCGAAGGATGCCCTTCGGACTCTGCAACGCCCCAACTACCTTTCAAAGATGCATGATATCGATGTTCTCAGATTTTCTAGAAGACATCGTAGAAGTTTTCATGGACGACTTTTTAGTCTATGGGAAGGACTTCGATAGCTGTCTGAAGAATCTGTCATTGGTCCTTCAAAGGTGTGAGGAGAACAGCCTAGTTCTGAACTGGGAAAAGTGCCATTTCATAGTGCGGGAGGGCATCGTTCTAGGGCATAAGATCTCAAGGCGTGGGATCGAGGTGGACGTAAGCAAAGTTGAAGCACTATCCAAGCTTCCTCCACCCAGATCCGTGACGGGGGGTGCGCAGCTTCCTCGGGCATGCAGGATATTACCGAAGATTCATCAAGGACTTTTCGAAGATTTCCAAACCGCTGTCCAATCTTCTAGTAAAAGATGCTGAATTTGTTTTCTCTAACGATTGTCTCAGTGCTTTTTAGGCCCTAAAAATGCTTTAATATCACCACCTATCCTTCAAGCGCCAGAATGGGGTTTACCTTTTGAGCCGATGTGCGACGCTAGCGACTACGCGGTTGGAGCAGTCCTGGGGCAAAAGAAAGACAAAAAGCACCATGTGATTTGCTATGCTAGTCGCACGTTGGATGAGGCTCAAGTAAACTACACAACAACTGAGAAGGAGATGCTCGCGATCGTCTTCGCATTTGATAAGTTCAGGTCGTATCTCGTCGGAGCTAAGGTCAAAGTATACACAGATCATGGGGCTATAAAATACTTGATGCAAAAGAAAGACGCAAAGCCCAGACTGTTGAGGTGGGCCTTATTGCTCCAAGAGTTCGACCATGAGATTATCGACAAGAAGGGAGCAGAAAATGTGATCGCAGACCACCTATCAAGGATCGTGGCTGAGAGATAGGGAGGGCCTCCAATCAACGACGACTACGCCGACGAGGCTCTTATGTTGGCCGAAGCTCAAGAAGAAAGCTTACCCTGGTTTGCAGACATCTGCAATTATCTTGCCTGCGGAAAACTGCCTCCTGACATCACGTACAATCTGAAAAAGAAGCTATTCGCAGATGCTAAAAACTACTACTGGGATGATCCTCTCATGTTCAGAAAATGTGCCGACAACTTATACAAGAGGTGCATTCCAGAAGAAGAAACCGTGGACATCCTGAAGGAATGCCATGCCTCCCCCTATGGTGGTCACCTAGGTAGCGAAAGAACAGCTGCAAAGGTGCTACAGTCAGGTTTCTACTGGCCCTCCTTATTTAAAGACGCTGCACAATTTGTGAAGGTTTGCAAAGAGTGCCAGTTTACAGGGAACATAGGGCGGAGGAATGAAATGCCAATGGCAAGCTGGATCGAAGTAGAAATATTTGACGTGTGGGGGATCGACTACATGGGACCGTTTCCCCCATCCCGGGGGTATCAGTACATACTCGTGGCACTGGATTATGTATCGAAGTGGGTGGAAGCGGTAGCCACCTAAACCTGCGATGCCAAGTCAGTTATCAAGCTCTTCGAGAAGACCATCTTCCCTCGTTTCGGTGTACCGCGCACGGTTATAAGCGACGGAGGGTCACACTTTGGAGAAAGACAGTTTGAAGCACTTCTACGCAAGTACGGAGTGAAGCACAAGATCGCTACACCCTACCACCCACAGACGTCAGGGTAGGTAGAGGTTTCCAACAGACAAATCAAGCAGATCTTGGAGAAAACTGTCAACCGAACAAGGAAAGACTAGTCCGTGAAGCTTGACGACGCACTTTGGGCCTACCGTACTGCTTACAAAATGCCCATTGGAACCACCCCCTACCGTATCATCTACGGAAAGTCCTGCCACCTGCCTTTAGAGTTAGAACACAAGTCCCTTTGGGCAATCAAGTTCCTAAATATGGACCTCGACAAGGCGGGAGTAAAGAGGTTTTTGCAGCTTCAAGAGCTCGAAGAGCTTAGAATGAATGTCTACGAAAACAAAAAAATCTACAAACAGAGGACAAAATTGTGGCATGATGCCCACCTCAGGAGAAAAGATGTAAGCGAAGGAGATAAGGTCTTGTTATTCAAGTCCTCTATTCGTCTTTTCCCTGGGAAGTTACAAACGAGGTGGTCCAGACCGTTCACCGTGTCAAAGATATACCCATCAGGAATGATGGATCTCTACGACAAAGACGATCCGAACAAAGTCTTTCAAGTGAATGGGAATAGGGTAAAAAGGTTCTATGAAGATGAAGCGTTTGTCAGGAGAGCAGAGGTCAGTATGCAAGATATGGGCACAGTCGAGGGCAGAGCAAGATGATCTTACACCGGTCGAGTTGGCGACGCAAACTTCAGCGCTACTCAGGAGGCAGCCCGAGTTTTTCTTTCTTTCATAGAGTAGGATGTATTTTTCTAATTACTTGTAAAAACAAACTTTATGGACTGTAATAAGGCCCGAGTCAGAGTATGCGCCGAGCGTACCGACTCTTCTATTTTATGGGTCATCACTGAATTTTGCTAAGCATTGAGGAGTAATTCTGTCTGAGGTCAGGGACTCTACCCTGAACCGATGATGTTTTGCCCGTCTATTGCTTTGTTTTCCCCGCCTTGCTTTAAGTTTCAGACGCCTTCTTTTACGCCGTGTCGAGCAGCAGCTCAGCTGGCACACAACCACGCTTGTATCGGGCCACAATTTCTTGGGCACCGCAAAAGCCGCAACGGATGGTATTCCCGAGCGACAACGGTATCGTGCATGGGAATAAATGCCCTTAATTAGACTGACGGGACCGTCGTCTCGGGAACGACATGTCTCAAGTGGCCGATGTGCGCCCAAAACTGCCCGATTTACCCCCAACTGAGTTTGCTATATATAATAAGGTGGATTTATCGTGTCGGGCTATCACGCTTACTCCTTTTAGCCACCCGTTCTATTCAGTAAGCCGCTTTTTGCTCCTGTATCGGCTAGCTTGCCTTCACCTTTGTATCGGGCGATGGCTCCAATGAGCAAAGGTATAGCCCGACAGGCTCATCGCCTGACACGAGTTTTCATATCGCGCGCTGCTTATCGGGTTTAAGAGTCTAGTCGATTTTCATATTGCCCGACGTAGTTAAGCACGAAATAACGGCCGATAGTGTTTGCCCGGTACGCCATATCAGGAAACACGTTTTTCTTTTGTGACGTCCTGACAGGCAGTTGATCTTTGGCGACCTCATCGCCCGATACATCCGTGTCGGGCGGTGTGTTGTGCCGCACATCTCTCCTTGTATAGTCCAACCCTGTATCGCCTCGAGCTTTCTTTTGATGGACGATACCCGAATTTTGAAATAAGTCGAGTTTTATCGAGTTTCTTTTGCTTTTCCTACCTAACATTTAAATGGTTAATGAACTTGATAACAGGAACAGATCGCACAAGAATCAGAGTTGCGACCGTAGCTGAAGCAACAACTGTCGGACAGAAACGTCACAACCCCGAAGAGGAATACTTCCTTATTATAGTCTGTCTTCTGTGGTGGTTTAGGACCATCTTCAGAGACAACACAAGTCTTGCCCCGATGGAGTCCGGATCTCATCTGGGCACTCCGGTTCCATCCTCTTAAGGAGGGGGGGGGAGCATCAACAAGTGTTTTCAAGAGCTCTCTATCTACCATGCGCAAGCTTCAAGCTTCCTTCTTGAGAGCTTTGCACTTGTTCCAGCTGCTTCCAACTGGGGAAATAAAAGGGCTGCAGCAGAGAAGCATATTGCAGCTTCTCGAAGGCACAAGCGAGCCCGCTACATAACCTTCATTGGGATAACATGACCTCACCCGGTATACTTCGCTACTCTGGGACAGAGTGCGGAGTAAGTTTGGGGGGGGGTATCCATGTACCAGTGAAGGAGGTATAAAAAGTTTCTTCACCTCCACCCTTTGTGCCATTTTGTCCTTGCTCTTTATCATGTGTATGTACCCATGCCCGTATAAAATGTCATGATCATATAAAAAGTTGCTATAATAGTGAGAACCTGTTGTGACTTCTTGCAAAGTTAGTTTTCTTTGTGCTTAACGAGATACAAGTTCTGTTATATCTTTTTGATAATGCTGCTTCAAACGAACAAAAGAGTGTGTTTTGCCATGTCAAAAATTCCGAAAAATATAATAATCTCGTAAACAGCTGAGACGAGTATGGAGAAGGAAAAAGCTGCCCAAACAGCAGAAATCTCTTTGTTTTCCCTCATCCAATGAAAATCCCAAAAAGAGAGAGAAGCCTTATGAGTGTGAATAAAAGCATGAGAGTTGTGCCCAATAAAAGAAAAAAAAATATATATATACACACTTGTTTTCCAAAAGTACCCATCTTTAGGCATGGTAGATCCGGGGCAGTGGTATGTAGGATGTGAAATCACTGCTCTAAAGCCAACTGGCTTGGACTGCAGGGACCACTTGCCCGCTAACGGACCCTTACCTGGATGGACCGGTGGGAAACAAGGAAAAACCCCAAAAAGCCTTAGCCTACCCGATACACAACCTTTTTGCCCCAAAAATAAAGCTGTTTGGTGTGTAAGCTAACTTCGGAATCGTACAACAAAGTCTCGCCAAAGCTGTAGAGAAGAATCTTACTTAAACAATAAACAGGAAAAACTAAGTCTTTTGTTTGTAACGAGACAACATTATCTTTAAGGCATTACAATTCTTGTCTCACCTTTTGAACAGAGAGCTATTCTGAGCAGAAGAAGCATCACTAAATATAGTTTAAATATTGATTGAGGACAATCAAAATGCTAAGTTTGGGGGAGTTGATAACACCTATTTTTGTGATGTTTTTGCCCTTTATTTTGTTATCAAAACTTCCCTTTTCTGCTATTTTCCTCTCTTTTATTAGCACTTTCACAATAATTGGCCAAGCAATGCTCTTAATCCAATTCTTTCATCTTTTGCAGAGTTTTTCCTCATTTTGGTGCAATAAGGCCGTCCCGTCCTGGCCCACAAATAAGTCCAAGTCTGTTTCAGCCTTCCTGACCTGACACCCGATACAACCTCTGCCCGACAGGGTGGAGCGACATAATGACGCATGACAAAGGGATGCTGCGCAAGAAGAAGCCGACAGACGACACACCTTCTACCCGATAGGGAGCCAAGCTCGCCACGACAACCTAGCTTGTCGGGCGACACAACCACCCACCGGTAGGCACGCCGCCCGTCACGTGACCGATAGCCGACACCCCTGCGCCGAGCGATACCCGTATCGGCCGCCCACTGACCCGCGAATAAGGAGGACACATGGCGCTTCGAGCACCATAACTTCCCCCAACCGCTGCCTATAAATAAAAGCTACAGGAAGTCGAAAAGACAGGTTCGGACAGTCGGGAACTTTGAGCGATCTTCGAGGCAGAACTGCGAGAGTATCGTGCCCCAGTGCTCGTGCCGGGCAACTCTAGGTGAGCTCTTCCTCATCCCGAGAGAGAGGGGATGGTTCACTTAGGACCGTCCCGGGCGACACTGCGGGCCGATATCGGCCAACGTTGATAAGCGACAAAAGTGCCCGACACAAATGCCCGACAGTAGAACGCGTCGCTCCATGCCCGACAAGATATCGAACCCGATACGCTTTGCCCGTCATGCGTGCCGCTCGAGAGGGTTCGCCGCCCGACATGAGCGTATCGGCCAGGGTCCTTGAGCGATACATTCGGCCGTCATGCGTACCGCCCGACACTACTATATCGGGCTAGGCTCCTGACCAATATTGGGCTGGAGAGCCGCAGTAGCCTGTCGACCTTCTACATCAAGAAGGCGACATCTATCTTTAATTCTGTTATTTACGCATTGTAATTAAGACCTTTAATGTTTATGGAAATAGAAAAGCTTAATTACTTGCTGCTCTTTACTTGGTGCAAAATGTTGGATGACTGCAATGTTTGATATATGAACTCTAGCTTGAATGTTAGGATCGCGTTTCAATTAGCTACCGAATCGTGTTTTTCCCATCGCAACAACTTCGAGAGTTGTGTTGTGGCTCTAGTGTTTGGTCCGATTCTGGAGTACGAGAGTGCCTGGAACGGAGTTGTTTCAGTAACATTCCACTCTAACTTAAGTCCAACAACCTCGAGAGGGGTGTTGACGCTTGGTTAGAGGTACTCTCTCTGAGAGGAGGGGTGCATGATGTTACTACTGCCGCTTGTTTTACTATAGTCTTATCCTTCGTACCTTGCTCTGGCTTTAGTTTTTATCTCTCTGTTTCTATTGCATGAAAACCCCTAAAAATTGATAAATGCTTAAAACCCTTAATTCTTTCTAGTAACTCCAGTTGGAGATAGTTTTTCTTCATTTTGTTTGTGACATCTTGCTGCCTCCCTTTTGGGAATTTATATCTCTATACATGCTGGAGTGTAGCGTGTCGATTCTGGATTCTCAACACTACCACCCTTGTCCCTGTGTTCGACCCCGTCTAACTACTTCGACCCCGTAAGCAAAGTTGCGGGGGCCTAGAAGGATTCAGGTTTATAAATGTAAAAGCTCGATTATCTCAAATCCACCTCCACTTTTGGATGCGCGATTTAGGCCGGTCATTTAGCTAGGCGCAAGAGTTATGATTTTCAATAATATAGATCTTTTTAACAAGATATGTTTTATTATGTTAACTAAGCAATTAAAAGGAAATGAACTAAAATAGAAAACACTTGTATTAAGGATCAATTTGGATTAGGGATTCTTGAGGATAGGGTTTCACATTCACATCATAACATGAAGATAATAAAGATCAAGAACACTAGCAATAACATAAGGGATGTTTGTATCCTACACCCACCTCCCGGTAGTGTAGAACAGTCCTAACTTGGTATACCACTCCTGTGGATATACTAAGATTCAGAATACAAACCTTTACTCCCCTACACATCCCAGCCACTCTTGTGGTCAAGGTAGTGCATCAAAGGTACATCTCCTTACTCCTATGCACATCTTCCCAAATTATACAAAGAGTAGAAATCAAACATACAAAGTGGCCAACAAAGCATGTAAGAAGAATTAAACACCAATGAACCTTAGAACAGTGAAACAACTAGAATTATATATGAAATTTGTGTTCAAACATGTTATGACATGGGAGTTACTCCCCCATGCCCAAGAACAAGAGATCTACTCGTCCATGGCTGTAGAAAGTAGATATAAGCAGTAGAAAGTAGTGCTAGACATCATAATAGAAGGAAATAAACTTGGATGTCTGTGAAAGAAGGAACATAGATGTGGAACTCCGACCAAGGAGTCACAAATCTGTCCTTGCTGCTAGAAACTCTCCAAAAAACTTCACGCTGGAGTGTAGAGAAGAGATCGAAAGAAATTACTAATACAATTGTTGGAGAAGAAGGAAGAAGAAGACGTTTTCCTCCAAAAAAACCACCTTTTCTCCCTTAGAACGCCTCCAACTCCTCCTTGGCTCTTCCTTTCTTGAGTCCCACTCCAAAAGGTCCAAAATATGTCGTGATAACTATCTCAAGATGGATTGGGGTCATATATATAAGTGTGAGACAGTTATGGGCAAAATCTACAGGTCACACGATGTGTCTTTTATAAGACACGACATGTATTATGCAATAACTGAAGTTTGGATTGAGTTCTGGGAGGTTACACGACATGTCTTTAATAAGACACAACATATCTTTAATCAGACATGACATGTCTTTAATAAAACACGATGTTTTGCTGCAAATATGGAGTTCTACATTTAATTTATGGACTGAGACACGGGGTGTCTTTAATAAGACATGTCGTGTCTTTTTAAGACACGAGGTGTCTTAATTAAGACACGGTGTGTCAATGGCTGTTCTGGGCTACTGTGTATTCTGCTCATAACTTTCAGTGTGTAGGTCAGATTTACATGCCGTAAAAAGTGGTATTTGCATATTTTGAACCCCAAAACATGTAGATACTTGAGGAGTGATCCAATAAGTGATAATATTATATATTCCTCATCATTTCATTGCAAAATGTAGTACCTACAATCCAAACCATGAGACAAGTAAGAATAGCTAAAAATATAGAATCTAACATGAATGAAAGTGATAATTGAGTCAAAACAACACAGATATGCAACAAAACATGATCCAAAAGATGATATGATTTGTACACATCATTTATCCCAATAAAACAAAATCAAATGACAGTGTGATGGTAAAACAAGCACTCAAATATCCACAAAATTGGAGGTTATCAAGGTTCTATATTGAACTATAAAATCATTTCTCTTTAACCATTTTATCACAATTCCTTTTTTACCATAATGCATCTTATTACACTCCCAAACTTTAGCCATCTGGATGCTTGGTTGGGGCTGCCAGAAGAATTACACTTGGCAGTCCTATACTGGCTTATGTCAACACCCAAATACTTGACTAGAGTATCTGGATACTGAGTTCAGTTAGTATGCACGTCATTCATGTTATATTTGACATCCACATTATCATTTAGTCCTAGATCCTATTGTCCCTATAGACTCATCTAACCTCACTTTGATACCACTTTGTTGGAACTTCTCTTGTGATTAGCACTAATGCCAACCATTAGAGAAAATCTCAAAACCTAATCCACAAATATGATACAAAACAACTAATTATCAACAAGATGATTAAAACATTATACAAAAAATATAGATAAATTTCTCCTTTCTCTTTCTTCACAATTTTCATAAACCAATGTCACATGAAGGACATCACATTAAGATATCACAATCCTTATTTAACTCCATTTAAACTAGAATCAAATCTTACTACTCACATGCAGTTCAATTTACAATAATTACATGTACATGAAATAACAAATTCAATATACTACCCATCCCAGGAAAGAGAGAGTACATGGACAATCTAATCTATCTAGAATATTCTATTTATATCTTCTTAGTCATGACTTATCTATTGGATAACATTATACCTAAAACATTTGAAACATCACCAATAGACTCATATAGAGCCCCACTGAGTGGATACATCCCACTCAAGTTGTATCAACATTAGATTAAGCATAATGATTTTCAAAGAAACTTACAAATAATGAAAAGTCTAGCAATATAGTTATAACATCTAGTCAAATCCATTTTACAATGATAATCTAATCAAACTGATAAGTGAATCACTGAAACCAAATCCAACTTCAAAACATCTTTTAGAGCATGTCTATGAACAAATCAATGGATACATTTTAGTTCAGATTAACAATCCTTTAGTATGAGTAACAAATCAATATCTAAACACTTTGAATCAATACATAACATTAACATCATATTTGTGACACCCCACCAACCAAACTAGGAACACATCATGTAGTCCTGAAGCTGAAGTACACATAATACATGGCTACCAAACAATACTATCAAATGACAAGCAATCCCAATCATATTTAGAGTGCATATAAATCCCAATATTCAATACTTGTCAACTAAACCGATCACAATACAAAATAGATAATCTCTACACTAGATAGATTATTTTTCACTATGATTAACATAATTAATAATGGCAAATTATCATCTAGTAGTACAAATAATGTAACAAACATTCAAATTATATTCTACATGGCTTGTCATCTTTTTTTCATTTTCCAGGAAACTACTTGGCTTATACCTCACCAAGTAGAAGTCGCCACGCCCGATTCTCATGTCAACGACTCACCGTCACTATCTTAGGGTTTAGTCACCCACCCTAAGATATCAACAACAGACCCTGGCCACCTCAGGGTTGCCTAAAGAGGCTCACATCCTCATCTCAGGTACATAATATAGGAACCAGCAAAACAATATATCACATACCATAGAATTTCTAATATTTTCAAATTTTACATATTTCATTTCATCAGGTTCTATTCCTCATGAACATAGATTTTCACCAATAAGTATTTAGGGCCAGAGACACTCCAGATGACTCACTCCAAAATCCTGATGGTCTCACCTTTAAGGTATCAATCCACACTCTAGAAATCCTTCTCATAATTCATCGATTACTACAAGGAGATCTGTTGTTTTTCCCCAGTGTGGACCTCGGGGGAAACTCATGGTGTTCAGGGTACCCAACTAGATATGTCATCACTCCACTTGCTATTGATCCCTTTTTACTCATGTTAATGAATTTCAAACATCATATATCATATGTGTGTATTCTTGCATAATTAGAATACCATGAACAAATTAGTCTTATCAAAAAAGACAATGATCAAAACAAGAAGCACAATAGTCTGTAATTTGCAACACATACAATTTTGTACATTTCCACATCTTCTCAGAGCAATCATCATTAGTGGTTCTTCATTCCAAGACATAATCTCATTATCCAACATTTCCCCATTAGGGCTTTATCATCATCAGTGGGCCTTTACCCAAGACATAATCTCATTGTGTAGTATTTACCCTCATCAGGGTTTCTCAAATGTAATCATTGCATGTTAAATTCAAATACAACATATTTCTTATCAGTTCATTCTATATCACAATTCTCAATAAATATCTACAGAGACATAAGAACTGGCAACAATAAAAGCATATAGATGTCTTATATCATTTATCATACTCATAATAGATTTTTCATACAACATATACTTATTCCATCCAATTTCAATAGATGTAAATAAATTTCATGCGTAAACATGCATAACATACTTAGTTCTCTTCTTCTTTTATTTCACTTTCTCTATTTAGGTTACTAATCAACCATGTTGAATATCATTTGAAGTTTGTACTATTAGTCCATCCTCAGAGTACAAGTATTCTATCAAACAGTCACAATCCAAGATCAAATTCTTGTATATCAATTCAAATGTTTGAACCTCATCTTAAAATTGAATTCAACTACAATTATGCACATTCCTTGATCCCTCATTTGAGATTGTTATTCATTAGAATCATATAACTCATCATTTTAGGGTTAGAGTTAGGTTCTTAGATTAATATACTAATTCCCATATTTTTCCTTCATTTTATATTCACTAGTCTCAACGTATTTCATTTCATATTCATTACATTATTGGAAGCAATCATTCCTAGTTCACTTAACATGCATGCTTCTCTTCTAATTAACATCTATCAAAGTCCAATTTTGTTATATTTCATTCAATTTGGGTTAATCCACATGTAATTAAAATAAAAGGTTAAATACTTTGTCATAATAACTTCATTAGTTTTACCTTTAACTTGCCATCACTATTCTATACATTTATGTTCATATTGTTTCTTATATTTGAATAAGTCTACCATGTCATTGTCTTCTAGTGGAATTTATATAATCAACAATGATGACTCCTTATTATACTACTCAATTTAGGTAAAAAGAGTGAATTAGGATTATGTCATGTTACACCATAATCACTAATCATCCTTCATAATTCATTCTTGTGTAGATTGTATAAAAGGACCCACATCATGTGAGGGCTACTCATTATTCCATTTATTCAAAAAAAAAATAGATGCATTAGGATTGTTCATATTAGTAATACTCATCATATTCAATTGAAGTATTAATACCTACACTTTATCATTTCATCACATTTACAACATTATATACAAGTTCTAGCTTTATTACTCATACTCGTCTTAATACAAAATTGCTACAGTTTTCAAGAAGTTATCCTTAGTTCAAAACATCATAAGGATCATATCATTCAGTAATCTCACCATGGTGCATAGGGGTTCATTAGGGTTGTTCACACACATGGGAACCCTAGATTCCATTTCCACACGTTTCATCCATCAATCATAAGTATACATTGATTAATTGACCCATTTGATTCAATCCCTCAACAAAAATCCTAAATAGGGAAATCTCACCACCTCATATTGATCCATATGTATATATCATATGAAAACTTAGTAAAATTCAACATTGCACTTATATAATTCATTCTAATACAATTCAAATGTGATTCTAGACATGTCAAATTAATTCCCAAGCATATCACACATTGGGTTGATATTAGGCAATATTCACATGAAATAGCATAGTCATCTATCCATAGAATTTTCCATCAAACATCAGTCAATATATCAGGAACTTAGCAAGTTCCATTCAATGAGGAATAATCAAAATTAGTATAATTTTATTCCCTAATATCTTTCCAAATCAATACCCAGTCACATACATATACAAGCAAGATCTCTGATTATTTTAGCCAGATAGAATTAGGATTTCAACATGAATACAGATCTTACAGAGGAGATAAACACTCACCTAAGGTGACAAGCACCTTAAAAGCTTAGGTCAAACTCTAAATTTCTAGAAATCTAATTAAACTCTAGCAACTCAATCCATTTCTTCCTCCTCTCAACTCAAAAACCCTAGAAAGGGAGATTAGGAGTGAAAGAGTGAGAAAATAGGGAGATTTGATACAATTTTGAATCAAATCAAAGGAGGGATGGAATCTTGACATGTGAGAGAAGATCCAACATAAAAGTCTTTACAAAGAATCAGAACTTACTTGATTTCATCACATCTCAGATGTTGAAACCCTAGGTCAACATCTCCACCACTTTCTCTTCTCAAAACCCTACCTCTCCTCTCTCTCTCTAAGATTTCATTTCTATGGAATGAATCACGAAATATGAGATATCCTTGGGTTCTAGGTTACTCATATAGATCAATTAAGATGCTTGGGTCAATTGCAAATTGACCCAACTTTACACTTTTTTTTATTTCAATAGATTTTTTATCATAAAACATGTTACTAAAAATTGTATACTGAATAGAACAAATCTCCTCTAAATTTTATTCAAGATTAGAATGTTATCTAAAACAACATTTCAGATTTCCAATAAAAATTTTAGATCAATGAGAGTTAACAGTGAATAAGTAAAAATAAAATACTAGACTGCTATTTTCAGCCATAATACATAATCGACCAAGTTTATCCTGGGGGCGACTCCACATTCTGTAGAGATTAAACACCATAAAAAATCATTAAAATTTTAAAAAATATCTATAATGGAGTTTCTAAACAATAGTTAAAATTTAAGATCAATTGGATGTACCAATAAAAAGATGAAATTAAAATACCATACTACTATATTTCCGTCTGAATACATATTCGAATGAGTTTGTCTTGAAAAAACTCAGCCACAAAAATGTCATAAAATTATTTAAAATTTATATTTTTCAATAATGCTTATATTTGAATTATCCAAATCATATCCTAATTTCAATTAAATCAGAGTTGTATATTAAATATTAAAAAATACTTAGTGTGCCACTATACTTATCAAATTTTATATTCATATACTACCAAAACCCTAATTTGGCCGATTAGGGTTTTCAATTATCAAACCCTAACTATTTGAAATGAAAGCATATTTATATTTTCTCATGTTTAAAAAATCATGATTAGAATACCATCATTAATCAAGCTTTTAACAATGATCAATCTGGTTAAGCATGCAATCATCCAAGTAAACCCTAATTTGATGGATAATATGAAAATAAGTCGTTACAGTTAGTGACTAGCTGCTTTGGACTTTTTTGTTAACTTTATATTTTTTATATCATGGTCCTCTTTTTCCCACATGTTTGTGGCATGGGACACAAGCTTATGGGGTTTTGTATAGGGGATGTTATATGCATAATTATAAACTTATTATGCTTGTCTCAGTCTTTCAAGTGCATATCGTATGGGACATGTGTACTGTCAAGTGAGATAAATATCATAAGACATGACACCTTCAGATGTTTGACCAGCAGGAATGCATCGGGAGGTGACTAAATAAACTTGACACCAAAAGTTTGAGGTATATGGTCACCTAAACCTAATTGCATACCTATTAGAACCCTAGAATGCATACCAAAGGTAGATAATTTGAAATAGATGAGTGACTTAAAAGTGAAATAATGATTGGAGGGAGATGAAGTATTATTCATACTATACTTTATGAAAATTAGAGAGCTCTTGATGTCTTTAAGACCTTCATCCCAAAAAGGGATTTCAATCACAAGTCTAATCATGATGGTTGTTAAAGAAATACTTTAGGGTAATAGAATTGATGGTGTGAACCACATTTAAGCTTAAGCTATGAAGATTGATAGAGGTAACTAAAAGTCTTTAAGGGTATACACGAGGATGATTTATGCATATGGTGATACCATATATGTGATTGTATGGATAAATGATCTAGGATCTCTATAATTTTGGATTTTAGATGGTTTTTGCATAAGAAAAAGCCTAGAGAGGTTGTTTGACTAAGGTATGATTCAGTATTCCTTGGGATAAGAACTATAAGACCCTTGACCTTGCTTTCTGGTTGATCATGCTTTCTTGGCTTAATTAGATTCTTAAAACCTTAGTCAAACATTGTGATGTGTTTTGATATCATGTGACAAGCTTATGTTTTAAGTTTGGTTCAGTTTGGGTGTTGTTTGAGCTAGGTTTGCATATATGTGCTTGCTTTGGACCTGATAGCAAATTACCCACATCTAGGTTCTTTCTTGAAATTTTCACATGCTTATTGTGCCACACGTATTTTTATATCATGTTGGATAGATTGGTGCTTTCCAACACCTTGTCATACCTTGGTTGAGTGATGACATCAAGTGTTGAGAGCTAGGGTTTGCTTGGATGCCCTAGTTGTTGGTTGACCTTGATATGTGTTTGACCAATGATCACCTTGTTTTGGTAGTCACCAAGGATCTTGTGATCCATGTTCTTGGTGGTCGATGAAGTTTGGTGTGTGTCTTCTAGTCTTGGTAGTAGATGAGGATTATTACTCCTTCAGGTCACCAAGAAAACCTAGAGATTGGTTTTGGAAATCGTTTGAGTTTTGAACATGTCACTCACTGAAAATCTCAGCGAACATTTGAGTTTTCTGGACCATGTTGGCCGATGGGTTTTCTTGATTTTAATGCCCTGGTTTCTTAGTGGTGATTCTTTCATGGTTGAGGTGTGTTTGCCTTAGACACATAGCATGCTTAGCATGACACCTAACCCTCTTTCCCTCCCTCCAACCTTAAGCTATATAACCCTCTCTCCTTGCATGAAATAACCTATTTTGCACCTAGTTTCCTCTGTAATCTTCTTTTTTTTATCTTGGATCTCATCCTCTTGTGCTTGGTGGTGAAGGAGGAGCTCAAGCTTGAAGAAGGTGGTCGATCCCCCTTGCATGCTGGCCTAGGGTTTGGAGCAACCTTTCTTGTGATTGTGTGGTGCTAACTTGCTCATTTATTTATTTTTGGTAAGTGAGATATCTCTCCCTAAACCTACATTTTCTTTTCTCTACCCTCTTCTTCTTTCTCTTCTTTTCCAAACTCATGGTGTTCCATGGTATTGCTTAAGTTAGAGCTTGAAGAACTTCTCTTCTTTGACTTTATACATATGGTTTGTTCTCTTTCTTACTCCTTGACCTAGGGTTTCTTTCTTTCTTAAAGGTGGAGATATTTTGTCCATGATGAGTGCTCAATATAGGGTCTCCTTCCCCTTTCCTTCAAGCTACCTTGCTGTTTGGAGTTTCCTACATCAACTCTAAGATGATTTATATAACTTTCTCCACTGTTATTGCATACTTCCATCTTGCATGTACTTACTCTACCCTAAAAACGTGGTTACAAGTAGGAATACAACATAGCTAATCTACGGTTTGTGTTTACATGGTGATTCTTGAGTAGGTATCTCTCCTTGTATGAACCCTAATCTTTGTGCACAAACTCCACTTTAGTGATGAAAGTTTTGATGCATGCATGCTGGAGGAAATGTTGATTTTTCTCTCTCAAAATCATGGTTTTGCTTTCTCTCATGATGGTTGCCATTTAGGGTTTTGAAGTTGATCTTGTTCTTGTGGTTTACACCTTGGTGAATTATGGTTTCATGGTGATGATCAACATGTTTGATCCTTTTGGTTTATTAGCTTTTTTCTCTCTTCTGCATTTGGCCGCCAAGATGTTGATGACAGTGGTTGCCAAGTTTTTAGTCAAGAGGTCTCTAAGCTTGGTATTTCTATGTGGTTGATGAGGCTTGTCCTTCATGGTTGGCTGCTATGTATGTTGATGATTTCTCTTCATTACCAATTCTCTACTTTACCTTCAGTTGCTAATGCTTTCTATCTTCAGTGGTCGCCAATGTGGCTAACCTTCAGTGGTCGATGAAGTTGATGAACCTGATTTCATCGGTTGCCAATGTGCTTGACCTAAGTGGTTGCTGAGGTGGTTAACCTCTTTGGTCTCTAAGGTGGTGAGACCTAGCTTTCTGCAGTCGATGACACCCTTTATCTTATGCGACTGATGAAGATTTCTGATCCATATGATTATCACATTTTGTTGACTCTATGTTGATGACAATTGACCTAGTTACTTTGTAAAGTGTTGATTGGTAATGATAATTTCACTCATCATGCTTAACCTATCCCTAATGAAAGCAAGAGATGATGGTACATAGCCTCTTGTGTGAGTAGTATGATAATAAAGTACGTTCTCTCTCTATGTTGTTGTAACCCTGATTTGTTGTCACATGAACATCATAGCTTCTAAATAATGTTGTATCAAGCTTATGTGTCTCTTATATGGTGATGGTATGATGAGAATTGATGAGTCATGAAAAGGTAATGACGTTCTTGTAGGAAAAGATGTGATGGTCTTAATGACCTTGGGCATGGTCTTGTGACCTAATGGAGGTTCCATCATCTATTATAATATGATAGGGAAATTGGAACTTGTGATGGTATGATGATGAGTATGGAATCATGGATGGCAATGAAGTAGTACCATGTGATTTTGTGATCAACAATATATCTCATATTCTTTATATCTTCTGAAGTTGCAATACACACCATGTTTTCTAGAATCCTTTTAGGGATTTGTTTGTAACTTGATTGATGTAGTTAATAGACACCCAATTGACATTGACTAATCAAGTGGAATTCTAATCATGTAGTTTATGTTGGTATGTATGTCTAGATCCAATATTATGATGATTGTAATGGTATAACTTGCAAATGATTTGATTAATAATAAAGGCAATCTTCCAATTTACTATGTTTTATTCAGCTATGAGATAAAGATGTAACATAATAAATGTCCAAAGAATGATATTACTCAATAACATGTCATTGGGTTGAGGACCTGAACAACAAGATCATATGGATGCTAAGAGAATATACATTCTTGTTATGTCCCTAGTCAGTTGTCATTTTAAAAGGCTAATAGACATCAATAACACATAAGACTAGAGTGTGTTGGTTGATGATACAATCTCATTAGTTATGATATATGATCCAAACCAAACACATAGATACTTGTTAGAGAAAAATGTATCAGACAAACCCACCTGGAGAGTGATGCATGGAACCATTCAATGACAGTCATAATCATCTCTCAAAGTGATGGTGGTCATTGTGGTTCTTAGACCTTAATTCACTACACTCATCACATGTTGGTCAGTGTACTTTGACATCATCCAACATGATCCTAAATAAGGGTTGCGATAAAGGTGGTTCTCAAGTGCACTATGACACATGGGGATGATTGTGAGTGATGTAGATGAGATTTGTCCCTCCTATAGGATTTTTATATCCTAGCCACTTGATAAGATATACTGAGAAAATCATGGCCATGTGCATGTGAATCAATATATGATGTTGAGTTTACATATATCTTAGACAGTTTGCTCTAGTTCAAGGAACATGGATTGAACATTGAAGAGGATGATAATTCCTTGCCCCGAGTTCAATCTGGATATCAAAGACAAAGGAACTATACGATCATTGTAACACCAATCACAAATTGTAGGTTTAAGTTGTTCTACAACTTTCTGATTACTTGGGCAACAATGATGTCTTGCTAGATACCAATCATTGCTTGTGATGTCATAAATTAGTTATGGACATTCACTGCCAATGTAACTTGGGACCTATAGGGTCACACACACATGATGCAATTAGAATAGGAGTTTATTCTTGATTACTAAATGTGTTTAGGTATTATATATTGGTTGAAAATTGACTGACTGGAATTTGAACGGAACAGTTCAAATGTTGAATGGGTCAGTTGATGTGTCAAGTCAATTGGAATTCACATTGGTTGATCAATGGCTGAACCAGGGTGTGAAACAACCAATTCATGGAATGAACTGCTCGGTTCAATGGTCAATTCGATTGGATCAAGGATTAGTACTAACATCATGTTTTGCATTAATTATGTGCTGAATAATATTGTGATTTTGAATAGAAAATTGCACAAAATGACTGGTTCATGGCACAAACCAACCGGTCGTGTGTGCGAACTGATCGGTTCACTGCTCAAATTTTCAGAACATATGTGAATTCCATCCTTTTGACTCCAACACAGTTTGGGAACCCTAACCCTACCCTCTCATATAAATAGAGGGGTATTGGGGGCTTCCCAGACAAAAAATAGAAATAAGCTCTGACAATTGTTGTCTTCTCTGGTTGCAGTAACCAAAAGAACCTGAATAAGTTCTACCTATCAAAGGAAGGAATAGCAAGGGAGAAACAATTGGGAGAGCAAGTTAATGGTAGCACATTGACTAGAACGGACAACTCCTTCATGTCTGTTTCACAAGAATGACATGAGTTCCTGGTCATCTGATGCATACTACTCTAGAGGCGAGAAGACCATTACTTTCCACTAGGAGGACGACGTGAACTGTCATTCGTGGTGCCAGAGTGAGAGGCCAATGATGGCAGACGTCCAAGTACACTTGAAGAAAGTTGCATGCTACATCGAGGGGATTGTCATTGAACTTGCTCCAGGAACAAGTATAACCTCAAAACCATCCTTCCCATCTCGTAGTTGTTGACACGATCTACTATCTTAGGGAATATGGCTAGTAAAAAATTTGTTTCCACTTCCTTACCTGATGCCGTTTTTCCTTACAGTGGTATCAGAGCCACGTCAATTCACTCTGTATTGTGATTTGATCGATATGATCTTATTTTTGTTTTATCATTTATTTATTACATACGATTCAAATAATTAATCAAGATAATGTGCATATCCGATTAAACACCACAAATTATCCCTATATATATATTTATATATGATATGATATATATGAAATTTATACGTGTCGCCTTAAAACTATTTTGTTGGTGATTGATAGCATGGTCATGGACTATAGTCCTAGACCTTTTGTGCATGGTGTATGGTTTTTGTTTCCTTCATATCGTAGTTCGCATATTGAGACTCTATTTTTTCTGATATGTATAAGTATAAATTCTTTCCTTCCTATGCTCCCCTCTAATGTAAATCGAGGTTTCACCTTACAATGTAATATGTGAAACTAATATTCGGATAACTTTTGATTCTTGTAATGGATAAGAAGGCATTCTGCACCGAGCAAGCTGATCATGAATGCATATTCATCTTAGTTGTAGTCGCCACTTTTGGCCCAATTTTGCACTGAATGCTCTCATACACCCCTTGAATATGCTCATATACACTTTTCCTCAATTCCATATCATTATTTAGAGTTTTGATCAAATCCATTCATCTCCATTGCAGGATTGAACATTGCACTATGTGTTCCAGTGTAGGAGGTGTAGGGGATGGTGGTCCCGCTAGTCGATCGCGACCGCGACCGTGATCAGGAGTTAAGTCAGTGGTGTGCGCCTATAAATAGGCCACCCGCCCGACTTAACAATCCATCTCTTCCACGACTCCAAAAGGCCACACCTCTGTGCCCAGCCTTGAGGAAGACGATCTCCTCCGCCAAGGACTACCTCTGTGGAGTTCTTACTACTCCGCCATCTCCGCTCCATCCAGATCTATCTTCTACCATGAGAGTGGTGGTGACTCTAGATCTTTAGATCTACTCCGCCGTCAGCCACCTACTTCTCCTTCTCCTATGAGCAAGAGCACGAGAAGAGAAGGAAGAAGGAGAGAGAAGATCTGCCTCACCTACCTTGGCATTCTCTCCCTCCTCATTCCAGATCTGCCCTGATATTGTGTAGAAGACTGTTTCTCCACCGAG
The DNA here is from genome assembly GCA_963693085.1 of Alisma plantago-aquatica. Taxonomy (NCBI): domain Eukaryota; kingdom Viridiplantae; phylum Streptophyta; class Magnoliopsida; order Alismatales; family Alismataceae; genus Alisma; species Alisma plantago-aquatica. The sequence goes on from OY856409.1 coordinate 211,172,127, forward strand.
CTCCGGCCACCTTCTTCACCATGACCATGGTGGAATCTTCCCTCTCTCTTATTTTTCTTATTTCCATCATGAGGAGCGAGTAGTCCTCTTTGTTGGGGTGTGGGGACTAGCCCCGCTGCCCATGCTTACATGTTCATCTTAAAACATTCCATGGATTGTATATAATTTTTCATCTCATGTTAATCGTTTGATGTGTGCTTGTGGGCTAATCACCTACCTTGCATGATCTATTATAACCCTTTGTTGTGAGAACTTCAATACTTAGATTTATTAATATCGTTTAACATGGTTGATGCCTTGATGAGAACTTCTGGAAGATATCTTTAGAGTAGTAAGTGTGTGATCTGGTAGGTGATTAGACATCTGATGCCTATAGTGATGTTTACACGAACCTGACATCCTAACATGGGGTTTGATACTCTATTTGGATAGTTGTTTTTGGCCTGGTTGTGTTTTATATGTGTTTGCATGTGTAGTGGTGGTGAAACCCGGGTCCACCCCAATGATTCCCATCATTAATCTAGACTCTATTTTAATCCTGCTTTTTTACTTTCCTTGCATTTAGTTTAACTAAACCCAATCAACTCTTCATTCTAAATGTTAGTCTTACTTGGACTGGATCCAACTAGCAAGATTCTTAAAAATGTTTTCCTTTGGGATTTAATCTTTAACTATACTGTGATAGGACCCATCCTCTTATGGGTGGTATTATTGCACAAGGTTTTGGTAAAAACTCAGGGATTTCAGCCCTGGGAGAATTTGTTAGTGTAGTAAAAATCACACGTCAACTGACCAGTTCATCAAGTGTACTGACCAGTTCAGGAGCCGAATTGATCAGTTGGAGGACTAACGAGGCAATGATAGGAGGGGCCAATTGACAGATAGTGGACCAACTAACCGACTGGAGGAGTCCAGACATCACAAGGACTGAAGGCCAGATGGTAGTTCAAACAGCCAACTGACTGACCAGGAGGCTAGCCGACAGGTTCAAGGGTTGAACCAATCATCCTGGATTAGTTTAGCACAGATCGTCATCAACAATAGGTTGCTACATATGATGTGGACCTTAGGTGGTAGTAATTCCTTGTGGCTCCAAGTAATTACATTAGGATGGCATGACCATTGCTTGTGTTTATTATTGTATGTTTCGTTGTGGTTATAGCATGTATATGATACATACTATAAATATGTTGCGATTGGATATGTATATGTATTTATATAAAATCCCTCAAATATAAAATTAAGTCTTAGATTCTTTCCAACAAGAAACACACATGAAAAGCTTGATCGACTAAGTGTGGGAATGCCCTAGCATAGTGCGCTATCTATCTCATGGAAGTGCGATGGTTGATATGTGGGTCTGCCCTAGCAGGGTGCATATTCTATCATGTTGTCTTATGGTTCACGCTTAACTAGGTGATCTTAATTAGATTAAGTGCCTAGAAGCATGCATTGGAACTATGATAAGATATGTGCAAAACATCTATGCAAGAATTGTATGAGGTGCAATTGGAAAATGTTGCATACCTTAATAATTGATTATGAGCACTGGCATTGGCTGGGTATTAACTTAATTATTTTGGATCTTATCTCATTAGAAGGTTGTATGCTGCAATCTTCTAAATTGATACATGAGGGTAATCAATTTGAACAAAATAGTGGGACGATAATTAACTAAAGGCCTAATTAAACATCATCAAATTTTGTTTAATTAAGTCAAATCAAATTTTTTGGTAAATTGCTAATTTCTCTTCTAGAATCAAATGATGACAAACAACATGCTTTCCTTGTGACCATTCCTTGAGAAGGACAAGTTAAATGGTAATAATTTCCATGATTGGTTCAGGACGTTGAGAATAGTTCTCACACAAGAGTGCAAGCTCTATGTCCAAGAAATACTAGAGCCAAGATTAACCTACTCCCAGTGCGCCTAAGGCTAACAAATATGGTTATAATAAGCACTCTAAGGATGTCGTAGATGTCAAATGCCTGATGTTGTGCTCGATGAATAATGAGTTGTAGATACATCATGAGAATATGGATGTGATTAAGATTGTAACACATCTCAAGAACATGTACCAAGATCAAGAAAGACATGAGATATATGATGTCTCCAAGGCATTTTTCAAGTGCAACATGGCACAAGGAGATCCAGTAGGTCCCACGTACTCAAGCTTATCGGGTATGTGGAAAACCTTACTAAACTGGGATTTACCTTGGGTCAAGATTTGGCAACATATGTGATTTTGCAGTCACTACTAGAGTCATATAGCTAGTTTTTCATGAACTACAACATAAAATTTTTTGAAAAGCCGTTGTGAGAATTGCTTGGCATGTTGAGAATAGCTAAAGAACAAATGAAGAAATACAAGCTCAAGTTTGTGATGCTGATCAGAAGAGGAAAGGGAAAGTCCAAGGGAAAAGGCAAAGCTAAGAAGAGTTCTAAAGTTATCTAGAAGACCAAGTCTTCTGGACTAAAGCCAAAAGGAGGGGTTATCGAGGGAGGCAATTGTTACCATGATCACCAGCCTAGACACTGGAAGAGAAATTACCCTCTCTATCTGAAGGAATTGAAGAAGAAGGAGGATAGGATAGTGATCTCCACTTCAGGTATATAGGTTATTGAGATAAATATGTCTACTTCTTCATATTGGGTACTAGATACTGGATGTGGATATGTTCCAATATGTAGGATCTTAAAAGAAGTAAGCCTTTACGGAAGGGCGAGGTAGAACTGTGTGTTTCAAATGAAGCAAGAGTTGTTTCCACTATAGTTGGAGCCTATGATTTATCTCTATCCACAAGGCTTGTAATAAAGAACTACTATTTTGTACCTACTATAAATAGAAACATTATATCTATATATTGTATGGATAATGATGGATATGAATTTCATATAAAGAAAGGTCAATGTTCTATTTCAAAAGATGAGACTTTAATGGCAGTTCCCCAATATCTTATGGTCTTTATTTATTATATCTTAATACAATTGTTTATAACATAAATACCAAAAGGTTGAAACTCAATAACTCAAACCAAACATATCTTTGGCATTGTTTCCTTATGCACATCGATGAGAATCGCATCTCTAGACTCCATAAAGATGGATCTATAGACTCTTTTGCTTTTGAATCAATAGAGACATATGATTCTTGTTTCTTGGGCAAGATGACAAAGAATCCCTTCACGGGTAACTGTGATTGAGCTAGTGATGTACTATGACTCATACATACTGATGTATGTGGCCCTTTTAGAACAAATGCTAGAGGTGGGTATCGATACTTAATTACCTTCACTGATGATTTCAATATGTATGGTTATGTTTACCTGATGAAACATAAATAAAAAACTCTTGAAAAGTTAAAGAATTTCATGAATGAAGTACATAACCAACTTGGTAAAAGTATTAAGGCACTTTGGTCTGATCAAGGTGGAGAATACTTAAGCCAAGTTTTTGAGAACCTTCTTTGAGACAGTGGTATTGTATCACAATGGACTCCTCCTAGAACACCAGAACATAATGGTGTATCACAAAGAAGGAATCGTATACTACTAGATATGGTGCAATAAATTATGATTTCTAGTGATCTTCCAACTTCCTTCTAGAGTTATGGTATTGAAACCGCAACATTTACACTAAACCGTGTACCATCTAAATCGGTTCAGAAGACACCATATGAGTTATGGTACAGGAAACGTCCCGATGTGTCTATTTATGAAGATTTGAGGATGTGAAGCTTATGTTAGAAAAATGTTTCTTGAAAAACTCAGACCCAAATCAAATAAATGTTATATTGTTGGATATTCCAAAGAAACTTGGGATAGTACTTTTATACTCTATCTGACAAAAAAGTGTCTGTTGCCAGAATTGGTGCATTCCTTGAAAAGGAATTTGTTTCCAAAGGAATCAGTGGGAGAAAAGTAGAACTTGACGAGGTTCGAGACCAACAAGAGAACATTGAACCTATAGAGGTACTATAGGAACAAGGAGAATCACAAATTGTTGTGAAATTTTAAATTCCTCATATAACACAAGAACCTCATACATCTAGTAGGAGATTCCTTGATCCAGAAAGATTTGGTTATCTTGTGACTCAAGAAGGCAATGAGTTGGTCATTGATGATGAGCCAACAATCTACATAGAATTTGTTAAGGGACCAGAGTCTAAGAAATGGCTTGAAGCCATGTGAGCTAAGATGTAGTTGATGTAATCCAACAAGGTATGGACCTTAGTGGATCCACATGAAGGGATAAAACCCATAGGGTGGAAGTGGGTCTTCAAGAAGAAGACCGACGTGGATGGTAATATACAATCTTACAAATGTCGATTGGTTGCCAAGGGTTTCAAACAAGTTCAAGGTGTTGACTATGATAAAACATTTTCTCCAATTGCCATGGTTAAGTCCATCAGGATCATGCTTGCCATTACAACTTATTATGACTCTGAAATTTGGCAGATGGATGTTAAAACTACATTCCTTAACATGAATTTACTTGAGGATGTGTACATGACACAACTTGAATGTTTTATAAATCCAAAGGAAGCAAATAGAGTTTGTAAGCTACAAAGGTCAATTTATGGATTGAAGCAAGCATCTCGGAGATGGAATCTTTTATTTTACGAAATGGTCAAAGAGTTTGGCTTCAGTCAAAATGAAGATGAACCGTGTGTTTATAATAAGGTTAGTGGGAGCATGATTGTATTCCTCATATTGTATGTGATGACATACTATTGATGGGGAATGACATACATACTTTACTGATGGTAAAGAGTTAGATTGGAAATACATTCTCTATGAAGGGCTTAGGTGAAGCATCCAAAATCTTAGGAATCAAGATCTATAGAGATAGATCCAGAAGGTTTCTTGGATTAAGTCAAACCACATATATTGACAAAGTGATGAAGAGGTTTGGGATGGACAACTCAAAGAGAGGTGACCTACCCATGTGTCACGGTGTTACTATCTCTAGAGCTCAATGTCCTAATTCTTGTTAAGAAAGGGAACATGTGACCAAGATTCCATATGTGTCTGCAATTGGATCCATCATGCAAATGTTGTGCACTCGCCTAGATGTCTTATATGCCTCGATCATGATGAGTAGATATCAGTTGGATCTCAATGAAGATCACTGGAAAGCCGTGAATAACATCCTTATTTGAGAAGAACTAAGGATCAGTTCCTTGTCTATGGTGGTGAGGAAGAGTTGGTAGTAAAAGGTTACACCGATGCAAGCTTCTAAACTGACAAAGATGACTATTGATCAAACAGAATTTGTGTTCTGTCGCAACAATGGAGTTGTGAGCTGGAAGAGTTCCAAGCAAGAGATAACTATAGATTCTATAATAGAGGTTGAGTATATTGCTACATTCAACGCATCAAAAGAGGTTGTTTGGATCAATAAGTTCATCTCTGAACTTTGGGTGGTTCCAAGCATCAACGATGCAATTGGGCCATAATATGACAACAATGCAGCTATTGCACAATCTAAGGAACCCAGATCGCATAAGCATTTCAAGCACATACAAAGGCGACTCCATCTCATATGAGAAATCATATATCGAGGGGATGTGAAGATTTGCATAGTACCAACTAAAAGCAATGGGGCTGACCCATTGACAAAAGCACTTTCGCAATAGAAGCATGAGGTTCATGTTAGATCACTTGGGATTAAGTTCATGGGTAATTGGCTCTAAGTACAAGTGGGATTCTATTGTTATGTATGCCTATAGAGTCGATCATATGATGATTGTAATGGGATAACTTGTAAAGAGTTTGATTAATAATAAAGGCAATCTTCCAATTTATTTTATTTTATTTCATTATGAGATAACAATGTAACATAAAAAATGTTTAAAGAATGATATTACTCAATCATGTATGTCTTCAAGTTGACAACTTGAATAATGATATCATGCAGATGCTAAGAGAATATACATTATTGTTATTTCCCTAGTCAATTGTTATTGTGGAAGGCCAATAGACAACAACAACACATAAGACTAGAGCATGTTGGTTGATGGCAAAATCCCATTAGTCATGATACATGATATCAAACCAAACACAAAGATACTTGTTAGAGAACAATGTATTAGATAGGCCCACCTTAATAGTTGTAACGACCCCGCCTCCCGATAACCCCCAATCAAGGGAGACCAAAAGGTCAAAGATGTTATCCCAATATTTTAGGATCCATGATTTGACATTTAATAAAAAATAATTATCAAATTCTACTATTACTAGACTGAAAGGATGGAATAAAATAATTTTTTTGCATACTTTGTAAAATTCAGATCTAGACTTCTATCCACATAAAAAGTCTAACTAACTAATCCTCCTTGCACAGGTTAATTGTATCTTCACAATATTTCGATTTACTGTTTGTCCATTTTTAGAATTGTACCTAAAATACCGACAAACAAAATGTCAGTCAGTATATTTCTACACTGGTATGTGGGGGACAATCACAATTTCACAAATAGTTTCTAACAACCTAATTATCACAAGTAATTTATTAAAAATCCAATTTACACTTTCAGTGCGACTTCTCAACTACTTTTGCCCTAAACCCTGGATTACCCTCTCTTAGGGTTTTGTCCTTGAAAGGGACATAAGGCCACCTTCTCCATCCTGAGCTTGGTGCCTGGGGTCACCTCTCGAGGTGCCCAATGGTCTTCCCTACGAGGCTTGATCAAATCAGACCTTCCCTCCGAGGCTTGGTCTTGCAACATACATCAGGGTGGCATGTAGGTTCGAGAAGCACATGCATAATTAATTGTGATACACATAGGACTTTATAGGATTGCAAAATTGAACATTCAATAGTTTAGGTTGCAAACAATCGAGAAACATCTGGGAAATGCTGTGAAACTAACGATGATTATTCATAAGTAACCACATACCTGTTCAGTTGAATCAATAAGCTAACAATTATCCAATCAAGGAAGTATCCAGGCAAGCAAGTAGTTCACACAAGCAAGGATCCTAAATTAATCATATAATCTATTCACTATTCAATTATCAGGATCTATTCATTTGAACTCACTTCCTAGGGGTTCCTACTTCCTTTTAGGGTTTCGTTAGGGTTCATCTTCATTATTGACACTACAAACCCTAAAATAGCAAAACGAAGCATAAACCCTAATTAACTTGTTATATTCCTCCTAATAGGATTATTGACATTATTCCCAAGAATTTCAGATTATTCAAGTTAATTTCCTTCTTTACCCTAGATTAGGGTTTCTACATGTATTATCATAGATTCATGGATTAAAACCCTAAAACAAACCAACTATAATCTAATTTTAAATTCAAACCTTACTTTTCTTTTCAACATGTTATTAATACTCGAATTAACCCTTTAAGCATCTTAGATTTGATCTCTAATCATCATTAGGGTTTTGAACCTAAATTTAATGCACTTTATGATCAACTCAAGGTACTATTGTAATTAGAAACGAAATCAGGTGCTACTAACAATTTTAACAGATTCCACGTATTTTCTTGATCATTTTTCATATATAAAGTTTCTTCATCCGACCTTCCTATTAATTTCTATGATTTTTGCAAAGAAAGGTATTTTCTAGCAGAGAGGAACTATTTTCTGAAAATCACCATAAAACCTCGGTCGTTCGATCAGTGGTCCACTGGACCACGCGAGATCAGACGATCTGCGACGCGCGCCTCGCTTGCAAATCAAAAGAAAAAAAGGGAAGAATGCCCTTACCTGGACTGAAGGAGAGGGAGGGAAGTTTGGTAAATTGGCTAGGCGTCATCTTCAACCTCTCACGCCGGCCAGTAGAGCTATGCGAGTCAACTCCCTCGTTGACCTGGAGCTCCCGACCACCTGTGCGCAAACCAAAAGGCCTAGCAGCTTCGCCTGCTCCTCGCAGACTCGAGGGTACCTTCAATTACTGGCTTGCTCCACTTCTTCACCACCAATAAGCCCTTGCTACTTCGACGAGGCTATTGCTAGATGGGGGGAAAGAATAGGGGCAACAACCAAATTGAAGGCACAAAACTACTCATCTCTGCACTCCGGTTGCGAGGGTACAACTTGTGGGATGGCTCACGATGTATAGAACCACCCCCTATATATAGGGTCGACCAAGGTCTCTGGTGAGTTGGGGATTCTTTTAATCCTCCCTGAAACCCAACCGACCTTAGGGTGGATGAGTTTGGAACAATCTCCTGATGGAGATGGACTCATCCATTGCTTTGCATGTTGCCTCAAATATGAGAAATCTTCGATCAAATTTCTCACAATCTAAACTCTGTGTTCCCAGTCCTCGCGAGACCGAGACTCAACCCAAGCCATGGATCACTGATCCAACGGTCACTAGTGCATTCTTAACAACCAAAATTCGGGATTTTAATCCCAAATTACATCATGACAAATATTCCTTTCCACTTTAGGATAACTTCAAAAATCCATATCTCATAAATCGTGCATCCTTTTTCAACCAAAATTTAAAGGAAACTATGGATAGATATTATCTACTTGTGTAAAAAAATTGAGTCCCAAATTCCAAAGGAAAAGGGTATTTCCTTCATAAGCAAGTTATCTTTCAAAAAAGCTAATTTAATGTGTATTTTTTCTCTCCTTTCTTATTATCTTTGCAACTTGGTCTCCTTGGAACCCAAGAAATCCCAAAGATATGAAATCTACCTTTGGAGGCTACCTCCTAGCCTTCTAGAGGCTTCTACCTCTTTCTTTTCTCCTTTTCTTAATTATTCTTTTATAAACTGAATTTCTTTTTTTCCCTTTTATTTCCTTTTTCTTGTTATTGGACCCAATAACCAATAAGGCCTACGAAATCACACATGCAAGGCTATTTATTAATGAAATCCATACATCTAAATCAAATCACATAATTATTTGTTCACATATCTTTAAAAGGAGAAATTACATTTCAATTCTAAATTTGGAAAAATTGAGGTTATAACATCCTCCCCTCCTTATAAGAATTTTGCCCTCAAAATTCAGCAATCAAACAAACAAGTCAGGATATGCTTTTTCCATGTCCGTCTTCAGCTCCCATGTGGCTTCATCCTCTCCATGGTGCTTCCAAAGAACCTTTACCATCTCTATATTCTTACATCTGAGTTCTTTCACCTTGGTATCTAGAATCCGCAAAGGTGACTCAGGATATGTCAGCTTCCCTTGAAGCTCAATAGGCTCAATGCTCAACACATGGCTTAGATCTTGCACATATCGCTTTAGATTGGACACATGGAATACATCATGCATCATACTATAGTGAGGGAGTAACACCAAACGGTATGCAACTTCACCAATCCATTCTAACACCTCAAATAGACCCACGTATTGGGGACTCAACTTCCCATTGTTCTTGGCTATAGCTCAGAGCGGTCAGATTTTCAAGAATACATGCTCTCCCACAGTGAACTGCACGTCAGTCTGCTTTGCATCAGCATACGACTTCCATCGATCTTGGGCTCTCTTAAGCCTCTGCCTGATCAAAGAGACTTTATCTACATACACTTGGAGCTCATATAACCTCAACAAGGTCCTCTCACCGACATCATCCCAGTGAAGCAGTGACCGACACAGTCTCCCATAAAGAGCTTCATATGTAGGCATCCCGATACTGGCTTGGTAGCTGTTGTTGTAGGCAAACTCGGCTAAAGGTAAGTACTGCTCCCACGATCCACCCCAATCGAGCACACAAGCTCTCAACAGATCCTCTAATCTCTGAATCGTCCTCTCTGACTGACCATCCATCTGGGGGTGATCAGCGGTACTGAACTTCAACCTTATACCAAGTTCTTCTTGTACCTGCTTCCACAACTTGGAAGTGAACTTCGGGTTCCTATCGGAGATGAAAGAACCAGGTACACCATGCAAACATACTATCTCCTTGATATATAGCTCATCTAGGTATGACACCTAAGTAGTGGTCTTCAGGGTAAGGAATGGTGCTGACTTGGTAAGGTGATCTACTGCAACCCATATCGCATCATGACCTCTCTTGGTCCAGGGTAGGCTTACCACAAAATCCATGGTGATCTGCTCCCATTTCCACTCTCGAATCTCTATCGACTGTAAAAGTCCACCGAGTCATTGGTGTTCAGCCTTCATCATCTGGCACGTAAGATAGCTGGCCACATACACCACAATGTCTTTCTTCATTCCTGGCCACCAGAAATACCTCTGCAGATCCTTAAACATCTTTGTAGTGCCTGGGAGTACAATATACTTAGAACCATGAGCCTCTTGCAAGATACGTTCCTTCAACGGTGAATCTTCAAGAACTAAAATATGGTTCTCGAATATGATCCCTCCATCTATTCCCACCGAGAGACGGGTCAGGGGCTTCTTCAATAGGCCCTTCATCATGCTGAGTTCTGAACTGGTCAATTGTTCCACCACTATCTCGCTCAACAACTCTAACTGAATCTGAATATTGGCCAGTCAAACTCGATCCTCTAACGGCTGTGGATTCCACTCCACAATCTCTTCTAATCTCTCTATTGGATGGATAAAACAACCACACACCTGAGCTGTTTCTGACTCAACGCATCAGCTACGACGTTCGCCTTCCCAGGATGATAGGTGATAGTGAAGTCGTAATCCTTCATGTACTCCATCCATCATCTCTATCATAGGTTCATGTCTCTTTGTGTTAGGAGGTACTTCAAGCTCTTATAGTCAGTGAGGATCTCGAAGGTAGCACCGTATAGGTTATGCCACCATATCTTCTACGCATGGATGATAGAAGCCAGCTCTAAGTCATGCGTCAGGTAGTTCACCTCATTGGGCTTGAGTTGTTGGGAGGCATATGCAACCACATGCCGATTCTATTCCAACACACAACCAAGTCCCATCTTTGAAGTGTCGGTGAATATCACAAAACCCTCATTGCCAGAAGGTAGAGTCAATACTGGGGCGATGGTCAACTTCTCCTTTAGCTCCTGAAAATGAGCCTCACATATATCAAACCACACAAACTTCACATCCTTCCAAGTCAACATGGTAAGTGGCAAGGTGGTCTTTGAGAAATCCTTGATGAAGCGCCGATAGTATCCGGCCAACCCCAAGAAGCTACAAATCTCGGAGGGGTTTTTTGGTGCAGGCTAGTCTCGAACTGCCGACACTTTAGCTGGATCCATGATGATCGTTCCTCCTGAGATGATGTGTCCAAGAAACATGACTTGTTCTATCCAAAACTCACATTTTGAGAACTTTCTGTAGAACTTCTGCATTCTCAGGATATCAAGGACTCTACCCAGATGGTCGCAGTGTTGAGCTAGGTTATTGGAGTACACCAAGATGTCATCTATGAACACGATCACAAAGGAGTCGAGGAAGGGCTGGAACACATTGCTCATAAGGTTCATAAAGACACTAGGTGCGTTGGACAACCCAAACGGCATGACCACAAACTCATAATGGCCATATTGGGTTTAGAAGGACGTCTTAGGGATGTCATCACTCTTGATTTGTAACTGGTGGTACCCAAACCTCAAATTGATTTTGGAAAAGACTCAGGCCAATTTGAGTTAGTCAAAAAGGTCATCTATCCTGGGTAGGGGGTACTTATTCTTAACGGTCACCTGATTGATCATCTGGTAATCAATACACATATGGAGTGATCCATCCTTCTTCACAAAAAGGACTGGTGCTCCCCATGGTGACTTACTAGGTCGGATAAAACCTTTATCTAACAACTCCTGCAACTGAGTTTTCAACTCAAGCAACTCAGCAGGGGCCATTCTATAGGGTGCCTTAGATATAGGGCTAGTCCTGGGAGCTAACTCAATGGAGAAATCCACCTCCCTCCAGGGGGAATCACTGGTAGATCATCTGGAAACACGTATGCATACTCCCGAACAACCTCTATCTCCTCTAAGGGTCATACCATGGCCTCAGGCTCAGTGACTATGTCTAGGTATGCTCGACAACATTTAGATATCATCTGCTCAGCCTTCAAAGCCGACACATAAAGGTTGGTAGTCACATATCTCCTTCCTCAAATGGTAAAGTGTGGATGATCAAGTTTCCTAATAAGGATCTTCTTTTATCTACAGTCAATATATGCTCTATATGTGTAAAGCCAATCCATACCAATGATTACATCAAAATCATTCATATCGAGGAGGATGAAGTCAGTAGGAAGCTCGTGACTCAGATACTTAACTGGCAAGACAAGGTTTTTTAAAAGAGGTGTATATATCCGACCACTTAGGGTTGTGACATCCAAAACGTAGCCTAAATCCTTGATGTCCAAACAAAGCATAGTTGCCAGATTTCTCAAAATAAAAGTATTAGTAAAGCCAGAATCAAAAAGAGCTTTTACATTTTATCCCATAACTTCAAGCATGCCTACATAGTTTCATACTATATCAGACTGCTATTACATGATCAAACTAAACTGAAATGAAAACTCTATGGGTTATTACCCTCGATCAACCTATTAGCATTTGCATGAGCTTCTTCATTGTCGATGGCGAACACTCTAGCTTGCCTTCTCTCTCCAACAAGTGGACCTCCTGCCGGTGCTCCTCCTCCTATCGGGGGTGCCGCTGCCACTGGTTGGGCTTCTAATGGACCTCTTGGATCAGGCAGAGGATAGTTGGCGATGAAGTGTCCTTCCTGTTGGCAACGGCAACACACCCTCTTCTCGAAGCGACACTTCCCAGGATGTGTCCGTCCACAGGTATGACACTTCTGAAAGCGACTCTCACCACATGGATTTCCTTTGTTTCCATGCTTTCCCTTGGTGTGGTTACGTCCTTGTCCTTTCTTGTATTCATTCTTATGTCCTTGAGTACCTTCACTAAAACCCAAATATCCTTTGGGTGGGTTATGGGCAGGCATCACTATCCTCTCCATGTCTAAGGCGGTGTTGTAGGATTCAACGAAGGTTGCTGGTTTACTTGCCATCACATGAGGCTTGATTGCAGGGTGAAGACGCTCCACAAAATGGTCCACCCTCCTCTCCTCAGTCATCATGTACCAAAAATGCTCCAAGATGTGAAACTTTCGGCTAAAGTCCGCAACGGATAGGCTACCTTAGCTCATGTTGGTGAACTCTCTTTCCTTCTCCTTCTTAGCTGAGGTGGGGATGAATTTGGCTGTAAAGATAGTCCTAAAGTTGGTCCATGCCATCGGCTCCTCACTCAGATCTCGACCCATGATGTGGTTTTCCCACCAGATCTTGGCTGCTCCCTCCAAGAGATGAGCAGCAAAAGGAACCTTCTTGTTCGGCTGCACCTCCAACATGTGGAAACCATTCTCGACAGCCAGCAGCCAAGCATCTGCTTTGTCGACCACTTCAGTCTTATCCTCTCCCCAGAATCTCTCAATGTTCAGCTTGATGAAGTCCAGAATGGTGACTCCAAGTCAGGGACAAATGGAAAGCGACTCACCATTTTCATCTCTGGTTATATCCCTGAGGGCCAGGGCACTAATGGCCTTAGTTAGCCTCTTCTGTTGTTCCATCCATAGGGCATCATGGGTGTGAACTACCATTGTCAGTCCTGGACCACCAGTCTGATTTTCCTCAAACTTGACCTCGTCCTCGGACATGTGTTCTTCTTTTTGGTCCATCTCAGGGTTGTTGAAGGGAATTGGCTTAGGATCGGGGCCCTAATCTGAGGCTTCCTTGGGTATCTTCCTCTTTTTTGAGGACTCATCACCCCAATCCCTCTTCCTCTTCTTGGAATACCCCTTTCTCTTACGGGGAGGACAACCCCTAGCTGGGTTTTTGGTGGCCTCAATAGGATTAGCTACGGTCTTTACACGATCCATCTACATAAGTATACAATCAAACTTTAGCTTACATTTATAAAATTATACTTATGTCAATGACATCTTGTTTACGTACCTTTTATTAATTTGGTGGATGATTCCTTAATCCTTATCTTACTTACCCTAACCTCAAGAGGGTGGGGAAGAGAGAGAAAAACCCTAAATACTAGAATCCTTAATTGAATTAGGGTTGAAAAGGGATGAAATAGATGAGAGAGTCCTAAAGGTATCTTATTTTGAGTCAGAACCTCAGACATTGTCCAGGCAATCACACTGCATCCGAGAGTCCTCGTGACCAACTAGCAGACTGGAAGAAAATATTGCTATCCCCCGGACCGTGATCCTTTTCTAGACACCTCTGTCTTTGGAAAATCCTCTAATAACTCCCTCAGTTCTACAGAGTGTGTAAAATTTATTAATTACTAAGGATTAAATAAGAAACCATGGCTCTGATACCAAATGTAATGACCCCGTCTCCTGTTAACCCCCAATCAAGGGAAGCCAAAAGGTCAGAGACGTTATCCCAATATTTCAACATCCATGGTTTGACATTTAATCAAAAATAATATCAAATTCTACTATTACTTGACTGAAAGGCTGGAATAAAATAAATCTTTTTGCATACCTTATAAATTTGGATTTAGACTTCTATCCAAAGAAAAAGTCTAACTAACTAATCCTCCTTGCACATGTTAATTGTATCTTCACAATATTTCAATTTACTATTTGTCCATTTTACGGTTTCAATGTGACTTCTCAACCGCTTTTGCCCTAAACCCTGGATTACCCTCTCTTAGGGTTTTATCCTTGCAAAGGACATAAGGACACCTTCTCCATCCTGAGCTTGGTTCCTAGGTCACCTCTCGAGGTTCCCAATGGTCTTCCCTCCGGGGCTTGACCAAATCAAACCTTCCCTCTGGGGCTTGGTCTTGCAACATACATCAGGGTGGCATGTAGGTTCGAGAAGCACATGCATAATTAATTGTGATACACATATGACTTTATAGGATTGTAGAATTGAACATTCAACAATTTAGGTTGCAAACAATCGAGAAACATCCGGGAAACTCTGTGAAACTAAAGGCGAGAAACAATCATATAATCTATTCACTATTGAATTATCAGGATCTATTCATTTGAACTCACTTCCTAGGGTTTCCTACTTACTTTTAGGGTTTCGTTAGGGTTCATCTTCATTATTGACACTAAAAACCCTAAAATAGCAAAACTAAACATAAACCCTAATTAACTTGTTATATTCCTCCTAACGGGCTTAGAATCAACTGATATTGACATTATTCCCAAGAATTTCAGATTATTCAAGTTAATTTCCTTCTTTACCCTAGATTAGGGTGTCTACATGTATTATCATAGATTCATGGATTAAAACCCTAAAACAAACCAATTATAATCTAATTTCAGATTCAAACCTTACTTTTCTTTTCAACATGTTATTAATACTCGAATTAACCCTTTAAGCATCTTAGATTTGATCTCTAATCATCATTAGGGTTTTGAACCTAAATTTAATGCACTTTATGATCAACTCAAGGTACTATTGTAATTAGAAATGAAATCAGGCACTACTAACAATTTTAACAGATTCCTCATATTTTCATGATCCATTTTCATATATAAAGTTTCTTCATCCGACCTTCCTATTAATTTCTATGATTTTTGCAAAGAAATGTATTTTCTTAGATTTTCTAGCAGAGAGGAACTATTTTCCAAAAATCGCCATAAAACCACGACCGTTCGATCAGTGGTCCGCTGGTCCACGCGAGATCAGACGATCCGTGACGCGTGCCTCGCCCGCGAATCAAAAGAAACAAAAGGCAAGAATGCCCTTACCTGGACTGAAGGAGCGGGAGGGCAGTTTGGTAAATTGGCTAGGCGTCGTCTTCAACCTCTCACGCCGGCTAGTAAAGCTCTGTGAGTCAACTCCCTCGTTGACCTTGAGCTCCCGACTACTTGTGCGTAAACCAAAAGGCCCGACAACTTTGCCTGCTCCTCGCGGACTCGAGGGTCTTCAATTGTTGGCTTGCTCTGCTTCTTCACTGCCAACGAGTCCTTGCTACTCCGACAAGGCTACTGCTAGATGGGGGGGGGGGAGAACAGGGGCAACAACCAAATTGAAGGCACGAAACTACTCGTCTGTTCACTCCGGTCGTGAGAATACAACTTGTGGGATGGCTCACGATGTATAGAACCACCCCTATATATAGGGTCGACCAAGGTCCCTGGTGAGTTGGGATTCTTTCAATCCTCCACGAAACCCAACCAACCTTAGGGTGTATTAGTTCGGAACAATCTCCTGAAGGAGATGGACTCATCCATTGCTTCGCAAGTTGCCTCAAATCTAAGAAATCTTTGATCAAATTTCTCACAATTTTAACTCTGCGTTCCCAGTCCTCGCAAAACCGTGACTCAACCCAAGTCGTGGATCGCTGATCCAACGGTCACTAGTGCGTGCTTAACAACCTAAATTTGGGATTTTAATCCCAAATTAAATCGTGACACATATTACTTTGCACTTTAGGATAACTTCAAAAATCCATATCTCATAAACCGTGCATCCTTTTTCAACCAAATTTTAAAGGAAACTATGGATCGACATTATCTAGTTGTGTACCAAAATTGAGTCATAAGAAAGTTATCTTTCAATAAAGCTAGTTTAATTGGTATTTTCCCTCTCGTTTCTTATTATCTTTGCAACTTAGGCTCCTTGGAACCCAATAAATCCCAAAGATATGAAATCTACCTTTGGAGGCTACCTCGTATCCTTCTAGAGGCTTCTAACTCTTTCTTTTCTCCTTTTCTTAATTATTCTTTTATTAACAAAATTTCTTTTTTTTTCTTCATTTTATTTCCTTTTTGTTGTTATTGGGCCCAATATCCAATAAGGCCTACGAAATCACACATGCAAGGCTATTTATTAACGAAATCCATACATCCAAATCAAATCACATAATTATTTGTTCACATATCTTTAAAAGGAGAAATTACATTTCAGCTCTAAATTTGAAAAAATTGAGGTTATAATAACAATGATGCATGGAACCATTCAATGGTAGTGAGAATCATCTCTCAAAGTGATGGTGGTGATTGTAGTTCTTAGACATGAAATCACTACACTCATCACATGTCGTTCGATGTACTTTGACATCATCCAACATGATCCTGAATAAGGGTTGCAATAAATGTGGTGCTTAGGTGCATTGTAACACATGGGGATGATGACTCTGAGTGATGTATATGGGATTTGTCCCTCCTATAGGAGTTTGATATATTGGCCACTTGATAAGCGAGACTGAGAAAAGCATGGACAAGTGCATATGAATCAATATATGATGTTGAGTTCACATATATCTCAGACAGTCTGCTCTAGTTCAAGGAACATGTATTGCATGTTTAAGAGGATGAAAATTCCATGCCTTGAGTTAAATCTAGATATCAGAGACAATGGAATTATACAATCACTATAACACCAATCACGGATTGTAGGTTGAAGTTGTTCTCCAAATTTCCAATTACTTGGGTAGAAATGATATCTTTCTAGATACCAATCATTGCTTGCGATGTCATAAATTAGTTATGGATATTCACATCCAGCATAACATGGTACCATAGGGTCACATGCATAGAATGCACTTGGAATAGGAGTTTATTCATGAATGGTGTTTTAACTTGATTACTAAATGTGTTTAGGTATTTAATACTAGTTGAAAATTGACTGAATGGAATCTGAACCGACCGATTCAAGTGTTGAACCAATTGGTTGGAGTGTTTGGTCAATTGAAATCAACAATGGTGGATCAATGGTTGAACTAGGGTGTGATACGACCGACTCAGATAGTGAACCAACCAGTTCACATGTCCCAAACGATCTATTCAATATTTAATTCGATTGGATCAAGGATTCATGATGACATCATGTTTTACATTAATCATGCATTGAATACTAATGTGATTCAGAATAAGAAACTACACGAAACGACTGGTTCATGGTACAAACTGAATGGTTCGTGCATGAACTATCTGATTGGGTGTGCAAATCGACCGATTTTCCACTCAAAGTTTCTAGAAAATTCATGAATTCCATCCCTTTGACTCCCACACAGACTGGGAATACTGACCCTAGCCTCTCCTTTAAATAGAGGGGTATTGGGGATTCCCAGAAAAATGATAATAATAAGCTCTAATAATTGTTGTCTTCTATGGTTGTTGTAACCAAGAGAACCTAAGAAAGTTCTACCCATCAAAGGGAGGGACAACAAAGGAGAGACAATTAGGAGAGCAAGTTGATACTAGCAAGTTGACTAGAAGGGACAACTCCTTCATGTTCGTTCTACTAGAACGGCATGAGTTCCCAATGGTCTACATGGACTACTCTAGAGGCGAGGGGGCTATTTCCTATCACTAGGAGGATAACGTCAATTGTCATCTATGGTTCCAAACCAGGAGGTGGACGACAATAGACACCCAAGTGCAACTTGAAGAAAGTTGCACACTACAGTGAGAGGATTGCCGCTGGACTTGCTCCAGGACTAGGTATAACCTCACAACCATCCTTCCCAAATCACACTTGTTGATGCGATCTACTATATTTAGGGAATATTTCTAGTAAAATTTTTATTTCCTCTACCTTCCTGATGCCATATTTTCTTACATTTACCCTGGCCATAGATCCATTCCAGTGTTAGGACTTGAGGGATGGTGAAATGGGCTCTCTCTTAGTGGAAGCTCAAAGTCATATACTATTGAGTATATGCTTTTTCACAAGGATGGCTACGAGCATACCTTGGCAGGAGAACAGACAAGGTCATATCTCAAATGATCATTCAGTATATATGATGTGATTGAGGACAACTGTGGTTGTATCTCAGATGTTTGGGTTGTATACCCTGGTTTGAGCAGTATCGTGACCTTTTAATGGTATACTAGGTGGTTTAATAGTATTGTGACAAATATACAAAGTGTGGACTAGGGTGATTTGCAACTTGACCTTATGTATCGCTGTGGAGAACTCATACTGACCGAGGGAGGATGAGATATTAGGATTATAACTCTCTTATAGATCTTGTATGGTATTAATTTTGACTTACCAGTGGTCAGTTGGAATTGAGTGGTATACCTCACTTCCTTGGGGCATTAATAAAAGACATAATACAATCTTGTAGTATATATGTTTAGGGTTAAACACATTTCACATTGATTGTTAACCCTTGCCTTGTTTATTATACTACTTATTTGATATATAATGCGGTAAGAGAAAATACCTATATAGTAAGGGATATTATTACATGTTCTTTATATTCCTTCTGGTCATAAATGTTGTTTTGCTTATCTGATTAGTTTGTAAAACTGCCTAACCTATTGGAATGATTTAATATGTTGTAACTGCTTAAACTGTTTATTCAATTGAATCTGCTCATCCTATTTAATAGTATATTTGTTGTAATCAATAACCTTTGGTTGAGAGTTACATCTATTATTGGGACATGGGTCTCACCTTGTGGGTTACCACATCTTTTTAGGTGGTCATTAGCGGCGTGGTCATGATCAAGTTGTTGGAGAGGAGCAGCTTAGCGAGTAGTAGTAGCAGAAGGCTGGATGGTTGTTAGTAGAGTCCTAGAGTCGTCCATTTACTCGTAGGTCCGGGAAAGAGATATTTTTTTAGATGATATGTATATCGATACATAGTTTTGGCATTGTGCCTATATTTTGTATATGGCATGTACAAGTGGAACATCTCTTTTTTGTATACAGTTTGTGGCTAATTCCATTGGAAACATGTGTAAATACCTGATATGGTATGTGTTGATATGCAAGATTTTGGGACTTTATGTAAGGCTTATGAATGGGATGGTAATATGTTAAATCATTTTAAATCTACCCTATTTTCTATCTATGTGGTTAGTTAGTTAGTTAGTAGTTGATCATGAGTTTTGTTTTGGGTTATCACGTTCGGGCGTCATGAGAGATTAGTTACTATTAGTACCTTGGGTTCACTCAACCTAGAGCACCATGATAAGATGAAGAAAGTCATTAAGAATAATATTAAGATAAAGCATGCAAGTAAGATTTTCATACTTTCATGGCTATATCCTTACCGTGTCTAAGATCTCAAGTAGAGACATGTTAATAACAATTCTTTGAATGATTAAGATCTAAGAGTTAAATACAGAATAAGATTACAACATTTGAATGCATTAAGTCATAATTATGTTTCTAAGATAAGATCCATGTATTAATTTTTAAGATCATGGTAAGACCATGAGGTTAGAATGCGTTAAGATTCATATAAAATCAGATTTAATGAGATAAATGACATTATGGAGTTAGACCCAAGCCCTAGTGTAGGTCAACTCCAGAGACATGACCCATGCCCTTAGTGCAGGTCATGAGGCCCATGCCATTAGTGTAGGTCAATTCAGATACATAAATCAAGCCTTGTGTGTAGGTTATGTAATCCAGGAACCTTAGTGTAGGTCATGAGACCCAGGTACCAAAGTGAAAGTATCTACAGAAAGAGATCTAACAGTAAGAATTAAGAGTAAAGAAAGAATAGTCATTTATTCTTAAGATTTCCTACATATTTCCATGTTGGTTGTACATGATAGTTTGATAAAGTTGTAAGACATAGTTAGTTATCCACAAGAAGGTCATACTTTGAAGGTACCTACAAGACTTTATGAAAATAGTCAAGAGTTAGTGTATGTAAGGCTTGAGAAACCCTAAGGTGGGTAGCCTCCTATAGTTTAACAGTATTTCAAGGATGAAATTCCCAAAAAGGTTGGCAATATTGTCATACCCTAATTTTTGGGACCTGGCAAGTACATGACTAAATTATTAATGAAGATATTAAAGGATTGATTTATAGTTAGAATAATGTCCCATCCAATTTTCTTGATATTTGGATTTAGATTCCCACAAGAGGACACAGCCACTACAGTGATGGATCATAAGCATAATTTGCACTATGTTTTCACAAAGATGTATAATCATGACTCCTATGAAGAAATAAGGAAAAGAAGAGGCACATGGATGGTTTTGCAATGTTGTGAGAAACAAAATAGGTTGGACACAAAGGCGGGGAGGCCAAAGATGATGAGTGAGAGAAAAAGAGGAACAATCAGGCCGTTGAAGATGACCCAGGCGGTGACACTTAGGTTGATGGGAGAGAAGATGAAGGAGGGGATTTGTCAAGGTTTCCATAGTTGTGACACACTTACTCACTTCCACAAATAGAACCAAGATCCCCTAGGGGATTGCATATCCTCCGTCGTTGGGACTGCTCGCGTCGGCGTTGAGTCCATGTGCGAGCAAACTACGAGGATCATGTGTGGACAGTCACATGGAGAAGAAATGGGGATTGAGGGGTGTGGATCTGGGTCAATGCCTGATTGGATTCAGAATATATCCATAAGTACGGCCTTGTTGAGGCTTCATGTGAGCAACGTGGCTCAACCACGTCCATTGGATCAAGTTTCAAGGACCAATGTTCATCAAAGAGGTATTTTATTCAAAAATTTGTATCTTGGGATATAGGTTTCCTTTTTGGGAGTTAAAGATATTAATGAAATATAATGATGTCTACTATCTTATAAAATATGCCTAGATAGTGTTTTGGATGTTAAATTAATTATGATTAATAAAAGATATGAGACTTCAATGTTTTGAACATTAAAAACAACAAACAACTATCAAAATTGATGAATATTTTATATAAGGTGTATTTTTATATGTTTAATATGATTAGAAATCCTGGTCTTCTTTATCTTATGTTTTAACAAGGTTTTTGATGTAAACCCTAATAAGGGCATTATGGGTATTTCACCCATTGATTGACAATGAAATGATCTGGGACTTTTACCTAAATTCTAATGTATAGTGTTATTTTTTTTCAAAGTTTTGATAGAGTTTTGTGTACAATTATATTAGTATTTAGTTTTTGGGCCTAAGTGGCCATTATGTAAAATAATTGATTATTATTTGAAACAATATGTGATATGTATTCCTATTTGGTCTAGTATACACTTTAATTGCATTTTCTTTGATGGTATAGTTGAATTTGTAAGATTAGCATATGTGATTATGTCAGGATTTGTTCTCATTATATGATGTATATACTCATACTATTTCATAAGATGTTTTAGGCTTATTTGAGTTTATAGATTATAGTAGTTATATAATGTAAGTTTTGATATACATTTAGTACTAAGATATTGTCCTAGTTTTATATAAGAGTCATGTTTAGTCTAAAAAACACCCTAATTCAGTTTAGGAGGTTAGAACGATGGGGGTTTGTGATTTAAAAATAAAAAGGTAAATACACATGGACTTATACAATTTTTTTGATGTCCAAGTGATTAAGCTATTGAAAAATGAATCAAGAACACATTAAAAAAATCATCAATATCAAAGATAAGTGGGCCATGTCCATTGGATTTCATTATTATTATGATTTAAGATACACCTTTCCACAAAGTAACTTAGAGAATAAATTAATTTTAGACATTTCATATTGTGCTTATTTCATGTTCAATGATACTTTGAGTAATCAGACTTTATTTAGATTAATTTATCTTGTGAGATTGTCATATGTTATATTTTTTATATTTAAGCTACTTTTAGATACTTGGTATTTGTATATTCAAATTATTCTTCACAAGCCTTTAAACTCATATGTCATATATCTGATATCAAAATCTATTTAAAATAGTAAACATTCTATTAAATCAAAGTGTTCGATTAAGATCCATCTAGATAATAAAAATGTCAAATTTCAATTTAAACTTAGATTGCCCATTATGTGAGTAACTAGATATTGGATATATATATATATATATATATACATAATAATAGTTTTGGAACTAATCTCAAATATGTGGTAATCGAGATTCATATTCGTGTTTAGATCCAATTAAGAATTTAAGAGTGGAGTTTTAGATTTAGATTTGAAATTCAGTACATGTTCAGTTATCAGTATTCAATTTCCATATAAAATAAGTTCGGATTTGGTATTAGTAAGTTTGGTTTAAGATAATTAAGTCAGAACCTTCACATAAGACATTACATGATAAGTCCTCATTAACTTAGTTTGGGACAATTCATAGGTATGTGATTCCAATTGGGAGGAGTGTTTAATACAATATAGAGGTACTTCCATACCAACTCAGAGACACTTTGATGTCATTTAGAGGCATGTAGTGCCAATTTAGAGGTATTCGATACCAATACAGAGGCATAGTCATGTCAATTCAGAGAGGACTTATTGTATAGTGATGGCTACAAACAAAAAAAGACATAAATGAAAGAGACAAAGATTCACTATCAATTTACAACTTTTAGATCTTAGATTAACTTTTAATTTTAGTATACTCATGTTTATCTTATTAGAAATTCAATGCCACTTACTCTAATTGTAGTTTCCCTATTTGTGCATAGCTGGGGACGAGATGTCCACATGTACTAATATTTAGGAATAGAGGTCAAGTTAGAGGATTCATCTAAAATTTTAGGAGGTTTGATTGGTGGGGCGCCATCTACACGATTTGAGATATTAAGACTGGGTGCAAAATTTTGCATCATGTATTTAATCCTTCCTATAAAGTTTGATGAAATTTGTTTTCCTTTCTAGGAGTTTATGAAAATATATTTTATATACTAGTTTGTGTGGTTACTTTCTATTGTTATTGTGATGAGTATAATGTTAATAACACTCGCAGTAAATTTTTTTAGCTTCCACTCATGTGATATGAAAATTGAGGTGTTACAATATGGTATCGGGGCTATAATATAGATGGCCACCATGCAAATTCTCACATTCTTTGTTTTACCCCATTAGAAACGAAGTGAAACTAGATAGATTTAGAAAGACAATTAGTAACCCTTTTTATAAAAGAAGTGAGTGAAATATAGTATAATTTGGGTTAGAGGTTTAGTTAGGCAATGAAGTTGAGATATGCATTAGGGTTAGTTTCTAGATACTTTGGACTTTTTATGTTAACTTCAGATATTTATATATCACACTTTCTCTTTCTCCCACATGTTTGTGGCATGGGACACAAGCTTATGAGGTCTTGTAGAGGGGATGCTATGTGCATAATTATATACTTATTATGACTGTCTCACTCTTTCTGGTGCATTTGGTACGGGACATGTTTAATGTTAGGTGAGATAAATATTATAAGATATGATACCTTCAAATGTATGACCGGACGACAAACATCAGGAGGTCACAAAATAAATTGACACGAAGTTTGAGGTATATGGTCACCTAAACCTAATCACATACCTATTAGAACCCTAGAATGCATATCAAAGGTAGATATTTTAAAATAGATAAATGACTTGACTTTAAAGTGGAATAATAATTGGATATAGATGATGTCTCTTTCCTACTATACTTGATGAGAATTTGTTAACTATTGATTCCATTAGGACCTTCATCCCAAGGAGGGATTTTAGTCGCAAGTCTAATCTTGACAGTGTTAAAGAAAATACTTGAGGATGATAGAATTGATGTTGTGGATCGAGTTTAATCTTAAGTATGATGATTCCTAGAGGTGGCTAAAAGTATTTAAGGGTATACATGAGGATGCTTTAAACATAGGGTGAAACAAAATATGTGATAGTATGGATCAATGATCTTTTTATAAGTCATTATATTATATATCTCCCTTACAACAACAATATTCCTTACAAAGAGTAGGAAAATTGTCAAAGAAGATCTCATACCCCTCGTACCCCATCCCCCTTTTGGCCAGCTCATGGGCACAACAGTTGCCCTCCCTGACAGCATGGGTAATCTTACATTGAATAAAGGTTGCCGCCATCCCCTGAATATTTTTATATATTTGAGATAAAGGCCCTTGAACCTGCTCACTTCTATTCAGCTTTTGAACGATGCCCAAAGCATCAGTTTCCACCCATATCCTATGAAGGCCAGCCTCATCTACTATCTCCGCGCTGAATAAGATTGTGTAGGCTTCAGCAACCTGCACATTCCAATAGCCATCCCAGAATCGAGCAGCAGTGATTAGCCATCTACCGTTATGGTCCTTGAAAATAGCTCCGCTACTGATGCGCACCCCATCAGTCACGGCGACATCAGTGTTAATTTTAATAACACCCTCATCCGAAGAAACCCATCTTATCTCAGTTCTGCTACGAGAATGACCCGACTTCTGGTTGCATCCCCACGGTTACATTTGTGAGCGTCCAACCAACTCTAAAAGCTGGCATTCACCATTTGAACATTTGGTTTCTTGTTGTTATAGATCTGCTCATTTCTAGACGTCCAGATTGCCATGCAGGAACATCAAAAGAATTGAAATCCTCGGGCAAGAGCTTCTCCTATAACCAGATAACGGATTGGGTAAAAGAAATTCTCGTCATATCCCTCACGATCCTCTTGTTCTTGCTATTTGACCAAAGCTTTACATCATACCTGCACTCAAAGAGGCAGTGAAAAGTGCCTTCATTAGGCTGCTGGAAGATGGCACAAGTGTCAGAAATGGTGACATGTCTCCTCTTGAGGTTGTGCATAGTCGCCAAAAAATATTTCCCCATACGCCATAAGAACATTTTCATCTTTGGCAGGCCTTTGATTCTCCATAGACGATCCCAATCAGATATGGTCACTTGCTGATTGTTCAGCTAGCACTGGATAGGGTTGTTTGTACCCAGCCTGTATGCCAATTTTACTATTAATTCACCATCTTTGGTCGGGAACCAAAACATGGCGTCCTCATTGCCCCTGCATAAAGGAATGTTCAGAATCATAACCATGTCCTCCATGGTTAGGATGTCCGCCAACATGTCCACTGGCCACCTCTGATTACAAGCATCAATCAAGTTGCTAACTTTATTGTTGACCAGATCTCCCAAAAGCTCGACCCCAACAGATTCAGAATAGAAACCTTTGACATTGGGCAACCAAGGATCGGACCATATGTTTATGCTATGACCCTATCAATCTTCCATCGTAGCCCTTCCTTAAGAAGAGATTTGGCATCCCAAATATTACACCAAGAATAGCTGGGATCAAATCCCTTGTACGCTTCAAGCACATTAGAGTTCTTATAGTACCTGGAACTTAACACCTGGCTAACCAAAGACGAAGGGTTCGTGAAGAGCCTCCAAGCCTGTTTGTCCAGCAGAGCTTTGTTAAATACCCTCAGGTCCCTGAAGCCGAGACCCCCTTTTCCTTTAAGTTTGCACATCTTGCTCCAATCCTCCCAATGAATATTCCTTTTTTCTTATGTGCTACCCTACCAAAAATTTGACATCATTATGTATATGTCATCAACAATGTTCCCTGGCACATGGAAGACACTCATCATATAGGAATGGATAGACTGAATCACAACCTTAATGAGAATTTCTTAACCAAGTATTTATTGTGCTTGCCCACTTGTTTCATCTTTAGGATATTGAGGATAGGGGTGACCTATTGGGGCTGAGTATTCCTGCTAAAAACCACCTCTAATTTCAAGCAATTGATTTTCTATTTTGAAGCACTCTCGTAGCAGCTGATAAAGTCAGCTATCATGGTAGCTTTCGGTGGTGTGGATCTAGCAAAAATGTCACTATCATTAGCAAAAAAATAGGTGCAAGATATTGGGGCTCTTCCTGTCCACCCTCATCCCAAGTAACTTCCCCTCCTGCAAAAATGTTGTGAGCATCTCAGAGAAAACATATGCACATAACAGAAATAAGAAGGGTGACAAAGGGTCACCTTGTCTCAATCCTCTCTGTGGGGGACACATACCTCTTTTGGTGCCATTGATAATAACTGAAAAGGAAACTGACTTGTCGCATTCACCTACTTTCTTGCACCATTTGTCTCCAAAACCCATATTTTTCATCACTGCATCTAAGAAACTCCATTCAACCCGATCATAGGTCTTGGTTGTCGATCTTAATACCCATGACACTTGTTTTTCCTTTTGTCTTCCGCTTCATCTGGGAATGAATGCACTCAGACTGATGGAGATGATATCATTCAGAAGAACTTTTAGTCTATTATCCAGAGTCTTCAAAATAATTTTGTAGACCGTGTTGCATATATTGATGGGTCTAAAATCATTCATACAATCTGTCTCTTTTCACTTAGGAATGAGAACAATTTTTGTCTTTTTGATAATCTCGAGCTTTTGTTCTCCTTTCCACCAATCAGTAATGAAGCTCGTGACATCAACACCAATGATGCTCAAAAAATCTTGAAAGAAGACCGCATGAAGGCCGTCAGGTTCAGGCACCTTAGTAGGGTGCATCTTCTTCAAAGCTTCTTCAATTTATTCTATATTTGGTTCCTTCCGTAAGTGACAATTCATCACATCATTGATGCACCTTTTGAGGTTAGAAATAGCCACCTCAAAGAGAGTTGTTCCCTAGAATTTGAAAATAGAAATAGAATAGTTAGTAATGATTTCTACCACATCCTTCTCCATCTTCTCCTCTCCATCCTCATTTCTCAACTTATTGATTTCATTCATATTCCTCTGTTGAGAGACCTTCTTATGGAAATAGGATGTATTCCTATCCCCATCCCTCATATCGTCAGCTTTGTCTCTAACAAACCAATAGCTTTCATTGATATTTTGCAACTCTTCCACTTCTTTACTAAGTTTTACTCCCTAGCACAAATTGTCATTGAACATCGGTTCATTTCGAATCTTAATCAGCTCCTCCTCAGCCTTCCTCGATATTTTTTGGATATTCCCATACCTTCCCTTCTCCTACTCGCTCAACTCCTCCCTAACATTATTAAACTTCTCTTCTAACAACCCCCTGTTGTTGTCCCTCTATCCTATGGACACAACTTCCTTGCATTTGGCATCCTCCATCCAATACTTCTCAAACCTGAAGGTTTTAACAAACCTTCTACTTTTCCTATCCCTATTGGTATTGAGAATGATTTGAGTGTGATCCGATCCCAAGAAAGGGAGATGCCAAACCCATGCATTGGGATATAAGGTAAGACATTCAACATAAGAGAGAACTTTGTCAAGCCTCTCTCTAATGGTTGTAGACTCATCCAGTCCCTTCCTCCATGTGAACTTGTTTCCAACGTACCCCACATCAGTAAGCATGCACCTTTACACCACCTCTCTAAACTCTTCCACATGTCTCAATCCATTTGCCGCTCCCCCTTCCCTCTCCTCACTATTCAAAATCTTGTTAAAGTCCCCCATGAACATAATAGGACCCTCATTCTCCTCCTTATTAGAGTTCATGAGCTCCCAAGTCCTGAACTTGTTGCTATTGTCTGCCCAACCATGTATCCCAAAAAACAATCAAGTATTCTCATCCCTCTCTATGATTTTAGCCAGGATGTGATGCCTTGAGAAATTGATGATAGAAGCATCTAAGTCCCTCCACCATAAGCCCCTGCCTCCTGATCTAGAAGTGCTACTCAGACACACACCACTTGTGAACCCACATTTTCATTTTGTTTTTTCTAAATATCACTGTTGATCATCATCTCCATCAGAAACACTAACTCTGGTCGTTCCCTCCAGCAATATTTTTGGAGATTTCTTATTGTTCCAAGGTCGTCCACCCTTTGGCAGTTCCAACTTATTGTTGTCATTGCTCTTCATGATGTTGGTCACCAAAAAGCATCGTTACTTTTGGGTAAGCTTCTGAAATCATCTTGGTACCTTCCTCTCCGCTGACCTTCCCCTATCTAGTTACAATTTGATTTTCCCCTCTACCTTCCTCTTCCCTATCTGTTCTATTCTTCTTCTTTGTATTTCATGTCTCCTCCTCCGGTAGCAAGATTAGTGGTGTCTTCGTTGGTCCTTTTTTTATAATCCTCTCACTTTGTCTTCTCTCCAGCATTTTAAAACCTCTTTGTTTCTTGTGTGTTCCACCCCCTATATTGTTAATTTCCCCTTCTTCTATGCATTCATCAATGGATGCTCCCTCTCTTCAATGTTGGTCGGGTTGGTAATTTGGATGTAACATACTAGATCTCGGACCCTACCCTGGAAGTTGACATTTTGGACTTAGCCAAACAAGGTTGAAGGTTGGACCTAAATAGATGTTTAGTATAACCACAATGAGCTAATGCATGAATAGATCACCTTATTGTAACATAATGTTCTAACATTAATCTTAGGTTTATAATGGATATATAAAATATGCCACATAACTCATTTTGGTGGTAATATGAAGATAGAAAACTTAATTGGATGAATAATTTAGATAATGGGACGTTAATGGGCCATATGACATATCTCATAAAAATAAGTCTCAAAAGTGGAAAAAAACTTCAAATTCAAAATTTACATATCAAAATTACCCTACATGTCAAATTTCATCTAATTTGGACAACCTTGAAATATTAGGATAAGTTTAGGAGAGAGAAAATGAGTAAAAGGCATAAGTAATGAATAATGTGATTATATAACATCAAAATATGCAAATAATGGCAAATTCATATTCAACACATCAGAGATAACTTGTGGATGAAGTTTGTGTTGGTATATATGCCCATAGAGCTATCATGAGCGATTGCATGGAGTCAAATATTAATTAATCAATTAATGTGATTATTTGGTTGATTAATTAATTCCAGAATATTCTAATTAATCCACGAGTGTTTTAATTAACGCAGTGTTTGTTTACTGATGGGTTTAGGAAACCCTACTTCCTTTCGCCTCCTATTTAAAGGGGCTTGACGATCGATATCTATGTAAGATATTGAGAGAGGCTTTTCAGTTTACGCTCATGTACGTAAACCCTAGCCGTCACCATCCCCAAGAGAGAAAGGAAAGCATCGCGACGCTAGCATGCCACTGCACAGAGACGACTCCTTCCCGCCAGCTTAGGAAGCGTGATGTGGAGTTGCAGTCCATCCGCGTGGACAAAGTAGAGATGCAGACGCTGAGACGCCTGCGTTCGCAAGACATCTACGACTAGGGGTGAGCATCGGTCCAAAACCGGACCGGACCGGACCGGACCGGACCGGACCGAGGACCGAAAATCAATAATTTTTGGACCGTTGACCGGACCGTTTGGTGGTCGGACCGGACCGGGACCGGACCGTTTTGACCGCGGACCGGACCGGACCGGACCGTTTGGACCGCAATCAGCCTTTTTTAGATGTTTTACAACTTATTTAATTATACAAAGTTGATAATCTTAGTCACTTCTAACAATTATATAACTTTAGTATCAAACATTTATACTAGTAGTACTTATATATGTACTTTATTTGTAGTTATTATAGAATACACCTTCAAATATATATGGATTTTATATAAAAGTTAGTCTGCGGTCCGGACCGGACCGGACCGGTTTTGGACCAGACCGGACCGGACCGGACCGAAGACCGAATTTATCGAATTTGTTGGACCGCGGACCGGACCGAAGTTGAAATGGACCGGACCGAACCGGACCGAATTGAGCGGTCCGGTCCGGTTTTGCGGTCTGGACCGAGATTTGCTCACCCCTATCTACGACCATCTGTAAGCATTACGAGCGACATACATCACCGCACGACAGAAGCACCACAGGATCTTCCTTCCATGCACTCAGCAAATGGGAGAGAAGTTCCATCCATGTAGGCCAACATCGTTGCACACCATCATGCAGCGGGACATTGTCGGACTTGCTATGCGATAAGGTATATCCCGCAAACACTCTTTCTAAATACGATGTTGTCGACGAGATCCGGTTTCAGGTTGCGTAGAATTTTTTTGTTGCTTCTGCCATGCATGTTTTCTCCACAAAACCTAATAGTGGTATCAGAGCAGCGTCGATCTACGACGTATTTGGATTCATTTCGATATGATCAAATCATTGTATATCATTTTCTATGTTGCATACGATGCGAATTAAAACTGCTAATGTACAAATCTAAACCTAATTCCACATACGTCGCAGGCTTATATTTTTGACGTTTTGGACGGTGTCGACTATGGAAAATATTGATTTTCCTAAGTGCACAAAAGTAAAATCCCCGCACAGGGGTGCTGCCCCTGTGTACCCCACATAATCTGCGTGGGGGTCAAAAATTTATTTAATGGGGAATGTCCTGCATTAAAAGTACTATAATTTTAATATGTATATATATATACATATACCTATGATATAAAACATTCACCTTTTAAAATTTATTTTATGTGGTGAATGCATGCACAGTTATGGCCTAGTATCCCCTTTTGTAAATATTGTGAATGAATGTGGATGTCAATCTTATGGGCATGTTTGTTTTGAGAATGCTATGGATGTATAATGGTTGTACGTGGATCTTTTGTATAAAGTATTCAGCTTGCATGTCGAGCCTCATCTCTTATTTCAAAGTGTAATTAATTCTTTCCCTTTATATTTGTACTCATACGATGTAATAGAGATAGGATTAGTTTTAGCCTTTGTAAACTCGAAGTAAGGAGGCCACTTGAAGATCCAACTCCAAGGAGCGTCCATGGAGAAGAACCATGAAGATCCAATTCCAAGAACCAACTTGATGATCCAACTCCAAGGAACGTCCATGGAGAAGCAACATGAAGATCCAATTCTAAGAAGAAACTTGAAGTTCCGACCTCACAGAGCATCCATGAAGTTGTTCATTGTAATGTTGATCGTTACATGTTGATTCAAAGGTGTTGTTTCATGAGATGCATAAGACCATAGGTGGACCTTAATCCTTTGTTGCTCTAAAGGATTACAATAGTATGGCCATAACTGATGTATTTGTGTTTGTGATTGCATGTCTATCATTCATGGTTGTGGATATAGTAGTATATGATATGTACTATAAGTATGTGGTGTTTGGATATGTATATGTATTAATAAAACCCCTCAATTAATAATATTAAGTTTTAGTTTCCTTCCATAAAGAAATACACATGAAAAGCTTGATCGACTATGTGTGGACATGCCTCTGCGTGGTACACTATCTATCTCGTGGAAGTATGATGGTGGGTGTGTGGGTCTGCCTCCACAGGGTGCACACTCATCATGTT
Organism: Alisma plantago-aquatica; assembly: GCA_963693085.1. Lineage (NCBI taxonomy): Eukaryota > Viridiplantae > Streptophyta > Magnoliopsida > Alismatales > Alismataceae > Alisma > Alisma plantago-aquatica. The sequence goes on from OY856409.1 coordinate 211,203,885, forward strand.
GGCTTATGGGTTGGACTTAACTAGGGAACCTTGATAGGATCAAGTACCTAGAGGACCACAGATGCATCATGGCAAGGAGTTGTGCATGATCATCTATCCAAGAGTTGCATATGATGCAATTGGCAAAAGTTTCCTACCTTAGTATTTGGTCTTTGATGCCGGCGTTGGCTGGGCATTGATCCAATTATTTTGGATCTTAGCTCACTAGAAGGTTGTGCGTTGCAATCTTCCGAGTTGATAGTGAGGGCTATCAATTTGAATAAAATAGTGGTAGCATAATTAATTAAAGGCCTAATTAATCTCGTTTATCAAATCTTTACAAGTCAAAATGTTTTGGACTAAATGCTAACTTTTTCTTTTGTAGCAATCAAATGGCAAACAACACTCACACTTTCTCATTGCGATCGGTCATTGAGAGGAAAAAACTTACCGGAACCAACTTTCAAAACTGGTTTAGGACGTTGAGAATTGTTCTCACGCATGAGCGTAAGCTCTATGTCCTTGAAACAACAGAGCTAGAGGAACCTGCCTCAAATGTGCCCAAGGCTGAAAAGGATGCTTACAAGATGCACCTTGATGATGTCGTGGATGTCAAGTGCCTGATGTTGTGCACAATGAACTATGAGTTTCAAGAGCAGCATGAGAACATGAATGTCATGGAGATGGTAACACATCTCAAGAACATGTATCAGCATCAAGCAAGACAGGAGAGATATGATGTCTCTAAGGCTTTATTCAAGATCAAGATGAAAGAGGGAGACTCAGTTGGCACCCATATACTAACTTTGATTGGGTACATGGAAATCCTATCCAAGCTGGGATTTGCCCTAGGCCAAGAGTTGGCCACTGATGTGATTCTGAAATTGTTTCCTGAATCATATAATCATTTTATCATAAACTACACATGAGCAATCTTGACAAGCCATTGTTAGAATTGTTGGGCATGTTGAGGACAGCTGAAGCATAGATGAAGAAAGACAAGCCCAAGTCTTTGATAATGATCAACAAGATAAATGGAAAGTCAAAAGGCAAAGGCAAGGCTAAGAAAGGTTCTAAATCCAGGCAGAAGCCAAAGTCATCCATGCTCAAAGCTAAAGGTGGGATCTCCAAAGAGGGCAGTTGTCACCATTGTCACCAGGTTGGACATTGGAAAAGAAACTATCCTCTCCACTTGGAGGAACTGAGGAAGAAGAAGCAGGGGATAGAGATCTCCACTTCAGGTATATAAATTATTGAGATAAACTTAAATACTTCTTCATCATGGGTACTGGATACCGGATGTGGATCTCACATATGTTCTAATATGCAGGATCTGATAAGAAGTAAGCCTTTACGAAAGGGCCAAGTTGAGCTGCGGGTCGCTAATGGAGCAAGAGTTGCTGCCACCGCAGTTGGAGTTATTAGTTCATCTTTGCCTACAAGCCTTGTAATTAGAATTGCTATTATGTACTTGCCATTAATAGAAATATTATTTCTGCAACTTGTATGGATAAGAGTGGATTTGAATTTCTCATTAAGAATGGAATGATTTATATTTCTAAAGATGAGATTTTTTATGGCAATGCCCCTATGTCTTATGGTATCTACTTGTTAGAACTTGAGACTAGAATATACAATGTAAATACTAAAAGGATAAAACTTGACAACTCGAACAAAACATACTTATGGCATTGTCATCTTGGGCACATAAATGAGAATCGCATATCTAGAATCCACAAGAATGGTTATCTAGACTCTTTTGATTTTGAATCATTAGAGACATATGAGGCATGTCTATTAGGGGAGATGACCAAGACTCCTTTCACTAGACACAGTGAGAGAGCCAGTGATCTGCTAGGGCTCATACATAATGATGTATGTGGACCTTTTAGATCAAATGCTAGAGAAGGCTATCAATACTTCATTACCTTCACTGATGACCTCAGTAGATATGGCTATGTATATCTTATGAAACACAAGTCAGAAACTCTTAAAATGTTCAAGACTTTCATGAATGAAGTAGAGAAGCAACTTGGTAAGAGTATTAAAGCACTCCGTTCAGATTGAGGTGGCGAATACTTAAGCCGAGAGTTTAAGGACCTTCTGAGAGACTATTGTATTGTATCACAATGGACTCCACCTGATACACCACAACATAATGGTGTGTCAGAAAGAAGGAATCGTACATTATTAGACATGGTATGATCAATGATGAGTTCAGCCGAACTTTCAATATCATTATGGGGATATGCTCTTGAAATCACAATGTTTACACTTAACCACATACCTTCCAAATCGGTTCAAAAGACACCATATGAGATATGGAATGGGAATCATCCCAATTTGTCTATGTTAAAGATTTGGGGATTTGAAGCTTATGTTAGGAAACAATTTCCTTAAAAGCTTGTACCCAAATCTGAAAAATGCTATTTTGTTAGATACCCCAAGGAAACTCGGGGATACTACTTCTACACACCAACTGACAATAAAGTGTTTGTTGCTAGGACTGTTGTATTTCTTGAAAAGGAATTTATTTCCAAAGGAATCAGTGGGAGGAATGTAGAGCTCAAAGAAGTTCAAGACCAACAAGAAAGTAGAGAACCTGAGGAGGTACTTAAGGAACATGAAGACTCACAAACTATTGTGGAATTTCAAGTTCCAAATGTAACACAGGAACTTCGTAGGTCTAGTAGAACACGACTTGAGCCTGAGAGATTTGGATTTCTCATGACTCAAGACAATGATGAATTGGGCATAGAAGATGAGACAACTTCCTATCTAGAAGATACTAAGGGACTAGAATCTAAGAAATGGGTCGAAGCCATGAGATCTAAGATGCAATCCAAGTACACCAATAAGGTATGGACCTTGGTGGATCCACCCGAAGGGGTAAAACCCATAGGGTGCAAGTGGGTCTTCAAGAAGAAGATCGACATGGATGGAAATGTTCAAACCTATAAAGGTAGATTGGTTGCGAAAGGATTCCGTCAAATTCAAGGTGTTGATTATGATGAGACCTTCTCACCAGTTGCCATGGTTAAATCCATCATGATCATGCTTGCCATTACAGCTTATCATGACTATGAGATTTGGAAGATGGATGTTAAAATAGCATTCCTTAATGGGAATTTACTAGAGGATGTGTACAAGACACAACCTAAGGGTTTTATCAATCTGAAGGAAGCCAATAAATTTTGTAAGCTACAAAGGTCAATCTATAGATTGAAGGAAGCATCTCAGAGTTGGAATCTACATTTTGACGAAATAGTAAAAACGTTTGGCTTTAGTCAAAATGAAGATGAACCTTGTGTTTACAAAAGGGTTAGTGGGAGCACCATCGTATTTCTCATATTGTATGTGGATGACATACTATTGATGGGAAATGACATCTCTACTCTTCAGACAGTAAAAGGTTGTCTAGGGAAGACCTTCTCTATGAAGGATTTAGGCAAAACATCCTATATATTAGGGATCAATATCTATAGAGATAGATCTAGAAGACTTCTAGGCTTAAGCTAGAGCACATACATTAACAAGGTGCTAAAGAGGTCTAGCATGGAGGGTTCTAAGAGAGGTAACTTGCCCATGTCCCATGGGGTTACGATCTCTAAAGCCCAATGTCCTTGTTCATGTGATGAACGAGTGTTCATGAGTAAGATTCCATATGCATCAGCAATTGGATCTATCATGTACGTGATGTTATATACTCATCCTGATGTGTCATATGCTTTGAGCATGATGACCTAGTATCAGTCTGATCCAGGTGAATGTCACTGGACAGCCGTAAAGAACATCCTAAAGTACTTGAGAAGGACTAAGGATCAATTCTTGGTATACGGTGGTGAGGAAGAGCTCGTTGTAAAGGGTTACACTGATGCTAGCTTCCAAACTGACAAAGATGACTATAGATCACAATCTGGATTTGTGTTTTGCCTGAACAATGAAGCTGTGAGCTGGAAGAGTTTCAAGCAAGAGATGGTTGCGGATTCTATAATAGAGGCCAAATATATTTCCACATCTAATGTTGCAAAGGAAGCTGTGTGGATCAAGAAGTTCATTTCTGAACTTGGAGTGGTTCCAAGCACTGGTGATGCAATTGAGTTGTTTTGTGACAACAATGGAACAATTGCACAGGCTAAAGAACCAAGATCGCACCAACGTTCCAAACATATTCTATGGCGGTTCCATCTCATATGAGAGATCATACATTTTGGAGATGTGAAGATTTGCAAAGTACATACAGAAAGCAATGTGGCTGACCCGCTCACAAAAGCACTTTCACAACAGAAACATGATGGACATGTTCGATCACTTGGATTGAGATTCATGAGTGATTGGGTATAAGTGCAAGTGGGAATCTATTGGTATGTATGCCCATAGAGACTATCATTTGATGATTGTAATGGGATACTATGTAAATGATTTGTAATACTACATTGATCGTATCAATAAAGGCAAGTTTCCAATCTATATGTTTGTGTTTTATATTGTGAGATGACCATAAAACGTATAGATGTCTATAGAATAATATACTCAATGACATATGTCTTTGGGTTGATGACCTGAATAGTGAGATCATATGTATGCTAAGAGTATGTATTCTTGTTTTGTCCCTAATCGGTTGTTATTGTGGAAATATCCATAGACATCAATAACACATAAGATTAGAATGTATGTTGGTTGATGGAAGAATCTCAATATCCATGATATGGAGATATCAAACCAAATACATAGATACTAGTTAGAGAACAGTGTATCGGACAGACCCACCTTGAGAGTGACACATGGATACCATGATTGGTAGTTAGAGTCACATCTCATAATGATGGTGGTGATTGTGGTTCTTAGACCTGAATTCACTACACTTATCACATGTCATTCGATGTACTTTGACATCATCCACTATGGTCCTGAATAAGGATTGCCATAAAGATGGTGCTTGGATGCACTGTGACACATGGGAATGATTGTGAGTGATGTAGATGGAATTTTTCCTTCCTACGGGAGTTTGATATTCTGGCCACTTGATAAGCGATATTGAGAAATGCATGGCCATGCTAATGTGAGTCAACATGTGATATTGAGCTTACATATATCTCAGACAATATGCTCTAGTTCAAGTAACATGGATTGAACGTTGAAGAGGATAACACTTCCATGACTCGAGTTCAATTCAGATATTAACATCAAAGGAACTATACAATCATTGTAACACCAATCATGAATGATAGGTTAAGTTGTTCTCTAACTTCTCCAATTATTTGGGGGGCAATGAAGTCTTGCTAGATACCAATCATTGCTTGTGAAATCATAATATGATTATGGATATCACTGCCAATGTAATTTGGAGCCTACCGGGTCATACACATAGGATGTGATGGAATAGGAGTATAATTTGTGGATTTGATTAGAATTGCTCTGAATCTCATTGATTACTAAAATGTTTATATAATCTATTAGAATAATATTGGAGTGACTGGCTCTAAGTGCACATGGGAGTCTGTTGGTATATATACTCATAGAGCCATCTCGAGCGATTACATGGAGTCAGATATTAATTAATCAATTAATGTGATTATTTAGTTGATTAATTAATTCCAAAATATTCTAATTAATCCACGAGCATTTTAATTAATGTTGTGTTTTTGTTTACTGATGGGTTTAGGAAACCCTAATTCCTTTCGTCTCCTATTTAAAGGGGCTTGACGACCGATATCTATGTAATATATTGAGAGAGGCTTTTTAGTTTATGCTCACGTATGTAAACCCTAGCCGTCACCATCCTCATGAGAGAAAGGAAAGCACTGTGATGCTAGCATGCCTCCGCACAAAGACGACTCCTTCCCGCCACCTTAGGAAGCATGACGTGGAGTTGCAATCCATCCACGTGGACAAAGGTGAGACGCAAACACCGAGTCACCTGCGTTCAGAGAACATCTATGACCATCCGTATGCTCTACGAGCAGTGTACATCACCGCACAACGGAAGCACCACCGGATCTTCCTACGACGCACTCAGCGAATGGGAGAGAAGTTTCGTCTGTGTAGGCCACCATCGTTGTACACCATCATGTAATAGGACATCGCCAGACTTGCTCCGCGATAAGGTATATCCCACAAGCACTCTTTCTAAATACGCTCTTGTTGACGAGATCCTATTTTCGGTTGTGTGGAATTTTTTTGTTGCTTCCACCGCGCATGTTTTCTCCACAAAACCCAATAGTTTAGTCCAATTTGAATGTTGTTAGTGCAAGTTATGCAATTTTAGGTACATTTTGGACTTTTTTTTCAATTTATGCAATTGGGAGGTTTTCTTTGCAAATTATCACCTGAATTTTAATCCTTATATATTCCTATACCATTCTCAAGATTTTGAACCATGGGGATCCTAGTTGCACCTTGGTTTGAAGGTGTTTCTTTCCAAGGGCATTTTAGGGATTACTCTCTTTATAAATGAGCTTATCTTAAGAAACTATCAACCAATGGGGTTATTTCTTTGATTGGAGGTCGGTTGGGATGGCCTATAAGTATCCATAAACCGACATTTGATATTCAAGAAGCCTCTATGAGCTGTCCACTTGCATGGCCATGAAATCCCTAGGCTAAGGACACATGGAAAGCTCCATGGACACCTCATGCTTGACTTATTCCTTATCCATAAAAGTTTGCATGTCCATAGGCACCCTTAGCATTGGATACATGGAAAGTAACATGACTCCTCATGCTTGATTTATTCCTTATCCATAAAGGCTTGCATGTCAATGGACACCCTTATACATGACACATGGAAAGTCTCATAGATACCTCATACTTGACCTCTTCCTTTATATAGCCATATCTACCCCTTCCCAACTCCCAATTCGAAAACTCTTGCTCTCCTTTATTTCCTCTATCTTAGAGCTTCATTCCTACTCTATTTGGCCATGAAGGTAATGTCCCAAGGTAAAAGAGAGTTCCTACCTTGGTGAAGAAGGCTCCTAGGGTTCCAAATTTCTCTATTTATGATTTCTTAAGCTCCTCCTTGGTGATTTTGATCAAAACTAGTAAGTATCCTCTTTTGCTTCCCTATTTTCATATTGTTAGTCTTCCTTCCACCTTCCTCCAGGTCGGAACCATGGCCTTCCATGGTGAAAACCCACCTAGAACCCGTAACCACCTCATCTCCATGTTCTTTTGTTAGGGTTTTTCACCACTAAAGTGGAGAAGGTGCTTCTTGCTTGAGATAGGAGCTTTATTGGAGAAACTAGCCTCTCTAAGCTTGGGAACCTTACTTATTGGACCTGTCCACCTTCCCTAGAGGTTCTTTGGAGGCCTAGTCTTGGATCTAGAACTGACTTGGACTGTTTAGACTCTGAAGTTGAGGTATGATGTATCCCCTATTCTTCTATGTTGAGCAATTCACCTATGCTTATTCATTCTCTTTGTGCTATGGACATTAGCCTATACATAATGTATTTTCTTTTGAAAATCATGGTTCATGTGAACTACCTTATTTGATATTGAACATGTGATCATGGATATTCTTTTGAACTCTTATCTTATTATTTGTTCATGATGGAACTCTAAAAGATGACATGTGATGTCTTTTGCCCACATATGAGGTGGATGTATATGTTGGTCACTTATGTGGTGACTAGTTTATATATTCTGACTATAATTTCTACTTGCCTCTACATTTAACTTGTTATGTGATTCAGTAGCACTGGAGTAGTATGATTGCATTGGTTTTGTCTCATTGTGCTTTATGGCAACATTGTGATATTTTAGATGGTGGATGTGTGATTCCCCATGCCAGGGCAGGATGTGTGATTCCTAGACCATGTTATATATATTTGGATGGGTGATGTGTGATTCGTGATTCCCCATTCCAGGGCAGGATGTGTGATTCGTGGCCCATGTCTCACCAAGTTCAAGATGTGTGATTCTTGGTCGCCTTTGTCTTTATAATATTCTAGTGTTATGCTTATCTCACATGCATGCATGATGATGGTTATGATATGTGCTTATGTGGCACCACTCTTTTTTTAATTATGGAAAGTATCTTCTTTTATTATGTGATGTGATGATTCCTATCTTTTATGCCCTCTTGGGTAGTCCTTACCCTTTCTATGGGAAGCCTTTTATATTTGATGTCCTTTATTCCATATATTGCTCAATTTCCTATTTAGTATGCACATACCAGCCTTTGTTGATGTCATCTATTTTCTCTTCTTGGTGGGGTATGCTTCCAACCCTAGGTGAAGGACTTGGATGATAAGGCATGAAGTTTTGTACTATCTTAAGGAGTTAAAGCTGAGAGACAAAGTTGTTATGGTTTAGATTTCCCTCTACTTAGATCCTTATGTTGTATCATACATGTAAACCCTTATGGGATATTATGATGTCCTTTTGTTATCTTTTGTGAAAATTGAATATAGTCATTATTTTTATTCTGTTGCTATACTTTGGTTGTTTTGAATACCATTTATTTATGTTTGAAAATTTTGCACCTACTCTAGCATACCTTTGAGTGTGTTTGGAATGGATGTTTTATTCTTCAAATTTCTAGTAAGGGGGTGATCATGCACTCCTTATAGTATGGTATCAGAGCCCATAGTAGTCGGAATCTGACTATTTCAATTTTGTCTCCCTAATTAGAATCCTTGACTTACCTTTAAGTGACATGTTTTCCCTAGAGTTGATCAATAGATGATGAAGGGTTGATTTAGGATCATATAGTTTTGTTGGGTTTTAGGGGAGGCAGATAAGGCAGCGGAAACAAAAATTTTCTCTCCCAAACCCGGAACAAGGAAACGCGTCAACATCTATACAATAGGAAAGGATAGTTTGTGGAATCATACCTTGTCCCGAGGCTTGCTCGGCGACAATACCTCACGCCTTGCGTGGTCTTCACCTCCTGTCTTGGACGGTGTCTGTGCAGCTCCTGATCGCACCGAGACTGACAGGATTGAAGGCTGTCCTCCTAGAGGCAGAAACCTCCCACCTCTGAAGTAGTTCACACGGCCCACCTGGAACTCCAATCTCCTTGTCCCACAAGGAATTGGAAGGAGTTGCACCCTCCTGTCAGTGTACTAGTCGCCAACACACTCTCCTGCTACTAGTCGCAACTGCAGTTGTCTTTCCCTTGTTGTGCCTCCCTTATCAGGTAGCACTTGCTCGGGCTCTCTCTCGGTTACCAAAACCAGAGAGAACGAAAACTTCACAGAGCAACTGGTTGCATTGAGTTGTACTTTGAGAAGCCCCCAATACCCCTATATATATAGGAGGGTCATGGGACAGGGTTCTCCATCCCGGGCAATGTGGGACTAAAAGCAGGAGTAGAAGGGTTCAAGATTTTCCACCAAAAACAACCAACTCGCAACCTGAACCGATCGTTTCATTTTTGAAACGATCGGTTGGGGACCTGAGCCGTTCGGTTGACACCTCAACCAATCGGTTGGGACCCATGAGCCGGTCGGTTCACTTCTGAACCGGTCGGTTCGTGGTCCTGATCAGTTCCCGATTGACTTTCCTTCTTTTGTTTCTAATTGGTATCAAATACCAATCCTTGTTCCAATCAAATTGGGCAAGTGAAACGCAAGGAAAATTCTCACCAATCCAAATTTCCCAACATGCTCGGTTGCACCAGTTGAATCGATCGTTTCAACACTTGAAGCAATCGTTTCACCCTATCCATGAGTCGATCAACTCAACACTTGAGCCGACTGGTTCACCAAGCTCAGCCGATCGATTCATCACATGAGCCGATCGGTTGGGAGTGCAGATTGTGCAAAATCAGTCAATTGCGATTTCAATCAATCTGATACTCTAATCAATCTGTCCAACACCTTGAACACTATGATTTTGAGCTATCAATCAATTGATTGTTTAATTGAACTACTAAACTCCTTTAGTAATCAATCTAAACATTGTTTGTGGACAAAACTCCTCTTCCAGGTTAAATCTTATGTGTGTGACCCTGCAGGTCCATTTCACGTTGGCAGTGAAAGTCCATAACACTTATGACTTCACAAGCAAAGAGCGGTGCCTAGTCACACATCAGTGCTACCCAAGTGAAAGTAGAAAGTTGGAGAACAACTTTCAATCCTACAATCTATGAATGGTGTTACAACGAATGTATAATTCCTTTGTCACTGATATCCCGAATGAACTCGAGGCATGGAACAGTCATCCTGTCAACGTTCATTCACTTTCTTGATCTCAGAGTAGATTGGAAGAGATATGTATGACATCAATATCACATACTGATTCACACATGCGTGTGCACACCTATTTCAATCCTACTCATCAAGTGGCCTTGGATATCAAACTCCCTGAGGAGGGACAAATCCCATATCTATCACTCACCCCTCAAAAGCCCCATGTGTCAAAGCCACCCAATCATCACCTTTATAACAACCCATGTTTCAGGAATGTGTTTGATGATGTCAAAGTGAGCCCAACGACATGTGTTGAGTGTAGTGATTTCAGGTCAAAGAATCACACTCACCACCATCACTGTGAGTATTGACTGTGACTACCATGTCATGGTTCCATGTGTCAAACTCATGGTTGGTCTGTCCGGTACACTTGTTCTCTAACAAGTACCTATGTATTTGGTTTGATATCTCTATATCATGACTAATGAGATTCTGTCATCAACCAACACCACAATCTAGTCTTGTGTGTCATTGTTGTCTATCTACCTTCCACAATGACATCTGACTAGGGACATAACAAGAATGTACAGACTCTTAGCATCCATATGATCTCCTCGTTCAGGTCATAAACCTAAAAGCATACGTCATTGAGTACTGTCATTCTCTAGACATTCAATATGTTCTATCACTATCTCATATGACTGAACCAGAAAAAATTGGAAGCTTGCCTTTGATGTTTATCAAATCAATCTTAATGTATCCCACCAATCATCCCATGATTGGCTCTCAGGGCATACATACCAACAGACTCCCACTTGCACTGCGAGCCAATCACCCTTGAATCATACTCATAGTTATCTTCAACATGTCCCACATGTTACTGTGCTCTAGTGCGAACATAGTGAGTTATGGCAACACCTTGCCAAAGTCAGTATAAATTGCATGTCTCACATCTCTTCGTTGTACGTCATACGTATGAGATGGATTTTCCGTAATATGCGATCTAGTATTCCTTTGCTAACCTTTAGCCACATTGCATGATCAAGGATTCCATACTTGTCATCAATGACCGGAATATCTATAAGTTCATCTCATGAACTTCCAGATCCATATAGTATCCACTGTTGTTCTCCAACACATAGATACTCGGCATTTCCTTTTAAATGGTTTTATTGGAACACTTCCAATTATCAACAAAATTTCACTTTTATATATATCCTATATATATTTTGCGATTAATTTTCTATCCTCTTCGGAAGTTCGCATCAATGTAACTCTTTACAACGAACTCTTCCTTATCACCACAGAACTAGTACTTCTCAAGTACTTATCAAGTTCTCATGGTATTCCAGTAACCCTTACTGGAAGTAGACAGGCATCCACTCGTCATGTCCCACATACGAGTCATCAGGATCAGCACATCATATTGCCATGTCATACATACAAGATGATGAATGCATTTTGTTCTTGCCATGCAAGATAATGGGATGATTACATACATGATAGATCCATATCTATTCTTAGTGTTCCCATTCTTCATAAGAATTGGACACTTGGCCTTGGGATACTAACTCCATGTAACATGGACAAGTTTTCTCCTACTGAATCTGTGCATACTGAACCCTTCAGTACAGATTGCCAATGTATGCTTTCTCTTTTCAGGTCAAGAGATTTTCTAGAACTATCTCTACAGATCTCTATTCCTATCACATAGGAAACATCTTTGTCTTCCTTTAAAGATAATTCCCACTTTTGGATTTCCATTCTAGAACATTTCCATTTCACATCAACATGTGGAATGTGAACATGCTCCCACTAAATCACAGATCCCTTCTTTATCTTTGACATATCAGTCAAACCCTTTGACTATATCATCAAAGTAAAGATCCAATTCTGAGTTGCTTGTACTCAATCAATCACATTGATTAGTCCATTGTAACTTATAGACTTCATTTGCATTAGTGGATTCATAAACCTCATAGGTTGTGTCACGTACACATCCTTGTTTTATTCCTCATAGGAATGCAGTTTTAGTATCCATATGCCAAATGTATTAGTCATCAAGTTGCAATCAACAAGCATCATCCTTCTCAAAATGTTATCCATGTGTCTTAACACTTACGACTCATTTTCACTTATGGATTTTATCCAATGAGTGCTACCATCAAGTTCATACCTTATGTTTTAAATGGATGTCATTTAGGATGTAATGGTCATAAACCATAACTCAAAATTCAGTTCCTCATATTCATCTAGATAGTTGACTCATCACATGAACAACTCATCACATAGATAATTGAGGTGTATCTGTTAAGGATACAAGAACTCACAACTCCTTGTGATTCTTAATGTCCTTTATTAGTGTGGGGTATTCTTTTATTAAGAAGAATTCAGTTATTTGATAATCATTCTCTAACTCCTTAGAGTATGATTCCTTCTTGATTTAGACATCACCATGCCTTAATCATGAGTTCACTATGATACACTATCATAATTACTCATAAGGATCTCAAACATTTGGTCCAAGTATTTCATTCATTAATCTCATCAAGAATTAATACTTTACCAAATTTGCACTTCATATATGATAATCTTGAACACTTCAAGATATTCATATTGGTATTTCTCTAAACACCATTTGAAGTATTAGCATTTGTTCCAATATGCATGTAAATACATCACATGTATTATACCTAATAGGATAATCATTTCCCACTAACTTTAGTGAAGATTGATTAATCATGTCCAAGATATTCATGTCTCTTACTGGTTCTCTAACCAAAAGAGTCTATATTTATCCATCACATGGAAACTAGAAATGAATTTCTCATGATTGATGCTAATTAGATTGTTTGAGTTATCTATAACTTTTAGGTATCATTTTATCTTATGCATACCATGTATCAGAAGATAAACAAGGTATTGCCACAAAGATCATATCTTTAAGATTGAAACATCAACTTTATTAATTGCCATCATTGTCATACAATATGCAAAAATAAAGTGTTTCTATCTATTGGCAATATATGAAATAGCAGTTCTCAACTCTATTTCGTGCCCTTTAGGCTGAAATAAACTGAAAGATACTCCTATCTATGGTAGCAACACTTGCTCCAATGATGGGAACTTCTTTCTTGGTCCTTTCGCAAAGGCCATCACTTCTTTGTGGATATTGCATATCATATATGACATATCCATATCTTGGTATCATATACCTCAGATAAAGAAGCGGTTCATTTCATGATACCTTAGGTGGAGATATTCATCCCCTCCTTCATCTTATTTTGTTCTTCCATATATAGAGGGCAATCCCTCATACACCCTTTCCCCATGTGCCTTGAGGCTGAAGACGGCTTGGATTGCTGGCTAGCATCAGAACACTTCTTTGCTTTGCCTTTATCCTTGCCCTTAAGAATTACCTTTATCTTTGATCACATCAAAGATTATGGTTTGTCTTTCTTCATCTTTGCCTCTACTATCCTCAACATGTCCAACAACTCTGTCAACGCTTGTCAAAAGTTGTTCATGAATTGTATGATCCTCGCAACATTTGCAGTATCATACCAATAGCCAACTCTTGGCTCAGAGGGAATCCTTCTTAGTCATGTTTTCCACATACCCAATCACATTGAGTGTGTGAATACCTTACTGGATCTCCTTCTGTCATGACATACTAGGACAGTGTCCTTGAGACATCATATGTATCATGTTGTCTCTGCAACTCATAGTTCAGAGAACACAACATCAAGCACTCCTTATCAATGTCATCCTCGGTATGCTTCCATAAGCATATTTTCAGCCATTGATGTGGTGGGATTGAGTTCATCTAGTTCTGGTATAACTAGGACTTAGAGCTTTCACTCTACGATTGAGAACACTTCTCAATATCCTAACCATTCGTGGAATTATTCCCATTTAATTTGTTGGTCTCAAAGACCGATCGCAAATAAAGTGATTTGTTGATTAACCATTTATTTTAACAAAAGGAAATATATGCAATTTTAGTCCAAAACTCTTTTTGACTTGTTTGATTGATTTGAAAAGTTGACAATAAAATTAGGCCTTTAATTAATTATCGCTCCCACTATTTTAGTTCAAATTGATAGCCCTCACCATCAATTCGGAAGATTGCGGCGTACAACCTTCTAGTGGGCAAGATCCTGAAATCCTCTAAGTCATGAACCAACTAGGGCTGTCACCCACAACTTAGATCTCTCAGGTAGGCAACTCTTTCCAATTGCATCATATGCAACTCTTGATAAGATGTCATATGCAACTCCTTGCCATGATCATCTCCATGCCTCAAGGTACTAGATCCCATATAGATCACCTTGTTAAGTCTGACCCAAAGCAAACACGATGAATATGCACCCTGCTAGGGAAGACCCACACGTTCATCCTTCACGCTTCCACGAGATAGACAGTGCACCACGCTAGGGCGTGCCCACACTTGGTCGATCAAGCTTTTCACTTGTGTCGCATTTAGAAGGAATCTAAAACTTAATATTTAACGAGGGATTTGGTTTTATATACATATACATATCCAATCACCACAATACATAATATGTATCATATACGTGCTATATCCCATAGAAAACATGCAAAATGATAAAAGCGATGATTATGGCCATCCTAATGTGATTCCTTGAGCCAAGAGGAATCATGGTCATCTAGGTCTACATCACATGCAACCTGTACAAGATGAACTCTGTGCTTTGCCTTTTTGGGTTCGATCAACTCATCACATGACTGATCGGCTCGCCATCAGGCCGGTCGACTGGGTGCCACCAGTCGATCGGTTGGCTCCTCCAACCGATCGGTTCGCCTAGTCGTCATGCATCTCATCATGGCCACCACCCGCTCATCTCGCTCCTCGAACCGATCATCAACCGATCGGCTCACTCCTTGAACCGATCGTTTGGAACGTCAACTGATCGGTTCACGCCTTGAACCGATCGTCTCAATGTCCTCCGTTCTTTGACATAACAGGAAATAAAATTCTATCCTATTTTACATTGTAAAAGGAGAAACCTCGAGTTACATTCGAGGGGAGCAAAGGTAGGAAAGAAATCTCGAATTACTTCAAGTTACATTAGGAATAGGAGAAAGGGAAGATCGGTGCGCAGACCGAGATGCAAGCAACCATATACAACCATACACAGATAGGTTTTATTGGCCATAACCACGCTATACATCCACCACAAAACTCGTTTAAGGGCGACGCGTATCGAGTGCATTACTAATACATATCATATATGTAATTGGGATTTGTGGATTTAGGATTGGACATGCATAAAGCCAATTTTATTCGCATTGTATGCAATAAATAAAGGCGACAAACCAAAATCGATCATATCGATATTCCTAAAATATAGAGTAGTTGACGTGGCTCTGATACCACTGTTGGGTTTTAGGGGAGGCAGATAAGGCAGCGGAAACAAAAAATTTCTCCCCCAAACCCAGAACAAGGAAACGTGTCAACGTCTATACAATAGGAAAGGATGGTTTGTGGAATCATACCTTGTCCCGAGGCTTGCTCGGTGACAATACCCCGCGCCTTGCGCGGTCTTCACCTCCTGTCTTGGACGGTGTCTGTGCAGCTCCTGGTCGCACTGGGACTGACAGGATTGAAGGTTGTCCTCCTAGCAGTAGAAACCTCCCGCCTCTGAAGTAGTCCACACGGACCACCTGGAACTCCAATCTCCTTGTCCCACAAGGAATTGGAAGGAGTCACACCCTCCTGTCAGCGTACTAGTCGCCAACACGCTCTCCTACTACCAGTCACAACTACAGTTGTCTTTCCCTTGTTGTGCCTCCCTTATCGGGTAGCACTTGCTCGGGCTCTCTCTCAGTTACCAAAACTAGAGAGAACGAAAACTTCACAGAGCAACTGGTTGCACTGAGTTATACTTTGAGAAGCCCCCAATACCCCTATATATAGGAGGGTCATGGGACAGGGTTCTCCATCCCGGACAATGCGGGACTAAAAGCAGGAGTAGAAGGGTTCGAGATTTTCCACCAAAAACAACCAACTCGCAATCTGAACCGATCGTTTCATTTCTGAAACGGTCGGTTGGGGACCTGAGCCGGTCGGTTGACACCTCAACCGATCAGTTGGGACCCATGAGCCGGTCGGTTGGGGACCTGAGCCGGTTGGTTGACACCTCAACCGATCGGTTGGGACCCATGAGCCGGTCGGTTCACTTCTAAACCAGTCAGTTCGTGGTCCTGATCAGTTCCCGATTGACTTTCCTTCTTTTGTTTCTAATTGGTATCAAATACCAATCCTTGTTCCAATCAAATTGGGCAAGTGAAACGCAAGGAAAATTCTCACCAATCCTACTTTCCCAACATGCTCGGTTGCACCAGTTGAATCGATCGTTTCAACACTTGAAGCGATCATTTCACCCTGTCCATGAGCCGATCGACTCAACACTTGAGCCGACCGGTTCACCAAGCTCATTCGATCTGTTCATCACATGAGCCGATCGGTTGGGAGTGCAGATTGTGCAGAATCAGTCAATTGTGATTTCAATCAATCCGATACTCTAATCAATCTGTCCAACACCTTGAACACTATGATTTTGAGCTATCAATCAATTGAGTGTTTAATTGAACTACTAAACTCCTTTAGTAATCAATCTAAACATTATTTGTGAACAAAACTCCTCTTCCAGGTTAAATCCTATGAGTGTGACCCTGCAGGTCCATTTCACGTTGGCAGTGAAAGTCCATAACACTTATGACTTCACAAGCAAAGAGCGGTGCCTAGTCACACATCAGTGCTACCCAAGTGAAAGTAGAAAGTTGGAGAACAACTTTCAATCCTACAATCTGTGAATGGTGTTACAACAAATGTATAATTCCTTTGTCACTGATATCCCGAATGAACTCGAGGCATGGAACGGTCATCTTGTCAATGTTCATTCACTTTCTTGATCTCAGAGTAGATTGGAAGAGATATGTATGACATCAATATCACATACTGATTCACACATGCGTGTGTATGCCTATTTCAATCCTACTCATCAAGTGGCCTTGGATATCAAACTCTCTCAGGAGGGACAAATCCCATATCTATCACTCGCCCCTCAAAAGCCCCATGTGTCAAAGCCACCCAATCACCACCTTTATAACAACCCATGTTTCAGTACTGCGTTTGATGATGTCAAAGTGTGCCCAACGACATGTGTTGAGTGTAGTGATTTCAGGTCAAAGAATCACACTCACCACCATCACTGTGAGTACTGACTGTGACTACCATGTCATGGTTCCATGTGTCAAACTCACGGTGGGTCTGTCCGGTACACTTGTTCTCTAACAAGTACCTATGTGTTTGGTTTGATATCTCTATATCATGACTAATGAGATTCTGTCATCAACCAACACCACAATCTAGTATTGTGTGTCATTGCTATCTATCTACCTTCCACAATGACATCCGAGTAGGGACATAACAAGAATGTACAAACTCTTAGCATCTGTATGATCTCATCGTTCAGGTCCTCAACCTGAAATCATACATAATTGAGTGTTGTCATTCTCTAGACATTCAATATGTTCTATCACTATCTCATATGACTGAACCAGAAAGAATTGGAAGCTTGCCTTTGATGTTTATCAAATCAATCTTAATGTATCCCACCAATCATCCCATGATTGGCTCTCGGGGCATACATACCAACAAGTTTCACATTAGAATAATGATGAATATATCCGTAAAATACTTACAAGTAAAAGATGCATAAGTAACCATAGTAACTTGAGGTTGTTTAACTTGGCCTTTAGGCAGATACTAGGACATGAAGTTGAAAGCTAAGGTATCTAGAAAGGATTAGGGTTCGGGGGCTGGTAAGATTTTCCTCTGTACAACTAGCTTGTTTGACGAGGACTCCCGAATCCATATGATATCGGCCTGGTCTGAGCTGATATGAATTGTTCAAAATAGCATGCTTATAGTCAACAGTATCCTTAGACATCTATATGATTTATCTTTAGGGACCTTAATATATTGAACTAGTCTCCCAGGTGTAAAGACTTATTTGAGGATGGACAAGAGCAACTTAAACCATAGTTCATAGTTAGTCTTTACAAGTTATGTTTCTTTTTTTTTGCATGATGCTTATGTAGTTGGATGTAAGGAAGTGTAGTTGAACCTTTTATACCTAAAGACTAATTTTGACTTAATAATATGAATCCTTTAAGGGGTGGTGAATAATTCATTTTCTTATATGTGGATGTTTTGATTTCGAGGACGAAATCCATTTAAAGGATGGTGTGCTGTAAAATACTAGATCTCAGACCCAAACCTGGAAGTTGACATTTTAGACTTACCCAAACAAGGTTGAAGGTTAGATATAAATACATGTTTAGTATAATCTCAATGAGATAGTGCATGTATATATCACCTTAATTTAACCAATGTTATAACATTAATCTTAGGTTTATAATGGATACATAAAATATGCCACATAACTCATTTTGGTGGTAATATGAAGATAAGAAACTTAATTGGATGAATAATTTAGATATTGGACCGTTAATGGGCCATATGACATATCTCATAAAACGAAGTCTCAAAATTGGAAACAAACTTCAAATTCGAAATCTACATATCAAAATTAGCCTACATGTCAAATTTCATCTAATTTGGACTACCTTGAAATATTAGGATAAGTTTAGGAGAGAGAAAATGAGTAAAAGGCATAAGTAATGAATATTGTGATTATATAAATTCAAAATATGGAAATAATGTAAAATTCATATTCAAAACATCAAAGGTAAATTGTGGATGAAGTTTGGTCCAATTTGGATGTTGTTTGTGCAAGTTATGCAATTTTAGGTACATTCTGGACTTTTCTACAATTTACCCAATTGGGAGGTTCTCTTTGCAAATTATCACCTGAATTTTAATCCTTAGATATTCCCTTACCATTATCGATATTTTGAACCATAGGGAGCCTAGTTGCACCTTGGTTTGAAGGTGTTTATTTCCAAGGGCATTTTAGGGATTACTCTCTTTATAAATGAGCTTATCTTTAGAAACTATCAACCAATGGGGTTATTTCTTTGATTGGAGGTCAGTTGGGATGGCCTATAACTATCCATAAATTGACATTTGATATTCAAGAATCCTCTATGAGTTGTATTCTTGCATGGCCATGAAATACCTAGGCTAAGGAGACATGGAAAGCTCTATGGACACCACATGCATGACGTCTTCCTTATCCATAAAGGTTTGCATGTCCATATGCACCCTTAGCATTGGACACATGGAAAGTAACTTGACACCTCATGCTTGACTTCTTCCTTATCCATAAAGGCTTGCATGTCCATAGACACCCTTATACATGACACATGGAAAGTCTCATAAACATCTCATACTTGACCTCATCCTTTATATAGCCATATCCACCCCTTCCCTACTCCCAATGCAAAAACTCTTGCTCTCCTTTATTTCCTCTATCTTAGAGCATAATTCCTACTCTCTTTGTCCATGAAGGTTATGTATCAAGGTAAAATAGAGTTCCTACCTTGGTGAAGAAGGCTCCTAGGGTTCCAAATTTCTCTATTTAGGATTTCTTAAGCTCCTCCTTGGTGATTTCAACCAAAACTAGTAAGTATCCTCCTTTCCTTCCCTATTTTCATGTTGTTAGTCTTCCTTCCTCCAGGTCAGAACCATGATCTTCCATGGTGAAACTCCACCTAGAACCCATAAACACCTCATCTCCATGTTCTTTTGTTAGGGTTTTTCACCTCTAAAGTGGAGAAGGTGCTTCTTGCTCGAGATAGGAGCTTTGTTGGAGAAACTAGCCTCTCTGAGTTTAGGAACCTTATTGGAACTGTACACCTTCCCTAGAGGTTCTTTGGAGGACTAGTCTTGGATCTAGGACTGACTTGGACTGTTTAGACTCTGAAGTTGAGGTATGATGTATCCCCTATTCTTCTATGTTGAGCAATTCACCTATGCTTATTCATTCTCTTTGTCCTATGGACATTAGCCTATACACAATGACTTTTCTATTGAAAATCATGGTTCATGTGAACTACCTTACTTGATATCGATCATGTGATCATGGATATTCTTTTGAACTCTTATCGTATGCTTTGTTCATGATGGAACTCTAAAAGATGACATGTGATGTCTTTTGCCCACTTATGAGGTGGATGTATATGTTGGTCACTTATGTGGTGACTAGTTTATATATTCTGATTATAATTTCTATTTGCCTCTACATATAACATGCTATATGATTCAGTAGCACTAGAGTGGTATAATTGCATTGGTTTTGTCTCATTGTGATTTATGGCAACATTGTGATATTTTGGATGGTGGATGTGTGATTCCCCATGCCAGGGCAGGATGTGTCATTCCTAGACCATGTTATATATATTTGGATGGGTGATGTGTGATTCGTGATTCCCCATTCTAGGGCAGGATGTGTGATTCTTAGCCCATGTCTCACCAGGCTCAAGATGTGTGATTCTTGGCCGCCTTTGTCTTTATAATATTCTAGTGTTATGCTTATCTCACATGCATACATGATGATTGTTATGATATGTGCTTATGTGGCACCACTCTTTTTTTATTATGGAAAGTATCTTCTTTTATTATGTGATGATGATTCCTATCTTTTATGCCCTTGTGGTTAGTCCTTATCCTTTCTATGGGAAGCCTTTTATATTTGATGTCCTTTATTCCATATATTTCTCAATTTCCTATTTAGTATGCACATACCAGCCTTTGCTGATGTCATCTATTTTCTCTTCTTGGTGAGGTATGCTTCCAACCCTAGGTGAAGGACTTGGATGATAAGGCATGAAGTTTTGTACTAGCTTAAGGAGTTAAAGCTTGGAGACAAAGTTGTTATGGTTTAGATTTCCCTCTACTTAGATCCTTATGTTGTATCATACATGTAAACCCTTATGGGATATTATGATGTACTTTTGTAATCTTTTGTGAAAAATGAATATAGTCATTATTTTTATTTTTCTTCTATACTTTGGTTGTTTTGAATACCATTTATTGAAGTTTGAAAATTTTGCACCTACTCTAGCATACCTTTGAGTGTGTTTGGAATGGATGTTTTATTCTTCAAATTTTTAGTAAGGGGGTGATTCCGCACTCCTTATAGTATGGTATCAGAGCCCATAGTAGTCAGAATCTGACTATTTCAATTTTGTCTCCCTAGTTAGAATCCTTGACTTACCTTTAAGTGACATATTTTCCTTAGAGTTGATCAATAGATGATGAAGGGTTGATTTAGGATCATATAGTTTCACGTTAGAATAATGATGAATAGATCTGTAAAATACTTACAAGTAAAAGATGCATAAGTAACCATAGTAACTTGAGGTTGTTTAACTTGGCCTTTAGGCAGATATTGGGACATGAAGTTGAAAGCTAAGGTACCTGGAAAGGATCAGGGTTCGGAGGCTGGCAAGATTTTCCTCCGTATGACTAGCTTGGTTGACGAGGACTCCCGAATCCATATGATACTGGCCTGGTCTGAGCTGATATGAATTGTTCAAAATAGCATGCGTATAGGCAATAATAGCCTTAGACATCTATATGATTTATCTTTAGGTACCCTAATATATTGAACTAGTCTCCCAGGTGTAAAGTCTTATTTGATGATGGACAAGAGCAACTTAAACCATAGTTCATAGTTAGTCTTTACAAGTTATGTTTCTTTTTTTGTATGATGCTTATGTAGTTGGATGTAAGGAAGTGTAGTTGAACCTTTTGTACCTAAAGACTAGTTTTGACTTAATAATATGAATCCTTTAAGGGGTGGTGAATAAATCATTTTCTTATATGTGGACGTTTTGATTTTGAAGACAAAATCCATTTAAAGGGTGGTGTGCTGTAACATACTAAATCTCGGACCCTACCCTGGAAGTTGACATTTTGGACTTAGCCAAACAAGGTTGAAGGTTAGACATAAATAGATGTTTAGTATAACCTCAATGAGCTAATGCATCTATATATAACCTTAATGTAACCTAATGTTATAATATTAATCTTAGTTTTATAATGGATACATAAAATATGCCACATAACTCATTTTGGTGGTAATACGAAGATAAGAAACTTAATTGGATGAATAATTTAGATAATGGACCGTTAATGGGCCATATGACATATCTCATAAAAAGAAGTCTCAAATGTGGAAACAAACTTCAAATTCGAAATCTACATATCAAAATTAGCCTACATGTCATATATCATCTAATTTGGACAACCTTGAAATATTAAGATAAGTTTAGGAGAGAGAAAATGAGTAAAAGGCATAAGTAATGAATAATGTGATTATATAACTTCAAAATATATAAATATTGGAAAATTCATATTCAAAACATAAAAGATAACTTGTTGATGAAGTTTGATCCAATTTGGATGTTGTTTGTGCAAGTTATGCAATTTTAGGTACATTTTGGACTTTTCTGCAATTTACCCATTTGGGAGATTTCTTTGCAAATTATCACCTGAATTTTAATCCTTATATATTCCCTTACCATTCTTGTTATTTTTAACCATAGGGAGCTTAGTTGCACCTTGGTTTGAAGGTGTTTCTTTCCAAGGGCATTTTAGGGATTACTCTCTTTATAAATGAGCTTATCTTTAGAAACTATCTACCAATGGAGTCATTTCTTTGATTGGAGGTCGGTTGGTATGGCCTATAAATGTCCATAAACTGACATTTGATATTCAAGAAGCCTCTATAAGATGTCCTCTTGCATGTCTATGAAATCCCTAGGCTAAGGACACATGGAAAGCTTCATGGACACCTCATGCTTGACTTCTTCCTTATCCATAAAGGTTTGAATGTCCATAGGCACCCTTAGCATTGGACCCATGGAAAGTAACTTGAAACCTGATTCTTGAATTCTTCCTTATCCATAAAGGCTTTCATGTCCATGGACACCCTTATACATGACACATGGAAAGTCTCATAGACACCTCATACTTAACCTCTTCCTTTATATAGCCATATCTGCCCCTTCCCAACTCCCAATTCGAAAACTTTTGCTCTCATTTATTTCCTCTAGCTTAGAGAATAATTCGTACTCTATTTGGCCATGAAGGTGTTATCCCAAGGTGAAAAAGAGTTCCTACCTTGGTGAAGAAGGCTACTAGGGTTCCAAATTTCTCTATTTAGGATTTCTTAAGCTCCTCCTTGGTGATTTTGACCAAAACTAGTAAGTATCCTCCTTTCCTTCCCTATTTTCATGTTGTTAGTCTTCCTTCCACCTTCCTCTTGTTCTTTAACCATGGCCTTCCATGGTGAAACCCCACCTAGAACCCATAAACACCTCATCTTTATGTTCTTTTATTAGGATTTTTCACCTCTAAAGTGGAGAAGGTGCTTCTTGCTCAAGATATGAGCTTTATTGGAGAAATCAGCCTCTCTAAGCTTGGGAACCTTACTTATTGGACCTATCCACCTTCCCTAGAGGTTCTTTGGAGGCCTAGGTTTGGATCTAGAACCGACTTGGACTGTTTAGACTCTGAAGGTTAGGTATGGTGTATCCCCTATTCTTCTATGTTAAGCAATTCACCTATTCTTATTCATTCTCTTTGTCCTATGGACATTATCCTATACATAATGTATTTTCTTTTGAAAATCATGGTTCATGTGAACTACCTTATTTGATATTGACCATGTGATCATGGATATTCTTTTGAACTCTTATCTTATTCTTTGTTCATGATGGAACTCTAAAAGATGACATGTGATGTCTTTTGCCCACTTATGAGGTGGATGTATATGTTGGTCACTTATGTGGTGACTAGTTTATATATTCTGACTATACTTTCTACTTGCCTCTACATTTAACATGCTATGTGATTCAGTAGCACTAGAGTAGAATAATTGCATTGGTTTTGTCTCATTGTGATTTATGGCAACATTGTGATATTTTGGATGGTGGATGTGTGATTCCCCATGCCAGGGCAGGATGTGTGATTCCTGGACCATGTTATATATATTTGTATGATGGATGTGTGATTCCCCATGCCAAGGCAGGATGTGTGATTCTTGGCCCATGTCTTACCATGTTTAAGATGTGTGATTCTTGGCTGCATTTATCTTTATAACATTCTAGTGTTATGCTTATCTCACATGCATGCAGGATGATGGTTATGATATGTGCTTATGTGGCACCACTCTTTTTTTTAATTATGGAAAGTATCTTCTTTTATTATTTGATGATGATTTCTATCTTTTATGCCCTTGTGGATAGTCCTTATCCTTTCTATGGGAAGCCTTTTATATTTGATGTCCTTTATTCCATATATTGCTCAATTTCCTGTTTAGTATGCACAAACCAGCCTTTTTTGATGTCATCCATTTTCTCTTCTTGTTGGGGTATGCTTCCAACTCTAGGTGAAGGACTTGGATGATAAGGCATGAAGTTTTGGACTAGCTTAAGGAGTTAAATCTTAGAGACAAAGTTGTTATGGTTTAGATTTCCCTTTACTTAGATCATTATGTTGTATCATACATGTAAACCCTTATGGGATATTATGATGTACTTTTGTAATATTTTGTGAAAATTGAATATAGTCATTATTTTTATTCTTTTGTTATACTTTAGTTGTTTTAAATACTATTTATTGAAGTTTGAAAATTTTGCACCTATTCTAGCATACCTTTGAGTGTGTTTGGAATGGATGTTTTATGCTTCAAATTTTTAGTAAGGGGGTGATCCCACACTCCTTACATTGGATCTCCTGCTTTAATGGTTCCATCACTCACTTCTACTTCTATGTGCGACTGTGATTCAACATCTGTACACCTACCGCTTTCTTCTTCATTGATATTGTTGGTTTTATTTTTATCAAACACCTCAACCACAGCTTTTCCCCGGTCTATTTCTTTCTCCATCCATGCCCCACCTTCATCCCCTCCCCTTTGTTATTGTTGTCCCCTTCTTGACTTCCCTCTGCAATATAAGCACCACCCTCCTTGATAGAAACTTCTTTGATATTAGAAACTA
Organism: Alisma plantago-aquatica; assembly: GCA_963693085.1. NCBI lineage: Eukaryota > Viridiplantae > Streptophyta > Magnoliopsida > Alismatales > Alismataceae > Alisma > Alisma plantago-aquatica. The sequence goes on from OY856409.1 coordinate 211,229,006, forward strand.
TGAACCCCTTCCCACTCCCTAACCCACATGTGGCCCCTCTTCCTCCTTGTAACTCCCCCTTTCCCCTACACTCCCTTTTTGGTTGGTAGTTGATTCTTCCTGTCTGTTATCCCCCCCTACACTCATGAAGATATTCCTTTTGATGCCTTCAAATCTGATGCATATGTAGTCACTACCATTTGGTCATCTAGGAGAAGCTATGATCCATTCCCCCATTGCTCTGGCTTGTCCTCTTCGTCATCTTCTTACCACGGGTAGTCCCTTGTCGTGTGTCTAATGCGCCCACATTTGAAGCACAAGTGTGGAAGTATGTCATATCTAATCTCCACCTTAGATATCCCACTATGACATCCTGCATCCTCTAGACTTTCTTCAGTGGCTTCTCAATGTTGATGGTTTCTCTCACATCTACACATCTTTAATCAGAAGATTGTTGTTCTCAAAGTTCCATGGGGCACCTTCCAGCCTTGTCTCTTTTGTGCAAAAATTGGATAGTTATGAGATTGTGATTGATCTGCTTGAATATCACCTTCCTCAAAAATCTCAACGTCTACTCCATGGTCCTGTAGAGCACATATAAATTATACAGTCTCTGTGTGAGTAGCCTAGACACTACCTCCATCTCTATGAACCCTCCATTGACCTCTACACTTTCATCCATAAAATCAACAATATCTTCCTCCTCATTGTGGATCTTCAGGGCTTCACATATGCTTATGCTCTTATCTGCCATTCTATCCCTTGACTCTCCTAGAGAGTAGATCTGACCCCGGTTCTATGAACTAGCCCAGAGAGGTAAACCCTACGATTGCCTTTCTTCCACAAACATGGACGGGGTTAGCAATAGGGAGTCATTCATACCATGTATGGATGAATGATCTAAGATCACTGTAATGTTTGGTATAGATGGTTTTCACACGAGGAAGAGCCTTGAGAGATTGCTTACTAAGGTTTGATTCAGTATTCCTTATGATAAGAACAGTTTCATGAGAGAGTAATTATGATTAGTACCTTGGGTTCACTCAGCCTAGAGCACCATGATAAGATGAAGAAAGTCATTAAGAATAATTTTATGATAAAACATGCAAGTAAGATTTTCTTAGTTTAATGGCTATATCCTTATTGTAGCTAAGATCTCAACTAGAGACATGTTAATAAGAATTCTTAGAATGATTATGTTCTAATAATTAAACACACAATAAGATTATAAGATTTGAATGCATTAAGTCATAATTATGTTTCCAAGAAAAGATCCATGTATTAAGATTTAAGATCATGGTAGGAACATGAGGTTAGAATGCATTAACATTCATAAAGATCATACTTAGTGAGATGAAATGAGATTATGGAGTTAGACCCAAGCCCTAGTGCAGGTCAACTCAAGAGACATGACCCAGTCCCTTAGTGGAGGTCATGAGGCACAAATCCTTAGTGCATGATGATTCAGACACATAACTAAGGCCAATGTGTAGGTTATTTGACTCAGGCATCTTAGTGCTAGTCATGAGACCCAAGTACCAGAGTACATTTTTCACATAAAGATGCATAAAAATAAGAATTAAGAGTAAAGAAATAATAGTCTTTTGTGCTTAAGATTTTTCTACATATTTCCATGTTGGTTGTACATAATAGTTTGATAAGGTTGTTTGACATAGTTAGTTATCCACGAGAAGGTCATTCTTTGAAGGTACCAATGATACTTTATGAGAATTTTCAAGAGTTAGTGTATTTAAGGCATGATAAACCCCAAGGTGGGTAGCCTCCTACTGTTTAACAAAATTTTAAGGATGAAATTCTAAAAAGGTGGGTTGTATTATCACACCTTAATTTTTGGGACCTAGAAAGTACATGACTAAATCATTGAAGAAAATAATATTTGATTTATGGTAAAAATAAGGTTTCATCCAATTTCTTCATGATATTTGGGTTTAAGGGGAAAAGAAAATAAAAATGGATCTAGTATTGCTGAGGATGATGCCATATAGTGTTCAATGTGTATACATCCACTAAATATAGATAATTTTGAAGATTTATCATTAATTCACCAACAAATTTTGAGTGTAATGTATTATATAAGTTTATTGACTATGCGTGGAAGTTTCTAGTCTTAGGAATCATGGAGGTGGAAAGCACAGTAGTAACAATAAAAAAATTCTTCACATATCCTACAAGAAGCTCTCATCGACAATGATTTCTTCAGAAGGAGGGTTCCCAAGGTATACCTTTATTGCATAGAAGGTCTAGATACATCCTCCTCGTCGACGTCCTATGAATGTAGTCTCTCAATACTTACATCTCTATGTATTCCACGTGGATGGACTAGAACTCTTAGTCATATTGAATGAGCTGGAGGGGAAGAAGTAGCCTTTGTTTGATGACGTGCTAGCATCATAGTCGCTCTCTCTCTCTCTCTTGGGGACAATGATGATAGGGTTCACGTATAAGAGTGTGTGTGTAAAATTAGATCATCATGCCCCTATATATACAAGAGAAAAGGAAGCATAGTTTCCCAAAAACCCTAGGAAAGTAAGGCTATAACATCATTTAAAATGGGCTGCTCATAGACTACCAGAAAGGTGATTAGAATATTCGAGAATCGTGTCATTAATTAAGTAAACAATTGATCATATGAATCAATTAACTAATTTTTGGCCATCCTCTATAAGATTGCTTAGGGTTAGTTAGTCAACTTATAAGTCAAAAATTTAAATCCAAGTAATTGTCTGAAACCACTTAACCAATTATATTATGATATTATTCTAATTGATAATCTAAATGTTTTAGTAATCAACTTGACTTGGAACAGTTCCAATCATGTCCAAAATTATACTCCTATTCTAATAGATCCTATTGTGTGACCCTGTAGGCTCCAAATTATCTTGGCAGTGATATTTATAAACAAATTATAATTTCACAAGCAATGATTGGTGTCTAAAAAGACTTCATTGCTACCCAAGTAATTGGATAAGTTGGAGAACAACTTAACCTAGTATTCTGACTAGTGTTACAGTGATTGTATAATCCCTTTGTCTCTGATATCCAAATTGAATCTAAGGCATGGAAACATCATCCTCTTAATGTTTAATCTTTGTTCCTTGATCTACAGTAGACTATTGAGATAGACATGAGTTCAATATCATATATAAATTCACATGAGCAAGGCCAAGCATTTCATAGTCTCACTCATCAAGTGTTTGACATATCACTCCAATGGGAGGGACAAATTCCATCTAAGTCACTCACAATAATCCACATGTGTCACAATGTACCCAGGTGCTACTTGTATAACAACCCTTATACAAGGTCACGCTGAGTAGTGTTGAAGCACACTAAACAACATGCAATAATTGTAGTGACTTCAGGTCTAAGGACCACAATCACCATTGACACATTGAGATGTGATCCTTACTATCAAAGTGGGTCTCTCCAGTACACTTGTTCACACAAGTACCCATGTATTTGATTTGATATTCAATATCGTGTCTAATGGAACATGGTCATCAATCAAAAAACATACTATTCTTGATGTATTATTGTGGTCCTAATATCCACAATTATATCTGACTAGGGACTAAGACAAGAATGAATACTCTTAACATACACATGTTCTCATATTCAGATCCTCAACCTGAAACCATGTGTCATTGAGTCATACATTATTAGGACATTATTATATTTATCTACTGTTCCATATTTAGGGAAACATAATAATTAGAAATGCCTTTATTAATAATCAAATCTATTTCAAAATGTGCCATTACAATCATCATATGATCGGCTCTCATGGCATATCACCAACATCAAGGACTCTAGAATTTTATGCTAATCTAAAAAATTAAGAAAGTATGCATATCATTTTTGGTTTGTTCTTATGAATTGCCCCATGTACAGATAAGAATACACCCCTATATTTCACCACACATGGCACATGATAGTATCTTCTAATACAATCCAAACTAATATGAGAAGATAATGTGGAGCTACCCTGACAGAATAGAACTCATGTTCGGTGAGAAGTAGAGAGAAGTAGTGGTTAAGATATGATGAAGAAGAGATTGATTAAGAGTAGGTTTTTAGAGTCCCATCCAAACTAGAGTATAGCATCCTTTGTATCTTTAGTGAGCCATAAGATCTATATATAGGATAATATGATGCATGGGAGAATGTGTGACAAGAACTGGGACCAATTCACATTTATTAGTTGATTGTGGAGATACAATGGTTTTACAACATAGAGGCAATGACAACCACCTTACCCTAGTGCAACGTCGATGTATGAGATCAACAGAGGATCCTGAGAATGAGTTTCATAAAGACTAGAAGTAATTCAAGTAGGTTGTAAGAGAATTTGCATGGCCTCCCACATGAAGACATAGCCACTGCCTTGATGCAGCAGAAGCATCATTTGAACTATGTTTTCACGAAGATGTAGAGAGACATCATCACTGAAGGAACAAAGAAGAAAATAGGCACATGGATGGTGTTTCAATGGTCTAAGAAACAAAGCAAGTCAGACGCAAAGGCGGGGAGGCCAAGGATGTTGAGGAGAGCAAAATGAGGAATGGTAGGGCCATCGAAGACAACCCAGGCGGTGATGCTCATGTTGAGGGGAGAGAAGATGAAGGAGGGGTTTTGTTGAGGTTTCTAGAGTCGTAGAAGACATGTTGGCTCCCACAACTAGCACTAAGAGCCCCTAGGGGTTGCAGATTCTATGCCTTAGGAATTTCTTATGGAATTGTCAGTTCCAGGTGTGAGCAAACCACAAGGATTGCATGTGTCTAGCCGTGAGGAAGAAGAAATGGGATGTGATGGGTGGATTCGGGTCAATTCCTAATTGGATCCAAAATAGATCTGCAAGAGCCTCGTTGGAGCCTCATGTGCGTGATGTAGCTCAACCACAACCACTAGATCAAGTTTTGATGATCAATGTTCATCAAAGAGGTATATCATTCAAAAAATTGTATCTTAGGGTATAGGTTTTCTTTTCTGGGAGTTCATGATATCAATAGAAACCTAATGATGTATACTATCTAATATAAATATACATAGATAATGTTTTGTATGTAAAATTAAAATTTTAATTTGATTAATAAAAGATATCAGATTTCAATGTTTTAAACATTGAAAATAGAAAACAACTCTCAAAATTAATGAGTATTTTACTTAAGGTGTATTTTGATATGTTTAATATGACTACAAATACTGATCTTCCTGATTTGAATTTTTAACAAGGTAATTGATGTAACCCCTAATAAGGGCATCATTGGTACTATCACTCATTAATTAACAATGAAATGATCTAGGATTTTTACCTATATTCTAATGTATAATGTTATTACTATTTTCAATGTTTTGATGGAGTTTCATGTACAATTATATTAATATTTAGGTTTTGGGCCTAAGTGACCATTATGTAAGATAATTGATGATTATTTAACACAACATGTGATGTGTATGCCTATCTAGTTTGGTATACGACTTTAGTTGTATTTTCTTTTGATGGCATAATTAAATCAATAACATTAGTATATGTGATTATGCCAAGATATATTCCATTATATGACGTCTATGCCAAGATTATAGTAGTTATATTATGTAACTTTTGATATATGTTTATTTGTCATGGTTTTATATAAGGCTCATGTTTAGCCTAAATAAGAACCCTAATTTAGTTTAGGAGGTTAGAATCATGGGGTTTCGAGATTTTGAAATGAAAAAAGGAAAATACACATGGAATTATAGAAATTTGTTGAGGTCCAATTGATTAAGTTATGGAAAAAGGAACAAAGAACACATTAAGGAAATCATCAATATTAAATGTAAGTGGGCCATGTCCAATGAATTTCATTATTATTATGATTCAACCTACAACCTTTCACAAAGTAACTCAAATATTAAGTTACTTTTAATGATTCAATAGTTCATGCTTATTTCATGTTCAATGATATTTTGAGTAATCATATAATTCAGACTAAGTTATGTTGTGATGTTTTCATAAGTTATATTTTTGATATTTAAGCTATTTTTAGATACTTTGTATTTGTATATTCAGTTCAATTTATTCTTCTCAAGCCTTTAGACTCAGATTTCATATATTTGACATCAAAATCTATTTAAGATAGTAAACATTCTATTAAATCAAAGTTTCCTATTATAATTTAATCAGATAATAAGAGTATCACATTTAGATTTAGACTAGATTACTCATTATCTGAGTATCTAAATATTGGATAAATATACATAATAAGAGTTTCTGACCCAATCTCAGTTATGCAGTAATTGAGATTCATATTCATTTTCAAATTTAGATTAAGTTAAGAATTTAAGAACATATATTCATATTTAGATTATGAATTCATTACATGTTCAATTATCAATATTCATTTTTATTATAAGTTCAGATTCAATATTCAGTAAGTTTAGAATTAAGATAATTGAGTCAGAACCTTCTCATAAGACATTATAGGATAAGTCCTCATTCAGTTAGTCTTGGGAAGATTCACAGGCATGCAGTGCCAATTTAGAGGAGTGTTTACTCCAATTCAGAGGAGCTCACAGACACTTCAGTTTCATTTAGAGGCATGTAGTGTCAATTCAGATGTACTTTGATACCAATTCATAGGCATAGTAATGCCAATTTATAGAGCACTTATCATATAATGGTGACCACAAACAAATAAAAGACATAGTGATTCACTATTCATTTAGAATTTTCACAACTTAGCTCAACTTTTAGTTTTAATATATTCATTTTATCTTTTTAGAAATTCAATGACACTTACTCTAACTATAGTTTCCCAATTTGTGCATGTCCAGGGACGAGATGTACATAGGTACTAATTTTCAATCTTCTGGAAGACAGATCAAGATATATGATTCATCTACAATTTTAAGAAGTTCGATTGGTGGGGTGCCATTTACATTACCAGACATATTAAGATAGTGTGCAGACTTTTGCATCATGTATTTAATCCTTCCGATAAAGTTTGATGTAATCAAGTTTCTTTTCTAAGAATTTATGATAATATATTTTATACACTAGTCTGTGTGGTTTGTTTTAATTGTTATTGTGATGAGTATCGTGTTAGTAACACTCATAGTAGAAATAGAATTTAGCTTCCACTCATGTGATATGAAAATTGAGGTGTTACACATTCTTATTGGGGATGTGCTTCCAAGTGAGGTTGATTAAATCAGGTGAGAACTAGAGAGGAAGATAAATCAGTAAAGGAACATGTTGTGGATGCCACCTTAACAATGGATGATCACCTGATCCCCACCCTTATCTTTTTAACACTCTTCCCAAGAACTTTACCCTATGGAATTGTAAATGCTCTAAGGAACATAATATTAACTTTCTACAATCACTGGTCATAAAGGCCACTTATATCCGTGATATTTATCCGGTGCCCAATCTTATCCATATTCAGAACTTTCAAGGAACTAGAACAACTAAGATGATGTTTTTGAAGATCCCAAAAACCAATCTGGAACTCTTTGAATGACAGGTTGATGCACTAAGGATTAGACAATTGATTGATATTGCCACTAGTGGTGAAGGTCACCTTAAATTTAGAAACTTATCTGATACCCAACCTTATCTATCTTGAGCACTTTTGAAAAACCAAAAAATTCTCTAGGTATGAAATTTGTCTAATATCCAGTCTATGGTCCTAGATTATGATCTAAAACTAAACAAATTCGACACATATATTTCTTAATCTTTTTATTCTTTAGATCACTATATAACATCGAACCAATCCCACGCTCATTTTTTTGTATCTTTTCCGGTTATGGATCATAACATGAAATTGAACTGATCATGTACTTGCATTTCTAAAATTTTAAGTTCAAGATCATGACCTAAGACTACACCAATTATGTCCTAAATATATATATCAAGATTTTTTATCCCTACATCTGGTAGGAGCTTTTAGATGATCACATATGATTTCATTTCTATACATGAAGATCCTTTCCCAGTAGGGACACAGTTCTAAAGAAGGTTGATCAAATCAAGTGAGAACTAGAGAGTCAAGGTTAATCTCTCGGAGACAATCTAGGGTACAGATGATGAATTAGTAAAGTACAATGTTGTAGAGACCACCTTTTCTTGAATGATCACCCAATGCCCGATCTCAACTTATTTCTCTTCCAATGAATTTTATCATATAAGATTACAGATGCTCTAGGGAACAAGAAATTAACCAACACAATCACTAGTCGTAAATGTCACCTCATAATTGAGACTTGTCTAACACTCCAAACTTCAATCTTGGCTAGTGGCTACCCTTACTCTAGAGAAATCATTATGCCCAATCTTACCTTTGTTATGAATGACTATTTTATTAGTTCATCCTTATAAGGAAATTACATCACCTACACTTTCCACCCTCCATAAGGTTTGTGACAACATATTTGACGAGTCTCACTTTTTTGGCCTTTTGTAACAAAAAGTAGAGGCTAGACTTTGCTCAAGCATGCGGTTCTCACTTTTATCTCAAACCTTTCCTTGAGTGCAGAAAACAATGGACAACCCATTTTTGCACACTCAATAGAAATTCATGATAAATATTAACTCTCTGGATTATGATGGAGTTTGTTCAATTTTCCCTTAATTTCACACATTTTATCTTTTTTGACCTTTTCCAGAGTTTTCCACATTTCCACATTTGATCCATTATCCACCTTCCACATTTTTCCACATTTCACAAGATTTTCTTGCCATTTATCCATTCATTTTCGCCCACTTTTAGTTTTTTTTAGGATTTTGTAAAGAAAATCTATGGTTTGGACTTAAGCATAATTTGCACATTATTACCGCTTTTTATAAGCCTTTTCTCATTAGTGTTCTAGTTGAATTATTTGAATAAAATATTTTTCTTTTTATCAATAGATATTCAATTATCTTTATCCAAACAAAAAAATATCTTTGGGATAACAATGAAGGATAGTCCTAATTTAATGCCTTTTCTCTCCCTTTTATTATTTTATTTGACGTTTATCCAGAATATGTCTTTATTATGATTTTCTCCAAAACAATCTTGAAATAAGCATAAAATCTGAGAAACCAATTTTTACCAACCTGAGACACCCAAAAGATTTGAGCCATCCACCATGTGTCATGTGAAGTATTGCCTTGATCCACGTGCCACATCATGTGGCACACCATGATGATCAACCACCTCTATCACAAACTTTCAGCTGGAAACCCTGAACCCTATCATCCACCTATAAATAGACCCCACACCCTTTGTATTTTGACCCCCTAGAGTGTGAGCTAACTCCCTCTTTAATTTGCACCATGTGATTAGAGGATTCTTCCTTGCACATCAACTACTCTATTAACATCCGTAGACAATTTAATAATTGCTTTCTCTATTATATTCATAATTGATGACATATACATACGATTTTAAAAATCTAGATCTTGGTCTACTAGATCTCTCTCTCTCTCTCTCTCTCTCTTTGTATGCATCGATCCTAATTATCAATGATGAATCTCCACTGTGGGAGGTCCTAAGGCAATTAGTACCACAAAACACCTAAAAAATAGGAACTTTTTTGCTATGATGAGAAAGCCATGACCATATCTAGCCCTGAAGGTTTACGAACTTATTTATTTATATTTGTTGTTGTTTTCTCAAACAATAGCCCATATCATCATCATTTCAAACCCAAATATCTAAAAAGATGCAATAGTGTTATTGGGAGAGATGTGGTGCTTATTGGGAGATATGGGCACTAAGTATAGCAATAGAAACAAAAAAATTATCTATTTGTATTCCCATAACAACAAGATCGCGTCAACTACTATGAAATTGGAAGGATGGTTTAACGAGTTATGTAACGTCCCTGACCTGGGTTATGCTTTAACCCTAGGTGTTTTATTTAAGAAAGATAATTATATTCTTCATATTATCTTTTGAAAAGTAATTAAGGCTCAAGAGGAACTTATATTTCAATTCTAGTCCATTTTAAATAATGTTGAAAATAATGTTTTACTTATTTTGGACTAAAGTGCAAATTACCCAAGTTGATGGGTTAAATTGCAAATTGTGCATGATAATATGTTCCTCATCTTTTGAAGCATCATGATAATGAAGATGATGTAGAGGTATGGCTATCCCAAGCCTGAGTACCATGAAAGAGCTGATAAAGCAATGTTTGTGCATTAAAACCTAGTTTTGGTGTAATGTGCAATTTACCCAAAACCCAGGGTTCAATATGTAATTTACCAATTCATAATAGTCCCTAATATTTCTTGGCATCTTGTAGAGGCAAGAAAATGAGAGGGACATCTCATTTGATCTTCTTTGAAGGATAGAGAATCTTGATATTAAAATAATCAAGATTTAAGCATAATTGAAACCTTAATTCAAGTTAATGCAAGAATAAATAAAATAAAGCCTTCAACCAAAAACGAGATGGTTGTATTTTCTCAAGTGTGAACATCCTTGTGCCTTGCAAAGTAAAAGGAAATATCTACGTGAGTGGGGAACCCACTTACATTAAGAAAATAAAAAGAAATATCTACTAACTTATGGATATTAATATTATAAAGGTTAAGGTGCTTAATTTCTTTTCCCTTAATTCATGGATAATGGAAGGTAATTCGGAGGTGAGGAATATATCTTTGCATGCAAGGAACCAAGGGGGAGAGGTGGCACCAATTTTAGAATTAAAAGATTTTTATAAGGCATTTTCTCTCTCATTGATTTTTTTATAAAAACATCTTTTACAACTCAAACCAAAGGCTTTTTCAAATTCACTTATTCTCTTTGCTTGAAAAAACGACCAAGGGAGCTTGGAGAAGCAGGAGGACGACCCCCAACCTGTTGGTAAGCTTCTTGACCTTCGTTCACCTTGATTTCATGGTGGAAATCACAAATCAATGCATGATTTCTTCTTATCTCGATCCCATCTTCAATTCTAACCATTCCTTTTCACTCAAAGCTTGAGGACGAGCCTTGGGATAGTGAAAGGAGTTGCATCCAACATTTTTGACGTGATCTTGGAGCTTTGAAGCTCATTTGGAGGTGGGTTATATAACTTGAACCCCTCTACATTGTTATTCAACTATCAATCTTGTTATTTCGTTGATTCCTTCATCTTCATGATTAATTGTTTGTTGAAATTGGTAATTCCATGAAATCAGATGTACTAGGAACTACAGGGACGAATGTAGATGATGATGAAATCATCTTGGACACTTTTCCAAAGGAATTTCTTTTCCAATCAGTTTCAACAAGTTGTCCATTCGATTTCAACAAAACCATTTGGAATTAAATAGTTTCATCAAACCATTAGGAACTAAACAGGTTCAAACCATTTGGAAGAGTTGACCACAGTTGACCATTTGGAGATTTGATGCTAATTTTGATGGTTTATGACCCATTAAATTTAATTCACTAATTCCAAAGGGTTCATTAGTTGAAGGTTCATCAATTACCAAACCCTAATCGGGTTAAGTGTTGAAATTCCAATTGGTTGAATTAGATTTTTTGGTTGATTAACCCAAACAGTCTCAAGACCATTTGGAGGTCAACCAAGACCGTTTGTAGGTCTAGGGTTAAGTATGGTTGAGTAATTGAAGGTCCAGAGATACCAAATTGAAATGCAATTAATAACTGATTTGATGATCAATCCAATGATCTAAACCCTAATGGAATTTCACAAATTCCAAGGATAGGATGGAGCAAACGATCTCAAGACCGTTTGGAGACTATTTGGAGGTCATCCAAATGACCTCAAGACCATTTGAGGTCAGGTCATATCAAAATTTTGATGATGATTTATTAATTTCAATTGAATCAATTCTAAAATGTTGATCATTGATGGTTCCTCGATTTCAAAGCCCTAATTGAAGGTTCCTGAGTAGAAATCCTAGATCAATTGGGTTTAAAACCCTAATTAATAGTCCAATTGAAGGATGATTCAATAGTTCAACTGATTAAGAAATCAAGGATTCAATTGATAATCGGTTCATCTATTGAAACCATGAATTGTTTAAGTGTTGAAAGAACTTTTTGGTCCATTCGGTTTTGAGAGGGTTTGGTCCAAACGGTCTCAAGACCGTTTGGAGACCCAAAGTTCAATCGGTTTCAACACCTTTCTTATCCAATCGGTTTCAAGGGCAATTTGCTCAAATGGTTTTCTACCAATTGAATTCTGAGAACTAAGATCATTTAGGGTCTAAGTAATCAAATCTTTTTGAGGTTCAACATGGTTAATCCATTTGGATACCTCATGTAATTGAAGATCCAATATGGTTAATCCAATTGATCATCTAATGTAATTGAAGGTTCAATTAATCAATTCATTCGGAACCCTCATATAATTAAAGTTTGAATTGATTAAACCATTTGGAGACCTAATGTACTCAGATGATTGATACCCTTAGTGGGATTAATCATTATTGCATAATAATGTAATAATTTAATACATCATGCTAAGCATCAATGCATGTATTCGAATAAAGAGTAATCTCAATCTAATCAAGAATTGAGTAGTGAACATCCTAAGTAGGATGAGAGAGAGAGAGATTCATACATGAATGATGATCATGTAGTAATTAAGCCTAACACATTCAAAATAAATGTGATATACAATTAGGGTATGATCCTTGATAAAGAGATCATAAAACCCTAATTGAGTTGATTAATGAACTCAAACCCTAATTTAGGGCAAGTTTGAGTGAAACCCTAAACTAGGAGGATGATGTGATATGAATTCAGGGTAATGACATGAGTAACCCTAATTCAGGGTATTCTGATGATATACCTAATTAGGATGAATAGTAAACCCTAATTGTGGGTAATGGAATATAAAACCCTAATTGGGAGGAATAGTAAAACATAACCCTAAATTGGGTGTTAGTATATGATAATCCCTGATGTGATGTGAATGGTAAACCCTAATTCTAAAATAGGGTGAAGGTATGTGAAACCCTAATTCTGGGTTATATTATATAGCATGAAACTCTAACCTTGGACAATGAAATGATAAATCATTGGTCCTAATTGTGCAAAGGGAATGAGTAACCCTGATTGACATGAAACGGGAAACCCTAACCCCGGTAAGGGAATAGTGGTGTTACCCTTGAATAGCATGGAATTGAAATACAATTGATATATCTGTTATCATTTGTACTAACCATGCAGGAATCATGAGATGATGAACATAGCTAGGTATGAGCTATGATGTTTATTTATTGAAATTATTTATTGGGCCTTGTGTGCCATAATATGCCTTGTTGCCTAGTAAGAGGTAACAAGAGAGTTAATGGGCCTCAAGTGCATAAGAGATGCTTGTGTAGCAAGTGTCATGTTTACCTTGGTCAGATGACTTGAAAGTGATAGTTACCTGAAAGAGTGGTAACAGTGCTCAGTGATGAGCTAAGGGTTTGAATACCCAGAACCATATGATTATGGCATTGAGTTTTTGAAGGGAAGAGTATTCCCAGTATTGAAATGAGGGACTGAGATCCCAATGTCTTATAAATACTGAGAAGTAACTGATGAAAATAGTACATGTTTCTTTGTAGCATTTGTTATAATAAGCTATGTTTGAAAACTTGGATGATGCTAAAAGAATATGATAATGTACTTAATTAATCAAGTGAAAGCTATTCATGTAGTTCTCTGACCATAGATCCATCATCGTCAGTAGTTGGTGATGGTGAAATAGGTTTTCCTACGGGATCTCCTGGAGAGCGCATATTTTTGAATATGCGGGGGTCAATGGGCGAAAATATCTGTACGTCCTAATGGAGGAATTGATGGAAGGTAAACATTAAACCTCTCAATCCTTCATTATATGTGCCTGGATGGATGTATCATGAATCTCACGATGATGTTAATGTTGGATCGATGGAGGTAAACATGAAATCTTTCAATTGCGAAGAGAGTGCAGCCACCATTGTAGCTCTATAGCGAAGATGTCCTTATACCCTGGCAAGCTATGTAGCAGAGACACAAGATGTCCTGCATGTGGTCCCGTACTGACCGAGATGAGGGAGGTCTTGGAAGCTGGCTCTTCCATTGACCTTGTATGGTACTGATTTTGACTTCGCAATGGTCGGTTGGAGTATGAGCGATATACCTCATCTCCTCAGAGCTTAAGTGTGATTGTAAAATGTAATCATTCGTGTAGCGTATTTGCATAAGATTGAATTACGAGAATCACTGGTTGATGGTATCCTGCTTAGCATGTCCTTGATACATAAATGTTATATATATGTTCTTCAATTCCTTATTGTATAAGAGACATGCTGATTTATCAAGTTTTATAGCTAAATTGCTTGAATAGAAATGTTGTTCTAATCTGCATAGATGTTGATTTATCTGTTGTTGGTTATACGATTCTACTGTTCAGTTTATTTCTATTAAACTGCAATAATAATATCTTTTCGGCGGAGAGTTATATCTCTCGCTGGGGCAATTTACAAATTGTCTCACCCCCGTGGGATCCAATGTTTTTAGGTAGACACAGACAAAGAGGTAGAAACTCTGTAGTGGGGGAAGAGCAGCAGCAACAACAGGGACAACAATGATATCCAGGTGGAGATACTAGCTATCGTGTGTAGTATATAGCGTCTTATGTGTCTTCTCTGTACTCTCAGGTCCTAGGAGTCAATAGATAGTGTTTTAATAATCGATCTGAGATTTTGGTTTGAATGCCTCGAGGATTTTGTTACTTGTACTTTTTAGCAAAGCAATGATGTATATATATATTCCTCGAGAAGAGATGGTACATGGAATGTACAATGTGGACCAGTATGTAATTATAATACTTTGGTTCTTGTTTAAAGAGTTTTCCTAAGAATGGATCTCTTTGTAAATGGTTTTAATTTTTAGTGATTTTCAATAATCCACTCCTAACGATCGCTTCTGCATTAGTTAATCTTGTTTAATTGGTTAAGACCAGTTTGTACGTCACAAGTTTAGTGGTATCAAAAATCTAGGTTTGCTGAGTCTACAGAGACATAAGATTAAGGTTGTTGAGTCTGTTCTAGTGTCTTCCAATTTATCTGATAAGTATCTTCTGCTCATATAGGAGAAGAAGAACTTGAAGATGTCTGGAACACATGATGAACATGTTGCTGAGAGCAGCGTTGCTGCACCAGGAGTAGGTGCAAGGGACCAGGATAGGGAGGAACCAATGCCTGAAAAAACTTAGTTCAATCAAGCAGATATGGGGAACCCAGCCTTCCAAGCCATGTTTGGACAGTTTATGGCAGCCATGACTCATATGACAGATAGGATGCCACTACCTGCACCTAGGGTACCAGCCCACGATGAAAGACATGGAGTTGGAAAGACCTTTGAACGGCTTCGCTGGGTGGGAGCCACAGAGTATGCTGGCACAGCTGATCCAGCAGATGCTGATTTATGGTTAACTGAGCAGGAGAAAGCCTTCAGAATCCTTATGATTCCTAAAGATGAGAAGCTGAGACATGTTGTATACCTATTGAAAGGTAGTGTTGGTCATTGGTGGACCATTGAGGAAGGCAAAAGGCCACGAGTTGAAGTCGGATGGGATGAATTCCGACGTGAATTTGTCGCTAGATACTTCCCTAAGACGTATCTAGATGAGAAGATCTCTCAATTTGAGAGGTTGAGGCAATGACTGATGAATATTAGCGAGTATGAAGCTAGATTCATTGAGCTTTTGTGGTTCTGTCCGCACATGGCAGCTACTGATGAAGAGAGGATTCAGTATTTCGAGAAGGGGTTGAATGCTGAATTGACCACTCCTGTGTCTGCTCTGTAAAATAAGGAGAGGTTTGCCACTTTTGTGGAGTCCGTTAGGCAGATAGAGAGGTATGTGATTGAGAAGCGACGGACTAGTACTAAGAAAGTGTATCCTCAGTTTCAAGGACAAAGGTCTGAGAGTTTCAAGAAGTCGAGGTTCTCTGCACCACCACCACCAAGGTTTAATACCCCGACGTAGTGGACGTCAAGTAGGGGTAGGGGCCATAGTTTTCCTCCAAGTAGAGCCCCTAGTACAGCATCAACATCTGTGACAGGACCACCCAGGCAGAGTTTAGAAAGTTACAACTGCTTCCAGTGTGGGAAGTCAGGACACTTGAAGAGAGATTGTCCTGAGAAAGTCAGAACTGTAACTCAACCCCAGAGATAGATTCAGCAAGGCTCACAAAGGAGAAAGTTTTCTAGTGGTGCTCGAAGACGTGGACAAGCGTCCCAAGCTGGATCGTCGGCACCCAACAACCGTGCACAGGGTCAACCGCAGGCAAAGGTGAGGTTCTATGCAATGAATCATCCCAAAGCAGTTGTCAACCCTCGGGTTGTGACATGTCAGATAGAACTATTTTATTCTGATATGTCTTCATCCTACTTCGTATCTGTTTGAATTGATCTGGGTGCTACACACTATTTTATCACTCGAGAAGTGATTCATGACTACAACATGACTGTCAGTCATAGAGCATATAGTTTGATGTTAGAAACCCCTTTGTTGGGATATGTAGTGTTGCGGGAGGTGTGTTCTCTCTGCAATCTTTCCTTTTCTGATCATCACATTCAAGTGGATCTTATACCACTTGAGATGTAGGGTTTTGATATAATTCTTGGGATGGACACCTTAGAGAAGTATAAGGTTGTCTTGGATTGCAGTTCCAAACAAGCTATGTTTACAGACGAGGGTGACACATGTATCTTTCATGAAGATAGAAAGATTCTTCCAACCTGTTTGGTGTTAGCTATGGTAGCTGAGAAGTTGATGAGACAGGGATGCTTTGCATTCTTGGTACAGGTGGTAGATACCATAATGGAGAGTCCTAATCCTTCTGAAGTTCCAATAGTCAGGGAATTTAAAGATGTATTTCCTAAAGAACTTCCAGGAGTTCCACCACCCCGAGAGATTGATTTTGAGATTAATCTAATCCCAGGAACGCAACCAATAGCACAAACATCGTATAGAATGGCACCTACTGAAATGGCAGAGCTCAAGAAACAACTACAAGAGTTGCCTGAAAAGGGTTTTATCCGACTAAGTACTTCGCCATGGGGTGCTCCGGTCCTCTTTGTAAAGAAGAAATTAAGATGGGTCTATGTGATTGTGCATCGACTATAGATAGTTGAATAAAGTAAGTATAAAGAACAAGTATCCTCTACCAAGGATAGATGACTTGTTTGATCAGTTGTGTGGTGCAACTATCTTTTCTAAAATAGATATGAGGTTGGGATACCATCAGTTGTGTATTAAGGAGAGTGATATACCTAAGTCTGCCTTTAGGACAAGGTATGGTCACTATGATTTCATAGTTATGTCGTTTGGACTAACTAATGCACCAACTGCATTTATGGAACTCATGAATAGAATCTTTCGACCTTTTCTTGATCAGTACGTAGTAGTCTTTATAGATGACATCTTGATCTACAGTAGAGATGCTCAACAACATGAGCAGCATCTCCGTCATGCTTTGACTTTGCTAAGAGAGCATAAATTATATGCTAAGTTTAGCAAATGTGAGTTATGGTTACTAGAAATTTCTTTTCTTGGACACGTAATATCTGCCTCAGGTATTTGTGTTGATCCTAAGAAGGTAGAATTTGTCCTACAATGGGAACAGACAAAGGAACCAACAGAGATACGTAGTTTCCTAGGACTAGCAGGCTATTACAGGAGGTTCATTAAGAACTTCAGTTCAATAGCTTTACCCCTAACCAAGTTGACCAGGAAGGAGGTTCCTTTTGTCTGGAATGACAAGTGTCAACACTCTTTCCAGTTGCTAAAAGAAAGGTTAATAAGTGCACCTGTGCTGGTGTTACCTTAGTAGGGAAAGGGGTACATAGTCTTCTGTGATGCATCTAAGAACAGACTAGGATGTGTGTTGATGTAGGATAAACAAGTGATTTCTTTTGCTTCTCGACAGCTCAAGAAACACGAGGAGAATTATCCAACACACGATGTAGAGCTAGTTGTTGTGGTCCATGCCTTGAAGATCTGGAGACATTATCTCTATGGAGAGACATTCCAGATTTTCATAGACCATAAGAATTTAAAATATATCTTCTCACAACATGAGCTGAACATGAGGCAACGTCGTTGGATGGAGTTAATCAAGGACTATGATTGTACAATTGATTATCATCCAGGGAAGGCCAATGTGGTTGCTGATGCTTTAAGCAGAAAATCAGCCACATCAGTCTTAGATAAAGCACAGTTAAACTCCTTAGTGTGCTCTAAAATAGATATGCTTATCTCTTTAAGGCAAGATAATGTACAACTTAAGGTATCGTTGTTATCCGGGTTGTTAGTTGAGATGCAAGTGAAACCTACTCTAAGACAGCAGATTAAAGAAGCAGAGTAGGCTGATGTTGTGATTCAACAGATCAAGTCAGAGTATGGTAGTGAGAAACGAGATGGTTTCCATGATTCATAGGATCAGGTAGTCTGTTACCATGGTAGGATGGTAGTACCTGATGCCAATGACTTAAGGAAGTTAGTTCTGGAAGAAGCTCATTCTTCGATGTATGCTATGCATCCAGGAAGAACCAAGATGTATCATAACTTGAAAGATATGTATTGGTGGCCTGGTTTGAAGAAGGATGTTGGTGAGTTTGTTATGTGGTGTCTAGTGTGTCAGCAAGTTAAAACTGAACATCAAAAGCCCACAGGAACAATGCAACCTCTGCCTATACCACAGTGGAAATGGGATCATGTGACCATGGACTTTGTGGTTGGTTTGCCTAGAACAGCCAAAAGTCATGATTCTATTTGCATGATAATTGACAGTTTGACTAAGAAAGCACATTTGATTCCTGTCAAAACAACCTACATTGCTGAGAAGCTTGCACAGATATACATAGATGAGATAGTGTGGCTGTATGGGGTTCCAGCCACTATTGTTTCTGATAGAGGTCCCCAGTTCATGAGTCATTTTTGGGAGTGACTCCATAAAGCTTTGGGTACACAATTAAGGTTTAGTACAACCTTTCACCCCCAGACAAATGGACAGTCTGAGAGGACTATACAAACTTTGGAGGACTTGCTTAGAGCATGTGTCCTTCAATTTGTAGGAAGTTGGGATCTACACCCGAGCTTGATAGAATTTGCTTACAATAATAGCTATCAACACAGTATTGAGATGGCACCATATGAAGCATTATATGGTATATTTTGTAGATCTCCTTATGTTGGTATGAAATAGGGGAGTACCAACTCTTGGGTCCTGAGTTAGTGCAGCAAACAACTGAGAAGATTAAAGAAATACAACAGCAGTTGAAAGTGGCTCAGGATAGACAGAAATCTTATGCTAATAAGCGTCGTAGACCTTTAGAATTCCAACTTGGAGACAGATTATACCTCAAGGTCTCACCTTGGAAAGGTATCCTGAGATTTGGAAAGAAGGGCAAGTTAGCTCCTAGATTTATGGGGCCTTATCCAATCATTGAAAGGATGGGAAAGGTAGCCTATAAGATGGAGTTACCACCTGAGTTGCATAGATTGCACCCAATGTCTCACATCTCCATGTTGAGAAAGTGTCATCTTGACACAGAGTTAGTTCTGCAACATGTGGAGGTAGAACAAAATGATGATATATCTTATGTTGAAGGACATGTGTTGGTTCTTGATAGAAGAATTAAAAAGCTAAAAAAGAAAGACATGTGTCTTGTTAAAGTTCTTTGGCATCACTGTGGCATTGAAGAGGCTATGTGGGAGCTAGAGGAAGAGATGAGGAGGAAATACCCTACTCTTTTCTCTTAAAATGTTTTCGTTGATGATTTTAGGGACGAAATCCTTGTAAGGGATGGATAACTTGTAACATCCCTGACATGGGTTATGCTTTAACCCTAGGTGTTTTGTTTAAGAAAGATAATTATATGCTTGATATTATCTTTTGAAAAGTAATTAAGGCTTAATAGGAACTTATATTTCAATTCTAGTCTATTTTGAATAATGTTGAAAATAATGTTTTACTTGTTTTGGACTAAAGTGCAAATTACCCAAGTTGAGGAGTTAAATTGCAAATTTTACATGATAATATGTTCCTCATGTGTTGAAGCATCATGAGAATGAATATGATGTAGAGGTATGGCTATCCCAAGCCTGAGTACCAAGAAAGAGCTGATAAAGCAACATTTGTGCATTAAAACCTAGATTTGGTGTAATGTGCAATTTACCCAAACCCCAGGGTTCAATATACAATTCACCAATTCAGAATAGTCCCTAATATTTCTTGGCATCTTGTAGAGGCAATAAAATGAGAGGTACATCTCATTTGAGCTACTTTGAAGGAGAGAGAATCTTGATATTAAAATAATCCAGATTTAAGCATAATTGAAACCTTAATTCAAGTTAATGCAAGAATAAATAAAATAATTGAAGGGCCTTCAACCAAAAACGAGATGGTTGGATTTTCTCAAGTGTGAACGTCCTTGTGCCTTGCAAAGGCAAAGGAAATATCTACGTGAGTGGGGAATCCACTCACATTAAGAAAATAAAAAGAAATATCCACTAACTTATGGATATTAATATCATAAAGGTTAAGGTGCTTAATTTCTTTTCCCTTAATTCATGGATAATGAAAGGGAATTCGGAGGTGAGTAAGATATATTTGCATTCAAGGCACCAAGGGGGAGAGGTGGCACCAATTTTAGAATTAAAAGATTTTTATAAGGCATTTTCTCTCTCATTGATTTTCTTATAAAAACACCTTTTACAACTCAAATCAAAGGCTTTTTCGAATCCACTTCTTCTATTTTCTTGAAAAAACAACCAAGGGAGCTTGGAGCAGCAGGAGGACAACCCCAAACCTGTTGGTAAGCTTCTTGACCTTCGTTCACCTTGATTTCATGGTGGAAATCACAAATCAAATGCATGATTTCTTCTTATCTCGATCCCATCTTCAATTCTAACCATTCCTTTTCACTCAAAGCTTTAGGACGAGCCTTGGGATAGTGAAAGGAGTTGCATCCACCATTATTGACATGAGCTTGGAGCTTTGAAGCTCATTTGGAGGTGGGTTATATAACTTGAACCCCTCTACATTGTTATTCAACTATCAATCTTGCAATTTCGTTGATTCCTTCATCTTCTTGATTAATTGTTTGTTGAAATTGGTAATTCCATGAAATCAGAAGTACTAGGAACTACAGGGACGAAGGTAGATGATGATGACATCATCTTGGACACTTTTCCCAAGGAATTTCTTTTCCAATCAGTTTCAACAAGTTGTCCATTCGGTTTCAACAAAATCGTTTGGAATTGAACAGTTTCATCAAACTGTTAGGAACTAAACGGTTTCAAACCATTTGGAAGAGTTGACCATAGTTGACCATTTGGATATTTGATGCTAATGTTTATGGTTGATGACCCATTAAATTTAATTGACTAATTCCAAAGGGTTCATTAGTTGAAGGTTCATCATTTACCAAACCCTAATCGGGTTAAGTGCTGAAATTCCAATTGGTTGAATTAGATTTTTGGGTTGATTAACCCAAATGGTCTCAAGACCATTTGGAGGTCTAGGGTTAAGTATGGTTGAGTAATTGAAGGTCCAGAGATACCAAATTGAAATGCAATTAATAACTGATTTGATGATCAATCCAATGATCTAAACCCTAATGGAATTTCACAAATTCCAAGGATAGGATGGGGCAAACGGTCTCAAGACCGTTTGGAGGTCATCCAAACGACCTCAAGACCGTTTGAGGTCAGGTCATATCAAAATTTTTATGATGATTTATTAATTTCAATTGAATCAATTCCACAATGTTGATCATTGATGGTTCCTCGATTTCAAAGCCTTAATTGAAGGCTCTTGAGTAGACATCCTAGATCAATTGGGTTTAAAACCTTAATTAATGGTCCAATTGAAGGATGATTCAATAGTTCAAATGATGAAGAAATCAAGGATTCAATTGATAATCGGTTCATCTATTGAAACCATGAATTGTTTAAGTGTTGAAAGAACTTTTTGGTCCATTCGGTTTTGAGAGGGTTTGGACCAAACGGTCTTAAGACCGTTTGAGTCCAAACGGTCTCAAGACCGTTTGGGTCCAAACAGTCTCAAACCGTTTGGAGACCCAAAGTTCAATCGGTTTCAACACCTTTCTTGTCAAATCAGTTTCAAGGGCAATTTGCTCAAATGGTTTTCTACCAATTGAATTCTGAGAACTAAGATCATTTAGGGTCTAAGTAATCAAATCTTTTTGAGGTTCAACATGGTTAATCCATTTGGATACCTCATGTAATTGAAGATCCAATATGGTTAATCCAATTGATCATCTAATGTAATTGAAGGTTCAATTAATCAATTCATTCGGAACCCTCATATAATTAAAGGTTCAATTGATTAAACCATTTGGAGACCTAATGTACTTAGATGATTGATACCCTTAGTGGGATTAATCATTGATGCATACTGATGTAATAATTCAATACATCATGCTAAGCATCAATGCATGTATTCGAATAAAGAGTAATCTCAATCTAATCAAGAATTGAGTAGTGAACATCCTGAGTAGGATGAGAGAGAGAAAGATCCATACATGAATGATGATCATGTAGTAATTAAGCCTAACACATTCAAAATAAATGTGATATACAATTAGGGTACGATCCTTGATAAAGAGATCATAAAACCCTAATTGAGTTGATTAATGAACTCAAACCCTAATTTAGGGCAAGTTTGAGTGAAACCCTAAACTAGGAGGATGATGTGATATGAATTTAGGGTAATGACATGAGTAACCCTAATTCAGGGTATCCTGGTGATAAACCCTAATTAGGATGAATAGTAAACCCTAATTGTGGGTAATGGAATATAAAACCCTAATTGGGAGGAATAGTAAAACCTAACCCTAAATTGGGTGTTAGTATATGATAATCCCTGATGTGATGTGAATGGTAAACCCTAATTCTAAAATAGGGTGAAGGTATGTGAAACCCTAATTCTGGGTTATATTATATAGCATGAAACTCTAACCTTGGACAATGAAATGATAAATCATTGGTCCTAATTGTGCAAAGGGAATGAGTAACCCTGATTGACATGAAATGGGAAACCCTAACCCTGGTAAGGGAATAGTGGTGTTACCCTTGAATAGCATGGAGTTGAAATATAATTATATATCTATTATCATTTGTACTAACCATGCAGGAGTCATGAGATGATGAACATAGCCAGGTATGAGCTATGATGTTTATTTATTGAAATTATTTATTGGGCCTTGTGTGCCATAATATGCCTTGTTGCCTAGTAAGAGGTAACAAGAGAGTTAATGGGCCTCAAGTGCATAAGAGATGCTTGTGTAGAAAGTGTCATGTTTACCTTGGTCAGATGACCTGAAAGAGTGGTAACAGTGCTCACTGATGGGCTAAGGGTTTGAATACCCAGAACCATATGATTATGGCATTGAGTTTGTGAAGGGAAGAGTATTCCCAGTATTGAAATGAGGGACTGAGATCCCAATGTCTTATAAAGACTGAGAAGTAACTGATGAAAATAGTACATGTTTCTTTGTAGCATTTGTTATAATAAGTTATGTTTGAAAACTTGGCTGATGCTAAAAGAATATGATAATGTACTTAATTAATCAAGTGAAAGCTATTCATGTAGTGCTCTGACCATAGATCCATCATTGTTAGTAGTTGGTGATGGTGAAATAGGTTTTCCTACGAGATCTCTTGGAGAGTGCATATTTTTTAATATGTAGGGGTCAATGGGTGAAAATATTTGTACGTCCTAATGGAGGAATTGATGGAAGGTAAACATTAAACCTCTTAATCCTTCATTATATGTGTCGGGATGGATGTATCATGAATCTCGTGATGATGTTAATGTCATATCAATGGAGGTAAACATGAAATCTCTCGATTGCGAAGAGAGTGCAGCCGTCGTTGTAGCTCTATAGCAAAGATGCCATTATACCCTGGCAAGCTATGTAGCAGAAACACAAGATGTCCTGCATGTGGTCCCGCACTGACTGGGATGTGGGAGGTCTTGGAATCCGGCTCTTCCATTGACCTTGTATGGTATCGATTTCAACTTTGCAATGGTTGGTTGGAGTATGAGTGGTATACCTCATCTCCTCAGAGCTTAAGTGTGATTGTAAAATGTAATCAGCCGTGTAGTGTATTTGCATAAGATTGAAATACGAGAATCACTGGTTGATGTTATCATGCTTAGCATGTCCTTGATACATAAATGTTATATATATGTTCTTCAATTCCTCATTGAATACGAGACATGCTGATTTATCAAGTTTTATAGCTAAATTGCTTGAATAGAAATGTTGCTCTAATCTGCATAGATATTGATTTATCTATTGTTGGTTATATGATTCTACTATTCAATTTATTTCTATTAAACTGCAATAATAATGTTTTCGACAGAGAGTTATATCTCTCATTGGGGAAATTTACAAATTGTCTCACCCCCGTGGGATCCAATGTTTTTAGGTAGACGCAGACAAAGAGGCAGAAACTCGGTAGTGGGGGAAGAGCAGCAGAAACAACAGGGACAACAGTGATATCTAGGTGGAGATACTGGCTATCGTGTGTAGTATATAGAGTCCTATGTGTCTTCTATATACTCTCAGGTCCTAGGAGTCAATAGATAGTGTTTTTATAATCGATCTGAGATTTTGGTTTGAATGCCTCGAGGATTTTGTTACTTGTACTTTTTAGCAAAGCAATGATGTAAATATATTCCTCAAGAAGAGATGGTACATGGAATGTACAATGTGGACCAGTATGTAATTATAATACTTTAGTTCTTGTTTAAAGAGTTTTCCTAAGAATGGATCTCTTTGTAAATGGTTTTAATTTTTAGTGATTTTCAGTAATCCGCTGCTAACGATCGCTTCCGCATTAGTTAATCTTGTTTAATTGGTTAAGACTGGTTTGTACGTCACAAGTTATACCTGATCCTAGAGTAATTCCAACAACAACAACTCATTGCAATGTAATTGTCTTCTAGTTGATCTTAGACTATGGTTGTACATCTCTTGGTCTTCACTACAGACAGCGAATAAGATAGCTTCTGTAGTGACTCATGTGGTCTCTCCTCAAAGTGCAGATTGACTTTGCCCTCATAGAAGTAGTCAAAGAACTCATGTCTCTAGAGTAGTAAACACAAACCAACTAGAACTCTTATCATTCAACTAGAATAGATAGGAAGTAGTTGTCTCTCCCGTTGGCATACTAGCCACCAACTAGCTCTCCCATACCAACGATCCTCAGTTGTTCCCTCCTGTCTCTATCCCTCCCTTGTCGGGTAGGACTTGCTTGGGCTCTCTTGATTACTAAAACTAGAGAGGACAACAATTTTTAGAGAAACAGATTCTTAGTTGTGTTGTTATGTTCTGGGAATCCCCCGGTACCCCTCTATTTATAGGCAGGGTTAGGATCAGGGTTCCCAGTCTATTCGGGATCTGTGTGAGAAGTGGAAGGGACTGAAAGATCTTGAATTTTTGCAACCTACAGGCCATGAGATGGTCGTTTGGTGACCTAGATAGCCGTATGACACTACGAGATGGTCATCTCATACTGTGAGACGGTCATTTTGTAGTTTCTCAATTGCATATAAAATTGGCAATTTGTTTCCTATTAATACTAAACATTAATTCCTTGCACCACAAATATTGTGTAATTGAAATGAATGTGGGAAAGTATTTAGAACCTCCTCCAGCCTAACTAAGTGATCTCGCACATGCAAGATGATTGTCTCACTCACCCAGATGGTTGTTTGGTGACCCCAGCGGAGCCGATCGATTCAACGAAATGAATCAGTCCGTCCACACCTCAATTTGGGTAAAACTTAGCCAATTCGATTTATGATCAGCCTGACAATCTAAATAGCTGCCTCAATACTTGGGACTCTTTTCTGGCACTCCAAATGTCCATATCATCATGTGAGATGGCCATTTGGTAGTGGATTCAGCCAACTCGTTGTGTGGATTGAATACCTAAATGCTTTAGTAATCAATCCAATCATCATTAAAGATCAAACTCCTCTTCTAAATGAGTTCCTATGTGTGTGACCCTATAGGTCCCATATCACATTGGCAGTGAATGTGATATTATAACTACTATGTCATAAATGGTTGGAACATCTATAAGTTCATCATATGAACTTCTAGATCCATATAGTATAACTCTATGTTCATAACACAAGTATACTCGGCCTCTACTGTAGAATAGAATTGATGGATATTAGTTTGGAGCCCTTCCAACTAATAACATTTCTCCTTTAAATCAAACATATTTTATTGTGATCACTTTATGTCATTTTGAAAGATTGCATCAATGTAACCATTTACATCCAACTCTTCCTTTATTTCTATCTCTAATTACTAGAAATATATCCTTATGTACTTCTCAAGTACTAATGGATGTGGTTAATGACATTCCAATAACCCTTATTGGAATTTAATATCATCTTGTCATGTCCAATACATACAAGATTATATGGGATAAGTAAAAGTATAAGATTCATGATAGATCCATCGCTACATCCTATGGCATCTTAATCATGTCATTTCCATTCTTCACAAAAATTGGAGTATATGGTTAATGAGAGACTAATCTGGATTCTCTCTTGTTGAATCCAGTCTGTGTTGAATTCTTTCAGCATCTTGCTATTACATGTGCTCAAACTTATATTGTGAAACATTCAAGAACTATCTCTATAGATCTTGATCCTTATCTCATGAGACGTTTTACTTAATCCTTCATTGTTGAAGGGATTTTTCATGCCAGGTCTCAATATTCACAATAATGAGATGTTATTCCTCATCATATGTGGAATATTCATATATGCTCCCACAAAATCTTTTGTAATCATAGATTTCATATTTTATCTTGATTCAAGTCAAACTCTATGACTATCTTGTCAAGTTAAAAGATCATTCCTCCAAGATTCTTGTTTCAATCCTAGATTGAACTTTGTAGTTTACGTAGACTTTATTTTCATTCTTGAAGTTATAAAATCTTTTAGGTTGTGTCACGTACACATCCTATGATGCATTATATATATATATATATATACATATATATATAGGAATCTAGTTGTTTATCTTGATGTGTTAAATCTCATAGTCTATTTTAACTTCAACAATATGCTTAACAATTGGTAAAGTAATTTTTATCATGTTCAACAACTTGAACTGATTTGAAAAACTTATTCAACCAATTTTTCCTTTTTTGTTGTCCACATAGATCTTTGTCACAAGATCCTATTGCACCCTTTAGGTATTACCCCTCTAGGTGGTTCTTATCAAGGTCTTACCTTGTTAGCTTACATGGACCCCATAATGGCCTTGATCCATTACTCAAATTATGGTACATAACAACTTTTAGTCGGTTAGTTGGATCATCTTGTCATGGCCAACTTATCCAAATTGTTGTAATCACAATCCTTCAATCTCATATGTATTCTATAAGAATTTATTTTATTTTGTGTCGTATGACAAACTTGAGATTCCACAACATCTTGTGATTCTCTTAGTTCTCATTGTACCTTTTTGTTGACTTCGAACATTTTGAGCTCTACTTTTACTCCCATTGATTAATTAGGAACTCAGTTATCCTATCAACAAAACATTTTTGTTATCAAATTGGGATTAATAGTAACATTCAACAATTATGATTTTTGGATAAACCTTTTCAAGAAATTACTTTCTCAATGTAAGTTTCAATCTTCAGATATATTGGGACATTCCCAAATCATATCATAGATGATGTCCTATAAACCATTTAGATGGTAAATTATTTAGTGATAGGTATATATTTATGAGGATAAGATGATTAGATTAGTTAATAATTATATCATGACTCATCATGGTATAATTTCTTCATTTTGACACATCATCATGTTCAGATGGATTTGACTTGTGATACATTATCACAGTTCTTTCCTAAAGGCACTTGACGTATTGATGTAAAGTATTTCAACATTTTATCTCATCAAAGTTTCTTAATACTTTTATTAAGGTTATACTTCATTTATAATCTCCTTGAACACTTTAAGAGATTTCCATTTACTAAGTACATATCATCATATTACCAATAAATGAATATGAGGTATAAGTAATTATCTATAGCATTCATTCCATAAGATCTTCATGCATCACATGTATGAGGTATAATGGAAGGCTTATCCTCCCCTCTACATCTAGTGAAGGATGTCATGTCACATTGTGCATAAATAAGGTTTTGCATGTTTCCTTAGGTTTGGTAACCAAAGGAATCTAGATTAACATCAATATGTATTCTAGACATGCATTTCTTATTATGTACGTCCAAGGTGACTATTGCTAATGATAATCTTGAGTTATCAATTATAATCTTTTGGTATTAACATTATAAACATTCATCTCGAAATCCTACGTACAAAGACCATTTAGATGTTTGGGCATTGCCATGCAAGATCATATCTTTTGAAATAGAAGTATTAATCTCTCACTTTATTGATATAGCATCCTTATCATACAAGATGCTTTAAAGTAAATGTTTCTATATTACTGGCATAACAAAATAACAATTCAACTAACTCTATTACATGTCCATTGGGCTAAGATAAATTTTGAATGTAGACCAAAGCTTCTACAACTCTTTCTCTACCTTGTCCATCATTGTCCTTCCATGAGGGCCTTTACTTCTTGTCAGATCATGCATATCAAGTATGTCAGATCCCTATTTGGTATCACATACTAAAATAAAGAAATAAACAAACTTATCTTATAATGTTTATACATGAAGTGGAAGCATCAATGCCTTCCTTCTTCTTCTTTAATTCATCTAACCAGAGTGGGCAATTTCTTTTCTAATGTTCAGGCTAGTGATAATGGTGAAAATTGCCTCTTTTCTTACCTCCTCCTTTTGCTTTGAGATCTAAAGACTTGGGCTTCTAGCTAGCTTTAAAACTCTTCTTATCTTTGTATTTGCCTTTAGATTTCCCTTTTGTCTTGTTGATCATCGTCACACACTTAGGTTTGTCTTTCTTCATTTGTGTCTTAGTTGTTCTCAACATGCCCAACAACTCTGTCAAAGGCTTGTCAAAGTCGTTCATGTTGTAGTTCATGACAAACTGATTATATGACTCTGGAAGATACTACATAATCACGTCAGTGTCCAACTCTTAACCCAAGGAGAATCTCAGTCTAGCTAGGTTCTCCATCTATCCAATGAGCTTGAGTACATGAGGACCTACTAGGTCTCCCTCTGCTATGTTACATTTGAACAAGGCCTTGAAGACATTGTATCTCTCTTGTCTTGTATGATCTTGGAACCTGTTCTTGAGATGTGTGACTATCTCAATCACATCCATGTTCTCATGATGTCTATGTAACTCAGAGTTCATGGAGCATAGCATCAGACACTTGACATCCATGACATCTTTAGTATGTTTCTTATAAGCATCCTTGTCAGCCCTTGGTGCATTTTTAGGTGGTTCTTCTGGTTCTGGCATTTCCAGGACATAGAGTTTGTACTCATGTGTGAGAACGACTCTCAATGTTCTAAACCAGACGTGGAAGTTGTTCCCAATTAGTTTTTCCTTCTGAAGAATCGATCGTAGAGAAAAGTGATTGTTTTTTGTTGCCATTTGATTCTTCAAAAAAATGTAATTTTGTCAAAAACTCATTTTTTATTTGATTTGATTAAGATTTTGGCGATATTAATTATGTCTATAATTAACTATTGTTCTCATTATTTTATTCAAATTGATAACCCTCAAGTATCAATTAGAAAACTACAACAAACAATTTTCTAATGAATAAGATCCAAGACAATTCAATTATGCCACGACCAATGCTAGAAAACATAGTTAACTACTAAGGTAGGAAACTTTTATCAATTGCATCATATGAAATCCTTGATAGACGATATGTGTAACTCCTTGTCATAATCATCCACATGCTTATGGGCTTATAAACTCTAAGAATCACCCGTTTATGCCTGACCCAGTAGCCAATAATAATACACCCCGCTTTGGCGGCACCTACATTACTACCATCACACTTCCACGAGATAGACGACACACCACGCTTTAGTGTAACCTATGTTTATTCGAATAAGATTTTCATGTGCATTGCTATTGGAAAGCATCTTAGACTTAATATATTTGATTTGAGGGATTTTGTATATATCATATATATATACATATATTGTATGCGATCACCATATATATAGTATGTATCATATAGATGCTAGATCTGACAACGTAAAAAAATAATATAAAATAAAAAGAGATGGTTATGGCGATGTTTCCTATGATTTCTTAGAGCCACAAGAAATTACTACCACCTAGGTTAATCATCACATCATATGTATGAACATATTGTTGGTGTAGATCTATGCTTTCCAATATGGGTAGATTGGTTCAACCCTTAAACATGTTGTCTCACCTCTTGGTCGGTTGGTTGGTCACCATGAACGGTCGTCTAGCCTCCTATCCAAATGATGTTTGGACTCCTTCCAAATGGTCGGTCGGGTCCACCAGGAAATTGTCTGGCTCCATGTTCTGTCCTCCATGGTCCTCCAAACTATTAGCTCGTCTTATGATCTGGTCTTCTCATCTGGCGATGATCGTCTTCCTCATCGTTGCAAGAAAAGAAACTATCCTATTGCTATTGAAATATTACATGGTAAAGAGAAATCTTGAGTTACATTCTAGGAGAGCAAAGGTAGGAAATAATTAACTTTACATCTGGAAGAGGGAGGTAGAGGCTCGGTATGCAGATCAAGTTAGATAGGAATAATACCAAACCATCCAACCACACACAAATATCAGGTTATTGGTCATAAACATGATACACATCCACCATCAAAACCACTTTTAGGGTCATCATCATCATCATCATCAACAACTAAGCCACAATCCCAACTATGTTGGGGTCGGCTACATGGATCCTTCTTTTCCATTCAGCTCTATCATGGGTCATATTTTGGTTGAGATGTAGAGATTTAAAATCTCTCTTTATAAGTTATTCCCATGTTAATTTAGGACTTCCTCTTCTTCTATTAATTGTTCTTGCCTCAATAGTATTGCTTTGTATAGGCGCATTAGTCGGTCTGCGTTATACATGTCCATACCATCTGAGTCGGCCCTCGTGCAACTTGTCCCCAATGCTTTCCATCCCTACTTTATTCCTAATATAGTCATTTCTCAAGCGATCTTTTCTTGTAGGGTTGTCAATGGGTAAGGGTTAACCCGTTTACCCTTTACCCATACCCTCTAGGGGAAGGGTAAGGATAAAGGATTTTCTTACCCTTTACCCACCTACCTGCTACCCTCTAACCTACTACCTTAGTGGGTAAGGGTAAGGGTAAGGCATTACCCATACCCTCTAACCTGCTACCCCCCAGTATTTATATATAATATATTAAATATATTGTCATATTGTTGTTTAAGTCTACTAAATATTCAATATTATGTGGTCATCATTTAATATAATACATAGTTTTCTTATTTACTTTTTAAGTAGCTAATTTGGTCATGTATACATCACCATTTTGAAGGTGTAAGACTGACATGTATGAAATATTTTCTAGTTTACGTACCATTTGACATAATGTAGTCATTCTTGGGCATCTTGATATCTCACTTAAATATATAAATATATTGAGAAGCCTGTTATTTTTAGTATTAGCATATATTTTGGGAAAACATATCAATTCCCCGCCTCACCCTTACCCTCCCCATTTACCCTATGGGTAAGAGGGTAAGGGTAAGGATATTGGTGGAGTGGGGAATTACCCATACCCTTACCCATCACACTTGGTGGGTAAGGATAAGGGTAAGACCTTACCCTCCCCATACCCTCCCCATTGACAGCCCTATTTTCTTGTCTTCCCACACATCTATCTCAACATATGCATTTCAGCCATGTTTATCTTGTTGAGTTCTTATTTCTTCACCGCCTAACATTCACTCTCATAGACCATGGTTGGCTGTATAGCAGTTTTATAAAATTTGCTTTTTAGTCTGAGAGGGATCTTCTGATCACATAATACTCCAGTTGCATTCCTCCATTTCAACGGTCCTATAGTGATCCTATGTAAATTATATATATATATATATATATATATATATATATATAGTCAGGCTAGAATACATTCGAGTGTATCCGGAGCGGAATACACTCAAGTATTTTTTTCATGATGCAATATTTTTTTTGAAAATCTAATCCGTTGATCTTCTTAAACATCTCGTGAACAACTCATACGCAAAATTTGAGCACATTTGGATATGTATAGCTCATGTTATGAAGACCGCAAAAATTATGCATTTCAAATTAGTTTCGTGCGTCGATTTGTTGCCCTTGGATGAGTGACTTCACTCATCGAAATGGACTCAAAATTTGTATGTAGCCTAGTTATAGTATGACGGTGAAGATCAACGGTTTACATTTTGCAAAAAATAGTCTTAATATGCAAACACACTTGAGTGTATTCGTGCGATCCGTACACTCGAGTGTATTCTAGCCTGACTCTATATATATATATATATATATATATATATATATATATATATATATATATATATATATATATATATATATATATATATATATATATATAAAAGTTTGGGATTATGTGATCTTTGATCGTATATGCATATGAGATAGTTTAAATATTCACATCATATGCAATAAATAAATGATAAAATTAAAATCCGATCATAATGAATTGGTGTGGCTCTGATACCACTGTTGGGAGATATGGGCACATAGTATAGCAGTGGAAATAAATTTTTTTATCTATCTATATTCCCATAACAGCAAGATTGTGTCAACTACTATGAAATAGGAAGGATGGTTTAACGAGTTATACCTAATCTTAGAGTAAGTCCAGCAACAATAACTTGTTGCAATGCAACAATTTTAAGGATGGTGGTTGTGTAGTTCTTGATCTTCACCACGGACAACAAGCAGGATAGCTTTTGCAGCGAGTCCTGCGATCTCATAATGAACTATAGAATGACTTTGCCCTCCTAGCAGCAGTCGAAGGACTCCTGCCTTTAGAGCAGTCCACACATACCAACTAGAAGTCATGTCATTCAACTAGAACAGACAAGGAGTTGTCCATCCTGTTGGCGTACTAGTGTAATATACTGAAATTTAAGTGACAATTTAATATTATTATGTTTGAATAAATAAATCATAATCTTTAATATAAATATTTTATTTCTCTTAAATATGACCAATAAAAGGGACCAAATTTAATTTATGATGATAATTTAACATTTAACATATATTTTGAGAGATAACCTATTTATACATTTGTTGTAATAAAATATCTTAATATTATAAAATGCCAATATTTTATTTTATTTATGTGAATTAATGTCTAATATGCTCTCTCCCTCAATTTCAATAGTCAAAATATTTATAGACAATTAATAATGTAACACGTGATTCGTTTACACCCTTTTATTCCTGGCATATAATGCTTGTTAATTGCCAAAATAATTTAAATATCCTTAAAATAATTATTTGGAGCAATACATATTAATATCAGTCTTTGTATCCTATTAAAGAGTAAATAGGTTGTTACGCTCTTTTATAGCCATAAGATGCTTATTAAAACCTGACAATAATTAATGATCTAATTAATTCAAAAATAATATATGAAATTTATTTGGGTACTTTTACATCTAGTCTACCCCCGTCTAAATTTTAATACTTTTCCGGCTTTGTTTGACCATCCATTTGAGGACGGATTTGCTGGTCCTCATTTTGGAGGGAGTAGGCTACACCTCAATTCATCTAACAACACGTGTATCTACAGATTAAAATATGGGGTGACGATCCTATTCACTGGCCACGCGGCATCATCTTTATTAAGGTGTAGCGTACTCCTTGCTTAAAGAGGAGCAGCAAATCCTAAGGGCATCCATTTAAGTACTTAAACTTTCCTTTTAAATTTTTAATTAATTACATTTAAATGCCCCTAGACTTTCTAATTGATGCAGCGGCTACCCTTCCTCCCTTTGAACGCAGCGTGAGTTTCCCCTAGCCGACGACTCCCCTTCCTCTCCCTCTTCTTCTTCCCTTATTCCTCTCCCTCTGTCTCTATTTCTTCCTCTCCAACCATGTGGTGCCCTAGCTGCCTCCTTCCCTTCTTCTTCTTCCAAGCTAATTCGTTAGAACCCCATTCACCATGTCTTGATGCCATCGTGACTCGGCAATGCAGAACGGCCGGCATGACACTAGGGAGATGGCGCCACTTGCTATGGGGGGTCATCAGATCATCTAATCGTCGAGGCAAGGAGCTTCCCCTCCGGCTGAGCCACAATCTTCTCCTCCTACACAGCGAGCACCTCTGTCATTCTCCTGAACCCTCTAGTACCTGACCATCCTCGATGACCTGGGCGGCGAACCATAGTGGGCCTTTGACGCTAGCCAACTCTGCAAACCAGGAATCAGGTTATACATGACTTTTTCCAACACCTGCTATGCTATGCAACCTCCATCTTCCTTCTTCCGAGGATCTTGGAACTGTAGCAGGCATGAAGTCATGATTAAGACCCAGCACGAGATGCTGCATCTCCACTGAATAGATTGCTTCCTCTTCCACCAATGTTAAGAACTCAGAGAATACAAGAGAAGAGAAGACCTCCTATCCAGCTAAACTACCACCATGAATCACCCTCTTGTATTTATAGAAAACTGGGGACTCCAGACCTCTTGACTTCGTTAGTAGTGAAAGAGTCACTGACCTCCTTCACCAGCTGCTGAATCTCAAGGCCTACATTCCCTTGAATGTGAAGATCGTGGTGTTACCTTTGTTCCTAGAATTCTGAATGAATACCAGCCCCCACTCAAGACTAGTTTAACGATCAGTAAGTGACTCTCCTTATTTCTATATTTCCAATAAATACTTCAAACATTAAGATTGAAAATACTTATGAATTTAGCAAATAGATAACTTAAATTAGTAGGTTAAATAATGTTCTCGGTGAAATGATACTTTGATACAGTCGATGAACGTTACATATCTTGACATATATGTATCATCCTAGTGTTTACGCATGATTATCAACATATACAAACATGTCTATACATCAATAAACACGACACATGTGATCCTTTGTTAGGGTGATAACAATGTTATCATTATGGATTATATGCCGACTACAACATGTTAGAGATGTGAATATAATGAGGGTATAACCTAGATGACCAATGATCATAGTGTTTGATATACTATCACTAACATACATATATGAACATGAGTTAATATATTATTAAGTGATAATTGAAAGTTCGATGCTTATTAATTAGAAAATTTAGAGTAATATTGTCATCCCTTTTATGAATCTAGAACCCTAGATACATACATATGTATGTGTATAGATGTGATAGTATCAGAGATATAGTTGGATCTAAGAAATACATCCATCTAGATTGATATATGAAAGAAATAATATATCTCTTCACAACCTTAAGTATACATGGCATATGGAGGTTAGATTGTATTGGAACTTATTTCCATACATCCGCATAATGCATACTTGTACTTGGGTCATATTCAATAGTTAGAGGATAAATTGTATATACAAACTAATATGCAAGATAACTATGATGTTATGGATAATATAGAGACAAGACACATTAGAGAGAGAATGACAATACAAAACCTAATTTTAAAAATGTGCATCATTACCCACACCTAGATATACTATAGACATATCTAGAGTTATGTGACTCTCTATATATCCCTAATTAGAAGCTGACATACTAGTCAAATGGAATAATAATCCAAGATAAAATCTTGATTATAAAAAAAACTCAAACTGAGCAACATTTGATTTCAAACTAAGTGGTAACATATATTCTTCTACATTGTAGCTCTCTCATCACCTATCCTTGGAGACTTTTGAATAGTGACATTCATCCCTAGAAATAGAGTTATTCAAAAATATCAGGTATGTTACTTCTCACTTGAGATGTTTGGGCTTTCACCTCCTTTTGATACCTTTTAGATTGTATTCTTTTGAATGAGGCATAATCAGTTTATTTATCTAATTGAAGTAATATTTTGAAATTATCCTTATTTGTTCAAATTAGTGTGGAAAACAATTTTTTCACTCTTGAACTCAGATTCATTTATGACTTAATTATAACTTGCCAAACTCTATTATACAAGCAATAGTGGCACATGCCTAGTATAGTTTAACATATGAGGGGGTATTAGGCCTTAGTTGCACATATCCCTTAGGCTTAGTCCCTAAATCAGGGGTGTTTGGCCTTAGTTGCACACATTCCTTGAGCATGGTTTCTAAATTGGGGGTATTTGGCCATGGTTGCACAT
Source organism: Alisma plantago-aquatica (assembly GCA_963693085.1). Lineage (NCBI taxonomy): Eukaryota > Viridiplantae > Streptophyta > Magnoliopsida > Alismatales > Alismataceae > Alisma > Alisma plantago-aquatica. Next base: position 211,265,297 of record OY856409.1, read on the forward strand.
ACTCCTTCGGTTTTCGTCCCTAAATTGGTAGTTTGTGGTGGTGTAGCTACCATTGTCCATATTGTTAGATGTTACTAGTTTGGTTGTTCACATTTATATTGCTTTTTTTATATTTATGCATTGTTACATTATTATTTATGTCAAGTTAAATGATTGATTAATTCAATATCTCTTGAACTGCCTCATTATATAATTTTACTTGATTTTGATTCGTACTTCTTATTTCATTCTGTATACTCTCATTAAATTATATTTTTTGCCTCTTGTTTCATTCCTTAATTTTTCTCTATTACGCCCAAATAACATATGTAGTACATACTAACGTTTGTTGATGTCTCTCTATTTTCTTTTTTATATTGGGTATACTCTTATTCCCAATTCAGGCTATTTGAAAAACTATATAGATGAAATTTGGACCTAAAGACATCATACTTTGGACTCTCAGGTTTTGAGACTTAGATGAGACAGTCAGGTGTTGTCCTCTACAAATTTACATAGAATGGTGTATCAACAGATATGTAAATTCAATGTATTTGATACATTATGTATATGTTGATGTTGCCATTTATAACTTTTGATTGTTGATGTTTTTCTTTCATGATACCGCTGATTATCCTTTCGCTGCATATTGCTCTGAATCCCTTAGGATTAAATTATTAATATGATTAACTTATCAACTTATACAAAAATAGTGGTATTCTAGTGATTTATTGCATACAAGTAAAGTTGGGGACCCCAAAACCCCCATCTTTACAGGTATTATAACATCCCAGGATTTGAGGGCTTGGATAAAATGATCTTTAAAGGAATGATTGGACTACCCATATCACCAAGGTGTATCTCCTTTTTTGGGATCCCATCACTAAAGAACTCTATAGTTAAGCGTGATCAGCTTGGAGTAGTACTAGGATGGGTGACCAGTCGGGAAGTTGACCATGGCTTATGCATGAGTGAGAAAAAACATGTAGTTAAGGCTACTAGTTGTCTGTGGGGCCAATCGTCATTCCTGAAACTCTACTAGAGCCTATGGCAGTGGGCTCGGGCATTACAAATGGTATCAGAGTCATAACTCCTCCAGTAGGTGGGGTTCACATGGGCATGTGGCATGCCAGTCTTGACCTGTGTGGTCCAGGCATGTTGGAAAAAGTTGTCCATGGTTGACGTAGCCACCCTTGCACTAGTATTCAGTGATTGAGAGTTGGGTGTTAATGGGCCATTATACTACATGAAAATGGGGAAATATTATGAAGCCATATAGTTGAGCCTTGATTTGAGGCCTCAGATAAAATGATCTTAAAAGGAATTATTGGACTACCCATATCACCAAGGTGCATCTCCTTTTCCGAGAGCCCATCACTAAAGAACTCCATAATTAAGCGTGATCTACTTGAAGTAGTACTAGGATGGGTGACCAGTTGAGAAGTTGACCCCAAATTGTGCGTGAGTGAGGAAAAAGTGTGTAGTTAAGGCTAGTGGTGGTTTGTGGGGCCAGTCGTCGATCATGAAACTCTACTAGAGCCTAGGGTATTGGGCCCAGGTGTTACAACTAATCACCAACAACCAGATATATGGGGTTAGGGCCAGGGTTCCTCGTCTGTTTGGGATCTATGTGGGATGGAAGGGACCAGAAGATCTTGAATTTTTACAACCTGTAAACCATGAGGCAGTCATCTGGTGACCCAGACGATTGTCTAGAACTATGAGATAGTCATCTTGTACTGTGAGACGGTCATTTTGCAATTTCCCAATCACATACAAAATTGGCAATTTGTTTCTTATTAATGTTAGGCATTAATTCCTTGTGCCAAAAGTATTGTGCAATCGAAATGAACTTGGGAAAGTGTCTAGAACCTTCCTCCAGCCTAACTAAGTGGTCTCAAATATGTGAGATGGTCATCTCACTCACCCAGAAGGTCATCTAGTGACCCGAGTCAAGCCGATCGGTTCAACGAAATGAATCGGTCAGTTCACACCTTAGTTTGGGCAGAACTTAGCCAATTTGATTTCTGATCAGCCTGACAATCCAAACGGTCGTATCAACACTTAAGACGCTTGTATGGTACTCCAAACAGTCATCTTACCAGGTGAGATGGTCGTTTGGCAGTGCAGTCAGCCAATTCATTGCCTGAATTGAATACCTAAATGCTTTAGTAATCAATCCAATCCTCATTTAAGATTGAACTCCTCTTCTAGATGAGTTCCTATGTGCATGACCATGTAGGTCCCATACCATGTTGCGAGTGAATATTCATAACTATCTTATGACATAATGAGTAAGGAGTGGTGCCTAGTCAAACATCAATACTATTCAAGTGAATGGAAAGTTGGAAAACAACTTCAACCTAAAATCTGTGTAAGGTGTTGTAGTGATTGTATAATTCCTTTGTCACTGAAATCCAGGATGAACTCGAAGCATGGAATCATCATCCTCCCAATGTTCAATCCATGTTCCTTGAAACAAGAGCAGACTGTCTGAGATAATGTGACCTTAATATAATATATTGATTCACATGTGCATGCGCATGTGTTTTTCAGTCTCTCTTATCAAGTAGCCAGGATATAAATCTCTAGTAGGAGAGATAAATATAATCTCTATCACTCACAGTTATTCCCCATATGTCAAAGTCACCCAATCATCACCTCTATGACAACCCATGTTTCAGGACTCTGTTTGATGATGTCAAAGTGTACCCAACAACATGTGATGAGTGTAGTGATTTCAGGTCTAAGAATCACAATCACCACCTTCACTGTGAGAGATGACTATGACCACCAATGATGATTTTCATGTGTCACTCATAAGGTGAGTCTATCCAATACACTGTTCTTTAACATGTATATGTGTTCCTGGTTTGATATTACCACATCATGACTAATGAGATTTTGTCATTAACCAACCCACAGTCCAGTTTTATGTGTTATCAGTGTCTATCTACATTCCATAGTAACAACCGACTAGGGACGTAACAAGAATGTACGTACTCTTACCATTTGTATGGTCTAATCCTCCAAGTCGCATGCTTGAAGACATACATCATTGGGTATTGTCATTATATAGACATTCATAACGTTTCCTCAGTATCTCATAATTGAATGAAACAGAATGAATTGGAAGAATGTCTTTATGAGTATTAATTAAATCCTTTAAGTTTTATACCATGTCAATCATCATATGATTGGCTCTCTGGGCATATCGTACCAATAGTGCTAACACCTTAATCACTAATAATCAGATCACAGAGTCCAATATTTCAAATCATGCATACCTTTCCTATTATCCCTTGGGTCGAGTAAAAATTGGGTCTTTTGTGTTTTCCCACCATTCTAAACACCCACCTTTATTTTTTCTTATTACAAATAAAATCAGATGGTGAATCTAGGAGCTTTATTGATTTAGTGATTTCTTTTCGCTTCTCCATTATTTCCCGACCGTTGAATCATGGATTTTTCATTCTGGGGTCAACAACAACAGTTGTCGTACTAGCAGGAAAAATGAAAAGATAATATTGAAGCGACATGAAAATCAAAATGACAAGGAAGAAAAAGAAATATTTTTTTGATAGAAAAGAGGACACCTCTGACTCCAGTAACAAAAGACAAAAAGTGGAGATAAAAAACATTTTTTTCTCTGACAGAGTAGAGCGTCAAAGTTTTTTCTTATAAGTTCTTTGTGATACTTTTTATGGCGACTTCATCTGATTCACAGTCTTTTTTTATTAAAAAAACTCTGGATTTTGACAAACATATAAAAAAAAGTATATAGAAAAATAAAAAGCATTGGTCGATCGACAAAACATGAGATGACAAAAAGGAGAATACAACTCAAATCATCTAATTGTCCTCAGTGGAATCGCCAAACTATCATACCCAACTTGAAAATTTCCATGATCCCACAGTTGTGAATCAATAAAAAGGTAAAAATAAAACATAAAATCAATAAGGTTCTCAGAATTGCCACATGGTTTTATCTATAAAATATGGAAAAATAGAGGTGTGTGTTTAAATTTACAGGAAAATACAAAAAGACTATTTTTGACTCCATCGAGTAGTGGATAGGAAAGGTATCCATGTTTCAAATATTAGACTCGAAGATTATGTTACGATTGGAGAAGATCTCACCTGATAGTGTTATTGAAACCTTTTCAGATATCTTGGATTAAAAAGATGGTGATCGGGGTTGTGTCAGAGAAAATGACATAAAATATAATTGTTTTAAGTTGGTAAAACTTCTGTTTTGGAGATTGTCGTGGATTTCCCATCATAGTCCTAAAGGTCCTAATTTTTTAGGTGTATTGTGGTCCAAAATCGTGTTAGGACCTCCCACAACAAAGATCTCTTTAGGGACAGTTGGGACCGATGTGTAGGAAGAGAGAGAGAGAGAGATGAGAGAGATTTAGTAAAGAAATATATAGATCATTGGAAATGGGTGTGTAGATATCAATAATTATGAATCAAACAACAACAATAATAAATATAATAGTGAAAGCAACAATTATAATTGTTGAGCAGTCTATTGGCATTAACATGACAGTTAATGTTAGACGAAGGATCCTCTGATCACACTAGAAAATTAAAGGGGCATATACTCGCTCTTCGGATTCAAGAGAGATGAACATGCCCTAGAAAATGGAGGATGTGGAGGTCTTTTTATAAGTTGATTTTAGAGTTTAAGATTTCTAACTGAAAGATTCTAGAAAAAGGCAGTCAATCACCCCAATGCACCACATGATGTGGCACATGGATTGAGGCAATCTGTTACGTGGCACATGGCAGATGACTCAGATCCTTCACTATCTCAATTTGGATAGATTGTGTTTCTCGATTTTATGGATATTTCAGGAATGTTCTGGAGAAAATCATTGTAAAGACATATTATGTCTTAAAAGTTAAATAAAAATATTAAAGGAGAGAGAGAAAACATTAATTCACTATCATTCTTCATTATTATCCGAAAGATATGTATTTTTTGTTAAGATAAGTACAATTGAATTATCATGGGAGAAAAGAGAGTATTTTAAATTGAGATAATTCAAGTGGAAAATTTATGAAAAGAGCTTATAAAAAGCAAAAAAATGTACAAAATACACTTAAGTTTAGATATTAGTTTCCTTTAATAGAAAGTCCCAGACTGGGGTAGAAATGGGTGAAAAAGGATTTGGATTAACTAGGCAGACAATACTGGGAAATATGAACAAAAAAGTGAATAATATAAAATGTGGAAAATATGGGACATAAAAATGGGTGGAAAAAGATAAAATGTGGAAATTGTAGAAAGATAGAATTAACTCAATCATTCCCAGAGAATTAACATTTTTCATGATTTTTATGTTGAGTGAGAAGAAATCATGTGTCAACAATAATGATCTTTATGCAATGCTCTGTTTGAATGAATATAGTTGACTGATTTCTATGGTTTAACTATCTTATGATTGAGATAATATGTACTTGAAGTTAATTGTACATATTCTAGAACAATGCGATCAATAATGCATGACATTATACAACTAAATTTACACCCAAGAAAGTGACATGTTTTCACTAAAAATACATGCACACACAAAATTCAGATTGAACCTCGCAATTTCGATAGGTAGACAACTATAAAATTAGTCTAGGATGAGAATATACTAAGATTGAAGTCTGTAATTCTGTCCTCTAGCCAAAAAGAATCAGATTGCCTTAAGAGTGAACCCTATAATTCTAACTTGTAGTCGTACAATAGAATCAAATGGAAATAATATTGTACCCTACAGTTCTGACAACTAGTCAAACAAAATCAATTTGGTTTCTGACTGGGTTCCTAAATAGAAATTGATTCAATCCTGACTAGCTAATCCCAATACCACTGACCCATTTAGTTCAAGGTATTTGAGGTGGGAAAGGATTAAATCTTGTTAGTAATCTCAATCCCACGTTTGATTAGAGAAATCCATCCAGATTGACATCCTTAAGGGTACATTTGGTTTAGCGTGTTTAGTCAGATTTATATGAATGTAGTAATCACACAGTCTTGGTATAACAATTTTTTGGATGTAAAGAATTTTGTACACTTGAGTTTTATGTTTGTTGTTGTGGTATAACTGAGACGGATAGCAGATGAGCCACTTTTTGGCAAATGGAAGTGCGTCAGAACAAGGAAAAATTGTTGGAGATGGATGCCCAGTCATTTTGAAAAGGTTGAGTTCATCCAACATTTATGGATTGCAAAAAAGTGTCTGATCATGTCCTTTCGTCTGCTCTTGTAAAGAAAATGTAGGTTTTCTGTAGCGGGAGCAAGAAATGCAATCCAATCCTACAAAATCCAAAAGTAAAGATTATCAAAACGAACCTAAAATCTACCAACTATGTGTCACCCCTTTTTCTTGCGTCATACTGTCCAACCCGACAGGAGAGCCTCTGGACACATTTGGTTTGTTGGATTTGTTAGAATCATGCATTTCTGCCATCTTGCATTTGTAAAATACCTCTTTGTGAAAATCATGTAAACAAAAATTTTATGTTTGGTTTTCTAGATTTGTAAAACACATGATATAATTTTTTTGGGTCCACCGGCCTGCCACAGTTGGATTTTGGCGTGCGGAAAATTTTTGATGGAAACCAAAATGTGGAATTCCTAATATGTCCAGAAATCTAGGGATAAGCTCCGTTTCCCAAATCCTATAAACCACACATAAACTTTCTACAAATGGATGCCAAAATACAATCCAATACGGAAAAATCCAGGAAACCAAACATGCCCTTTCAGAACTTGTCGGACACACTCCATGCCACTTTCTTGCCATCTACAAACTTTTCGACTTGCTCTACACCCTCCAGGCATCCATCTAGCTGTCAGTTGTTGTTTGTGGCCATCTCAACGTATACAACCTTTTTGACTAGATTGACACCAGCTTTTCACCCTCTAGAACAACATATACGACAAGATAAATATGGTGTCCCTGTTTGATGCAAACAATTTTCTCGACACGGCAAACTACCATATGTTTTAGGCTTTTACGACCTATTTGGTACGCTATGAATGGAGAGGATGGGGGGAGGAGAAAGTGTAGGAGAATATGAAATTAGGTAGACAATGGAAATAAAAAAATTACTAACATATTTCCCATTAACCAACCGATAGCGTCAATAACTATGCAATGGGGAGGATGGTTTCACGAAGATATGCTTGGTCCTGGAGCAAGTCCAATGACAATCCTCATCAATGTATATGTGCACTCTCTCTTGGACGGTGGTTGTGTATCTCTTGGTCGTACTAGGACTCATCTGACTGATCCTCTACGGACACCACACTTGAACAACTGTTGCAGTGGCTCCTCAGATCTCACTACGGACTATGAGTTGATGTTGCCTTCCTAGCAGCAGCCAAAGGACTCCTGCCTCTAAAATAGTCCATATGGACCAACTAGAACTCATGTTGTCTTGTAGGAACGGATAGGAAGGAGTTGTCTCTCTTTTTGGTGTACTAGACATCAACATGCTCTCCCACAACAATGATCCTCAGTTGTTTCTCTTTTGTGGCTGTCCTCCCTAGTCGGGTAGGACTTGCCTGGGCTCTCGTGGTTACAACAACCAGAGAGAACAACAATTGTTAGAGTAATTGATTCTCAATTGTCTGTGTAGTAGTTATGCTCTGAGAAGCCCTAGGCACCCCTCTCTATATAGGGGGGTTAGGGTTAGGGTTCCCAATCGCCAACCAATGCAGGACTAAAGTGGGAGTGGAAAGGAGTGAAAGATCTCGAATTTTCAGAACAATTCTGGAAGTTTCACAACCTGTGTGTGCCAAAATAGTCATCTCGCCCAGCAAAATGGTCATCTCGCACACGAGATGGTCATTTTGCACCTTCCAACTCTACACATATGTTGGAAATTTAATTCCAATTAGTACTCAACTTGATGTCAGCACCAATCCTTTGTGTAATCAAATTGCACCCCCGAAATAGGCATTTGGTGCAACTGAGATGGGAATCTCGCACCAGGCCAGACAGCTGTTCGGTGCAACTGAGATGAGCATCTTACACCAGGACAGACGATCGTTTCACACAAGTGAGGTGGGCGTCTCATAACCCAGGTTAGGCAGAATTCCAACCAATGGACAATACAATCAACATGACACTCCAAACAGTAGTCTCAACACTTGAACCGATCATTTGGCAGTCTAGTCAGTTGATACGTGCATGAATTGAAATACCTAAACACTTTAGTAATCAATTCAATTATCATTCAAGATCATACTCCTCTTCTAGATGAGTTCCTATGTGTGTGACCCTATATATCTCATATCACATTGGTAGTGAATGTCCATAACTAGGTTAGAACATCATAAGCAATGAGCGGTGCCTAGTCGTACATCATTGCTATCCAAGTGAATTGAAAGTTGGGGAGCAACTTCAACTCACAATATATGTATGGTGTTATAGTGTTTATATAGTTCATTTATCACTGATATCCAGATTGAACTAGAGGCATGGAGCAGTCACCCTCATTATTATTCAATCTTGTTCCTTGAACCAGAGTAGACTGCATGAGATATATGTAAGCTCAATATCATATATTGACTCATATGTGTATGGCCATACTTTTCTCAGTCTCACTAATCAAGAGGCCTTGGATATCATACTCTTGTAGGAGGGACAAATCCCATATATATCACTCACAGTCAATCCCCATGTGTCAAAGTCACCCAATCATCATCGTTATAACAACTCATGTGTTTTATGATGTCAAAGTGTGCCCAATGACATGTGATGAGTGTAGTGATTTTCTAAGAACCACAACCACCACCATCACTGTGAGAGTTGACTATGACTTCCATGATGATGGTTGGTGTGCCCCCACCAATGGTGTTACACACTACTCAAGTGACTTAAGTAGATGCAACCCCACGGACAGGGAACACACAGGTGGATTAACACACTTTCAAATTTATAAACCTAAACAAGACAACCTACTTCTACTAAAACACTATCCCACAAGCACACAGGGTCGTTTCATAGTACAGGAGGGCGGCAAGTATAGGGTCTATCCATATTGAGAAAAGGGGGCACTAGAGCTAGGTTGGTTTTGTTGGGTTCCTACTGTAGAGACTAGGGTTAAGGGTTTAAAGGTTGTTTTGATTGTTAAACTAATATGAGCATGAAAGTAATTAAAGGCAAGAATAAATCAAGTTAACCCTAGACAGTTTAGTTCTAATTAAGCAAGAAAATGCTAAGATAAGAAAGAAAGAGACAATTACACTAAGGCAAGCAAGGAAAGAACTACACTACACTACACTAACAATTAGGACTACAAGGTAATTAATAAGCTACTCTAACTAGAACAAGACTTTAGCAAGGAAATTAACTAGGAATGAAAAGAGACTAACTAAGCAAGCATAAACTAAACAAGAAGGTAAACTAGGGTTTAGATGCAATTAATGAAGGTGTGGGTTGTTTAGGGGAATGTACTTATCACTAGGTTGGGGATCATAACATGCAAACATCAATCATCCATTCAAATCATCCAAACCAAACAACAAGTTAGGTGTTAATGAATTGCCCTAAACTACCAACTAGCCATGGGTGAGCTAGGTCATGAGAAGGGGAACTAGCCCCTACCATTTCCTATTCACCCTTATGAGGCTCATTTGAATTGGGGTTTAGATTGAATTCAATTAGGACCTAATCAAGTCTAGGTTTCTAGATTAGAGGTTCCTATGACAATTAGGGGCTGAGGGTAGTAATGAGGAGGTGCAACTAGGGCTTTGGACCCCAATTCCCCCACATTCTAGCCTTAAGAAGGCTCCATGCTAATTGCACTAAATGACTCTAATCTAGCTACTTAGATCTCTAACCTAGGTTTAGGGATATTGATTAGTATGTAGGAAGATGGGAGGCAACCTAGGGATCCAAGAATTGGACCTAGGAGCAATTCCCAAAATAGCCACATATAATCAATTTCCCTAGGAACCTAGGTGATTTCACACACAAACCAATAAGCAATTAGTGGAAAAAGAGACATAAATCTAGCATGATCATTAGCAAATAAAATCATAATGTTTGCATATTATTTTTCCTCAACATGGTATCAAAGTAACATTTTTGGCCCCAAACAGCCCACCAAAGAAGACTAGCTACTCATGGAAATGGAAAATACAAAAAGAGAGGAGAAAGAGAAAAAGTGGCCATGGAGCTTGGTGTAGATGAGTGGAAGATCCTCTCCAATTGCTGCAAGGGCATCCTCCTTCTTCTCTTTGGATGGAATGGAGTGGAATGGTGGTAGAAAGTGGATGGAAGGCTTGGAAATGGGTGGTTTTGTGGTGGAAATGGAGAAATGGAGTGGATTGGAGGTGGAAGTGGAGTGGAATGGATGGAGGGCGATGGGAGGAACTAGGAAGGGGTAGAGGGTAGCTAGCGGCGGCCAACCTCAGCCTCTAGCCACCACCCACATGTATATAGATGGGGAGGAAGAAATAGGTCAAGTAGGGGTAAAGTGGGAAATGTAGTGAAAAAAGTAGCTAGGTTTTGTGAGTAGCACGACCGTGGTGGATCACCACGGCCATGGTGAGTAGGGGTGAGCATGGTAGTGGTGGGGTAGAATGATCATGGTAATTAAAATGTGAAGATCACATGTTGAGGGTGGATTTTGTACTGAAGGTGGCACGGCCGTGGTGGTCACCACGGTTGTGGTTGGGCTAGGGTAGCACGGCCATGGTGGTCACCATGGCCGTGGTGGCTCAAAATGCCCAGGCCGTTCTCTGCTCCACGATTGTTTTACCTCTGCTACTACATGGTCGTGAAAGGGTGCACGATCATTCTAGGTTAGTGCACCATCACCATTATGTGTGGCACGGCAATGGTGATGTCTGCATCTGCACTTGGGCTTGATTCTTTGGATTTTCTTATACATATTTACTTCTATGGTTCTTTGGCCACTAGGGGTAGGTTGAGGGAGCATCAGATTCACTTTGGGTATCTCTAAGGGTAGAGAAACCCTAAGATCACTCTTTCTCTCTCTTCCATCAAGCGTGGTCCAAATGCCTGAAAACATGCAAATAATGTCCATAAGTGCATTTTACACAAATATGCATATTGAGGAATATAACATGTAATCTAACAAGTATATATGTGATTGAAATGCACTATGACACAAGATTAAGCCGTAAAATAGGGATGAATCACCACCCCAAACTTGAAACATACTTGTCCTCAAGTATGCTCGAACTCAATCTCTCTACAATTTTTTCCACAATCAAGAAATGACAAATGTAAAGTAAAGGATGATTATTGTTGTATGGGATCAATAGTGGCTAAGTACATGCATTCCACCTCTCTCCTCTCCTACTTTCATAAACCAATCATGAAAAGAGCACAAAGCATATGAACTTCAAATATAGTGCATAAAACACACAAGCTATCTATATTTCTTTCATGTAGTTCCTGGTAAACCGTTTCATGATGATGTTAATCAAGGATGACTAGGAGTGTTGTTTCACCTTCATGCTTTCAACTTTATGTTTAAAATCACACCAAATGACCCACGTGGCTGCAGAGAAGGGCAAAATGAGCTAGGTTTGATGTTTCCTACCTTAATGGGTATGAAAATGGAAGAAAGGGTCGCAGTAATATTTTGGAGTGCTATTACATAAAGCACTCATCTTTTCTTTATTTAGATGCTCTTAAATAGGAGCATCTTTTATTTTCTTTTTGCATTTTTTTCTTTTCCCTTGGAGTATATAGGGCATATGGTGATGATAGTGAAGCGGTGAGATGCAGATGTGGCCACCCCAAACTTTTCGAGGTGGCCGCGGCTGATATGTGCACTTTGGCATCCTTTCATGAGGCAGACGGGTAAGAAGATGGTGAGTGAATAGTCAGGTCAAAGAGGGGTCACTGGCATGATTCTCAATATAAGGTATCTTGCATTAAAATTAATCCAATACTTCATTCAACATTGTCAGACCACATGAATGGACAACCTAAAATTGATACTTCAATCAAGTGATTTCATAGGCACTAAGCGCTCATAGCTTGCTCAAGTCACAATTCAACCAAATCATTCACAAACATAAGAGAGGTGATGCACATGTAAAAAGTCAAGAATTGATACCATTTAGCAATAAACAATGATAATTCACTTGCATTTGTCAAAGGTCATCATTTTTAATCCAAATGGTAGAGATTGGGTCAAAACACACTTTTAGGCAAGAAATCTCAAATTTGGGCCAAAATGGCCAAAACGGTGCCAAGTTGCCCATAATCACATCTAAGCCTATATTATTGAACTTAAAGTAGGAAATAAGCAAATCCTAGATAAAACATGCAAAAATTATAAAAAAAAAATATACATTATATGCAATGCATGGCAAAAAAGAGCAATTTTTTTTAATTTAAGCAAAAATGATAAGAAAGTAACTACATGGCATGCAGGTATGCAAATTAGGTAAACAAAGCATGGATGCACAAATATGAGAGATGGTTATACTGTTTAATCATCTTGAGTGAAAATTTAGAACAAAGAACATAGAGGAAAGTGGGGGTAGAGAAAGGGCTTACCGCCCTACCACCCCAAACTTTTAAACCATGTTGTCCTTAGCATGAAATAGAAATCTAGGATGATAGGGTAGCGGGCATGGAGTAGTGGTAGACAAATTCTAAGAGGGAGAGAGATCTCAAGGTGTCCAATGAGCAGGATAGATCCACCACGGCCGTTCTATGTAAAATGGTTGTTTTGGCTTTCCAGCACCATGGTTGTGCTGTGTGGAACGGCCGTGTTGGTCACCTTCATGTAGCTTTTCTACTGATTTGCAATTTTCTTTTCAACTTTGATCTACTACTTGGTGATATCAATTATGCATCCTCCTCCTTCCAATACACATGTCCTAACATGATTCACAAACAGCTAGAACCATCAAGTATAAAGTGTGCATGTGTGTTTTCTTGGAAAATGTAAAAACAAAGTAAAAGTATCAAAAATTGAAGTTTGAGTGAAAAATTCCCAAACCTAGGTGGGTTGCCTCCCACAAGCGATGAATTGCATGCCTTCGGCTGGGCTTGTTGTTCTTTCACCATCAACCATTGTCCAAAAACAAAATGTTTGCATCCCCATCATAGGCAATCTTCTCAAATGCTTTCCTTGATTGATCTTCCTCCCAAGGGTCATGTGAGCTTCTCAAGTGTTTTTCAACAGTTTTCTCTCCTTGGGGATTATCATCATAGATCTTAATTATCCTTATGACCTTCAAAAATTTCATGCCATAGTTTTGCTCTCTCTTGAGGAATGGGTCTTCATAGGCATCAAAGAGAAGGGTCTCAATCATATGGGACACTTGCGAACAATGACTTTTTGGCAATGGCTCCTCATTAAGATCATTTTCAACTTGATTCCCTCCCTTGATAAGCTTCTCAACAACCTTGTCACCCCCCATGATTGAAACCATATCCATTTGCTCATAGGAAGCAGGGGGGCATGTGATAGTTGTGTTGGTGGCACTATTATTAATGGCCTTTGGAATTGAAGTGGAGGAGGGAATCGAGGTCAGAAAGTGAACTGGTGGGAAGGTTGTGGTGATGGACGTGGTGGGGGTGTGTAAGGCTTAGGATAGCCTTGGATGTAGGGCAGTGGAGGAATTGGATGGGTTCGTGCATTTTGGCCTTCCATCTTGTCTTCCCTGAGTGGCTTGTCACATGTACAAGGTAAAACCAAACAAAAGAGAATAAGTTAGTAAGACAATATACACAAAGAAATCAAAGAATAAAGAATAAATAATAGCAATGATGAGGGTAGTAGGAAAAGTCAAAGAAAAACTAAGTAGTTAGTTCGAGCACCTTTACTCCCCAACAACGGTGCCAGAAAGCTTGGTGCGTCCGCCAAAGGTGCGCACACTAACCGATTAGGTTCGACTAGATGCGCCTCATGAGATCGGAACACACAGTGGACTTACTTTAAACATTTATAAAGACCTACACGGTGGGTTTGAAGGTTGTTTTGATTGTTAAGCTAAGGTCAGTAAAAAAATCCATTAAAGACAAGAATGAAATCTAAGTTAACCCTAGACTAGATTAAGACAAATTAAGCAAGAAAAGACTAATCTAGGTATGAAAAGGTAATTTACACTAAGGCATACAAGAGAGAAGAAAAAGAGAGAGTAAAGACCTAAGCTAACAAGAACAAAGCAAGAACATGTCAAGAAGCTATCTAGGAAAGTAAAGATACTAACTAAGCAAGCATAAACTAAACAAGAAGGTAAACTAGGGTTTAGATGCAATTAATGAAGGTGTGGGCTATTTAGGGGAATGTACTTATCACTAGGTTGGCGGTCATAACATGCAAACATCAATCATCTATTCAAATCATCTAAACCAAACAACAAGTTTGGTGCTAATGAATTGCCCTAAACTACCAATTAGCCATGGGTGAGCTAGGGCATGAGAAGGGGAACTAGTCCCTACCATTTCCTATTCACCCTTATGACGCTCATTTGAATTGGGGTTTAGATGGAATTCAATTAGGACCTAATAAAGTCTAGGTTTCTATATTAGAGGTTCCTAGGAAAATTAGGGGCCGAGGGTAGTAATGAGGAGGTGAAACTAGGGCTTTGGACCCCAATTCCCCCACATTCTAGCCTTGAGAAGGCTCCATGCTAATTGCACTAAATGACTCTAATCTATCTACTTAGATCTCTCACCTAGGTTTAGAGAGATTGATTAGTATGTAGGAAGATGGGAGGCAACCTACGGATCCAAGAATTGGACCTAGGAGCAATTCCTAAAATAGCCACATATAGTCAATTTCCCTAGGAACCTAGGTGATTTCACACACGAACCAACAGGAAATTAATGGAGAAAGAGATATAAATAGAACATGATCATTAGAAAATGAAGTCATAATGTTTACATATTATTTTCCCCCAACATGGTATCAAAGTAACATTTTTGGCCCCAAACAGCCCACCAAAGAAGCCTAGCTACTCATGGAAATGGAAAATACAAAAAGAGAGGAGAAAGAGAAAGAAATGACCATGGAGCTCGGTATATATGAGTGGAAGCTCCTCTTCAGCTGCTGCAAGGGCGTCCTCCTTCTTCTCCTTGGATGGAATGGAGTGGAGTGGTGGTGGAAAGTGGATGGAAGGCTTGGAAATGGGTGGTTTTGTGGTGGAAATGGAGAAATAGAGTGGATTGGAGGTGGAAGTGGAGTGGAATGGATGGAGGGTGATGGGAGGAGCTAGGAAGGGGTAGATGGTGTTGGGTTTTAGGGGAGACACGGAAACAAAAAATTTTCTCCCCCAACCCATACCGAGGAAACGCGTCAACGTCTATATAATAGGAAAGGATGGTTTGTGGAATCATACCTTGTCCCAAGGCTTGCTCGGCGACAATACCTCGCGCAATGTGCGGTCTTCAACTCTGGTCTTGGACGGTGTCTGTGCAGCTCCTGGTCGCACCGGGACTGACGACTCCTCCTCCTACCGGACTGTCGGATGACAGTTGTCCTCCTAAGCGGCAGTGTCCTCCCGCCTCTGTAGTAGTCCACACAGACCACCTGGAACTCCACACTCCTTGTCCCACAAGGAAGTGGAAGGAGTCGCACCCTCCTGTTGATGTACTAGTCGCCAACACACTCTCCTGCTACCAGTTGCAACTGCAGTTGTCCTTCCCTTGCTGCACCTCCCTTTTGCGGGAAGCACTTGCTCGGGATCTCTCACGGTTACCAAAACCAGAGAGAACGACAACTTCGCAAAGCAACCGGCTTGCATTGAGTTGTGCTCTGAGAAGCCCCCAATACCCCTATATATATAGGTGCGTCATGGGACAGGGTTCTCTGTGCCCGGCAATATGGGACTAAAGCAGGAGTAGAAGGGTTCGAGATTTTCCACAAAAGCAACCAACTCGCAACCTGAACCGATCGGTTCACAAGTGAACCGGTCGGTTGGGGACCTGAACCGATCGGTTGGAGCATCAACCGATCGGTTGGGACCCATGAGCCGATCGGTTCACTTCTGAACCGGTCGGTTCGTGGTCCTGGTCGATTACCAATTGACTTTCCTTCTTTCATTTCTAATTGGTATCGAATACCAATCCTATTCCCAATCAAATTGGGCAAGTGAAACGCAAGGAAAATTCTCACTGACCTGACTTTCCCAACTTGCTCGGTTGCACCAGTTGAACCGATCGTTTCAACACTTGAACGGATTGTTTCACTCTGACCATGAGCAAATCGACTCAACACTTGAGCCGATCGGTTCAGCAACTGCAGCCGACCGGTTCATCACATGAACCGATCGGTTGGGAGCACAGGTTGGGCAAAATCAGTCAATTGCGATTTCAATCAATCCGATACTCCAATCAATGCCTCCAACACCTTGAACCATACGATATTGAGCCATCGACTGATTGAGTGTTTAATTGAACTACTAAACTCCTTTAGTAATCAATATAAACATTGCTTGTGGACAAAACTCCTCTTCCAGGTTAAATCCTATGTGTGTGACCCTGCAGGTCAATTTCACGTTCGCAGTGAAAGTCCATAACACTAATGACTTCACAAGCAAAGAGCGGTGCCTAGTCACACATCAGTGCTACCCAAGTGAAAGTAGAAAGTTGGAGAACAACTTTCATCCTACAATCCGTGAATGGTGTTACAGCGAATGTATAATTCCTTTGTCACTGATATCCCGAATGAACTCGAGGCATGGAACAGTCATCCTGTCAACGTTCATTCACTTTCTTGATCTCAGAGTAGATTGAAGGAGATATGTATGA
This sequence comes from Alisma plantago-aquatica, assembly GCA_963693085.1. Classification (NCBI taxonomy): domain Eukaryota; kingdom Viridiplantae; phylum Streptophyta; class Magnoliopsida; order Alismatales; family Alismataceae; genus Alisma; species Alisma plantago-aquatica. The sequence goes on from OY856409.1 coordinate 211,282,033, forward strand.
CATCAATATCACATACTGATTCACACATGTGTGCGCACGCCTATCTCAATCCTACTCATCAAGTGGCCTTGGATATCAAACTCCCTCAGGAGGGACAAATCCCATATCTATCACTCACCCCTCAAAAGCCCCATGTGTCAAAGCCACCCAATCATCACCTTTATAACAACCCATGTTTCAGGACTGCGTTTGATGATGTCAAAGTGTGCCCAACGACATGTGTTGAGTGTAGTGATTTCAGGTCTAAGAATCACACTCACCACCATCACTGTGAGTACTGATTGTGACTACCATCTCATGGTTCCATGTGTCAAACTCACGGTGGGTCTGTCCGGTACACTTGTTCTCTAACAAGTACCTATGTGTTTGGTTTGATATCTCTATATCATGACTAATGAGATTCCGTCATCAACCAACACCACAATCTAGTCTTGTGTGTCATTGTTGTCTATCTACCTTCCACAATGACATCCGACTAGGGACATAACAGGAATGTACAAACTCTTAGCATCCGCATGATCTCATCGTTCAGTTCATGAACCTGAAGGCATACGTCATTGAGTATTGTCATTCTCTAGACATTCAATCTGTTCTATCACTATCTCATATGACTGAACCAGAAAGAATTGGAAGCTTGCCTTTGATGTTTATCAAATCAATCTTAATGTATCCCACCAATCATCCCATGATTGGCTCTCAGGGCATACATACCAACAGACTCCCACTTGCACTGCAAGCCAATCACCCTTGAATCATATTCATAGTGATCTTCAAACATGTCCCACATGTTACTGTGCTCTTAGTGCGAACATAGTGAGTAATGGCAACACCTTGCCAAAGTCAGTATAAATTGCATGTCTCTCATCTCTTCGTTGTACGTCACACGTATGAGATGGAGTTGCCGTAATATGCAATCTAGTATTCCATTGCTAACCTTTAGCCACATTGCATGATCAAGGATTCCAGACTTGTCATTAATGAGTGGAATATAAGTTCATCTCATGAACTTTCAGATCCATATAGTATCCATTGCTGTTCACTAACACACAGATACTCGACACTTCCCTTTTAAATGGTTTTATTGGAACACTTCCAATTATCTACAAACTTTAACTTTTATATATCCTATATATATTTTGCAATTAATTTTCTGTCCTTTCGGAAGTTCGCATCAATGTAACTCTTTACATAAAACTCTTCCTTATCTCCATAGAACTAGTACTTCACAAGTACTTATCAAGCTCTCATGGTATTCCAGTAATCCTTACTGGAAACAGACAAACATCCACTCATCATGTCTCACATACGAGTTATCAGGATGAGCACATCATATTGTCATGTCACACATACAAGATGATGAATGCATTTTATTCTTGCCATGTCAATACATGCAAGATAATGGGATGATTGCATACATGATAGATCCATATCTATTCTTAGTGTTCCCATTTTTCATAAGAATTGGACACTTGGCCTTGGGATACTAATATCCATATAACATGGACAAGTTTTCTCCCACTGAATCTGTGCATACTGAACCCTTCAGTACAGATTGCCAATGTATGCTCTCTCTTTTCCAGGTCAAGAGATTTGTCAAGAACTGTCTCTATAGATCTCTATTCCTATCACATAGGAAACATCTCTATCTTCCTTAAAGATAATTTCCACTTTTGGATTTCCATTCTAGAACAATTCCATTTCACATCAATATGTGGAATGTGAATACGCTCCCACTAAATCACAGATCCCGTCTTTATCTTTGACATATCAGTCAAACCCTTTGACTATATCATCAAAGTAAAGATCCAATTTTGAGTTGCTTGTACTCAATCAATCACATTGATTAGTCCATTGTAACTTATAAACTTCATTTGCATTAATGGATTCGTAAACCTTATAGGTTGTGTCACGTACACATCCTGATTTTATTCCTCAAAGGAATGCGGTTTTAGTATCCATATGCCAAATGTCTTAGTCATTAAGTTGCAATCAACAAGCATCATCCTTCTCAAAATGTTATCCATGTGTCTTAACACTTAAGACTTATTTGCACTTATGGATATGATCCAATGAGTGATACCATCAAGGTCATACCTTATGGTTCACACGGATGTCATTTAGGATGTAATGGTTTTATACCATAACTCAAAATCTGATTCCTCATATTCATCTAGATAGTTGACTCATCATATGAACAACTCATCACATAGATAATTGAGGTGTATCTGTCAAGAATATAAGAATTCACAACTCCTTGTGATTCTTAATGTCCTTTATTAGTGTGGGGTATCCTTTTATTAAGAAGAATTCAGTTATTTGATAATCATTCTCTAACTCCTTAGAGTATGATTCCTTCTTGATTTAGACATCACCATGCCTTAATCATGGGTTCACTATGATACATTATCATAATCACTCATAAGGATCTCAAACATTTGGTTCAAGTGTTTCATTCATTGATCTCATCAAGAATTAATACTTTACCAAATTTGTACTTCATTTATGATAATCTTGAACACTTCAAGATATTCATATTGGTATTTCTCTAAACACCATTTGAAGTATTAGCATTCGCTCTAATAGGTATGTAAATACATCACATGTATTATACCTAATAGGACAATCATTCTCCCACTACCATTAGCGAAGATTGATTAATCATGTACAAGAGATTCATGTCTCTTACTGGTTCTCTAACCAAAAGAGTCTAGATTTATCCATCATATGGAAACTAGAAATGAATTTCTCATGATTGATGCTAATTTGATTGTTTGAGTTATCAATAACTTTAGGTATCATTTTATCTTATGCATACCATGTATCACAAGATAAACAAGGCATTGCCACAAAGATCATATCTTTGAGATTGAAACATCAACTTTATTAATTTCCATCATTGTCATACAATATGCAATAATAAAGTGTTTCTATCTATTGGCAATATATGAAATAGCAGTTCTCAACTCTATTTCGTGCCCTTTAGGCTGAAATAAACTGAAAGATACTCCTATCTATGGCAGCAACACTTGCTCCAATGATGGGTACTTCTTTCTTGGTCCTTTCACAAAGGCCATCACTTCTTTGCGGATATTGCATATCATATATGACATATCCATATCTTGGTATCATATACCTCAGATAAAGAAGCGGTTCATTTCATGATACCTTAGGTGGAGATTTCCATCCCCTCCTTCATCTTCTTTTGTTCTTCCAGATATAGAGGGCAATCCCTCATACACCCTTTCCCCATGTGCCTTGAGGCTGAAGACGGCTTGGACTGCTGGCTAGCATCAGAACACTTCTTTGCTTTGCCCTTGTCCTTGCCCTTAAGACTTACCTTTTCTTTGATCACATCAAAGATTATGGTTTGTCTTTCTTCATCTTTGCCTCTACTATCCTCAACATGTCTAACAACTCTGTCAACGCTTGTCAAAGTTGTTCATGTTGTAGCTTATCATGAATTGTATGATTCTTGCAACATTTGCAGTATCATACCAATAGCCAACCCTTGGCTCAGAGGGAATCCTTCTCAGTCAGGTTTTCCACATACCCAATCACATTGAGTGTGTGAATCCCTTACTGGATCTCCTTCTGTCATGACATACTAGGACAGTGTCTTAGAGACATCATATGTCTCATGTTGTCTCTGCAACTCACAGTTCAGAGAGCACAACATCAAGCACTCCTCATCAATGTCTTTCTCAGTATGCTTCCATAAGCATACTTTCAGCCATTTATGTGGTGGGATCGAGTTCATCTGGTTCTGGTATAACTAGGACTTGGAGCTTTCACTCTTTGAGAACACTTCTCACCATCCTAACCAGTCGTGGAATTATTCCCATTTAATTTGTTGGTCTCAAAGACCGATCGCAAATAAAGTGATTTGTTGATTAACCATTTATTTTAACAAAAGGAAATATATGCAATTTTAGTCCAAAAACTCATTTTTGACTTATTTGATTGATTCAAAAATTTTGACGATATAATTAGGCCTTTAATTAATTATCGCTCCCACTATTTCACTTCAAATTGATAGCCCTCACCATCAATTCGGAAGATTGCAGCGTACAACCTTCTAGTGGGCAAGATCCTGAAATCCTCTAAGCCATGGACCAGCTAGGGTTGTCACCCACAACATAGATCTCTCAGGTAGGCAACTTTTGTCAATTGCATCATATGCAACTCTTGATAAGATGTCATCTACAACTCCTTGCAATGATCATCTCCATGCCTCAAGGCGCTAGATCCTATCTAGGTCACCTTGTTAAGTCTGACCCAAAGCAAACACGATGAACATGCACCCCGCTTGGGCAGACCCACACATTCATCCTTCACGCTTCCACGAGATAGACGGTGCACCACGCTTGGGCGTGCCCACATTTGGTCGATCAAGCTTTTCACGTGTGTCGCATTTGGAAGGCATCTAAAACTTAATATTTTTATGAGGGATTTGGTTTTATATACATATACATATCCAATCACCACAATACATAGTATGTATCATATACATGCTATATCCCACAGAAAACATGCACAAATGATAAAAAGCGATGATAATGGCCATCCTAATGTGATTCCTCGAGCCAAGAGGAATCACGGTCATCTAGGTCTACATCACATGCAACCTGTACAAGATGAACTCTGTGCCTTGCCATCCGAGTTGATCAACTCATCTCATGAATGATCTGCTCTCTCTGGCCGGTCGTCTGGGTGACACCAGCTGATCGGTTGGCTCCTCCAACCGATCGGTTCGCCTGGTCATCGTGCATCTCGTCATGTCCGCCACCCACTCGTCTCGCTCCTCGAACCGGTCATCAACTGATCGGTTCACTCCTTGAACCGATCGTCTGGGACGTCAACCGATCGGTTCACGCCTTGAACCGATCGTTTCAACTGTCGTCTTGATGTCCTCCGGTCTTTGACATAACAAGAAATAAAATCTATTCTAATAATTACATTGCTTAAAAGGGAAACCCCGAGTTACATTCGGGGGGAGCAAAGGTAGGAAAGAATCTCGAATTATTTCGAGTTACATCAGGAATAAGAGAGGGAAGATCGGTGCGCAGACCGAGATGCAAGCAACCACAAACAACCACACACAGATAGGGGTTTATAGGCCATAATCATGCTACACACATCCACCACAAAACTCGTTTAAGGGCGACGCGTATCGAGTGCATTAATAATACATATCATATATGTAATTAGGGATTTGTGGATTTAGGATTGGACATGCATAAAGCCGATGTTATTTGCATCGCATGCAATAAATAAAGGCGACAAACCAAAATCGATCATATCGATATTCCTAAAATATAGAGCAGTTGACGTGGCTCTGATACCACTATTCGGTTTTAGGGGAGACAGAGAAGGCAGCGGAAACAAAAAAAAAATTCTCCCCCAACCCATACCGAGGAAACGCGTCAACGTCTATATAATAGGAAAGGATGGTTTGTGGAATCATACCTTGTCCCGAGGCTTGCTCGGCGATAATACCTCGCGCAATGCGCGGTCTTCAACTCCGGTCTTGGACGGTGTCTGTGCAGCTCTTGGTCACACCGGGACTGACGACTCCTCCTCCTATCGGACTGTCGGATGACAGTTGTCCTCCTAAGCGGCAGTGTCCTCCCGCCTCTGTAGTAGTCCACATGGACCACCTGGAACTCCACACTCCTTGTCCCATAAGGAAGTGGAAGGAGTCGCACCCTCCTGTTGACGTACTAGTCGCCAACACACTCTCCTGCTATCAGTTGCAACTACAGTTGTCCTTCCCTTGCTGCACCTCCCTTTTGCGGGAAGCACTTGCTCGGGATCTCTCACGGTTACCAAAACCAGAGAGAACGACAACTTCGCAAAGCAACCGGCTTGCATTGAGTTGTGCTCTGAGAAGCCCCCAATACCCCTATATATATAGGCGGGTCATGGGACAGGGTTCTCTGTGCCCGGCAATATGGGACTAAAGCAGGAGTAGAAGGGTTCGAGATTTTCCACAAAAGCAACCAACTCGCAACCTGAACCGATCGGTTCACAAGTGAACTGGTCGGTTGGGGACCTGAACCGGTCGGTTGGAGCATCAACCGATCGGTTGGGACCCATGAGCCGATCGGTTCACTTCTGAACCGGTCGGTTCGTGGTCCTGGTCGATTCCCGATTGACTTTCCTTCTTTCGTTTCTAATTGGTATCGAATACCAATCCTATTCCCAATCAAATTGGGCAAGTGAAATGCAAGGAAAATTCTCACCGACCTGACTTTCCCAACTTGCTCGGTTGCACCAGTTGAACCGATCATTTCAACACTTGAACCGATCGTTTCACTCTGACCATGAGCCGATCGACTCAACACTTGAGCCGACCGGTTCAGCAATCTCAGCCGACCGGTTCATCATATGAACCGATCAGTTGGGAGCACAGGTTGGGCAAAATCAGTCAATTGCGATTTCAATCAATCCGATACTCCAATCAATGCCTCCAACACCTTGAACCATATGATATTGAGCCATCGACTGATTGAGTGTTTAATTGAACTACTAAACTCCTTTAGTAATCAATCTAAACATTGCTTGTGGACAAAACTCCTCTTCCAAGTTAAATCCTATGTGTGTGACCCTGCAGGTCCATTTCACGTTGGCAGTGAAAGTCCATAATACTTATGACTTCACAAGCAAAGAGCGGTGCCTAGTCACACATCAGTGCTACCCAAGTGAAAGTAGAAAGTTGGAGAACAACTTTCATCCTACAATCCGTGAATGGTGTTACAGCGAATGTATAATTCCTTTGTCACTGATATCCCGAATGAACTCGAGGCATGGAACAGTCATCCTGTCAACGTTCATTCACTTTCTTGATCTCAGAGTAGATTGAAGGAGATATGTATGACATCAATATCACATACTGATTCACACATGCGTGCGCACGCCTATCTCAATCCTACTCATCAAGTGGCCTTGGATATCAAACTCCCTCAGGAGGGACAAATCCCATATCTATCACTCACCCCTCAAAAGCCCCATGTGTCAAAGCCACCCAATCATCACCTTTATAACAACCCATGTTTCAGGACTGCGTTTGATGATGTCAAAGTGTGCCCAACGACATGTGTTGAGTGTAGTGATTTTAGGTCTAAGAATCACACTCACCACCATCACTGTGAGTACTGACTGTGACTACCATCTCATGGTTCCATGTGTCAAACTCACGGTGGGTCTGTCCGGTACACTTTTTCTCTAACAAGTACCTATGTGTTTGGTTTGATATCTCTATATCATGACTAATGAGATTCCGTCATCAACCAACACCACAATCTAGTCTTGTGTGTCATTGCTGTCTATCTACCTTCCACAATGACATCCGACTAGGGACATAACACGAATGTACAAACTCTTAGCATCTACATGATCTCATCGTTCAGGTCATGAACCTGAAGGCATACATCATTGAGTATTGTCATTCTCTAGACATTCAATCTGTTCTATCACTATCTCATATGACTGAACCAGAAAGAATTGGAAGCTTGCCTTTGATGTTTATCAAATCAATCTTAATGTATCCCACCAATCATCCCATGATTGTCTCTCAGGGCATACATACCAACAGATGGTATCTAGCGGTGGCCAACCTCATCCTCCAGCCTCCACACACACATATATAGGTGGGGAGGAAGTAATAGGTCAAGTAGGGGTAAAGTGGGAAATGCAATGGAAAAAGTAGCTAGGTTTTGTGAGTAGCACGACCGTGATGGATCACCACGACCATGGTGGGTAGGGGTGAGCACGGTCATGGTGGGGTAGAATGAGCGTGGGAATTAAAATGTGAAGACACAGGTTGAGGGTAGATTTTGTACTGAAGATGTCACACCCGTGGTGGTCACCATGGTCGTGGTTGGGCTAGGATAGCACGGTCGTGGTGGCTCAAAATGCCCAGGTCATTCTCTACTCCATGGTCATTCTACCTTTGCTGCTACATGGTCGTGCAAGGGTGCATGGCCATTCTAGGTTAGTGCACCATGTCCATTCTGTGTGGCACGGCCGTGGTGATGTCTGCATATGCACTTGGGATTGATTCTTTGGATTTTTTTAGACATCTTTGCTTCTATGGATCTTTGGCTACTAGGGGTAGGTTGAGGGAGCATCAGACTTCACTTTGGGTCTCTCCAAGGGTAGAGAAACCCTAGGATCACTCCTTCTCTCTCTCCTCCATCAAGTGTGGTCCAAATGCCCAAAAAAATGCAAATAATGTCCATAAGTGCATTTTACACAAATATGCATATTGAGGGATATAACATGTAATCTAACAGGTATAGATGTGATGGAAATGCACTATGACACAAGATGAAGCCCTAAAATAGGGTTGAATCAATGGCTTCCATGTGTCACTCTCACAGTGCGTCTATATGATACACTATTCTCTAACATGTATCTTTGTTCTTGGTTTTATATTGCCATATCATGACTAATGAGATTTAGTCATCAAGCACCTAACACTCTGATGTTATGTGTTATTGTTGTCTATCAACCTTCCACAATAATAACCGATCAGGGACATAATAAAAATGTGTATACTCTTAACATATGTATGATCTCATTCTTCCAAATCACATACTTGAAGACATATGTCATTGAGTAATATCATTCTCTAGACATTTATTATGTTATCCATTATCTCATAACCGAATATACAAAATAAATTGGAAGTTTAGCTTTATTATTAATCCAATCATTTGCATGTCATGCCATCACAATCATCATATGATTGGCTCTCTGGGAATACATACCAATAGACTCCCACTTGCACTTAGAGTCGGTCACCCACAGATCTCATCTCGAGTGACCTAACATGACCATCATGCTTCTGATGTGGAAGTTCTTTTATAGCGGGTTTAGCAACTTTTGCTTTAAGTTAGTATTTTGCAATTTAATATCTCTTCATTGTACAACTACTCATATGTGATGGAAGTGTCGAAGTATGCTATCTGAGATTCCCAACCTAACAAGTAGCTCCATTGTTGTCATCAGTATTTCTACTATTGAATCAATGGTTGGAACCTCACACAAGTTAATCTGTATGAACTTCTTGATCCATACAGTATCCTCTATTATTCTCAGAACATAAAGATACTTAGCTTCTTTTGTAGATTCGATCAACTGTCATTAGCTCATAACTCTTTCAAGCTTACAGTTCTCATTTGTTGTCAAACATAAATTTATATTGTGATTATTTTGTCAGTTTGGAAGCTTGCATCGTGTAAATCTTTACACGTAGCTCTTCCTTATCACCGTACTCAAGGAATGGATCCTTTTAGTGCATCACAATCACCTAAGGATGTTTTTTATGGTAGTTTAGTGACTCTCATGGGTATCTTACATATACCCTCTCATCATATCCAATACATATGAAGGTATATATGTGTCCTCTCATCATGTCAATACATATGAGATGAATGGATATCCTCTCATCATGTCCAACACATACAAGATAACTGTATATCTTCTCATCATGTCTAATACATACGAGATAATGGGATAAGTACGTAACATTACATTCAATACAAATCCAATTGCAAATGCATGTGGAATCTATCTGTGTGTTCCTATTCTTCATAAGAATTGAGACACTAGGCTCCTGAGAGACTAACTCCATGGAACATGAACATGTTTTCTCTCATTGAGTCTTGCATGTTGAACCCTTCAACATCTTGCCAATGTATGTGCTTTTACTTAGGTCAAGAAGCTTTCTAGATCTATCTCTATAGACCTTGATTCCTATCACATAGGATGCTTCACCTAAACCCTTGATATAGATGGTACTTTCCTTCCCAGGTTTTATCATATGCAGGATAAGGACGTTATTCCACACCATTATGTGGAATATTAATATGCTCCCACTAAATCTTTTGTAATCATAGTTTCCATCTTCATTCTGACTCAGGTCAAACTCTTTGACTGTCTTGTCAAATAGAAGATTCCAGCTCTGAGATGCTTGCTTCAATCCAAAGATTGACCTTTGAAGCTTATAGACTTTATTTGCATAACTGGATTTATAAAACCTTTAGGTTCTTTCACATACACCTCCTTATGATTATTCCAATTAAGGAATGTGGTTTTAACATCCATATGCCAAATCTCATAGTCTTACTAAGCTGCAACAACAAACATGATCCAGGTGGATTTAACCATGGTAATTGGTGAAAGACTTTATCACATACTAGTTTGAAACTCTTTACATCCAATATACCCTTCCATGTTGGTCTTCTTACAGTGACCCAAATGTACCCAATGGGTTTTACCCCTTCAAGTGGATCCACCAAGGTTATACCTTGTTGGTTTACATGGAGTCCATCATTGATCTTAGCCTCAAGCCATTTCTCAGATTTTGGTCCCTCAATAGTTTCTAGGTAGGTTGTTGACTCGTCTCTATGATCAACTTGCACGCCTTTTGAGTTATAAGATATCATAATCTATCAAACTCAAGGTGTGTTCTACTAAAACTATGAATTGTGTGTTTACATAAGGAACTTGAGATTCCAAAACATCGTGTCATTCTCATTGTTCCTATTGTACCTATTTAGGTTTTATGTTGTTCTTGTTTGTCTCGAACATTTAGAGTTCTATTTTTACTCCCATTGATTCCATTGGAACTAAGTTCCCAATTAGGAATTCAGCCATCCTATCAACAAACACTTTGTTGTCGGGTTGGAATATAAGTAGTATTCAACAAGATAACATTTATGTGATTTATAGATAAAACTTTTAAGAAACAATTTTCTTATATACGACTTCAATCCTAATCACTACAAAAGGACTCATCAGGGCTCCTCCCATGCCATATCGCATATGGTGTCTTTTGAACCAATTTACATAGTACATTATTTTAGTGTAAAGCATGTGACAAAAAGAAAGTGTAAGATTAGCTAGATTTTATTGATAATCTCACCATGACTTAATAGGGTGTGATACCTCCTTTTTAACACATCAATATGTTTTAGGTGGAGTTCATTATGATGCACTATCACAATCTCTCCAAAAGGTCCTCAAACTCTTGGTTTAAATATTTCAACATTTATCACATCAATGTATCTTAATACTTTACCAAGTGAGTTACATACTTCATTCATAATCTCCTTGAACACTTCAAGAGATTCATACTTGCATTTCATTAAATACAAATATCTACTGATTGCAACAATAAATATAATGAGGTACTTGTAACTACATTTAGAATTCATTATAAAAGGTATATGCACATCAGTATGTACTAGTCCTAATGGAATAGTCATTCTCCCACTACATCTAGGGAAGATCCTTTTGTCATATTGCACAACAAATATGCATGTCTCTATTATTTCAATAACCAAAAGAGTCTAGATAACCATCATATGAATTCTAGAAATGCATTTCTCATTTATGCACTCTAGATGACAATGCTATAGGTATTAATTATTTGAGTTATCAAGTCATTCAATATATGTGTCATACACATTTGTGTTTGCAACTATCAAGTATAGTTTGTGAGACATAGGGCATTGACATAAAAGATCATAACTGTTCTTGTCATGCAAAACATATGATGTTTGGCGAGTAAACAATAGCAATTCTCTAATTCTATTATGTTCCCATGAATGATAACCTTTAACTATAGTGGATGCAACCCTTACTCCATGTATCTATAGCTTACTTCTTCTTAGGTCCGGAAGTAGAGATCTATATCTCCATCTTCTTCCTAAGATCCTCTATGAAGAGGATAATTCCTTTCCAATGTCCAGACAAGTGACAATGGTGGCACTTTTTTTCTTTATCCTTTAAGTGAAAAAGACAGATCCCTTTTACACTTACCCTTCTCCCTTTAAGGGATAGCCTCAGAACACTTCTTAGCCTTGCTTTTTCCCTAGGACTCACTTCCGCTGATCACCATCATGGATTTGTCCTTCTTCTTCCTTGCATTGGAATCAACATGCCAAGCATGTGATAAACAGACTATATGATTCATGCAACGCTTGCATAATCATATTCATGGTCAACTCTTGACCTAAGAGAAATCCCAGTCATTCCACATGTCCAATCATATTGAACACATGGGGTTCTACTGGACCTCCCTTTGTCAGTTTGCACTCAAATTAGCGCTTTGGAGACATTATACCTTCTTTGATTTAAATGATTCTTAAGATATGTTAACATCTTGAGAATTTCCATGTATTCATGTTGTGTTCATTCAACTCATAGCTCATAAAACATAGAATTAGATATTCATATGTTTATGGCATCATTGGCATGCTTCCAATAAGCATCCATTTAGCCTTAGGTGCATTTGGAGCGGGTTCCTCTGGCATTGGTCTATCAAGGATATAGAGCTTTCTCTTATTGATGAGAACATTTCTCAAAGTCCTTAACCAATTGTGGAACTTTATCCCATTTTATCCTTCTTGAGGACTGATCACAATTTGAACATGTTTGTGTTTGACATTTGATTCTACAAAGAAATATTGTAACTTTCTAAGACATTTTTTATTTGGTTTAATTTGGTAAATTTGATGATATGTATTAGGTCTTTAACTACCGCTCCCACTATTTTATTCAAATTGATAGCCCTCAATGTCAATTCAAAATATTGCAACGTATAATATTCTAATGGGCTAAGATGCATATTTCATCAAGTCACACTCAACTTTGGTTGATCACCCACAACTTGTTTATTTAGGTAGGCCAACTTGCCAATTGCATCTGAATGCAACTCTTGGATAGATGATATGTACAACTCTTGCCATAATCATATGGATGCTTCTCGTGCCTGGTCTCGCCAAGTTATCACCAATCAAGCCTGATCCAAAAGCCAACACGATAATAACGCACCCCGCTTTGGAGGAAACTACATTACTACCATCACACTTCCACGAGATAGACGGTGCACCATGCTTTGGTATAAACTATGCTTAGTCGATCAAACTTTTCATGTGTGCTGTTTTTGGAAGGAATATAAGACTTTGATATTATATTTGAGAGAGTTTGTATGTATAAATACATATACTTTATCCAATCACCACATATATTGTATGTATCATATATACGCTATAACCACAAATGAGAACTTGCAATAAATAAAACACACAAGCGATAATTATGGCCATACTAATGTAATTTTATAGAGCCATAATGAATTACTACCATCTATGGTCCACATCTTATGTAACCTGCAGTTGGTGAAGATCTATGCTCGAACCAATCTGGGTTAATCAGCTCAACTCTTGAACTGGTTGGCTCGTCTCCTGGTCACTCGGTTGGGATATTCTCAAGCGCTTGTCTGGTTCTCAGGTCCAAGAAGCTCATGGACACCTCCAGTTGCTCGATTAGGCCACCAGTCAATCGGTTCGTCCTCCTATCATTTGGCCACTCGGTCCTCTAGTCGATCGGGTCGTCTCACGAGCTAGTCATTTCGTCTTGTGTAGATCTCCATCTCACGTTGAAATATAAATTAAAACTATCATATATCTTATTACATTGTATATGGGGAAAATCTCAAGTTATATTTGAGAGGAAATAGGAAAAATAGCATTACTTTACATTTGTAAAGGAGAGAGAGGCTCGATACACAGACCAATTAATAACATGAATAAATAATCACAACCATGCCCACACAGATCTGGGGTTTTGGCCATAACCATGCTTTACATCCACTATCAAAACCAATTTTGTGGTGATGCGTGTAAATTGCATATATATATATATATATATATATATATATATATATATATATATATATATATATATATATATATAATGGCGGGACAAATTCAATATAGACTCTATTTTAAATAGTAACAATTTGTTAACTTTTTTCTTGAAATCTCGCTTGAAACATTAGTTTGCATAATGCCCTTTTTCATTACAATTGTAACATGCTATGTTTTTCTTATTACCGGCTTTTCTTGTTTGTTTTCTTTTTTTATAATTCTTCTTTGATTTGTTACTATCTTCACTAAACCTTGTGTAGATTTTGTGTCATTTATTTTCTTTTGGTAAATCTATGTCACACCCAAATTGATAACAAAATTCTACTAGTTCCTTTTTATCTATTGTTTGTTGTCTTTTTAATTGATTTTTTAATTTATAGTCATTACAAAGAGATAGTCCTATTTGGTTTATTCTTTGTATTATTTCCCCATAGGATATGTGTTCTAGAGGGACAACGTTATTATATGCTTGTCTAATATGTTCTCTTACCTTTTCAGTGAATAAAATAGGTAATCTAGATAAAAATATTTCTTCCCAAACAACAAAATTACAATCTATAAATTGGAAAACTTCAGAAAGAAATATATCTTTATACCAACAAAAATCACTCAGACTCTTACATCTTAAGTTGATTATTTGTTCTCAAAGCTTTTCTAATATATTACCATTATGGCCTAAAAATGTTGAATTATGTTTACTATTAGAGTATATACTACGTCTGATTGGGGTTGACCATTTTCTAACTTAATTTGAGAACAGTGCTCCTATTTTTTGTAGCTTGAAGTATTTCTTATTTGTGTATTCCTCTAAGATAATTAATCCACCATCCTCTTAATTGACCCATAAATGATGAAGTTATCATTTGGGCAATTGTGGTTTCAGGGGTACCATGAGCTCGACAAACATTGGCATATATCAACATTTGATGGCAAATTTGTAATATTTGGTATTCGGAAAATCCATCTAAGTTCCATTTATAAGAGATTATCCATCAAATTGACATAAAGTAAGATCAGGTGTTTCTTCAAATTTTAGGGCAACCGGTGTTGGTCTAGAGTAATAATTTTTTGTTTTTGAAAATTGAGCAGTTTTATCAAAGCCAATTGTTTCTAGTTGTAGCTTCTCAGGTATCTCTTCTTCATCTGAATATTATGAGTCTCCATATATTGTATAAATGGTTGGTTTTTGAAAATTTAATTGGTTTAACCGATTTGTGATTTCATGTGTTAATTCATCGAGTTGATTATCGAACTTAATGGGGGCCTTCTTTCGTAATATAATACTTCCAATTATAGTTTGAGGAACAATTAGTGGCAAATTTTTTGTTTCTACTTCTTTTGATATATTGGTACTTTGCCAATATTAATAAGCATTGTTTCTATCCTTTCCATTTGTTTGCTAAGGGTTTTAAGATTTATATTTGTATAGTTATTTTGTTCAATTATATGATCTATATGGTGTGTTTAAGTTTGATAAACGACTACTCATCATGTTATTTCTGCTACAAAAGATAAACTCTACTTCGTCTTAGTCTAAGGAAAACACCTTAGAAGTTGATTCTTCTTCATATTTACATATAGATCACAATAAACTTGAATGATCTAGCACTATGAATAGAAGGCCTACAGGAATATCCTACCCACTATATGAACATAGTGAATATGTGTAACGTCCTCGGATTCTGTCATCTCGAGACTTAGAAGGCTCGAGAAGACAAACCCTAAAATGTTAACTAATTGTTTCAGAGAGCGATGTAGAAGCATAATACACATACTGCTTGCATGTATTTGAATACATTGATGGATGTATATCTATGTGTATTGCAAATTCCGCCTGAACACTAAAGTACATTAAGAGAATGAATAATGAAATGTAGTTACTGATGGTGTTCATTAATCTCCCTATTATAGAGGGAAAGATTTAATGTTGACTAGAACCTCCCTAATGGTACAAGGTATGTAGGGAGATCCCTAATAGTACAAGGTACAAGGGGATAGGGCCCAAATAATTTATGTTTGTGCTAAGTCCACCATAGTAATGCATGTTCATTTGAAATATGATTAATAACTTGGGTTTACCTGATTTTCTGCCTTTAAATAATGTTTTCCTCTCTTTATTCTCTTTTCAACTATTTTCAATATGCCAGTATAGTACAACATTTTTACTACCACGTACCAACTTTATGTTGATGTTTTTGTTTCTCATATTTTCTAGGTTCAGAGCTAGCATGGGATAAAATAATAGGATGTGAGCAAGTTGTATAGGTTATACCTATTGTATAAGATCCTAGTTAGCATACATGTTTAGATTTGTGTCAAAGTTCTCTTTCAATATACAATTATAAATCATGTTGTAATAATGTACATGTTGAATGTTGAGATGTGTTATGGTGTATGTTATGTTGTATGTTCATGTATGTGTATTCCGCTTTCGCATCGCTCTCTGAAACGATTGGCTAACGTTTTCAGATTTGTCCTCTCGGGCCTTCCAAGGTTTGAGATGGCAGAATCCGGGGACGTTACAATATGAACCCTCTGAATCTGATTTTAAAGTTGCATGTCTCCATGAAGACAACTATAACAACTTTGAAATCAGATTTTGAGTGTTCATATTCACTATTTTAATATATTGGGTAGGATATATATGTAGGTCGTCTATGTATCCCAACCTCCCCTAACTAGTCAACAAGATACCACTACGACAAGGAGGCCTCAGACCCTATAAATCCAAGAAGGAAGACCACAAACCCTCACCCCTTCAGAGAGAAAGAGAGAGAGAGAGAGACAAGTATATCCCAACCACCCCTAACTTGGCTACCATTTTAGGTTGGAAGCTAAGATTTGGTGGATGGTCGATAGAAAGTTGGTGTAGAGTGGTGTTGGAGTTTCGGCAGACTACTGATATGCTTCATGGAGTAGGAAGGGCTGATTTTCATTTAGATAAATGACGGAGTGGGTGATTAGAGAACATTAGTGTTTGTGATTAAGGGTTACTAGGTAGTTTAGGGATAATAGATTATTTAAGGGTTAAATCTTAATGCAAAAATTAACAGTAAAGAACTTACTAATTACTGGCGCAGCTGATGGTTGTACGTCAAGAGCGTCGAACGCCAAAGTACGTCAAGATCTTTTGATATTTCTTTAGACAAAGTAAGGATCTTTGATTATGATTCAAAGAGGTAAGAACATGCACACTCAATTGATCTTAACAAAACACAAATAGAAATTTCATTGGCACGGAGGGTTTACACTCAGAAATATGTGAAAATTAAGAACACGTTACTATATTGATTAAATTACAACATAAGTGAAGTGGAGGAAGGATTAGAAGACTTGGAAATTCTATAAAGAAGGAGAATTTCAAACTAAAACACTTCCTACTACAAGAACTAAGCTTAACAAGCAAAGGGAGCTTTTTTTGGGTGGAAGAGTGTTGTAGCTATCACATTCTTCTTTGCCTTTATAGGCCTTTCTGATGGTGTGGACAAATGTGCTTCTCTTGCCACTTGTTCACTTCAATTTGTGTCTTTGACAAGTGTTTTTTGTACATGAGTGGTGATATTTGTTGTGTTTTCCACGTACTTCTTTTATCTTTGTGAGTTTTGACAGATATCCTTCATCTTTGTTTTCATTTTTCACTTGTTCTTTTTCATCTATGAGTCTTGACAAGTTTCTTTTGTCTTTATGTATAGGGAAGAGCTATATTATCTTTTCTTCTGCTACCACGTCTTCAACAAGGTATTTGTACCCATTATTTTGAATCGAGTAATCCATAACAATCAACTCCGTTTTCAAAGTTACTTTTTCCTTGAGTAATATCCAGAATAGGAATATTTTCTGGATCCAGTATTTCATCAAATATAATTAATTGAGAATTGTCCATGTTAGGGTCTCTTATAAGGGACTTTTCCAATAATTTTATTTTCTTATATGGAGATGCCCTTTTAGTTTCGTGCTCAATAAGATAATAAAAAAAACTGGGGTAGATATTAACTTTCCCTTTAAAATAGGGTCTAAGTTGAACTTGTCCCAACCATTTAATCAATACTTGCCTTCGTAGGCGGGGTAAAAAGGCATTAGTTTCTTTTTCCTATTTCCATTGCATAATCCATGGGATTCCATAAGCACAACAACGTATTAGTATGTCAAAATCTTGTTGACCTAAACTTTCAAAGAATGCAATATAATTATTAAGCTTTTGTGGGAATATTTCCCGAATAGCTCCATCATTTTTCAATAAAATGTAGAAGAACCAATTTGATAAGTTAGTCCTATAAGACCATTTTATGAACCACGAATGAGTCATCAGACTATTTTGAATACATAAGACATTTTTCCAGGCATCTTGATAGTCCGATAATTATAGTACTGGGATTGATATTTATCTTTAAATCTTCTTGGAATATTAGGATATCCATCATCGTTCCATTCTGAAATGGCGATCATTTTTTGGATTTTTAATTGAGAAAAAGATATCATTTTCTTTTTTGATTTGTCTCCAAAATTATGAAATATTTTTACACTACCAGTTTCTATGAGAATTTTTTGACAATAGTAGTAATTCTTTCCGAACATTGTCTGAATAAAATTATATTTATCAAGAAGGTAATTTTGTAGTAAAGTTTTTGTTTCATTGGATAAGTCTTTATTTTCTAAATTTATTGTATGTATTGATGTTTTGAATATAAATTTTGATATGTTTTTTTCTAGGAAATATACTTCCATTTCATTGTTACTTTCCTTAGTAGAAATACTTTATGACAGAAATCACAGAATATGTTTGCATCAACATCCAAAGTCGGTATCCTAGAGGTGATGAAATTGCTTTTATTTTCCATTAAATTACTTCCATTTATAGTTTGAAGAGTATTTATTGTTTCATTGACGCATTTTAGTGAGTTAAGAATTTTATTCAACATATTTTCTTATTTCTATTAAGATAGTTTTTAAATAGCCTTGTGAAGGTACACTTGTCTAAAAGAAAGGGATCTAAGGCTTAAATCATAAATTTTTTAAAACAAAAGTATCTTGATATAAATAATGATTTTATTGAGCAATCTTATTCTCTTTTTCAATAAGATGATTCCAAGTCGCCTATCAATAGATGGACTATCGTGACAAGGAGGCCTCAGACCTAGGTATTTCTTAAAGAAAATTTGAATATGATACCTTCAGAAAGGTTTGCAGATGAGAGATTGGAATAATCAACCAAGGGTTTACTAAGTTGTCTATCAATAGTAAAACTAGCCTTACAAAATCCTAAACGCCTACCATGGCTAATGCGGGTGAAACGGCCTACCACTATGACAAGGAGAATCTAAGAGAAGAATTTTTATCAGATAAAAATCAGTTCAAGACAAAACAATTTTATGAAAACTTTGATAAAAATGGTATTCACAAATGCAATACCATAGAAAAAATATACATTTCTTTGAATGGCATAAAAATTATTATATCAAATAACTTAAAGAAAAATCTATAGGCTTGTTCCACCATGGTATGATTCTAATAATTCTAACAGTAAAATTAGACCATTGCATCATGAAAACCCCCCTGAGAACTTGTCAGTCCAAAATATTAAAGACAAGAGTAATATACAATTAGAAGAAGAAATTTCTCATTCTTTTAATAATAAAAACATGATTGATGAAGTAAATAATCTTTCTAAAAGTAAATGTAAAGAAAGTGAAGAGTACTCTGTAAAAGCATTGAACACATAACAATACTTCATTCTTGAAATGATTAATAATGTAAAAAATGATCAAAAAATTAAAATTATTTTCAAAATATATCAAAATGAATAAAAAAGAAATCAACTTTAAAGGATTTCCAAACCAAAATATTTCATATGATATTAAAAAAGTAATTGAAAAACAACTGACTCTAAGAGACTTTAAAAGAGAACAAGAAATTATTAAAAGAGAAAAAAAGATTTAAAAGAAACTAAAAGGACCTATGAAAATTTAGTAAGTCAACATATTAACATATAAGATAAATACAAAAACAATTCCCTAAATAGCATCCAACAATATATAAAAAGAAAATGGAAGGGAGATGTATAATTAAAATTAACCTGAATTTCACTATTAAGAAACTAGCTTTATTTGATTCTGGAGCAGACACAAACTGCATTAGAGAAGGTCAAATACCAACCAAATATTTTGAAACAACCACACACAATGTCAATTCATATACTAATGACAAATTACAAATCAATTATAAAATCCCTAATGTCCATTTTTTATAAAAGATACATGTATTAAAACAACCATCATGCTCGCCAAAAGTATAACTGAAGATATAATCATAGGGATACCATTCCTGAATAAAATACTACCTATTATAGTGAATACAAAAGGAGTACATGCTAATATAATTGGAAAATGATTACCTTTAAGTTCAAAAATGAACCCAAAATATCATTTCTACAACAAATAAACAATTCAATTAAATACAAAAAAAACTTCATTAACAAACTTAACGCAGAAATAGAAATTGAAAGAATTCATAATAAAATTGAAAGTAGTAGTTTTCAAAAACTAATAATAGAATTTCAAGAAAAAGTTGAAAAAGAAATCTACTCCACTCTACCCTCAGCGTTCTGGCGTAGAAAGAAATACAAAGTTACTTTATCATACATTAATAATTTTGATGAAAATAAAATCCCAACAAAATCCAAACCTATCCAAATGAATCAAAGACTTTTAGATATATGTAAAAATGAAATAAAAGAACTTGAGATAAAGAAATTAATTAGCCCTAGCTCATCTCCATTGAGTTTGTGTTTCCTTCTATGTAGAAAATACATATGAGATTGAAAGAGGGGCTCCTAGGCTTGTCATGAATTACAAATCTCTAAATAAAGTACTCCAATGGATCAGATATCCAGTTCCTAATAAACACAACCTAATAAAAAGAATACATGGTGCTAATGTCTTCTCAAAATTTGATATGAAATCCGGATTCCGGCAAACACAAATAAGTGAAGAAGATCGATATAAAACTGCCTTCACATTACATGTTGGTCACTGTGAATGTAATGTTATGCCTTTTGGGCTAAAAAATGCTCCACCGGAATTCCAAAAAATAACGAATGAAATATTTAATCCATATACTTCTTTTAGTATAGTCTATATTGATGATGTACTTATTTTCTCAAAAGACTACGACCAACATTGGAAACACCTAAACACATTCATTCAAATAGTAAAGCATAATGGACTAGTAGTTTCTGATAAAAAGATGAAACTATTTCAAATAAGCATTCAATTTCTAGGATACAAAATATAAAAGGGAACAATATCACATGTAGTAAGAGCTATGGACTTTGCCAACAAATTCCAATATGAAATCATGGAGAAAAAACAACTCCAAAGATTTTTAGGGTGGTTAAACTATATATCTGAATTCACAAAAACCTTGCACTAGATAGAAAACTCCTTACAGATAGACTAAAAAAATTCCACTAAGTTGGACCATAGATCACACCAAGTCTATTCAAAGAATAAAATCAAAAGTTCAAAGGTTACCATGTTTAAACATCGTGGACCCAGAAGCCTATAAAATAGTGGAAACAAATGCATCAGATATAGGATATGGAGGAATCCTTAAGCAAAAATTTGATAATAAAGAACAATTGGTTCGATGCACCTTAGAAGTGTGGAATGAAACTAGAAAAAATTATTCAACTATTAAAAAAGAAATACTAGCCATAGTCCTTTCTATTACAAAATTTCAAGACGATCTTTTAAATAATAACTTTTTATTAAGAGTAGATTGTAAATCAGCTAAATTTGTCTTAGAAAAAGATATTAAAAATCTTGCCTCAAAACAAATATTTGCTAGATGGCAAACACTATTAGGTATATTTGATTTTGATATAGAATTCATAAAAGGAGAAAATAATTTTTTACCTGATTTCTTAATAAGGGAATTTTTGCAGGAAAATAGTTTTAAAAAAAGACTAGCATGATGACATCAATAATGGCTTCTAAACAAAGTCCTCCAGCAATAGCACAAACAAGAAGGGAGAAAGAAAATACATAAAAAATGGAAGTTGATTCATCAACTAGAACATCCTCTGAATTCATCCTAAAATCATCTGAAGAGGTAATTATTCTTGAAAATGAGGATCTCTCAAAAGAAATAGATTATATAATAAATAAATATTTTCCCGAAGTATACAATCATATTCCCATGCTACCTGGGGAAAACCAAATATATTATGGAAAAAATACTTTTAGAGATAGGAAGTGCAAACATTTTTCATAATTATAGAGATAAATCCATAAAAAGAAACTTGTAGTTTTTTCAATTGAAAATTCAAAAAATAATCATGTTTTCTGAATGGAATAAAGAAGGAAACCCTAACATTCCAAGATGATTTAAAACTTTCTTTCAACCCCAATATTATAATTATTGGGATTATCAAAATGTATGGGAAAAAGTTTTATATGTTCATAATACACTAATGAGTCACACGTGGCTAATAAAATGGTCACTACAAACCAAATTGTCAAATTGATTTTTCTATAAGTTTTGGAAAACTTTTGGGGAAATAAGAGAAATACTCCCCATAATATTAAGGAAAAATATTATGGGCAACGATTTTATTGAAGAAAATCTAAACATAATAAAATATATCTCTTCCCATGGAATATCATGGATCATACAATGGAAATGGAGAAAGAAACCATTGAATTACCACCAATTCTGGAAAGACAAATATATATCAAATGGTGAGATGAATTTTAATATTGATCCCATTTTAAAGGGAAAATTGATTCCAATATTAGTTTCTGGATACCAACATAACCAATAAATTAAACCAAATAGAATGTTTTCATTTAGTCAACTAAAGCAAGAGTTGACAAGAAAAATTCAAATCAAAAATTCAAATATTAAAGATAATCAACTGCAATTGCTAGTCTTTGAAGAAATGTCAAAAGTTATGGATGAAAATAGTCCAGTGGACTCAAATAAATCTGAAATAAAAGAAGATGGGAAAAAAGAAAGAAAGTGAAAAAAATAGTTACTGGGCAGTAAAAAAGTTTTGGTAAAAAAGACAATGGGTAAAAGTAAAAGTAAATAAAAAACAATAGTTTGATAAAAGATAAAAAGTGAATAAAATTAATGATGTGGTAAAAGTAAAAGCAAAATATTTAATACATTTTTCTTAAGATTCCATCCATAAAAAATGAACTCACTCAAACATGGAAGTGACATCTCTATAAAAAAACAAATGGAGAAGAAGACAAGAATATTTATTGCATGCATACGACAAAAAAGACATGAAACACTTGTCAAGGGCCCAAGGTTGAAAGAGCAAGTGGCAAACACAACAATTTTGTCCACTACATCATCAAAAAACACTTGTTAAAAGATACAAGTTGGAGAGAGAAAAGGGAAACCCAAGGAACTTCATGCACCCCATCCAAAGTTCCTATAAAAGGGCAAAGAAATTGAAAAAGAAAGCAAGAGTTACGATAGCTACAACACCCTTCTACGAAAAGAGCTCCACTTACTTCTTAAGCTTAGTTCTTGTAGTAGGAGGTGTCTTAGTTTGAAATTCTCCTTCCTTAGAGAATTTCCAAGTCTTGTAATCCTTCATCCACTTCACTTATATTGTAATCTCGTACATATAATAATGTGTTCTTAGTTTCCACATATTTTTAGTGTAAACTCTCCAGTTGTCAATAAAAGTTCCATTCATGTCTTGTTAAAGTGTGTGCATGTTCTTCCCTCTTTGAGAATCATAATCAAAGATCCTTGCTTTATATAAAGTAAGATGTTGTCGTTCTTTGGCGTTCGACGCTCTCGAAGTACAACCATCAACTACACCGGTAATCAGTAAGTTATCTACTATTGTTTAATCAGCTTTAATTAGTTTTGCTTAAGAATTCCCCCTTGTTCTTACACAAATTAAACACCTATTAACCCTTAATCACAAAACCTAATTTGCTCTAATCACCCACTCAATCATTTATCTAAACATAAATTAGCCCTTCCCTGTGATGACCGCTATCAAACCGACAGCCAAATCATACAGTAATTATGTGGAATAACCACTAGTAGTGGATTAACAAAAATCACTAAAAATTAAAACCATTTTACAAAGAGATCCATTGCCAGGAAACTCTTAATGGAAGAACCAAAGTAATATATACATCATGGTTCACATTGTACATATATTATACCATCTTATCTCGAGGATATCATATACCAGTTGCTTTGCCCAAACATATACATAAGCAACATAAAACCTTGAGGAATACAACCCAAAATCTCAAATCATTTATAAAACCATTACGTACTAACTCCCAAGGACCTGAGAGTACAGATATGACACATGGGACTTCAATCTACAAGACACGACAGACAGCACACTCAACCTGAGTTGTAACTACTGTCCATGTTGATGTTGTTCTCCCTCTGTAGTACGGTCTCTAACTTCTTGTTCATGTCCACCTAAAAATGTTGGGACCAACTGGGTGAGACAAAAGTCCCAGTGAGAGATATAACTCTCCACCAACAATATTATTATCACAGGTAAACTATATAAAACTGAGCAGAGGATCTTGTATACTAATAATCAAGATTAATCATTGTTTATAAGCAAAACAGAGCAATATCATCTTTTCAAGCAATACAGCTATCTATGATAGAAAAATAAATCATCTATTCACTTTATAAGGAATATGAAGAACACATATAACATCTATTCATTTAAGATATATAAAAGTAGTAACATCAACCAATATTTTCGTATTCAAGTCTTAAGCAAATACGCTACACGGATGATTACATATTTACAATCATACTTATGCCCTGAGCAGATGAGGTATGCCGCTCATGCTCCAACCGACCATGGCTACATAAGCATCAGTACCATACAATGTCAAAGGAATAGCCGGCTTCCAAGACCTCACATGTCTCGGTCAGTATGAGACCACTGGCAGTGACATCACGTGTCAAACTACAATTAGCTTACCAAGGTATAGTGGCATCTTCGCTATAGAGTTACATCCACAGCATGTACTCTCTTCGGGGAGATCACACAACAACCCCGATATATTCTCTTCTTCAGGGAGATCACACAGCAACCCCAGTATATGAGGGAAAGATCACACATCAATCCCTATTTGGGCATAATGATATTTTCTCCCATTACCCCCACATATTCAAAAATATGCTCTTTGAGTTAAACTCGTTTCACCACTCAAAAAATTCTGACACTAAATGGATCTATGGACAAGGCAACTACATGATAAGGTTCCACTTGATTAATTAGGTGCATTACTGTATCTTTTAGCATTAACCAAGTTACAAGCATGAATTATAACAGATGCTATAAAGAAAGTTGCAATACATTTATCAAGCACTTTCGTAATCTTTTAGAACACATTGAATGCATAACACTCGGGATCTCATTCCCTTATCACATTACTGTGGATTCTCATCCCTTAACATTATCATCATCATGATTGCTAGATCTGGGTATTCAAACCCTTAGTTCATCACTAAACATTGTCACCTCTTATCAGGTAACTATTACCTCTAGGTCCTCAGACCCATGTATACATTATACTTGTTGCAAAAGTATTTCACATGGCTCACAAGGCCCATTTAATCTATATCATATGAAACATCATAGCTCATACCTAGCTATGTTCATCATCT
Organism: Alisma plantago-aquatica; assembly: GCA_963693085.1. NCBI lineage: Eukaryota > Viridiplantae > Streptophyta > Magnoliopsida > Alismatales > Alismataceae > Alisma > Alisma plantago-aquatica. The sequence goes on from OY856409.1 coordinate 211,307,433, forward strand.
CATGATTCATGCATGGTTAGTATTTCATGATAAAAACAATATCAAGTACATATCATTACCATGCAATACAAGAGAAATACAACCTTCCCATAATAAGGGTTAGGGTTTCTCTTTTAGTCGATTAGGGTTTCAAGTTCATATTATCAAGAATCAAGACCCTAATTTCTAGCTCCACACATATTAGGAGCATACATTGATATCATATGTGTTCAATCATACTTGTTTATTCTCATCATTTATCATTAAATGATTATCACATAAAGTATGAGTTTCTCTCTCATCCACACTAGGATATTGATTACATCATACTATATTAAGTTGGATCAACCCTTTTATCAAGGTACATTGGCCTACACTTATCAAAGTGCATTAAAATCTTTACATCTTAATGTATCATTTGACATAACACACTTTATGTGTTACTCAATCAAGTATATTGGATTTGAGGTGCTTACCTCCATATTGGTTTTGAGGTGCTTCCACCATATCGGGCAAGAGGTGTGTGTGTGTCACTCATATCGGGTTACTCATGTGTAAGGTTTTGAATATCGGGTTAGACCCTTATGCTCATACCTTTTCAAACCTTCAAAGTATCAACCTACCATGTGTTGAGTGACAGACTAGACAAATGGTTAATCCTTTTTCAACTAACCCAAATGTACAAAATGATAGGGTTGTGGGGTTCCAAGGTATTCATATCACCATATTGGGTTTCATTACCATATCGAGTTAGAGGTGCTTCAACCCGATGTCAATTTGTGCCATGGTGATGTCATCATCATCAAGATCTAGAATTTCATCCCTTACTATTCTAGTTAATGGACAACAGTCCTATGCAACTATTAAAACTCATAGAACCATCAATCATTCAAGAAAAATCGAAATTGAAAGTAGATCAACAAGTATAGCAAGATTGAAGGTGAATAATAACATGATTGGGTTCAAGTTATATAGCCCACCTCAAGAACAACTTCAAAGCCCCAAGCTCCAAAGATTCGTGTTCCCAAGGTTGAAGATGAACTTATCAAATATCCAAGACTTTTTCACAACTCCTCTATATGCAAAGAATCACCATAGATAAGAACTTGGTGAAGAAGAAAAGAAAGGAAGAATCACAACCCGAAATTCATGCTTCAACCAAGGTTGAAGATGACCATGGCTTCACCTTAAGCTTAAGGCTCGAGATCCTCCTTGCTCCTCAACTACTATGCACGATATCTAAGAGAAAGAGAGTTTTAGGATTTGAAAAGTTTCACTAGTAGGTGAAAGGAGTGGTATATATGATTGAGGCTCATGAGAGAGAGTGTATAAGAGTTGTCATCACCTTATACTACTAGGTGACACGTCCATGCATGGGTTGACACATTTACATGCATGCACACATATTTATCTTGACATGCAAAACTCTTGGGGATAATCTAGGGATAAGATTTTGGCCATTAGTTATCTTGTTAAACAAGATATTTCAACCCAACATCACTTTATTCACAAATCAATACAACTTTTCCAAGGAAAGTTGTAAACCGATATCCATCACCTTCTTGAGGTGCTTAACTCATCATGGCCTTTTCCATGAGTTGACTAAATTATATGGGACCTCCTCTATGTCTCCTTGGCCGATAGGCACTCCCATATAAGTTCTATAACTCAATACAACTCATTTCAGGGTTTCAACTATACAACTCTTTTTGGTCTTTTCATCACCAAGAATATCATCACTAAAATATTCAAACATGGTGCCTCTTTATTTCTCTCACCTATAGATGATGTTAAGAGAGAGTAGGGACACTATAGAGGTGGTAATTTTCATATCAAGCCTACATTTTGGATAAATTGCAATTTGCACCAAATACAAGGCACAAGCATTATTCAAACAAGCTTCAACTTGGAACTTAGGCTTTCCACAAGCCACCCCTTAGCATAATTCTCTCTCTTATGATGCTAAAGCACTTGAGACAGGTTCAACATGTGACATACTACAATATAACCCCTCATCCTGGTAAACTACAATTTACACCCAAACTATCATATAATGCACAAACAGTTTACAAATAAACTCAAACTTGAAAATTAAACTCTCCTTGAGTCTTAATTACTTTTTAAAAGATTAAAACAAGTTTATAAATAACTTATTTAAGCAAAACTTTCAAGTTTATGCCATAACCCATGTCAGGGATGTTACAATTATCAACCCCTAATAGGGATTCCGTCCCCAGAATCTTAAGAGAAAAGAGAAGGGTACTTCCTCCTCATTTCTTCCTCCAACTCCCATGTGGCTTCTTCAATGCCACGGTGATGCCAGACAACTTTCACAAGAACTATGTCTTTCTTTTTCAACTTCTTGATTCTTTTGTCAAGAATCATCATTTGACCTTCCACATAGGATATATCTTCATTCAATTCTACCTCTACAGGTTGCAACACCAACTTTGTATCAGGATGATACTTTCTGAGCATAGATATATAAAACATTGAATGTAGTCTATGTAGCTCAGGTGGCAACTCCAACCTATAGGCTAGTTTTCCAATCTGTGTTGTCATTGGGTAAGGTCCCATAAATCTAGGAGCTAACTTACCCTTTTTCCCAAATCTAAGAACACCCTTCTAAGGAGAGACCTTGAGATACACCCTATCTCCAACTTGGAATTCTAAAGGTCTACGGCGTTTATCGGCAGGTGACTTCTATCTATCATGGGCAGCCTTCAACTATTGTTTTATTACTTTAATCTTTTCAGTTGTCTATTGCACTAATTCAAGACCCAGAATTTGGTATTCTCCTATCTCATATCAGCATAATGGAGATCTACAATGTCTACCATATAAGGCTTCATATGGTGCCATATCAATATTTTTCTGATAACTATTGTTGTAGGAAAACTCTATTAAGCTCAAGTGTAAGTCCCAACTTCCTACAAAATGAAGAACACATGCCCCAAGAAATTCATCCAAGGTATGTATAGTCCTTTCAAATTGTCCATCTGTCTGAGGGTGAAAAGTTGTGCTAAACTTTAACTGCGTACCCAAGTCTTTAAGTAGTCATTCCCAAAAATGACTTGTAAATGGGGGATCACTATCAGACACGATTGTGGTTGGAACTCATGCAACTTCACTATCTCATCTATGTAGATTTGTGCAAGTTTTTCAATAGTATAGGTTGTTTTAACATGAAGAAAATGTGATGACTTAGTCAACCTATCAACTATCACCCAAATGGAATCATGAATTTTGGCTGTTCTGGGTAGACCAACCACAAAGTCCATTATCACGTGATCCCATTTCCACTGTGGTATAGGTAAGGGTTGCAATGTTCAAGCAGGCTTTTGGTGTTCTACTTTAACTTGCTGACACACTGGACACCGCATAACAAACTCAGCTACATCCTTCTTCAAACTAGGCCACCAATACATATCTTTTAAGTTATGATACATTTTATTACTCCTTGGATGCATTGCATACATGGATGAATGAGCTTCCTCCATAACTATCTTTCTTAAGTCATTGGCATCAGGTACTACCATCCTACCATGGTAACAGACTATATCATCCTCTGACTCATGGAAACCGTCCCATTTCTCACTACCATACTCTGACCTGATCTGTTGAATCACAGTATCAGCATGTTGTGCCTCTTTAATCTATTGTCTCAGAGTAGGTTTCACATGCATCTCGGCCAACAATCTAGCTAAAAAAAGATACTTTTAGTTGTACATTTATTTGTCTCAAAGAGACAAACATGTCTCGTTTAAAGCACATTAAAGAATTCAACTGTGCTTTATCTATGGGTGGAGATGAAGATTTTCTACTTAGTGCATCTGCCACTATATTAGCTTTTCCTGGATGATAATCAATTGTAAAATCGTAGTCCTTGATTAATTTCATCCAGTAGCATTGTTTCATATTCAACTCATCTTGTGAGAAGATGTACTTTAAGTATTTATGGTTTGTGAAAATCTGACATGTTTCTCCATAAAGATAATGCCTCCAAATCTTCAACGCGTGGACCACTACAACTAACTCTAGATCATGCGTCAGATAATTCTCCTCATTTTTCTTAAGTTGTCGGGAAGAAAAAGAAACTACATGATCACTCTGCATCAGCACACATCCTAGACCATTCTTAGAGTCATCACAGAAAACAATGTATCCCTTTCCCTGCTCAGGTAAAACCAACACAGTTGCACTAGTCAACCTTTCTTTCAACAACTAGAAAGAAAGCTGACACTTGTCATTCCAGACAAAAGGAACCTCCTTCCTGGTCAACCTAGTTTGGGGTAATGCTACAGAATTGAAGTCTTTAATAAACCTTCTGTAGTAACCTGCCAGACCTAAGAAACTATGAATCTCAGTTGGTGTCTTGGGTTGTTCCCACTCTAAAATAGACTCCACTTTCTGTGGATCAACACAAATTCCTGAAGCAGATGATGTGTCCTAGAAAAGTCACTTTTGACAACCAGAACTCACACTTGCTAAACTTAGCATATCGCTTGTGCTGTCTCAACAAAGTCAAGGCTTGACGAAGGTGTTGTTCATGTTGTTGACCATCTCTACAGTATATCAGGATGTCATCTATGAAGACCAGTATGAACTGATCAAGGAATGGCTAGAAGATTCTATTCATCAGCTCCATGAATGCAGTTGGTGCATTAGCTAGTACAAACAACATAACTACAAACTCATAATGACCATACCTTGTCCTAAAGGATGACTTAGGTATGTCACTCTCCTTGATATATAACTGATGATATCCTGACCTTAGATCTATCTTAGAGAACATTGTTGCACCATGCAACTGGTCAAACAGATCATCTATCCTTGGTAGAGGATATTTGTTCTTTATAGTTACCTTGTTAATCTGTCTATAGTCTATGCATAATCTCATAGACCCATCATTCTTTTTAACAAAAAAAAATGGAGCACCCCATGGTGAAGTACTCGGTTGAATGAAACCTTTCTCAAGCAACTCCTATAACTGTTTCTTGAGTTCTGCCATCTCAGCAGGCGTCATCCTATAAGGTGTTTGGGCTATGGGTTGTGTATCTGGAATTAGATTAATCTCAAAATCAATCTCTCAAGGTGGAGGAATATCTATAAATTCTTCAGGAAACACATCCTTGAATTCCCTGACAACAGTAACTTCAGAAAGATTAGGACTTTCTTCTTTGGTATCTACCACATGTGCCAAGAATGCTTCACATCCTTATTGCATCAATCTCTTAGCTACAATTGCTGATACTAGATAGGTTGGAAGAATCTTTCTATCCCCCTGAAAAACCCATGTCTCGTCACTGTCTGTGAACATAGCTTGCTTGGAACCACAATTCAAGACAACCTTATACTTTTCTAGTGTATCCATCCCAAGAATTACATCAAACTTGTTCATCTCAAGTGGTATAAGATCCACCTGAATGTTGTGTTTTGAAAAAGAAAGAATACAGGGAGACCATACTTCCTGCAACACTACAGATCCGACTAACGGAGTTTCTGATAACATATTATCTGCTCTATGACTGACAGTCATATTTAAGTCATGAATCACTTCTCGAGTGATAAAGGAATGTGTAGCACCCGGATCAATCAAAATAGATATGAAGCAGGATGAAGACATATCAGAATGAAACAATTCCATCTGACCTGTCATGACTCGTGGATTGACTATTGCCTCCGAATGATTCATTGCATATAATCTTGCCATTTCCTTTTGTCGACTCCGTGCTTTGTTGTTTGGTATAGATGATCCTGCTTGGGACGCATGTCCATGTCCTCGTGTGCCACTACTAAATTGTTGCCTCTAGTAGCCTTGTTGACTCTGCCTTGATGGTTGGGTTACCTCCATGTCTCTAACTGGACAATCCCTTATCATATGTTCTGTCTATCCACACTTGAAGTAGTTTATGTCATGTTGTTATCTAGATGGTCCTATTACTAACATTGATGTTGTACTATGGGCTCCACTTGGCAGAAAACTACGACCTCTACCCTTGCTTGATGTCCACTGCGTCTGTTCATTGAACCTCTATGGTGATAATGGTACAAGAAATCTCAGTTTCTTGAAACTTCTAGACCTTTGTCCCTAGAACTGGGCAGGTCCTTTCCTATTGTTAGCCTCACGTTTCTCAATCACAGACTTCTCTATCTGCCTAACTGACTCCACAAAGTTGGAAAACCTCTCTCTATTCTCTAGAGCAGCTACAACTGTGGATAACTCAGTGTCCAGACCCTCCTCAAAATGTTGAATCCTCTCCTCCTTCGTAGTAGCCATGTGTGGACAAAATCATAGAAGATCCATGAACTTAGCTTCATACTCACTAATCTTCATCGGTCCTTGTTTAATACGCTCAAACTGTGAGATTTTCTCATTCAGATAAGTCCTGGAAAAGTATCTACTGACAAACTCACGTCAAAACTCCTCTCATTTGATCTCAACACCCGGTCTTTTCTCTTATTCAAAGGCCCACCAATGGCCAACGCTTCCTTTTAATAGGTACACATCATGCCTAAGTTTGTCAGTTTCTGAGATGCTAAGGATTCTAAAGGATTTTTCCATTTCAATGAGCCATAAATCTGCGTCTGTTGGGTCAGTTGTACTGGAATATTCAGTGGCTCCTACCCAACATAACTGCTCAAAGGTCTTACCAGACCCATATCCCTCATTGGGAACCAGTGCCCTAGGTGATGGTGCTGGCATCCAGTCTGCCATATGCGTTATTATGGTCATGAACTAGCCAAAAAGAGCATGAAAGGCTGGGTTTTCTAGCATGGCTTCATCAAGATGGGGATTCTCAGGCACGGCACTGATTCCTCTCTTGCCTGATCCCTTGCACCTCCTCCTGGTGCAGCAATACTGCTCTCAACAGCATGTTCTTCATGTGTTTCAGCCATCTTTCAGCTTTACTTCTTCCCTTATATGTGTAGAAGTCACTATAAGATTAACCGGAGGATACTAGAACAGACTCAACAACCTTAATCCTATGTCTCTGTAGACTCAGGGAACCTTAGGCTCTGATACCAAAACTTATGACGACCGCTATCAAACCGATAGCCAAATCGCACAGTAATTACGAGGATTAACCATTAGCAGCGGATTAATGAAAATCACTAAAGGTTCACATTGTACATATAATGTATCATCTCATCTCGATGATATCATATACCAGTTGCTTTGCCCAAAAATATACATAAGCAACATAAAACCTTGAGGCATACAAGACAAAATCTTAGATCATTTATAAAACCATTACATACTAACTCCCAAGGACCTGAGAGTATAGATATGACACATAGGAGTTCTATCTATAAGACACGACAGACAACACACTCAACCTAAGATATTACTATTATCCATGTTGTTGTTGTCCCCCCTCTACAGTACGGTCTCTACCTCCTCGTCCATGTTCACCTAAAAATGTTGGGACCAACGGGGTGAGACAAAAGTCTCAGCGAGAGATTTAACTCTCTGCCAACAACATTATTATCACAGGTAAATAGTATAAAATTGAGCAGAGGATCTTGTATACTAATAATCAAGATTAATCACTATTTATAAGCAGAATAGAGTAATATCATGTTTTCAAGCAATGCAACTATCTATGATAGAGCAATAAATCATATATTCACTTTATAAGGAATACGAAGAACACATATAACATCTATCCATTTAAGATGTATAAAAGTAGTGTAACATCAACCAATGTTTTTGTATTCAATCATTAAGCAAATATGCTACACGGCTGATTACATATTTACAATCACACTTATGCCCTAAGGAGATGAGGTATACCGCTCATGCTCCAACCAACCATGACTACGTAAGTATCGGTACCATACAAGGTCAAAGGAAGAGCCAGCTTCCAAGAACTCACTTGTCTCGGTCAGTACAAGACCATTGACAGTGAAATCACGTGTCAAACTACAATTAGCTTGCCAGGGTATAGTGGCATCTTCGCTATAGAGTTACAGCCGCAGCATGCACTCTCTTTGGGGAGATCACATAGAAACCCCGATATATTCTCTTCTTTAGGGAGATCAAACAACAACCCTAGATATGAGGGAAAGATCACACAACAATCCCTATTTAGGTGTAAGGACATTTTCTCCCATTACCACCACAAATTCAAAAATATGCTCTCTGAGTTAAACTCGTTTCACCACTTAGCAAATTCTAAAACTGAATGGATCTATGTCCAGGGAAACTACATGATAAGGTTCCACTTGATTAATTAGGTGCATTACAGTATCTTTTAGCATCAACCAAGTTACAAGCATGAATAATAACAGATGTTACAAAGAAAGGTGTAATACATTTATCAAGTACTTTCATAATATTTTGGAACACATTGAATGCATAACACTCGGGATTGTAGTCCCTTATCACATTAGTGGGGATTCTCATCCCTTAACATTATCATCATGGTGATTGCTAGATTTGGGTATTCAAACCCTTAGTTCATCACTGAACATTGTCACCTCTTATCATGTAACTATTACCTCTAGGTCCTCAGACCCATGTATACATTATACTTGTTGCACAAGTATTTAACATGGATCACAAGGCCCATTTAATCTATATCATATGAAACATCATAGCTCATACCTGGATATGCTCATCATCTCATGATACTTGCATTGTTAGTATTTCATGATAAAAATAATATCAAGTACATATAATTACCATGCAATACAAGAAAAATACAACCTTCCCATTATTAGGGTAAGGGTTTCCCTTTTCAGTCAATTAGGGTTTCAAGTTCATATTATCAAGAATCAAAACCCTAATTCCTAGCTCTACATATATTAGGAGCATACATTGATATCATAAGTATTCAATCATACTTGTTTATTCTCATTATTTATCATTAAATGATTATCACATAAAGTATGAGTTTCTCTCTCATCCTCACTAGGATATTGATTACATCATACTATATTAAGTTGGCCCAACCCTTTTCTCAAGGTACATTGGCCTACACTTATCAAAGTGCATTAAACTCTTTTCATCTTAATGTATCATTTGACATAACACACTTCATGTGTTACTCAATCAAGTATATCGGATTTGAGGTGCTTACCTCCATATAGGTTTTGAGGTGCTTCCACCATATGGGGAAAGAGGTGTGTGCTTCCACCATATCAGGCAAGAGGTGTGTGCTTCCACCATATCGGGCAAGAGGTGTGTGCTTACACCATATCGAGCAAGAGGTGTGTGTGTCACTAATATCGGGTTACTCATGTGTAGGGTTTTGCATATCAGGTTAGACCATTATGCTCATACCTTTTCAAACCTTCAAAGTATCAACCTACCATGTGTTGAATGACAGCCTAGACAACTGGTTAGTCCTTTTTCAACCAACCCAAATGTACAAAATGATATGGTGTGGGGTTCCAAGGTATTCATATCACCATATTGGGTTTCATTACCATATCGGCTTAGAGGTGCTTCAACCCAATTTTGGTTTGTGCCATGATGATGTCATCATCATCAAGCTCTAGACTTTCGTCCCTTACTATTCTAGTTCATGGACAACAGTCCTATGCAACTATTAGAACTCATACAATCATCAATCATTCAAGAAAAATCGAAATTGAAAGTAGATCAACAAGTATAGTAAGATTGAAGGTGAATAATAACATGATTGGGTTCAAGTTATATAACCCGCCTCAAGAACAACTTCAAAGCCCCAAGCTCCAAAGCTTCACATTCCCAAGGTTGAAGATGAACTTATCAAAGATCCAAGACTTGTTCACAACTCCTCTATATGAAAATAATCACCATAGATAAGAACTTGGTGAAGAAGAAAAGAAAGGAAGAATCACAACCCAAAATTCATGCTTCAACCAAGGTTGAAGATGACCATGGCTTCACCTTAAGCTTAAGGCTCGAGATCCTCTTTGCTCCTCAACTAAGATGTATGATATCTAAGAGAAAGAGAGTTGTAGGATTCGAAAAGTTTCACTAGTAGGTGAAAGGAGTGGTATATATAATTGAGGCTCATGAGAGAGAGTGTATAAGAGGTGTCATCACCTTATACTACTAGGTGACACATGTCCATGCATGGGTTGACACGTGTCCATGCATGCAAACATATTTATATTGACATTCAAAACTCTTGGGGATAATCTAGGGATAAGATTTCGGCCATTAGTTATCTTGTTAAACAAGATATTTAAACCCAACATCACTTTATTCACAAATAGATACAGCTTTTCCAAGAAAAGTTGTAAACTGATATCCATCACCTTCTTGAGGTACTTAACTCATCATGGCCTTTTCCATGAGTTTAAAAAACAATATGGGACCTCCTATATGGATCCTTGGCAAATAGGCACTCCCATATAAGTTCTACAACTCAATACAACTCATTTTAGGGTTTCAACTATACAACTCTTCTTGATCTTTTCATCACCAAGAATACCATCACTCAAATATGATTCAAACATGGTGACTCTTTCTTTATCTCTCATCTAGATGATTCTAAGAGAGAGTAGGGACACTCTAAAGGTGGTAATTTGCATATAAACCCTACATTTTGGGTAAATTGTAATTTGCACCAAAATTGGTACACAAGGCACAAGCATTATTCAAACAAGCTTCAACTTGGAACTTAGGCTTTCCACAAGCCACCCCTTAGAATAATTCTCTCTCTTATGATGCTAAAGCACTTGAGGAACATTCAACATGTGACATATTGCAAAATAACCCCTTGTATTGGGTAAATTGCAATTTACACCCAAACTATCATATAATGCACAAACAGTTTGCAAATAAACTCAAACTTGAAACTTAAACTCACCTTGAGTCTTAATTACTTTTCAAAAGATTAAAACAAGTTTATAAATAACTTACTTAAGCAAAACTTCCAGGTTTATGCCATAACCCAGGTCAGGGATGTTACATTCCCACTCCATCAATCATACATGCACTCCGTCGAAACACCAACACCACTCTATACTAACTCTCTACCGAACATCCACCAAAATCTTAGATTCCACCCATAAATGATATATATATATATATTTATTTATTTATTTATTTATTTATTTATTTATTTATAAACCCAAATTAATATATATATATATATTTATTTATTTATTTATATTTGGGTTTATATATATATATATATATTTATATATATATATTCATTTGGGTTCTTTATGTGGTGATTAGATAGACGTGTACATCAACTAGTTTAAATATTCACATTGTATGGAAATAATAAACTCGATAAAACCAAAATCTGATCATATCGATTATCCCAAAACATAATTAATTGACATGGCTCAGATACCACTGTAGGGGAATACAACATCAGGTAGGCAGCGAAAACAAAAATTTTACTGACATATTTCCCATTAACCAGCAGATTGTGTCAATAACTATGCAATGGGAAGGATTGTTTCATGAAAATATACCTGATCCCGGAGTAAGTCCAATGACAACCCTCGTCGATATAGATGCACAATGTATATTAGATAGTGGTTGTGCAGCTCTTGGTGCACTGTGACTCATCTGACTGCTCCTCCACAGACACCACACTCAGACGACTGTTGTAGCGGCTCCTCAGATCTCATCACGGACTGCAAGTTGACCTTGTTCTCCTAGAAGTAGCCAAAGGACTCCTACCTCTAGAGTAGTCCACACTGACCAACTAGAACTCATATCATCCTGTAGGAATATACATGAAGAAATTATCCCTCACGTTGGTGTACTAGTCACCAACATGCTCTCCCACAACAATGATCCTTAGTGGTTTCTCTCCCGTGGCTATCCCTCCCTAGTCGGGTAGGACTTGCCTGGGCTCTCATGGTTACCACAACCAAAGTGGACAACAATTGTCAGAGCAACTGATTCTCAATTGTATGTGTAATAGTTGTACTCTGAGAAGCCCCCAGCACCCCTCTATATATAGGAGGGGTTAGGGTCAGGGTTCTCAGTCCCCAGCCAATGTGGGACTAAGTGGGAGTAAAAAGGGCTGGAAGATTGATGCGATGATTTTGAGTCGCATTTATAGACTTGTTTGATATGTGTTTTATGCATTTATTAGTCATTTTCATGGTTAATGTTACATAATTCATTCATTTTGGTCTATGCTACTTCTTTATGTCAAATTCCCTTTATTTCAACATTTTGAGATTAATTATAAAAAATATATGTTTTGTGTGGACTTATGTGGTTTTGTGTGTTAATTTCAGGAAAAACAAGTATCTGCTACCGTCGATACCATCGACGATGGTCGATACTATCGACACAACCACAGGTGCACAGCCGCAAGGACCAGAAGAAAGTCGATACTATCGACAGGGATGTCGATGGTATCGAGATACCATCAGGTTGCGGATGAAAATGATGTCGATACTATCGACACAAAGTCGATACCATCGACACAGGAGGCTACAGTGACGGAAAAGGACAACAACCGACGCCTTAGAGTGTCGATACCATCGACCTGATTCGATGGTATCGAGATGACATCAGGCGTAAAGACAAAAGAAAAGAGAACTGCCGCTATCACGCAGGATACCGTCAGATACTTGTTAGCTTTGTAATGATCTAAATCGGACGGCTGTGGTTAATGGAGGACCTAATTGCGGGATTATACCTAATGACGGCGCCCAAGAAGGAAGGGGGAGGTCATTAGTCGTTGCACACATCTCGAAGAGCAAGGAGAGAAGAACGGAGCACGAGAGCACGCCCCAGCCAATCCGGACGCTGAAGAAGACGAATTCCACCACCGAAAGGTAGGAGAACGTGTATTCCACGCCAAGGATTGATTGGATCTTCTCCGTTCTTGGGTTTAACCACTCAATCACATTTTTCTTCATGTTGCCCTTTTTCTTCTCCACGTTGTATTCTGAGATGAACATGCGGGGCTAATCCCCTTTGTCTTTAGGACCGGGAGTAGCCCGAGAATTCATTGTATGACGATTTTATCATAGTAATTCATATCTTATCTCTTAAATCCGTGGTATAATTTCGTTTTCTCCAATATATTGTTATGCTTGATCACCATAATAATAATCTAACACCCTTAATTGCTTTGAAAGAAGAATTAATGGTTGAAAAGAGACAAAATTTACATTAATTGACAAATCCCTTGAACAAGGTGGTGTAAGATTAATGGTGGATATCGAGAGGTCATTTTTAATGCACCTAGTTTAGGGTATAGGTTACTACGACGGTGGAACCGACTTAGACATAGGTAGTGAATTGTACCACGACAGTGGCAATTCTGATTTCAGGCCACTACCCGGATAGAGAGATAAAATTGAGTAACTATGTAGAATTTAATACAATGAAAACCCGCGGTGAAACCGCAATCCTAAAGATCTCCTTTTGAATTGATTAACCAACACTTAATCGATTGCTTGTTTTGTTTTATTTTTATTTTCTTTTAATTTAGACAATAACTCTCAACTATTTAATCAGCTTAGCTGATCGCGAGTAGTTAGTAGGAGTCTCCGACGATTTCACGCATCCATGTGTTTGACTCGGGCCTCACAAAGGCCTGTATTACTTCGACGTGTTCACTTGCGTTTATGTGCACGATAAAATTGCGTCAAGTTTTTGGCGCCGTTGCCGGGGATACGGCGAATTGTTGGCACTACGACTGCTACAAGCAGCCACTCTAGGCCACATTTTTTTATAATTTCAAAAATTCATAATCTATTTTCTAAATATTTGCAATTGTCAAGCATTGTACTAAATTTAATTTTTCTATTTGTAGGTATTGTGCATGGTGCAGACGCGTAGTACAGACTACACGAAGCAAGCACCAGAGGTTCTGCTGCCGGGATCGGAAGACGAGGATGAGTATAATCAAGACCAGTTGGAGGATATAGTTTCTGAATCTGAACAAGAAGAGATGGACGAGCCACAGACAATATGGGAGAAGATCAAGGCTTCTTCCTCATCCGCTTCCAAGGGGCCGATCAAGAAGCAAGCGATGAATATTCCGACATATAAGATTGATCCGGCTTTAATAAACTTGGTGAAGTCGAATGCTTTCCGTGGGCTCAAAAATGAAGACCTCGTCGTGCACATAAGTCAATTTGTGGAGAATTGTGATATGATGAAAATCGACAGATTTTCACAAGATGTGCTCTATTTGAAGCTCTTCCCGAGTTCTCTAGCGGGAAATGCGCGTGAATGGCTACACAACTTGGACGATGAATACGTGGAGTCTTGGGACCACATGGTGGAGGTTTTCTTCGAGAGGTTCTTTCTGCCCGAGAAGACTAATGACATGATCAGAAAGATCCACAACTTCACCCAACAAGCAGGAGAGACCTATTCTGAGACCTGGGAAAGGTTTCAGATCATGCTCAGGCGATGCCCGCATCACGGGCTTGATAAGGAGACACAAGTCAAGATCTTCTATTTTGCTCTCTCCGAGCATGATAGAAGCAACCTTGATTCAGCCGGTTCTGGATTCTTCTTGAATAACACGGACACTAGATGTTGGGAAATCTTAAAGAACATGGCTAAGAAACAATCGTGGGGCGAAAGAGGCGTCGTGGAGCAGGTTCGAGTGGCAAGTGAATCTAAAGCAATCAAGGAGCTGAATGAGAAGATGGATCTTCTCGCAAAGAAACTGCTTGCAAAGGAGGATACTGAGTCTGAGGATGAGGCTCAAATTAAATTCATGAGGCAACAACAAGGCTACAGGAATAACGATTATTCATGGAGGAAAGACAAGAAGTTCTCCTGGAAGGATCCAAATAACTTCTTGCAGGATCCGGACGCTAAACCCCAGCCAGTAGCAGAGGATAAGAGCACAGAGCTGCTCAATCAAGTGATAAAGCAAAATCAAGAACTCATGGCTACTTTTGGCCAGCAAATAAAGCAATAAGGGGAGTTCATGAACCAATTTGGGCAGACATTGTAGAGCCATGGGGCTCAAATGAGGACAATAGAGACATCCATGGCACAAATGGCAGCAGAGATAGCTAGTTTGAAGAAGTCGGCGCACCCAGGCTTTCCGGGTAATACTAATGTTCCAAGAGGAAACCAGCAGGCGAAGGCCATCTTGCTAAGAAGTGGCAAGAAATTGTTAAATCCTAGGGCCGATGAAACAAGCAAACCCCAAGCGGAAATTGAAGGTGAGGCAAAAGAGGAGATGTCCGTACCGGTCACTGAACCAGTTGATGACACAGCAGTGGGTACTAATGAAGATCCTATTGTAGAGGAGGAGGAGCCTCAGAAAAGGACACCCTATGTGCCACCGCATCAAAGGGCACAGGCTGTCCCGGTCCCTTATCCAAACAGTGCTAAGGCAAGGAAGGTAGATGCCCAATTCAAAAAGTTTTTAGACAGTTTCAGAAAGCTTTCAGTCAATATCCCTCTATTGGAAGCTATTGAGCAAATCCCATCTTACGGGAAATTTCTGAAGGACATCATCACTAAGAAGAGAAAAATTCCAGATACAGAGGTTGTTGTGCTTAAGGAACAGGTGAGTGCCTTCATCATGGGCACATTGCCACCAAAGAGGCAAGATCCAGGTTGTTTTAACATCTCTTGTTACATCGGGAAAGTCAAATTTGGTGAAGCACTATGTGACTCAGGGGCGAGCATTAATTTGATGCCCCTTTCTACATTCAAAAAACTGGGATTAAAAGAGTCACGGCCAAGCAACATGACTATCCAATTGGCAGACAATTCAGTGGTAAAGCCATACGGGATTTGTGAAGACGTGCTAGTGAAAGTGGATCGATTTGTATTTCCAGCAGATTTTGTCGTCATGGAGATGCAAGATGAGAAAGGCGATGAGCTATTACTCGGACGACCATTCCAAGCTACAGCCGACATGATACTTGAGATGGGGAGAGGTCGTTTGACCTTAGGTATAGCCGATGACCGATTTGAGATGGTCATGCCTTCCAGTGTCACTTCACCTAAATTCAAGGAGCAATGCCACATGGTAAAACATTTTGATAATAATATCTCACTTTGTCTAGGGAAGCCATTTCTACATATGGCTCATGTAATGACCAAGGTGGACAAAGGGACTTTGGCTGTAGACATCATGAAGCAGACCAAAGTGGTATCCCTTTGTAAGGCTGTAGGGTTCCTGAATGATGAGGATGAGGACATTCCTCCCTCTACGGAGGATGTTGCTATAGCAAATTCAGTTTTTGATGCATATTCGAAGCTACCACTGGAGGCTTGTTTAGTCAATATCACTCATGATTGGATGAGAAACAAATCACTCAAGGAGTGCACCAAGATGCTTCAGATTTTGCCATGCTTCTATGCGAGGTATTATGAAGATTTAGGTGAACTTCCCCCCACCGCTTCAATCATCTTTAATCAGCCCGCCGGAGTTGGAGTTATAGCCACTGCCACCACACCTCAAGTACACCTTTCTAGCTGAGGAAGACAAGTTACCTGTCATCATTTCTGCATATCTGAGTGTGGAAGAGGAGGACCAGTTGTTGATAGTGCTGAAGAACCACCGGGGAGCATTTGGGTGGTCTGTTGCAGATATCAAGGGGATTTCCCCTACTTTGTGTCAGCATAAGATTCGGCTCGAGGAGGGAGCCAAGCCGGTGATTCAACCGCAACACCGAATGAATCTGAGCATGATGGAGGTTGTGAAGAAAGAGGTGATCAAGCTTCTCTCCACAGGTATCATCTACGCAATTTCAGACTCGACATGGGTGAGTCCCACGCAGGTAGTCCCTAAAAAGAGGGGAATAACTGTCACTCAAAATATTTTAAATGAACCTGTCACCACCCGCTTGGTAACCGGATGGCGAGTTTGTATAGATTACCTACGTCTGAATGCCGCTACGCTAAAGGATCATTTTCCTCTACCGTTTATTGATCAAATTCTAGAGCGTTTAGCCGGCCGATCACATTTCTGTTTTCTGGACGGGTATTTGGGGTACAATCAGATTTTGATTGATCCTAAGGACCAAGAGAAATCTACTTTCACTTGTCCCTATGGAACTTTCGTGTATCGCCGCATGCCCTTTGGATTATGCAATGCACCAGTGAATTTTCAGCGTTGTATGCTCGCCATTTTTCTGATATGGTAGAACGTTGTCTAGAGGTCTTTATGGATGATTTTTCAGTTTATGGTGCTTCTTTTGATGAATGCCTCTATAATCTGGATAAGGTGTTACAAAGATGCGAGGACACACATTTGGTCCTCAACTGGGAGAAATGTCATATGATGGTGAGTGAAGGGATAGTGCTGGGACATAAGGTGTCCAGCAAAGGTTTGGAGGTAGATCCAGTAAAAATTGAAGTAATTTCTAAATTACCCCCACCAAATTCGGTAAAAGGGGTAAGAAGCTTTTTAGGCCACGCCGGATTTTATCGTCGGTTCATAAAAGATTTTTCAAAAATCGCCAAACCTCTATCCGAGCTTCTCGAAAAGGATGTCGTTTTTTATTTCAATGACAAATGTTTACACGCGTTCAACGTGTTGAAGGAGAAATTGATTTCCGCACCGGTGGTTCAAACACCGGATTGGTCTAAGCCATTTGAACTCATGTGTGATGCATCTGACTTCACTATAGGAGTTGTATTGGGACAAAGGGTGGACAATAAACCCGCCGTGATTTTTTATGCCTCTAAGACTTTGAATGATGCCCAACTAAATTACACGACTACTGAAAAAGAATTGCTTGCTGTTGTTTTCGCTTTTGAAAAATTTTGGCAGTATTTAGTTGGATCGAAAGTAGTAGTTTGGACTGACCACGCCGCTATTAAATATTTGATGGAGAAAAAAGATGCCAAACCTAGATTGATTAGGTGGATCTTGCTCTTATAAGAATTTGATATCGAAATCAAAGACAAGGCGGGGATTCAAAATGTTGTAGAGGATCATTTGTCTAGGTTATAGAGGGTAGATGAAAAAGATATACACATACCCATAACCGAGACATTTCCAGATGAACAACTTTTTAAAGTCAATTCTAAAGATCCGTGGTTTTCTTATATTGTGAATTATCTTTCTTGCAGGATCATCCCGGATGATTGGACATATCAAGAGAAGAAGAAATTTTTCCATTCTCTACGATATTATTTTTGGGATGACCCCATTCTTTTGAAGCAATGCAGGGATGGTGTCCTACGCAGGTGTGTACCTGAAGTGGAATACGAGAGTGTTCTTCGTCATTGCCATACTCTACCTATGGGCGGACACCATGTGAGCTCTCGTACGGCTGCCAAAGTACTGGAAAGTGGCCTATATTGGCCTACCTTGTTCCGAGACGCCTATGAGTTCGTGAGGCAATGTGATTCCTGCCAAAGAGTAGGTAACATTTCGAAGAGACAAGAGATGCCCCTAAATGTTTTTCAGGAGGTTGAGGTATTTGTTATATGGGGTATAGATTTCATGGGACCCTTTGTGTCCTCCAATTCGAATTTATATATCCTTTTAGCTGTTGATTATGTGTCGAAGTGGGTAGAAGCAATACCCACAAGGACTAATGATTCTACTGTAGTGTGCAGGTTCGTTAAGGAAAACATCTTATGTAGGTTTGGAGTGCCCCGAATGATCATTAGCGACGGGGGTACGCACTTTAAGAACCAAAAGTTCTCGGCACTATTGAAGAAATACGGGGTCAAACATAACATAGGTACCCCGTATCACCCGCAAACTCAAGGACAAGTGGAGGTCTCCAATCGCAAAATTAAGAAGATCTTGGAGCGTACGGTGGCTTCCACGAGGAAGAACCGGAGTGCCTTACTACCGGATGCATTGTGGGCATACAGGACGGCATACAAGACACCTATAGGCACCACACCTTTTAGGTTGGCGTACGGCCGGGCTTGTCACTTACCGGTGGAGTTAGAGCACAAAGCACATTGGGCGCTGAGAAAGCTCAACTTGAGTTATGATGAAGCGGGGAAGAAGAGATTACTTGAATTAAATGAATTGGATGAGCTGCGGATGACTGCATATGAGAACTCTCGGATATACAAGGAGTGCACTAAGTTGATCCACGATTGCCACATTCAGATGCGCACCTTCAAGAAAGGAGATCGTGTGCTTTTGTTCAATTCAAGGCTGAAGTTGCATCCCGGGAAGCTTAAATCCAGATGGAGTGGGCCATTCATGGTAGAAGAGGTCAGACCACATGGCGCAATCATGGTGTGCGATGGTGAGACTACATTTATGGTGAACGGACAGAGGTTGAAGTTATATTTTGGTGAAGATTACACGAGGAAGGTGAATGATGTCAAACTCATTTCACTTTCGGATGCATGATGTGCTTCAAGTCGTCTAGCCTAATACGTTAAATAAGGGCGCTTGTTGGGAGGCAACCCAACCATTGGTACTTTAGTTTAGTTCCTTTACATTCGTAGTTTGATTTGTTTTAACTTAGTTTGTAGTGTCAAAAAGATACCGTGATTATTTGCTACATGTGCAGTGTCACACCCCGATCTCACACTAACCACTAATCACGAGATTAGGGCGCGACGAAGGGATTATTACATAAACAAATCACTGAGAACTTTTTCTTTTTAAAACCTCGTAATGATATCCAGATTATTGCTGTAAACTAAAACATAATAAACTATTGCGGAAGCATTTCAATTAAACTGGCTAGAGAACATAAACAGAGTTTACAACATGTAACATTGTTTAACAGAAAGTAAAATATAACCGTTAATTTACATCTTTTACACATTTGCCATACATAATATCTCTCACCCACAGCATGTCCCAAGGACCGAGGGGAAAGGACTAAGAGACCACTATCTAACTAACTACATATACCTTCTACTGACTAGGGTGGTAAGATCTTTCAGATTTCTGGAACTATCGCTGACCTGAAAATGTTTGAGTAGAGGAGTGAGCCTACTCGCTCAGTGAATAGTTTTTCACCCAACCATCACTAAACAACTCATCAGATATATAAAATTTAAATAAAGCATAAGTGCAGTACTAAGCAGGGCAGTTCTAATGACATAGCAGATTTACAGATAATAATCACATTTCTATGCAACAACATATATTTTAAACAAATAAACAGTTATAGAGAATTGGCACAGAAGTTCAAATCTCTTAACATATTAAATTTACTGTGATCCTATATGATTACATTTTAGTTATGCCCCAAACATATGTAGCGCACTCTGCATATGAAGATCTGTAGCGAACTACGATCCCACCGTACAAGACTTAGCGGCACACCCGGGAAATGCTAAGTCTGACTTCTCGTCCTGGTCTGCACAGGACTCTCAGGCTCACAAGGCCTCACTGCACTAACTCTGAGTGCTCTGGACTCCTCCCGCAACCTGTAGTGCACAGTCGGAGGGTCTGGGTTACCACCGTGACACACGCACGGATTATTGTTGAATAACCCCTATTTACTCCAGTGCCACCGTGACACACGCACGGATTATTGTTGAACACTGCCTTTCTGTCCTCGTGCCACCGTGACACACGCACAGATTATTGTTGAACACGAGTCACCGACCATCTAGACACACGCTAGGTAGGTCATTTCACCCCAAAGGTACAGACCGCGCAATGGGGTTCTACGGTGTTGGGGCACCTAAGTCTATTATTTTATTATTATAGAACACATTAATCTGAAATACATAACTCATGTTCTTGTTCCGAACTCTGGTTTCTCTATGATACCACATTTACTGATTTCAGATCAGATCACAATACACTGTCATTCTAAACCGACAGAGCAATATATTTCAAATCATTGTAATTTCTGAGAAATTCTCATACCATGCATTCTGACAAATTAGAAATGCATAAATAACCCAACTTATTTCAATTTGGCACATACATAGCGAATTTATGCAATTGAACATCTTATTGCACAAATTAAAGAAATTTACTTCACATATGAGAATCATACTCAACATTTGTCAATTCTCTAAAATTCTCGAAAAACATGCACATTAACCCTAATCCTGGTTTGTGCATCACTTAACTCAATTAAGAGTTAATTACATATCACAACACAATTTAATAACAATACTTGAGAATTTCTGGTGATATTTCAGAGAAATGTGCCATTTCATGTAAATATCAATTTACACATATTAACGTCAAAAGATATATGCAATTTAGGGTTTTATTGCATATTTTTATTTATTCATATCAACTTTAAAATCATACAACTGATAATTGATCAAAAATCCTTATTGTTTGGGTTCATACCGAAACCATACCATTTTCAGACATGAATTTCTAATTTCAACATTCAAATGAGCAATTTAGGTTCCAATGAACCATATAAATCTACTGATTTAATCCATAATGTTCAAATGCTAAATTTAATCATATAACAGCATCTAGAAGTAGTTTATGAAATAAAAAGTCAGGTAACACCAAATACTGTCCAAAAGCCAGTTATCAGCAAAAAATGCACAGTTTACCGAAAATTTCCAAACAACGGAGTTAAATGGTGATAAATGAGTGAACTCCTACTCACCGCGTTTCGAACTGTCCGGTTCGTCCGGAATTGCGTCTAGAGGCCTATTTACCGGCCGATTTCTGTTGTCTTCTTCCTTTGTATTAGCTCTGCTACAGTCGAGTTGGTTGACGCTTATCTAAAGGTTGACGAGGAGAGCTTGGATTCTTGGCTAAAGCTAGCTAGAAGCTTCGCACCCTTGCTTGGTCCCCAAAACGGAGCTAAGGGAAGCTTTTCCCTACTGCTGGCGCCCCAAATTAACCCACATCCAAGCCACGCACGGCAGCTGCTATTAGCTGCTGCTTGCCGCTGGCCCAGCTGCTAGGCGGCTGGCTGAAAACTGGCTAGGAGCTGCAGCTTCAAGCTCGAATCTCTGAATCGGAGCTCAAGGTAGCTCCTCAGCTGCTAGGTGCCCCAAACGGCGCCCTATTGCTGCTGCACGCAGCTATGGCTGCCGTAGGGAGTCGGCCGCCCAATCAGCTAGGGCGAGGTGTTGATGGCTAGAGGAAGAGGAAGGGAAGAATAGGAAGGGAAGAAGACGAAGATGCAAGCATCATTGAATCAGAGTCGAGGGCACCCATGGAGTCGCCCCTTCAATCGGCCGCCTGCTGCTTCATCGCGGGTACTGTGCACCGCTTACAGGTTGCACGAAGAAGATCATAAGAAATCAGAAAGGAAAGGGAAAGAATAAATAGCCTTTAAATGGGAAAATTGCATAATTGGACCCTAAAAACGGAAAACGTCATAACTATTGATTCGGAGGTCCAAATAACAGGATTTCTTTTGCATCTTTTCAAGAATGAGGCCCACTACAAACCCAAGGCATGAAAACAAGCTAATTACACTATTTTACTGATTCAACATTCCAATTGCATCCAATTATTACTTTACTCAAATTAATCATCTTAATTATGCACTAATCATGATACTTACAGATTAACTTTGATACGGGTCATAACAATCTCCCCCCTTATAAGAATTTCATCCCGAAATTCCTAAAAGAGAAAGGGAAACTTGTTACGCATCTCAGATTCAAGCTCCCACGTAGCTTCCTCTAGGTTATGATTTCTTCCACCAAACCTTCACTAACGGTATCTCGCGATTCTTAAGTTTCTTGATCCTCCGATCAACTATCTGTATTGGTCCCTCCAACAAAGGACACATCTAATCTGAGTTGTGCAGGTTCTAGGTTCATTATCTTCTCTGTACCATGGTAACACTTCTTCAGCATCGATACATGAAACACATCATGTAAATTAGCCAACTCGGATGGCAAATCCAACCTATAGGCTACAGGTCCAATCCTCTCAATGATAGAATATGAGCCCATAAACGTAGGAGTCAATTTGCCTCTCATACCAAACCTCAACACTCCTTTCCATGGTGAAACCCTCAGATACACTTCATTACCAACTTCAAACTCAAGACGTGTACATCTCTTCTCAACATAACCCTTTTGTCTATCTTGTGCAGCTTTCAACCGTTCTCTAATCACTGCAATCTTTCTGATAGTCAAATCCACTATCTCTAGTCCAAAAATATGCTTTGCACCTACCTCATATCAACATATGGATGATCTACACTTTCTGCCATATAGAGCTTCATACTAAACCGTACCAAGACTAGAATGGTGATTATTATTGTATGCAAACTCTATAAGGCTCAAGTGTTCTTCCCAACTTCCATTGAAATGCAAGACGCATGCTCTCAGCATGTCCTTAAGAATTTGAATGGTCCTCTTTGACTGACCATCCGTCTGTGCGTGGAAAGTTGTACAGAATCTCAGCTTTTGTCCACTGATTTCAAAAACCTGGATGTGAATTTAGTATCCCTACCTGGTATAATTGAAACTGAAATACCATGCAACCTGACTATCTCATCCACGTATATCTTAGCCAACTTTAGGACATCAAAGGTTGACTTAACATGAAGAAAGTGAGCAGACTTAGTCAGTCTATCCACAATCACCATATCGAGTCACAACCTTTAGGTGTCCTGGGCAACCCTATCACAAAATCTATTGTGATATATTCCCACTTCTATTCTGGTATAGGGAGAGATTGCAAGATACCTATAGGTTTCTGGTGTTCAACCTTAACCTTCTGACACACGATGCACCTAGCCACATACTCAGCTACATCCTTCTTCATACCAGGTCGCCAATACAACTCCTTGAGATTCATGTACACCTTAGTGTTACGTAGATGCATAGCGTACATCGATGCATGTGCTTCCTCAAGAATCTTTTCTTTCAAATCACTGTCTCGAGGTACACAACATATCATGCTAATACAACACACCATCATCTGAAAACCTGAACTCTGGTCTTTTCCCCCTGTCATGTCATGCATAATCTAATGTAACTCACTGTCATTCTACTGAAGTTCCTTGATTTGATCATAAAAGATAGGCTTGACTTACATCTATGCAATCAAACCACTCTATTCTGACACCCCTAAGCCTAAGTTCAACTTTCACATTTCTACTAGCAGGTCTCTCTTGAAACATGCCATAGAGAATGCATCAACTGTTGAACTTGACTTCCCGCTGAGGGCATCAGCTACTACATTTGTATTTCCAGGGTGATAATCTATCGTCATATCATAAAGATAGTGACGTCGTGTCTTAAGAGCACAAACTACAACAACTAACTCCAAATCATGTGTCAGGTAATACTCCTCATTCTATGCTACTTACTTCATGTTATTACTGTAAGAATTTATTTCATAACACACTTCACTTATATTATATTTCTTCTTTTGTTCAAAACACACTTGTTACATTTCAAATTTATATATCACTCTTTTCTCCAAATCATTTTCATATTATTTATCTACCTTTCAGATTAACTACTCTTAAACCCTGGATAACTATCAGTGCCAGTTTACTTTTCATAGAACAAATCTCATGATTTTATTTTATAGAGATGCTAGTACTCAAGGTCAAATCACTAGCGACATCCCTTGAACTACTACAACTCTAAACATTTTAGGGTTTGATCCTTATCAATAACATAGAGTTATTGTGATGTGACTTTGCTTCCTTAGTTTGAAATCAAACTTTAGATCTCAAAAGTTTTACTCAAGTCTTCCTTATCTTATCACTGGAATTTCCTTCCTCTTACTTGAACATCCAGATAAGTTACATTCTCAATTTACCCTGCTAGGGTTTCATCACCATACTGTGTGTCATCATTTCACTTACTTAAACGTCTCTATCATGGTAGTTATGCACCATATATGATTCATTTTCTAATTTACACGTTTCTTCATGTATATCATGTTGCTCTTCCAAAGGCTCTTTATTTCTATGTACTTATTGTATACTTAACTCTTTTCTTCTATTTTTCCCTTTGCTTTGAAGTACATAAAAGTATTTTACTTTATTACATGATCCATTCCATGGTTGATTCTTACTATCTTAGCCCTTACAGACTATTCTCATATCTTTTCCATATTCTCATATTTAGAAATCATATAATACTAATCATTAAACTTAATCCGAACCTTACGTCGTATTCCTTTATTTCCAATTAAGGATTGCTCATATGAAGTTCCAACGTTGGGTCTCCGATATCAGTTCCAACTAATTCTTAGTTGTTCTAATCTTTCCCTTATATCTCAACATCTTAGTGTATATACATTTTTCACCATGATTCGGGTCTAAATTATCCAGAATCTACTTTTATTATATTTTTAATAAGAGTCATTAGATCCCAGTAACGCATCCTGCCAGCCGGACCAGGCCGAACCTGTAGTCCTGAAGCCAAGAGCTACTCAGGATTAACCAACTCCTATTAATCTCAAACATGTGGAAAGAATATCCACTTAGGGCAAACTCATTTAAACATAACTTCTGGTCTACTTAATACAAATAATATAAACAATAAATAAATCACTTCATAACACACAACAATATAAAAGAATCATATTTATTCTACAAACTGGAAATCTAAATTCATACATATAAGAGCATTTCTAGTGATCTTTAATCAAATTAGCAATATAAAGTAAGAGTTGTATCACATTCTATGTTTAATCTTTTACTCCTACATAAATTTCCAGTTTCTTAACCCTAAGATTTCTAGGGTTTCTCTCTAGCCTATCCTTCCTCTGCATACCTGGCCAGGGCATCCAGAGAAGAATAGACAGAGTAGCTTGATACTGGTCAATCTAAGTATTCAGACACCTGGCCAGAGTATCTAAACACTCAGACCTCCCAGAGCTAAAGACAGATCACTTCTTATTTTCCTCACTTATAACTTTATCTTTTGATCCTAATGATCCCTGATGACTCAGCCTAAGCTCTCTACTTGGTTCTCGTGACCACATCCTCTTCCTGCCATCTGCAATAGTATAATAGAACACTTCCTGTTAGAAAATTACAGTTAGAAGGAAGACACTTAAGTCATAATCCTATTGGTCTCTTATCGTCCCCTGACCTTGACTTAGAGTATTCATATACTCAACCTATGCTTTGATACCAAGATGTCACACCCCGATCTCACACTAACCACTAATCACAAGATTAGGGTGCGATGGAGGGATTATTACATAAACAAATCACTGAGAACTTTTTCTTTTCAAAACCTCGTAATGATATCCAGATTATTGCTATAAACTAAAACATAATAAACTATTGTGGAAGCATTTCAATTAAACTGGCTAGAGAACATAAACAAAGTTTACAACATGTAACATTGTTTAACAGAAAGTAAAATATAACAGTTAATTTACATCTTTTACACATTCGCCATACATATTATCTCTCACCCACACCATGTCCCAAGGACTGAGGGGAAAGGACTAAGAGACCACTATCTAACTAACTACATATACCTTCTACTGACTAGGGTGGTAAGATCTTTCAGATTTCTGGAACTATCGCTGACCTGAAAATGTTTGAGTAGAGGAGTGAGCCTACTCGCTCGAATAGTTTTTCACCCAACCATCACTAAACAACTCATCAGATATATAAAATTTAAATAAAGCATAAGTGCAGTACTAAGCAGGGCAGTTCTAATGACATAGCAGATTTATAGATAATAATCACATTTCTATGCAACAACATATATTTTAAACAAATAAACAGTTATAGAGAATTGGCACAGAAGTTCAAATCTCTTAACATATTAAATTTACTGTGATCCTATATGATTACATTTTAGTTATGCCCCAAACATATGCAGCGCACTCTGCATATGAAGATCTGTAGCGAACTACGATCCCACCGTACAAGACTTAGCGACACACCCGGGAAATGCTAAGGCTGACTTCTCGTCCTGGTCTGCACAGGACTCTCAGGCTCACAAGGTCTCACTGCACTAACTCTGAGTGCTCTGGACTCCTCTCGCAACCTGTAGTGCACAGTCGGAGGGTCTGGGTTACCACCGTGACACACGCACGGATTATTGTTGAATAACCCCTATTTACTCCAGTGCCACCGTGACACACGCACGGATTATTGTTGAACACTGCCTTTCTGTCCTCGTGCCACCATGACACACGCACGGATTATTGTTGAACACGAGTCACCGACCATCTAGACACACGCTAGGTAGGTCATTTCACCCCAAAGGTACAGACCGTGCAATGGGGTTCTACGGTGTTGGGGCACCTAAGTCTATTATTTTATTATTATAGAACACATTAATCTGAAATACATAACTCATGTTCTTGTTCCGAACTCTGGTTTCTCTATGATACCACATTTACAGATTTCAGATCAGATCACAATACACTGTCATTCTAAACCGACAGAGCAATATATTTCAAATCATTGTAATTTCTGAGAAATTCTCATACCATGCATTCTGACAAATTAGAAATGCATAAATAACCCAACTTATTTCAATTTAGCACATACATAGCGAATTTACGCAATTGAACATCTTATTGCACAAATTAAAGAAATTTACTTCACATATGAGAATCATACTCAACATTTGTCAATTCTCTAAAATTCTCGAAAAACGTGCACATTAACCCTAATCCTGGTTTGTGCATCACTTAACTCAATTAAGAGTTAATTACATATCACAACACAATTTAATAACAATACTTGAGAATTTCTGGTAATATTTCAGAGAAATGTGCCATTTCATGTAAATATCAATTTACACATATTAACGTCAAAAGATATATGCAATTTAGGGTTTTATTGCATATTTTTATTTATTCATATCAACTTTAAAATCATACAAATGATAATTGATCAGAAATCCTTATTGTTTGGGTTCATACCCAAACCATACCATTTTCAGACATGAATTTCTAATTTCAACATTCAAATGAGCAATTTAGGTTCCAATGAACCATATAAATCTACTGATTTAATCCATAATGTTCAAATGCTAAATTTAATCATATAACAACATCTAGAAGCAATTTATGAAATAAAAAGTCGGGTAACGCCAAATAATGTCCAAAAGCCAGTTATCAGCAAAAAATGCACATTTTACCGAAAATTTCCAAACAACAGAGTTAAATGGTGATAAATGAGTGAACTCCTACTCACCGCGTTTCGAAATGTCCGGTTCGTCTGGAATTACATCTAGAGGCCTATTTACCGGCCGATTTCTGTTGTCTTCTTCCTTTGTATTAGCTCTGCTACAGTCGAGTTGGTTGACGCTTATCTAAAGGTTGACGAGGAGAGCTTGGATTCTTGGCTAAAGCTAGCTAGAAGCTTCGCACCCTTGCTTGGTCCCCAAAACGGAGCTAAGGGAAGCTTTTCCCTACTGCTGGCGCCCCAAATTAACCCACCTCCAAGCCACGCACGGCAGCTGCTATTAGCTGTTGCTTGCCGCTGGCCCAGCTGCTAGGCGGCTGGCTGAAAACTGGCTAGGAGCTGCAGCTTCAAGCTCGAATCTCTGAATCGGAGCTCAAGGTAGCTCCTCAGCTGCTAGGTGCCCCAAACGGCGCCCTATTGCTTCTGCACGCAGCTATGGCTGCCGTAGGGAGTCGGCCGCCCAATCAGCTAGGGCGAGGTGTTGATGGCTAGAGGAAGAGGAAGGGAAGAATAGGAAGGGAAGAAGACGAAGATGCAAGCATCATTGAATCAGAGCCGAGGGCACCCATGGAGTCGCCCCTTCAATCGGTCACCTGCTGCTTCATCGCGGGTATTGTGCACCGCTTACAGGTTGCACGAAGAAGATCATAAGAAATCGGAAAGGAAAGGGAAAGAATAAATAGCCTTTAAATGGGAAAATTGCATAATTGGACCCTAAAAACGGAAAAGGTCATAACTATTGATTCGGAGGTCCAAATAATAGGATTTCTTTTGCATCTTTTCAAGAATGAGGCCCACTACAAACCCAAGGCATGAAAACAAGCTAATTACATTGTTTTACTGATTCAACATTCCAATTGCATCCAATTATTACTTTACTCAAAGTAATCATCTTAATTATGCACTAATCATGATACTTACAGATTAACTTTGATACGGGTCATAACATGCAGGGATGAGGCAGAGTCGATACCATCGACCCTTGTGTCGATGGTATCGACCATGGTACAGGTTGGTGACTGTAGGAATCGCACTGCATCGATACCATCGACGGCCTCGTCGATGGTATCGACAGACCAATAGGCAGATCGCAAGCAGAGGTCGATGGTATCGACATGGCTGTCGATACTATCGAGATCTCTGGAGATTTTCAGAACAAATCGTCTCAAGAAAGTCGATACCATCGACGGGCGTGTCGATGGTATCGACACATTCATGCAAAGAAGGCGGCGGCCGGGCCTTGCGAGGGTTTTCCCTAATTAGAGAGTCGATACTATCGACTCGCGTCGATAGTATCGATGCGCCATGTCAACGATCCGCGAGGAAAGATCAACGGCGATCGCAGCAAATAAGAAGTCGATCTGGGGGACGGGTCGATACCATCGACTTGCGTCGATAGTATCGATGCGTCAGCAATCTGGGTTCCGCAGATCCAGCCATCGACAACCGTCGATACTCGCGGAGGTACGGATCGTGTTACTCGAGTCGATACCATCGACTCGAGTCGATACCATCGACTCGCGTCGATGGTATCGATGGGCAGACATTAGCGCCGGCCACGGCTATGTATGAGGAGTATTTACGTCAGATGACATCACACCTTCAGTTCAACTCTCCTTCACTTGTGTCGAGCGTGTTCCAGAGCTATCCAAGCCCGACGACAAGAAACACTAAGAAAAGTTCTTCATCGAGCGGAGATTTGCTTCTCCGATCTTCACCGAGCTCCCTTTCGATTCCCCTTTCTCTCGCAATCATGGTGCACGTAGCTGGTGTGTCGTCTTCACGTATGAACCCGATGGACATCCCGGAGTTTGTGCCACCTCCGACCGCGTCAGTTGCACGCCCATGGCTGATTCATCCATCCGTGGAGGTGAAGAAGATATACGAGGAGATTCTAAAGAGGAAGATTGATCCGACCTGTTATGTTGAACGGGAAACCATCCGCAACCTCGGGTTCGACGCCAACCTTGACTACGTCCTGAAGGGTCAGGCCCGACACACGGGAAGACGGCCTGACGAGTTGGAGTTTCATGCTGATGGCCAGCCATTCTTTGGTGAGTGGCCTACTTACAAGGAGTTGGTGGCTGAGTTCATGGCGTCACTGGACGTCTGCGTCGTACCCAATGACGTCGTAGCCAACGACCGTGAGTGGATCAAGGGTAGGGTGTCTTTCCGGCTGTACAACATCGACTATACCCTTACACTCCGGCAGTTCAACAAGATCTTCAATTGGAATCACTCGCAACATGATTACCGGCGACCGGACAACCGTACCGACTATTATGCCATCTTCGCCGAGCTGGTGACGGTGCCACCGGGCAAGTCAGTGAGCTACCATAATGCTGCGGTAGCTGATTTCGAGCACCCTTTCATCCGGATACTGCACCGGATGCTCAGTTCTACATTGTTTGCCAGGGGTGATTTGGCCCTCAGCAAGTTTCAAGAGACAGACTTATTCTTCTTGTATAAGCTCCTGAAACGTCAAGAATGCAATTGGGGAGCCTTCTTTTTGCAGAGAGTTTTGGCGGTGAAGAGGAGTACACGGAAAGTGCCAATTCACTTTGGCGGGCTTATCACCAAGCTGGCCTTCTACCTTGGGTTGAATTTCCAACAGCTTACTCCTCTCTCCACCAGGATCAAGGTGAACTTGCAACATCTTCACCGCTCCAACCTCATACTTCTTCGCGATGGTTTGGCGTATGTGCATTGCCACGTCAACCATGCTTACCAGGAATGCTCGCTTCCCGATCCGGTCTTCAACATCGAAGGGGCGCAACACTTCCGATGGCCTATCATAGCCATCGCTGACTCCGATGAATACGGCGGCAACGACGATGGCAACGACGACGGCAACGACAATGATGACGAGGCTGCAGAGGAAGAGGAGGCATTCACACCTCTTCGGGCACGCGTAGCACCACGGAAGCGACCTCGGATGCATCTGAGTGCATCTTCATCATCACAGCCTCCACCACCACCACCGCCCTCGCAACCAAGCGAGGATGTCTACTCTATGCAGGGCATGTATACTATGATGCAAGACATACAGTAGACATAGCAGCATCACATGGCGATGTACACCGATATTCAAGACACTACAAACCGGTTACTAGATAATCAAAGGGCAATGTTCGAGAACGAGCGTGTTCTCCTCGACAACCAACAACAAATTCATGATAGGTTGCAACGGATGGAGATGCAACAGTAGCCCTTTTACGACCACTATTGGAGCCAAAATTACTTTGGAGGCTATCCACAACCTCCACCTAGGGCCCATTTTGATCCAAGCTTCCAGGGGGAGTATCCGTCTTAGGACCCTACGGCTCCGCAGTACCCGCCTCCACCTGAAGAGTAAAAGTGGTATCTCTGTTCCAACCTTTAAGATTGTTTTTGACTATGAGGCCATAGTCGAATTCAAGCTTGGGGGGTGTTGGAACAGGTCTATCTTTCATTTTCTTTGTTTTTAGTTTTATTGCTTTTGTTTCCTGTCAATTGTTTCCTGCACTTTTAGTTTGTTTTTAGGATCCACATTCTATCTAGTGTAGTCGTGGATGTCGTTAATCTTGAGTCATCTGAGTTGCATGTGCATGGAATTAAGGGGAAACACTAAAAATTTTTGAGTGTTCGCAAGCTTGAGTGTTGTTTAACCCTGATCACCTAACTTAGAAAATGATTGGTTTTGTCAACTTTAAAATAGAAAATCACAACTGTACATTCCTAATGATTCATGAAAGTGGACGGAATTGGTTGTTTGAGCCTAAACTGACCAAATGATAATGAGACTTTAATTTGAAGTAAGAGAGAAAAACCTCTTAACTACTACACATGTCAGTAAGGAGGGACACATAATATTTTTTTAAAGGTTCAGTCAATTAGTCTTGTGATCTGTCCACCTCATTGCTTTTCACAATCCACTAAGATTTGGAAGTAAAGTATGGTTTTATTTTGATTGCATGGCATGTAAATAGGACTTGCATTGCAACCACTTTCATATGTTTTGCATGAAAAATAAAAAATATAGAATAGGTATACATGCACATTACCCTTAGGTGCATGTCATTTAGTTGCATTCATAACTTTTATGCATAAAGTATATCATGCACCTCATTTATTCTTCAATGGTGAATTAAGTTGTTCCATACCTTCTAAAAAGTGCAAATATTTGAGTTATGCAGAAAAAATAAGCCCAATAAAGTATTCATTGCCAATTATGGATATAAGGGTTTGAAGAAAGAAGAAAAAAAAAGAGAGAAAAATCTGAAAAAATATTTCTGGAAAAAAAAGAAGGTTACTTTGAAGAAACTAGAATAAGAAGGAGAAAGGAACATAATCTCAACTACATTTTAAGATGAGTGAGTACATGATGTAGCTTAATTAGATATCCATCTTGTTTTGAGACGGATTGTTAGTGCATTCATCATTCCACCTAATCTTAGGCATTAGGGCATTTTTCATGTGCATTTGCATCATTTAGGGCATTTTTGTTTTATGCATGTTGAAACCGTATAATGCTTCCACTTCTTCCATGAGCCACCCATTCCATCCACCCGTTGCTCGGTTTGGTAGGCCACCGTGAATTTCTCCTCACTAGTGAATATCAGGAGAACTACTTCCATATAGATGGTAGTTAGGGTGAGCAACGTAGTATAGGAGATCACAAGATGCACTAAGTCTGGACCGGCGAATTTTATTATGTTAACTGCCTTATGTGATAGTGTTCATCAGTTTTGAGGTCAATATCTTTTATGGATGATTACTGTCGCCTTTAGGGTAATTATCATTCTGTGGTTAGCAAGGGCCAGTATGTGAATGTCCAGTGGGAGTCATATGGGATGTTTGTTGTGATGCTTTGTTCTTTAGTTGACTCTGGCAATTCTATTCTAAGGTTTAGTTGCTCGAGGGCGAGCAATGTTCAAGCTTAGGGGAGTTTGATGCGATGATTTTGAGTCACATTTATAGACTTGTTTGATATGTGTTTTATGCATTTATTAGTCATTTTCATGGTTAATGTTGCATAATTCATTCATTTTGATCTATGCTACTTCTTTATGTCAAATTCCCTTTATTTCAGCATTTTGAGTATTAATTATCAAAAATATACATTTTGTGTGGACTTATGTGGTTTTGTGTGTTAATTTCAGGAAAAACAAGTATCTGCTACCGTCGATACCATCGACGGTGGTCGATACTATCGACACAACCACATGTGCACAGCCGCAAGGACCAGAAGAAAGTCGATATTATCGACAGGGATGTCGATGGTATCGAGATACCATCAGGTTGCGGATGAAAATGAGGTCGATACTATCGACACAAAGTCGATACCATCGACACAGGAGGCCATAGTGACGGAAAAGGACAACAACCGACGCCTTAGAGTGTCGATACCATCGACCCGAGTCGATGGTATCGAGATGACATCAGGCGTAAAAACAAAATAAAAGAGAACTGCCGCTATCACGCAGGGTCGATACCATCGACTCGCGTCGATGGTATCAACACCGTCAGATACTTGTTAGCTTTGTAATGATCTAAATCGGACGGTTGTGGTTAATGGAGGACCTAATTGCGGGATTATACCTAATGACGGCGCCCAAGAAGGAAGGGGGTCATTAGTCGATGCACACATCCCGGAGAGCAAGGAGAGAAGAACGGAGCACGAGAGCACGCCCCAGCCGATCCGGACGCTGAAGAAGACGAATTCCACCACTGAAAGGCAGGAGAACGTGTATTCCACACCAAGGATCGATTGGATCTTCTCCGTTCTTGGGTTTAACCACTCAATCACATTTTTCTTCATGTTGCCCTTTTTCTTCTCCACGTTGTATTCTGAGATGAACATGCGGGGCTAATCCCCTTTGTCTTCAGGACTGGGAGTAGACCGGGAATTCATTGTATGATGATTTTATCATAGTAATTCATATCTTATCTCTTAAAGCCGTGGTATAATTTCATTTTCTCCAATATATTGTTATGCTTGATCACCATAATAATAATCTAACGCCCTTATTTGAGTTGAAAGAAGAATTAATGGTTGAAAAGAGACGGAATTTACATTAATTGACAAATCCCTTGAACAAGGTGGTGTAAGATTAATGGTGGATACCGAGAGGTCATTTTTAATGTACCTAGTTTAGGGTATAGGTTACTACGAAGGTGGAACTGACTTAGACATAGGTAGTGAATTGTACCACGACAGTGGGCAATTCTGATTTCAGGCCACTACCCGGATAGAGAGATAAAATTGAGTAACTATATAGAATTTAATACAATGAAAACCCGCGGTGAAACCGCAATCCTAAAGATCTCCTTTTGAATTGATTAACCAACATTTAATCGATTTCTTGTTTTGTTTTATTTTTATTTTCTTTTAATTTAGACAACAACTCTCAACTATTTAATCGGCTTAGCTGATCGCGAGTAGTTAGTAGGAGTCTTCGACGATTTCACGCATCCCTGTGTTCAACTCGGGCCTCACAAAGGCCTGTATTACTTTGACGCGTTCACTTGCGTTTCTGCGCACGATAAAATTGCGTCAAAGATCTCGAATTTTCACAACAATTCTAGAAGTTTTACAACCTACGTGTGCCAAAACGATCATCTCACCCAATGAGACAGTTGTTTCACACCTTCCAGTTCTTCACATATATTGACAATTCAATTCCAATTAATACTCAACTTGATGTCAGCACCAATCTGTGTGCAATCGAATTGCACCCTTGAAATAGGGGTTTGGTGCAATTGAGATGGGCGTCTCGCACTAGGCTAGATGGTCGTTTGGTGCAACTGAGACAAGTGTCTCGCACCAGACCATACGACTATTCCGTACATGAGAGAGGGGCGTCTCACAACCTAGGTCAGGCATAATTCCAACCAATGCACAATACAATCAGTCGGACACTCCAAACAACAGTCTCAACACTTGAACCGATCATTTGGCAGTCTAGTCAGTTGATCCGTAATGAATTGAAATACCTAAATGCTTTAGTAATCAATTCAATTATCATTCAAGATCAAACTTTCAGATGAATTCCTATGTGTGTGACCCTATAGATCCTATATCATGTTGGCAGTGAATGTCCATGACTAGCTTATGACGTCACAAGCAATTAGCAATGCCTAGTCGCACATCATTACTACCCAAGTGAATAGAAAGTTGGGGAGAAACTTCAACCTACAATCTTTGTATGGTGTTACAGTATTTGATAGTTCATTTATCACTGATATCCAGATTGAACTAGAGGCGTGGAGTAGTCATCCTCATTATTATTCAATTTTGTTCCTTGAATCAGAGCATACTGCATGGGATATATGTAAGCTCAATATCATATATTGACTCATATGCTTATGACCATACTCTTCTCAGTCTCGCTAATCAAGAGGTCTTGGATATCATACTCCTGTAGGAGGGAAAAATCTCATATCTATCACTCATAGTTAATCCTCATGTGTCAAAGCCATCCAATCATCTTCGTTATAACAACCCATATTTTAGGACTGCGTTTGATGATGTCAAAGTGTACCCGATTTCAGGTCTAAGAACCACAACCACCACCATCACTGTGAGAGTTGACTATGACTTCCATGATGATGGCTTCCATGTGTCAGTCTCACGGTGGATCTGTCTGATCCAGTATTCTCTAACATGTATCTATGTGCATGGTTTGATATTTCCATATCAAGACTAATGAGATTTAGTTTTCAACCAACTCACACTCTGATCTTATGTGTTATTGTTATCTATCAACTTTTCACAATAACAATCGGTCAGGGACATAATGAGAATGTATATACTCTTAACATATGTATGATCTCATTCTTCCAAGTCACGTACTTGAAGACATACGTTATTGAGTAATATCATTCTCTAGACATTTGTTATGTTATTCATTATCTCATAACTGAATATACAAAATAAATTGGAAGGTTGCCATTATTATTAATCAAATCAGTTACATGTCATGCCATAAAAATCACCATATGATTGGCTCTCTGGGCATACATACCAACAGAAAGGGCTTAAGTTGTTTAGTTGCACATGATGAAGAGAAAGGGAAGGGAATGGAGGGGAATGAACATGAATGGAGGGGAAAGAATCAAGTGTATTTCCAACCACTCTTCTCCCCACCAAATCGGATTGGATACAAGGGGAAGGGAAAGATTTGACAAGAAATTTATTATAAAGTTTGGAGAGAAAATGAAATGTGAAGAAAAAGTATAAATAATATGACGAAAAATATTTGTATCTCTCCAGGTGACATGAGAGAATTATAACACACAATTTAGAAATGTTGGGTGGGGAAATTTAGAGGAAAATTTTGAAGGAAAAATTAAAAATTAAAGGAAACTAGAATAAATGTAGAGCACAATTTTAAAAAAATCATAAAAAAAACTAAAAAAATGTTGTTAGAGAATACACAAAGTTTGAGATAAATAAAAAATACAAACATAATAACATAAGGAAAAATAAAAAAATAGAGGGAATTGTGGAGGAAACTCTCAAGTTATAGAGGGAACTTAAATAAATGAAGGGGGAATTATAAATATGAAGGGGACTATACGTATAACCACAATGCCTTTACAAACAGAAGTGGTAAAATATATCTAGATATAAAATATATCTTGTGCAATATTTAGATATGTTGGTTGATTTTTTTTATTTTCCCTCAGAAGACGAATATGAATTATTGATGGATATACTGTCAAACTCCTAAAATGTAGAATCCAATAGTGTTAGACATGAGAAAGTATCTTCTTCAATCTTCATTAATAAAACAATTATATGAATAGTTTTATTTTGATCACGAGTTATACGAGTTATGTGAGTTTAATTTATTTTAATTTTTTATGTATTTATATGTGTGTGGTGTATGTAATCTTTTGTGACAATATGACTTGTTAAAAAAGTGACATGTTTTTTTTATATTTTTTATGTTCTCTCCCCTTCTCCTCCTCTTGCTAGCCAAAAGATTAAAATATGTGTTCCCTCCCCTCGCCTCCCTTCCCTTCCACTCCCCTCCCTTCTAATCCCCTTCATTCACCACATACCAAACACAACATTAGACTATTAGCGGCAAGTTTTTCTAGCAAATATTGTGGTTTAGCACACACCAATAAACAATAAACTCATGGTGTTAGTAGGTACATTAACAACATAGTCAAATCAAATTTTTTGATATGGATTTTTTTTAACAAACTAAAATCTTAATTTTTGGTTCCGTAATTATTTGTGTTAAAGTAGTAAAAACTAGCTTTGTTGTGATTACAAATTCTGTTCACAAAACTACATCGGCCACCAGTAAGTGATTTCCTTATTTTTGCACTTTTTTTAATGATATTCCATGTATAACTATGTATATTTTTTATATCTAACTCTTAATAGTACTTGGAATCAGGTTCATCTAATGTCCACTAGGCAAACAAGCATCTATTTTATCCTACAGATGGTAGCTTTCGTATTCACTGGTAGATGTGTGACTTTGATTGAATAATTATGTAGTGAATCTTATTCTTTATTGTGGTCCATCGAAACATGGCAGGGAAAAACACCATTGCTACTTCACCATCATATCTTTTATCTTATTACGTCCACATCCTACCCTACAAATCAAATGAGGCCAAACAAGACTGGCTAGATCCAATCATGTGTCAAACGGAAGCTGAAAGTATGACACCCGATTTACAAAAAGGTCTATTCCACTCTTCTTAAATTCTCTCTCCATCCAATCAAAGTGGACATAAGGAGAAGGGAAAAAACTTGAGTGGAAGTATATTAGAATGTCAAAAAAATACATGATGTGTTAGAGAAAAAATAAAAAAATATGGCAAAAAAATGAGTATAACTTACAATTAACTTGAACAGAGAAGTAGTATGTCACTTATGTGTTATGTCTCTTAGAAGAAATATAAAACACAGGGGAAGTATTTGATAAAATATGAAAGCAACTTTTTGTGGGAAAAATAAAAATATCTTAAAAAGAAATTGAAATAATTTTGTAGAAATTGAAAAAGTTTAGTATTTTGTATAGAAAGCTGAAAAGTTTGAGATTGCTATACAATTATAAAAATAGAAAAGATATTATGGTGAATAATGACAAAAAGTAATTAAATAAATACAGAGAAAGTTTAGTATAAATAAAAAATATAACGAAAATTACTTCTATAATCATAGTGAATATAAAAAGTTCATATTCTCATTTTTAACAAATTTATTTTTACACTTCCAACACATAATAAAAAAGATTTTGTGTTGCCTTTATGTACATCTTTTAATTTTATTTTTAAATTTATAGGCTTTTTCTTCAAAAAAGTATTGAGAATCTTATTTCTTGTTGTGCTCTGCAAAGTCTTTTTGTAAAATAACTAGGCAAAAACCCATGTTATACACGGCTGCTATATTAAGGTAAATAAATATAAATTATAATTTAGAAAAATAAAGTATAAAGTTTATCCAACTTTGTCTTATTCTTTTTTATATATAATATAGATAGGAACAAAAATTATGTTTAAAAATAAATAAAATATTTCATCCATCTCCATCTAAACTTTTGAAATTTACATTCAACTACCTTCATATGATTTTGGATGGGAATGAGTATCAATTCAAGTCTGTCTGATTTTTATTTAATGTGTTTGGATAACCTTCTCAGACTTGACTTATATATGAAAAGATTATTGGCAATGTCAAGGAGGCTAGGTCAAGGCAAACTCAAACCTAAAAACTCAGATATATGGGTTCATTATTTATACATGTAGATGTAGCATTATGTATATATAACTTCTCACTTTGTAGGATACATTAATGGTAACCTTTCTAAATTATCTTTTATTGTGAAGACCGCCATCAAACCGACAGCCAAATCATTACTAATTATGCAGAATTTCCATAAACAACGGATTAACAAAAATCACTAAAATTTAAAACCATTTTGCAAGGAGATCCACTTACAGAAAACTCTTACTGAAAGGTCCAAAACTCATATATATCATGATTTATACTGTACAATATTGTTTCATGAAACGATTACAAACTGACTCCAAGGACCTAAGAGTACAAAGATGGCACATAGGACTTCTATCTACAAGACACGACAGACGGTACACTCAACCTGAGCTGTTACTGATGCCTCAACTGTTGTTCCTTCTTTGCAGAAAGGTCTCCACTGCTTCGTGCTTGTCCACCTAAAATTTTTGGATCCCACAGGGTGAGACAATTGTCCTAGTGAGAGATATAACTCTCTGTCAATCATATTATTATTGCAGATAAACATTATAAAAACTAATTAGGGGTTCCTTTTATATTAATAGATAGGATTAATCATTATATGAACAGAATAAGATAATCTCCTTTCTTAAGGAGAACATTGCATCTACCCATGGTAGAGTTATAAATCATCTATCTGCTTTGTAAGGAATGTAAAGGAACATAAATAAAATCTATCAACTAAGATGTATAACTGAATTACACATCAAACAATATTTTTCATAATCGGTCCTTAAGAAAATATGCTACGCGGCTGAATATATTTTACAATCACACTTATGCCCTGAGGAGATGAAGCATACCCCATTCATCTCCAACTGACTACAAACTTCTCACAAGTCGATACCATACAAGGTCAATGGAAGAGCCGTTTGCCATGACCCCCCTTGTCTCGGTCAGTACGAGACCACTTAGGCTTAGCAGGACATCTTGTGTCAGCTACAAAATAGTTGTGCCAGGGTACGTAGGCATCCTCGCTTAGAGCTACAGCGTTAATTGTGCTCTCTTAGAGGAACATCTACAACAACCGTCCCCAATTACTGAGTTATGGTCACTTAGGCACCATACTCTGAGCCATGGTCACATCGGCACCATGCTCTGAGCCACGGGTCAGTTCACCATGCTCTACTGAGACATTCTTATGAAATCACTGAGTCATGGTCACTTAGGAACCATGCCCCCACATATTCAAAAATATGCATTCCGAGTTATGCCGCAGGGAACCAGTTTCACCATTCAACAAATTATGACGCTGATAGATCTATGGTCAGGGCAATGCTTTATGGTTTCTAGTGATATATTATGTGCATTACAACATTCTTTTAGCATCAAACAAGTTATCATTATTAATCACAACAAATGCTACAAATAAAGTGTAATACATGTATCATGTACTTTTCAAGTCTTTAAAACAAATTTAGATACTTGGTACTTAGGTTCTCAATCCCTTATCACATTACTGGGAATCCTCATCCCTTCACATCATTATCATCATGATTACTGGATATGGTTATTCAAACCCCTAGACCATCACATAGCATTATTACCTCTATAACATGTAACTATTACCTCCTGGTCCTCAGACCAATGTATTCATTTTACTTGTTGTACAAGTATTTCACATAGTTCACATGGTTCGATTAAGTATCTTGTCACCTCTCATTAGGCAACAACTATACGCATGGCTCACAAGGTCCATTAAACATCTTGTCACTTCTCACTAGGCAACAACTACACACATGGCTTACAAGGCCATTAAACATCTTGTCACCTTTCACTAGGCAACAACTATACACATGGCTCACAAGGCCCATGCAATAAGAGAAATACAACCTTCCCATTATTAGGGTTAGGGTGTCCTTTTATAGCCGAATAGGGTTTCAAGTTCAAATTATCAGTGCAAACCCTAATTCACTGATCCACACATTTTAGGAGCATATATTGATATCATAAGTATGCAATCATACTTATCTATTTTCATCATTTATCATTAAATGTTTATCAACACAAACTATGAGTTTCTCTCTCATCCTTGCTAGGATATTGAATACACCATACTTTTGGTTCAATCCTCCTCTTTGAGGAATCTTAGTTCATCATTAGCAATTCCCATCATCTTTTAATTAGCACCACATCCAACATGTATCACTCAATCAATCATGTATGATTGAAGTGTCTCTACCATATTGGGTATAAGATGTGTGTATGTTAACATGTATTGCTTTAAGATACATTCTTATTTCACATAGTGTATCCATATCAGGTAGTTGGTATAACCACATCACCATATAATGTTTTAGGGTGTATCCCCTAATCATCCTATCGTATACCCATATCAAATTAACTATCACTTAGTTCTTATCATCTCAAGACAACTTCATATTGGGTATGAGCTAGGTGCTTGACCCCATATCGGGTATAAGCTATGTGTTTGGTGCCATATCGTGCACAAGCCATGTACTTGACACCATATCGTGCACAAGGTGTGCACCATATCGGGCATAAAGCATATGCCTCATCATATATCGTTTGAGTGATATACAAGATACTATATCGGTCTCCCTTCAGGATTTATTATATCGGGTATCCATGTCGGGTAACATATCGGGTTACCATATTAGGTAGACCCTAAAACTCATAACCCCTCTATTCCTTCAAGGATCAACCTTATCATATAGTTACTTGACAAGATAGATGTCTTATTTAATTCTCATATCATAATCCATTACACAAAGGGGTAGGGTATATTGGGTTTCAATCCCTCAACTAGGGTTTTCCATCAGTTTGGATAAATTATGCCATATCATTCATGAAGTATGAATTAAACCTCATATCATTCACTAAGTATGAGTAAGTGCTATTCCTAGCATCCAAGGGATATCATTCATATCATTCATGTGGTATCACTCACCACTTGTATCGGCTTACCCATCACCTAGGGTTTTCAACTCTATATTGTTTAGAGTATTTACTATCTCTATATCGTGCAAGAAGTATAATATTGGACTTGTATTGTGCATAAGGGTTAAATGGGTATCTCCCATATCGTACAAGGGCATAACCCATATTGTGTATGAGCTATCCTCTATTTGCATATCGGGTTAACCCCGTTTTGGGTTTCATATCAGGTAGAGGTATTCAACCACATCGGGTTACACTTTGTTCTTGAATTCACCCCGATATCGTGCATAAGTGTTTTATTCAATTATTCATATCGTGCACTAGATGTGTGCTTCAAGGAACCGTGTACCAGGGTACATTTCATGATCATGTCGTGCAAGGGATACTTGCTAACTTACTCATATCTGGTTACCCAAACTAGGGTTTCATCTCAATCTTACAAGTATACATTAAACCTTGTATCATGTATGGAGTCTATACTTGACTTCCTATTGTGCAAGAGGTTTATGTATAACACCATATTGTGTTCCAAGATATGAAATTCACCTTCATATCGTGAAAGGAAATGAAATCTTCAATTCTTATCGTGCAAGTGATATTTGCACATAGCCATATCGGGTTAGAGCTACTAGTGTGTATGCTTGAACCCGATATCAACTTTATAAAGTGATACCATCTTCTTCAAGCTCTAGAACTTCGTTCTAACGGTTATAGTTCATGGTAATAGGTCTAATAAACTACTAGAACTCATAATTTCATCAACTCTTTCAGAAGATTTTGGAATTTAAAAGTAATTCATTAAGTATAGCAATTTAGGTGATGAATAATAACATGATAGAGTTCAAGTTATATAACCCGCCTTGTAAACAACTTCAAAGCTCCAAACTCTAAAGATTCACGTCCTAAGGTTGAATAAGAACTTCTCCAAGGTCCATGGCTCGTTCACAACTCCTCCATGGACAAGAGATCACCATAGTTAAGCACTTGGTGAAGAAGG
This sequence comes from Alisma plantago-aquatica, assembly GCA_963693085.1. NCBI lineage: Eukaryota > Viridiplantae > Streptophyta > Magnoliopsida > Alismatales > Alismataceae > Alisma > Alisma plantago-aquatica. Next base: position 211,349,987 of record OY856409.1, read on the forward strand.
AAAGAAAAGAATATCCATAACCCATTATCCTACTTCAACCAAGGTTGAAGATGACCAAAGCCTTACCTAAAGCTTGATGCTCAAGCTCTCCTAGCTCCTTGAGTTGCTTTGCACGATACCTAAGGGTCTTTTCATGATATCTCCAATGTGAATGGTTATGAGGATCGTAAACTTTCATAAGTTAGTGAAAGGTGAAGTATATATACTTGATTTCATGACATAAAGCATATAAGAGGTGTCTCCCCCTCATGCTACTAGATGACACATGTCCATGCATGGTTGACACGTGTCCATGCATGCACACATGTATATCTTATCATGCAAGAGTCTTGGGGATAACCTAGAGATAATATCTCGACCCTTACTTATCTTATTGGGCAAGTTATCTCATCTTTATCTCAATAAATAAGCAACCCAATACACTTTTTGTAAGGAACTTGCAACTCGTCATGGGCCACCTCCTTGAGGTGATCTGCTCGTTATGGCCTTTTCCAAGGCTCAACAAACCGATAGGAGACTCCTACTATGGCTCCTTGGACGATAGGGCTCCTTATATCATGTTTACAACTCGATACAACACATATAAGGCTCTTGCCTTTAACTCATTTTTGGTCTTTCATTACCAAGAGTATCACCACTCAAAGGTGATTCAAACATATTGTATCCATCTTTATCTTTCCTCTAAAAGATACATATAGGGAGTAGGGACACTCTAGAGGTGATAATTTACATTTTAACCCCACATATTGGGTAAATTACAAATTGTACCAAAATTGGTGTACAAAGTACTAACATTGTTCAAACAAGTTATAACTTGGGATTTATGCTTTCCACAAGCCACCACTTAGCATCACTCTCTTTCTTATGATACCAAAACACTTAGAACACATTCCACATGTGTCATTTGCAATGTAACCCCTCATCTTGGGTAAATTGCACTTTTCACTCAGACTTTCATATAATGCACACATATTTTGCAATTAAGTTCCATCTTGACAATAAACTTCACAAGAGGCCTTAATTACTTTTCAAAAGAATAGAATTAGCTTGTAAGTATCTTAGTTAAGCAAAACTCCTAGGGTTAAGTCTTAACCTCGGTCAGGGGTGTTACAATTATAAACCCCTAACAAGGATTTCGTCCCCGAAATCCCAAATGAAGGAAGACAATTGTTATTCCTGCATCACATCATCAAGTCTCCACATAACATCTTGATGTTATGGAGATGCCAAAGAACTTTGACCAACACAAAGCCTTTTCATAAAAGATCATCATCATATCTATCATACATGATACATACTCAGTTGTTCTATCCATCACTGACTGTGAAGTCAACTTTGTGTCAAGTAACACTTTCCAAGTTAGAAAAGCACTATGAAAAATTCATATGTCAAACCGTATTGACTCACATCTTTATATGTAACAAAATTCTGGGGAGTCTTCCATACTCCTCACTCAGATTAGCATTTTTCTTTCAAGGAGAGATCATAATTACGTTTTTTCACCCACTTGGGATTATAGGTCTTATCATACATCTTTAGTGCCACTCCAATATGTTATCTCTACACTAAACTTCCTTATGACTTTGTATCAACCATCTTCCTAATTATTCATTCTATTCTCATAAGGAAAAGTCACTTACTAAAGGATAACTTATCTCAGGGATATCTATAGATGTTATGAATAAATTTCCTCAACAGATTTAAATAGGGATACATTAATGAATTATTTTTAGCTTTGATAAGCTTCTTCTCAAAACAATTCTACAATTGTTCCTTCAATTAATACATTCTTATCGATGTTATGTTTATGCAGAGCATAAACCCCTAACATATGATCCCCATACTAGAGTTATCTCAAGGTTGGCTCTTCTAGGTTGCCAAACATTATTCATCTTATCAGGAGTCATATTCTCACTCTCCCATACCTTCTAGCACATCTTGGATACCAGAATTTCTTACCTTGGTATCCTTCACATGTGTCGAAAACACATCATATTCTCTTCATATCCATTTCTCTATTGTTAATACCAGAGTCAAACACACAAAAGGATCTTTCTTTTATCTTGGGTCATAATATATTACACATATCTTTTATCTTGGAACTAAGGTCCAAGACAAATTGTGACGATCCAACAACAAATTAGACTGTCACTCTGTAATTGATTGTGGAATTAACCATAATCAACATAATAATAAAAATCACTAAAAATTTAAACCTTTTGCAAAGAGATCCAAATTCCAGGAAACTCTTATAAGGAGAACCAAATTATTGCATACATTATAGTTCACATTGTACATACCATGTACCATCTCTTCTCGAGGAATATATTTACAACAGTTTCTTTGCCAAAATTGTGATAAACCGTTCGAACAAAACATCATTAACTAAGTGGAAGCGATCATTAGCAATGGATTACTGAAAATCACTAAAAATTAAAACCTTTTTCAAAGAGATCCAATTCCAGGAAACTCTTAACAACAAGAACCAAAGTATTACATGCACAATCTAGTCCACAAGTACATACCAGTACCATGTACCATTTCTTCTCGAGGATTACATACATCAATTGCTCTGTTAAGTCTACACATGAGCAATACACAATCTCGAGGCATTCAAACCAAAATCTCAGATCAATTATGAAAACACTAAGTACAGACTCCAAGGACCTAAGAGTATAGAGACGACACATATGACTCTTATCTACAAGACACGACAGTCAGAATCTCCACCTGAGATGTTACTGTTATCCTTGATGTTGTTGTCCTTCCCCTGAGTATGGTTCTTAACTCCTCGTCCTCATCCACCTAAAAATGTTGGATCCCACGGGAGTGAGACAATTGAAATTGTCCCAGCGAGAGATATAACTCTCTGCCAGAAACATTATTATTGCAATTTAATAGAATAAAACTAATTAGAGGATAAGCATTTTAGAACATTCTCATATTTTAAAGCATTGCAGCTATCTATGATAGAACAATAATTCATCTATTCACTTTATAAGGAATATGAAGAACATGTATATCACTTATCCATCTTACTATATCAACCTCTCCAACTTATCCTGAGATACTCATTATCATGGTATGTCATCCATGAATCATTCTCATTTCTGTCTGTTGACCTTAGCCAATTTGTTAGCCAGATATTGAATTATTCCAGTCATGTGAGTATACATCATCATATTCTGTCTAGGCATTGGACCATGTCAATTCTATACAAACATTCCAGGCATTGGACTATGCCAATCCTGTGTAAATATTCTACGCATTGGACTATGCCAGTCATGTGTAAACATTCCAGGCATTGGACTATGCCAATCCTGTGTAAACATTCCAGGCATTGGACTATGCCCATCCTGTGTAAACATTCCAGGCATTGGACTATGCCAATATTGTGTAAACATTATTCCATGTATTGGGTTATGACCAATCCTGTGTAATTATTCCAGGTATTGGGTTATGACCAATCCTCTGACATTATTCTAGGTATTGGGTTATGACCAATCATGTGACATTATTCTAGGTATTGGGTTATGACCAATCCTGTGAAATTATTCCAGGTATTAGGTTATGACCAATCTTGTGCAATTATTCCAGGTATTGGGTTATGACCAATCATGTGCAATTATTCCAGGTATTGGGTTATGACCAATCCTGTGTAATTATTCCAGGTATTGGGTTATGACCAATCTTGTGCAATTATTCCAGGTATTAAACCTTGGCCAAGCCATCATACTTATTCACATCCTTTATGTAATTCAAGTATTCCTCTTATCTCCTTTAAGCTTATTCAAAACACTATAGCTCTTATTTGTCTATAAACAATAAGCATGCATGATTAAGATTTCATTATTATTGTATCCATTTATTATTATTACGATATTACTAAGTTTCCATTTCCTAGTATATTTAAACATTAACATTGCTTACATGAACCTTTTATAAACATCTTGTTACCTCTTACTAGGCAACAACTATTCACATGGCTCACAAGGCCCATTAAACATCTTGTCACCTTTCACTAGGCAATAACTATTCACATGGCTCACAAGGCCCATTAAACATCTTGTCACCTCTCACTAGGCAACAACCATCCACATGGCTTACAAGGCCCATTTAACATCTTGTCACCTCTCACTAGGCAACAACTATTAGGGTTAGAGTTTTCCCTTTATAGCCGAATAGGGTTTCAAGTTCATATTATCAATTCAAACCCTAATTCATTGCTTCACACATGTAGGAGCATACATTAATATCATAAGTATTCAACCATACTTATTTATTCTCATCATCTATCATTAAGTGATAATCAACACAAAGTATGAGTTTCTCTCTCATCTTTTTTAGGATATTGATAACATCATACTTTGTTATCTTGGCTTAACCCTTTCTTAAGGTATGTTAGCCTACACTTATCAAAGTGCATTACATCTTAATGTAATAATTATCATGACACACTTCATGTGTTACTCATCCAAGTATATTGGATTTAGGGTACATCAATGTGTATCAACCTTGAGGTGTTGAATGTGATATCTATCACATCCTAATGTTTCATTTCCCTCATCACCTTGATCTTACTTAAGTTCATCAGCTTATCTTGTATTAGGGTAATTCTCATCCTAATACTCTATGCACCAGTTTATCACATACCATGTAATGTATTGGTCATAAGTCACTCATTTGATTTATTCAACCATTATTGATATAAGATTATCCATTATCAGGAATAGGGATTCCCTTCTTTATCAATTAGGGTTTTGCATAACCTCACTCTATGCTGGGGTTTCACATGCCATCACCCTATATTAGGGTTAGGGTTTCCTAATTCATATCAATCAGGGTTATTCATCCCCTTACACAAATTAGGACTAGGTTTTCAAATTAGAGTTTCAAAATGCATAGCATCACCCTGGATTAGGGTTTCATATCACATTACCATGTATCAGGGTTTCTCGTTACATCCTTACCTTGAATTAAGGTTTCTTATAACATTTCCCCTAAAATTAGGGTTTCATGTAGCTTTACCCAAAATTAGGGTTAGATCTCATCAACCTTCTCGATTAGGGTTTCATGATCTCATCATCATGGATCAAACCCTTATTACATCTCTTATTTATGTTGAAAGTGTTGAAGATTAATCACTACATGATAATTACTCATGTATAAGTTTCTCTCTCTCATCCTCTCAAGGAGGTTAATTACTTTAATCTTGATTAGATTGAATCTACTTGAATGAAGCGTTGACATAGTGTATTGATTCATTGCTTCCATAAGCATCAAAGGTTAACCATTCTAAAGGTACTAATCACCTAAGTACCTTGAAGGTAAAACCATTGGATTTAACTTTGATATATGCCATTAAAAATCAAGGGGTTAATTGGTACTTTCTTGGTTTGAATCAATTAGACCTTCAAACGGTCTTGATCAACCTTTCAAACGGTCTTGACCAATTGCAAATCGAATAAGCCCATTCGGTCTTGAAATCGAATCAATCCATTCGGTCTTGAAATCGAATCATCCATTCGGTCTTAAAATTGAATCATCAACCATTCGATCTTGAAACTGAATCATCCATTTGGTATTGAATCTGAATCCTCCATTCGGTCTTGAAACCGAATCATCCATTCGGTCTTGAAACTGAATCTTCCATTCAGTCTTGAAACTGAATCAAACTATTGGGTCTAGGGTTTGTAATCAATGGACCCTCCAACATTGAAACCATCCATCAATTTAACTATTGAAAATACATCAAATTGTAGCCCTTGGATCTCCAACCATCTGCCACAATCAACCATTGACCTCCAAACGGTCTCAAACAATCTTGAGACTGTTTGACCTCGAAACGGTCTTGAGACCGTTTGGGTCATCCAATCCCCAAAATCAATTTCATCAATTAGGGTTTCAATCAATTCAACCGATTAGGGTTTGAAATTATGGATCATCCATTCTAGAATTAACTATAATCAAACCAATTTGAGCAATTGGATCTTCATCAATCACATCAGCAATTAACCCCAAACAGTTTTGAAGTTCAATTTATCCATTCGATCTTGAGATGCATTACCCATTCGGTTTTGTACTCAATTACCCATTCGACCTTGTAGTTAATTACCCATTCAGTCTTGTACTTAACTACCCATTCGATTTGGAGTAAATTGCCCATTCGGTCTTGGGTACAACTACCCATTCGGTCTTGAAACTGAATCAATTCATTCGGTTTTGAAACTGAATTAATTCAATCGGTTTTAAAAACCGTTTGCCCCCTTCTTTTGTTGAGGTATGTGCTTAAGATGACATCATCATCTTCAAGCTTCAAACCTTCGAAATCAATTGTGATTCTTATGGTGATTTCAACAATTGATCAAAAGGAAATCGAGAAAGAATAAAGGTTCAACACATAGTGAATAAATTGCAAGCAATAATGACATTTAAGGGCTCAAGTTATATAACCCGCCTTCAAAGTTGAATCCAAGCTTCACGTCCTCAATGGTGAATTAAGCTTTCTCAACTGTCCAAGGTCCGTTCTTAAGTCTTTGGATGCAAAGGATGATCAAGGATGAGCATTGAATGGAGAAAAGAGGAAAGCAAGCATTGAATTTCGATTTCCACCATGAAATCAAGGTTGAAGATGACTATGGAGCTTACCTATAGGTTGGGGCACGTCCTCCTGTTTCTCCTAAGCTCCCTTGTGCACGGCCAAAGCAAGGAAAGAAAAAGGAATCGAAAAAGCCTTTCATGTGGGTTGAAAACGGGATGTATATAAGGAAATTCAATGAGAGAGAAAGTGATATAATAATTCCTTCAACTCCCAAAATTGGTGCCACATACTCCCCTCCATCCCTTGCATACTATCCATCTCCCTCACCTTGTAATTTTTCTTCATTATCCATGAATTAAAAGAAAGCAAATTAAGCACCTTAACCATTATAATAATAATATCCAAAAATTGACTGGATATTACTTTTCCTTTTACTAATGTGAGTGGGCTCTTTACTCACTTTAGATATTTTGTAGCCTTTGCAAGGCACAAGGACGTCCAATCTTATACAATTTCAACCCTCTCATTTTTGGTTGAAGGGTACTTTCATTAATATATTTATTTTTGCATTAAATTGAATTAGGGTTTCAATTATGCTTAAATCTTGATTATTTAATATCAAGATTCTCTCTCCTCCAAAGAGATTCAAATGAGATGCCCCTATGATTTTCTTGTCTCTAATTGATACCAAGAAACATTAGGGACTCTCTAGAAGTGGTATTTTGCATGTTGAACCCTAGGTTTTGGGTAAATTGCACATTACACCAAAACTAGGTTTTAATGCACAAACATTGCTTAATAAGGAGGAACATTTTATCATGTAACATTTGCAAGTTCACCCCTCAACTTGGGTAATTTGCACTTTAGTCCAAAAACAAGTAAAACATTGTTTCAACATTGTTCAAAAAGGATTAAAATTGAAACATAAGTTAGTCTAGAGTCTTAATTACTTTTCAAAAGATAAGAGCAAGTATATAATTATCTTTATTAAACAAAACATCTAGGGTTACAGCATAACCCAGGTCAGGGATGTTACAATTATAAACCCCTAACAAGGATTTCATCCCCGAAATCCCAGGTAAAGGAAAGACAAATATTATTCATTCATCACATCATAAAGCCTCCAACTGACATCTTAATGTGATGGAGAGGCCATAGAACTTTGATAATCATAAAGTCCTTCCATACTGGGTTATCATATAGTCTGTCACACATGACACATACTCTATTGTCCTTTTTATTATTAACTGTAGAGTCAACTCTGTGTCAGGTAACACTACCTTATTTAACTCAGGTGTCAAACCTCACTAATTTGTCACCCACTTGGTACTACAAATCTCATCATACATTTTTAGCTTTAATAATCTTTTCCCATAATTATTCTACAATTGTTCCTTCAATTAGTACATCCTTATTGATGTTATGTTTATGCAAAGCATAAACCCCTAACAAATGATGTCCATAGTATTTTATATAACTGGTTTGATTTCATAGTTGGCCCTTTCCAGGTACCCAACATAAATTACCTCCTCAGATTATTGCATGAACTTTCAATTGTTCGTGTGTCATTCAATCTTATTCCTCTTAAGTTCCTTGCCTTCATCATAGAAATTATAGAGATGATTACATATCACCACCTCTCAGAATTATCATTATCATGATTACTAGATCAGGGTATTCCAACCCTTAGTTCATTACTGAACATTGTTACTTCTAGGTCTAAGGACCAGGGTATAAATCTTTGTTTATAAGTTGACCTATGATTAACTCATATCTTTTCATATCAATTAAGATGTGGTAGAATTATCCATGCCACATCTCAGACTTCATTATGCTCTTTAGATTGTTTCAAAATGACTACTTGATTAGGGTAATCAGAAAGATAACAATCTAAGAGTGTCATACTTACCTTACCTTCAATACATGAATACCTGGCCAAGGCATTCAAGAACTGAAATTAGGTAGTATGCATTTGTTTCATATTATGTTTCATACTTTTAACATCTCTTTAAATTTACTGTTTAATATCTTAGATTTTCTCTGGGTGTTTCTTTTACATTTCTTCTACATGAAAAGAGAAATTTCAAAATGTACAAGAGAATATTATTCTGAATATAGGTTCTCATCTTTTTTTATCTCTTCCTTATGTCCTCATAGGACTAATTAAATGAAGCTAAAAAATAACTACCTTTCTTATAATCAGTAGGCAGAGAGAGGAAAAAGAAAAGATAATTCAGAATGAAAAGTTTTATATGACATGTTACCTTTACATGTTATCTAGTGTCTAATCTGAACCAATACATGGAATCAGCTATCATCTGCTATTGCCTTTGTCCTCTACTACCAGAGGTAGATGGACCAAACTGTGACACTTGTCTTCATCCTCGACCTTCTACTTCACTAACCTGAGGTCCTTGTGGGTTTTGTAGATTATGCCTTGATTGTTGGGTCACCACATTATTTCTTCTTGGACACTGCTGCCTAAAATGTCCTATCTGTCCACATTTATGGCAAGTTCGGCCCTCACTTGATGACCACTGCATTGATGTATTATATTGTAGTTGAACCGATGTTACTGAAAACTTTGGTTGTTTAGTACCACCAATCCATTGTGACTGTGACTGTGTAGACCTCCTTTTGAGGTTTGCCTCATGTTTCTTCGTCACAGACCTTTCTATCCTCCGAATTGACTCCACAAATGTGGCAAATTTATCTCTACTTTCTAAAGCAGTTGCCGGGATAGACACCTCATCATTCAGTCCTTTCTCAAAACGTCGAATCTTCTCCTACTCAGTAGCAGCCATTTGAGGACAAAATTGTAAAAGTTCCATAAACCTAGCCTCATATTCATTTATTGACATGGTTCCCTGCTGAACCTTCTCAAACTGTGAGATCTTTTCGTCTAAGTATGTTCTTGGAAAATACTTATTGACGAATTCTTGACGAAATTCCTCCCAACCCACCTCTTCATCATTCCTTTTTACTTCTTCTATGGCCCACCAATGGCCAACACTACCCTTCAAAAGGTATATAGCATGTTTGACTTTATCAACATCTGGAATACTAAGGATCGTAAAAGCCTTTTCTAACTCACTGAGCCATAGATCAGCATCTGCTGGGTCAGTTGTCGCAGCATATTCTATAGCTCCTACATGACGCAGTCATTCAAAAGTCGTACCATACCCATGTCCCTCATTGGGAGTTGGTGCCCTAGGTGCGGGTGCGGGCATCCGGTCTACCATATGCCTCATTGTGGTCATGAATTCCCTAAATAGAGAATGAAAGGTTGGGTTTTCTATCATAACTTCATCAAAATGGGGATTCTCAGGCACTGATTCCTCTCTTGCCTGATCCCTTGCACCTCCTTCTGGTGCAGCAACATTGCTTTTAGCAATGTGATCCTCGTGTTCTCCAGACATCTTTAAGTTATCTCCCTTCTTCTACATAAGTAGAAGTCATTATAAGATATACTGGAGGATACTAGAACAGACTCAACACCTTAGTCCTATGTCTCTGTAGACTCAGCGAACCTTAAGCTTTGATACCACTAATTGTGATAAACCGTTCAAACAAAACGTCATTAACTAAGCGGAAGTGATCATTAGCAACGGATTACTGAAAATCACTAAAAATTAAAACCTTTTTCAAATAGATCCAATTCTAGGAAACTCTTAACAACAAGAACCAAAGTATTACATGCACAATCTGGTCCAAAAGTACATACCAGTACCATGTACCATTTCTTCTCGAGGATTACATACATCAATTGCTCTGTTAAGTCTACACATGAGCAATACACAATCTCAAGGCATTCATACCAAAATATCAGATCGATTATGAAAACACTAAGTACAGACTCCAAGGACCTGAGAGTACAGAGACGACACATAGGACTCTTATCTACAAGTCACGATAGTCAGTATCTCCACCTGAGATGTTATTGTTATCCTTGATGTTGCTATCCTTCCCCTGTAGTATGGTTCTTAACTCCTCGTCCTCGTCCACCTAAAAACGGTGGATCCCAAGGGGGTGAGACAATTGAAATTGTCCCAGCGAGAGATATAACTCTCCGCCAGAAACATTATTATTGCAGTTTAATAGAATAAAACGGATTAGAGGATAAGAATTTTAGAACATTCTCATATTTTAAAGCATTGCAGCTATCTATGATAGAACAATAATTCATCTATTCATTATATAAGGAATATGAAGAACATGTATATCACTTATCCATCTTACTATATCAACCTCTCAAACTTATCCTGAGATACTCATTATCATGGTATGTCATCCATGAATCATTCTCATTTCTGTCTGTTGACCTTAGCCAATCTGTTAGCTAGATATTGAATTGTTCCAGTCATGTGAGTATACATCATCATATTCTGTCTAGGCATTGGACCATGCCAATTCTATGCAAACATTCCAGGCATTGGACTATGCCAATCCTGTGTAAACATTTCAAACATTGGACTATGCCAATCCTGTGTAAACATTCCAAGCATTGGACTATGCCAATCCTGTGTAAACATTCTAGGCATTGGACTATGCCAATCCTGTGTAAACATTCCAGGCATTGGACTATGCCAATCCTGTGTAAACATTCAAGGCATTGGACTATGCCAATCTTGTGTAAACATTATTCCAGGTATTGGGTTATGACCAATCCTTTGCAATTATTCCAGGTATTGGGTTATGACCAATCCTGTAACATTATTCCAGGTATTGGGTTATGACCAATCATGTGACATTATTCCAGGTATTGGGTTATGACCAATCATGTGCAATTATTCCAGGTATTGGGTTATGACCAATCATGTGCAATTATTCTAGGTATTGGGTTATGACCAATCCGGTGCAATTATTCCAGGTATTGGGTTATGATCATTCCTGTGCAATTATTCCAGGTATTAAATCTTGGCCAAGCCATCATACTTATTCACATCCTTTATGTAATTCAAGTATTCCTCTTATCTCCTTTAATCTTATTCAAAACACTATAGCTCTTATTTGTCTATAAACAATAAGCATGCATGATTAAGATTTCATTATTATTGTATCCATTTATTATTATTACTATATTACTAAGTTTCCATTTCCTAGTTTATTTAAACATTAACATTGCTTACATGAACCTTTTATAAACATCTTGTTACCTCTTACTAGGCAACAACTATTCACATGGCTCACAAGGCCCATTAAACATCTTGTCACCTTTCACTAGGCAACAACTATTCACATGGCTTACAAGGCCCATTAAACATCTTGTCACCTCTCACTAGGCAACAACCATCCACATGGCTTACAAGGCCCATTTAACATCTTGTCACCTCTCACTAGGCAACAACTATTAGGGTTAGAGTTTTCCCTTTATAGCCGAATAGGGTTTCAAGTTCATATTATCAATTCAAACCCTAATTCATTACTTCACACATGTAGAAGCATACATTAATATCATAAGTATTCAACCATACTTATTTATTCTCATCATTTATCATTAAGTGATAATCAACACAAAGTATGAGTTTCTCTCTCATCTTTTTTAGGATATTGATTACATCATACTTTGTTATCTTGGCTTAACCCTTTCTCAAGGTATGTTAGCCTACACTTATCAAAGTGCATTACATCTTAATGTAATAATTATCATGACACACTTCATGTGTTACTCATACAAGTATATTGGATTTAGGGTACATCAATGTGTATCAACCTTGAGGTGCTGAATGTGATATCTATCACATCCTAATGTTTCATTTCCCTCATCACCTTGATCTTACTTGAGTTCATCAACTTATCTTGTATTAGGGTAATTCTCATCCTAATACTCTATGCACTAGTTCATCACATACCATGTAATTTATTGGTCATAAGTCACTCATTTGATTTATTCAACCATTATTGATATAAGATTATCCATTATGAGGAATAGGGATTCCCTTCTTTATCAATTAGGGTTTTGCATAACCTCACTCTATGTTGGGGTTTCACATGCCATCACCCTATATTAGGGTTAGGGTTTCCCAATTCATATCAATCAGGGTTACTCATCCCCTTACATAAATTAGGACTAGGTTTTCAAATTAGAGTTTCATAATGCATAGCATCACCCTGGATTAGGGTTTCATATCACATTACCCTGTATCAGGGTTTCTCATTACATCCTTACCTTGAATTAAGGTTTCTTATAACATTTCCCCTAAAATTAGGGTTTCATGTAGCTTTACCCAAAATTAGGGTTAGAGATCATCAACCTTCTCGATTAGGGTTTCATGATCTCATCATCATGGATCAAACCCTAATTACATCTCTTATTTATGTTGAAAGTGTTGAAGATTAATCACTACATGATAATTACTCATGTATAAGTTTCTCTCTCTCATCCTCTCAGGGAGGTTAATTACTTTAATCTTGATTAGATTGAATCAACTTGAATGAATAGTTGACATAGTGTATTGAGTCATTGCTTCCATAAGCATCAAAGGTTAACCATTCTAAAGGTACTAATGACCTATGTACCTTGAAGGTACAACCATCGGATTTAACTTTGATATATGCCATTAAAAATCAAGGGGTTAATTGGTACTTTCTTGGTTTGAATCAATTAGACCTTCAAACGGTCTTGATCAACCTTTCAAGCGATCTTGACCAATTGCAAATCGAATCAGCCCATTCAGTTTTGAAACCGAATCAATCCATTCGATCTTGAAACTGAATCATCCATTCGGTTTTGAAACTGAATCATCAACCATTCGATCTTGAAACTGAATCATCCATTCAGTATTGAAACTAAATCCTCCATTCGGTCTTGAAACTGAATCATCCATTCGGTCTTGAAACCGAATCTTCCATTCGGTCTTGAAACCAAATCAAACTATTGGGTCTAGGGTTTGCAATCAATGGACCCTACAACATTGAAACCATCCATCAATTAAACTATTGAAAATACATCAGATTGTAGCCCTTGGATATCCAACCATCTTCCACAATCAACCATTGATCTCCAAACAGTCTTGAGACCGTTTGGGCTCAAACGATCTTGAGACTATTTGACCTCCAAATGGTCTTGAGACCGTTTGGGTCATCCAATCCCCAAAATCAATTTCATCAATTAGGGTTTCAATCAATTCAACCAATTAGGGTTTGAAATTATGGATCATCCATTCTAGAATTAACTATAATCAAATCAATTTGAGCCATTGGATCTTCATCAATCACATCAGCAATTAACCCCAAACAGTTTTGAAGTTCAATTTATCCATTCGATCTTGAGATCCATTACCCATTCGGTTTTGTACTCAATTACCCATTCGATCTTGTAGTTAATTACCCATTCAGTCTTGTACTTAATTACCCATTCAGTTTGGAGTAAATTACCCATTCAGTCTTGGGTTCAACTACCCATTCAGTCTTGGGTACAACTACCCATTCAGTCTTGAAACTAAATCAATTCATTTGATTTTAAAACCAAATCAATTCATTTGTTTGCCCCCTTCTTTTATTGAGGTGTGTGCTTCAGATGACATCATCATCTACAAGCTTCAAACCTTCGAAATCATTTGTGATTCTTATGGTGATTTCAACAATTGATCAAAAGGAAATCGAGAAAGAAGAAAGGTTCAACACAGTGAATAAATTGCAAGAAATAATGACATTTAAGGGTTCAAGTTATATAACCCGCCTTCAAAGTTGAATCCAAGCTTCAATATTCATGTCCTGAATGGTGAATGAAGCTTTCTCAACTGTCCAAGGTTCGTTCTCAAGTCTTTGGATGCAAAGGATGATCAAGGTTGAGCATTGAATGGAGAAAAGAGGAAATCAAGCATTGAATTTCGATTTCCACCAAGAAATCAAGGTTGAAGATGACTATGGAGCTTACCTAAAGGTTGGGGCACGTCCTCCTATTTCTCCTAAGATCCCTTGTGCATGGCCAAAGCAAGGAAAGAAAAAGGGATCGAAAAATCCTTTCATGTGGGTTGAAAATGGGATGTATATAAGGAAATTCAATGAGAGAGAAAGTGATATAATAATTCCTTCAACTCCCAAAATTGGTGCCACATACTCCCCTCCATCCCTTGCATACTAATCCATATCCCCCACATTGTAATTCTTCTTCATTATCCATGAATTAAAAGAAAGCAAATTAAGCACCTTAACCATTATAATAATAATATCCAAAAATTGAGTGGATATTACTTTTCCTTTTACTAATGTGAGTGGGCTCTCCACTCACTTTAGATATTTTGTAGCCTTTGCAAGACACAAGGACGTCCACTCTTATACAATTTCAACCCTATCATTTTTGGTTGAAGGGTACTTTCATTAATATATTTATTTTTGCATTAAATTGAATTAGGGTTTCAATTATGCTTAAATCTTGATTATTTTAATATCAAGATTCTCTCTCCTCCAAAGAGATTCAAATGAGATGCCCCTCTGATTTTCTTGTCTCTAATTGATACCAAGAAATATTAGGGACTCTATAGAAGTGGTATTTTGCATGTTGAACCCTAGGTTTTGGGTAAATTGCACATTACACCAAAACTAGGTTTTAATACACAAACATTGCTTAATAAACTCTTTCTTAGTGCTCAGGATACCACAAGCCATACCTATACATCATTTTCATTCTTATGATGCTTGAACATTTGAGGAACATTTTATCATATAAAATTTGCAAGTTAACCCCTCAACTTGGGTAATTTACACTTTAGTCCAAAATAAGTAAAACATTTTTTCAACATTATTCAAAAAGGACTAAAATTGAAACATAAGTTCCTCTACAGTATTAATTACTTTTCAAAAGATAAGATCAAGCATATATTTATCTTTATTAAACAAAACATCTAGGGTTACAGCATAACCCAGGTCAGGGATGTTACAAAAACTATACATAAGCAACATAAAACCTTGAGGCATTCAAGCCAAAATCTCAGATCGATCATGAAAATACTGAGTACTGACTCCAAGGACCTGAGAATACAGAGAGGACACATAGGACTCATATCTACAAGACACGACAATCACTATATCCACCTGAGATATTACTGCAGTCCCTGATGCTGCTGTCCTTCCCCTGCTGTATGGTCCCTACCTGCTCGTCTGCATCCACCTAAAAATGTTGGTGACCAACGGGGTGAGACCCATGTCCCAGCGAGAGATATAACTCTACACCAATAATATTATCATTGTAGATAAATAGTAATAAATTGAGCAGAGGAATTTTTATTATTAATAAGCAAAATAAATCATTATTTAAGTAGAATAAAGCAATATCATCTTTTAAAGTATTACAACTATATATGATAAAGCAGTAAATCATCTATTTAATAAGGAATATGAAGAACAGGTATAACATTTATACATTTTAGGATACATTAAGCAATGTAACATCAACCAATGATTTCTGTATTTCATCCTTAAGCAAATACGCTACACGGCTGATTACATCTTACAATCACACTTATGCCCTGAGGAGATGAGATATACCGCTCATACTCCAACCGACTACGATGACGTAAAGCATCAGTTCCATACCTAGGTCAATGGAAGAGCCAGACTCTGTGACCTCATCCATCTCGGTCACTGCGAGACCACATGCAGGATATCTCGTGTCTCTGCTAAATAACTTTTTAGGGTATACCGACAACTTCGCTATAGAGCTACAGTGGCGGCTGCACTCTCTTTGCAATCGAGAGATTTCATGTTTATATCACATCGATCCGACATTAAACATCATTAGGAGATTCATGATACATCCATCCCAGCACATATAATGAAGGATTGAGAGATCTCATGTTTATCTCACGCCAATCCCACAGTAGGGTGTAAGGATATTCGCGCCCATTACCCCCACATTAAAAAAATATGCCCTCCAGGAGATCCCGTGGGAAAACTTGTTTCACCATCACCAAATACTGACAATGATGGATCTATGGCCAGGGCTCTACATGATAAGATTTCACTTGATTAATTAAGTGCATTATCATATTCTTTTAGCATCAGCCAAGTTTTCAAACATGAATTATTATGACAAATGCTACAAGAAAAGTGTAATACATCTATCAAGTACTTTTCAAAACTTTATAAAACATTGGGATCTCAATCCCTTATCTCAATACCGGGAATTCTCATCCCTCAACAATATCATCATCATGTTTACTAGATCTGGGTATTCAAACCCATAGTTCAACACTGAACATTGTTATCACTTATCACGTAACTATTACCTCCAGGTTATCTCACCAAGGTATACTTGATACTTGTTATACAAGCATCTCACATAGCTCACAAGTCACATTAAACATCATAGCTCATACATGGCTATGCTCATCAACTTTTGATACATGCATGGTTAGTATACTTGATAACAACCATATCAATTACATATTAACACTATGCAATACAAGGGTAACACCACTATTCCCTCGTTAGGGTTAGGGTTTCCCATTATTTATCAATTAGAGTTTCTCATACCATTACCCGAAATTAGGGTTAGGGTTTCCCATTCTTTATCAATTAGGGTTTCATGATCACATTATCAAAGATCAAACCCTAATTCATACTCTACACTTATTAAAAGTATCAATGTATGCACATTACATGTTTATTACACAAGTATGAGTTTCGCTCTCATCCTCTCTAGGGTGTTGATTACTCCATACTTTATTAAGTTGGCTCAAACTTTCACTAAAGTACATGCACCTATGCTTATCATAGTGTATTGAGTTTATTACTTTCGTAAGCATCAAATGACAATCACTCTAAGTGTACTATTCACCTAAGTACTTTAGAGGTACTTCTATTGTAATCAACCTTGAGATACTTTACAAACACTCATAGGGTTGTTTGACCTTACATAGTTTTGAGACTATTTGATCTCTAAACGGTTTGAGATTATTTAATCTTCAAACGATCTTGAAAACCCCTTTAACCTTCAAACGCCCTTGAGACCCCTTTGACCTTCAAACAATCTTGAGATCCTCTAATCTTCAAATGGTCTTGAGACCCCTTTGACCTTCAAACGGTCTTGAGATCCTCTAATCTTCAAACGGTCTTGAGACCCCTTTGACCTTCAAACGGTCTTGAAATCCTCTAATCTTCAAACGGTCTTGAGACCCCTTTGACCTTCAAATGGTCTTGAGATCCTCTAATCTTCAAATGGTTTGGATCTCTTTGATCTCCAAACAGTTTGGAACTGTTTGAACTAGATTTGGTTGAAACTGTTTGATCACTAAATGGTTTGAAACCGTTTGACCTAGATTAGGTTGAAATCGTTTGATCACTAAACGGTTTGAAACCGTTTGGCCTAGGAAATGTTGAAACTGTTTGAACTTTAAACGGTTTGAAATCATATGGGGTATCTTCATGCTCAGCAGCCATGTTGTGATGGATTGTCCATCCTATGCCTTCGATGTCAACCAAGCCTTGTAAAGGGATGGTGGCGAATGACGGCTCGTGCTGCTCCAACTCGTCTTTGTTAGTATACTCACTGCTCCAATTCGAACAATTGTCATCCTCCTCCTCGAACAAGTTATTCCAGACCATAGTAGGTGTGTGGGTGGTGGCTAAGTGACAAGTCTCAATGTCAGAGTTATCACCTTGGTCTGGATCAATTTCTGATTTAGGTTCTTCAAACTGACCCCCCTGTTGTGAGGTTGTCTGACGTTCCTGGTGAGGATAGGAGTCATTGTCATTATCATCTAACCATTCATGCGTACTACTAGTATCTTCCATTGGTTGATTAGTTGAATCATCTGGATAAAATGAAGAGTTCCTCCAGGTTGGCGGTTCTTCATAGAAAAATCTCGATGAACCCAGTTGATGGTCTGAATAGGGTGGTAGGACAAGCTCCACTTCATGCCCAATGGAATGGCTTTGATGACTGTAATCTTCATGATCTTGTGATGGCATTTGTAACCGAATTGTAACCAAATCGATGAGCTCTTGGACCCTCCTACCTTGTTCAATATCCTTATCATGAAGTTGTTGTAGTTGAGAAGTAATGCTTTCGAGACTCGTCAATTTTGCCATACACATCTGATGGGAATCCGCTATATCAAACTGATGTTTTTGGATGAATCCGTGTTCAACAATTTGAAGTATACTTCTAATGCGGTCTGCAATCTATGTTGCTATTTGGAGTTGATGCTCCTACTTTTCTAATAGTTACTGGAGCGAATCTACATTTTCTTAGAGATGAGGAGTTAAGGAGGAGGTCAGTGCGTTGACACTTTCTCTGGATAGCTTCATTGCTCGGATCAACTCTTGATCCCATGTCAACGCAAAAGTCGAGGGCTGATCTGTCATCTACTTTGTTGGGACTTCAACATATGATGACGGTGGAGGCGAGTATAACTCGACTAGTTGTAGAGCATGACCTTCGATTATTTTCCAGCAGTCAAAAGTGTAGAAAAACTCAGGAGGATAGGTGGACAAGATGACTTGCCTTGCTGAAGCAAGGTCCATGGCTGAAAATTATAAGAAAAAGGAAAGTTATTCAGTATATATGAACAAGTATGTGTAAAACAAAAGAAGAACTATGCATATATATACAGGCTTATGGATGACAATAAAATATTTGGGCGTGTAAACATGGAAAATCACGTCCCCAGCAACGGTGCCAAAAGTTGATCACGTCCCGAAGGGGAGCGGTTGATCAGACTTTGAATTTATAACCTAAAACCTTCAAAGACCACCGCAACTTTATTATAGGGTCAAAGCATATATACATGATAAAATACAGGGATGTGGGGACGCTTAGGATGCTTAATATCTCTCTCTTAAGTCAGATAAGACAATCTGATAGTCGATAAAAGTATTGAGCTAGAACTAGTCTAGAAGATTGTCATGAAATAAAATAAAACAAAGAAAAGAAAACAAAACAGAGTTCGTAGGATTTTACTAATCAGAGAGAAGGAGTTCTTGGCTATGTAACCACAAGTTGGGAAGTCTATGCACCCGTTCTCGGGCGTATAAAACCCTCGAACAGCCTAGCAAACAACCTACATACAAACATAGTACGTACTATGGTATCTGTTCCTATGGGGTCATCCCACTCGTTCTCGTGCCGCATGACTAAAATCTATCAATGACATGAAACCTCTCTCGAGGATGACAAATCAACATCCTAGAACATTCTAGATACCCTCTCAGGTCTAGAACATTCTGAGATATCCGGAATAGATGTGATCCAAGTAGAACCAGGTAGTCGGCTCAGCTCGGGTCTATGATTCTGCACAGATCACCTTGAACCGTCCTCCTTTCGGATTCTGATCCAAACTATCTTCTCTTATTTATTCCTACAATGAATCTCTTGATATAGGCAGAAATAGCAGTTCAACCAAGAAAGAGATCAACCAAACTGGCAATCATAACCAAAAAGAGAAGATAGAACAAGAAATGTACTAGATCTGGAATAAAACTACTTGCTTAATGTAAAAGTACATAAGCATGCCCCAAACGGGCTACATAGACAAGAAGGAGCTCAACTAGCTATGGACAAGCATAGTTGGCACCGAAAAAGATGGAAGAACATCATTTGTACAGAAATAAAGGAGAATAGTAGAATAAAGGAGAAGAAGAAGAAGAGATTTAGCATGTAGAGGAGAAGTGGCTCTCGCTCCTTGGCCTCTGTATAGGCCATATCTTGTCCCTTGGGTCGTCCTCCTTGATCTTCTGAACTCCTTGGCCTCCTTTCTCTCTAGATCCTCCCTGAACAGTAGCTTGGAGGATGAATGGAGGTGGAAGATGATGGTTGATGGTAGGATATGGATGAATGACGGTGGAAAATAGTGGAGGATGATGGTGTACGTTCTCCTTCTCTCAAAGAAGATGGACTCTTCAATTTTCTCTCTCTTTAGCTTCCGCCTTTGGAAATCTAAGACTGATGGGGATGAGTGGATGATAGTGGATGGTAGGAAATGGGCAGAAATGGGTGGATGGTGGTGGAAAATGGTGGAGGATGGAAGCACGTTGAAGAGATGGGTGTAGGGTGAGTGCTTCGGCCTTCTCGAACCTCTAGACCCTCCCACAGGGCTTTGGGAACCTCCAAATGTTAGAACCTAGAACTCCCGATCTCGAAACCCCTCTTCCAAGTAGAGAAGGGCGGGTATTTATAGGTGAAATGGTCGAGGTGTTGATCTAGGTCGTGGTCTTGCTCACCACGGTCGCGTTCACGGTCTGGCCACAATCGAGATGGATGCCTCGATCACGTTCATGGTGCATCTCACGGTCGCGATCATGCAAACCCACGGTCACGGTCGTGGGTGGATGCCTCGATCGCGGTCAGGCAGACCCACGGTTGCGGTCGTGGGTGGATGCCTCAGTCACGGTCGCGGTCGCAATCGGGTCGTGGTCGAGGTGGATGCCTCGGTCGCGGTCGTGACATCCTTTATGGCATGGTCGCAGCATCTTGGATCCAACCCACCCCCACGGGGGGGCTATTATCGGTGGTCGAGTGGCCCGCTTCGATGAACCTTCTGATTGACGAGGATGTATTCTGATAAAGGACTGGTCATCGGAAATAGGGTCTAAGAAATCAAAAGTTTCTTAAGCACACTAGTGAGTTAGTGGGGCCACCGTCTCCTAAGCTGGTGCACATAGTGTGATGCTTAGTTCACCGTATTCGACGGATGGAAACCTAGTTGCTGCAAAAACCATGTGTTGGGGAGAAATCTTAGAGAATAGATGTCTTTTTAGGTTTGGTGCATGCAAGTCCCAAAATTGGCTAGTTGAGAAACTTTATCCATGAAAAGATATAAATTACTAAAAGATAAGAATCAATGGTTATTTTGGGCATATTAAGGCTATAATGACACAAAACCATAAATAAATGCTTGCATAGATACATAAATTTGGGTGTTATCAACACAATTTTGTAACATATGGATTATGATTGTTAAAGTGTCTATATTAGTCTATTAGTTAAATAGGCTAATTAGTTTAGTGGGCCTTTATATTCCGGCCCATCTAGTTTAGATTACTTGGGTTCTAAGTAATAGGGCGTCTCTCCTCTCCTATATAAAGGAGAGGTCGTCAGTCTTTGTATCTATCACAATCTATTCTATTCAAGCAATCTTTTATATTTTAACAATGATCGTTAAGAAATGTGTAGAAACTCCATCCTTTTCCCTCTTTCTCCATGGTTCTCATGTGGGTTTTTTTAGAAACTTCAATGTTTTAAGGAAGGGTGACCCAGTGTCGCCACTGCTATTTACCATTGCAATGAATGTTCCACCAGGAGACCAGAAGAAGCTCATGACACGAAGAAAGTTATATCATACACTATCAAGAAAACCCAAGGAGATGAGTCATTTAATTTCTGCTGATGATGTTCATATATTTGTTGAAGGGAAAGAACAAAGCCTCAAATCACTCAAGAACATTATCCATGATTTTTGCCAGCAAACTGATATGAAGTATAATGAGAACAAAACATGTATATACATGTCCACTTATTGTAGAAAAAATACAATGATTGATATAATGGGTATTTAGAAGGGTGAGAGGCCCACGAAGTACTTAGGTTGTCCTATGGCCGGGGGGAATCCGAGGAGGAAGAACTTTTACGAATGCCTTGAGCAATTGAAAGATATGATCAATATATGGTCAGGCCCCAAGCTATCTATGGCAGGTAGAATCATTCTAGTGAAACATTATGTTATGGGTTATATTGGTTATTGGTCAAAGCAAGGGGAGGTCACAAAATATGCTCTGACACGTATGGAAATCCTCATGTTTGATTTTATTTGGGGGATTCCTATCCACTTAGTGAGCTAGAGGATATTAGCATATCATGCACAAGAAGGAGGCTTGAATCTAAAGAACATGTCTGGTCATGCATATTAATTTCCATACCATGAAGAGGATATAAAAGCTAATCCAAGAATGATCAGTGTGGAGTAATTGGATGTATAAGAGATACCAAATCATAGATGGGTGTTCTCGGATATGAAGAGAAGAAAGGTTGAGGTTTATCCAAGTTTTTGTAATGGAAATGACAGTGTTCTATGGGATAGATGGATTCAAGTTCTACAATGACAAAAATCATATGACAATCTCTAGATATCTATGCATAATATGAGACGAAGTTTTACTTCTTACAAAGATCTCAAAGAATATCTACCTAAGACAGGGTATGTAAATGGAAACCAAGTGAACCTATAGAGTGCCACATGTGTTGTAAGGGTGAGGAGTCAACTGAACATCTTTTTGGAGATTGTAAAGTTTGTAAATATTTACAAAATATGTAAGGAGTGGGACCCAAGAGAAAATCAACTCGCTTACTCAATATGAAATAATAGAAAACCATCCAATGCCAAATTTGTGAACAATTTTTCGTAAAGGATGATAACTAGAATTCAAGTATGTAATGTATCAAATACGAAAAGTATAGCAGTTGAAGACAAAATATAACTATGAAAATATGCATGCATAACATTATTCTTCACCATGTTGGGTGTTCATAAAAGAAACTAGAGGAAGATAAGATGTAGTGGGTAAATCAACTATTTCAATCTATCTCCCAAGAAAGATCAACTAACTCTTGGATATGTCTTGGTTAACTATGGTAACTTGGATTTTTTCTCATTCAATTTATGTACATCTTGACTCATTAGATTCTCTACTATACTCAATAACCTTTCTCACCCTTAATTTGATAACTTTGAGTCACTTTGTGCTCAATTGATGAGTTAGATTTGAGTAAATATCATTTTGTACTTATATATGAATTTGACTTGAGTTTTGGTATATGTGAAATGCTTATTATGTGTCATAAAATTTTAATCAAAATTGAATCCATTAAATGAACTTTCCTTGCTATAAAATGTATCTCGTGTTATAGAGAATTGAGTTATCTTTCCAACAACTCAAAATTTGTCTCAATCGGACAATCATTGGCCAAGATATGTCCTTTTGAACTTTGATAAATAAATATTTGTTTTAGCTCATTTTTACCCTAGTTGGTCTTGTATGGGCGCGTGTGGACCAATTAGGAGGAGGCATCCCCTTGCCTTTGCCAGCTCAGCAATCTGCATGCATGAGTTCATTTTGATCAATTTGGGCCTTTGGATCACCTCCATCGGATTTTCCCCTATGATCCAACGGCTCCACATTCACCTTGTTCCCCCATACAGTAGCTCGGTGCCAAGCTCACCTAACTTCACTTTTTCTCTATTAATAGTCCTCGTTATTACCTCATTTTGAAAATTGCACACACCCATTCACTTCCCCTCACTATCGGCTCTCATTCCCCTCTCTTTTCCCCCTTTCTCACGAACCCTAACTCCCCCTCCATGGAGTTTTCAGACCTCAAGGCTCGAAGCAAATTTGGCGAGCTCTCTTTTCCTCCTCATCCATCCTCACATCGTGCCAAGCATGGTGGTGAGCTTGTGAGTCCAAGGCACACCAACTCGACCACTTCAAGTTGCCTGAGAAACACTCCCCTTCTCGATCCTCAACCCCTTCCCGCCACCAGCCACCGCAGCAACAAGCAGGCCAGTTGCTATAGATTCACGTGTAGGAGAGAGATGCCCAGCGTTGTCAATCGCAGACTAGGGTCTCACGACCATGATCATGTGGTCGGGTGTCGCTCCCAGTCACCGTGTTGGTTTCTGTAGGTGTGGGTTGTGTGCACCTCTTCTCGCGATGGGCTCAAGAAGTTGTGGATCGAGAGGCCTACAAAGCCTAATTTGTGAGCAAAGGCCCTTTTTTGACCCTTAGTTATCGATCCAGGGGCCCTTACTCCCTAAATTAATGTATCTTCTTTTAAAAATTGTATCTTTGCCATGCTATCCCCAAGTGTGTACTTTTATATACCATTTTGATTAGAGAAATGTGTTGTATCCAATAAAAATAGTTCCAGAATCTGAATCTATTTGCTCTTCTTCTGATATCCTGAATCTATTGTTTTTGAAGTTCGTTTAAGAGGTTTTAACCTATTTGAATGCATGATCTTAATGCTTTATGCCCCAAATATTACTTTTATACGAATATTAGTCTCTTTAACACCTTTATGCATCATGATTCGAACTTTATCCATTCTTGCATACTAAATGGTCTTATGTTGATGAAATAACCTAAATGGACCTATATGCTAAAGATCACTTCTTTAATGCTTAACCTTAATTGAATGTGCATCTAATTCTCATGCTTGACCCAAATCAGTACTTTTTTATGTATGATGTACTATGGGTCGAACTTGTTCGTGCTAGTATCATATTTTGATTTGATGATGTACCTTGAACCTTGAAACATGCTTTATGTGGATGCATTGATGTTGGATCTCAATCTTTGCTTTCATGTGGGTCTTTTATTTCCAAAATGATCATGTGGACTTGTAATCAGTAACTTATCATGCTTTGTGCACCTAACTACCTCGTGGATCATTCGTGTGTCCGAATGTGATCGAATTCCCTAAACTTGACTTGGCCTGTGACCTAATGGACATGTTATTAACTAAATCTCCAACTTGTATGAACCTTGATCTAATAATGTTATGACTTCAAATCAGTAGCTTGGTTAGTTTATGACACCTAACTCAAGTAGACCCCATCTATACTCTAATGGTGACAATATTGCATGAATACAACTCAATTTGACTAGTTATGCCAATGTTGATGCTTATGTTGACTAAGCTTTCTCAAATCTTATGACTACTTTATTTAGGATCCTAAAACTCTAATCATATATCCCTAATCTAATTGAGATGTGTCATTCTAAGTGCTAATGAACCCATGATGCACTATGTTGCTTGATAATGCCTATGAAAGATATGATACCTATACTTAGGTGACACATCCAACTACCGTGATAACGATTAATGAGACCAAATCTTGATGATGTTACTCTAGTTACACTCATTTCTTATCCCAAGATCACTTGGTTGACTCTATTGCCATGATCTAGTTAATCTTGTTATTTGAGGGTTTTCTAAATCAAGTTCTTAATCTTGTGCTCTACTCAAAGTTATGATGTATCCTCCTATTAGCCATACTAGTGGTAATGAACTTGCTTGTATGTATGCTTAAATTGCTTGGCTTTAAATACTTGTTTGAGCTACGTGTTCCCTATGATTAGTGCATTCCTTTTGCTTGAAATATGTTGAACAAATCTTGAACATAATTGAACTTGTCCATTATACAAACCTTATGTACATGTATGTATTCTCAAGGTAAGGGCACAATGCATGTTGAAATAGGATTATCTCATTTACTTGGGTCTTGAGGTCCCTCATGTATAAAAAAAGGGTTATCTAATCTTGAGCACCCTTACGGACTCTCCCTTTGGAGGAAGTTGGTCAATGGCCATGAAATGTTGTTTAGTATAATGGAAATGCATCTAAAACATGTTTGATTGTTAATAAGAAAGTATTTAATGTTGTTTATTTCTGTCTTGATATAATATTAAGTTTTTTCAAGCATATATGTTTCTTAAACCTATGAGTTTATGTTTATTATAGCTACTCAACACAGTTGTGTTGATGTGTACCCATTTTATAATTTTACGTAACGGGTACACTATGAATCTTGCTATGACCGTTGGTTCCACTCTATTATATTAATTTACTGCCCTTACTCTTGGAATCATCTAATGTCATGTAAATGGAGTTCTAATGGTTTTACATATTGGACTAAGATCTTGTTTCAGGTACTAGATTAGTTTCTTTTATTCTATATTGTCTCTTACCTTGTTTTTGGTTGTGGTTTTATTCATGCATATTTTATGTGATCTATTCTGGGGATAGACGCTCAGGTCCTCTCGCCTTTGGTCATGTAGCCATGGGGAGTGTGGACTTAGGGTAATAAACTATTCCATGACATTAACTCTAGTCCACACCTCCTCACTCTCTAACTGGGGGTTGGAAGTTTACCCCACAAGAGAAGAAAGATGCATGTTGTTATCATGAAAATGTTGGTATGTGCATATATCAGAGACTGAGCAATTATATAGGAAAAAGGACATCAAATTTAACAAAGCTTCCCACAGAAAGAGGGAAAGGAACTATCCAAGTGGATATCAAAAGAAACGTTACAATAAGATGAAAATAAATAGATGTATTTGCCCTAAATTCAAATAAAATATGCCTCAAAAGCATAAGCATATAGATTAGGGCACATGACCCATCAACATTAATGAATAAACAACATGCAGGTGAGATCAGCATAGTACTAATGAACTATAATAAAGAAATGATAGCTAGAGAGCATAACCCTAACCTGGTAAAGCATGGCACATAACCAGACTCCCAAACATATAAAAGTTGGGACAAAACCTGGGTATGGAACATCATACCATAAAATCCATCATGAGTGGATTAGGGTTTCAGTGCACAAATAGCACAATCTAGAGCAGTACCACCAATTAGAGTTCAACCAGAGATAGCATGAACAACATTACAACTCTTAAATTCCAAAGTACAATATCAATAGAGAAGGGTTAGTATATAATTGATGTCAACATCAGAGTCTCAAAAGAATCGAAATGACTCTCAAAGGAGATATTTCAGATATATCCTTCAATATAGGGCATAAGAGAGAGAAAGTAGAATTATTACTCAATATAGACTCAAAGGGATGCAACACACCTCAATGATTCATAACAAATCAGGGTCCAAACCCTAGATCTAAGTTATGCACTTTCACCTTATAACACATTAGGTCCATAAATCATTAGTTAAGGTGTATATTATAAACTCTAAAATATCAACTTTTACTACTAGTTGATTTAGGTGATGAAAATCACATCATTGGATAGATCTGATGTTTTTGATTATATATATATATATATATATATATATATATATATATATATATATATATATATATATTATGACCTAAATGAATTACTATGATTTTTGTAATAAAACTCAAATTACTGGTTTATTTGAATAAGATGTGAAATACCAGTAGTGCGGCACACACTTAGGTGGCCCAATCGTTGTGTGCTATGGTCACGATGACATGGCTAAAGACCAACCGTGGGGCGTCCATCCAAACTATGGTGAAAGTACAATTTTGCCCCTAATATGCATGACAAAATCAAAAATCTGAATTGGGACAATTCAATAATAATGCAAGTCGTCATCTTCTTCCTCTTGCACAAGGATTAAGAGTTATTGGACTTAAATCCTCTTGATTAAATTAGAAAATCCATGATCAAAACAAAGAAACATGATGACAGACACATTGCTCACGTTCTTACAGACTCATCAAAGCCAGAAATTGGGTTATGAGGTTTTTCTAGCCATGATCACTCTTCTTCCCCATAGTTGTCCCAAGGGCAAGTTTTGTAGATTGGGTTATCCCAGAACAGTAGAAAAAAAACACATCCTAAAGTTTGAGAGGACTTGGCAGAGGCAAAGCAAGTGGAAATAAGTAGAAGAAGTGGCCAAATCTTGAGAAACCAACATGAACTCATTTTGGGTGAGATAACCTGCCAAAAGGGGGAGATCGATTGTGTAACTGAATTGAGAACAAAAAGGGCATGCCAAGCTTCACAAGGACCAAAGTGACTACTCTAGATAGTCTCTTATCTTCACAGTGGTTGGTGACACATCAAATACCTCGAACTTAACAGCAAATCCAAGCAAAGTTGGGTCAGTACCCTCTGCTGCAATCAAGTCCAAACTAACTTTTGGGATTGGTTCATGGGGGTTCGGAGAATGTGAAAAGATAGAAACTTATAGGGGAGGATGTTGTAGTGGCTAAGAAATCCTAGTAGAGGATATAAATAGGGGATACAAAGACCCCTTGGTCAACTGGGATATCGGGGAATGAAACTTATTTAAGCCAAAAATCATTGAAATCGTAATCACATGAGGATTGTGAAGAGCATAGGATACATGAGAAAGTAGGGAAGAATGGAGGGAAGGAGGCTGAGAAAAAGTATTCAAGCCCTTCACATACTCAAGGTAGGACATATGTCCATCACCATTGGATCATCATCTGACAGTTAGCGTCAAAGTTGAGAATCCAAAGGATGCGTGACACATACATTAGGTGAGAAATTGAATAAAGCATAGCGTGATAAAAAAAATTAGGAAAATATAGCTGAACTGAGTCAATAACCAACGTGACATCAAAATCGGCTGCATAATTCAAATATACCAAAGTCAGATTAGCATTGGTATATATATTTTTAAGGATTATCTTATCTATTCAAATTATGATAGCTAGGATTGTCCAAATAGGTTAAAATTTGATATTTAGACTAATTAGGGCATAAAGAATCTGATGTTGGCATTAGATTCAAGTTTCGAGATTATGTAGTATGAATTGTAGTACAATTATGGTTGAACACCATTATCTCAATATTTATATGTATCAATATTATCTTCAATATTTAGCATCTAGAGTTCTAATTCCCTCATATCATCACCATCAAGATTATATTAGATTGTATCACAAGAAATAATTCATTTTAATAAATTTCTCATTAAGTTAATGTCGCACTAACTTAAATAATGACACATAATGATTTATGTTCACAAGAAATATCTAATTATTATTCAATTGCACCTATTAGTCACATTATGTACCATCGCAACCATTTATGTAAGCTCATACACATCAAATCTTTAATCATCATTTTATGTCATTATACATGGATTAGTGACAATGTGACATACATTATATTTACTTATTCTTATATTGAGTCTTGGTTAGGTTATTAGGTAGATATGAGTGTATCATGCTATGTGAGGTAATTTCACAACCTAAATCACTTAATGTATCATGACTATTATCAAGGATGCATAAATTAGGGTTAGTCATTAACTATCCATTAGGGTATAGGAATGTGAATTGCCCATTATATGTGCAATATATGTTTATTAAGGTATACACATGTATACTAAGGTATGTTTGGTCAATTCTAGTGATCCAAGCACACTAACTTCCTATTCTTATAATTAGGATTTCTAAAGTTAGGATAGACAAATCTCGATATTTTACAGGAGAATCCCAGTTGAAGCTTAATACTAGGAGACCATACTCTCTCCAGCAATGTCTTGCTTTGGTGGGAATTAGAGGAAAGGAAAATGGAGTGGTAAAATTATGGGAAATTAAATGTTGTTTTCATTTCATATGGATGGAATGGAATAAGAGAAGGCATGGAGGAAAGGATAGTGATATTCTCACTATCGTCAACAAGCTTCAAAATGAAGTTAAGCTGCTCTATAGCATTTAGAAGAACAAACTTAAAGGTACTTCTGCCATTATCTGTAGGGTTTGGAAGTTTATGTAAGAGTCAAACATAAAGACATATTAATAGTTTGTTATTTAGCATGTAGTTGTGACTAAGGATCTTTGTCTCCTTAGACCCTTGTATGTATGCTACATGTATGTCTATGGCTCACCATCTTTGCCCCCTTTTGGGGTCAAAAAATAATATTTACCTAGACTTTCCAAACACATCTCCGCATATATTCGTGCAAGAACATAAACTTATATTTAAAATCACACATTTTGATTAAAAATACAAGCATACATAAACATATTATTCATGTATATTTGTATGTTTAAAATAAATATAATTGTATGTCCCACAATTCAAACATAACATCTTATTTTGTTCAATATATTATTTCATTCTTTTATATTACAAAAAATCAAAAGGCTATACTCATGATGTTGCATATACTCTAAGAGTACCATTTTTTATAACCATATTTGAGAACCATTAACAATCATGAATGATGCCTTCTCTCTCAGTCACTTTTCTAAACATCGCATCACATCTCACTTCTCTTTAATTTTAGTTTTTTGCATTGTGGAAATCATGGAATGTCAATAAAGGCAAGATTTCCACCTATAGAAATTTTAAGAAGTTGACATTTACCATTGTCATGTGTTCATGGGAGACAATGCTCCATTCAATGTTGTCAATATGACACTAAGATGGTTGAAGATATAATTTTCTATGGTACATTTCCATTGGCATTCAACTTATAGTATCTTTTACATTATCCGCCCAAAGTAATGGCTGATATATCTTTTTACACTGAGAATCTAAAAAATGAAATCACAAAAATTCAAACAATGTCATTTTATCATCACATCTGACTAAAGAGAAAAATGTCTCTTTGGACCCCATATTTGGTTCGATAATACTATCTTTTTAGAAATCATAAAATAAAACCTAGACCATGCATGATAAAATCTAAGCTTTCCTAGACATCTACTCCCTAATTGTCGTGACATGTCCTACTCTCAAAACTATTATCACCTATTCACATGTCATTGAAACTACCATTGTCTACTCCCCCTTTATGTCCCCTTACAGCTAGATGTCCTCCATGCCAAAACAATAGGCACCTTCCTCTCCTTTCAAGTCAGGATAGCCCTTTAACACCACTAACAGTCCCATCCCCATTAGTTCTCCCTTCTCTGATCTTCCCACTATTGCCTTGGTAATGATGAGCCAAAAGTGACTGTAAAAGCAAGGAAGAGAGTTTCAAGGGAGGTTATAATATGGTGGGTGGGTGGGTGGGTGGGGTGGTCGGTATAGGTAGAAGGTAAACATGGAAGTAATCTTGAAAGTTAAGAGGTAGCAGCGAAGGTAGTTGGGCTAGAAATAGGTACCTAGGGTGGTACTAGAAGGATATAGGTGCAACATGTGGCAAATGTGCAATGAGGGAGTAAGAGTTGTTGTCAATCGTATCAGGGAGTAAAAAGTCATAGAAAATGGTTACGTGGTCAAATGGTAGGGAAAGCATGTGGTACAGAGAAAAGGAGTGATAAAGATGAGAGGAATAGAAACTTAAAAGCTTGCTAGATTTAATCAATGATAATGTTCTTAGGATTTGGATAGTTTGAGTCAGGATTCAAACAATGGGCTTAGATGTGTGATATACCCTTTAACTTATGTGAAATATTATTTGTTTATATGAAAGCCTTGTTCTAGGAAAACATGAGTTTTAGTGGTAACTTTAAGAAAACAATCATCAAAACAAAATTACAAAAGATTATCAAATATTAATATTTGCCTTGAGTCTTCAGTATTCAAATGCGAACATCTTTTACTGGAATAAAACAAAAAAAAATTGATTCAAATCATTGTCCAAGAGATATTGTAGATGAGTTAAAGTAGATAATGAGATTATAAGTAAATGGACCCGCGTCAGGGAGAGAAGAATGAAGAGGCAACAAAATAAATTATATATATATTCATATTCCACTATTAAGGATGATCCCCTAAGGTTGTCATTTATTAAAAGACATGAAACCTAGATAGTAGACAATTGTCTAAATTTCCAAATACATTTTGTAAATAAAATCAAACAATCTAAACTTCTCAATATACATAATTAATAAATTGCACTTAAGTCCCTACATATAAATGTAACTCAAGACAAAGATACTTCAACCCCCACAGTTCAAAAGATGAGCTACTAATGAGTCAAATAAAAATCTTAGGAGACCTCACCAACTGGCATTTACATGGTGTCGAACAACCACTAGAAATGGAAAAGAGGTGTAAGAAACCAATGGAATGAGTGACCTAACAAGTTGAACATGTAAGTGTTGAAAATCTATCATGAGTAATGCACCTTTCATACTGCCATGGGCGTCCGAGAGTGACATGAGACACTTGAAGGGGATGACATCACAATATACAGCATCCTTGTAGACGTCGTGAAATGAGAATTGAACCAGACATTGTGTGTGACACGGTACATGATATTGTCAAACCAGTTGGTGGGCTCGAGGTAGTGGCTTTTTTGCAGAGCTAACATGTCCACCAACAAACTTGATACCAATTTAGTGGTACAGCCACACCACTGCCATTCGCATAATATCTGTCTTGGGGATTTCTTCCATCTAAGAAATAGTGGTAGTTTACCTTTTTCATATGGATTGACATTTTGCACTGATATTAACTGATATTTTGAACTACGCTACCCATTTGAATTTATTTGGAAACTAGTACTTATAGGTCCATGGAAGTACTAAGATCCATGACCGGCTTTTGATGATAAAGATTAATATAGGGTATATACATATATGAAAAAAGACATGACAATATATGACGACAAATAATAGTCACTAGGTTTTGATTAATGATAAACAACAAAGTAACATAGAATCTACACCATCATTAAGGGGATGTTTGTACCCTTTCCCCACCTTTAGAACTACCAAGATTTATTTGCATAGATCCTTTCTAACAATCATGAAGAGTGCCTTCTCTCTCTGACACTTTTTTAAACATTGTGTCACATATCACTTCCCTTTTATTTGGTCTTCTGCATTGTTGAAATCACGGAATGTTAATGAAGGCTAGATTTTCACCTATAGGAATTCAAGGAAGTGGATAATTTACTATTATCGGGTGTTCATGGGAAATAATGCTCCGTCCAATGTTGTCAATATGACAAGAAGATGATTCAAGATAGAATTTTCTATGGTAAAGTTCCATTGGCATTCAACTTATAGTGTATATTTTACATTAGTTGCCCAAATAAATAGATTATATATCTTCTTAAATTGAGAAATTGATTAAATTTTAAACAAATAAACAATGACATTTTATCATCACATTTGACTAAAGAGAAAAATGTCACTTTGGACTCCATGTCTGGTAAGATAAGCCTACCTTTTCAAAAATCAAAGAAAAAAACCGAAACTATACATGATAAACTCTAACATTTTTCTAGCAACCTAATCCCTTATTGTTGTGACACGTCCTACTCTCAAAACCATTATCACCTATTCACATGTCATTGAAACTACCATCGCCTACTCCCCCTTCATGTCCCCATGCCACTAGTTGTTCCCCATGCTACAACTATAGACACCTACCTCTCCTTGATATTCAAGATATCTCTTAAACACCATCAACAATATTATCCCCTTTAGTTCTCCCCTCGTTAATATTTCCACTCTTGCCTATGCAATGATGAGAACCCAAAGTGATTGTAATAGCAAGGAAGAGAGTTTCAAGGGAGGGCATAAGATGGGGCAGGGTGGGGCGGCTGGTATAGGTAGAAGGCAAATATGGAAGAAATCTTGAAAGTATAGAGGTAGCAGTGATGGTGGTTGGGCTAGACATAGGTAGTGATGGTGGTGGTGAAATGTAAATAGGTATTTGTAGACCCGCAAACCCACCAATGCAGACTCTTTAAAAACTTGCCACGGGTCTAAATTTTTGTACCTGCATATTCATGGACATGCATATCCTTAGACCCAACATATAAGCAGGTCTACTAGTGGGTATGCTTGGATCCAGACCCTCTAGACCCTTGTACCCGTTATACATAAATAACTAGTCAAATAATATGCTTAATATATAATTTACTAGTCCAACTAATATAATACTTGAGATTATATGTTACTCTAATTATAATCAGGTTGAGACTAGTAATCTGATTGATAATTAGTTGTACTAATTACAATCATGAGAATCATATGTAAAATTAAAATCAAAATAGTTCCATGATGTGCTACATAATTAAAACACTAAAAGACGATGACAATAATTATGTGAACAATAAACTAAAAGACGATGACAATAATTATGTGAACAATAAACTCAACTAATTGTTTACAAATTACTATATTATTTAATATAACTAGTGCATGTTAATATCCTATATAATAGCAATACCTTGTTGTTTCAAAATACATAGACATTTTTTAAATTTTTCGTGCATAATCGATTTGATGTTTTATATAGAACTGCTTACATGTGAACTCGATATTATTGCAGGTAAGGGTATGGTGCGGGTCTAGATTTTATTGTGCCTATTTTGAAATGGAATCAAACTTACTAAATTAAATGTATATGGGTATGGGTATGGTCAGACTCACACCGTACTTGCACCGTTTACACCCGTAGTAACATGGTATTTCTTCAACATGTGGAAAATATTCAATGAGGGAGAAAGAGTTGTTGGCAATGGTGATAAGGAATCACAAGTTATAGAAATGGCTACATGGTCAAAGGATAGGGAAGAATGTGGTACAGAGAGAAGGGATGATAAATATGAGAGGAATAGAAGCTTTAAAGCTTGCTAAATTTGATAGATGATAAATACTCTAAGAGTCTGGATAGTTTGAGTCAGCCTTCAAACAATGGCCTTAAATATGTGATATACTCTTTTAACTTTTGTTTAGTATAATTTGTATATCTCAAAGCCTTGTTGTAGATATAATGAGTTTTAGTGGGTACTTTAAGAAAAAAATCATCAAAACAAAACCATAAAATAATATCAAAGATTTATGTTTGTTGAGTCTTCAGTATTCAAATGTGAACATCTTTTATTGGAGTCAGACAAAAATATCAATTCAGATCATTGTTCAAGAGATATTGAAGATGAACCAAAGCAGATAAGGAGATTATAAACAAATGGAACTGCATCAGCGAGAGAAGAACAAGGAGACAACAAAATTATATATTTATTATTCCATATTCTACTATTGAGGACGAGCCCGTAAGGTCGTTATAAAAATCCATGAAACCTATATATGAGACAATTGTGTAAATTTCACAATAAATTTTGTAACAAAAATCAAACAATTCAAACTTACATCTTAGTGCACATAACTAGATAAATTGCACTTAAGTACCTATATATAAACTTAACACGAGACAAATATACATAAACTCCTCGAAAGACAAGCCACTAGTGAGTCAAATACAAGCCCTAACAAACCTCACCAACTAGTAGTTACAGGGATGTCGAATACCTATTGTAAATGGGAATGATATGTAAGAAACCAACACAAGGAGTGAGCAAACAAGTTGAACGTGTAGGTGTTGAATATCTATTATGGCTGATGCACCTGTCATATTGACATGGGCATTTGAGAACAATATGAGACACTTGAAGGGGATGATACCATAATATGCAGCATCCTTGTAGATGCCACAAATAGATAATTGAACCAGACATTGTGTGACATGGTACATGGTATTGTCAAACTAGTTTTTGGGATCAAGGTAGTGATTTTGTTTGCAGGCCTATCGTGTCCACCAACAAAGACAACACCAAGGTAGTGGTGCAGCCACATCACTAGACAATTTGTATAATATCTATTTTGGGAATTTCCTCCCTCCACGAAATAGCTGTAGTTTACCTTTGTCATATGGATTGACATTTTACACTCATTTTGACTGATATTTTGAACTACTATACCTATTTAGCTTTACCTAGAAATAATTAGTTATAGGTCCATGGAAGTACTAAGATCCAAGATAGGTTCTTTTATGAGAAACATAGATTTAAGGTATATACAAAGATTGAAAGAGGACATGACAATATATGGTGATAAATAATAGTCATTGGGGTTTGATTAATGATTAAAAAACAAAGGAACAAGAATCTACACCCATTGTTATTAAGAGGCCATTCATCCCCCTCCCCCATCTTTAGAACTATTGGGAGTTGTATGCATAGATCCTTTGTGACAATCATGAAGGGTTCCTTCTCTCTCATCCACTTCTCTAAACATTCTTTCACATACACTTCCCTTTTATTTTCGTCTTCTACATTGTCAAAATTATGGAATGTCAAAGAAGGCTAGATTTTAAAAAAAGGCTAGATTTTCACCTGTAGGAATTTCAAGAAATGGACAATTTACCATTATCAGGGATTCATGGGAAAAATTGCTCCCTCCAATGTTGTCAATATGATAAGAAGATGGCTCAAGATAGGACTTTCTATGGTGCAATTACATTGGCATTCAATTTATAGTGTATCTTTTACATTAGCCACCCAAATTAATAGATGATATATCTTCTTACATTGAGAATCTGATTAATGATATTAAAAAAATTAAACAATGACAGTTTATCATCACATTTGACTTTATAGATTATGCCCCTTTGGACCCCATGTGTGTCTCCATTAGCCTACCTTTTTATAAATCACAGAATAAAACTTAAACCGCACATGATAAAATCTAATATTTACCTAGCAACCTACTCCCTGATTGTTGTCACACATCCTACTCCCAAACCACTATCACCCCACATGCCATTGAAACTATCATTGCCTACCCCCTTCATGCCCCAATGCCACTAGTTGTTCCCCATGTCACAACTATAGACACCTCTCTCTCCTTTCTTGTCAGGATAGCCCTTGAACTATCTCATCCCCTTTAGTTCTCACCTCCATCGGTCTTCCCACTCTTTACTTGGTATTAATGATAACCAAAAGTGATTGTAAAAGCAAGGAAGAGTGTTTAAATGGAGGGCACAATATGGGGGTGTGTAACGACCTCACTTTCAGCCCCCAATTAAGGAATGACATCTAGATTTTAAACAAATAATAATCCATAGAAAATAATTCCCATTAATTCAAATAATTTTTACAAGATGTTCCTTTAGAACTTAAGTAACTTTCCATCATCAAAATCGTACATATGAGAACTATATGAGAAGAAGTATCTATCTAATCTTCCATACAAGTTAACTTTAATGTCTTCAAGTAACTTCATCTATCCATCATATCTTCACATCATCTTATCTAGCATGTAGCTAAAACGTCGTGAATCAAAAACATAGTCAGTATATCAAGATATATTGGTATGTGGGGGAAACAAAATATTCACATGTAGGTGTACCAACATATTCAAAGCAATTATCATTACATAATTAAAATTAACATTTTTATCATAACTTCTGAACCCATTTTTACTCAACCTTTAGGGTACCTTATCTCAAGGTATTATCCCTACAGTGGACGGTACACCATCTTCTCAATCTTGAGCTAGGTGCCATGTTGGTCTTCCCAAAGTGGGGCCTAACCTCATATGACCTTCCCAATCTGGGTCTGGTCCTGGTCATCTCAATGACTCTCTCGTTCTCTATATTCTCATACTTCCATAGTTAGTATGAGGGGTTTGAGCAAGTTATGAATGTGATATCCATAGTGACTTTATAGAGAGTAGGAAATAAATAAACCAGCAAACATTTATTTGCAATCCATTCGGGAAAAACTCTAAGAAACAAAGGAATTCAGTTAAGTTGAGTAATCATAGGTGTAACCACATGCCTTGATGGTGAGCCATGCAGATTAAACAATTATACTTCAAGTAGATTCAATCAACCAGTCAATAGATCCAAGCAAGAAAAGAAGAATATAACCATTTGATCTATATGTATATAAATCATAAAGTGTTGTCATCACATTTTTTAGACTGAACCCTACTCGGTCATATTCTCTGGTTTAGGTTTCCTCTTTTTGAGTTATCGTTACAGTCACACTTTGAAATCCTAATTCTTCATATTTGATTCGAAACCTCTAATCATGATCATACTTGTATAAAACATATCAAGGACTTGGGTTCCCATCAAATTAAACACATTAGACTATTATGAACATCAAAATTAGATCATAGGTATTAAGGTTATCACAAATTGTATTATTTTTTAATTTTATTTATACATGTTGGTGATCATATCATAGGAAACCCTAATTACACATTATCTTCATTGTTACCATGATTCTCTTATATTATCATTATAGTCAACAATATCCTGTTATAACATGAGAGAGAGATATTTGATGTATTCAACAGTCATAATTACCAATTCTAGGGTTTCCATATGTGAATCACCACTTAAATGAGTATTACCCCTACTTCTAGAATTGCAATTAGAATGAGGTCTCCATTATGTTTTATTTACATTCCTCTCATTTTTCTGATCAAGTTTTATATATAACTTATTTTTATCTAAGTTACCAAGAATTAACTATGAATTTTACAAGATAAATCATTATTGGCCAATCATAGATTGACACATCAGCATATTACCTTTGGCACTTATGCACGTTGGTAGTCGGATGGGTTTAGGGAAATGATGTCCATACCCTTTAGCTTATTACTTCTCCTCCAGGGATATCCAGGTCATTGGACCATTTCTTCTCCTTTCTTGTGCATGTATTCTCCTGTGTGTACATGCCACAGGCGTCGTAGCTAGGCCCAACAATGTGGACGGTGCTCCACCTCCGCACATCATCGCACCATCATCTAACTCCACCTATGTATAGGGTATGTCCTTCTTTCTGGACCCAGTCATCCTCATTTTCACAGGATGTGCCAAATGGAGTAGACGTCTGATGTTGGCGTCCTCCAGCTATATCTGACGGCGCCATCACTTAGTCATGTTCTCTGGCGGTCGTGGTGTCTGAGTTTCACCTTCCTTGGGCCTTCCTCCTCTACCGCGACCCTACCGTCCATGAGCTTGCATGGTCAATGCCTGCCGACGACAATAGATCATGGGTGCACCTCGATGGCACCGAAACTGTTTCTTATATCACGAACAACACCCTTCCTATTTGCCTCCAAGAGTCGTTCATCTTCATCTTCAGGTAGGGAGCCGACAACATGCACAATGTAGGGATGTGGGCAAACATCATTCCAAGGCGTGTCTGGTTTGACCTTGGAAGGCCTCGGCTGCTTCCACAGAAGGTCATAGTGGCAGCTTGAAGTCATCTGCTCCCCACCTCCTTCAAGGTTGTCGAGCATCATGCTATGGAGAAACAAAACCCTAGGCTACAATGTAGGAGAAATCACATAGCCACTAAGAGGAAGGAGTCACATTCAACCTTGAAGACATGGGAGTTTTTCATATACAAAACTACATGTGGGAGTATGTGGGTTGGTCATCGAGAGCATGGGCGAGGGACGAGGGAGATTTAAGGGCTCGGCGCACCCTTCCCATATATTTATATACTTGCACCTTCTCATGCTTTTCCCTCTCTCTCTCTCTCTCTCACTCTCTCTCTCTCTTGGTGTAAAAGAATGATGTCGGAAAGGCACTTTGATACGATGAAACCCTATAAACGCTCCATCACTAGTTTTCCATAACCATTAAAAGATGCCTCCTTTTATTCAACCAATTTAAT
Source organism: Alisma plantago-aquatica (assembly GCA_963693085.1). NCBI lineage: Eukaryota > Viridiplantae > Streptophyta > Magnoliopsida > Alismatales > Alismataceae > Alisma > Alisma plantago-aquatica. The sequence goes on from OY856409.1 coordinate 211,389,385, forward strand.
ATCAACTAATATAATGAAAAAGACATGTTTCTAGGAAGGGATCGAATATATTCTCCTTATTTTATTCTTTGGCTAGATAGGATTTTTGTATAACAATTATTATTACTTCCTATCTATTTAAAAGATATCATTTTTACTCAACAATCCAAAACCAACTAGGAAAGGATGTCTTCCTTTTATTATTCTCCTTTTGTCTCACAGTTATTCATGGAAAAGTGGGTTTGATCATTAAAATTTTAATAGATTCCCAATATAGGAATTCACATATCCATAACTTAATTGCCAATCTTTACTTAATCGACACAGAAAAGCCATACAGTAAAGAACATAAATGCATATCACTTTATTGGCTAAATATCCATGAATTCTAGATTATTCTTATTTCTCTCTTTGACATATATTCTCCAAAATAATTATTCTAATTTCAAGAAAACTCCTTAATACTTTTTACAAGTTACATGTAGCAATTGGGATTTATTGGGATGTCTTTCCCATACAAAACTTGTTCTTTTTAAACATAATTTAAAACAATATCATTATCCTCGGTATATCCTTTTTCTCCCAATTCTTCTTTCCATTATTATTTTCAAGTATATCAAAAGTTAGACTAAAACAATATTAATTGATGTCTCAAAACATGTGTTGCCAAATTGGCTAGATAATTATTCTTTTAATTATCCAAACTACCACATCTTGTATTTTCTATTGGAAACTTGCATATCTCCTCATATTTCTGTTAATTAACAATTCATAAAGCCATTGATATTTATTTATGCATAAAATCTCTCTCTTCTATAGATTTGCACACAATTCTATATTTAACAATATCAATTGTCCATTATTTTAGAAATCCCTTTATTATTGAATTTTCTATTCTTTTTTTGTCCAACATTTCTAGTGGATTATTGCAAACGAAATCCCCTTTTATTTCTTTAAATTGTGTCACAGGGACATTATAATTCTATGAATAATACCATTGAGGAATTATTTATCAAATCACACTTTATAATTATATCATTCAATTTACTAAAATTGAGGATATAACATTCACCCATGTGTAAAAGGAATTTTGTCCCGAAAATTCAACTTAATAAGGTTACGGTGAATGATAACTCATCTTAGTTTCAAATCTTAGGATTAGCAACCCTTCTTCAATATCTTTAACATATTTTATTGATATGAAAATTCATCACATCATACTAAGATTGGTACTGGAATTCAATTTCAAGGTACTTCCACGTCCTTAGTATTTACATATTATCATCTCTTAATGATTCTATTTTTCATTTGTGATTTCAAATTAACTTGGTGATTTCCTTTTCACCTAGGTTTCCAACCTATTGTTCATTTATTTTCACATAAGGGTGAGGTAACACCTCAAACCAAAGGTTTTTCATTAAACTTTCAACTTAGGTTATCCATTCTCATATCTCAATTTCAAGCACAACATGTGTCCACCCAATTTCTCTCACTCATAATAAGATGAAATAAGTGTTTGGATGCAGCCCAAATACAAAGTTCATCCCATTCCAAGAGAAGAGATGGTGTATCCACACCTTATCTCAAAATGTCATATTTTAGGTTGAATCATTCTTAACATGACTCTGAGCCATATATACTTTTTAATTCCCACTATTCTTATATTTCATGAAGTCAAGTCCTTTTCTCACTCTTAAGTTTGTGCTCAACTTCCTTTAATATTTCATTATTGCATGACTTCTTGTATCTTTTATATATACACTTCATGTATTATGAGCCTTAGCCACTTCCATGAGGTCTCTAGGAGTATAGGTATTTTTTGGAGTGATATCATCGTTATGCATCTAGTCTTTGTACCAAGTCTGAAACCAAAAGGAATTATGACTTTGAGTGGTACCAAGTCTAAAACTGAGTGGATTTATTTTTGTCCCATATTTTTATGTTATGTTCTCTTTCCATCCATATGTTAATTTTAAGTCTTCATTTTTCTTTCTACGGTAAGGTCACGGCGAGTTTAAGGAGAGTGTAATGAATATCATAGAATCACAATTTCATGAGTGAAAGTTTGGGCCTTCTAGTGCTCAGTAGATATCAAATTTTCCAGAAGGGGGTGCCTCTCACATTCACCCCTTGGGCCTCATGAACTCATGAAGGTGGACAAACTCTTGAGACATGGATCTCGGGAAAACATAGTTGTTGCCTCCTGACCACATGGTCTTATGCATTGAGGGGACAATCAACTAATAATCCCATTGGTCCCATGTACCTTTAATACTCCCTACATGACCTTAGGATTGACCTAGGGATCTACCCTTCCTAAGGGTTTATCGAGAGAACATTATTTTCATATGCAATTCCTTAAACCAGATTTACTCCAACTCTTGTGATGCTCATCAATAACTTTATATCCCCTCATTGGACTCATGGCAACATTTCTCTTGTAGGCTCGGTCTCATGATGTCATCCACTTCCATAGTGATTTTTCCTCATGTCCCTCGGAGATGACATACTTGGGTTCAAAGAATCATACTCAATGTATGTGCTCTCATATTTTGTATAGTTAATTCTTTACACTTTAGGTGACATCTAAGGTTATCTCAGTCTATAAATTGATTTATAAACTCACCCTTCTAGGGAAGGTCCTAACCTAGGGTGTCTTCTTGGCTCATAGGAGGAAGTTAGGCTCTCTAGCCACAACCATACCCCAAGGTTTAGGGTTTTGCCTCCCCCATAGGTCCTTTTCCCACTCTTAGGTTGACCCACCCCAAGTCGGGACACCAACCCTAAAAGTTAAAAAAAAATCCATTTTTATGTAACCATAATATGTTGAACATACATTTTATATTATAACTTCTCAGTTCAAACTTGCCCAATCTATATGGGATACCTTCTCATTGGGAGGTATTCATACTCACTCGTTGAGAGTATTTCAATGATCTACCCACTCTCTAGGGGTGATCTTCATCCATACCCACTCATTGGGGGCATTTACAACATTATACTCACTCAATGGGAGTATTTCAATGGCTTACCCACTCACTGAGGGTAGCATACTTACTCTCTAGAGGTAATTTCAATAACATACTCACTCATTGGGGGTAGTTTCAATTGTATGCCCACTCATTGGGGGTACTTTCAATGACATGCCCACTCTTTGAGGGTAGTCTCAATAGCTTGCCCACTCGCTAGGGGTAGCATACCCACTCATAGGGGGTATTCTTTATTCCTCCATTCCTCTAGAGATAGAATTAGGGTGACAAGCTAGTTATATTCATATTTTCATTTTCATATATAACCATTTATGTCTCTCATGTGTATTCAAATCTTTTCATATGCATTATGCATGAATTCTTCCACATTCATTTTATGAAAGGATCACATAGACTTATTTACATTTTCTTAATTCTCATTACTCTTACCCTAAAAGGTTCATATTATCATATTTTTATGAAATCTAAATAAACGTTTCTTGTTTAACCTCGCCACTCCTATCCTCTTTTCTCAATGGTGTGCCCTCTCTTTGGGGGGGCCTCTTTATGGGGAACCCTCTCCAAGGGTTTGGTCCCTGTATTGGACATTTCATACACAGGCCTTCCTCTCTTACATCAAGGTGATTTCATAACCATACATAGGCTTCCCTCTATAATCCAGATCACCAGTCATCTCCATGATGACTTTATTCACATCATGCTCTTTAACTCACCAGAGATCGATATAGGGTCTTAGCAGGTTGCATTTTTATAGGGTGCTTGTATTCCTTAAAGTTTTTCATGCCTTGTTCCTCATGCACACATGCATGGGAGACTGACTCACCTAACTTGTTTATATTTTTCTTATTCATTTTCACCCTAATCGGGGTTCATATGGGTACGATTACCATTTTACCCATTCTACTCCCATTTCCCAGGATTAGGGTTTAGGTTAGGGTTAGAGACTACACCCTATATCTTAGGGTTTCTATGTCCCTTCACCCATTAGGGTTTTCTCAAACCAACCCTAGTTCCATCTAGGATTACCCATAACATATTTTTCTTTACTTATCACAATTTCCACATTACATCTACATTATTATTTCCTCATTACATGTACACTAATTGGCTAAGGATGCATTAATATTACTTCTTCTCAACTACATAACTTTAGATGAGTAAGGAAGTTCATTTTAGATTTTATTGAGAAAAATGATGAGAAATGGATAAATCAAGATGTGAAGAGGCCCTAAAGGTATTTTACTTCGAGCAAATCATCCAAATTTGGCCTGGTAGGATGCATATGCCCAGGAGTCCTCGTAAGCTGACTAGTAGTGCGGAGGAAAGTTTTGCCAGCCCCCAGATCGTGACCCCTTCTAGATATCATTGTCTTTAGAAATTTCCCTAATAATTCCCTCATATTTCTATAGATTACTTGAAATTATATATATTAAATATTATTTGAAAAAATCGGTGCTCTGATATCAAATGTAATGACCTCACTTTTTAGAAACTCTCGATTAAGGAAGGCCAAAAAGATGAGAGTCGTTACCCAAAATTTTCCCAAAGATCCAGAATTTAAACAAATAATAATCAATAGAAAATAATTTATATTAATTCAAATATTTTGTTTACAAGATGTTCCTCTGTAACTTATATAACTTTCCATCATCGGAATAGTACATATGAGAAATATATGAGAAGTATCTATCTAATCCTCTTTATAAGTTAACTTTAATGTCTTCAAGTAGTTTGATTTGTCCAACATATCTTGACATCATCTTATCTAGCATGTACCTAAAATGTCGTGAATCAAAAACACGGTCAGTATATCGAGATATACTGGTATGTGGGGGAAACAAAATATTCACAGGTAGGTGTACCAACATATTCACATCAAAAATTTTATCAGAACTTATCAACCCATTTTTACTCAACTTCTGGGGTACCCTTTCTCATGGTCTTGTCCCTACAGTGGACGTTAGGCCACCTTCTCAATTTGGAGTTGGGTACCATGTTGGTCTTCCCAATCTAGGACCTGACCTCATATGACCTTCCTAAACTAGAACCGGGTCTTAGTCATCTTAATGACTATCTCATTTTTTATATTCTCAAGACTTCCAAAGTTGGTATGAGGGGTTCGAGCAAGTTATGTGCATATATGTGATATCCATAGTGACTTTATAGATTGCATGAAATAAATAAACAAACAAGAATTTATTTGCAATCCATTGGGGAAAAACTCCAAGAAACCATGAAAGTCGGTTAAGTCAAGTAGTCATAGGTGTAACCACATACCTTGAGGGTGATCTATGTGGATTATACAATTATACTTCAAGTAGATTCAATCAACCAGTGAACAGATCCAAGCAAGCAAAAAAGAATCCAATCATTTAATTTGCATGTATATTAATCCTAAAGTGTTACCATCACATTAATTAGACTAAACCCTACTCGGTCCTATTCTAGGGTTTAGGTTTTCTCGTTATCGAGTTATCATTACAATCACACTTAAACCCCAAATTTCATATTTGACCCAAAACCTATTTAAAACACATCAAGGACTTGGGTTCCCATCAAATTAAACACATTAGGTTATAACGAACATCTAAATTAGATTATATGTATTAAGGTTATCACAAATTGTATTATAGTTTTTTTAAGTTTAACTATACATGTTGGTGATCATTATCTTAGAAACCCTAATTACACATTATCTTCATTGTTACCGTGATTCTATTAGATTATCATTATGGTCAACCATATCATGTTATTACATGAGAGGAAGATATTTTATGTATTCAACACTCATAATTACCAATTCTATGGTTTCCATATGTTGATCACCACTTAAACAAGTATTACCCCTACTTTTAGAATTGTAATTAGAATTAGGTCTCCATTATATTTTATTTTCATTCCTCTCTTTTTTATGATCAAGTTTTATATATAACTTATTTTCATCTGAGTTACTGATAATCAACTACAAATTTTATAAGATACATCATTATTGCCCAATCAGATATTGACACGTCAGCATATTACCTTTGGTACTTATCCACGCTGGAGGCCGGCTGGGTTCAGGGAAATGACATCGATACCCTTTATCTTATTACTTCCGCTCCAGGGATATCTAGGTCATTTGACCCTTTCTTCTCCTTTCTTGTGCACGCGTTCTACTGCGCGTACACGCCACAGGAGCCGCATCTAGGTCCAACGTTGCGGACGGTGCTCCACCTACGCATGTCACCATGCCATCATCTAACTCTGCCTCCATCCAAGGTCCATCCTTCCTTTTGGCTCCCAATCATCCTCATTTTCACAGGATGTACCGCAGACGCCTGATATCGGCGCTCCTCCAGCTGTAGTTGACGGCATCATCACATGGTCATGTTACCTAGTCGTCATTGTGTCCAAGTATCAGCCTCCCCCGGCCTTCTTGCTCTACTGAGACCCTACCGTTTGTGAGCTTACTTGGTTGATGCCTGTCGACGGCACCAGATCCTAGGCGGTCCTCAACAGCACCCATAAAGTTTATTGTCTCACAAACAGCACTCCTCTTTCCTTCCTCCAAGAGTCGCTCATCTTCATTGTCAGGTAGGGAGTTGTCGACATGCACAAGGAAGGGACGTAGGAAAACACCATGCCAGGGCGTCTTTGGTCCGACCTTGGAAGGTCTTGGCTCCTTTCATAGAAGTTCATAGTGGCAGCTTGAAGTCATCTTCTCCCCGCCTCCTTCAAGGCTTTTGAGCATCATGCTATAGAGAAACAAGACCCTAGGCTACCATGGAGGATAAGGCACATTGCCACGAACAGGAAGGAGGCGCGTACAACCTTGAAGACATGGTAATATTTCATATACAGAACTACGTGTTGGAATCGATGGGTTGGCCGTCGAGAGCATGAGGGAAGGTATGAGGGAGAGATGAGGGCTCTATGCACCCTTCCTGTATATTTATATATTTACACCTTCTCATCCCTCTCTCTCTCTCTCTCTTGGTGTACAAGAATAATGTCATATATGGCAAGGCACTTTGATACGATGACATCCTAGAAACGCTCCATCACCAATTTTCCATAACCATTAAAAGATGCCTCTTTTTATTCAACCAAATTAATATCAACTAATATCGTGAAAAAGTCATGTTTCTATGAATGGATCGAATATATTCTCTTTATTTTCTTCTTTGGACTAGATACGATTTTGGTATAACAATTAACATTATTTCCTTTCTATTTAAAAGATATCCTTTTTACTCAACAATCCAAAATCAACTAGGAAAGTATATCTTCCTTTTATTATTCTCCTTCTCTCTCATGGTTATTCATGGAAAAGTGTGTTTCGTCGTCAACATTTAATAGATTCCCAATATAGGAAATCACATATCCATAACTTAATTTCCAATCTTTACTTAATCGACACACAAAAAGCCATAAAGTAAGGAACACAAATACATAGCACTTCATTATCTAAATATCCATGAATTCTAGATTATTCTTATCTCCCTCTTTGACATATACTCTCCAAAATAATTATCCTTATTTCAAGGAAACTCCTTAATACTTTTTCCAGGTTACATTTAGCAGTTGGATTTATTGGGATGTCTTTCCCATACAAAACTTGCTCCTTTTAAACATTATTTAAAACAATACCATTATCCTTGGTATATCCTTTTTCTCTCAATTCTTCTTTCCATTATTATTTTCAAGCATACCAGACTTTAGACTAAAATAATATTAATTGATGTCTCAAAACATGTGTTGCAAAATTGGCTAAGCAATTATTCTTTTAATTATCCAAACCACCACATCTCGTATATTCTATTGGAAACTTGCATATCTCCTCATATTTCTATTATTTAACAATTTATTATTTATGCATAAAATCTCTCTCTTCTAGAGAATTCCACACAATTCTATATTTAACAATATCAATCGTCCGTTACTTTAAAAAACTCTTTATTGTTGGATTTTCTGTTCTTTCTTTTGTCCAACATTATTAGTGGATTATTGCAGACGAAATCTCCTTTTATTTATTTAGATTGTATCACCAGGACATTATTATTCCATGAATAATACCATTGAGAAATCATTATCAAATCACGCTTTATAATTATATCATCAATTTTACTAAAATGGAGGATAGAACAGGGTGGGTGAGGGTGGAGGGTATAGGTAGAAGGTAAACATGGAAGAAATATTGAAAATGAAGAGGTAGTGGTGATGGTGGTTGGGCTAGAAATAGGTACCTAGGATCACGGTAAAAGGGTATATGTGCAACATGTGGCAAATATGCAATGAGAAAGTGAGAGTTGTTGGCAACGGTAACTAGGGATTCACAAGTCATAGAAAACGGTTACATGGTCAAAGGGTAGGGGAAGCATGTAGTACAAAAAGAAGGGGTGATAAAAATGAGAGAAACAGAACCTTAAAAGCTTGCTAGATTTGATCAATGATAAATGCTCCTAGTATGTTGATTGTTTGAGTCGGGCTTCAAACAATGGGCTTAGATATGTGATATACTCTAACTTTTGTGCAATGTTATTTGTGTCTCTCCAAGCCTTGTTGTAGAAAAACATGAGTTTTAGCAGGATTTTTAAGGGGAAAAAATATAAAATCAAATTCACAAAATAATATCAAAGACGGATGTTTGTCTTGAGTCTTAACTATTCAAATTTGAACATCCTTTACTGTAATAAAACAACATTTTCAATTCAAAACTTTTATTGGAACACTGAGTTCCTCAGGCAGTACTTACTGGAGGATTGCGTTGATGGATTCTTGATATGTCTACTCCTCCTAATGATACCATTGATAGGTGGATCTGGAAACACGAATACAAAGTACAATGGGGTCTACACACAATATCCTTCACAAGGATAAATAGGAGCATCAGAAGGGCCCTGGAAGAACATATGGAACCTTGAAGTACCCAGCAAGGTTTGGGTGTTCATGTGTCTTGCGGGCAACGAAGCCATTATGACTCATGCCATGAGGAAGCAAAAAAATTGTCTGATGATAGTCATTGTCCTAGATTCAAAGAGGAGGAATCTACTCTCCATACCCCGAGGGACTACAATCAAGCAAAGGAAGTTTTGAGATGGTCAAACTTTTTTTATTGTTCTAGTTACCGATACGAGTCAACAGTCATAAAATAGCTGACAGGGAACTTGAGAAAAGATAAATCCCATAGAGTTAAGTTATGTATGTGTTATTGGACTATGTGAAATGATAGAAACAAAGAAGTGTTTGAATGAATGACTCTTAACTCCAAAGTGACAAATTGGAAAACTCCACACCTTGTGTGAGGACATCAGACAAACCTGGTCAAAAGATACTATTCAGACAATGTTAGTGATAGTTCAAACACTCGGTGGACAAATCTAGAAGTCGGTTGTGTTAATATGATGAGTGATGTCAATGTTAAAGCTAATCATGTGGACATTGTTGTCTCTATATTAGTTGGAACAGGAAATGGATTGATGAAGCAACTAGCAAAGTGAAGGTAACCTCAGTTGCAGAAGTTGAGATCAGGGTGATAGCTCTTGCAAATGATCATATGAAGAAGATGGGTGCGACAAGGTTGTGATTGAATCTGCAGATAGCACTACTGCTATAGAGGCCATTGAAGACGACAACAATAAGTATCCTAGACTCCATGCTTGGAAATAGAAGATCAATGATGCTCGTGCAGATGTCACTGAAGTCACTTTCAAGAAAATCAATTGTGAGACCAATGTTCTTGTTGATACCCTTGCAAAGCATTACCTTAAATCTACCCAAAAGGACCTCTATTATAAAGATCCTCATGTCGACCCCATAGGTCTTCCCCTTTCCTTTCCTTTCTATAATGGTAGAAGTTCTACCAAATTTACATTTACATCAATTAATGTAGTTGACCTTTCTTTTATCCCTGCAAGAGGAGGGAAGGTTGAATAGAAGATGGCCTAGCTTTCCCAAGAAAAAAGAGATATTGCAGATGAAACAAAGTAGATAAGGAGATTAAAAGAAAATGTAACTATGTCAGGGAGAGAAGAACAAAGAGGCAACAAAATAAACTATTTATCGATTCATACTCTACCCTCTAGGACGAGCCCCTAAGGCCATTATTTATTAAAAAAAATACATGAAACCTAGACATGAGACAATAATGTCAATTTCCAGATAAATTTTGTAACTAAAATCAAACAACTCAAACTTACATCTCAGTGCACATAACTAGATAAATTGCCCTTAAGTTCCTACATATTGTCAAATAAGTTGGTGGGGCCAAAGTAGTGACTTTGTTTGCAGGCCTAGCATGTCCACCAACGAAGCCAATATCAAGTTAGTGGTGCAACAATTACAAGACCATTTGTAAAATATCTATTTTGGGGATATTTTCCCTCTAAGAAATGACTACAGTTTAACTTTGTCATATGGATTGGTATTTTACTCATTTTGATTGATATTTTGAAATACTCTACCTACTTGACTTTATTTGGAAATAAGTAGTTATAGGTTCATGTAAGTACTAACATACATGATAGGTTTATATGAGAAAGATAGATATAGGGTATACACAAACATGAAAAAGGACATGGCAATATATGATGATAAACAATAGTCATTGGGGTTTGACTAATGATAAAAAACAAAGCAATAAGAATCTACACCCATTGTCATTAAACGGTCATCCGTCCCCCTCCACTGTCTTTAGAAGTACCAAGAGTTGTATGCATAGATCCTTCCTTACAATCATGAAGGGTGCCTTCTCTCTCAGCCACTTCTCTAAACATTTGTTACATGTCGCTTCTCTTTTTTTAGTTTTCTACATTGTCAAAATCATGGAATTTTAATGAAGACTAGATCTTCACCTATAGGAATTTCATGAAGTGGACAATTCACGATTATAATGTGTTCATGGGAGACAATGCTCCTTCTAATGTAGTTAATATGACAAGAAGATGGTTCAAGATAGAATTCCTATGGTACAATTCCAATAACATTCAATTTATGATGTATCTTTTACATTATCTACATCAAGTAATAGATGATATATATCTTACATTGAGAATTTGATAAATGATATTAAAAAGAGTTTAAACAATGACATTTTATCATCACATCTGACTTAAGAGAAAGTGTCTCTTTGGAACTCGTGTTTGACTCGATAAGCCTACCTTTTAGAAATAATAAAATAAAATCTAAACCATACATGATAAAATATAACATTTTCCTAGCACCTACTCCCTGATTGTTGTGACACGTCCTACTCTCAAAACCATTAACACCTATTCACATGCCATTGACGTCTAGTCTCCCTACATGTCCCCATGCTACTAGTTTTCCCCATGCCACAACTATAGACAACTCCCTCTCCTTGCTAGTCTGGATAGCCCTTGAACACCACTAATAATCTCATACCATTTAGTTCTCCCCTCCACCAACCTTCCCACTCTTGCCTTGGTAATGATGAGAAGCAGATATGATTGTAATAGCGAGCAAGAGAGTTTTAAGGGAGGGCATAAGATGGGGGCGAGTGGAGTGGTTGGTATAGGTAGAAGGTAAACATGAAAGAGGTCTTGAAAGTGAAGAGGTAGTAGTGATGGTGGTTGGGCTAGAGATAGGTAACTAGGGTGGTGCTAAAAAGGTAAAGGTGCAATAGATGACAAATTTGCAATGAGGGAGTAAAAGTTGTTGGTACTAGTATCTAAGTCACAAGACACACGAAGTTGGTTATGTGGTCAAAGGGTAGGGGAAGCATGTAGTATAGAGAGAAGGGGGTGATAAAGATTAGAGGAAATAGAAGCTTAAAAGTGTGCTAGATTTTATCAGCGATAACTGCTCTAAGGATCTGGATAGTTTGAGTCGGGCTTCAAATAATGGGCTTATATATGTTATATATTCTTTAACGTGTGTGCCTTATTATTTTTGTATCTCAAATCCTTGTTGTAAACAAGCATGAGTTTTGTTGGGAACTTTAAAATAAAAATCATCAAAACAAATTCACAAAAGAATATAAAAGTTTGATGTTTTGTCTTGAGCCTACAATATTCAAATGTGAACATCTTTTACAATAATAAATTAATAATAAAAACATCAATTCAAATAATTATTCAATAGAGATTGCAGATGGACCAAGGTAGATAAGAAGATTATAAGCAAACAGAATAGCATTAGGGAGAGAAGAATAAGAGGAGAATAAAATAAACAATTCATTGATTCATATTCTATTGTCGAGGATGAGCCCCTAGGGCCATTATTTATAAAAAGACATGAAACCTAGAGAGGAGAATATTTGGTGGTAGGTTGACAGCCATCCACAAAATTTTGTCACTCTTTCTATGACATGGATCCTTATAGAAATTTTATTGCAACATCCCTACCTAGTGACGTGTTGCATCGGCACCCGGGTGCAGTGATAAATATGCAAGCAGTTTCAACACAACAGCGCCCGGTTGTGTTGAAGGACAAACAATAATTTCTACATCTTGGACGAGTGTGGGTAAAGAAGCTAGTTCCGTTGTATCATTGCTCAAATGTAGTGAAAATTGTGCAAGGGTTGCCACATCTTGGACGGGTGTGGGTAAAGAAGCTAGTCCCACGCATCATTTCCCGGATGTAGTGAAAAATGTGAAAGAAAAATATTTTCAATGAAGGGGGGTAAAGAAGCAAGTTCAACAAAAAAAGAATAGAGTTGGATTTTGGAATATTGGCTCTTTGATAGGAACATCTTTGGAGATAGTGGATACCATTATGAGAAGAAAAATCAGTATTGTCCGCCTGTAGGAAATCATGTGGACAGGGAAACATTGTAGACAGATTGAAGACATATGATACAAAGGTTGGTATACATGTATTGATAAACATAGAGATTGTGTAGGTATTATTGTTGATAAGATGTTGAAGGATGATGTTGTCAAGATCACAAGGATGGGTGATAGAATCACAGCTATCAAGGTTGTTCTTGGGGGAAAGATTTTGAATATTATTAGCACCTATGCACCCAAAGTTGGCCTTAATGAGGAGGCTAGGAAGGATTTTTGGGATGACATGGATGAATTGATGAAGGGAATACCGACAAATGAGAAGATCGTTATCGGGAGTGATTTAAATGGCCATGTGGGGAGTAGCAATGTTGGGTATTAGAGAGTTCGTGGTGGTTTTAGATATGGCAGCAGAAACAAGAAGAGCAGAGGATATTAGACTTTGCAATTGCATATGATATGATGTTGGCAAACAGTCATTCCAAAAAAAAAAGAATCTCATAAGATTACTTTCAAGAGTGGGCACAATTGTAGCCAAATTGATTATGTCCTTATGAGGCAGGTGGATCGTAAACTATGCAAGGATTGCAAAGTGATTCCTGGAAAATAATTCATGACCCAACATAGGTTGGTGGTTTTGGATATTGGCATGAAGACCAATAAAGGCAAGAAACAGAAACCAAGATAGTAGGATCAAGTGGTGGAATCTTAAAGGATAAAAAGAAATTGACTTTTTGTCATAAACTCATCACAGAAGGAACTTGGAACTTGGAACTTGGAGTCTGATGTTAACACTATCTGGTATAACATGAGCTCATGCATAATAAAAATTTCCAACGAGGTTTTAGGGGAGCCCAAAGGTTGTGGGTCTCCACAGAAAGAGACTTAGTGGTGTAATGATGAAGTACAGAAGGTTATTAAATTTGAAAAGAAAGATCTATAGGAGCTTGCCGAAATCTCAAAATGATATAACATTCCAAAGATACAAGCACGCAAAGAAAGAAGCTAAAAAGGTTGTTCATGAGGTAAGGTCTAGATACTTTGATGATATTTATAAGAAGTTGGACATAATAGAAGGGGGAAAAGATATATATAAAATGGCTCGTATAAGAGAAAGGAAAGGAAGAGACTTGAGTCAAGTAAAATGCATCAAGAATGAAGATAGTAGAGTATTGGTGAAGGATTATGATATCAAGAACCAATGGAGAATTTACTTTCGTAAGCTTTTCAATGGAGACAGTGTAGATAATGTTAGAGATGCATGTGACATTAATACAAAAGATATCATTTACACACGACGAGTTTCACTATTTGAGGTCAAGAATGCTTTAAAAAATATGAAAATGAGAGGCATGCGGACCAGACGGTATTTCCATTGATGTATTTAAGAGTATGGGGGATGAAGGATCTATGTGGTTAATAAAAAAATTTAACAAGATCATGAAGACCAAGAAGATGTCGGATGAGTGGAGAAATAGTACTATAGTCCCCATCTACAAGAACGAAGGTGATGTTCATAGTTGCACAAACTGATGAGCCACACAATGAAGCTTTGAGAGAGGATTATTGAACAGAGGCTAAGATCTATAGCACAGATATCAAACAAGCAATTTGGTTTCATGCATGGAAGATCAATAATATATGCTATTTTTTTATAAGGAGGCTTATGGATAAATATGGAGAAAACAAAAGAGATCTTCATATGGTTTTTATTGATTTGGAAAAGGCTTATGATCGAGTACCCAGGGAAGTGTTGTGGATGATTTTGAAGAAAAAGGGTGTGCCAATCCTATACATTGACTTGATTAAAGACAAGATAGCTCTATTGCAAGTGTTCCTGGAGGAGAGACACCAACTTGTCCTATCAAGGTTGGGGTACACCAAGGATCCACACTCAGTCCATATATGTTTGTTCTTGTTATGGATGAGTTGACAAAGAATGTTCACGATGATATTCCTTGGAGTATGTTATTTGCTGATGATATTGTATTGATTGATGATACAAAGATGGATTGAATGATAAAGTTGAACTTTGGAGAAAGGCATTGAAATCAAACGGATTGATGATTAGTAGGAGAAAAACTGAGTATATGCATTGCAATTTTAGCAAATCTCGCAATGTGAATGGTGGAGCCAAGTTGGACTGAGTAGATATACTAAAATGTGATAAATTTTGTTACTTGGGTTCTATTATTCAAATAGATGAGGATGTCTAAAATGGTGTTTGTTATAGGATCACTACAAGATGGTTAAAATAGAGGAGTGCAACTAGGTATTATGTGATCAGAAGATCCCTCTCAGATTGAAAAACAAGTTTTATAGAATAGTTATACAGCCATCCATGCTCTATGGGTGTGAATGTTAGGCGGTGAAAAAACAAGATCTCAACAAGATGAATGTGGCTAAAATGTGCATCCTGAGATGGATGTATGGGAAGACAAGAAAAGATAACTGGAGAAATGACTATATCAGGAATAAAGTGGGGTGACGAACATTGAGGACATGTTGCACGAGGGCCAACTCAGATGGTATGGACATGTGCAATGCAAACTGACTAATGTGCCTATACGAAGCAATGTTATTGAATCAAGCACAATTAATAAAAGAAGAGGAAGAGCTAAATTAACCTGGGAAGAGCTTATAAAGAGATATTTTGAATCTCTACACTCGACCAGAATATGGCCCATGGTAGAGCTAAATGGAAACACAGGATCCATGTAGTCGACCCCAACATAGTTGGGACTGAGGCTTAGGTGATGATGATGATGATGAAACCTAGACATGACACTATTGTATAAATTTCCAAATATGATTTTTAACTAGAATCAAACAAATTCAAACTTACATCTCTGTGCACATAACTAGATAAATTACACTTAAATCCCTACATATAAATGTGACACAAGACAAAGCTACTTCAACCCCCGCGGTTTGAAAGACAAGCCACCAATGAGTCAAATACAAACCCTAAGAGACCTCACAGACTGGCAGTTGCAAGCATGTTGAACACCTACTAGAAATGGAATGACACATGTAGGAAACCAACGGAAGGAGTGACCTAACAAGTTGAATGTGTAGGTGTTGAAAATCTATCATGACTAATGCACCTACCATATTGCCATGGGCGTCTGAGAACGATATGAGACACTTGAAGGGGACGACATCACAATATACAGCATCCTTGTAGACGCCATGAAATGAGAACTAAACCAGACATTGAGTCTAATATGGTACATCGTATTGTCAAACCAGTTGGTGCGGTCAAGGTAGTGATTTTGTCTGCGGACCTAGCATCTCCACCAACGAAGCTAATACCAAGTTAGTGGTGCATCCATGTTACTAGACTATTTGTATAATATATGTTTTGGGGATTTCTTCCCTTAAAGAGTTTACCTTAGTCATATGGATTGACAATTTACCCTCATTTTGACTCATACTTTGAATTACTCTACCTATTTGACTTTATTTGGAAACTAGTAATTATAGGTCCGTGGAAGTACTAAGATCCATGATAGGCTTTTATGAGAAAGATGGGTACAGGGTATATACAAAGATGAAAAAAGACATGACAATATATGATGATAAGTAATAGTCACCAGGGTTGATTAATGATAAACAACAAAACAACATAGAATCTACACCTATTGCCATTGAGGGGTCGTTCGTCCCCCTCCCTCATCTTTAGAACTACCAAGAGTTGCATGCATAGATCCTTTCTGGTTTTTAGATTGTGGTGATACAGACAGGAAATTTCCATTCTGTCGGAATAGAAGTTGTATGTATAGATCCTTTCTGATTTTTAGATCGTGATGGTACTGATAGGAAATTTTCATTCTGTCGCACAGCAGATGCTCATGCCAGAACCCTGAGCCCCAAATGAGGTGTCCTTTCTCGCTACTGTCACGCATAGCAGGACTCGGAAACTAATGTTTTTGTGAGCAAAAATACCAGACCAACTACTGAAAGGCATAACCGGCCATTGATCTAACGTGAGATTTGTATGCCAAACAGCTCCAAAATGACGTTGTAAAAAAGATGAAACAGATATCACCGTTGGATCTGGTTCTTTACGTTCATCCCTTTTTTACTAGGGAGAGACTAAAGATCTTACTAAACGAGTACCAGGTGAAACTCAACATGACTGAACCGCAACACTCTTAACAAGCCGTCCTCACGTCCATTCCTTTTTGGCAAGGAGAATATAAAAGTCTCACTAACTTATTTCGAGCAGATACCCACTGATACATAACTAAGTGAAATTCAACTTGAATGAACCGCAACACTCCAACAAGCTTTGTTAAAATGAGCATTTCAGCCATCAAGGCCAGGAGCTTTGCCAGCTGCCTCAGGTTAATCACCCTTTAATAGGTTTAATTGCAAACTGCGGCATCACCAAGAAACCAGAAAGGAACTTAACCTCAGTTCCTACAATTAGCTTCCAACTGTCCTAATGAGAAACACACTTCAAATATTCATCAGTGTGTGATTGAAGAAACTGCTCATTAAATGAATGAGCTGGTTTCAATGCCTTATATTCAGGATTGCATAAGATAAAATGGGAGTCGAGCTTTCCTTCCACAAACCTAAGCCCTATTTGGTGGGGTGTGATAAGAGTGCAACATGATTTTTCAGAAACAGACAGTTGCATATGATAGATTTTAAACTGCACAGACCTCGCTTGTTTAAGTGCGTTCAAATTCCTTGAATTTCACAAATTCATGGAAATTTATCAATTCATGGGGTTTCTCTTCATCTATTTGGTGTCAGATTCCATAGCAGTTATTATGTGGCAGTCGATATACAGTTTTATTTTCACATGGGTTGTTTTCATCTTTCCACATTGGTAAAATGATGTATCTTATAGGTGCTATATTTGCCGGCATACGATAAGAAGTGGGAAAGCTTTTTCGTCTGTTATGCATGCTGAAAAGTGTTGTGACGCTCACGGGAGACAGACCTCCCTGCCTAGCTAGCAGTTAACTACGTCTGACCGCACCCTTAAACAGGGTGATACAAACTCCAGGAATTTGGCCCCGAGGAGCTGTAAATAGGAATTGCAATTCTCTGAACGACACCGAACTACAACCTATCAAATATGGTCACTAAGAGTTGCAATTCTCTGAACGACATCCAACTACACCCTGACAAATGAATTATTTTTGAGCTACGCTACACACAGTCCCTCCTATACCCGGCCACCCACCCGTGTATCGGGACTCCACAAAAATGTGGTCCCAGCCGACTTTTAATACACGCCAATTAACTCCATGCAGCATGCTTTTACTTCCCGTCAATTAACTCCATGCAGCCGGCTTTTATTGTCCAGCAATTAACTCTCTCCACTCTTTCACGCCAATTAACTCTCTTCACGCCAATTAACTCCATGCAGCCGGCTTTTATTGTCCAGTAATTAACTCCATGCAGCCGGCTTTTAGTACAGTACGTCTGTTCTCCAGTTCTCATCAATCTTTCTACTTTGGTCGTACAGTACATCATGTCAAAGTTGCGGTGGTCAGAGAGTTGAAGCACAAGTACAGTACTTGCCCAGCACTGTTTATGAGTATGTCCAAAACAAGTACAGTACTTCCCCAACACTGTTTATGAGTATGTGTTCATGATGTGTAGTACAGTACATCATGTAAAGGATGCGATGGTTAGAGAGTTGAAGCACAAGTACAGTATTTGCCAAGCATTGTTTTATGAGTACTTGCCCAACACTGTTTTATAATTCAATAATAAGTACAATACTTATTTATTATTCTCATGTCAGTAACAAACATATTCATTTCCGCCAAGTACAATACTCACTCTCCCTCCCTATTCATTTCCGCCAAGTACAGTACTCACTTGATAATTTTAACTCATTTACTCAAGCATAAGTACAATACCTACCAATTTTAATCCATAAGTACAGTACCTACGAAATCCAATGACAACATTTTTCTCCTGGACATAATTTTTTTACAAAAGTACAGTGCACATCTGGTCAATAATCAACTATAAAATGCATCCATAAGTATTGTACCCAATACTTAATTTCCAACCCAGTTTGTCAAACATAAGTACAGTACCTATCAAATTCACTTGTGAATGTATATGTATTTATTGTAGGTACAGTACTTACGTAATCTACAGTGGGGAGAAATATGCAGTTGCAATCCCCTTAGGCAATGGACAATAAATGCCATTTGCATGCCCGTTGAATGTCTTTTGCATGCTCGTTACATGCCTGTTGCATGCGTTTTGCATGGGCAATAACACAAAAAAACGGCTGTACATGCTATATCTATGAAATGCATTAAAATTTGCGTTTTTCCAGATTCCGGGTATGTGAACGGGTGGGTAGATGACTGTGGCTATAATTTTTCTTATTTTTGGAAACTTGACGAGATTTCAATGCTGAGCTTTCCAGACGCACCCTACCAAACAGGACCTATGAGGATTGTCAGCATTACATTCATCCAGTTGCCAGCTTAAAGATCAGTATTCACGGGATCATTGTTAAGTTTGACCTGAACCTCGAGCAACTAAATCCTTGTTCCATGCATTAAATGCATAATTCTTCACTTGTTCAAGATTCGAGGTTATCAAGTCAAGTTTCACAGCATTCAACCATTGCACTAATCTACCAAAACGATGACATTGCACAAAATATGTATCTCATATATACTAAAGATATTTCTGATAGATTATACTTGGTTACAGTCGCAAGTTATGGTTTTGAGTAACATATTGTTCAAATGTTCAAATTATCTTGATACTATATCAACATTAGCCCCCTCTTCTGTCTATGCTTTCTACCTCACCAGACAATTTTCGTTTACTCTTTTACTTGATAAGTTGCAACTCCTAGCAGCTGCAACAAAAGCACCTCGAATTGAGAGGCATCAGAAATAAATGGAGTTGCAGATAGTCGGAAAGGATAAAATTGAATCGATGGGGTAAGAAATGAACAAGATAGCATTTGGAAAGAATACAGATGAATGTGTATTCAATAGTACTAGATCTGTAACTCTCTTTGAACTTTTAACATCAGGGTACAAGTCATCCTCCATGGAGGGAGCATGATATATTCTGAGTACACGTAAGAAGCTAGTAGTCAACCCTCTTCGAGGGAGTGAATTGAGAACATTTAGATATTTTCTAAAGTTGTACAATTGTAGCTGCATATGCAAGATGTGAATATGCAAAATTAATTGTTGCCTACTTATGAATGTCACAGAGAAGAAGCCACCAGATATAACATACTTAAATACTCTGAGTAGTTCTCATAAATATGGTTGGTGGATTACCATCACAACCAATGCAGCTATTGGAACCTGGCATAATTGAATAAATAAAATCAGAACTAAAAAAGCAGTGCTAGTGAGGAAACTTTTTTCACCATACAGTACCTCTGCTTGGCTGATCATACTTATCACACTTCCGCGAGGCAGAAAAAGAATAGTTCATGCCTGGAAGTAGAATGTTGATACGTAAATATACAAAACGAGCAACATGGTTGTGCAGAATAAATAATGTTCATCCCTGGAATTAGAATGTTGATATATGTATATAGAAAACAAGCAATACGGTTGTGCAGAATAGAGAATGATGCCATCCTGGTTTATCTAGCGCATAGAGTTGTAGTATTAATATTCCAAAACAGAGGGATGAGGAAATCGAATCCCATTTTACAAATATATGTATCCGATTAAGTCCTTGCTTTGAGTAGAATCAAGATTACTACAATTTGATTCAGATTGATTGGGGACAAGAGAGAGGTACCGCGTGACACGATTAGATTAAGAGTGTGAACAAGTGTATTCGTTGTTATGTTGATATCTACACCCGTCCTATATATAGGAAAGAAGGCAATTACAAGGAAGCACACGGAAACAGACTAAACCCCAATGGGCCATGGACAACAGGCCCATGTACATAATAGACTAGTTAACCTATTAACTAAATAGGTTAATGTTTTCTAACACTCCCCCTCAAGCTGGAGCATGGGTGAACACGTCCAAGCTTGGAGTTACATGACTCGATTAAACGATAAATGATAAATGATAAATGAAAGATAGATATGTTACTCCCTCTTAAACAGTACTTCCTAACTAAGAACATATGATGAAGCCTCTTTGAGATTTGTTCTGCATGATGGAAAAGGCTCGAGCTTTTTGGAGAAGGTCTTCCTTTTGAAGTGCGTCTGGAATGAAGAATGTCTAAAGCAGGCAATGATAAATACCACGACTATGGCATCTTCATTGGGGAGGAATGTGTGAGTGGAATAAGCGCACATCAGCACATCCCACGTACATAAAGTGACACGAACGTGGAGACATCAATGTCGATGTAGCGGCAGTGATGTCTTCAAACAGTATGAGGTGTAGCCAGCTAGAATTAGTGTGGAAGACTGCAACGTGCATAACATGGCACGAACACGCTGAACGAGGTGTTGAAGTGTCAACACGTAGTAGCAGATGTAACTCGGAGAAGACGTGATGAAGTAGCTCAGTGAAAATCGCTCTAGATGAATCCTTGCAGATACAAAATTTGCACAGGTTTGAAGATGACGAGCTTCGGAGATGAAGAAACAACCATCTGGAACACTATTAACACCAGAGAGAAGAGGCCACAATTCGCCACAAACTTGTCATGTCTCAGGAGAACATAGCATGGATAATCAACTGGAACGTCAGCAATACCAAAGGTAACAAGATGCAGGAATTAGTCGCAACAGCTCTTGTCCTGACATACATAATGCGGCACGAACGCGGAAGGGTTGGTGTCAATGTTGCAACCCTGAGATCCTTCAATGTTGTCTAAAAGTGGTAAACGGATATACTGACAAACATGAAGCTCCATGAACATAGCCTCAAATATCATTTCATCTCATCTCTCTCCTCATATGCTCTCTCTCATACCCTCCTCTCTATCTATCTCTCCTCTACCCCTCCCCGCACACTAAATATGACGAAAGTGAGTAGATGGTGTGAAAACAGGGAAATATGACTCGCCACACGTAGAAAGACGCACACATGATGGCTGGGAGGGTGGAAAAGGGAAAAGGTAAAGCAAAGGGTGTAGTATATAGAGGGAAAAAAATAAAAAATAGTACTAGAATGGAAACTTGATAGAAAGAGGAGCACTACCAGAATGGAACTCGGTAGCAAAAGGAGTGACACTGCCAGAATGGATCTCGATAAGAAAATCGATAATCGGGGGTCGATATGCAAAACAAATCGATAATATGATCTGGACTGAGAAAATAAATGGATCTTTTATTGACCCGAAAAGGACCCCTACAAAAAAAATTGGAGAAGAATTTTGGAGGATGTCATAACTTTACTTGAAACAAGCGGTCTGCAACACACCGTGTAGGGTGTGGACGTGTCGTGAAGATTGGGGGTGAGAGGCAGACTCTTGATGACACGCCGTGTGAGACTTTTGACGCGCCGTATATCTCCTTCGCTCGAAAAATGTCAGACTCCTTACGCTTCACCGTTTGGAGGTCTCACACGCCGTGTAGGATGTCAGAGGCGTAAACCAGATCTCTGACGGCACGTCGTGTAACTATCGATCTGGACAAAGTCGAAGATGACAGACTTGTGTCAACATGTCGTGTGACTTGCGATATGGACAAGGCCTTGCATCGCCGAGTGGATTCCGGGCTACTTGTCATGTTTTAGGGTCAACACGGCGTGTGTGACACTGTTGAAGCATGATCCTGATAGGAATTGGCATCGTAAGGAGACAAAGAACCCTGGGAATTCACCATAGGTGACGGGAATTAGTGTCATCTTTTGTTCTCCTGTAGATCATGATGCAACGGAAGGGTGATGATCATCGTCGCTCCTTATAATGGCTGTTATCGCTACTCCATGCAAGGGACGGCGAGACTACTTGGAGTGGACGGTGTGAAATGATAGACTTGGCTCCTTGTAGTAGTCGTTGTCGTTGTTCCCTTCAGGGGACGGCAAGGCTACTTGGAGTGGTCGGTTGGTTGTTTCAATGGTTGGTGCGACAGATGGATGCGAACTCGACACGGCAAAAGATGGTGAACATGGTGACGGTTGCGCAGGCAGGAGAATGACGTGTGTGGATGCTTCATTGGCAGCTTCTATGTGCGGAGTTGCATGACGAACTCGAGGAAAGTGACTTAACAATAACAGCCACGAGGGTGGTTGACATGACTATTAATAGATTGTCGGGAAGGAAAGCGTCGACGTATGGATAGATCCATGGAGATAACCGGGAAGGATGGCGTCGGCTTATGGATCTTTAACGAGGAGGGGAAGCCATGGAGGTCGGGTGCCTAGCGGGCGGCTGGCCTAAGCCATGGATACGGTAGCAGTCGTCTGCGGGTGGAGACGCCCTCTTTGTTGCCCTCTCTAGGAAACAAAGAGGCAACAGCTAGGGCTAGAGGAAGCGCCAAGAGAAGAGGGAAGTGGAATGGCAGCTAGGGTTCTCACTCTCTCGCTATTTCTCTTATACCATGTCAACAAGTGTATTCCTTGTTATATTGATATGTAGATCCATGTCCCATGTATAGGAAAGGAGGCAATTACAAGGAAGCACATAAAAGCAGACTAAACCCTAATGGGTCATGGGCAACAGGCCCATGTACACAATAGACCGATTAACTTATTAACTAAATAGGTTAATACTTGCTAACAAAGAGCACGAGTGACACCACAAAAGGGGATTTTAATCAAATTCCAAGCCAGAATAGTTGTGTACTGGGTCTATATGTAGGATTAATTACGTTGAACAATGCACTCATAGACAATTTATAGAGGAGAACATTTTTTCAGGTGAAACACAGAATCAAATCAAAACTAAAATACAGAGAAACATTTAGATGGTGCACCAATCAAGAAGTATGGGTGAGCATCAGTCCAGAAGCGGACCGGACCGAGGACCGAATTGAACAAATGTATGGACCATAGACCGGACCGTTTAGAAGTAGGATCGGACCGTTTGGGCCGTAACCAGATTTTTATGCATTTCACAACATATTTAATAGAAGAAAAAAAATAGATAATTTTAATTATTTATAAGTTATAACAGTTTTATTGCATAGATAGAAAACATGTACAGTAATAGTGTGTATATATGCGATGTGTTGATGCTTGTGATATAATCTAGCTTCAAATATAAGGATATTTTGCATATAAACCAATCTTCAGTTTGGACCGTGGTCTGACCGGTTTTGGACCGGACTGGATGGCAGCCCGAATTTCCAAAATTTTCGGACCACAGACCGGACCGAACTGAACAGTCCGTTCCGGTTTTGCGGTCCGGACCGATATTTGCTCACCTTTATCAAGAAGTCATTCAATAAGGAACACCTACAACCGTTATCACAATATACTCCGACTTTTTTTAAAAGTCAAATTTAAAAAGTGATTTTTCCTCAAACGTATGAGACGGTGGCATAACTCTCAATTCCCAAATATTACTTTTTATCCACGTATGATTCACCAATAATTCATGTTTTATGTTCTTCCCATTTTCAATTCCCAAATATTACTTTTTATTCCCGTATGATTCACCAATAAATCACGTTTTATGTTTTCTTCCCATTTTATACATTTTTCCCATATTTTCCCAAATTGTACTGTTTAAGACTTTGGCTTAGTTTGAGTGTATAAATATGTCTATAAATATAAATACATATATGTATATGTATGTAATAGATGTATAGATATCTACTTAGAAACGTGCATACATATATCGGTGTGTATAGTACATATATGTGCAATATGTGTCAACATATATACAGACTTATACACCCATACATATATTATTTGTGTTTATCCTCTAGTTTTTTTCCCGATCTTTTTCCGGATTCATTGACTGTGTACATTGACAGTTTTTTATCTGAACTTACCACATAATTCCCGAATTCCGAAATTTTCAGCTGGGTCGAATGTATCTGGAATACCGAATTTGTGACTATGCCTACAAATAATATATTTGTCAGTATGTTAATACACACAACATCGTCCCCCTGGCATAGCAGGCTGTTATTCTACTTGGCTTGCCCAGTCCCAACCGTTCAGTTGCAGCCTACAAATATAATCCGCAGCATGTTTTTACTAGGAAGAAAGTTTAGTTCCCTGACTTTGATCGTACAAGACCAACTCTTCTGTGCTGTATATAGGAAAACGATTTCTCTGCACCTAGCACATCCAAACTAAGAGTTCAGTGGGGAAATTAAAAATGAGGCATAAATTGGAAGTTATCCTAGCAAATGGAGAAAGTCTATTTTGTGGATCAACAGTAGAACATCAATAAAAAAAATGAAGTAAGCTATATAAAGAATTCCATAAAAATCTATTCTAATACTTCCAGAAAAGGAATGAGGAACCTATTATTTGACCTCTAACCAATTATTTTTGTAGATTTTAGCATAATAATGCCATATAGCAATGCATATGAAGCGTATAAGGAATTCAATCATTTACTTGTTAAATTGACTTGAGGATCAATCACCATGTTCAATTGACAGAGGCATGAAGTAAAACGTGAAACAAGAAGACCAATAAGCTAGCTTTTGGTTACACTAGAAAGTGCATGGTATGAACATGTCATAAATGGCCTGTTATTAAGGTGGGTACCATGAGGTACAATGAACTATGGACGGATACAGCATTTTCAAGTGTTCAACAGCAAATACAGATCAAGCAACGGGTATGGGCAGTGGATTAATCAGCGTCAAATGTAACAGTAGAGCAATGCTGCTTTATTTAAGCCCTTGAACAAAGAGACGGATACCTTGTGTCAATTTGAGGTGAGTGTGTGAATATTTAGATCCTTCTTGCGAATGTCCCAGCAACCAACAAAGGAAAAGCAATAGTTGCATCACAGTGTACCTAGAGAAATAAGGAGTTTTTTGAATTTTTCGGCAGATAGAAAGTCACATTGCACGAGTAATATGTGCAGAAACTAAACAAAATTATCTTCGCAGTTTCAATGACAGTTGCTATGTTCCGCTAGACATAAGCAGAGAATAATGAGGGTGCAAGTATCCCAAAAAATCTGTATATTGTTTCATATAATGATATTCTTGTTCCTAGAGGAAAACAGACAGGGATCCAGGAGAGCCCAGTGAGACGTGTTTTTTGTGGATATGAAATTCTTCATCGTTACTTGTTAGGTACGGCAAACTTAAGCTGATGGCATGTCCAATACAAAGCAGATTCAAAATTCTTGCAGCAACACTCACACAACGAAGAGTTGAGCAGAACCAAGGTATACCTTTACATGAATGAAAACACTTGCCAAAAAATATCTTATCAAAACCTCTACATGAAACTGATTAATTAAAAAAAATACGGTGTATCAATAATAAGCTTGACATTTATCTAAACTTTTTTCTGTACTCTTATTAAAGTAGGTTTAATAAAAAGCTAACTGCTTTTTCCAAAAAAAATAAAGGTTGTCCCTTGAGTTATAATGACAATAAATTAGATCTCCCTGATTCGGGCTATACCTTCACCATCTTTGCAGAACCACGCAATTTTCCCCATGACACTGCTTCATCAGGTTGTGCTCCAGAATCACTTCCATCAAACTCTTGTGCAGTATTAATGAAGACAGCATAATCTGCCCCATTACGCATCATATTCGCATTGCATATGTGATGTTTGGGGAGCCCCCCGCCTAAAACTATAATTCCTGTTTTTCTTGGACTGG
This sequence comes from Alisma plantago-aquatica, assembly GCA_963693085.1. Classification (NCBI taxonomy): domain Eukaryota; kingdom Viridiplantae; phylum Streptophyta; class Magnoliopsida; order Alismatales; family Alismataceae; genus Alisma; species Alisma plantago-aquatica. The sequence continues at coordinate 211,415,765 of OY856409.1, forward strand.
CATGAACAGCTTCACCATTCATAGCCCTTATATCTGTGCAACATACCCCGTTATGGTCTTAGTGCTAACATATAACAAATGCATATAGCATGTAATACTCAAAAACTGAAACTAAAGTTACCTTGAACGATGTCAATAACTAAACCAGGATTTTTGTAAGAATGAAAATAAAGCATGTCTCCTAATGATCCATCAGTTATTGAAGGGCAAAATACAGGAATGCCATTCTGCATAAGCATTTAATGAAAGCATTAGTAGCCTGATCATGACTTATGTACTAAATGCAATGCAAAGCAAGATGTGCATACATTACAATAGGAAAAAAAAGAGGAGATGAATGACATTATTGCATAATACATTCCTAATTGCCACGAACCAAGTAATAACTGAACTCGTTGAACATAAAAGTCAAACAAGCTGCAAAGTTGATTTCTAAAAAAATCCATTCACTCACTTAGATAAAGTAATGCAACATTTCCAATGCCTAAGCAACTACGTCTTTTACTAGAAAATCTCAATAGGTTGTGTCATTTCATGCTTTACTTTGCTTCAAGTTTATATTATAATAAGCACTACACAGACTATTTAATTAGCACTTTGCCAAGTGATGGTCAATAGCATTTGAATTATCAAAGTCTTAGTAAAGTGATGGTCAATAGCATTTGAATTATCAAAGTCTTAGTAACGAATTGCCAAATGACTCTCCTGCCTCCATGTTAGTGAGGCACCAAAGCAGGGGAATGTATGTGGTCTTCACCTAATTTTCATATTATCCTGCATATCGTGTTTCAATGAAACTACTTTGTTCAAATCTCTGTTTGAGGCTCTAATAACACTGAAATAAAAGCATTGCATGCATACTTGTCAAGGCGTCAAGGCGACACGACGTTCCAGCTGAATGCCTTGCGACTAGGCGCGACTAAGCGTTGCCTAGGCGACCTTTAAAAAATTAATTTATGTATATATCCATATGTGTGACGGTTTTTATGAGCATTCCCCACTCATATGCACACATTTTATAGTTATATATCTAGTTATATACATATTTATGGTTGATTTTCCCATATATATATTCTATTGTATAACAAAATAACCAATTACATTTCTATATATTACCATTAACAATAATGTCAAGAACAAGAAAAGATTTATTGTAAAGAATGTAAGAGAGTTATCAACAACTAAATATATATTTATTGTCATACATAGCTACAAGTATTAAGCAATGCATACTATCCTTCATAGCATAGCTACTGAATACAATCTGAATTGAAGGTGCAAAATAAGAAAAATCAAAAGATATGTATTAAGAGTATTAGATCCAGGTCAAACAAAAAAAGAGTATTAGATCCAATTAAAAGTGATATTTGGCACATAACATAGGCAACAATATTGATTTTGAACATTGGTACAGCCACATAAAACATTAAAATACGTAAATATACAACCAGACCCACAAAATTAGGTCGATGTGGCATTATAAATAAGGTGGCATCGCCTAATCACAGCCTTTGGACGCCTTGCCGCTTAGGCAGCCGCCTAGGCGAGCGCTTTGACAAGTATGATTGCATGTGTCAATAACAGACTCAAAAATTGAAGGAACTTTGACTATACTCATTCTACAAATTATATGATCTCTCTATTCAATTTAGGTTGTGGCCATGGTATTAAAAAACCCACCTTGAGGCTCTGGAGGCTATCCAAAGTGTGACTCGAGGCTTACACCTCAAAGCCCGGGACTGAGGCTTACGCCTCAAAGCATTGAGGCTCTAAGGCTTAGCTGAGGCGCAAAGTTATGGATGATAATGTCCTATAGTACCCACCAACTTATCTACTTTTAATATTATTACAAACATTTTATTAAAAGTTTTCTGTTCATTGTTGTCATAATTATTATAGTTATTATAATTGTCTAATTAGTGAATTTATAATAATTATTCTATTATGAGATATTTCAATCTTCGTTGTTAGATTTTTCATTCTTTGCTACCTTTTTTATTTACTATGTCGGTCAATTCCATTTCATTGTTTACTAATTTGTTTCGTTGCTCCTACTAATTCTTAAATGGATCTAATATTAAAATCATTGATACTCTTTATTTGCTAAATATTTATTATAGTATTGTAGTGGTCTTTAATCTCTATTTATCCTTATTAAGTAACAAAAACCATTTTCTATTTAGTCTTGGTTTTGCTTGTTACACACTTACACTTACACACACATATATATGCATATAACCTATATATAAATATGTATATACATGTATATATTTATTAATTTATCAACGCCTCGTACATATTTTGAGGCTTACGCCTCGCCTCTTTGAGAAAAAAACACCTCGTAACGCCTCACGTACTTTAAAACCTTGGTTGTGGTATTGCTTTGTTCATGTTGTAAAAAATTAAAATGGTTTTTTCGTACTAAGATTTCTAGTAGACTAAGTTACAATGGGCATTGTTGAAGATCTTTTAATTTTTTGCTCACTTGTAATCAGTGACCCTGAAGCAAACACTGTATACATCTCCTTGTAATTCTCCTCACCCTTCAGGATAGATGTCCAGAAATTACATGATCAGCAAGAGCAAGTTCTTTCTTTTTCCATTTTTTCTATATCGTATCAGAGTTTTAGATTTCTGTCTGTACTTCGTATGGTACTTCGTTGCTCAAAGGTTGCTGCCACATGTAAATGTGGACATCCACGCACATCTCTGCTCTAAATTAAGGTTATAAATTCCGGATTCGACAAATTCTCAGGTTGCCTGGAAAGTTGAAATTGGAACATTTTCGTAAAGTTTGAGAAAGTCGCTCAAGTTCATGTGGGAAAGTAATAGAAAAGACTTGACTCTACATAGATTCCATTTTTCTTATGGCTGTAAATTTCAAAATAAATATTTGATTAGAAGAATGAATAGATAGCATTGATCTAAATTGGTAAAACTAGTCGCACCAAAAAAAATGAACTGACTTGGACATTATAGCCCTAGCATGGAAACATCACAACATCATGTCCGGGAGCTGATTCCAATGTTGTTTTTGTGCATGTCAAACGGATGAACTAACGGTATTAAAATGGGCTGAAAATCAGTTTATAGGTTATTTATAAAGTGAAGATCAAGATCCTATGGTTGTATTTCATATTCATTTGATGTAACATAGAGAATAGCTGAGTTCAATGTATGCTCTGCTATAACAGTTCTAGCCAAGCCCGACTCTATACGCACGTATATATGGTAGTGATCCAATAAGAAACAAGCTATCATGATAGCATGAGACATCTGAGTAAGTTAAAAGTTAAGTGCGTTCTTATATCCCACCATATGGCTGGAAAGACCATCATTGACTTCCTTTACACAAAAATTGGTATGTTCTAGAGATTATTTGTATCCATCTGTATAGTTTACATATGCTACATATCAGCTCAAAACTCAACACATAATGATCAGAGGTTTCCATTTTGTGGATAATATGCAAGTTTGAAAACTAATGAAATTCTGTAGGTTGCAGATATAACTGTGTACTTCCAATGTGTATGAGTGAGTGGATCACAAAAAATGAATCATCAGAAAAGTTATGTAATGGATGTCACGCTATGATCAGCATGATGTTCTCATTTGATTACTCCACTATTTATATATGCATGTATATATACACATATACATACATACAATCAAGTATTTTACCTATATATATATATATATATATATATATATATATATATAGAGAGAGAGAGAGAGAGAGTCAGGCTAGTGTACACTCGAGTGTACCGGAGGCACCGTACACCTCAGTCATTTTTGAAGATGCAATAAATTTTTGAAAAATCTAAACCGTTGATCTTCTTAATTATCATAAGAACATACTATATAATAAATTTTAGCTCATTTGGACACTTATAGGTCATGCATCTAAAGGAGTCAAAAATCATGTATTTCAAATTAGTTTTGTGCGTCGATTTTGTTGTCCTTAGATGAGTGACTTATACTCATCCAAATGAGTTCACATTTTGTATGTGACCTATTATTATTGTAACCATGAAGACCAATGGATTAGATTTTGGAAAAACATGGTCTAGATAGGCAAACACCATTGGGGTGTACAACGTGATCTGTACACTCGAGTGTATTCTAGCCTATATATAATATATATATATATATATACACACACACACACACATATATATATACACACACACATATATATATATATACACACACACACATATATATATACACATACATATATATTTATATATATATATATATATATATATATATATATATATATATATATATACGTGCATATATATACATACATACATACATATACATATACATACATACACATATATATATATACACATACATATAGATATACATATATATATGCGTGCATATATATACATACATAAATACATACATATATATATAATAGAGTCAGGCTAGAATACACTCGAGTGTACGGATCACACGAATACACTCAAGTGTGTTTGCATATCAAGACTATTTTTTGCAAAATGTAAACTGTTGATCTTCACCGTCATACTATAACTAGGCTACATACAAATTTTGAGCCCATTTGGATGAGTGTAAGTCACTCATCCAAGGGCAACAAAATCGACGCGCGAAACTAATTTGAAATGCATAATTTTTGCGGTCTTCATAACATGAGTTATACATATCCAAATGTGCTCAAATTTTGCGTATGAGTTGTTCACGAGATGTTTAATAAGATCAACGGATTAGATTTTCAAAAAAAATATTGCATCATGAAAAACTACTTGAGTCAGATGAGTGTATTCCGCTCCGGATACACTCGAGTGTATTCTAGCCTGACTCTATATATATAGAGTCAGGCTAGAATACACTCGAGTGTACGGATCACACGAATACACTCAAGTGTGTTTGCATATCAAGACTATTTTTTGCAAAATGTAAATCGTTGATCTTCACCGTCATACTATAACTAGGCTACATACAAATTTTGAGCCCATTTGGATGAGTGTAAGTCACTCATCCAACAGAAACATATATTTATATGTGTGTGTGTGTGTGTGTGTGTGAAAAGAGATGAGGAGAGGAGACGAACACCGAGAGATTTGTCGGCTGCAAGGAGCAACTTCCTTGAGAGGGCAATAGCCGTCTCTCTTCTTTTTATATATTAGGGTTGGTACAAAGAAGAAAATAAGAGAGAAACAATAAAACAAATAATATAATAAAAATAGAACCAGTTGACGAGTCGACGATTTTCGTCGTTGTTCTACTCTCGATACCATCGACAGGACTGTTGATGGTATCGACAGAATGCTCTTCTATTGCTGTGATAATCTCAATACCATCGACCTCCTGTCGATAGTATCGACGGGGATGCAGGTTGTTTCACAATATATATATATATATATATATATATATATATATATATATATATATATATATATATATATATATGTTTTTGTGTGTATATTTACATGTGTGTGTATGTGCGCGCGCGCACACGCGCGAGTGTGCCTGTGTGTGTGTGTGCAAGAACAAAACCCTAAAAGAAAAAGACCCTTTAATTTAACAATATACAGTCTCCCAGAAAACCCATTTATACCGAAATTCATAAAAAGTCACAAAAATAAATACAGTATGAAGAAAGTGAAGCTCGTGAAAAAATGATGAGTTGGGTTTCATTTGGTTGGCTGACCAAAAAGTCATGTTCTGTTTTTTTACAATGTTTGTCATTATGCTCTATATAAAATATTCTTTGCCTGTGACTTTCTCATTGCTTAGGATTTCTACAGAGATATTATCAAATTATAGGTAGAGTAAGATCTCGTTGAGGCATTACTGAATTATGTAAAACTAATCTTCTACGCTTGTTAGGCCATTCATTTCTTGTGGTTTGTTTCTCCCACGCCACACATGATTAATTGAATGAAGGATTATCTCCATCATTCTATACTTGGTCCATCTCTTTAGTCTTTCTATTACTTTTTCTTTGTGTGGCTCCATTTCTTTGAGTGAACCTACAGCTAGTTTTGTCATGATTGACTTAACCAGTCAGTGGACCAATTGAAGCAAGAACCAAAGGCCACTCTAGGAGTCTTTCACCACTAAACTCGTTCTGTTAAACCGCCTAGTCAAGCCAATTGAACCAAAAACATTCACAAGTTTCCACAAACCATCCAACTATTTTTAAGCCATAAATGATTTCCCTTTGTTAATATGTTTATCTTTTTGTTATTTACTTTGTGCTTTTTGTTATCTTGTCGTTTATCCCATATTGGTGAACTTTGTAATACGTGGGCTCTCCTATCCTATATGAGGGGAGTCTCTATGCTTGTTTTTTTATCATAGTATACTAAAATCCTTGTAGTGTTCACATGGTATCAGAGCGGCATGATTGTCCCTAAATCTTCTCTACCTAACCCTAATGCTTCGCCCAACAGTCACCCCTCTCCTTTTCTTTCCTTCCCTCTCCCCTAGCCGCCTTCTTTCACAGCCCGCCGCCTAGCTCCCTTGCCTCCCCTTTCCCTCTCGTCGCCCCAGACCCCCGTCGCCTCCCTCCCTTCCATCAACCTGTTGCATGCCTCCCTACTCCAGGTCGCCACCCTAGCACCACACCACCTCACCCTCCTCTATTCCTCACCACCCATCCTCCAACGCCTTGCCTCCGCACTACATTGTCCAGCCCATACCACCACCTCACACCGCAACAGCCTCCCACAAATTGTCACCCACCTCCCACCTAGTCACTGCCCTTCCCACCCCATTCTGCCACCCCCACAGCCCCCTTCCAGCCCTCTTTCGTCACCCCACAGCCCATCGACAACACCCACCGCCCGGCCATCCGTCCATCCTCCACCTATAGTTCTTCTCGCCACCTAATCTGCCACCCACCCGCTAACGAGCCACTCTGTGAGTTGGATCTGATCCAGTGTATTAAAATACGGCCCAGGCGGCCGCTTAATCGGCCAAGACCCCCATCTGCTTAATTTTGCCCTTAAGCGCTCGCTTACTCGGTTTGAAGAAAAGCGCCCGCTTTTTTCCCGCTTCACCCGCTTTTTCCCGCTTTTTTCTCGCTTTTTTGCCCGCTTTTTTCGCTTTTTGAAAAAAATGCTGCTGTAAGCATGTAATGTTAATTAAATATATAATCCAAGTAGTATTGAGTATAATATATGAAGCTTGTATACATTAAATGTTCTATGATATACCTAGTCCTACTTTAGAATGCAAACTTTGTATGTAAGCTGTATATAATAGGGTATTGTTGTAATATATCCAAGTAAATATCGTATTACTCTATTATACTTCTAATGGTTTTATTAATTTTACTGATTTTCTTGCAGATTTCGTTCATTACTAATTGATACTACTGGTCAGTATTACTGATTTCCTTAGAAATATATTTTTTATATACACATAAATGTAATTTTGTATATAAATATATAAGATTTTAAGCATCCGCTTTTTTAAAAATCGCCCGCTTAATCACCCGCCTGCCGCTTAATCGGCTACGAGGTCCTGTCTGCACGCCTCCCGCTTCACGCTTTTTAAAACATTGATCTGATCCGAACTCACAAGCTCCAAATCGCATAACCCCTAACACGATTTGCTTCTATGGCTTAGGGGGGACTTGTTCCCTCCCTTATGCCTTAGTCACATGTAGACATTGTGATGTTGGTTTGTTGTCTTCCTTTTTTGCCCATGTATTAGGTTTATCTAATCCATTGTTGCTATTTGGGGTGATGCTTCACACCTCTTCTTTCAGATTTGTTGGTCTACTACACCTTCTTTTCGGTGACTTCTGTAGTCTAAGCACAAACTTGATTCCGCGATAGCCTCTACTAATAACTTCATGACACTGTGTGACCACAATAAAATTGGATGATTCGAAGTATCATACGTGGTCTGCACGTTTTGAGTTGTACGTTAAGGCTCAAGGTCAGTACTCTCATCATATCATTAGTGCACCACCTACTCCTAACGCGATTGCTGATGAGAAAACCAAGCAAGGATTTGTGAGTCAAGGATGACTCACGAGTAATGATCTGGATAGTGAACTGTACGAAACCCAAAATAATTTAATTACTTCTTGGCCTTCGAATGCCAAAGACCACGTGGAATTAGTCGACTCATGTTTATTCTCATCAACAAAACCCTAAAAGGTCTATAAAAAATTTCAAAATCTAGATGAAAAAGAATTATCTAATGATAACTCTGTCGAGAATTATTATAATCAGTGTTGTGTACTTTGAGATGAGTTTGAGGTCTATAATCCTTTGTCGGCTGATAATACTGAAATCCGAAGACAGCGTCATGAACTACAGCTTGTACAGTTCCTTGTTGCACTTCATGCATCTTTTATAGGAGTCATTGATGAAATATTCTCCAGTGATTCTCTACCCAAACTTAGTGATGTTCTAAAGAGAGTCCAATGCCTCCCATCTGTTTCTAGTTCACCTATTGGTTCCCCTGAGGTGTTGGCTCTCGCAATGCGTTCTGGCCACTCTAGCCATTGCAGAGGTCGTAGTTGTGGTGGAGGACGTGACCACTTTGGGCCATGTGAACCTGGATGTGGTCAACATTCTTTGGGATCGAGACATGGTCAGCCTCTGGACCTGGCAATAGTGCACCTCCTGGATCAAGACATTGTAGTTGTTGTGGTCAAAATAATCACATTGAAGATCACTACTACGCTAAACATGGACATCCCACATGGGTTACTCAGGCCTATGTTGACTACACTAAGGAAGAGCATGCACAAACCTCCACTGCTTCTACTGATTAAATCTGCTCTGAAGTTGAAAAACTACTCCAAGAAAGACTCCTTGTTCAGAGTGTGGTTGCACGAACTGATGGTGATTCTGCATCCCTACCTTCCTTAGCTCCACGTGGTAAAAACAAATAGGTCATTGACTCTAGTGCTTCTACTCATATTTCTAGGAATTCTGCACTCTATTCAGATATGACGACTACCTCTACTATTCCTCTTGGTATTGTAGCAAATGAAACTCAATCCCCGGTGCATGGGGTTGGAAATATTCATGATCAATAATTTTTTTCTTAGATTGACCTTATATGTTCCCCGATTTCCTATTAATCTGCTTTCGATTAGCAAAACTATAAAATCTTCAGTGCTCTATTACTTTTAACCCTGATGGGTGTCTTTCTGGATCTTTGCATGACGACGAGGATTGGTTTGGGCCATGAGTGACCAAACGGCTTATACTATTTTGATGCTCCATAGGTTGTTGTGTTGCTATCTTCCTCTGTTTCAGGTCTTCAATGGCACTATCGACTGGATCATCCTTCAGCCTCAAAGCTCAAGCACTTATTCTAGTTGTACCTAAAACTTTTTTTAAATATGAAGCATGCCAACCGGGAAAACAAACTAGATGTGTCTTTCCTATGAAAGTGCATCTTTTCTCTGAATCTGTGTTGGATATTGTACATGTTGATATATTGGGACCATGTTCTCTGACGAGTGTGACAGGATTTCGTTACTTTGTGACATTTAAGGACGGGGCACATATTTTGACGAAATTAAAACCCAATTTAATAAGCTCATCAAAATCTTTAGGATAGACAATGCCCTTGAATTCATACAACATTCTATTAGTACCTTTTGTAAAAAGTTGGGCACCATTCATCAAACCTCTTATTCGTACACACCTCAACAGAAGGTGTTGCTAAAAGGAAGAATCGTCATCTTCTACAAGTTGCTCAAACGATTTTGTTTCACTATCATGTTCCTAAGATCTTTTTGGTTGTTGTTGTTTCAACTACCTGCTTTCTGATAAAGTGAATGTCGTCCTTTGTTTGCACAACCAAGTCTCATATAGTATTTTGTACCCCGAGGCTCCTCCATTTTCTATGCCTCCTTGAATCTTTGGAAGTATTTATTTTGTACGAAATCTTCAGCCTGGATTAACCAAACTTGACCAGAGATCTACGAAATGTATTTTCTTGGGGTACTCCAGAATTCCAAAAGGGTACAGATGTTATGACCCAATGACAAATGGTTTGAGTGTGGATGTGGTGTTTTTTGGAGATACACCATACTTCTTATATGGGTAAGACTTTATCCATGGATTTGCTAGTTGATAACCCTCTTCATGTACTTGTTGAGTTGGATTTTCAAGAGCATATTGATGTTCTCTCAAGTTTACCAAAGATGCGACAAGACTACAACTCCCTCTATGGCCACTCAGCCAATCCTTCATCTTCATCGGCAGATCACGACACAGGTAACTTCTGACTTGGATATTCCGATTGGCTTACGAAAGGGGTGTGATCTTGTACTTTGCATCCTATAAGCAAACTATGGTAGATACTCATCTTGGTTCAAATTTTGCCAATTATACTACTGCTCTTCCCACTGTCTTTGTTCCCAAGACTACTGTTGAAGCCCTGACACATCCTGCCCAGCGTCGCGCCAGGGAGGTGGAAATGGATGCACTTCATACACAACATACTTGGGATTTGGTAGATGTTCTTGCCCATGTCTCTCTTATGGGATATAGATGGTTTTTTATTGTTAAATATCAACTTGATGGCACCATTGAACGCCTTAAGGATTGCGTTCTTGATAAAGGTTATACACTGACTTGTGGAGTAGAGTATTTTAAAACTGTCTCATTTTGCCCGTCTTAAATATGTGTGTGTGCTTAATTCCAGTGATTGTCAATAAATATTGGCCTCTACTCCAATTAGATGTCAAAGATGCTTTCTTGAATGGCGATCTGCATGAGGTGTATATGGAGCAACCTCCAAGATTTGTTGCTCAAGGAGAGTGTTCTAAAATTTATCGCCTAAGGAAAGCCATTTATGGACTAAAACAAAGCCAAAAGCTTGGTTTGACAAACTGAGTCAGATTTCTTAATAAGTTTGACTTTAAACACTCTCATTCTTATCATTCAGTGTCTGTGAAAACAACTAATGATGGGCTAGTTTTTTTTAATGGATATGTGGATGATGTCATCCTTTCTAGAAGTGACCATCAGGTTATTCAAGCAACCAAGGAATATTTGACTAAACACTCTATCACTAAAGATCTAGGAAAATTGTGTTGTTTTTTGGGAATTGAAGTATCACCTTCCTCCTATGGAGTATGTCTATCCCTGGCTCCCAACACAAGTATAGACTTGATCTACTGTAGGAAACTGGTGTGTTGGGCGCCAAGCTAGTGAGCATACCTCTTGATCCCAAGACTAATTGGGACGATGATTCTTTATCATGATAGCAAGCAGAATAGAACACTAGTTCGTAAGCTCCTTTACTTATTTGTTACACGAGGTGATATTACATCTGTTGTTGGACTTGTCAATAGGTATATTGACAAACCTCGACGACAACATTGGGATGTTGTTTGTCACATTCTCAAATACTTAAAAAGCTCCCCTGGAAAATTTATTATATATAGAAAAATGGGCACTACAAGATTCCTGGGTTTTCGAATTCTGAGAAGGCTCATCATTAATCTACCTCAGGTTATTGCACCTTTCTAGGTGGTAATCTTGTCACTTGGAGAAGTAAAAAGCAAATTATTGTGACTAGATCTAGTACTGAAGCTGAGTATCGAGCCATGGCTCGTACTACTTATGAGTTAATGTGGGTTTAAAGCTTGTCAAAAGAATATGGATTGATTCTGAGCCCATACCTACGTATTGTGATAACAAAGCTTATATTTGCAATGCAAGCAATCCCACTAGGGCTGGCAAAACAAGACCCGACCCGATCGACTCGACCCGAACCCGAAATTTTAAGCAAGTTTAGGGTCTAAGGTTTTTTGACCCGACCCGAAATTAATTTAGGGTCGGGTCCAGGTTTGGACTTTAGACCCAAATTGACCCGATTGACTCGAAATTCAAAATTATATTTTCAAATAAAATTACAAATACTATACTTTAAGACACTCGATGACCCATTAATTTACTAGTCCATCAATCGTGAAGTTTATTTTGGCAATTCTACATGGTTTTGTATTGATTTGTATGATTTATTATACTAATTATATTAGGAATTTGTGTTTAAAAGTCTCGAACAAACTACAATAGGCTTTATATGTGTTTCTCAATCACATTGTAAGTTTATCACAATGAAATTTGTTAATTACACTTGGGAATTATCAATGACTAGACAAATCATAGCATTTTTTTAAACTATCGTCTTGGTGTTGGATTTACGGGTCAAACCCGATAGACCCGAAATTATTTGCGGGTCGGGTTAGGGTCAAGGGTTTCGACCCCAAAATCCATCTTTTGCAAGTTTAGGGTCTAGCCAAAGAGTGTTGACCCGAAATGACCTGAAATAAAACCTGCTCAACCCGAACCCGATTGCCACCCCTAAATCCCACATTCCATGAGCACACCAGGCACATTGATATAGATTGTCACTTCGTCGGGGTGTCTATTCTAACTAGGCGCATATCCACTCCATACATCAGGACTGAGGATCAACTTGTTGATATCTTTACAAAACCGCAGCCAAAGACAAGGTTCATCTCCATGATAGACAAGTTGGACGTGCATGATATCTATGCTCCAGCTTGAGGAGGGCTGATATATTTATTTTTTGTTATTTACTTTATGCTTTTTGTTATCTTGGTGAACTATGTAATACCTTACCTCTCCTATCCTACATAAGGAGAGCGTTTATGCTTGTCTTTTATCATCGAATACTAAAATCCTTTTCGTGTTCACACCCTCCAATCAGTGGATTTGTGAATGTAAATTTTGCAATGATTGGAAATTTGTGCTATCTATTGAGAAAGAAAACCAAATAGATCAGTTACGACTACAAATTTATCTCTACAAACAATTTTCTTCATTGGTGGATATACTTTTCTACTTTAATACATCTTCTGTGAGTACGAACAATGTTACTATTTCTACTTATTAACAGAGTATAGTTTGGCTCATCTTGGAAAAGGAGCAATGGACAACGTTCTACAAGGGCAACTCTAATGATATGAGTGATGTCTTCCTTGGTGGAAGACATAGTATGGTTCATCTTAGTGTCTCATGCTTGGGACAGAGAACCACACACTCTCTTGAAGCATCATAGATAACTTTGCTCTCTTGATTCAAGGGGCATGCTCCTTCACACAAAGGCCACTAGTAACAAAGGATGTGGCCCTATAGTGATTGAGGATAGTTGTCACTCTTGAGGTGCAATTGAAGGTATTAACTCACTCATGATTGTCAAACCCAAACCCGAATTGGTTAGTTGAACCAAGAACCGATGGCTAGGACGGTTTGGTTCACTAGAAACCTAGAAATGACATCAAATCGGCCAAAATCAGTCAACTAACAAGTCGAACCGGTGAACCGACGGATAGTTCTTGGTTGCGTTTATATCAGGACCCTTGAACCCAATTTTATGTTTATTCCCAGTAGCGCCTTCCATTTTCTCACCCCCCCCCTTCTATTCCACCATATTTTGGCATTGGAAATGTTGTCTTGATTTTTTTTTCTTTAGTATGCTATTATTTTATATTCTCCTTGATATGCTTATTATTTCTTGATTTTTCACATACCTATTAGATTTTGAAAATAATTTATAATGTTTGGTGACGTCATTGGTTGAATTGGCGAACCGAAAACTAGAAGCCTCACCAATTAGCCCGTTCTTTTGGTTCTGACACCTTGAATTCATTCTCTCAAAAAGATGAGGCTCTTTGTTCATAGAGAGCTACTACGAGCTAAAGTGGAGGTTTCATATCTAGCACACTTTATGTGAAGTAAAGGACTCCCATACCACTCTATAAACTCATTGGGACTTGCCAACTGGATTGTGAGTTTAAGATTTATATCTATAAAATGAGTGTGCAAGTTTGAGTGTACTTGTACCCATGGTTGTATAGGCGGCTAGGTGACCAGGCACGACCAGGCCGCCTAGGTGCCCAGGCGGAGGCCCAGGCGTTTTGTTATATATATTATTTTAGTGGATATATATTCACTTTATCAATTAGTTCGATCCCTAGATATATGAATATACATTTTAAATACAAAATAGTAGATAAATAAATACATCAGTAAATAAATATATACAAATCAGTAGATTAATAAATACAAATCGGTAGATAACTAAATAAAAACCAGTACCCAGTAGATAAATAAATACAAAACAGTTAATAAATAAATACAAACCAATATATAAATAAATACAAATCAGTAGACAAATAAATATAAATCAGTAGATAAATAAATAATTTCAAAATCAGTAGAGAAATATATATTGAAGACAAATCCCAAATTTCAAATAAATAGATGAGGCAGCAGCAATAGTTGATGAATAGTTGTTGAGGGTGGGTTAGATTAGGGATTTCATATATGAATATACATCATAAATACAAAATAGTGGATAAATAAATACAAATCAGTAAATAAATAAATACACATCAGTAAATAAATAAATACAAAATGGTAGATAAATAAATATAAAACCAGTGCTCCGTAGATAAATAAATACAAAACGGCAGATAAATAAATACAAAATAGTATATAATAAATACAAATCGGTAGACAAATAAATATAAATCAGTAGAGAAATAAATATTGAATACAAATCCCAAATTTCAATAAATAGATGGGGCAACAACAATAGTTGATGAATAGTTGTTGAGGGTGGGTTAGAATAGGGATATCATATATGAATATACATTATAAATACAAAATAGTGGATAAATAAATGCAAATCAGTAAATAAATAAATACATATCAATAGATAAATAAATACATATCGGTAAATAATAAATACAAACCAGTACTCAGTAGAAAAATAATTACAAAACAGTAGATAAATAAATACAATCAGTATATAAAAAATACAAATCGGTGGACAAATAAATATAAATCAGTAGATGAATAAATAATTTCAAAATCAGTAGACAAATAAATATTGAATACAAATCCCAAATTTCAAATAATAAATAAAATACAAATCATTAGATAAATAAATACAAATCGGTACTCAGTAGAAAAATAAATACAAAACAGTAAAATAAATACAGTCAGTATATAAATAAATACAAATAGGTAGACAAATAAATATAAATCAGTAGATGAATAAATAATTTCAAAATCAGTAGACGAATAAATATTGAATACAAATCCCAAATTTCAACGAAATAGAAGAGGCAGCAGCAATAGTTGATGAATAATTGTTGAGACTGGGTTAGATTTGGGATTTTATATAGAGGTTTAGGATTAATAGGATTCATATTTAGGTTTTAGAGTAGGATTTAATATGATATTATACTAATAGGAATCCTATTTACTATTAGGAATTATAAAATTAATAGGAATCAATTAAAAAATATCTTAAGGGACTGATTAAGTTACCCAATCCACCTGGGCGGGTCGACCAGTCCGCCTGGGCGGCCGCCTAGCCCGCCTGGGTACACTGAATGTACTGGGCGCCTGGCTTTAGAGGACCCAAGGGTCGCCTGGGCAGACGCCCGTATAACACAGCTTGTACCCCTGAAGTTGAAGGGGAGTGCTGAAAAAGATTAAATATATAGTAATATCTGTATTGAAATCATAGAGGGATCAAATCCCTTTGGGCTTGGTTAAGACTTTAATGTCATTGGGAACACCCAATTAATCAAATCTTATATTGTTCTTTTAATTAATGACCTTGTAAAGGTCATCAGTAATCTCTGATTGTTAACCTTTGTGTAACTCTCTTCAAACCTACTATAAATGGATTGTGGTAGAACAATGAGAACTATTCCTCATTTTTTGATTGAATATGGTCATAAGTAAGCTTAAATGACGAGACAATACCTTAATATACTATTTGCTAGATATTGGGATTCATGATTAAAATTAAAAGTACATCACTAGACATGGGTATTCTATCAAATATATTTGCTAGATTTTATTGGGATTCCAATATCATAGGGAACAGCCAATTAATCAAATCTTATATTGTTCATTTAATTAACGACCTTATAAAGGTCACCATTAATCTCCTATTGATAACCTTTGTGTAACTATCCCCACACTTACTATAAACAGATTGTGGCAGAACAACGAGTACAGTTTCTCATTTTTCAATTGACTATGGTCATAAGCAAGCTTAAATGACGAGACAATCCCTAAGATACTATTAGAGAGTGTGGTTAATTTAGTTAATTAAGTTGTTTGGGTCTATTTGTATATGGGCCAAAGTGTATCTTGGCTCATTAGGGTTTAGTCTAAATTTTGTATGCTCCCCCCTTTTCCTATATATGGGAGAATTCCTCTAATTAAATATATCACATAGCCTTCCTTTACTTCATTACATGGTATCAGAGCATTGATCCAACCCTGACCCTTGAGGAGACTAAGAGATTTTCTTCCGCGTACGGGCAACAGCCTCCCTTCTTGGCTTCGTCGCCTGTCGGGCATCTATCCAGCCTAGGATGCCTAGCCGCCATCCAGTTGTCATCTCTCCTCTTTTTTTTCGCAGCCCTTGTTCCCTTGTTACTCCTTATCTTCTCGTCGATAGCCACCTTCTCCACTCCGCCACATCACCTCCAAGGCGTTGCCGCATCGCCTCTTGAACCTACCGCATGCAGCTGCTACCCCCTTGTCTCCCCTGCACACTGCCAACCTCAACACCCAACAAATCTACTGCCCACCACCAAACCCTTCAACTCCCGTCCGCCATCAATCCTTGAAATCTTGTCGATGCCCCTTGCTACCGTCCTAATAAGAAGCATGTTGCTCCCACAAAGAAGCTCGTTGCTACAACAAAACCTGCAAAAGCCAAGCCTCGCAAGGCCGCTAAGCCCGTTCTTGTGAAGAGGGCTCCCAAGGCATCCAAAGTTGCAAACCCACTTATATTGCTTGTTACACCATTAATCTCCTAATTAGTGTCGTCAACTTCTTGTATCCCTCATGTTGCCGCAAACCACAACTTCTATTGTCGCAATTGTTGGCTACTCTCCACCTCATCGATTCTGCCGCAACAACACCCTCCCCGCGTGGCTTCCCCTGCATATCACCTTTCTCCATCCGTTGAAGCCAAGAGACGGAGGATTCAGAGAATCCTATTATGCTTGGCCATTGGTTTGAGAATTAAGTCTGGTTTGTGAATCCTACTTGTCTTGCTTTGCTCTACGAAGACTTTGAGTGCTCTGTGATAACTCTATTCTTTTCGTCGTGCCAGTGTATTAACTTCAAGAAGAAACCACTATTTCTTTTGACTCACTAGTGCAAATTTGGATGGATTTTTTCCGTCGTGGTATTACTCTCTTTGAGGATTTGTTCTTGCTTTCTCTTTGAAAATTATTGTAAACCTTTTTCTAGGGGCTCTGCCCCAAGCCCCCGCGAGGGGCAGCCTCCCCTCCACTCCTGCCCGTTGAGGGCAACGGGACCCCCCAATTGGGAGGCGCCCCCGAAAACCCCGGCAATGCTACGTCCTATTTTTATTCTAAAGTGTTTCTTTATCATTGTCCACCCCGACCACTCTTGATTCTTTCTGTGGTTGGTGTGAGAGGGAGAAATAGAGGAGATGAAATGACGAAGGAAAATTTAATTCTGCTTCTATCTATGAGGATCTCCTCACTGCTCTATGTATATTTGTAGATTTGTATGCACTTCTTGAAGAGCTTGTGGACTTTTACTGTTGGTATTTGCGTCTAAAATTCTTTTACTAGTATATGCTTCTTGGAGAGTTTACTATCTGGAGCTTCATGTCTACAGCTTACTTATTTAAGTTGATGTCCTTCTATCCGGCTATGTCAGCTCTACTTTCTACTTTTTTTCCATGCATTATTTTGCACGTTGACATTATCCATGCCATGCACATGTTGACTTTCTGAACTGTGAACCAGCATTCTCTAGACTTTTCTACTGTGAATCAGTACCATCTGGACTGCGACAATAACGATTGTGATGAAAACTCTGACACCTTGCTGCTATTTACTACTAGTCCAGATGCCACGTCCCTTTTTGATCAAGAAGCTTCTGCTACTTGTTTGCGACCTGCGACATGCTTCACATTCGACCGGCTTGCATACCTGCTTTGGGTTATCTACTTGAGGGGGAGTATTTGAGTGATGAGCGCTTTATTGTAATCTTAAGGGGGAGAAACATTCTTCTAAGGGATAGGCTTATCTTTGTTTATGCTTCTTTTTTTTGTTCTATCTCTCTGTTTGCAAGCCGACTTAGGATTCTCCTAAACCGCTTGTGGGGGAGCATTATAGAGTCAGGTTAATTTAGTTAATTAAGATATTTGGGATTTTGGGTCTATTTATATATGGCCCAAGTGTATCTTTGTCCATTTGGATTTAGTCTAAAGTATGTATGATTCCCCCTTCTCCTATATATAGGAGAATTTTCTAATTTAATTATATCGCATAGCCTTCCTTTACTTTACAACAACCATTACTCTCCTATTGTTAACCTTTATGTAACTCTCCCTACACTTACTATAAATAGATTGTGGTAGAACAATGAGAACAATTTCTCATTTTTCAATTGACTATGGTCATAAGCAAGCTTAAATGACGAGAAAATACCTTAAGATATTATTTGCTAGATTTTATTGGGATTCATGAGTTCAAATTAGAAGTATATCACTAAACATGGGTGTTGTATAAAATATATTAATTGATATGTAGGCTCATCATTGTCCATATCCCATTCCAACCATAACTATGAGTTGGTATCTAAATTGGAGGCTCTTGTTGCATGCACGTATGAGCATTGTGAGCAGCATGTGTTGCTATTATATTTGGAGCAAGCTTTGGTTTACACAATCACAAATTACATAATGTCTCTTGCATTGATCATAAACAAGCTTAAGATTGTACTTGATAGAGGGTGATGAGGTTCTAACTTTTAAGTTGTTGCTTATGCAGTTCGGCCTACTGCGGCACCGCATATGGATAAATGGTCGCATATGCAAACACTTTTTGGCTTTAAACTATATGTATATGTATTAAACATGTATATGTATTAAACATGTATATGTATTAAACATGTATATGTATTAAACTATTATGTATATGTATTTTGGCTTTAAGTTGATGGCTCTAGTTGCGTTCACAAATGATCTTGTATGCAACATGTGCTTCGCATTATAGTCTGAGCAGGCTTTAGTTTATACATGTAAAAGAAATAAAATAAAAGGCCCATCGATATATTAATAAGAGAAATCCCTTTCATGTATATAGGATAAGGGGACAGTCGCAAACTTGTAGCTCAAGCATGCTTGTGACTCAAGCATACTTGGGACTCGAGCATGCTAGGGACTCAAAACAACCATATGGGCTGGCCCATTTACATAATAAATGGAATATCAATTACTTAACACTCCCCCTCAAGATGGAGCTTGGGAGAATCCCAAGACATCTTGCAAACATATAGACTAGAATAAATAAAACCACACTCTTACAAGAATACTACTTCCCCTTAATGTTACAATCAAATACTCTCCCCCTTCAACAGATAATCAAATGTGCTTCAAACAGTCTTTGAGCAACAACTCTGTCATGCTCCAAGCAGGTCAAAATCAAGTTATACGAGCTACTTTACTTGAATAAAGATAGGTGGCATCTCGAGAAATGGTATGCAAAAGCAAGTAGCATCATCTCAGTCATTAGCGTCGTCGAGTACTCCAATACTCCAGAGAGATTGAGAGTAATGGCAACGTAGTCGAATTAATCTTTGTCGCTATAGTCGTCCAATACTCCAGAGAGTCTTGGGTCCCAAATAGAGTAGAAGTCAATGTGTCTCCCCCTCACGCCAACCACGAAAAGAATCAAGAGAGTGGTTGGGGTGGAGAGTCGTAAATAATAGTAAAGAAAATGGATATCTAAAAAATTTATGTAGAGGGTAGTTGATAAGCCGAGTCAAATCCAATGTAGATCTACCTTGCAACATGAGGGTGGTTTGAGGGAGGGTAGGCACACAATAAAGACAATTAGAAATGAAAGATCTAGCAACATAGAAGCATCACTGACTTTTTTTTGTGATAGAGAGGCTCATGAGAAACGTTCAAAGATGAAGTAGGGGATAGCATCCCTGCCAGCAGCTAAGAACCGCCAAGAACGACAGCCGCCAGCAAGGGGCGCTCCTCTTTCGCTCTCTCTCTCTCTCTCACGTGAGTTTAGGGGCTCAGGATCAACTGCTCTGATACCATATTAAAGAAATAAAAAAAGGCTCAGGTCATCTTTTATATCTTTTTGGCTTTGAACTATATGTATATGTATATGTATATGTGGTTGGGCTCGGCGCAAGCCTTACGAGTCTCCTGGGTTACCAAAAAACTATATGTATATGTCTTAAACTATTATGTATATATTTTGGCTTTCAGTTGGAGTCTCTAGTTGTATGTGAACATGATCTTGTATGCAACATGTGCTTTGCATTATAGTTTGAACGGGCTTTGGTTTGTACACAATCTAAAATCACATAATCGCGCTTCCATTGATCATGTGATGACGGTGTAGGTTTTGTGGCACGACGTATGGATAAGGGGCTCGGTATACCGACACTTTTCGGCTTTCAACTATATATGTATATGTTTCATCCATAGTTATCCAGGCTTCCGCCTAGGCCTCCTAGGCTTTAGGTGGCCGCCTTAAACTGGAAGCCTAGGTTTTCAGATAACTAAAGTGGATGCCTAAGGCCGTTTAGGCTCAAATTCAAATACTTAAAAGACCAAATTAGCATGGATTAGGTCTGCATTTTGTCAAAGTACTTCAAATTTAGTTGGTTTAGAGAAGAAATAGATCAAATTTAGGCCAATCAGATCTAATTTGGGCATATTAGGTCTGATTTGGGGGGAAATATGTCTGATTTGGGGAAAACATGTCTTAATTGGGGAATTAGGTCTGATTTAGACAAATTAGGAGTCATTTAGGTCAATATAGCACAAATTAGGGGAAGATGTGTCTGATTAGATCATGTTATGCAAAAATTGGTCTGACTTAGGCTAAATTGGGCAGACTAAGTTAAATTAGGTCCAATTTAGATCATGTTCGGCCAAATTAAGGCTGAATAGGTCTAATTTAGGTCATGACAGGTGCGGCGTAGATGAGCTTATGATTGATTAAGCTTAGGAATAACCAATACAAATGTAGATAGTTATGTACATATTTGAATATAGATAAATGGCTACGCAAAATCATTTATATATATGAAAAATAAAACAAATGTGAAGAACGCCTAGAAACTCCTAGGCCCCCGACTAGGCGCCTGGGCCCCATAGGCTTCCCTTCAGTGGGAAGGGTCGCCTAGCAGCCTAGACAAGTATGGTTTCATCACATATGCTATTTAATTATATTTCAAATTACATACTAGATACAAACTGCACGCACCCCAATACATTATGTATGTGTATTTATATGTATACAATTCAATTTATATACAAATATATATATATGAATATAATATACATACATACGCATATACTCACATTTCCACATATATTTGTACATTATATCTATACATTCACACAAGAACATACACTTGCATTTCAAAAAATACACTTCAACTAAATATATGCATGTATAAACATATTATTCATGTATATTTATATGTTTATAAACATATATACTTGTACCTTCCACTAATTCAAACATAAGGTTGTATATGTTTAATATCTAATTTCATGCTTCTAAATTATAAAATCAAAATGCATATACTCATGAATATTGGATATACACTAAGCAGTACCCTCTTCATACATGCACAACAAACCATTTTTCGTAACCATGTTTGAAATTGATCAACAATCATGAAAGGTTTTTTTTTATAAAGGTCATAGCATATATTAAAATGCAAAGCAAGCAAACACCTGCTTTGTCGGGTAATACAAGTTTAAGGCATAAGTAAAGTTCTGCTGGGAAAGGAAAGTGATGTTAAATGTTCAAGGGGGAGGCACCCCATAACAAGCCTCTTTTAACACTAAGCCAGACATTTTGAAGATATGGCAGCTACAGGTACAGAGCCAAATTACTGATGTTGTTGCAGCAAACAATCATGAAAGGTACCTTCTCTCTCAAACACTTTTCTAAGCATTGGAGCACAAATTGCTTCATTTTATTTTAGTTTTCTAGATTGTGGCAATCAAGGAATTCCGAGGTTGGTTTCCACATGTAGTAATTTCAAGAAGTGGGCAGTTTACCATTATCGGTTGTTGATGGGAGACAATGCTCCCTAGAATCACACCTATATGTATAAGAAGATGGTTCAATATAGAATTTTCTATGGTACAATTTAGTACTCAACTTATAGTGTATCATTTACATTAGATGATCGAAGTTAGAGATGATATATCAGCTTACATTGAGAGTTTGGTAAATGAGATTCAAAAAAAAAAATGTCATAATATCATTGCATTTAAGTTAAGAGAATTCTCTTTGGACACAATGTTTGGCTTGATAAGCCAACAGTTTTAGAAATCAGGAACAAAACCTGAAGTATACATGATAAAATCTAACCTTTCCCGAACAATCTACTGCCCAATTGTTGTGACACTACTCACAAAGCCACTATCGCCTATTCACATGCCACTAAAACTGTCACTACCTACTCCCCCTTCATGCTTGTTGTTCCCCAGGCCACAACTACAAACACCTCCCTTTCCGCACTAATCAGTATAGCCTTTGAAAACCACTAACAATCTCATCCAGACATGCTAAGAGTACCAGATAGGTCTGCTCAAGCTCATCGTTGGTCGTTGGCTAGAAGCTTAGAAGAATGTCTTCGTACTCAATGTCATCATCCTTGGTCCTAAAAATAGTTATCATCGTGATGTTAGGGCACTGGAGGAATTGTAACCATCACCCTCGCACATGAAGCAATAAATTGTTTTCGGTGCTATTGGTTGCTTGGATGAGGATGTAAAGCGTGAGGAAAATCGACAATGCCAACTTCTTTGCAGTCTTATCACTAAGTCCTCTGCAAAAGTTGGTAACCATGATTGCTTGTTTGTCATGGATGTTAGAACAGTGGGTACTTTGAGACAAAGTCAATGCCTTATTTCAGTTCCGTCAACTGAACATAGAAGCGTTAACGGTATTTGTGTGGCAAGAAGTGTCCCCTGATGGAGTATTAGAGCAAAGTCTACAATTACGGAGCGTGAGTCGTAGATTTCCACCATGCCATAGCTCCTCCTTTGAGTTTTTTATTACAAAAAAGAAGCTTTTATGCCTCCATTAGTCAATGATGTTGTTGTACTTCTCGATGTTGTGGAACCAGACAAGGATTACCTTCGGACAGCAATCCCCAGTGTAATCAGATACGCCCAATTTTATGATATGCTCCTATTGGTCAACATGTTGGGGTTAGCGATCACCCATAGCGGTGGCAGCGTACAAGTTTGGGACATTCGGGTCATGCCTTTGCTCCATTTACAGGCGTGTATTGAGGGTTGTCTAGTTCCACGGCAACATGTCAAGGCGTTGGAGGACTATTGGTAGTTGCATTTCTACAAGAGTTGTTAAAATTATTGAATCCTTCTTTGTTCACCATTGTGGTGGACAAAGGAGCAAGTAACACAAGTATTTAGAAACCAAAGTTTAATGTCGTTGAAGAAACACGGGTGTAAATAGGGTGGGAACATGAGTGGAACAAGGGACTAGACGACAAGTTCCATGAGCAGGAACTCAAGCGGGGGGGAAATACAGGTGGCGGTTTGGCATGTGAACGGAAAATAGGGGAGGGGATCGGAGAGCCTTGTACACAACCCGGGTGGATGATGTGTGCCTGGACAAGGGTGTTGCAAAAAAAAAAAATTAAGGAAAGGGGTAATGTAGGATGATCGTAGGCTTTAAGACAGTCATTTGAGTAGCCTTAATCAAACTTTTATTAGTTTCGATATGTTTTAGGTGTTATTTGATATTTTTCATGTTTGGTTTTGTAAAGCATGTGGTTTAGTCCCACATTGGCTACATGTCTAGTTAGTTGAGTTTAAAGGCCTTTTTAAGGCATACTTTATGATTGAAATATTTTGATGATAGCTAGATCTAGTTAGTTTATATTTTAATCGTTAGGTTCCCATTATGGGGTAGCAGGGTCGGAGCCTAAAGATGGGTCTAGAGAGGTGCGGGAGTCAGGACGTTGGGTTGCAGGGTGGGAAAGTGGAAAGCGGAGGTAGGTCTGGCAAAAGATAGTAAGGGAAGTGAGAAATCAAGCAAAATCTAGCAAGGAGCCACGACAAAGAGAGGAGGATGGACGGGGGCATGTGTCCAGCACGCAAGGTCCTCCTTATTGCGGTCCGTCAAGTGAATGTGGATAATCAACCTCTTGCAGGCCTGAACGGCAGACTTTGACTGATGAGATACTTGCAAGAGGAATAAGAAGAGCGAGAAATGTGGAAGATAAAGGTATGGTGAAGAAGATGAGGTAAGACGAACGTGGAGGTGAAAGGAAGGGAAGGAACCGTACCCTGAAAGAGTAGGGTTTGGCTCTAATACTACTTGATCTGAAACCATCGGGAAGAGGAGAAATAAGAAGCAATAAAATAAACTATTTCCCTATTCATACTCAACTGCCTAGAACAAGCCTCCAAGGCTGGTATTTATAACACAAAACATGAAACCCTGGGACCTTAGGCAATTACGTAAATTGCCAACAAAATACAGAATCAAACCATGGTTGTATAGGCGGCTAGGCGACCAGGCGTTGCCTAGGGACGCCCAGGCGGAGGCCCAGGCGTTTTCTTATATATATTAATTTAATGGATACATGTAAAATTTATTATAAATATTTAAATGAGTAGATGTAAATAATATCAATCAGTACATAAATAAACAAAATCAGTTGATAACTAAATAAAAAATCATAGATTAATAAATACAAATAATTATATGAATAAATACAATTAAGTGGATAAATAAATACAAATCAGTTGATAAATAAAGTTACATCACTAGATGATTATATAATTTCAAAAGCACTACACAAATAAATTCAAATGAGTAGATAGCTAAATAAAAAACAGTAAACGGATAAATTTAGTAGATGAATAAATACAAATAAGTAGATGAATAAATACAAATCAGTTGATAAACTAATATAAATCAGTAGATGATTAATCCATTCCTAAATCAGTACATAAAAACAAATAGTAGATGAATAAATACAATAAATACAAATCAGTTGATAAATAAAATTAAATCAGTTGATAAATAAAATTAAATGAGTTGATAAATAAAGTTAAATGAGTAGATTAAATAATATCAGAATCAGTACATAAATAAACACAAATCAGTAGATAACTAAATAAAAAAAGTAGATAAATAAATACAAATAAGTAGATGAATAAATAATGTTAAGTGGATAAGTAAATACAAATCTGTTGATAAATAAAGATACATCAGTAGATGATTATGTAATTTCAAAAGCAGTACATAAATAAATTCAAATGAGTAGAAAACTAAATAAAAAACAGTAGACAAATAAATACAAATCAGTAGATGAATAAATACAAATCAGTTGATAAACGAATATAAATCAGTAGATGATTAATTAATTCCTGAATCAGTTATAACTAAATACAAATAGTAGATGAATAAATACAGATCAGTTGATAAATAAAGTTAAATCAGTTGATAAATAAAGTTAAATAAGTAGATGATTAAATAATAACAAAATCAGTATATAAATAAACACAAATCAGTAAATAACTTAATTAAAAATATTTAAAAAAAAGCCCAGCAGCAGCCTAGGCGTGCCTAGGCGCCGCCCAAGCGTCCGCCCAGGCTGCCCAGAGGCCTAACTAGGCTGGGCGCCTAGGATTGGGACCCTAGGTGAACGCCTGGGCCGCCTAGGCGCCGCCTGGGCGAGCGCCCGTACAACTCAGAATCAAACAATTCAAACTTGAAGCTGTGTTATAACTACAAAAAATGCACTTAGGTCCCCACATATAAATGTAGCATAAAATTAAAATAAATAAGTTGCATTCATGTCGCCTCACTAACCTTGAACGCCCAATAGAGATATGAACTCGGATGATTTATTTCTTTTCCAAGACGAGCAATCACCTTTGAGGGAGTCCACAATATATTCTGAAAGATAACATTTTAAACAAAAGCAAAAAACAAAAATTGTCATTCCTCACACACATTATGTGTATACATGTCATCAGCACGATACAAAGATGATAGATAAGTGACCTCTACAAGAATTGCAAAACTGGACCATCAAGAACTTGCATATAATTATAGTTATTATCTAGACTAAAGAAATTACTCAGATCTTGTTCATTGGACTAAACAAACTTTCGAAGTGTGAGTTCATGTAACTAATATAGCAGCCAGCTTACTGAATTATCTTGGGCTCTGATAGGATCGTAGAACCTACGTTTGTCCAATGTTTTTCTTGACTAGCAATTGGAGATAATATTAGGGTTTATGCCAAAATTACTCTATAATCATAGGGCCGATCCTTATACTGCTGCTACATTCAGGTTTTAGTTAAGAGTACTGCTAAATGTTCTTAATTTTTGTTACTTACTACCACTTGGAATCAAATCACAATGTTATTCCAAACACATAAAATCTTGTCATACTTTTTATTTTAAAATGTTGCAAAGAAGCGTTGATAAAACTGTCAATACAATTGGTTCCAGAAATATTAGAGTTTTTCTGAAAGATCAAAAATCGATCTCCATTGTTACTGGCAAATTAAAAATACATGTACAAGAAAACCAATGTAAGAATGGCACTAGCAAGTGATTACGAAAGGGCCTTATCCAAAAATATTTTTTCTTACCAGGAATGTGCAACCAATCAAAGGTGTTTCCCAGTGCATTTCTGAGGACTTCATGAACAGGAAGGAGAATGTTAAAAAAATTCCTCCCATTGCACTTATTCTAAACCTGCAGGGGACCACAACTCAAGAGCCCCTTAAACATGCATCTTTCATCACCACCCTCAGTGGAGCATCCATCCATCATATTAGTTAAGATACCCCATCCTTCTAGCCAAACGCCAGCTCATCTAAAAGTATCTTCCAATGGAGTTTGTTGAATGACAATTTCTTTGAAAAATTCCAAGTGCTCAAAAGAAAATAATATCAGAATCTGGACCAAATGCTTGCCAAATGGGATCCAATTATATCCATGGCATCGACCTATTCAAGCAAATACTTGATAAGAGCATCAAAATTGCTAGTATATTTAGTATTGAGCCTAGGCCCTCTATGTATTATCTCTTTAGTTATAGTTAAGTGAGGACTAAGGATCCATATATCAATTAGGCATCCATGTAACTTTATTGGCTCCTATTTATAGGAGACCTTGTAATCCCTTTTCAACTCATAGGAATCATCTCTTAACCATTCAACGTCATATCAGAGCTAGCTGCTCTGTAAACACTGGCCACCACCTCCTCAGCCTCTTCTCCTCTAGTCGCCACCCTTACCACCACTCCTCTATCGTCTTTGTTCCTCTTCTAGTCACCATAGTTACAATAATTGCCAACTTTTTGAAATTGCCCCAGTCATTTATGACGGTCGAATAGCTCCTAACATCATTTGGAATTTTCTAAGTCACCCTTTCATGATCAACAAAATCGACGTACAAAACTATTTTGAATTGTATAGTTTTTGTCGACTTTAGACACATAACCTATAAGTGTCCAAATGAGTGTGTGTGTGTGTCTGCGTGCAATACAAATATGTATATGTATGTATATTCACCAATTTTGCCTGACTTGTAAATTGTTGACCATCCTTTTACGGTACGTTGACAGCTGTTACCCTAATTTCACACATAATTCAAAATTTAAAATTTTGCAGCTTGGTCACACACTATGCTAGTCGCCACCCCCCTCTCTCTCTTCCACTCCTTTGTCCAAAGAGGCAGCACCCAACCAAAGAGAAAGGCCGCCACCCCCACCAAGAATCAACAGCAGTGGCAACCTGGGTGTCGTTGCCAACCAATATGATACTCCAGAATACAGGGGTTGTCCATGGGTGCAGGGGCAGCTGCCGCTGCCCGCAAAACCACAGGTAGCTGCTACCTGTAACACCATAGTTGGCGCTGGCCGGGTACCCACAGCCAGCAGCTTCAACCGTTGTCTGTCAGCTCTTGTTTCCACTTTATTTCTCTCCAGCCTCCAGAAAGGGCAACAATGCAACCAAAGAGGGATGTCGCCAAGAAGCATTAGCAACAACTACCCTCGGCACGGACCTAGTGGTAAAAGTTGTGCCTACCTGTGGTGCAGGGGCAGTCGCCGCCCCAGCTAGGAGTGAACAACAAAATCTGGTTATAACCAATTTAACAAATGCTTAATTCCAATATGAATAATTTGGTTTGGGTAGTTTTGTCAATTTGGTTAATTCAGTTAAATAATTTCAGTTTATTAGTTAAATGATTAATTAGGCAATTTAAAATATTTTCTATTAGATTAACTAAAAAGCCACAGTTTATTCATACAAATTTACCCTAAACATATACGTGCCTATATATCGGTACATTTATTTCAATAAACCTCCCCATTTATATATTAATCAAAATTTTGATGACTTTTAAATGTTTCTATTTGGTTAACCGAATAACCACAGTTTATTCATATAAAAGTACCCCATACATGTACATACTCATATATTGGTACTGTTATTTCAATATAACTCCCCATTTATATATTAATCAAATTTTGATACCTCTTAAGGGTTTTTATTTATATGCAATGCTACTATGATAAAAAATTAATCATACTCATATTTTCAACCAATATTATTACAGAAGTATTATTTGGTTAACCGAATTAACCAACCGAAGTAAATGTCAACCAATTAACCATACCAGATTAACTGAGTCTAATTTGGTTTGGTTAACACTTATATTCTAAAACCATTAATTAATTGATTAACCGAACCAAATTAACCATGAACGGAAAAACTAACTGAATGCTCACCCCCAGCAGGCCATTGTGACTTGTTAAATGGGTCAACGATGTGTGCACACCACAGGCCGCAGTTAGTCAGGTGCCTGCCGCATACCACTACGGCTAATAGCATCTGCTGCTTCAACCATTGTCTGTCGATCCTCGTTTCGCTCACCCTCTTGTTCATGTTCTAAACAATAAAAAAATCTAATAGTGTAATATAAAAAGAGGAAGCAAAAGACCCCCTATTTTAAAGAAACAAAAGAAGAAAGAGGGAAAGTGTTATTTCATCCCCATGCAGGTCCCCTCCCCGCATGGGTGAGTGCATGTTGTTTTGACTAGGGGGGCTTCTATGTTCTTACAGCATAGTACTATATTCATGTGATATGTTCCTATCATGCCTTCTATTTCATTAGTGCTTCCATTGTTTTGTTTTTGTCTGCCGAGTCTCTTTCCAATGTGGCATCTTGTTATGTTCTTTTATCGTGCTCCCCTAGTAGTGATATCTTTCTTTTACAGCGCTACACTCTAGTAAAATATATCTATTCTCATGGTTGGTGACAAAGCGCGCGTGCTTCTATTATCACATACAATGACATGCTTCTATTTATGTTAGTAAACTCCATGGCAGCAATTATCTCCTCTAGATGAACGTCATCCACAAGTTCATTGAATTGCAAAGCAAACTTAAATTTATCACACACAATCCACCAACTAAGCTAGAAGATGACATGGCATGGGCGACCTAAAATACCCAAGTTCTTTATTGGCTCTATGAGAGTATGGAGCTCAATGGCGCGGTGAAACATATGTTTCACTACATTGCCCAAGACAATGTGGCAAGAACAGAAGTAGTTATACACACAGGAGGAGAATTTCCTTAGCCATTCAACATGAATCATTAGAGGAAAGCTTCTACGCAGACCAGCTTGTGCCAAGCCAAATAAACTCAATAGACTGAGCTTCCTCGCTAAGTGGGTAAAAGAGAACTTATGATCACCCCACCCATTTCTTTTGGTAGCTTCTGTGCCATCTCTTAATCATAACCTAGAATATAAAGCCAATATAGTAGCTTCATTGGGATACAAGTTTCATTGAAAATAGCAGGGATAAGTGGTATCCATGGTCCATATTCAAAGTCAGCTAGGATTCATACTTGTCTCTGGTTGAAATGGAAAAAAGATTTAAACAAAATTTATACCAAGTAATTAATGAAACACCATCGATCATCCCAAAGTAGAATTGTCTTGTTATACCTCATATTTTGGTGGTAATTCTGAACATAGGATCCTATAATTGTCATAAAGCTCAAACTGTAACTAGAAGAGCAGAGGGCATAACAACTATCCTCCCTACAGCATCTATGTCTAATGATAACTCCCAATACAGGGTTTGCTTAACTAAGTCTACAGAGAAATATCATGAGAACTCCACCGTTGAATTTCCTGAGCAAGCAAAGTCCCGCACAATCAAGCACACTAGGTAGGAGCATGTCACCATACAGCAAGATGCTGAAACTCATTCTATACCATGGAACTACACTTCCCCGAAGTTTCCAACTTCCACCCTAGGCGATGTCGAAACACCACTATGTCGACTTGGTCTCAATTTCGGACAGATGTTTCCCCCTTGTCGACGAAGTTGGATTTATTATAGTGTATTTTCATCCCAACATCCTCGAAGTTGTCGATGTTTCCCGAAGTTGGCGATATTGGGGCGAAGTTGATACGGCCCAGAAAATTTGACCTAACTAGTGCCCTAAAGGCCATATAAGGCATAAGTGGTGCCTCCAACCATCTTTACAGCTTCTAGTATCAATTTCTATGTTTGTTGGCTGCCACTATTTTTTGGAGAAGATGTTGTAACTACTATTTGACTCCATACTGTATGGAGGACATATGGTGGGATGTATTTCTATATTTGTACTACACTTTAAAACCTTGCAACTATAACTGCACATTGCGTTATCGACCTATGTAGGGTTATAGAGTCGTGAATCATGTTTTTGTGTTAAATTGACATATGTAAGATATAGTATAGCATAATTAGAAGTTTTTAATCAAAGTTTTCTTCAAATGTTCTTCAAAAAACGACATCGAAGTTTATCGAAGTTTGCGTCTAAACTTCCTCAAAGTTTCCACAAACTTTCACTTCCACACCTAGCGAAGTCGACACGAAGTCGAAGTCCTGCACCATGTTCTATACAGTTCATATTGTCAAAAACCGTTACCGGTAGCTTAAGTTTAGAACTGATGCATGTTGGAAGAGCTTTCGATATAGAGTTGGCTACCAACAATTTCATTCCCCCTCCATGATTAAGGGTTCCAACCAGGCAGGAAGAGTCAAGGTTAGACTCTTCCAATCTAAGGCTATCAAACTAGAAGGTGAAGAGTAAGCCTAGATAGATCAAAGGAAAGGTGCTGACTGCTAACACGGCATCAATTCTTTACTATCATAGAATTAACTCTTAGAAAAATCATAACACCAAAGAATTCAGATTTATCCATGTCAACCCCGAGTCTTGAAACTTCCAATCAAATCAAAACTTGAATATGATGGGATCCAATTGCTCCATGAAATTGTAAGACTGAAAGTCTTCAGCATTGTAAAAGAACACGTGAAATGGAGAGCTTAGGGTTACACAATGTGTGTACCCTTGTATTTATACTAAAAGTACATTTACAGTGAGGTCCATATATAACAATAAATTAACAAAACACTCAATAAAGGCATATATATTAACACTCCCCCTCAAGTTGGAGCATAGATGTCAATCATGCCCAACTTGTCCACCAGAGAACAGAAGTGCTTCTTTGCCAGCAGTTTTGTGAATATGTTAGCAACCTGGTCTTCAGAACGGGTGAAAGGTGTGCAGATTTTCCCAGATAGAATAGCTTCCCTGATGAAGTGACAGTCAACCTCAATATGTTTTGTGCGCTCGTGATATACAGGATTGTTGGCAATGAAAATAGCAGCTTTGTTATCACAGTGCATCGGAATAGCAGAAGACGACTCAATACCAAAGTTTTGTAGAAGAGATTGCACCCACAGAAGTTCACAGGCAATATGGGCCATGGCCCTATATTCATCTTCAGCACAAGATCTAGCAACAACATTTTGTTTCTTGCTGGCCAGGTGACAAGATTACCCCCTACATATGTGCAGTAGCCATAAGTGGATTTCCTGTCAATCTTGCTCCCTGCATAGTCAGAATCAGAATAGCCTTCTAGAGAACAGTGCCCATTTTTCCTGTAATGGAGGCCCTTGCCAGGTGACTTCTTTAGATATCGCAAAATGTTACATAGAGCATCCCAGTGGCACTGTCTGGGTTTATTCAAGTACCTGCTAAGAAGCCCCACAGCAGTAGATATGTCAGCTCTAGTTACCGTCAGATATATCATCTTACCAATCAATCTCATGTATTTCTTGTTATCAGCAAACAGCGGAAAAGAATCATCATCCCAATTAACATTGGGATCTAGAGGCGGGTCAGCTGGCCGTGCACCAAGCATACCCGTTTCCTGTAGCATATCAAGTACATATTTCCTTTGAGATAGAACAAGAGCATTAGAGGTTCTAGACACTTCTATGCCCAAAAAATAGCGTAGTTTTCCCAGATCTTTAGTAGCAAAGTGCTTGCAGAGATGAGCTTTAGTGGCCTGAATAGCAACAGAATCACTACCAGATAGAATTATATCATCAAAATATACAATAAGTATAACAATGCCAGAGGAAGTCTTTTTTGTAAAGACAGAATGATCAACCTGTGACCTCAGAAAACCAAAGGCAATCAAAATTTTGCTCAACTTATCAAACCAAGCACGAGGACTCTGTTTGAGCCCATAGATAGATTTCCTCAGCCTGCAGACTTTATGTGACTCCCACTGAGCAACAAACCCAGGATGTTGCTCCATATAGACCTCCTCTTGCAGATCACCATATAAGAAAGCATTTTTAACATCCAGTTGTACTAGAGGCCAGTCAAGATTAACAGCAACAGATAAGAGAACTCTGACAGAATTAAGACGGGCAACAGGTGAAAAGGTTTCAAAGTAATCAATACCATAGGTCTGTGTATATCCTTTAGCAACAAGACGTGCCTTCAGATGTCCTACTGTACCATCTGGTTGATGTTTGACAACATAAACCCATCTGCAGCCTACAAGCTTACACTGAGGAGGTGGATCCACCAACTCCCAAGTCTATCAGAAAGAGCAAGCATTTCCTCCTTCATAGCAGTAGTCCAAGTTGTACTTTGCAAGGCATCCTGTACAGTCTGTGGGATGGCAATAGCAGATAATGCAGTGACAAAGTTGCTAACATGAACACTTAAATGGTCAGTAGATACATAGTTAGCAATATTGTGGATAGTGCAGGAACGAGTGCCCTTCCTAAGAGCAATAGGTACATCAAGATCAGAGATTACCTCAGGTGACGCAGAACCTTCTGGAGGAGAAGATTGGCTTGGATGGGGGGGGTCTTGTGCAGGTTGAGATCTGTTCCTACGCTGATAAACAATAAGAGGAGGTGCCGGTTGCACAAAAGTAGTGGCATCAGAAACACAGTCACTAGTAATAGGCAGCGGAGAAGCAATAAGCTCAGACTGAAGACTATCTGTTTGAGTAGAGTAGTATGGTGTACCCTCAAAAAAGACAACATCGTTGCTTGTGAACCATCTCTTGGTAGTTGGGCTATAGCATTTGTATCCTTTCTGTGTACGAGAATACCCCAAAAAAATACATTTTTCAGCACGTGGAGATAGTTTATCATGCGTTGGGCCAAGCAACTTTACAAAGCATGTAGAGCCAAATATACGTGGAGGTACAGTAAATAAAGGTTTATCAGGATTTAGAATTTGCACAGGTATTTTATTTCCAATTACCAAAGAAGGCATTTGGTTTATTAGAAAACAGGCAGTCAAGATAGCTTCTGGCCAGAATCCCCGAGGTACATTAGCATTCAACATAATAGCTCTAGCAACCTCTAGTAAGTGTCTATTCTTTCTTTCAGCAATGCCATTCTGCTGAGGTGTGTATGCACAAGAAGTCTGGTGTATAGTGCCAACGGATTTACAGAACTCAACATCTTTTTGAACAAATTCAAGTGCATTATCCGTTCTAAAAATTTTAACAGGCATAGAGTATTGTGTTTCCATCTCAGCAAAAAAGAATTTAATTGTGGACAGAACTTCAGATCGACTTTTCAGAAGAAATAACCACGTGGCCCGAGAAAAATCATCAATGAACAGAATAAAATATTTGTGGCCAGATAGACTAGGGACATGACATGGACCCCATACATCAGCATGAACAAGATCAAAAACATTTTTACTACTAATTTGAGAACGTTTAGGATAAACATCCCTAGTCTATTTGCCTAACTGACATGATTCACATTGAAACACATTTGTTCCTACATCAGATACAATATGACGCAATTTCTCAGATGATGGGTGCCCAAGTCTGTAGTGCCACTGTAAAGCCAATACTGAAGAAGATACTGCAGAAGTCAGAGCCACATTGTCCACTCTTTTCAGATTGTCCAGGCAATACAAGCCATCAGATCCTTCATGCCCCCCACCAATCTTCATCCTTGTGCGAAGGTCCTGAAAAACACATGAACCAGGCACTAAAGTCAGGATATAGCTCAGAAAGTCTTGCTAACACATAATAAATTCAGCAGAAAATGAGGCACATTAAGAGCAGATTTCAACACATTATCAGACACAATGTCTCCAATCCCCGAAACGGCAGACTTGGAGCCATCAGCAAGCATAACAGACGAATTAGTAGTCGTTCTAGATAAACTTCTGAACAACGACCGATTCCCAGAAATATGAGAAGACGGGCCCGAATCTATGACCCATTTCGTATTACCAGTAGTAGAGGATGGTGCAGTAAGGAAGGCAGTGTCACAACCAGAGTATGTCGCAGCATGTGCTCCAGTGGTGGTGGTAGTAGATGACGAGCCAGTACGCTCCAGCAACAAGCGCTCGACCTCAGCACAAATGAAGTCAGCAGTAGAAGTACCCGTACCCGGGACATCAGGCTGGGTAGACACCTCAGAAGATGTAGTAGCCTCAGTGGCCGCATTTGCCCAAGCTGGTTTGCCGTATTTCTCCCAGCACTTTTCTTCAACATGGTTAGACCGGGCACAGAAGTTGCAGAAGCGTTGGCCAATCTGAGGACGAGCAGCAACAGTAGTAGGTCCAGAAGATGCTCCACGACCTAAAGAGTTCCTCCCCCTGCCAGCACCAAGAGGAGGACAAGCGTCATGCGAGCGACCGCGTCCACGACCACGGCCACGACCAGACATCACAGCAAAAGCAATAGTATCACCCGTATCAGTAGGAGTCTCAGATGACGATGCAGGCAAGTGTTGTAATCTCTGAAAGGCAGTTTGTAGAGTAGGTAGCGAATCACTGGCGAGAATCTGATCCACCACCCCGGCATAGGAATCAGGTAGGCCACAGAGGAACTGAACTACTTGCAACTCCTGTCGCTGTCGTTGCATAGTAGCCAAATCAGTAGACAAGGGATGGTAGGCTTCCAATTCCCCCCACAGTCCCTTGAAAGCAGAGAAGTAATCCGTCAGATCGGATCCAGAGAACCGCAGGCGGCTGAGCTGCTTGTTGATATCAAACACCTTCTTGGGATTCTGACTGTGTGAATAAGTGTTGGCGAGTTGATCCCACATCTGCTTCGCCGTCTGCAGGTATAAGAGTGTGACGTTAATCTTAGTCTCACTACTATTCAGAATCCATGTCATGATTGTGGAGCCGTCTTTCACCCAGTCATCATAAGCTTTCACATCTTTTGAGCCGGCTGTTGCAGGAGGCACCGGTGGTGGAACTCGCATCAGGTGCGACATTTTTCCTTGTGATTTGACATATATCTGCATAGAGCACACCCAGTGCTGGTAGTTTCTCCCATCCAACTTCACAGTTGTCACTTGACGGCGCAGATCTTCATGGGTAGACGCCATGAGGTAGAGGCAGACGAACTAGCAGAGTGACAGGCAGGCAGTAGAAGGTTGCCTACGTCTTCAGGTAGGCAGCAGCAGGCACAGAGCTACGGATCGGAAGGACCTCTTCACATACGGGCTACACCGGAGCGTAGCAAGGAACCCGGTGACTCAATCGATCACACGAGCATGCAGGCAAAAAAATAGATCCGACAGTGGTTTTCAGGCAGAAATCAAACCCACGGGAAGACGGAGCCCAGAACCAGGCGGGTGAAGCAACCCCGGCGGCCTACGTACCCCGGCGGCTCAGCAGCCCGACGGCTCAGCCGGCCCGACGGCGTGCAGCCTCGGCACTGTAGCTGTTGGCGGCGGGCGGCCGGCCTGCTGGCTGTTGCCAGTGGGCGGCGCCTGGCCGGGGGAAGGAGAGGGGGGGAGAAGAGAGAGAGAGAGAGGGTCAGGTGGGAGGGGACGGCGGCACCGGGTGAGGGAGGATTTGGATCAGTCCTGCTCTGGTACCATGTAAAAGAACACGTGAAATGGAGAGCTTAGGGTTACACAATGTGTGTACCCTTGTATTTATACTAAAAGAACATTTACAGTGAGGTCCATATATAACAGTAAATTAACAAAACACTCAATAAAGGCATATATATTAACAAGCATAAGAATTATCTAGTTTTGTTGCTGTGGACACGTGAAGAACACCAGTAGCATGAATTATGCAGAAAGAAAATGCAGGCATAATATAACACAAACAAAATTGCATTGTTCCGTTTTGCACATAAGTTAAAATTTATCTTAGTTTTGTTCATGTGGAACATGTGAAAAATACTAGTGTGAAACATGCAGACATTACATAACACAAACAAAATTACCTTGTCCAACTGTTCCTCCAACATTTTGTCGAAAATCGGAATTATCCAATCCTCAAACTTGCAGTAATTTTCATTAGGTACCAACAGATTACCGATCCGATTTAACCCCTTAGAGCGCAAGTACGTACCAGACAAAGAGAAATCACCTTTATAAGTTGGTGCAAGACATTTGATAAGGTCCTCTTCAATACCACCTGCTGTAGTAACAATAACATCCACCTGCATATTCCATAATAAACTCTTAAAATGGAATCTACATGACAGCGTATATTAGACTCATTAGCAAAATATGCACATGAATAAATGGTATAGTATATAACAGACTGCAAACATTTACTAGGAGGAATGTTAGAATAAGAATGAAGATGTATCATTTAAAAAGACTGCTAGAAGTGCGCCACAACATTTAAAAACATCATAAACATAACACCTAAATGAAAAAATATCGTTAAAATATCAATTTATTTTAGACTCTCTACCAAAGAGGTTTAAGACAGATTTGTCTCTCACTCTTTTAGAATACAATTTTAATATTTATGATATATTCTCAAAAGAAAGGCATTAAAGATCAAGTGTATGTGTAAAACTGTAAATTATACATCGTTATATCAATCCATGTAGTTATTTCCGTTTTCCCAATACATTCCTATATTCACTGTCTTTTTCTCATGATATTAAAAATCATCGACATTGGATGAAATGTCACCGATTTTGTCGGTGTCGACAGCTGGCGGTGTCGAATCCACGAAGGCATCCCCACTCCACAACATCCATTTCGAGCCTTGTCGTCGACATTCGCCCATTTGTCAACGAAGTCGGTCCATGTCCATTCAGAAATTGTCCAACTTCCACAACATCAGTTGAAGTTGTCAAAGTTGGCGACATTCTTTTGCTGCTTTTGGAGTTTGTTGTGTAAGGAGAAAAAAAGTGTTGGAGCTTGAGGTAAGGCAATTTTGATGTTATTTTTTTTTATTCTAAGCTAATATTAGTAGATATCCCCCTCTCTACTAGATTTACCATAGGTTTACACATTTTAGCGTAATTTGTTTATTGTCATAAACTTTATATTTTGAAGAACTCTATAGTCTGGAGACGACTGTATATGACTGTGTAGTTTTCTACAAATGTATATATGTAAACACATATTGTGTTCAGTGGTTTAAAAAGCGGTCGCTCAGGCGGCCAGACCCCTAGCCGCTCAAAATGGGCTTTAGGCAGGCAGTCAAGTGGATCTTCATTAAGCGGCCGCTTCAGACCCGCTCAGCCTGCTTAAGCGCCCGCTTGAGCACTGGTTCTGGGCGCCCGCCTGAGGCCGTTTAAGTGAAAATCAGGTTCTATGCCCACTTCCTGGACCCAAAATGAAATGTAATATAATTGTAAGTATGTATCAATATTGTATAACATTATTTAACATGTTAATTTAATACTATTGCGCTAAACAACTAAATATGTATCCAAATACCGTACAACAGTTAACTAGTGTGTAATAATACACTGATTTTGCTTTTTAAAACATAACTTATGTTTATAAATCAAGGTAAGTATGTGTTTCCAATTTTTAATTGAGTTGTACATGCATCAAAATCGTTCCTATTTCATATAAGATCTGTATGTATGTACTGCTGCACCCATTTTACATCTTGATGTATGAACTGCTGCACCTACATTACATAAAATATCATTTATACATACAACACTGCTCTGCTATGAACTCAACTACTAATAGACTATACTGTATCTATACATTCATTCATACATTAAGTTTTTCTTGTATTGTTATGAGTTCAACTAATGTACTATCTATGTAGATGTACTTTGTAGTTTGCAATACATATAACGGTATAATGTACATATCATGTACTATCTACTACTGTATAATGCATATTCTACACTATGTAGCATGTACCTCTAAAGCATAACGTATTACATATATCTACAGCCTACTACTATATATTCATGTACTATGTAGTATGTACCACTAGTGTATATATATCATCTATTGGCTACTTCTGTATATATTTAATCTAATATATTCCTAGTTACAACATTGAGTATGTTATAATTGAGTTGATTCAGTAATTTTATGCTCATCACATGGTTTATATATGTATAAAAGTTCCTTAAGGGGTGGTTTGGGTGCTGACTTCCTAAATCCCGGCGATCTCATAGCAAATTTTTTATCAACGGTAATATGTTGAGCTGTTGTCGTTGTTTCAAGAGGTGACCGAGCAACGAGATGTTGTAGGCAGGTGTCAGCCAACTTAAGGAATAGCAGAAATGGAACGAGGAGTGTGGTAGTTGTCCATCCCGTCAAATATGGTGTGATTAGAGAAGCACGCCGTTACTGTTATGACAATTCAGGAGCAGCAGTTCTGAGTTCCGCTTACTACGCGACCGGTGATCAAATATTATACCAACTACCAGTATTCACAAAAACAGCGGCCAAACTAGACCTAAAAGTATATTATTCATATACATGTGTAAATTTTCTATAAATTATATATGAATTTATGCTCCTGCTTTTCAAAAAGTGCCCGCTTGAGCGCCCGCCTGGCGCTCAAGCGGCCAAAAGGTGTTGTCGCCTCCCGCTTCCCGCTTTATAAAGCATTGATTGTGTTTTTGGCTAAATTTGATAAAATCTAGTGATTTTCATCACAAAACAACTATTTTTAGCTTAATTTTTGTCGAAACTGTGTCAAAGTTTAGTTGTAAAATTCCTCGAAGTTTCCTTGATGTTTCCAAAAACTTCCACTTCCACACCTGTCGAAGTCGACTAGAAACTGACAAGCTATTCATGTTTTTTCCTAGTCCGTGTATAAATCAAGTATGACTTTTTGGTATAAGAAGAGAAGTTTTTGATATGTATTATCATGAATATATGATTTTGGCTTAGTCAATGACAATAAGGTATAAGTTATGTTTGATTCAGGAACCATGATCAATGCATCCCTCTCTTCATGCAAATGTGACACTTGCTTTAACACCAGTCTCTCTCTCTCTATTGACAGATGTGTGCACCATCTGGATCTCTCTCCCCCTCCAGGTGACTTGCATATATGCTTATTGAGCATCAACTAATGCCCACCGTGTAAAAAGGAAATGTAGACCAACAGACCCCAATCATCTTTTACCCAACTAGTGCAACTATCACAGCCTTCTCATTATATAGATAATAATGATGGAATCTAAACAACTAGTTCCGCCATTGACCAATCCGATGGTTACAATTATAGGAAAAAAATTGTAGAAAAGGTTAATGGACA
The DNA here is from genome assembly GCA_963693085.1 of Alisma plantago-aquatica. NCBI lineage: Eukaryota > Viridiplantae > Streptophyta > Magnoliopsida > Alismatales > Alismataceae > Alisma > Alisma plantago-aquatica. The sequence goes on from OY856409.1 coordinate 211,455,682, forward strand.
AGTTGATCTACAAAATAACTAGCAGCATTTATGTTTGAAGTCCCTTGCTCAGACAATTAGTCTCCAGAAATCCACAGTGATACAACTTGTTTGCAGACATCATGGCTATTTCAGTATGGTTTAGATTCTCCTTCAAAAGTATTGTTGGTATATATTATTAAATTCTGATTGGATTGGAAATCTGCTAATAGTAATACTACACTTACCCCATAGGATATCCGGTTGCATGTCAAAGCAAGAAAATAACATATTGTTGCTAGAACTAATTTCAAGGCGGAGTCTGGAACTATGCCAAGCAATCTATAAATTGCATTGGTTGACATCTGTAATCACAAAATTTGGATTTGATAGCTGCATAGGCATCCTCCTGATATTTGCATTGCAACCTTGTAACCAAGGTTGCAATCCATTATAGAATTGAGGAGCATACAGTACTAGACTGCCATTTTGTCAGTTGTGATTTCAATTGAGACGAAATAAAGCACCTCCAGATAAGTTCAAAGATCAAAAGATAATTTCACCAAGGTCTCATGTAAGAGAGTGTAAGACTAGTATTTTCAGGTAGTTCCTTTTTGTTGTCATATGTTCTTTCATGTATTTTATTACTTTTACTTTTGAATTCCCATATAAAGAGATGTTGTTATTCATATTCATCAAGAAAGTGCAATCAACTTTGTCATATACAGTAATGGTTACGACATTTCATGGTAAATCCTAAGCAATAATTATATCCATTTGTCGCTATCAAACTTGAACAGAAGAGATGTGCATTGATATGAGCAAAAATTTAGGTTTCAGATGCATATGGAAGTCCATTGATTCCATTAGACGTCCATACTTGTTAAGGTGGCAACGCACCTAGGCACGTGCCTTGACAAGTATGCCAACGTCTGATGAATTGATGAAGCAACCGGTAGGCTATCATCAAAAAGCCTCTTTTAATATAACGAAACTAAATTTTCAAATATTGCAACATGAGATTAGCATACCATTTGGTGTTCGACAAGGAAGCGAATGACATCCCTGATACCAGAAGAAACAAGATTTGAGGTAAAGCCGAGAAAAATTTTGCATTTGACTGATTCTCTGAATGCCTGGTCAAGCTCCTCAGAATTGCAGTCCTCAGCAGGTTTTTCATGGGAAAGTCGCCAATCAAGCTTCAAAGTTAACATATAGAACGCATAGATTAATAGAGCAAATAGGAATAGGTTCTCATGAATTATGATACATTAAAGATAACTTAGATAAGCAATTATGGAGAAAGAAACAGATATAATATCCAAGATCACACGCCTTGAAAACATAGTGGATGCCCCTAGTCATGACCAATCCATGTAGATGTGTGTCTTATCTATGTCCATGTGTCCTATTTTTGGGCAGGACAAAAACAAGTGAGAATGATGCTATTCTTTCTTGAAAATCTTTTGATTATTATCTTCTCTTCGTTACTCACTTGGTTTAAGAGATATCTGTGTCAAGAAAAAATAATAGAATTGTGTAGCAAATAGGAATAGGTTCTCATGAATTATGATACATTAAAGATAACTTAGATAAGCAATAATGGAGAAAGAAATAGATATAATATCCAAGATCACACGCCTTGAAAACATAGTGGATGTCCCTAGTCATGACCAATCCATGTAGACGCGTGTCTTATCTATGTCCATGTGTCCTATTTTTGGGCAGGACAAAACAAGTGAGAATGATGCTGTTCTTTCTTGTAAATCTTTTGGTTATTATCTTCTCTTCGTTACTCACTAGGTTTAAGAGATATGTGTCAAGAAAATATAATAGAATTGTGTCAAGAAATATAACAGAATAGCTTCATCCGTTTTGTTTCAAACCTAGGTTGCAAAACTGAAAGGGCATTTTTACACAATGAACATTGCTATCTAACATTTTTTGCACCTATTATTTATTGACTGAAACATAACTTATCAGTTAAAACTTATAACCCTTTTTGTTCAGCAGGTTTTAATCAATTGTAGTATAAGTTAGATATCAGTCAGTATTCTCAAAAGGAGCTTAGCAATCTGCAGGTAAAGATCGTACTACATACTTGCATGGACTATACGCAGTATACCAGAGTATATGCAGTTTTAGATTATTATTTTTTAATACACACGCGCGTAAAAACATAAACACAGAAAAATATGATTATATATATTAACAGTCTTTAGTTATTAGCACGAAGACACTCTTAAAAGAAGACCACATACTAACTACCACTTGAAAAATGTCTATTTTAGCATGAATTGAAATGGAAATGGATGGAACAAAATCTATTAGCACCAAAATGTCTCCATAATATAACATGAACCACCACGTATATATGCCGAAATGCATATAAATTACATGACCAGAATTTTTTTGGAACAATTACAAGTTATTTTGATAAATGATCATTAGAAGTAAGATGTATTAGTTTACAGTATAAATTAATAAGCAAATATTAATAACAAAGTATACTTCAAAATGTTTCATCTAAAAACGTCAGTGGATGCAGCTACATGGACCACAATTGTAATGTCCTAGGATTTGAGGCCTCGGATAACATGATCTTAAAAGGAATGATTGGACTACCCATATCATCAAGGTGCACCTCCTTTTCTGGGAACCCATCACTAAAAAACTCCATAGTTAAGCGTGCTCGGCTTGGAGTAGTACCGGGATGGGTGACTTATCGGGAAGTTGATCCTGGCATGCGCGTGAGTGAGGACAAAGCGCGCAGTTAAGGCTAGTGGTGGTCTGTGGGGTCAGTCGTCATTCCTGAACCCTTGCTAGAGCCTTGGGCAGTGGGCCCGGGTGTTACAAATGGTATCAGGGCCATAACCTCTCCAGTAGGTGGGGCCCACATGGGCATGTGGCATGCCAGTCTTGAGTCGTGCAGTCTAGGCATGTAAGAAAGGGTTGTCCATGGTAAACGTAGCCACCCTTGCGCTGGTATTCCGTGATCGAGAGTTGGGTGTCCATGGGCCATTGTGGGTCTACACGGAAATGGGGTCAGATTATGAGGTCATATAGTTGAACATTGACGAGGACGTCAAGAGTCTAAGTGGGGGAGATTGTAATGTCCCAGGATTTGAGGCCTCAGATAACATGATCTTAAAAGGAATGATTGGACTACCCATATCATCAAGGCGCACCTCTTTTTCTGGGAACCCATCACTAAAGAACTCCATAGTTAAGTGTGCTCGGCTTGGAGTAGTACTGGGATGGGTGACCTATCGGGGAGTCGATCCTGGCATGCGCGTGAGTGAGGACAAAGCGCGCAGTTAAGGCTAGTGGTGGTCTGTGGGGCCAGTTGACATTCCTGAACCCTTACTAGAGCCTTGGGCAGTGGGCTCGGGTGTTACAGCAATAGCAGTTTATGACATACTAGACCATATGTGCGAATATGGCGGAGCCACTGGGCCAAACCCATATGAGGTCGCAGGACCATTTGGAACAATTTCTGGAATATTGATATCATCTAGAAAATGAAACCAAATAGCATGATTATGGAGTTATAGCAAACATTTACAGTAAAGAAAAAAATTGATCATAACTATAATTGAATCCCAATAGAATTGTGAAAAAAACACGTGTAGTACATATCCATTCTAATTTCTTACAACCAACATATACATCTTTTATCCAGTATCTTGTCCGTATCCAGAATCATGTGTACTTCCTACCCCTCAACTAAGCCTCAACACTCAACAGGAAAAAGTTTTATCTAAAATACATTCAAATTACGCAACTTCAAAATCTACGGAAAAGGAGGGAAAGCCGATACAAAAATCAAGACAAGGGCTTTACAGCCATAAATATTACCCACCATTTGATTGACTACAGAAATGGCATCTCCAAGGTTGGAAGCTTGGAATCCTGTACACGCCATTGAATTCAGGATTCCCATTAGATCCAACCCTTTGTTGAAATCATAGCCATCGATCTTCTGAAGCCCCTTATCCTCCAAGTTTTCTGATTCTTTGAACACAATTGCTCTAACATTTTCAACAGCTTTGCCATCAACTCCAACCTCACCCATTGGAATTTGTGATTCTGCCAGAGAAGCAAACATATAAATGAGAAAGGAAATGAAGAGAATGTATAGACGATACGTACTCAGACATATAAAGCCAGACCACAAGAATCCAAAAATAAATGGGAAAAATTACACAAGACCCTCTCTCAAGCTGCATCTTGTAGGTTGTGGCAATAAGAAACATTATAGTTTTAATTGTTGCATAAAGTCTGAGTTGATGATAGCAAGAAGGGCTACAGTCATTCGATCATGCATCTAAGAAACGTAGTGCTGTTTATCAACAGACTCGTGCACATTACTACACTGAAATGCAATGAATGACACACTTGGCTAATTAGTTGCTTTGGGAGAATTTTATATGACTTAGTTATTGCAACATCATTTTTTTCCCAATATGCAGCATCAAAAGAATAGAGGATGTGTATTACTAGATGTTGTTATCAGGTGGTTATGTATTTAGCCTGCACACCAGAGATTAAACAGAAGTAACTGGCATCATATATCCGGTACATCTCGGCACTCATTGACTGCTGTCTCTGCTCCTCAGCAACTGGTGCTGCTTCTCTTTGACCTCCCATGTTTGTTCGCATATTGTGCTACTTCAGGGTAAGCATTAGGTGGCATTTCACCTACATTTAGTAGGTAGTTCTTTGATTAAATACATCAATTGAGGGCTATCCAGTGTCGGGTTCCGTCAGCTGTTTTTCATCTAAATTGCGATCAACTTAGGTCCAACTATCTGTGACTTGTCTACAACCTGCCAATTCAGGGTTCTTAATTGATTTTTATCAAATTTGAGTCGTGCTCAATTAAGTCATATGTTGCTGGATAACTTTGATGGAGTTATGGCTCATTAGTTGACTTCCATCTAATTCATGACCAGATTTTGTCTGATTATTTGCTTTATTTAGTTGATTCTTGACTATTTGATGCTTATCTAATTTGATACAGATGATGCTTATCTTGTATTTTCGTCTGGTATTAAGGAATGCTTAGTGCTTAATTGCTAATTGGGTGATTATTCAGTGATTTAGCTAGTTTCATAATTAGTTTAATAAAATTGTTTTTATGCAATTTAGAATATAGAATTTCTGCGTTTGAACTTATATTGGATCTGTCTACTCTTTACACGCTATTTTACTTGTTATTTAGTTTTATGATTTTGTATAATATTGTGTTCTATTTAAAAAATATTATAAATAAACATGGTGGGATCCTTAATATCTGTTTCGTTATACTAATATGTATCAGTTTTTTAGATTCCTAAAATTTATGATAATCAAACGGGTAGAGATACAACAAGATGATTAACAGAAAAATGTGTTCCCTGTGATGCAAGTAAAATATTGAGTTTGATATTTATTAGTCAAACATGTAGCGGAAAGGGACGAAAACAATAGCAAATAATAGAAAGGATAACAGTTGGGGCCATTTGCTTGCCCCCACCCCCTACCCCAAATTCGAAATTCAGGTAAGGTAGGGGAAACAGGCATGGATGACGAGGAGAAGTCCAGAAAGACGTTACGTCAGTGTGAAGTAGAAAAGTCACCTGGGCCTGGCATCAGCCGTTACAAGGACTAGGAGCCGCTGGTGCTGCCGGCGCCACTATATGAAGCAGCTGCTGATGATGATGAGCCGCCCGCCGCCAAGGAGAGAAATACGCGCCGAGGAAAGCCCTGGTTCAACCGCGTTATAATTCTTAACCGGGATGTGCGTTTGGAATCGCGATTGGGCGAGCGGTCCCTTATGCCAGTTTCGCGTAGACTTTACGCGGCGGCACCCAGCAATATGCGTCGTTAGGAAAAGCGATCAATTCTGCCGCTTTTCACCGCCTCTTTGGTTTTGACGCGGTAACGATTGCCTGGTTCATGCAAGTTTTTGGCATTTCAGATGACTCATCTCAATAATTTCTCACGGTGATAAATGAGAACTGATTACTCATCCCAATAATTTCTCACGGTGAGAAATGAGCGGTCGTTAGAGTTTGCCAAAAGCTCCAGACAAAAAATACAATGGAAAATGGGAGCGGTGGTAACCTTGTGTTTGGCAAAACGATTGGGAGCGATTTACTCGTTGTCCGAGTAATCGTCACCGCTTTGCCAAACGAAGCATTAGAGCCTTCTGGAACGCTGGAGTTATATGGGAAATTGTATTCCTTGAGCGGTCGATTCAACTGATCTTAGGTAGAGTTGGGCTGCCCTGCCCGAGACTGCCCGCATTTGCGGGTGTATACTGCACGCTGTTAAAAGCTTTGTCGAAAAAAGTAATATGTTTTTTTGGACAGCGTACATAGGGGGTCTGATTGTAATTTTGTCAAATATTTTTTGGAATTACAAACGGATCCATGTGAGTGTAAACCATGCTTTAGTCTTTTATTTTTCAAATGAAATATTGTCATGGGGACTCATCTATACTATTTACTATACTAGAAAGCCCGCAGAGGGGGCTGGCTGCTATTTTTTCAATTACTTTTTGAAATTGTAAATGGGTCCCTATGAGTGTACCCTACACTTTAGTCTTTTAGTTTTTAAATGATATTTTGTACATGGAGACCATGTATACTATATAAGAAAGCCCACAGAGGGGGTGGCTGTAATTTTCTCTATTTTTTTTTGGAATTACAAACTAGTCCATGTGAGTGTATGTTGTACTTTAGTCTTTTGTTTGTTAAATGATATATTGTGCATGGAGACTCATCTACACTATATAGAAAAGTTCACATAGGGGGTTGACTGCAATTTTCTCCATTATTCTTTGAAATCACAAATGGATTCATGTGAGTGAATATGTTCCATTTGTACAACTATCAAAGTTATGAGTTACAAACTAATTCCAACCTTATACGGAAAATGAGATTATCTTGATTAAGAAAGGTTAAAATCATGATTACATCCTCAGTTTTTAAAGATAAAATAAAGATTCATCCAATTGTTTTTTAGAATTTTACTAACTAGCATTGATTAGAAAAGACATTATTTGTTTCAATAGTGGTTCATAATTAGACGAGGTGATTTAAAAAAAACATATCTAATAAAGTGGTATACACCTAATATATATGGTTAGATTATGTTGTAGATTGTTTTAAATGTGTTTAATATCAATTGGGTTCATATACCTTAAATGTACTTTCTTCTTTTTATGTTTTAGCCTTACTAACATGAATGGTTAGACATAGTTTACATAAATATAACACCCCTGACCGGGGTTAAGGCTTAACCCTAGGAGTTTTGCTTAAGTAAGATACTTACAAGCTAATTCTAATCTTTTGAAAAGTAATTAAGGCTTCTTGTGAAGTTTATTGTCAAGATGGAACTTAATTGTAAAATATGTGTACATTATATGAAAGCCTGAGTGAAAAGTGCAATTTACCCAAGATGAGGGGTTACATTGCAAATGACACATGTGGAATGTGTTCTAAGTGTTTTGGTATCATAAGAAAGAGAGTGATGATAAGTGGTGGCTTGTGGAAAGCATAAATCCCAAGTTATAACTTGTTTGAACAATGTTAGTACTTTGTACACCAATTTTGGTACAATTTGTAATTTACCTAATATGTGGAGTTAAAATGTAAATTATCACCTCTAGAGTGTCCCTACTCCCTCTATGTATCTTTTAGAGGAAATAAAAAGAAGGAGACACTATGTTTGAATCACCTTTAAGTGGTGATACTCTTGGTAATGAAAGACCAAGAATGAGTTAAAGGCAAGAGCCTTATATGTGTTGTATCGAGTTGTAAACTTGATATAAGGAGTCCTATCGGCCAAGGAGCCATAGTAGGAGTCTCCTATCGGTTTGTTGAGCCTTGGAAAAGGCCATAACGGGCAGAGCACCTCAAGGAGGTGGCCCATGACGAGTTGCAAGTTCCTTACAAAAAGTGTATCAGGTTGCTTATTTACTGAGATAAAGATGAGATAACATGCCCAACAAGATAAGTAAGGGCAGAGATATTATCTCTAGGTTATCCCCAAGACTCTTGCATGATAATATATACATGTGTGCATGCATGGCCACGTGTCAACCATGCATGGCCACGTGTCATCTAGTAGCATGAGGGGAAGACACCTCATATATGCTTTATCTCATGAAATCAAGTATATATACTTCACCTTTCACCAACTTATGAAAGTTTACGATCCTCATAACCATTACCCTTGTAGATATTGTGCAAAGACCCTTAGGTATCGTGGAAATCATCTCAAGGATCTAGGAGATCTTGAGCATCAAGCTTTAGGTAAGGCTTTGGTCACCTTCAACCTTGGTTGAAGTAGGATATCGGGTTATGGACATTCTTTTCTTTCCTTCTTCACCAAGTGCTTAACTATGGTGATCTCTTGTCCATGGAGGAGTTGTGAACGAGCCTTGTACCTTGGAGAAGTTCTTCTTCAATCTTAGGACGTGAAGCTTTGGAGTTTGGAGCTTTGAAGTTGTTCACAAGGTGGGTTATATAACTTGAACTCTATCATGTTATTATTCATCACCTAAATTGCTATACTTAATGAATTACTTTTAAATTCCGAAAAATTCTGAAATAGTTGATGAAATCATGAGTTCTAGTCGTTTCTTAGACATGTTTCCATCAACTATAATAGTTAGAACGAAGTTCTAGAGCTTTAAGAAGATGGTATCACTTTATAAAGTTGATATCGGGTTCAAGCATACACACTAGTAGCTCTAACCCGATATGGGTATGTGCAAATATCACTTACACGATATGAATTGAAGATTTCATTTCCTTGCACGATATGAAGGTGAAATTCATATCTTGGAATATGATATGATGTTATCCATAAACCTCTTGCACGATAGGAAGTCAAGTATAGACTCCATACACGATACAAGGTTTAATGTATACTTGTAAGATTGAGATGAAACCCTAGTTTGGGTAACCCGATATGAGTAAGTTAGCAAGTATCCCTTGCACGACATGAACATGAAATGTACCCTGGTACATGATTCCTTGAAGCACACATCTAGTGCATGATATGAATAATTGAGTAAAACACTTATGCACGATATCGGGGTGAATTCAAGAACAAAGTGTAACCTGATATGGTTGAATACCTCTACCCGATATGAAACTCGAGATGGGGTTAACCCAACATGCAAATAGAGGATAGCTCATACACGATATGGGTTATGCCCTTGTACGATATGGTAGATACCCATTTACCCCTTATGCACGATACAAGTCCAAGATTATACTTCTTGCACGATATAGAGATAGTAAATACTCTAAACAATATAGAGTTGAAAACCCTAGGTGATGGGTAAGCTGATACAAGTGGTGAGTGATACCACATGAATGATATGAATGATATCCCTTGGATGCTAGGAACAACACTTACTCCTACTGTGGCAACACATCCCATTATCACACAGATAACGAGGTGTTACGCGAAAACGTGCGGAAAACACCATAACCACAGATTATCAAAAACACGGTTTAATTAAAACCGATTGTGGAAAACTGATAAACTGTGAAACTATTACTTTCCAGTCCTCATCCTGCACAGAAACATGTCATATAAATATGTACATACACAAGATCTGACACGTGTCCACAGCTCAAGAACAGCTGTCCATCCATCACATGAGTTCACCACCTGTTCATATATACATAAAGGCCCACATCCGGCCAACAGCAGGATATACAGATATCATCGAACGATCTTCGTGAAACATCGTCAAAACACTGCCAAGGACCTGAGAGTACAGGGATGACTCTAGACTCTACTACAAAACATCCAAAACAGCAGCATGTCCATCGCTTGCCTTCTACTGCTCCTCAAGCTGCTCGTCCGCAACACCACAACCACGACCACGTCTACCTCGACCACCTAAAAAGGGTGGAAACCAGCGGAGTGAGACAATTGAACAATTGTCCCAGCGAGAAACATAGCTCCCCACCGCAACCATAGAACCTCAGCAAGAGAAACTATAACAGCAATTATAACATGAGCAGATATATCAGAAGCAGTTATATATATATATAGCAAGATCATTCTTACCGGCAAGCATACCAGCTGTACTAAAGCGTAAAACCAGATGTCTTTCAAAGGAACATGACTATCAAGATGAGATATATCAACATGTAACAGGATTATTAGAACAGGGTATAATGCCATATAACCTGATTATCAAGATAAGGTAGAGTACCACATGACCTGCAAGGTATAACGGAATATTACTCAAACAAGGCCTCAACCAATGTTTCGTATTTGATATGACTAGTAAATACTAAACGGCTGTATTACATTTTATTATGCCCTGAGGATTTGAACCGTACCGTTCAAATCCAACCTTCGGTTACGAAACCCAAGACGGTGCCATACAAGGTCAATGGAAGAGCTGGACTCCACGACCTCCCACCTCATGGTCAGTACATGAGTACAACACAAGCAGGACCGCAGTCACATGCTGAAGTGGTCTAAGCCACAGGGTTAGCTCCATAGGCTACCCATTCTCTAGCCCACCTTGGTACAGGTCACGGCGCTAGTAAAACTGAGCCACGGGCCTGATCACCGTGCTCTGATCCATGAACGCATTCATGCTCCATACATCTCATATCCTGAGCCATGGGCCTGTTCACCATGCTATACACACATATCTGAGTCTGCAACCGAAGTTACACTCTTACCTCCTCATTTTCAGGCTAGGAGCAACCTACACATATTCAACAATATGCGCTTCCAGGTTAACCCGTAGGAAAACCTGTTTCACCATCACCAAGTCCTGACGATGATGGATCTATGGCCAGGGCAAACTACATGATGTATTTCACTGTGCTTAATTAGTATCTTTTAGATGGATTGCAAGATTCAACCAAGTTGTATGACATGCAAGGTATAACAGAAAGTAAAGAACATTATATTATGATCTATTCATATCAACCTGATCCATCTTAAGGATCCAACATCACATGTTATCACTTGGCCTCTTGCCAACCATCCAGATCCATCTCAAGGATCATCACATACCACAGGGTCTCAACCCTTCATCATGCACTGCCGTTTTCTCTTAAGGCTCACCTCATCATCATGGGACAGACATATCACATGCATACTCTTATAGAGTAATTATCAAAGCAATGTTACTCATTACATATGTCACATAGCCCTTTCATGGCTAAAACATCACCTGCAAGGTTAGAGTACACAATAATCGTAGATTCAACATAAGGCATATGCTCGCTATCATGAAAGATCATTCAAGATAATCTAATTACCAATTTTTACACTTATTTGGTAACCGAGTATGTTAAGTACATCATTAATCAAACCATACTGATGCTTACTCTCAATCTCAAGATTATACAAGCAATCAAAGTATATAGAAATTATGTTAAGTATACAGAACCAACACTATTATTAACAAGGTCATTACTATGTCATCAACTATTGTCATCTTTATCATGAAGCAACCTTTAATGTAACTGTCACTTAGCATCATTATTACCAACATTATTATCATTAAACAAACTACTAGAGTAGTTATCATCATCTTCTTTATCATTAACAATTAAGCATAAGGGTCACATCATGCATCAATTACATGAGGGCTAACATCATATACATTACTATCATTAGCATCCTTATTGTTTGCAAGGCTTCATATACATTGTTGATAACTCAAACACCACCATCGTTTTATTTGGTTTATGCATAAGCATCCTCTTCCACCACAAAAGAGATTATCACCAAAGGAACTCATACCCTCACTATAGCCTCACAACCCTCATCTAAAGCCTATCACCCAACATGGGTATCAACTACCACACTATCCCTATCGGCCATCACCCACTACTAACCCTATCGGCCCTCACACATCCTGCACATAGGGTAGGGTATCGCCCAACATGGCTATCGGCCATTAGGGTATCGCCCATCATGGTGTCGGCCATTAGGGCTATCGGCCATTAGGGTATCGCCCATCATGGCCCAAGGCTTATCGTCCAACATGGCACTACTTGGCCCTATCGTCCACCACATGGACAAGGAGATAACTCAACACAAGAGCACCCATTCTATCGTCCAACTCAAGGACATCCATGTCGCCCAACACCATCAGACCATATCGCCCAATAAGAGGGAGAGAGAGAGAGAGAGAGTATCGCCCATCTCCAAGGGTACTCACCATAACGGCCAACAAACCCTAGCTCACCCTATCACCCAACTCAAGGGCAAGGGTATCGGCCAACCTAAAGGACTCATCATGTCGCCCAACACCAGCTACCATATCGTCCACCAAGGGGAACACCATGCCGTCCAACTCAAAAACAAAGGTGTTGCTCAACCCAAGGAACCATATCGGCCACCAGAGAGAGCACCCTATCGCCCAACCTAGGTCACTATCGACCTCCAACACAAGGAACTCAAACCCTAGATCACCATATCGTTCAACTTAAGGGCAAGTGTGTCGCCCAACACACCCACAAGGAAGGGGTATCGCCCAACCCTAGGTCACCTTCAACCTCCAACACAAGGGAGCACAAACCCTAAAAAGCAAGGTATACAAGGAACCCTAAACCCAAGAGAGGGATATCGGCCACTAAGGTATATAAGCAAGGTGCACAAGAAAGGAACTAAGCTAGTCTACTAACATGTAACAAGGTTAAAGCTAGAGGTAAGAGAATTAGGGTTAGAAACTATGCAACCCGCCTTAAGCTCCAAGGAAGAAGATGCACTTTGAGCTCCAAGGTTGTCGGCCACCAAAGCTCCAAAGCACTCCAAGGTCCAAAGCTATCGTCCACCAAGCTGCTCCAGGAAGGTGTATCGGCCACCACTTCAGCTCCAAGGAAGTGTATCGGCCAACACAAGCAAGATGGAGAGGGATATCGTGCACCAAGGGTGGAGGGGAGACCAAAGGACCAAAGGAGACTAAGGCAAGGAGAAGAGCTACCTATATAGGAAGAAGGGGAGGAGAAACCAAGGTACAACCATGCTATGTGTCGTCCACCCAAGGGACACATGTCCACCAACTCAAGCCACCTCTCATGCAAGCCATAAGGCACTTGTCCAAGATGTGCACCATGTGTCCATCAACCAAGACAAGCCATCTGGGCGACACAACAAGAGCTACTGGGCGACACACCACCTGCCCTGGGCGACACAAGGCTCAAGCAAGCCCAAACAAGGAACTCCAAGGCCCAAACAAGCTCAACTCAGGCCCAAAGGACTCAAACAACAAGCCCAAGCCTTCCTCTCAACCCTAGAGGAAGCAAAGAGGAAAAACATCTCACAAGATGGCAAACTTGCCCACAAAACCATAAACTTGGGTTATTTGCAAGTAGCCCCTCGAACTCTCAACAAAGCACAACAAAACCCTAATCACCACTCAAAGGTGATTAGCAAGCACCAAAGCACCAAGATCAAGCAAAACAAACAGGGTAAACCCTAAACGCAGGTCAGGGTCCTTACAGCCATAAACCTCTACAAAAGGATTTCGTCCCCAAAATCCGAAGAGAAAAGCGAGGGATACTTCCTCCTCATCTCTTCCTCAAGCTCCCACGTGGCTTCCTAAATGCCACGGTGATGCCAAAGGACCTTCACAAGAACCAGATCCTTTCTCTTCAGCTTCTTGACTCTTCTGTCAAGGATCATCATAGGACCCTCTTCATAAGTCACATCTTTGTCAAGCTCAACTTCAACTGGTTGTATCACTGTTCCTGTATCCGGATGACTTTTCTTCAGCATACTGACATGGAACACTGGATGTAACCTGTGCAACTCTGGAGGCAATTCTAACTCATAAGCCACCTTGCCAACACGTGCTATGACTGAGTAAGGCCCCATATATCTGGGAGCTAACTTACCCTTCCGGCCAAACCTCAACACACCTTTCCACGGAGAGACTTTAAGATACACCTTGTCTCCCACCTGGAACTCCAAGGGTCGTCGGCGATTGTCTGCATAAGATTTCTGCCTGTCTTGTGCTGCTTTCAACTGTTGTTGTATCACCTTGATCTTTTCTGTCGTTTGCTGTACTAACTCAGGGCCCAAAAGCTGATATTCACCTGATTCATACCAACACAAAGGAGATCTGCACTTCCTCCCATACAAAGCCTCATAGGGAGCCATGTCAATGCTCCGCTGATAGCTATTGTTGTAGGCAAACTCTATCAAACTGAGATGTACGTCCCAACTGCCTAGGAACTGCAAAACACAAGCACGAAGAAGATCCTCCAAAGTCTGAATAGTCCTCTCAGACTGTCCATCTGTCTGTGGGTGGAAAGCGGTACTGAACTTCAACTGCGGTCCCATCGCCCTGTGCAACTGTTCCCAAAAACGACTTGTAAACTGAGGACCTCTATCAGAAACTATCGTTGCTGGCACACCATGCAAACGAACTATCTCATCCACATATACTCGAGCGAGCTTTTCAGCTGTATACGTGGTCTTCATAGGTATGAAATGGGCAGACTTCGTTAATCTATCCACTATCACCCAAATGGAATCATGATTCCTAGTTGTCCTGGGTAGACCAACTACGAAATCCATGGTTATATGATCCCATTTCCACTGTGGTATAGGCAAAGGTTGCAACGTACCTGCCGGCTTTTGATGCTCAACCTTGACTTGCTGACACACCGCACACCTAGCCACAAACTCAGCTACATCTTTCTTCAAGCCGGGCCACCAGTACAAGTCCTTCAGACTATGATACATTTTGGTGACGCCTGGATGCATAGCATACATCGACGTGTGTGCTTCCTCGAGCACCAACTCCCTCAGATTATCATCATCTGGAACCACCATCCTATTATGATAGCAAACCACTCCATCCTCGGACTCATGGAACCCATCACGCTTTTTGCTGCCAAACTCTGATCTGATTAGCTGTACTGTATCATCCGTTTGCTGTGCATCCTTGATCTGTTGTCTCAAAGTGGGCTTGATTTGCATTTGTGCTAAAAGTCCAGCTAACGAGGAAACCTCCATCTGTACGTTCATCTGCCGTAAGGAGACTAACATGTCCCGCCTATGGCATACCAAAGAACTCATCTGTGCCTTCTTGGGAGTAGAAGACTTTCTGCTAAGCGCGTTTGCTACCACATTCGCCTTACCAGGATGATACTCGATAGTGCAATCATAATCATTGATCAACTCCATCCACCGACGCTGTCGCATGTTCAACTCTTGCTGTGAGAAGATGTACTTCAGATTCTTGTGATCTGTAAAGATCTGACACACTTCCCCATAAAGATAGTGTCTCCAAATCTTTAACGCATGAACCACTGCTGCCAGCTCCAAGTCATGGGTCGGATAGTTCTCCTCGTGTATCTTAAGCTGTCGCGAAGCAAAAGAAACCACATGATCTTCCTGCATCAGCACACAACCCAAACCTTTCTTGGACGCATCACAGAAAACAACATAGCCTTTTCCAGATTCAGGCAAGATCAACACTGGAGCACTAGTTAGCTTTTCCTTCAAACTTTGGAAAGCTTGCTGACATCGATCATTCCAAACAAAAGGTACATCCTTCCTGGTCAACTTCGTCATCGGTAGAGCTATCGAACTGAAGTCCTTGATAAACCTCCGGTAGTATCCTGCTAGACCAAGGAAACTATGAACTTCCGTCGGTGTCTTCGACTGTTCCCAATCCGCAACGGATTCCACTTTCTTCGGATCTACTTTGACTCCTTCAGCAGATATCACATGACCTAAGAAAGTCACTTCATCCAACCAGAACTCACACTTACTAAACTTAGCATACAACTGATGTCGACGAAGGAGAGTCAACGCTTGACGAAGATGTTGCTCATGCTCTAGCCGGTTCCGACTATAGATCAAGATGTCGTCTATAAAAACTACAACAAACTGATCTAAGAATGGACGAAACACTCTGTTCATCAGGTCCATGAAAGCAGCAGGTACATTGGTTAATCCAAACGGCATAACCACAAACTCAAAATGACCATACCTCGTCCTAAAAGCTGACTTTGGTATGTCATCCGCCTTTATCCTCAACTGATGATATCCAGACCGTAGATCGATCTTCGAAAACACTGTAGCACAACGCAACTGATCGAATAGGTCATCTAACCTCAGCAACGGGTACTTATTCTTGATCGTGACCTTGTTCAACTGTCGGTAGTCTATACACAACCGCATCGAACCATCCTTCTTCTTAACGAACAACACGGGAGCACCCCAAGGTGACGTGCTCGGTCTGATGAAACCTTTCTCCAACAACTCTTGAAACTGCTTCTTCAACTCTACCATCTCTGCTGGAGCCATCCTATAAGGTGTCTGTGCAATCGGCTGCGTTCCCGGAACCAGATTGATCTCAAAATCGATCTCTCGGGGTGGAGGAACACCAGGAAACTCCTCGGGAAACACATCTGCAAACTCTCGGACCACTGACACTTCTTCAAGGTTAAGGCCTTTCGCCTTGGTATCCACAACGGTATCCACAACGTGAGCTAAGAACGCCTCACATCCTTGTCGCAACAACCTATCTGCCACCATAGCTGACACCAGACACGTCGGAAGAATCTTCCTATCTCCCTGGAAGATCCACTTCTCTCCAGCAACATCAAACACCGCCTGCTTGGAACCACAGTCCAAGACAACCTTATACTTCTCTAAGGTATCCATCCCAAGGATAACATCGAAACCATGCATATCAAGTGGTATGAGATCCACCTGAATGCTGTGTCCCGAAAAAGACAAAACACAAGATGGACACTCTTCTCGAAGCAAAGAGGAACCATCAAGAGGGGTTTCTAACAACAAGCTATCCTTCTTACAACTAACAGGTAGATGACAGTTTTCAAGCATACTATAGGCGATAAAAGAGTGTGTAGCACCCGGGTCAACCAGAACAGATATAAAGCAAGAAGAAGACATATCAGAATGAAATAACTCCATCTGACCTGTCACCACTCGTGGGTTGACTATCGCCTCCGGCTGATTCATGGCATAAAATCGAGTCGTTGCTTGCTGTCCATGACCTCTGCTCCCTTGAGAAGACGATCCAGCTTGAGACGCTTGACCGCGTCCTCGTCCTCTGCTACCACTAGGCTGTGGTCTCTCAGACTTCTGGAAACTCTGCCTCGGTTGCTGCGTCACTTCAACATCTCTATTCGGGCAATTGAACTTCCAATGTCCGACTTGTCCACAGAGATGACATGTTCTATTGTCAACTCGTGGCCTAGATGGCCCTGTCACTGCCACCGAAGCTGAGCTGTGCGCCTTAGATGGTGAAGAAACATAACCTTTCCCCTTACTCGGAGACCACTGAGATGGTACACCAGCACTTCTCATCACTGACGGTGCTGAAAACCTGGGTTTCTTGAAGCCACCAAACCTTCGTCCTTGAAACTGAGTAGGTCTTTTAAGAAACACCGACTCTCTTTTCTCTCTTACTGTCCTCTCGATCCGTCAAACTGATTCCACAAACGTAGCAAACCGCTCTCGGTTTTCCAGCGCAGACACAGGAGTTGTCAACTCAGCACTCAAACCCTTCTCGAAACGTCTGATCCGTTCATCATCTGTCGCCGCCATGTGAGGACAGAACCTCAACAGATCCATAAACTTAGCTTCATACTCGGTGATGTTCATCGTTCCTTGCCGCAACTTCTCAAACTGACTGATCTTCTCATCCAGGTACGTCTTCGGAAAGTATCTGGTGATGAACTCGCGCTGAAACACTTCCCAACAGATCACCTCACCAGGCCGCTTCTCTTCCTCGATGGTCCACCAGTGACCAGCACTACCCTTCAAAAAGTAGACAACATGCTTTACTTTGTCTGCTTCGGGGATGTCGAGGATCCGGAAAGCCTTTTCAAGACTCGTCAGCCACAGATCTGCATCCGCTGGATCAGCCGTTCCAGCATAATCCGAAGCTCCGACTCGGCGAAGCCGCTCAAAGGTCTTCCCAATACCCGATGCTTCTCCATGGGGAACCTGTGCTCGCGGAGGAGGCACTGGTAATCGCTCAACCATGAGATTCATCGTAGCCATTAACTGCCCCATAAGCTGTTGGTAGGCAGGGTGTTCAAGTATGGCTGGGTCTGGTTGGGGGACCTCAGGCACCCGATCTTCATGTGCCCGTCCATCTGCTCCATCAACCGATGCAGCATCACTATGCTCAGGAGCATGTTCTTCGTGGTTTCCAGACATCTTAGCTTTTCTTCTACAGAGGGCAGAAGATTTTTGTAAGATAACCTGGAGAACTCATAAGAACAGGCTCAACCTAGTCCTAGACCCCTGTAGACTCAACGAACCTAAAGCTCTGATACCAAAACTTGTGGCAACACATCCCATTATCACACAGATAATGAGGTGTTACACGAAAACGTGCGGAAAACACCATAACCACAGATTATCAAAAACACGGTTTAATTAAAACCGATTGCGGAAAACTGATAAACTGTGAAACTATTACTTTCCAGTCCTCATCCTGCACAGAAACATGTCATATAAATATGTACATACACAAGATCTGACACGTGTCCACAGCTCAAGAACAGTTGTCCATCCATCACATGAGTTCACCACCTGTTCATATATACATAAAGGCCCACATCCAGCCAACAGCAGGATATACAGATATCATCGAACGATCTTCGTGAAACATCATCAAAACACTGCCAAGGACCTGAGAGTACAGGGATGACTCTAGACTCTACTACAAAACATCCAAAACAGCAGCATGTCCATCGCTTGCCTTCTACTGCTCCTCAAGCTGCTTGTCCGCAACACCACAACCACGACCACGTCTACCTCGACCACCTAAAAAGGGTGGAAACCAGCGGAGTGAGACAATTGAACAATTGTCCCAGCGGGAAACATAGCTCCCCACCGCAACCATAGAACCTTAGCAAGAGAAACTATAACAGCAATTATAACATGAGCAGATATATCAGAAACAGTTATATATATAGCAAGATCATTCTTACCGGTAAGCATACCAGCTGTACTAAAGCGTAAAACCAGATGTCTTTCAAAGGAACATGACTATCAAGATGAGATATATCAACATGTAACAAGATTATTAGAACAGGGTATAATGCCATATAACCTGATTATCAAGATAAGGTAGAGTACCACATGACCTGCAAGGTATAACGGAATATTACTCAAACAAGGCCTCAACCAATGTTTCATATTTGATATGACTAGTAAATACTAAACGGCTGTATTACATTTTATTATGCCCTGAGGATTTGAACCGTACCGTTCAAATCCAACCTTCGGTTACGAAACCCAAGACGGTGCCATACAAGGTCAATGGAAGAGTCGGACTCCACGACCTCCCACCTCATGGTCAGTACATGAGTACAATACAAGCAGGACCGCATTCACATGCTGAAGTGGTCTAAGCCACAGGGTTAGCTCCATAGGCTACCCATTCTCTAGCCCGCCTTGGTACAGGTCACGACGCTAGTAAAACTGAGCCACGGGCCTGATCACCGTGCTCTGAGCCATGAACGCATTCATGCTCCATACATCACATATCCTGAGCCATGGGCCTGTTCACCATGCTCTACACACATATCTGAGTCTGCAACCGAAGTTACACTCTTACCTCCTCATTTTCAGGCTAGGAGCAACCTACACATATTCAACAATATGCGCTTCCAGGTTAACCCGTAGGAAAACCTATTTCACCATCACCAAGTCCTGATGATGATGGATCTATGGCTAGGGCAAACTACATGATGTATTTCACTGTGCTTAATTAGTATCTTTTAGATGGATTGCAAGATTCAACCAAGTTGTATGACATGCAAGGTATAACAGAAAGTAAAGAACATTATATTATGATCTATTCATATCAACCTGATCCATCTTAAGGATCCAACATCACATGTTATCACTTGGCCTCTTGCCAACCATCCAGATCCATCTCAAGGATCATCACATACCACAGGGTCTCAACCCTTCATCATGCACTGCCGTTGTCTCTTAAGGCTCACCTCATCATCATGGGACAGACATATCACATGCATACTCTTATAGAGTAATTATCAAAGCAATGTTACTCATTACATATGTCACATAGCCCTTTCATGGCTAAAACATCACCTGTAAGGTTAGAGTACACAATAATCGTAGATTCAACATAAGGCATATGCTCGCTATCATGAAAGATCATTCAAGATAATCTAATTACCAATTTTTACACTTATTTGGTAACCGAGTATGTTAAGTACATCATTAATCAAACCATACTGATGCTTACTCTCAATCTCAAGATTATACAAGCAATCAGAGTATATAGAAATTATGTTAAGTATACAGAACCAACACTATTATTAACAAGGTCATTACTATGTCATCAACTATTGTCATCTTTATCATGAAGCAACCTTTAATGTAACTGTCACTTAGCATCATTATTACCAACATTATTATCATTAAACAAACTACTAGAGTAGTTATCATCATCTTCTTTATCATTAACAATTAAGCATAAGGGTCACATCATGCATCAATTACATGAGGGCTAACATCATATACATTACTATCATTAGCATCCTTATTGTTTGAAAGGCTTCATATACATTGTTGATAACCCAAACACCACCATCGTTTTATTTGGTTTATGCATAAGCATCCTCTTCCACCACAAAAGAGATTATCACCAAAGGAACTCATACCCTCACTATAGCCTCACAACCCTCATCTAAAGCCTATCACCCAACATGGGTATCAACTACCACACTATCCCTATCGGCCATCACCCACTACTAACCCTATCGGCCCTCACACATCCTACACATAGGGTAGGGTATCGCCCAACATGGCTATCGGCCATTAGGGTATCGCCCATCATGGTGTCGGCCATTAGGGCTATCGGCCATTAGGGTATCGCCCATCATGGCCCAAGGCTTATCGTCCAACATGGCACTACTTGGCCCTATCGTCCACCACATGGACAAGGAGATAACTCAACACAAGAGCACCCATTCTATCATCCAACTCAAGGACATCCATGTCGCCCAACACCATCAGACCATATCGCCCAACAAGTGGGGGGGAGAGAGAGAGAGTATCGCCCATCTCCAAGGGTACTCACCATAACAGCCAACAAACCCTAGCTCACCCTATCGCCCAACTCAAGGGCAAGGGTATCGGCCAACCTAAAGGACTCATCATGTCGCCCAACACCAGCTACCATATCATCCACCAAGGGGAACACCATGCCGTCCAACTCAAAAACAAAGGTGTTGCTCAACCCAAGGAACCATATCGGCCACCAGAGAGAGCACCCTATCGCCCAACTTAGGTCACTATCGACCTCCAACATAAGGAACTCAAACCCTAGATCACCATATCGTTCAACTTAAGGGCAAGTGTGTCGCCCAACACACCCACAAGGAAGGGGTATCGCCCAACCCTAGGTCACCTTCAACCTCCAACACAAGGGAGCACAAACCCTAAAAATCAAGGTATACAAGGAACCCTAAACCCAAGAGAGGGATATCGGCCACTAAGGTATATAAGCAAGGTGCACAAGAAAGGAACTAAGCTAGTCTACTAACATGTAACAAGGTTAAAGCTAGAGGTAAGAGAATTAGGGTTAGAAACTATGCAACCCCCCTTAAGCTCCAAGGAAGAAGATGCACTTTGAGCTCCAAGGTTGTCGGCCACCAAAGCTCCAAAGCACTCCAAGGTCCAAAGCTATCGTCCACCAAGCTGCTCCAGGAAGGTGTATCGGCCACCACTTCAGCTCCAAGGAAGTGTATCGGACAACACAAGCAAGATGGAGAGGGATATCGTGCACTAAGGGTGGAGGGGAGACCAAAGGACCAAAGGAGACTAAGGCAAGGAGAAGAGCTACCTATATAGGAAGAAGGGGAGGAGAAACCAAGGTACAACCATGCTATGTGTCGTCCACCCAAGGGACACATGTCCACCAACTCAAGCCACCTCTCATGCAAGCCATAAGGCACTTGTCCAAGATGTGCACCATGTGTCCATCAACCAAGCCTAGCCATCTGGGCGACACAACAAGAGCTACTGGGCGACACACCACCTGCCCTGGGTGACACAAGGCTCAAGCAAGCCCAAACAAGGAACTCCAAGGCCCAAACAAGCTCAACTCAGGCCCAAAGGACTCAAACAACAAGCCCAAGCCTTCCTCTCAACCCTAGAGGAAGCAAAGAGGAAAAACATCTCACAAAATGGCAAACTTGCCCACAAAACCATAAACTTGGGTTATTTGCAATTAGCCCCTCGAACTCTCAACAAAGCACAACAAAACCCTAATCACCACTCAAAGGTGATTAGCAAGCACCAAAGCACCAAGATCAAGCAAAACAAACAGGGTAAACCCTAAACGTAGGTCAGGGTCCTTACACCTACTATGTGACTGATATGAGGTTTAATTCATACTTCATGAATGATATGTTATAATTTACCCAAACTGATGGAAAACCCTAGTTGAGGGATTGAAACTCGATATACCCTACCCCTTTGTGTAATGGATTATGATATGAGAATTCAATAAGACATCTAGCTTGTCAATTAACTATATGATAAGGTTGATCCTGGAAGGAATAGAGGGGTTATGAGTTTTAGGGTCTACCTAAGATAGTAACCCGATATGTTACCTAACATGGATACCCGATATAATAAATCATGAAGGGAGACCGATATAGTATCTTGTATATCACTCAAATGATATATGATGAGGCATATGCTCTATGCCTGATATGGTGCACACCTTGTGCACGGTATGGTGTCAAGTACATGGATTGTGCACGATATGGCACCAAACACATAGCTTATACCCGATATGGGGTCAAGCACCTAGCTCATACCCCATATGAAGTTGTCTTGAGATGATAAGAACTAAGTGATAGTTAATTTGATATGGGTATATGATGGGATGATTAGGGGATACACCCTAAAACATGATATGGTGATATGGTTATACCACCTGCCCGATATGGATACACTATGTGAAATAAGAATGTATCTTAAAGAATTACATGTTAACATACACACATCTTATACCCAATATGGTAGAGACACTTCAATCATACATGATTGATTGAGTGATACATGTTAAATGTGGTGTTAATTAAAAGATGATGGGAATTGCTAATGATGAACTAAGATTCCTCAAAGAGGAGGATTGAACCAAAAGTATGATGTATTCAATATCCTAACAAGGATGAGAGAGAAACTCATACTTTGTGTTGATAAACATTTAATGATAAATGATGAAAATAGATTAGTATGATTACATACTTATGATATCAATATATGCTCCTAAAATGTGTGGAGCAATGAATTAGGGTTTGCACTGATAACATGAACTTGAAACCCTATTCGGCTATAAAGAGAAACCCTAACCCTAATAATGGGAAGGTTGTATTTCTCTTATTGCATGGGTATTGTGAGCCATGTGTATAGTTGTTGCCTAGTGAAAGGGGACAAGATGTCCAATGGCCTTGTGAGCCATGTGTGTAGTTGTTGCCTAGTGAGAAGTGACAAGATGTTTAATGGGCCTTGTGAGCCATGTGTATAGTTGTTGCCTAATGAGAGGTGACAAGATACTTAATCGAACCATGTGAACTATGTGAAATACTTGTACAACATGTAAAATGAATACATTGGTTTGAGGACCAGGAGGTAATAGTTACATGTTACAGAGGTAATAATGATATGTGATGGTCTTGGGGTTTGAATACCCAGATTCGGTAATCATGATGGTAATGATTTGAAGGGATGAGGATCTGAGTAATGTGATAAGAGACTGAGAACCTAAGTACCAAGTATCTAAATGTGTTTAAAGACTTGAAAAGTACATGATAGATGTATTACACTTTCTTTGTAGCATTTGTTGTGATTAATAATGATAACTTGTTTGATGCTAAAATAATGTTGTAATTCGCATAATATATCACTAGAAACCATAAAACATTGCCCTGGCCATAGATCCATCAGTGTCAGAATTTGCTGAATGGTGAAACGGGTTCCCCGCGGCATAATCCGGAATGCATATTTTTGAATATGTGGGGGCATGGTGCCTAAGTGACCATGACTCAGTGATTTTATAAGAATGTCTCAATAGAGCACAGTGAACTGACCCGTGGCTCAAATCATGGTGCCTATGTGGCCATGGCTCAGAGTATGGTGCCTAAGTGACCATAACTCAGTAATTGGGGACGGTTATTGTAGATGTTTCCCTAAGAGAGCACAGTTGACGTTGTAGCTCTAAGAGAGGATGCCTACGTACCCTGGTACAACTATTTTGCAGTTGATACAAGATGTCCTACTAAGCCTAAGTGGTCTCGTACTGACCGAGACAAGGGAGGTCATGGCAACCGACTCTTCCATTGACCTTCTATGGTACCGACTTGTGAGAAATTTGTGGTTGGTTGGAGATGAACGGGGTATGCTTCATCTCCTCAGGGCATAAGTGTGATTGTAAAATATGTTCAACCGCATAACATATTTTCTTAAGGATCGATTACAAAAAATATGGTTTGATGCATAGTTCAGTTATACATCTTAGTTGATAGATGTTGTTTATGTTCCTTTACATTCCTTACAAAGCAGATAGATGATTTATAACTCTACCATGGGTAGATGCAATGTTCTCCTTAAGAAAGGAGATTATCTTATTCTGTTCATACAATGATTAATCTTACCTGTTAATATAAAAGGAACCCCTGCTTAGTTTTATAATATTTATTTGCAATAATAATATGATTGGTGGAGAGTTATATCTCTTGTTGGGACAATTGTCTCACCCCGTGGGATCCAAAAAATTTTAGGTGGACAAGCACGAAGTAGTGGAGACCTTTCTACAGAGAAGGAACAACAACTGAGGCAATAGTAACAGCTCCGGTTGAGTGTACTGTCTGTCATGACTTGTAGATAGAAGTCCTATGTGTCCTCTCTGTACTCTCAGGTCCTTAGAGTCGATTTGTAATGGTTTCATGAAACAATGTTGTACATTATAAATCATGATATATATGAGTTTTGGACCTTTCAGTAAGAGTTTTCTGGAAGAAGATCTCCATGCAAAATGGTTTTAAATCTTAGTGATTTTTGTTAATCTGTTGTTTATGGTAATTCCGCATAATTAGTAATGATTTGTTTGTCGGTTTGATGGCGGTCGTCACAAATTTTGGTATCAGATCTTAAGGTTCGCTAAGTCTACAGAGACATATGACTAAGGTGTTGAGTCTGTTCTAGTGTCCTCCAGTATATCTTATATGTGAATTCTGCTTATGCAGAAGATAGAGTAAAGCTTAAAGATGTCTAGAGAACACAAGGAGTACATTGTTGAAAGCAATGTTTTTGCACCAGGAGAAGGTGCAAGGGATCAGATGAGAGAAGAACGACTACCTGAGAATCCCCAAGATGATCCCACTATAATAAGGGATCCTTCTTTTGATACCACTACTAGGCAGGTTAGGACAGCAGTGATGTTTATAATGGACTGGGTATTAGCAACACAACCCATATTACCAGCCTCGAATGATGAAGTTTTGGACTCCAATAGGATTCGTGATCAATATCAACATGTAGGAGTGATGGAAAATGTCGAAAGAAATAGTTTACAACCCAAAATCAAGGTTTGCTACATGTGTAGGCAGCCTGGACATGTCATAAAAGATTGTTCATAATAGGATAATGAGGTAGGAATTAAGAAAAGACCTATCCAGACTCGGGGACATAGGACTAATAGTTCCAAAAAGGGAAAGTTTTTGGTACCACCAGTGCAACCAATGTCTAGTGCACCAGGGCAGTGGCTACCCAGAAAAGGTAAAAGACCTGATGTTCCACCTATTAGAACTCTTGGTTTGGCCTCTACATCAGTTATAAGTCCGACAAGGCCAGGGAATGCTTATAAGATGTGTTATGAGTGTAAACAGATTGGGCATATTAGATCCTCTTATCCAAAAAGGAAGGAGGAAATGACCCAACCGCCGAGGTAGAGTCAGCAAGACTCTCAAAGGCAATGGTCTAGTAGCGGCTTACGAGGACATAGACAGACATCCCGAGCAGGTTCATCAGTACCAAGCAATAGAGCACGACGTTGGGATCATGCAACGACAAGATTCTATGAAAAGAATCAGCCTGAGGCAGTAAACAATCCATGAATTGAGACATGTTAGATGAAATAGTATCATTCTGATGTGTCGTTTCATAACCCTATGTGTTAAATATATGAAACGTAGTTGCTATTGAGCCTCCTTTGACTAGTAATATGAGGACACAAGGAAGATGAGGACTTACATTTTGCTCAATAATCTTTTAAATGCTTTACAATTTCCTTTATCTGTGTGAAAAAGGATGAGGTGTAGAGGTGATGCCTGGAGAAAATCCAGGGATGCAAAGTCCTATGTTTTGATGATATGAAAGTAAGGAATATGATAGTAAACAAAGTGCATAATACCTAATCTTAGTACTTGTATACCCTGTCTAGGTATTCAACTATTGAAGATAAGGTGAGTATGGAACTCTTAGATTGTTATCTTTCTGATTACTCTGATCAAGTAGTCATTCTGAGACAATGTAGTGAGTATAACAAAACTGGAAATATGACATGGACATTTTTATCACATCCTAAGTGCAATAAATGGAATATGAGATGATCTCAGATCAATCTGTGTGTATGAGGAAGCAAAAGAATATAATCCTCATGATAAGAGAATGGGAATAAGGGAGATGATCCATGTTTGATAAAGTCTGTGTGAATAGTAAAGATCTTTCCCATAATGTGGAAATGAGAAATGTGATAAAATCATGAAATATTCATGAACATGTTAGTCAATGATAAAGAAAGGGGTCATGATATGTAATCGTTCATATAATTCCTATGCAGATGGCAAGGAACTTGAGAAGTAACAAGTGTAATTGACTTATGAATGGTGAAAGTTCATGTAATAATCTTAGGAGATGATGATATCTCCTCTTTGATAAAAAAACCCTGGGTAATTATGGGGTGATGAAAGGAATATATTTCTTTTTGTTCTTTTCTATCATGAACATGGCAACCAAGTGACTTTGAGGACACTTGATGTGCATGAGTTAGAAGTGATCTCTTGATAAATACTTAGAAAAGTATCAGTTTGTGTAACATCCCCGACCTGGGTTACGCCTTAACCATATGAGTTTTGCTTAAGTCAGTCATTTATATTCTTTTCTTTATCTTTTGAAAAGTAATTAAGACTAAAGGAGAGCCTATGTTTCAATTTTGGTCCTATTTGAATAACGTTGAAGCAATATTTGCTTATTTTGGACTAAAGTGCAATTTGCCCAATATAAGGGGTTACCTTGCAAAATGTTACATGATAAATGTTCCTCAAGTACTTAAGCATCATAAGAATGATAAGGATGCTAATGGATGGTTTGTGGAAGCCTAAATTCCAAGAAGGGGCTTGTTTGAATAATACTTGTACATTGAATACTAGTTTTGGTGTAATTTGTAATTTACCCAAAACCTAGGGTTGAATATGTAAAATAACACCTCTATAGTGTCCCTACTATCTCTTGGTATCATTTAGAGAAAATAAAAAGAAAGGGGCATCTTGTTTGAACCATATTTTAGAAATGATACTCTTGATAACAAAATAATCAAGAAATAAGCATAATTGAAACCCTAAGATATTTTGTAGCAAAAATATATAAATTAAATGAAGTGCCCATCAACTAAAAAAATATGGGTGAAATCCTATAATGGAATGGCAGAAAAATACCTTGAGAGGCGTCGATATTCCTAAGTAGGTGAAAATATCTACCTACATTTTTAATTGAAAAGTAATGTCCACTAACATAAAGGTGCTAATGGATAATATTATTATATTTATCAAAGAGCTTAAATGGTCAATTATAATTCAAGGACAATTCAAAGGAATTTGAAGATAAGAAGGATAGCTTCGGAGACAAGAAAGTGGAGGGGGCATGTAGCAAGGAAAGTTGATGACTTCCCTCCTACTTTCTCTCTCCTAAGAATTCAATTATATATACTCAATTATCCACTCATTGAAAGGCTATTTTCGCAATACACTCTCACTCCTCACTTAGGCCGATGACCAAGGAAGCAAAGGAGAAGGAGGAGAGCGTTCCCCAAGCTTGAGGTAAGATACATGGTCATCTTCAACCTTGGGTTGAAGGCTAAAATAGAGTTATAACTCTTCTTTTCTTCTCTCTTCCATACAATGTTCAACTTTGGCAATCTTTTACATCAAAAGGGTTGAGAAAGTGCCTTGGATAATTGGATGAGCTATCTTCACCATTAAAAACGAAAAGCTTGGAGCTTTGAAGTTTCTTTGAAGGTGGGTTATATCACTTGAACCCATTGATATTATTATTTGATTTCAATCTTGCAATATATGTTGATCTTTCCTTCTTCTTGATTTTTTCTTGAGTAATTGATGAATCGATGAATCCATCAGTTGTATGGATAGTAGAAATGGATGTCTGAAGCTTTATCATGATGACATCATCTTAGCACACACCTCTAGATCAATAATATCAAACGGTTTCAACTATGTATGGCCAAACGGTTTCAAACTGTTTAGAGTTCAAATAGTTTCAATACAACCTTGGCCAAACGGTTTCAAACCATTTAGAGTTCAAACGGTTTCAATACAACCTAGGCCAAATTGTTTCAAACCATTTAGAGTTCAAATGGTTTCAACATAACCTAGGCCAAATGGTTTCAAACCGTTTAGTGATCAATCGGTTTCAACCTAACCTAGGCCAAACAGTTTCAAACTGTTTAAAGTTCAAACGGTTTCAACATAACCTAGGCCAAACGGTTTCAAACCATTTAGTGATCAAATAGTTTCAACCTAATCTAGGTCAAACGGTTTCAAACCGTTTAGTGATCAAACGGTTTCAACCAAATCTAGTTCAAACAGTTTCAAACCATTTAGAGATCAAAGAGATCCAAACTGTTTGAAGATGAGAGGATCTCAAGACCGTTTGAAGGTCAAAGGGGTCTCAAGACCGTTTGAAGATTAGAGGATCTCAAGACCGTTTGAAGGTTAAAGGGGTCTCAAGACCGTTTGAAGATTAGAGGATCTAAAGACCGTTTGAAGGTCAAAGGGGTCTCAAGGCCGTTTGAAGATTAGAGGATCTCAAGACCATTTGAAGGTCAAAGGGGTCTCAAGACCGTTTGAAGGTTAAAGGGTTTTTTAAGATCGTTTGAAGATTAAATAATCTCAAAATGTTTAGAGATCAAATAGTCTCAAAACCATGTAAGATCAAACAACCCTATGAGTGTTTGTAAAGTATCTCAAGGTTGATTACAATGGAAGTACCTCTAAAGTACTTAGGTGAATAGTACACTTAGAGTGATTGTCATTTGATGCTTATGAAAGTAATAAACTCAATACACTATGATAAGCATAGGTGCATCTACTTTAGTGAAAGGTTGAGCCAACTTAATAAAGTATGGAGTAATCAACACCCTAGAGAGGATGAGAGAGAAAGTCATACTTGTGTAATAAACATGTACTGTGTATACATTAATACTTTTAATAAGTGTAGAGTATGAATTAGGGTTTGATCTTTGATAATGTGATCATGAAACCCTAATTGATAAAGAATGGGAAACCTTGACCCTAATTTCAGGTAATGGTATGAGAAACTCTAATTGATAAAGAATGGGAAACCCTAACCTAATGAGGGAATAGTGGTGTTACCCTTGTATTGCATAGTGTTAGTATGTAATTGATATGGTTGTTATCAAGTATACTAACCATGCAGGTATCATAAGTTGATGAGCATATCCATGTATGAGCTATGATGTTTAATGTGCCTTGTGAGCTATGTGAGATGCTTGTGTAACAAGTATCAAGTATACCTTGGTCAGATAACCTGGAGGTAATAGTTACTTGATAAGTGATAACAATGTTTAGTGATGAACTAAGGGTTTGAATACCCAGATCCAGTAAACATGATGATGATATTGTCGAGGGATGAGAATTCCCGATAACGAGATAAGGGTTTGAGATCCCAATATTTTATAAAGTTTTAAAAAGTACTTGATAGATGCATTACACTATTTTTGTAGCATTTGTCATAATAATTCATGTTTGAAAACTTGGATGATGCTAAAAGAATATGATAATGCACTTAATTAATCAAGTGAAATCTTATCATGTAGAGCCCTGGCCATAGACCCATCATCGTCAGTAGCTGGTAATGGTGAAACAGGTTTTCCCACGGGATCTCCTGGAGGGCATATTTTTTAATATGTGGGGGTAATGGGCACGAATATCCTTATGCCCTAATGTGGGATTGACGTGAGATAAACACGAGATCTCTCAATCCTTCATTATATGTGTTGGGATAGATGCATCATGAATCTCCCGATGACATTTAATGTCGGATCGATGTGAGATAAACATGAAATCTCTCGATTGCGAAGAGAGTACAGCCGCCGTTGTAGCTCTATAGCGAAGTCATGCCAGTATACCCTGGAAAGCTATTTAGCAGAGACACGAGATGTCATGTATGTGGTCTCGCACTGACCAAGATAGATGACGTCATGGAGTCCGACTCTTCCATTGACCTAGGTATGGAACTGATGCTTTATGCCACCATGGTCAGTTGGGGTATGAGCGGTATACCTCATCTCCTCAGGGCATAAGTGTGATTGTAAGATGTAATCAGCCGTGTAGCGTATTTGCTTAAGGATGAAATACAGAAATCATTGGTTGATGTTACATTGCTTAATGTATCCTAAAATGTATAAATGTTATATATGTTCTTCATATTCCTTATTAAATAGACGATTTACTGCTTTATCATATATAGTTGTAATGCTTTAAAAGATGATATTGCTCTATTCTACTTATTAATAATAAAGAATCCTCTACTCAATTTATTACTATTTATCTGCAATGATAATATTATTGGCGAAGAGTTATCTCTCTCACTGGGACATGGGTCTCACCCCATTGGTCATCAACATTTTTAGGTGGACGTGGACGAGCAGGTAGGGACCATACAACAGGGGAAGGACAACAACATCAGGGACCGCAGTAATATCTCAGGTGGAGATACTGATTGTCGTGTCTTATAGATATGAGTCCTATGTGTCGTATCTGTACTCTCAGGTCCTTGGAGTTAGTACTCGGAGTTTTCATGATCGATCTGAGATTTTGGCTTGAATGCCTCGAGGTTTTATGTTGCTTATGTATAGTTTTGGCAAAGCAACTGTTGTAAATATATTCCTCAAGAAGAGATGGTACATGGTATGTACAATGTGAACTATAATGTATGCAATACTTTGGTTCTCTTTATAAGAGTTTCCTGGAATTTGAATCTCTTTGCAAAAGGTTTAAATTTTTAGTGATTTTTGTTATTCTGTTGATTATGGTTAATTCTACAATCAATTACACAGTGACGGTCTGATTTGTTGTCGAATCGTCACAAAGTTTTGGTATCAGATCCTAAGGTTCTCTAAGTCTACATAGACATAGGATTAAGTAGTAGAGTCTATTCTAGTGTCCTCCAGTTTATCTTATAGTGACTTCTGCTCTTATAGGAGGAGGAGGAGAACTTAAAGATGGCTGGATCACACGTGGAACATGCTGCTGAAAGTAGTGTTGCTGCACCAGGAGGAGGTGTAAGGGGTCATGATAGAGAGGAACTAGTACCTGAGAATCCCCAGCTTGACCAAGCTTTGATAGAAAACCTAGCTTTCCATGCCCTCTTTGGGCAGTTCATGGCGACAATGACACATATGGCAGATAGAATGCCACCACCTGCACCTAGGGCACCAATCCCCGATGAGTTACATGGAGCTGGCAAGACTTTTGAACGACTTCGACGGGTAGGAGCCACTGATTATACTGGTATAGCCGACCCAACAGACGCAGACTTGTAACTGATTGAGATGGAAAAGTCCTTCAGAATTCTTAATATCCCAGAAGTTGAGAAGGTTAGGCATGCAGTGTACCTATTGAAAGGGAGTGCTAGTCATTGCTGGGTTATAGAAGAGGGCAAAAGGCCAGGTGTTTAGGTCGAATGGAGAGTGTTTTGACTAGAGTTTGTTAATATATATTTTCCCAAGACTTACCTGGATGAGAAAATCTCTCAGTTTGAGCGGATAAGGCAAGGACCAATGAACATTAGTGAGTATGAAGCTAAGTTTATGGAGCTTCTACGGTTTTGTCCGCACATGGCTACTACATATGAGGAGAGGATTCGGTATTTTGAGAAGGGTTTGAATGTTGATTTGACCACACCTGCATCTGCTCTAGAGAATAGAGAGAGGTTTGCCACCTTTGTGGTGTCAGTTAGGCAGATAGAAAGGTCCGTGACTGAGAAACGTCAAGCCAACAGTAAGAAAGTGTATACACAGTTCCAAGGACAGAGGTCTGAAAGTTTTAAGAAACCAAGGTTTTCTGCACCAACAATACCATCGAGGTTCAATACTCAGATGCAGTAGACATCCAGTAAGGGTAGAGGCCATAGTTTACCACCAGAGGGAGCCAACAACTCAGCATCAATGTCAGTAACAGGACCATCTAGGTCACAGTGGGAGAACATAAGTTGTTATAAATGTGGGAAGATGGGACATCTGATGAAAGATTGTCTAGCTAGAGACGTGAGTGTAACCCAACCACTGAGGCAGAGTCAACAAGGCTCTCAGAAGCGACAGTTTAATAGTGGCACATGAGGACGTGGACAGGCGTCCCAAGGTGGTTCATCTGCACCCAACAACAGGGCGAGTGGTCGACAACCAACAACGACAAGATTCTATGCTATGAATCAGCCGGAAGCAGTGGTCAACCCACGAGTCGTGACAGGTCAGATAGAATTATTTCATTCTGATATGTCTTCATCCTGCTTTGTATCTATTTTGATTGATTCGGGTGCTACACATTCTTTTATCACTCAAGAAGTGATTCATGACTACAATATGACTGTCAGCCATAGAGCATATAACTTATTATTAGAAACTCCATTAGTTGGATCTGCAGTGTTGTGGGAGGTATGTTCTCCCTGTGTTCTTTCTTTTTCAGAACATAGCATTCAGGTGGATCTTATACCACTTGAGATGAATGGGTTCGACATAATCCTTGGGATGGACACCCTAGAAAAGTATAAGGTTGTCTTGGATTGCGGTTCCAAGCAGGCTATGTTCTCAGACAATGGTGATACATGGGTCTTTCAGGGGGACAAAAAGATTATTTCAACATGTCTAGTGTCAGCACATTTTCTTCCTATCAAAACAACCTATAATGCTAAGAAACTTGCATAGATCTATATAGATGAGATAGTGCGGTTGCACGGAGTTCCAGCCACAATTGTTTCTGATAGAGGTCCCTAGTTCATGAGTCATTTTTGGGAATGACTACATAAAGAATCGGGTACACAGTTAAGATTCAGTACCGCCTTTCACCCCCAGATGGATGGACAATATGAGAGGACTATACAAACCGTGGAGGATTTGCGTAGGGCATGTGTCCTTCAGTTTGTAGGAAGTTGGGATCTACACTTGAGCTTAATAGAATTCAGTTACAATAATAGTTATCAGCACAGTATTGATATGGCACCATATGAAGCATTATATGGTAGACGTTGTAGATCTCCATTGTGCTAGTATGAAACAGGAGAATACCAACATTTGGGTCAGACAATTGAGAAGATTAAAGTAATACAACAATAGTTAAAGGCTGCACAGGATAGACAGAAGTCATGCGTTGATAAACGACAAAGACCTTTAGAATTCCAAGTTGGAGACAGAGTATATCTCAAAGTCTCACCTTGGAAAAGTGTTCTTATATTTGGGAAAAAGGGTAAGTTAGCTCCTAGATTTATGGGGCCTTATCCAATCACTGAACATATTGGAAAAGTAGCATATAAGTTGGAGTTTCCACCTGAACTACATAGATTGCATCCAATATTCCATATATCCATGTTGAGAAAGTGTCACCCTGATACGGAGTTAATATTGAAGCCTGTGGAGGTAGAGTTAAATGAAGATATATCCTATGAAGAAGGACCAATGATGATTCTTGACATGAGAATCAAAAAGTTGAAAAAGAAAGACATATTTCTTGTGAAAGTTCTCTGGCATCATCGTGGCGTTGAAGAGGCTACGTGGGAACTGGAGGAAGAGATGAGGAGGAAGTACCTTTCTCTTTTCTCTCGATGATTTCGGGGACAAAATCCCTGTTAGGGGTGGATAATTTGTAACATCCCTAACATGGGTTACGCCTTAACCATAGGAGTTTTGCTTAAGTAAGTCATTTATATTCTTGTCTTTATCTTTCGAAAAGTAATTAAGACTAAATAAGAGCTTATTTTTCAATTTTGGTCCTATTTGAATAATGTTGAAGCAATATTTGCTTATTTTGGACTAAAGTGAAATTTACCCAATATAAGGGGTTACCTTGCAAAATAATACATGATAAATTTTACTCAAGTACTTTAGCATCATAAGAATGAGAAGGGTGCTAAGGGATGGTTTGTGGAAGCCTAAATTCCAAGAAGGGGCTTGTTTGAATAATACTTGTACATTGAATACTAGTTTTGGTGTAATTTGTAATTTACCCAAAACCTAGGGTTGAATATGTAAAATACCACATCTATAGTGTCCCTACTGTCTCTTGGTATCATTTAGAGAAAATAACAAGAAAGGGGCGTCTTGTTTGAACCATATTTGAGAAATGATACTCTTGATAATAAAATAATCAAGAAATAAGCATAATTGAAACCCTAAGTTATTTTGTAGCAAAAGTATATAAACTAAATGAAGTGCCCATCAACTAAAAAAACTATGGGTGAAATCCTATAATGGAATGGAAGCCAAAATACCTGGAGAGGCACTGATATTCCTAAGTAGATGAAAATATCTACCTATATTTTTAATTGAAAAGTAATGTCCACTCACATAAAGGTGCTAATGGATAATAGTATTATATTTATTAAAGAGCTTAAATGGTCAATTATAATTCAAGGATAATTCAAAGGAATTTGAAGATAATAAGGATAGCTTCAGATACAAGGAATTGGAGGGGGCATGTGGCAAGGAAAGTTGATGACTTCCCTCCTACTTTCTCTCTCCTAAGAATTCAATTATATACACTCAATTATCCACTACTTGAAAGGATATTTTCACAATACACACTCACTCCTCACTTAGGACGATGACCAAGGAAGCAAAGGAGAAGGAGGAGAGCCTTCTCCAAGCTTGAGGTAAGATCCATGGTCATCTTCAACCTTGGGTTGAAGGCTAAAATCGAGTAATAAATCTTCTTTTCTTCTCTCTTCCATCCAATGCTCAACTTTGGAAATCTTTTACATAAAAAGGGTTGAGAATGTGCCTTGGATAATTGGAGGAGCTATCTTCACCATTAAATACGAAAAGCTTGGAGCTTTGAAGTTGCTTTGAAGGCGGGTTATATAACTTGAACCCATTAATATTATTATTTGATTTCAATCTTGCAATATATGTTGATCTTTCCTTCTTCTCGAATTTTTCTTGAGTAATTGATGAATCAATGAATCCATCAGTTGTATGGATAGTAGAAACGGAGGTCTGAAGCTTGATGATGATGACATCATCTTAGCACACACCTCTAGATCAACAATATCAACCAGTTTTAACTATGTATGGCCAAACGGTTTCAAACCGTTTAGAGTTCAAACAGTTTCAATACAGCCTAGGCCAAACGGTTTCAAACCGTTTATAGTTCAAACAGTTTCAATACAACATAGGCCAAACGGTTTCAAACCGTTTAGAGTTCAAACGGTTTCAACATAACCTAGGCCAAACGGTTTCAAACCGTTTAGTGACCATAGAGTGTGACAAGCTTGGGGTGGTTGTTACAACCCCAATTTTGGGTTCTTTTGATGACAAATGCAATTTCTCTTAATAATTATATATGAATAAATAATGGTGTGATTTGATTTAAAATGAATGAATTTTGTTTATAATACCCTTGTTGGTTGCTTTGTGGGATTTATTGGCTATTGGGCCCAATAACAAGGAAAAGAAAAGGAAATTCAATTAGTAAATGAATAATTAAGAAATGGAGAAAAGAAAGATGTAGAAACCTCTAGAAGGCAAAGGAATATCCTCCAAGGGTGGATTTCGTGCCTTTTGGGTTCCTTGGGTTCCAAGGAGTCCAAATTGCAAAGATAATGCAACAAGAAAGAGAAAGGATTAATTAAATATTGCTTTATTTAGAAGAAATGTGAGGTAATGATAATATTACAAGAAATATGTGGAAATATGGATAATGAATCAATCTTGGATGATATTTCATGTCCACATAGTTTCTAATGCAAAAAGGAATCAAAATCAAAGAAAATAAAAGATTCAGAGAGACAAAATATGCATAAAATATGCCTTATTAAGAGATAACTTGCATATAAAGAAAAGTGTCTCATAATTTTGATTTTGAGTCCCAAATTTGGCACACATGTGGATTAAGTCATTATAGACTTTCCCCTAAATTTGAGATTAGAATGATAAACGGTTTGGGAGATATGAATTTTGTAAATTTCCATATAATGAGAGGATCAATATTAAATGTCACGATCAGTAATATTTATTTTCTGATTTGCGTTTTGGCGCATGCGACGAAATCCCTTAGATCTGGGATTGACGGTGGCTGTGCCACCACCTACCTCGGGTAGGAAAAGGAAAGAATAAGCAGAACATGAAACTTTCCCGATCAGATTTCTTTACACCTAATGAATGTGCAAAGATAAAACCTGTACTGAGAGATTCAGGAGAAGAAATCACACCTAGTCATCCTAGGTTTTTCCTGGTTTGGAGGCGTCTAGAAGAAATGCCCAAATCGCTTAAATCAACAGTGACGACCAAGGGTTGGGAACCCTAGAAATTGACCCCCAATCCTATAAATACTACCCCCTCTCAACTCCTCTCACCCTCACAAACCCAAACAACATCTTCCCTTATTCTTTCATGCCCTATCCTGTCGGGATCATCTTGCTCCGGTGAGTTCCTCATCGCGGTGCCATTGCGGGAGCCTTTGCTGGATCAGGGAGAGGATGAAGAGCAGCTGCCCTTCGATCGGAGTCCACCGTGGACCAAAGGCGCGAATCAACGGATGGAGGTCATTGTGTTCTTAGCAGCTGGTGAGTGGGCGCACACAAGGAGGATCATTGGATCGCTCTCGGTCAGTGACAACCCAAGATCCGACGGCCAACAATTTTCCGAAAAACCCAAGTAAGTCGCCTCTCTAGTCGAAAATCCAAGAAAATGGTGTAATCTTGTTTAATTCCAGAAAATAATTGGTAACTCAGATTAAAGAGTATTATATATCAAAATTGATCAGCAAAATGCAAGGAATGCAATAAAAATATAATTGAAGCATAATTCTACTTGAAATTCAAAAAGTATGTAAAGATGCTATCTTTAATGCTTTATCTAATGAAAAACCCTAATCTTTATTGATTAATGATTTGGGAAGGGTTATATGGATGTTTAAAGTTGATATTAATCTGTTGATTATAAAAAGACACATTAGATCCAAAATGGATAATATTTATGCATAGTTTGATTAATTTAGGGTTCCATGTACATAAATAAGCTTTAATGGGCCTTGAAACCCTAATGTTAG
The DNA here is from genome assembly GCA_963693085.1 of Alisma plantago-aquatica. NCBI lineage: Eukaryota > Viridiplantae > Streptophyta > Magnoliopsida > Alismatales > Alismataceae > Alisma > Alisma plantago-aquatica. The sequence goes on from OY856409.1 coordinate 211,493,244, forward strand.
TAATTATGATTCTTAATGGCTTTAATTGTTCGAATCCATGGATAGAATTGAGATTCGATGATTCTAAGCTATTTTAGGTACAAAAGTTCTTAATTGTGGATAAATACCCTTAATTTGGTAATTAGGGTTTTCTAGTGGATTAATGTGAAATTAGCAATAAATAGGGCTCATATGTGAATTAGACCATAATGAAATGTGAGTTGTCAATTCAAAAGAAACCAAAGATGATAATTGTGCCTATGATGTTGAAATGAGGGTTTGTGAACTAAAAGGGCATTAAAAGTGATAAAGCGTTATGGAGGTGAAAACCCTAATAAAACCCTAAAGTTGGCCTAGAAATCCTAAGGTAGAATCCAAGTCGATCTTCAGAATGTTTTGAATAAAACAATGACACTTGGATGTTATGCATTAATTTCAGGATATTGTTGATTGCTTGATTGATTGTTCTTGATTATTATTGCTTGGACATCAAGTTACTATGGATTAGGTATGTGGTTAATTATGGTTAATCACATAAGTTTCCCGAAGGTTTTCTGGATGATTAATCGCATTGAATGCAACCTATCCGTTTGGATGTTCATACCTGCAAATCATAAAGTCACTATGATTACCACAATTATGATATAAGTGTGTGTTCTCACACATACATGCCACCCTGATGGATGATGCCAACAGGTCAAGCCCAGGAGGGAAGACCCATGGGCACCATGAGTGGTGACCCCATACACCAAGCTCAAGATAGAGAAGGTGGTCTTTGTTGCATGACTAATGGGCACTCTGAGAGATGACCCCAGGCACCAAGCTCATGATGGAGAAGGTGGCCTTAAGTCAATGGCAAAAGAGAAACCTAATAGGGCTATTCCATGGTTAGGGCAAAAGCGATGGAGATTGACACATTGAAAATGTAAATTGAATTGTGAATTACCTTGATTGTGATAAATAGGTTGTTAGCCTTATGTTTGATATTTTGGTTATCCCCACATACCGACATATTCATTTATGCTGACCGACATTTTGTTCGTCAGCATTTTAGGTACAATATTGAAAAGGACAAATAGTAAAGTGGCATATTGTGAAAATAAGAATTAAAGTGCAAGGAGGATTAGTTAGAATAGATTGAATCTGTGGATAGAAGTTAGATATCCAAATTTTTGAAGAAGGTATGCAAAGTTTTATTTTATTCCATCTCTCACTATAGTTTGGTAGAATTTTATAATTATTATTGATTATTTGTCGAACCTTTGATCCGAGAAATTGGGATAACGACTCTGACCTCTTGGTCTCCCTTAATTGGGGGTTACCGAGAGGCGGGGTCATTACATTTGGTATCAGAGCACTAGTTCCTCATTTAATCTTGAGTAATTATTAAATTTTACAAACTCTATAGCACCCAAGGGAGTTATTAGAGGATTTTTTGAAAGACGGAGATGTCCAGAAAAGGATCACGTTTGGGGGCTGACAATATTTTCCTCCGCACCGCTATTCGGAATACGAGGTCTCCCGGATTAGTGTGACTGCCTGGCTAATGTCTTAGGAACTAACTCGAAATAAGATACCTTTAGGACTCTTTCATCTATTTTCATCCCTTCACAACCCTAATTCTGTTAGGATTATAAGGTTTAGGGTTTTCTCTCTCTTCCTCACCCTCTTGAGGATAGGGTGTGCATAATAAGATTAAGGAATCCTCCACCAACACTAATGAAAAGCATGTAAATAAGATGCCATGGACATAAGCTTAATAATTTAAGCAGAAACTAAAGAATAGCTGCATGCTTAGGTTGTATGACATGTGTTGTCATGAGAGACCTGAGGTTAAACCCTCTGGTCAGGAGGACGAGTAGAGAGTTGGTTTTGGAGGAGAGATCTCCATTAAAGGTAGAGACCTGGTACATCCTCTGAGGATGATGCTAACCCTAACCCTAAGTGGTGGTTAGAGAGGGATGACACAATGAGTTAGATGTCATGGTAGACCATGTGTGTGGGTGGACATGCTTTTGGTTTGGATACCCATGATGATATGAGCCATGTGAGGTTGGATGACCTAGTACCTTTGGCGACCCAACCCTGGGAAGGGTCGTGCATGGTAGAGTGAAGGATAACTCCTTCATTGATGAGGTTAGTGATGACCATATAGAAACCCTATGAGCTTATATGAGAATGACAAAGTTTCACCCAAAGTACGTCAGTAGGGCTGACGGTAGGCTAAAACCCTGTCCAGGAGAGTATGTTGGATAGCTTATGAGATAAGCATGAAGAGTTTTGGATAATCTTGATACAAACATAGGTTTCACTCATGTAGGTGTACGCTTGTGAGCTTGATCCACCTTAGAGAGAGGACCTCTAGTAGTAAGGTTGTTGTAGGGTTAAGCTCTAGAGAGAGAGAGCAGGACCCGTGCTAGAAGGTTGGAAGTTTGGACTCCAGGTTAGGAGAAACCCTGAGAAGTTGAGGATGATGCGACCTAAGAGGATGGTTGCGGTTGCCTCATGCATGATCCCTGGAGGCTGATGGTATCTTGGTTGCCTTTAGAAGAACCAAACCCTAGAGAGAGGATGAGACTGCTGGTACCTATGTGCCTATGGTATAGGTGTTTACCTTTTAGGGATAGGAGGAAGAGTTCCTTAGGCCCTGAGGAGGTTTAGTAACAAGTTGTAAGGTCTTATACCTAGTTGGTTGTCCTTGAGGAGGACTCGACTCTGAGGTGTTGTTCAAATAGAATGATAATAGGAAGTGCATGCCGTACCTTATACATGCTTGGTACGTGGTTACATGGTTGAGCATGCAATTGGACATTAGAAAGGTGAACCTAGGGTTCCTAGACATAAGAGGGGAAGTAGTAGTGCTTGGTGTACCTGATGCTCATGACGAGATTTGAGTTTCCATAGATCTGAGCATGGCACTCCTCATGTTTAGAGGAATGGGAACCCCTGAGATTAAGGTATATGTTTGATGAACCCCTCACATATAGGTTGGTGACATGGGCATGTATGATGTTGGTTCAATGTGAAGGAATAGAAACAAGTAGGACCTACCATGGAGACCTCACATGGTTTATAAGGTGGTCTGCTTGTGAGCTACACGCCTTAGTACCTTGATAGGACTAAGCATGCTCATGCAAACCCTAGATGTAAACCCTGGACATAAGGACGTTTGCGACCTTTGCTTCTATCGAGAAATAGTTTCCTCCCATCCTGGGAAGGGACCCTTCTGTGGGTATCGATCAGCTTCTGTTGGGTTTGAGTTAACCTAAAGAGGTCCCATAGGATCTTGAGAAGCTAAGTGGAGAGTACAAAGTATGAGAGTGAACTTGTAGACCCATACATGATCATCTCAGAGTGCATGTGGATGTGTTACCATGGAGGTAACTGGTATGGGGCCTGACCGAGGTCGATAGGTTGACATGACCCCTATGAAAGGATGTAAGTCAGACCACGAATGCCGAGAGATATGATGGAGAGTTGGGTAAGGTTTCAAGTTGGATATGTACTATGTTAGAATCCGAAGTCTATCCTAGGGTCAGGTAGGGATAAGACCAATGGGACTAGGAGTTGCCTAATTCCCTATTTGCACGTGACCATAGGGTCCAGAGGTAACAACTGTCATTGTCTGAGGGCCATGGGTTAGGAGATTGATCACCTTCATGAACTCATGGGACCCAAAGGGAAAATGAAGAGGGAACTCTCTAATGCATAAGGGAAGAGGGATGACTCCAAAAGTGCCGACACCCTACATACCTAGAGGAGATGACTAAGGATTGTATGATGACCCAAGTGGGTTCGAGACCAATTTTTCATGGGAGTAACCTAGATATTGAGAGGTTCATGATGTAGATGCATGTGAGGCACGTTTCAGTTTAGATTTCTAGGCATACTGGAAATGTGGGATGTACCATCTCTACTCTTAGAACGAGAAGAACTCTGTATTTGGACTGTAGCCAAATGTTTATTTCCTCTTGTTGTGAGAGTGAGAGATAGAACAATACGCATGCCATACACCGAGGATAAAGATAATGTGAGTGGAAATGTTGCTATGATGCATGAGGATGGAGATAATAACGTACGCTTATGGAGTGTAAGATGTGTGGATGTTGTACAAACACTAAGAGAACTACAGTCGTCATCTTATGAGGATGTTTTTATCATGAGCTATGTGGAATTTGTGAGTTATACAAGGTTGAGTTCGAAAACTAAGAGGACGAGCTTAGAGTTTTCTTGATGAAGATAGACTTAGAGTCCGAGATGAGATAATAAGTGGAATACATGGAGATGTATGTCTTCAACATTACCAAACACATAAAGATGAAAGGTGGTAATGGATGCTCTAATTGAGATGCAACTATCTAGTCTAGCTAGTGAAAAGGATGGAAGAGGTGGTTAGGTGAACCCTAAGTTCATGAGATGTGTTTGGCTAACACTCAAATGTAACGAGATCTGTTGATCAAGTTAGTGGTTGTTTGGTTAGCCAGCCTAGGCCTTGATGTGATAACATGATGGTTGTAGAACCTCAGATGCACTTCTCTGGGAAAGAAGGTGATGAAACCCTGACTAGAGTGATTTAGGGTTTCCAAGGAATCAATCTTAAGGAATCATGACATACATGAGATCATGATTTTAAGTCACCATACACCATGGTACTACTAAGATGGTAAGTTTCAGTAGTACTTTGGATGCCTAAGATGAAGTTGCATATGGTTTGTCTCCATGCATTCTAGGAGGTGAAGGATGAATACCAGTAACCCAGTAAGTTGATACAAAGGATAAAAAGTCTCTGAGAGGGAATGGGAGTTCATCACTATGGATGTTGTGGTAAGTCTCTCCTGGACCAAGGAAGGTCAAGATGCAATATGGGTTATGGTAGATCGCCTTACCTAGATAACATAATCTAAGAGAAAGAGAGAATACTGTCGGGAGACAGATCCAGGTGAACTACAAGTAAGAGAGATGGTTCAACTGCACCAGGATGCAAGTTCAAAAGTTCTTGAATATGACCTAAAGATTTCTTCCATAAGGTGGAAGTAGATACATGAAGAACTCGATGTGAGTACAACTTATCACCCCTAACTAATGGTTAGTATGATCCAGACAAGAGGGTCTGATGAGAGCATGTGTGCTAATTCAGGGTGATACATGGGGGGCAGTTCTTGCCCTATGAGAGATGTGACGATAACCACCATAGCCAATATCAGGATGTAAAGAAGCTCTGTAAGGGAGGTTGTGTCGGTCACCACTTCATTAAGATAATGTTGGTGAAGGGACCTCACGAAGGTCAGAGAAGGACCCCAATGTGTGCAGATGAAGTCGCTTTGATCGTGCAATGGCTGAAAGAGAGCTAGGGATGACATAAATCGTTAGCTAATGCAAAGAAGACTAACATGTAGTCACTGTGGGAGAATATGTGATATGAAAATCTGACCCCTCTGAGCTATAGATGAGACAGATGAGTCCCCGATACATGAGTCCATATGGGATGAATTGATGAAGATGGTTATGTGTAGCCTTACCCCTCAGGATAACGTGAGGTATGATGTGTTCCAAAAGTCCGATCTAGAGCACTATGTGAGGTACCCAAGCCATGTGCTGAGCCATGAACCTATTAAGCTTCAAAGGAGGCTAAATGACCTGAGTCACCTACAAGGGTACGAGATACCAAGGTGAGAGAGAACTCAGATGTAAGAATAAAAGATGATGAAGGTTCTTGGGAAGCACCATGGAGGGGGGGTGAAGCCACATGGGAGTCATGATGGACATGAGGAAGTCTTATCATGTTTGCTTGTATGTTTAGTGGAATTTTGAGGGCAAATTCCTATAAGAGGGGAAGGATGTTACAACCCCAATTTTGGGTTCTTTTGATGAGAAATGCAATTTCTCTTAATAATTATATATGAATAAATAATGGTGTGATTTGATTTGAAATGAATGAATTTCGTTTATAATAGCCTTGTTGGTTGCTTTGTGGGCTTTATTGGCTATTGGGCCCAATAATAAGGAATAGAAAAAGGAAGTTTAATTAGTAAATGAATAATTAAGAAATGGAGAAAAGAAAGATGTAGAAACCTCTAGAAGGCAAAGGAATATCCTCCAAGGGTGGATTTCATGCCTTTTGGGTTCCAAGGAGTCCAAATTGCAAAGATAATGCAACAAGAAAGAGAAATGATTAATTAAATATTGCTTTATTTAGAAGAAACGTGAGGTAATGATAATATTACAAGAAATATGTGGAAATATGGATAATGAATCCATCTTGGATGAGATTTTGTGTCCACATAGTTTCTAATGGAAAAAGGAATCAAAATCAAAGAAAATAAAATATTAAGTGAGAGAAAATATGCATAAAATATGCCTTATTAAGAGATAACTTGCATATAAAGAAAAGTATCTCATAATTTCTATTTTGAGCCCCAAATTTGGTACATACGTGGATTAAGTCATTATAGACTTTCCCCTAAAATTTGAGATTAAAATGATAAACGGTTTGGGAAATATGAATTTTGTAAATTTCCTTATAGTGAGAGGATCAATATTAAATGTCACAATCAGTAATATTTATTTTCTGATTTATGTTTAGGCACACGCGACGATAGCCTGTGCCATTACATACCTCAGGTAGGAAAAGGAAAGAATAAGCAGAACATGAAACTTTCCCAATTAGATTTCTCTACACCCATGAATGTGCAAAGATAAAACCTGTACCGAGAGATTTAGGAGAAGAAATTGCACCTAGTCATCCTAGGTTTTTCCTGGTTTGGAGGCATCTAGAAGAAACACCCAAATCACTTAAAACGGTAGCGACGGACAAGGGTTGGGAACCCTAGAAATTGCCCCCAATCCTGTAAATACTACCCCCTCTCAACTCCTCTCACCCTCACGAACCCAAACGACATCTTCCCTTCTTCTTTCATGCCCTATCCTACCGGGATCATCTTGGTCCGGTGAGCTCCTCGTCGCGGTGCCATCATGGGAGCCTTTGCTGGATCAGGGTGAGGACGAAGAGCAGCTACCCTTCGATCGGAGTCCACCATGGACCAAAGGCGTGGATCAACGACTGGAGTTCGTTGTGTTCTCAGTAGCTGGTGAGTGGGCATGTGCAAGGATGATAATTGGATCATGCTCGGTCAGTGAAAACCCAAGATCTGACGACCAATGACTTTCCAAAAAACCCAAGTAAGTCGCTTCTCCATTCGAAAATCCAAGAAAATGGTGTAATCTTTTTTAATTCCTAGGAAATAATTAGTAACTCAAATTAAAGAGTATTATATATCAAAATTGATCAGAAAATTGCAAGGAATGCAATAAAAATATAATTGAAGCCTAATTTTGCTTAAAATTCAAAAAGTATGTAAAGATGCTATCTTTAATGGTTTATCTAATGAAAAACCCTAATATTTATTGATTAATGATTTGAGAAGGGTTATATGGATGTTTAAAGTTGATATTAACCTATTGATTATAAAAAGACACATTAGATCCAAAATGGATAATCTTTATGCATAGTTTGATTAATTTAGGGTTCCATGTACATAAATAAGCTTTAATGGGCCTTGAAACCCTAATGTTAGTAATTATGATTCTTAATGGCTTTTATTGTTCGAATCCATGGATAGAACTGAGATATGATGATTCTGAGCTATTTTAAGTATAAAAGTTCCTAATTGTGGATAAATACCCTTAATTTGGTAATTAGGGTTTTCTAGTGGATGAATGTGAAATTAGCGATAAATAGGGTTCATATGTGAATTAGACCATAATGAAATGTGAGTTGTCAATTTGAAAGAGACCATAGATGATAATTGTGCCTATGATGTTGAAATTAGGGTTTGTGAACTAAAAGGGCATTAAAAATGATAAAAGCTTTATGGAGGCTAAAACCCTAAAGTTGGCCTAGAAATCCTAAGGTGGAATCCAAGTCAATCTTGAGAATGTTTTGAATAAAACAATGACACTTGGATGTTATGCATTAATTTCAGGATATTGTTGATTGCTTGATTGATTGTTCTTGATTATTATTGCTTGGACATCAAGTTACTCTGGATCAGGTATGTGTTTAATTATGGTTAATCACATTAGTTTCCCGTAGGTTTTCCGGATGTTAATCACATTGAATGCAACCTATCAATTTGGATGTTCATACTTACAAATCATAAAGTCACTATGATTACCACAATTATGATATAAGTGTGTGTTCTCGCACCTACATGCCACCCTGATGGATGATGCCAAAAGGTCAAGCCCAGGAGGGGAGACCCATGGGCACCATGAGTGGTGACCCTAGAAACCAAGCTCAGGACAGAGAAGGTGGTCTTTGTTGCATGACTAATAGGCACTCTGAGAGGTGACCCCAGGCACCAAGCTCAGGATGGAGAAGGTGGCCTTAAGTCAATGGTAAAAGAGAAACCCTAATGGGGGTATTCCAGGGTTAGGGCAAAAGCAGTGGAGATTGACACATTGAAAATGTAAATTGAATTATTAATTACCTTGATTGTGATAAATAGGTTGTTAGCCTTATGTTTGATATTTTGGTTGTCCCCACATATCGACATATTCATTGATGCTGAACGACGTTTTGTTTGTCGGCGTTTTAGGTACAATATTGAAAAGTATAAACAATAAAGTGGCATATTGTGAAAATAAGAATTAAAGTGCAAGGATGATTAGTTAGAATATATTGAAGCTAATTATTAAAACTCTAAGCGGAGATGAGCGGACGTGCGGAGACGCGGAGAGGAGCGGACGGCGACCTAGATCTTGGCGGCACGACGGAGAGGGGGAACGGAGATCCGGACGAAGAGGGAGATGTCGATAAGGCGGCGAGCGGGAGAAGAAGATCCAGGAATCCTGGATCTCATCGGATCTCAGATGGAACAGCTAGGATTCCAAAGGCACATGGTCAGCATCAAGGCTTCAACGAAGTTATTACGCAGGTGGGATTAAACCTGCAGTATGCCGACATGAGAGGACCATCAGAGAGACCCCAACAGGCGGAAACAAATACTAAGCAATCAGATTCCTTGGTAGAAGGCGGATCAGATAGCATAGACATCAACTTTCCTGTGCTGGTCATGCAGTCGGCGACAGTACACGATAAGGAAACTACCGAAAACCAAGGCTGCTGGGGTTCAGGCCATGCCAGAGCCGAACAAGAAGGTAGCAGGAAAGCGGATTCGGATATGTTCCTAAGAAAACTTTTTGAGGAACATCTGGAACCGGAGGCTATTAGCACTGGAGAAATCGAAGGCAAACCGTCCATATTCATCGACCCAATGGAGGAGGAACACCTGACAAGGCCATGGAAATACACAGTTATCGTCAAGGCCTTGGGCACAGAACTGGGCTATATGACCCTCAGAGACAGGCTGCGTGCTATGTGGAGACTGGTGGGGAGATTTAACATATATGAATTAGATCTGAATCATTTCGTGGTTCAACTTTCATGCAGACGTGATTATGATATGGCCATGACCGGAGGTCCTTGGAAGATCTTCGGCTGTCATCTTGTAGTTTGGGATTGGTATTCCACGTTCATACCTTCTAATGATATGCCAAGACATATAGTATGTTGGGTGAGAATTCTAAATATGCCGCTACATCTCTATGTGCAATCTATGTTTAATATCGTAGGATCACTGCTGGGCAAATTGGTGAATGTGGATGAACATACGACCAAGAGAACACAGAATAAATTTGCAAGACTTGCAATAGAGATTGACACGAATAAAGAACTGATACCATCGATCTTTATAAATGGCATGGAATATGAAGTGGAATATGAAGGTTTTCCGTTTGCTTGCGCCGTATGTGGAGAAGCGGGCCACACCTCCAAAAATTGCAGAAGTAATGCTGATATGCCACCTCACACTGTAGACAACAACAGGAACGCAAGGCAAGAACACGGGAAAGAGGGGGATACTGAAACTTGGCAGACACAGCGTAGGAGAAGAAATCCTAACCCAAGAAGAGGAAACAAGCAGGATAAATTTCGAGAACCTTCAATTTTTTCTAAAATCAGTTTGAGGAGTTGGAGGAAGAATGCGGAGAGGAATCGGAGAGGGCTGTAGAGGAACCTCGTCGTACCCAAGAAAATGCTCGCAGTCATGTGGCACCGAAAATCTGGAGGAAGAAGAAAATGAATAGTAACTCGGAGGAACAACAACAGAAAAAGGAGGGGCTTGCAGACATCACGAACACATTGCAAAGTAGAGTAGTTCACATAGGAAAAGATGCGTCCCTAGCTAACAAGGAAGGACATACATCTTTACATCCGGAGGTAGATGAAGTTATAGAACTGATAGAGGACAATGAAGAGTGAGAGGACATGTGCATTACCGATCAAGCAACTGTAAAACCGACTCATGACCAGCCTCGTCTGAAAGAAGATGATAACGAATCCACACCAAGGACTGTCATTGCGAGTAGAGCTATTAAGGGCTGCGGAACAATAATGAAAAGACAAAGAAATGCTAAGAGGGTGCTGTCAGCGGAAGGCAAGAGGAAAAGTCCTAGGCTACGAGCAGAACACACTAAAGCAGCTATCCTTGAAGCGTTGAATGGAGTGGCCCACAAGGAGAACCAAGTCCCTGTTATTGAAAATTAATTTTATCTATCCAACTTCCCAAAGGAACATGGTGAGTTTTATTTGCTGGAACGTGAGGGGTATAGGGAACAAAGATACTTGCAGAGTTCTGAAAGAGTACATTTCGTTGTACAAACCGATGTTCACTGTTATTCTGGAACCGAGAACAAGTGCTGATCGAGCTACGGCTACTATCAAACGGCTAGGTTTCTCTAATTCTCATAGATCTGAGGCAAGGGGTTTTTCCGGAGGTATATGGGTCTGTTGGAACGAAAGGCAGATAAAGATCGAGATTGTTAACACTCACAGACAGTTCATTACTTGTAAGGTTAACAATGCTTTCTTTGCTACGTTTGTGTATGCCAACCCTCATATTCAAGTCAGAAGCTTACTCTGGAAACACATTATAAAACTTGGTAATAGCTTTGATAAGCCGTGGGTAGTGGCATGCGATTTTAACACTGTCATCTCTCCTGCGGAAACTATGGGTTATCAATCTTTCAACAACCAGGAAGCCGTTACTTTCTCTGATACTATCCTTGAAGCTGGCCTTTCTGATATGGGTTTCTCGGGCCAGTGGTTTACATACCGCCATGGCCTTAAACAGAGCAGATTGGATCGTGTTCTTGCCAATGATGACTTTATTCTGAATTTTTCTGGTGTTACAGTCACTCATCTCCCTAAAGTTGAATCAGACCATTGTCCGCTGCTTGTGAGAACTATTCCTACCAATAGACATACTGGAAGATTCTCCACCAAGGCTTCTTGGAATATGGATAGCTCTTTCAAGCCTACGCTGATGGAATGCTGGAATAGCAACAACAGTTATATGGTTGCTCTTCGGAATGCTCAGACTCGCTTAACGGAGTGGGAGAAGAAGCGAGCTAGAAACATAAATTCACATAAGATGCGTCTCCATCGAAACATCGAGATCCTTCAGAAAAACTTGGCAATCAAATATGATAGCATCACGGACAATTTCATCATTGACATGCAAGCTGAATTGACCCAGCTTCTAAAGAAGGAGGAGGAAGACTGGAAGGAACGCAGCCACGTTACCTGGCTGAAGGATGGAGACAACAACACCCGCTTTTACCAGGCTTATGTCAACCAAAGAAAACAGGCCAACCGCATAAGTGCGATCAAGAATGATCAAGGAGGCTGGGTTACGGACGCCAAAGATATCTTCAATATTGTAACTGATTATTTCATAAATCTGTTTACTTGTCCAAACATCATACATAAGCATTTGTTCGATAGTATCCCTGCTAGATTCTCGGCTATTCCGCAGGAGGCACAAGTCTTTTTAGCTAGAGAAGTGAGGGCTTCTGAAATTGAGGAGGTTTTGAGTAAGATGAATCCTTTGAAAGCTGCGGGGCCTGATGGCACCACTGCCCTTTTCATCAAGTCCAACTGGAGCATTATTCACAATTCAGTGGTTCATACTATAAACGATGCTGTTCATAATGCTATGGTGGAGGAAGGTTCGTGCGATTCTACCATCATCCTTATACCTAAAGTTACTAGGCCTGAATCGAGCAAGCAATTCAGGCCTATATCCCTAAATAATGCCATTCTGAAAATCTGCTCAAATGTAGTGGTGGAGAGACTCAAAAGTTGGCTACTAAAATGGATTAATCCAGCGCAAAGCGCCTTTGTGCCTGGTCGGAAAATTGCTGATAATATTGTGTTAGCTCAGGAGCTCGTGCATTTGATGAGGAGGAGCTCTTCTACTAAATCTATGGCCATCAAGATTGATTTGACTAAATCCTACGACATGATGGATTGGAGTTTTATTGAAGATACTTTGCAAAAGACTGATATACCGGTCAATATCTGTAGTTATATTATGAACTCGATTACTAGGGGTCGTACAACCATCGCCTGGAATGGAGAAACTACTGGCGAGTTTAAAGCTACCAAGGGTCTTAGGCAAGGAGACCCGCTCAACCCTTATATCTTCGTTCTGTGTATCAAAAGACTTAGTCAAATGATCGAAGATGCTGTCCAGGATAGATCGTGGACTCCAGTAAAGTTGGGAGGACATGGACCACGCATAGTGCATCTGTGTTTTGCTGATGACATCCTTCTGTTTTCCAAAGCTAATACCTCTAATATTAACGCGATCTTGAATTGTTTCAGGAAGTTCGAGAAGGTGTCTGGACAAGCTATCTCCATTGATAAAACAAGAATTTATTTCTCAAGGAGAGTCACCAATGTGGAAGCTGATAGCATTTGTGAAATCAGCGGCTTGACGAAAACCTTGAACATGGGAAAATACCTAGGTGTTCCTCTTCTACACAACAGAGTCAACAAGGATACCTACAATGAGGTCTTGGAGAAGGTAAATGCTAGAGTGAATTCTTGGGCGGCGCGCAGTTTATCTATGGCTGGAAGGGTATGTCTGGCCAAAAGCACCCTTACTGCAATTCCCACTTACATCATGCAAACGGCTAAGCTTCCTATGCATCTTTGCGATAGAGTTGATAGAGCTATTAGAAATTTCATCTGGAATGGAGGTCGCAGCAAGCAAGGAGTACATCTTCTTTCTTGGGACAGATTGGTGAGCCACAAATCTAATGGGGGTTTGGGCATAAGGACTATGAGGGACTGGAACAACGCCTTAATTATGAAGCATACGTGGGAAGTTATGAGCAGGAAACAATCTATCTAGAGAAGATCTATGGCAACTAGAATGGAAGGCGAGCCTAATGCCACCAATGCACACCTTTCTGGAGTAGCTAGATCGCTGATTCTTAACAAGGATTTCGTGTCCTCTAATTCTTATATCTGCCCAATAAATGGTCTCTCCACCAATGTCTGGAGTGACATATGGTTGCCGAGTGGAAAAATTCTGAAGGAGCATGCACAACAGCAAATTCCTGAGGATTTAGAAGTACTGCAAGTCAACAGTTTGGTTAATTTAGAAGGCGTGTGGGATCTGGGTTTTCTGAATTGCTGGTTCCCTCATGATATAGTACTTGAAATTACTTCGATTCTCCCACCTTCTACCCCAGGAGGAGCCGATGTTAGAATATGGCGTCCAGACCCGAGAGGAAGATTCACGGTGTCCTCGGCTTACAGAGTTTTAAGGGATGACAGGGAAATAAAACGAGATGGTCAGTGGAGCATCATTTGGAGGTCGAAAGTAGCAGCTAGAATAAGAATGTTCATTTGGTTAGTGGAGAACAATGCCATTCTAACAAACAAAAGCAGACACAGAAGGCAGCTGACTGCCGACGCCACTTGCAACAGATGTAATTATAGCGAAGAAGACATCTTGCACACATTACGTGACTGCAGCAAAGTCCATCCCATTTGGATGTAAATCCTGAAATTGAATGCGCCTCCTAGTTTCTGGAATGAAGCCAACCTCAACAAATGAGTTAAAATCAACCTTAAACATTCTGAAGATCATCAAATTCTATTCATGATGACGTGCTGGCACCTTTGGAAACAAAGGAACCTTTGGGTGTTCGAGAAGAGAGAAAACACGATACAGAATTGAATCCATATGATCAGTACCGAAGTTAAGCTCACTGTTCTTGCTTGGAAGGCCGAGAGTAAAGAGGAAAGGGGCACCACTTCGACGGGTTGGAAGTGTCCAGCTCAAGGAATTCTAAAAATTAATACTGATGCAGCATACAAAGGACAATGAGGAGCTATTGCTGCTGTGATTAGAAATGACAAGGGAGAATGGTTGGGCAGCATAGGTCAATCTATAAAAGCCGATTCTCCTTTTGATGCGGAGCTGCAAGCTGTGGAGTTAGCCTATAAAATCTGTACAGTTTGCAACTTGGATAATAATGTCATTGAGACAGATTGCAAGCAGGCCGTCACTGTTATCAATGAGGACTATAAAGATAACCCCAGGTATGCTAGACGGATTTGGGTGATGCAGAAGATAAGCCGTCATTCTATCAGCTTGTGTTTTGGAAAGAGAGAAGAAAATAGCCTTGATGATTACCTAGCCAAGTTTCATCTTAAAAACAAAAATGGAAATTGTGTTTACCAAAGATTTCCGAATGATACACCTAGCAGTATAGAAGGTGTCTCACGTAATGGTCGTAGTACGACCATATTTAATTTGTTGCAATTTTCTAGAATATGTAATACTAGTTTGAGTTTGCTTGCACGAGGTGGGAAAGATGAATAAAATTGCCACCTGACTTCTAAAAAAAAAATAGATTGAATCTGTGGATAGAAGTTAGATATCCATGTTTTTGAAAAAAGGTATGCAAAGTTTTATTTTATTCCAGCTTTCAGTATAGTTTGGTAGAATTTTATAATTATTATTGATTATATGTCGAACCTTTGATCCGGGAAATTGGGATAACGGGTCTGATCTCTTAGTATCCCTTAATTGGGGGTTTCCAGGAGGTGGGGTCATTACAGTAGTAGAAACATAATTAAATTCACCCGAGGATACTTCTTGCTCAGAAAATGATTGGATGACTCAGACTGTACATGAAGACTTATCTGAGCATCCAACCTCAAGTTTAGAGATGGAGAGAGAAGTGAGGGGTCCTCTAGAAAACTTTCATCCTCTCCCCTCCGTGTCATCCTGTGTTGACATCCTAGGGCCTTCCTTCTCAGATTCATATCTTGGAAGGTACCTTGAAGATGATTCACCAAAGAATTCATCTCAATGAAATTCTAATTAGTTCCAACATAGAGATGACTTCACAGAGTCTCCAAATTTTATTCCTCTCCTTCAGATTCAAAAGGGCCCACATATCCTTCTATTCTACTCTTATTATGTGGAAGAACCCGTCGGCGAGACACAAGTGACACATGTCCTAAAACTTAGGATTTGGGATCCCAGTGTCGGTATCGTGGGGCGGCCACCCCTTTCTCTTACTTCTTTCTTTTATTTTTGTTTTGTTAAAATAAACTCTTGTTTTAGCTTCTTAAATATTTCCTTGCATACATGCATCATTTTAGGACTTTAATAAGATTTACCACCCTAACTTCCATGTGTTCCCACCCTACTATCCTAAGGTTAGATCTTTCTTGAGGACGAGAAAAATCTTAAGCTTGGGGTGGTAGGGCTATTCACCCTTCTACCTCTTCATTCTTCACGCATGCATGTTTACTTACTGCATTTAGGTGTAAATCACTTTTGTAACTTGTAGCTTTGCAGTTAAGGCTGTGCAACACAAATCTTAGAACTAAATGCTTATCTTTATGCATGATTGCACTTTTTTCATCTTAAGCTGCTTGATCTTTTTCTTGACTTGCTCATTGACTCTTTCCTTAAGTATGGTAATAAGTCTGAGGTTATGCACCTTTTTCATAGCTTAAAACATTATTTCCTTAATCTATGTTGTGAATGAAAAATCCAAGATATAGGACCATTGGAAAGAGCTATAGTTTATCAGAACTCCAAGCTGTGTTTTTTTATGAACTTGCCTCTACTTGAATCATAATTACTATCTTTTCACACAAGGTATCAAGCGGATAATGATTCGCTTTGAGCTATAATCAGGTTGAAGTGTTTTCCTTGATGGTTTGCACGCCCTCTCACGATAGATTGAGTCAAAAAGATGAAAAATTTAAAATTTACAAAAGAGGCTTGGCTGCCTACAAAATCCCAAAAATATCAAAATAGCTGTCACCCAAGTCTATAAAAATAGAATATAGAAAATAAAATCCTGAGAGTGAATAAATGAGCATTTTTTCTCTTTTAGGAGAGTTGAGGATGGTGCCCAACCGGTGTATGGCTGTGCTCACGAATGTGGGAATGTCGTGCCTGGTTGTGCCACCCTAAGGCTCATTAGAGAGTCACTAGGAACCCCTAGGAGACCTATGAGATCATCCCAGTAGCATGGTTGGTTCGAGTGCAGTACGAGGAGTTCGTCTCAATGCTTTGGGCCAACTGGCTCGGACTACAAGGATTGTTACTCATTACATGGACCAACCTGACGTAGATCGGGATCCTCAGAAGTCATTAGAGTCTTTTTGCTTTTGTTGCTTCTTAGGACCTAAAGAAGTGGGAGGCCCGTGTTCCTGATTGGTCTACATGAATACATGATGATGGCTCATTTCTCATCACCCGCGTGATCACCTATGTGAGAATGCTTTTATGTTGTATAACTATGATTCAAACCCTCATGAGAATCGACAAGTTGTAGTGAATTCACTTAATCTTGCTTGGATGCTCTTTGGTCATACTTTAGCAGGATTGTGCTCGATTGGTGGGGGTTTTCTCTGAAACAACATAGGTCAAGAGAATTAATGTTTTAAACTATTTTTTCTTAGCCTTAGCATTTATTGCCAAACTTAATTTGGATGTTATCTTTTTGTTCTTTGAGCACAATCTTGCTTGAGGATAAGCAAAGGTTTAACCTTGGGGTGGTTAATAACACCCAAATTTAGGCATCTATGCTAAGCATTTATTTATATTTTTGTGTCATTATAGCTTTAATATGCCCAAAATAACCATAGATTATTATCTTTTAGTAATTTATATCTTTTCATGGATAAAGTTTCTCAACTAACCAATTTTGGGACTTGTAGGCACCAAATATGAAAAGACATATATTCTCTAAGATTTCTCCCCAACACATATTTTTGTAGTAGCTAGGCTTCCATCCCTCACAACCACGGTGGACTAAGCATCACACTATGTTCACCAGCTTAGGAGACAGTGGTCCCGCTAACAGACTAGTGGGCACAAGAAACTTTTAATTTCTTGGACCCTATTTCCGATGGCCAGTCCTTTATCAGAATACATCCTCGTCAATCAGATGGTTCATCGATGCAGGCCACTTGACCACCGGTAATAGCCCCCCCACCCGTAGGGGTGGGTTGGATCCAGGATGTCATGACCATACTACAGATGATGATGCGACTGCGACTGAGGTATCCACCTCGACCGTAGCCTGACCGCGACTGCGACTGAGGCATCCACCCATGGCTGCGACCGTAGGTCTGCCCGAGTGCGACCGAGGCATCCACCTACGGCCGCGACCGTGACTGCGGGTCTACATGACCGCACCGTGGGATGCACCACGACCGCGACCGAGGCATCCAGCTCGACCGTGGCCCGACCGCGACTGTGGTGAGCAGGACCGCGACCTGGATTGGCACCTCAACCATTTCGCCTATAAATACACGCCCCTCTCCACCGAAAAAGGGGTTCCGAGATCAGGAGTTCCACGTTATGATATTTGGAACTTCCCAGAGCCCCGTGGGAGGGTCTAGAGGTTCGAGAAGGCCAAAGCGATCACCCTATGCCTGTCTCTTCAGCTGCTTCCATCCTCCACCATTTTCCACCATCATCTACCCATTTCCTACCATCCACTATCATCCACTCATCTCAGTTAGTATTAGATCTCTAAAGGCGGAAGTTGAGGAGAGAGAAGACTGAAGACTCCATCTTCTTTGAGAGAAGAAGAATGTCCACCATCACCCTCCACCATTTTCCATCATCATTCATCCATATCCTACCATCCACCATCATCTTCCACCTCCATTCATCCTCCAAGCTGCTGTTCGGGGCAGATCTAGAGAGAAAGGAGGCCAAGGAGTCCATAAGATTGAGGACGACGACCCAAGAGATGAGATCCGACCTATATGGAGGACAAGGAGCGAGAGCCACTTCTCCTCTACGGGCTAAATCTCTTCTTCTTCTCCTTTCTTCTACTGTTATCCTTTGTTTCTGTACAAATGATGTTCTTCCATCTTTGTTCGGTGTGAACTATGCTTGTCCATGACTAGTTGAGATCCTTCTTGGCTATGTATCCCGTTTAGGGCATGCTTATGTACGCAAGTAGTTTTATTCCAGATCTAGTACATTTCTTATTCTAACTTCTCTTAAGGGTTATGATTGTCGGTTTGGTTGATCTCTTTCTTGCTTGAACTTCTATTTTTTCCTATATCGAGAGATTCACTATAGGAATAGACAAGAGAAGATAGTTTGGATTAGAATCTAAAAGGAGGACGGTTCAAGGTGATCCATGTAGAATCGTAGAACCGGGCTGAGCCCACTACCTGATTCTATATGGATCACATATGTTCCTGATATCTCAAAATGTTCTAGACCTGAGAGGGTATCTAGAATGTTCTAGGATGTTAATTTGTCATCCTCGAGATATGTTTCATGTCATTGATGGGTTTTAGTCACGCTGTACGAGAGCGAGTGGGATGACCCCACATGAACAAATACCACAATACGTACTATGTTTGGATGTAGGTTGCTTGCTCAGGTGTTCGAGGGTTGTCTACGCTCGAGAACGGGTGCATAGATGCCAAACTTGTGGTTACATAGCCAAGAACTCATTCTCACTGATTAGTAGAATCCTATGGACTCTATTTTCTTTTCTTTTCTTTGTTTTGTTTTATTTCGTGACAATATGCTAGACTAGTTCTAGCTCAATACTTTTATCGACTATCAGATTGACTTATCTGACTTATGAGAAAGATCTTAAACGTCCTAAGCATCCCAACATCCCTGTGTTTGACCCCGCGTATCTACTTTGACTCCTAATAAAGTTGCGGGGTTCCTTGAAGGTTCCAGGTTATAAATTCAAAGTCTGATCAACCGCTTCCCTTCAGGACACGATCATGTGTGCATATGAATATGTATGTATATTATGTGGATGTATAAAATAAATGATATACATGTAAGCAAAAACACATTATGTATATGGGTGTCCATGTGTATCTAGTAAGTATTGTTTCATATTAAGGGGTTTTAAGCGAATCAAGAGCTTTATAAAACATTCATAGAAGAGAAAAACTTCTTAAGGATGTTTAGTGATCGTCTCCATATCTAAAATCACATTAAGACTATAGCTACATATATTTCATATTTTACACATGATATCCATCTTTCTCATAAAAAATAAACTATAATGAACCTAAATGCTTCCATTTACTTAGAACTACTAGTTTCCAAATGAAGTCAAATAGGAAAAGTAATTCAAAGGTTGGGCTAGAATGAGTAAAAATGTCAATGCACGTGACAAATGTAAAATTTATCTGTTCGTAAAGGTTGTGAATCCTAAAAAGAAACTTTTACTTGGTTCCTGATATGTTTTGTTTCATCACATAGCATAATTCCTACTTCAATGCTACCATGGTTTGCAAGCCATGTTGCGTTTGCTTTATTTAAATACATTTATGGTAACGTTATCTTTCCCCTTATGAGGTGGTAAATGTAACATCCTTTTCATTTCCAAGAGATCAAGGATTATGTATCTGTAAAATACAATTGAAAATATTTAATGATTTAGAAATATAGTATATACAAAAATCCTAATGAAGCTTTCGTAAGAGGTGAGTATTTCACTACTCAACATTACAATAATCCTTTTTCTTTTTCCTTTTATTTTTCGCGATGGCAAGTCTACTCATGCCATCACTTGGACTTGATCCTAATAATTTTTAGTAACAAACCAATGATTTAACCAACTTCACGTCCTCTATTAGACACAATGTTAAAATATTATAGGTAACCTCAAGTATCCCATACCAGTACTCTTATCTGTAGTCACATCAATAAAATTGAGCCGGGTATATAGTATGTTCTCCACTAAGCACATAAAAGAAAATATGTATCCTTTGAAAAGTAAGGTCTTCTTTCAATAATAAATCCACATAGACAAAATTAGGGTAAATTTGATGAACCACACTCTATTTCACGATTCCCTTGTTTGCCTCTCTACTAGAAACAAAGTATTACCATCTACGACCAATGATTTTTTTTAATTATTACCAATTATATAGGTGAGTTATTATATTTTCTTTCTGGTTAGAGCATAAAATAAAAAAATCATGGGGTGGATTTCAAATTAGTAAACTAGACAACTACATATCATGATCACACAGGGTGAACTACCATAGTGGGCTGACCAGGGAAATATTATGATTTATTAGCATCATAAATAAGCCAACTCTAAGTAAATAGCTCATAAAGCAATGTTTTCACACTGCACATGATAATACTAACACACACAAATGTAATAGGAAAAACACTAAAACATATATGCTTTTTTTTCATATTATTATTGGCATAGTCCAAAACAATTTAGTTCATTTGGAGTCATTTATCACCCATGAGGCAACAATATCATCAAGCCTAGCACCTTCTACATAAATCACATAAGTTTATATTTTTAGGTTTGTAAGATCATCTAAGAATATACCATTGCTAAGAGTCTTCTATGACACCACAAAATCAATGTAAATACATGAAAATTCCATCTAACTTGATGAAGATAATATTTAACCATGATTTTTTCATGGCAATAATGCACATCTTGTTGATTTGTCTTCTCATGACAACAAATTTTCAACATAACAATGATGCATGAACTCTAGATCAGAAAAAGGATTATATCTATGATTCAATGCTCATCCATTATAATGAATCATTTCCCCCAGAAACGGTCTATGCATTCTAATTCAAAACAAAGCACTTGTTGGATTTCTAAAAGAACTAACAAACATTTTATCTACCTACATACTAGACTGGAGTAGAGGTGTAAATAATAAAAAAACCAAATTTTAAGATGCAATATGTCTAGATCTTTAGTTTACTAAAAGTTCTCGTACATTCATTAAAGTATACTCAACATATCACATGATACTTGTACCCACAAACCAACATGTTTCATTCTAAATCTAGAGATATATTAAGCATTAAGTAGATGAGTTCCAACACATGAACATAGAGTAGACTCCTACAAAGCCCATAAACTATACACTAAACATACAATACATTAAGACAACCCCATGCACCATCACGATCTATAACGGTTATTTGTTTTTGATATGTAATCTTTAGTCGTGAATTTACCATTACTCTTTAGACTCATTTAATCTTTCAGTATAGTTTGGTAGAATTTTATAATTATTATTGATTATTTTTCGAACCTTTGATCCGGAAAATTGGGATAACGGCTCTGACCTCTTGGTCTCCCTTAATTGGGGGTTACCGGGAGGCGGGGTCATTACATTTGGTATCAGAGCACTAGTTCCTCATTTAATCTTTAGTAATTATTAAATTTTACAAACTCTGTAGAACCCAAGGGAGTTATTAGAAGATTTTCTAAAAGACGGAGATGTCTAGAAAAAGGATCACGTCCAGGGGCTGGCAATATTTTCCTCCGCATCGCTAGTCGGAATATGAGGACTCCCGGATCAGTGTGACTGCCTGGCCAATGTCTTAGGAACTGACTCGAAATAAGATACCTTTAGGACTCTCTCATCTATTTTCATCCTTTCTCAACCCTAATTCTGTTAGGATTATAAGGTTTAGGATTTTCTCTCTCTTCCTCACCCTCTTGAGGATAGTGTATGCATAATAAGGTTAATGAATCCTCCACCAAAACTAATGAAAAGCATGTAAATAAGATGTCATGGACATAAGCTTAATAGTTTAAGCAGAAACTAAAGAATAGCTGCATGCTTAGGTCATATGACATGTGTTGTCATGAGAGACCTGAGGTTAGACCCTCTGGTCAGGAGGACGAGTAGAGAGTTGGTTTTGGAGGTAGAGATCTCCATTAAAGGTAGAGACATGGTACATTGAGGATGATGCTAACCCTAACCCTAAGTGGTGGTTAGAGAGGGATGACACGATGTGTTAGATGTCATGGTAGACCATGTGTGTGGGTGGACATGCTTTTGGTTTGGATACCCATGATTATATGAGCCATGTGAGGTTGGATGACCTAGTACCTTTGGCGACCCAACCCTGGGAAGGGTCGTGCATGGTAGAGTGAAGGATAGCTCCTTCATTAATGAGGTTAGTGATGACCATATAGAAACCCTATGATCTTATATGAGAATGACAAAGTTGCACCCAAAGTACGTCAGTAGGGTTGACAGTAGGCTAAAACCCTGGCCATGAGAGTATGTTGGATAGCTTATGAGATAAACATGAAGAGTTATGGATAATCTTGATACAAACATTACACTTGTGAGCTTGATCCACCTTAGAGAGAGGACCTCTAGTAGTAAGGTTGTTGTAGGGTTAAGCTCTAAAGAGAGAGAGAAGGACTCGAGCTAGAAGGTTGGAAGTTTAGACTCTAGGTTAGGAGAAACCCTGAGAAGTTGAGGATGATGCAACCTAAGAGGATGGTTGTGGTTGCCTCATGCACGATCCCTGGAGGCTGATGGTATCTTGGTTTCCTTTACAGGAACCAAACCCTAGAGAGAGGATGAGACTACTGGTACCTATGTTGTTACGACCCCATCTGAGCTTAATTGGTAAACTAGGGTTTACCTAGACAATTGCAAAGATTAATTGGAATAATCATTCTTGAAATCTAATTAATGACAATAACACAATTAGTATGTTTTAACTATGATAAGAAGTCTAAATGTTCTTTTGTCTTGAGAATTAGGGTTTGAGAAACAGAAACCCTAATCGGCCCAAAAATAGGGTTTTGATGATGCATGAATACAGAATTTGATAAGTAGAATGTCTCAATAAATGATTTTTAGTATTTTATGTGTAACTCTGATTTACTTCAAATTTGGATATGATTTGGATATATAAAATGTGAACAAAATATCAGAATTTTTGAAGAATGCTCTGACCTGTTTATCGGCCGAGTTTCAAACTCGACCGATCACATTTCCAGATTTATATAGCAGTGTGGTAATTGAATTTTATATTTTTATTGATATATCCAATTGATCTCAAATTTTAACTGTGCTTGAAAAACACAATTTTAGACACTCTGTTAAATTGGCGTAATTTTTGGATGACTTTTTGATCTCTACAGTAAGGGTGTCGGTCGACATTTGTGCAGGACAAACTCGGCCGAATATATTGCAGACTGCAATATAGCAGTGCACTGTTCTATTTTTAATTATTTATTGGTAACTCCAAATGATCTCAAATTTTAACTGAAACTTTATAGATAAATTATAAACACGGTGATCAATTCCCATAAATTTTGAAGAAGGTTTGATCTCTGAAATAAACGAATTACAGTAACTTTTGTATAACTGAATATTCAGCCAATATAATTAAAGTTGAGTGTAGGGTCAATATGCAATTGACCCAAGCAGCTCAAATTGACTTATATGATCCACCACACACACACACAGCTCTCATTCTTCGTCATCCATCCCAGAGAAATGAAAATCTAGAGAGAGAGGGAGAGTTAGGGCTTGAGTGGAGAAAGAGGAGGAATTGCTGACCTAGGGTTTTGCGGTCCAAGGAATGGTGAAATCAAGTAAGTTTGGATCCTTTGCATAGAATTTTATGGTGAATCTTCTCTCTCATGTCAAGATTCCATCCATGCTCTGATTTGATCCAAGATGATGTCGAAATTCCCTCTTTTCTCACCCTTTCTTCATAATCCCTCATTTTCAAGGTTCCCGAGTTGAATGGAAGAAGAATTGGGAGATTTGCTAGGGATTTGATATGAGTTCGAGATCCTCTGAGTTGAGCTACAGTTTTGAGGTGTTTTCACACCTTAGGGTGAGTGGGTTCTTCCTTCAAACAGTGTAATGCACGAAATTTGATTATAGCATCCAAATCCCTAAATGTTTAACATGTGATTCTAAACCCTGAAATGTCCGTTTGATTTTTAATTATTGCAAATTGATATGACATGGATTCCTTCTCTGTTTGAATGATTCCTAAATTTTAGATTCATATCAGAAACGTATACAACATTTCCTAGTGAGAATGCTCTTCAGATTTATATCAAATGATGTGATTAGGGTTTAACCTAATTAAGACATCACTAGAGTTTTAACTTTATTGAAAAGGGACTAGAAATCCTATAAGTGGTTAGGATGTACCTCATGGGTTATCTTAATTGAGTTCTATTATTGATACCTGATATCTCAGTTAATGGTATGGAAAACCTAAATTTAGTTAAATTTCCATGGTTTCACATCTATATTGATTGTATATGATTTGTTGGAAACAATCTTTATTTAGTGAATGATTATATCCTATGAAATCCTTATGAGAGCCATGTGACAAGTGATGAGGCAAATGAAACCCTAAGAGTAGGGTGATGGCATGTGATGAATGAATAAGGCAAATGAAACCCTAAGGATAGGGTGTTCAATGAATCATGTTATGATAATATAAAAGGTCTCGATATGAGATGTGCTGATGCTTAATTGTTGAATTGTATGTTTCTAGTGCATTTAACTTTATATGCTTGTTCCCTCTGAGATGATATCTACATACTGCAGGGCTTCTTATTTTCAATACATATCTCATAAATCGCAGGTGATGAGATATGACATGCCCTAGAAAGGGATGTTACTGAGACATGATGAATGTTGAATACATGAGTTATGATGTTTCATATGATATGATATGGCAGGCCGTGTGAGCCTTATGAGAAATGTAAAATGAATTATGATTTCTATTTAAAATGCACCTATAATGTTAATGTTAGACTTAGGTGCCCTGAACACCGTAGAACCCCTTTGACAGGTCTGCTTCTTAGGGGTGAAACTCGTGTTCAACATCAACGCATGCGATGTCACGGTGGCACGAGGATGGAAAGGCAGTGTTCAACAACAACGCGTGCGATGTCACGGTGGCACTGGAGTAAATAGGGGTTATTCAACAACAATGCGTGCGATGTCACGGTGGTAACCCAGACCTCCTGAGCCTGTATACTCAGGTTAGAGGAGGAGTTCAGAGCACTCGATGTAGTGCAGTGAGGCCGATGAGCCTGTGGGTCCTGTGGCAGAGCAGGGCTGACGTCAGACTTAGCATTTCTCAGGTGTGTCGCTAAGTCTTGTACGGTGTGGCCGTAGTGCACTGCGAGTCTCTATGCAGAGTAAACTGCATAGATCAGGGCATAATCTAAAATATGATCATATAGGTTCACAGAGTTCCTTATAAATGAAAGAGTTAAGGAAGACTAGAGCATAGTCTTCTAGTAGTTATTCTTTGGATGCAATATTTACATTCTTTGTTATTTCAATTATATTGTTTTAGAACTGCTCAGTGTAGCATTTATTGTTGTTAAATTTCATATCGTTTACTCAAATTATATCTGTAATCACATTAGTGCATTAGTCTGTTTCCATGAAGTACTCATTCACTGAGCTAGTAGGATCACCCCTCTACTCAAACATTTTTAGGGTTAACCGCGTGGACTTGGAGATGGTCAGAGCTTCAGTGTAGATCTGCCACAAGAGTTGAGTACAAGATTAGTTGAGTCAGTCGGTCCTTGTCACTCTAGGTCCTCAGTAAGAGATAAGAGAGAGAGAGTTGTAATTACGATGTGTAATATTGTTCCTCTTTGATATGTATGCTAATTAACAAGTTTTATGTGCACAAGTTGTGAAAGACATCATGAATGTTTATACATGTATCTTTTCTATTAAAGTCTGATTAGTAAAAGAAATGTTCATATTCCTTTGTTAGGATGTTATGTGGTTCATTGCGGAGAATCAAGAGTTTAAAGGAAAAGAAAAAGTTAAGGGTGTTCTTTGTGTTACATATAAATCCTATCTTATGCCCTAATCTCATGATTTGAGGAAATTGTGAGATCGGGGTGTAACAGCTTGGTATCAGAGCTTAGGGTGAGTTGTCAAGGACCATTAAGTTAGTAAGTTAGAGTCCTAAGTGTGGCAGATAGGAGATGTTTTGATGTTATCTTTAAGGATTTGAGTATTTGGATATCCTGGCTCGATATCTGAGTACTTGGATCAACCAGTACAAGCTACTCTGTCTATTCTTTCACGTATACCCTGGCCAGGTATACAGTGGAAGAATGGGCTAGAGATGAACCCTAGAAAAGTTAGGGTTAGAAAACGAGAAAAGAAACAAGAATTAAGAGCATAAATGTAAAAGGAGATAGAATTTACATTTCATAATGTTGTATTTGTTGGAAATGTATAGAAATGCTCTTATATGTTTGAATTGAAACATTCAATACTTTGAAATATGGGTCTTTAATATCTGTTGTACACTATGCAGTTGTAGCATTTATTGATTTCATTCTTTGTAACAAGTAGACTAGAATTGACCTTTGAATGAGCTTTTGTTAGTGGATAAGTTTTCTTCCACACTTCTGAGATGAATAGGAGTTGAGTAATCCTTTGTAGTTCTTGGCTTCAGGACTTTAGGTTTGGCCTGATCCGGCTGGCATGATGCGTTACTGGGATCTAATGACTCCTATTAACAGTATAATAAGAATAGACTCTGGATAATTAGACCCACATTAGAGTGAGAATGTACATACAGTAAGATGTTGAAACATATGGGCAAGATCAGAACAACTAAGAATTTGTTGAAACTGATCTCTGAGGTTCAACTTTGGGGTCTCAAATGTGAAACCCTTAATTGGGAATAGTAGAACATGATATGAAGTCCATAATCAGTTTATTGATTAATATTACATGAACTATATATATGAAATATAGAAAAGATATGTGAAATGTATGCATGGTTCAAGATAACAAGAATCAATCATGAAGAATGAATCATATAATAGAGTATAATGCTTTTATGAACTCTAAAGTAAAGGCTAAGTAGAGAATAGGGTTGAGCATTCAATAGGTCCATAAAAGTAAAGAGAATCGTATGAACATGTAATTCATAAGACTAGAACAACAAACTAGTTTCTAAGCAAAGAACATAGGTGTAGTTTAACGAATGAATAAGTCATACAAAGGTGGACTGTATTCAGAAGAGAAAAACTTGATTGAAAGAGAAACTATGTTTGACCCATGCATGATCCACTTGATTTAAAAATGAAGAATATGTAATGTATTCAACATGAGGAAAAACCAATAAAAGGACTATTAATTTAGAACGTTAACTTCACAATAGTATAAAGATAAAGGAGGAAATATGTGCAACATGGTATGCATGAAATCAGTAGTTTTGCCCGTCGATTCGAGTGAAATCGACACCAGCAGGTTCATTTTAGTTTTCAGTCTGTACGCGATTCGTCCGAGTTGTATGTGATTCGGTCGAGTTTCCTTAATAGGAAATCGAACAACAAACTGATCGGCCGAGTTGTATGTGATTCGGCCGAGTTTCTTTTACAAGAAATCAAACAACAAGTTGATCGACCGAGTTTTAAGCGAATCGGCCGAGTTGTGAAGCAATCGGCCGAGTTTCTGATCAATCAGCCGAGTTTCAGAGCTGTGAGTGGCAGTTCATTCAGAAATCATTATTTAACTCAATTTAAGTGCTTAATTGCTTCAGTATCAGTTGGTATAACTCCTAAAAAGTGTAGCACATACAATAGAGTATGATAGATTCATTGGAACTTGAAATACGTAATATGATTGATGAAAATGATGGAATTTCCTGTATTACAGTTGCAATGTATACGTTGATTAAAATGGATGTTTAGCATTGAAACTGGATATGTGATATTGAGTCATGTTTAAAGATGACAAATGATATATGTGTTTTCAAGTGATGTCTAGAATGTGAAATAAGTATGAAATAATAAGAGAAAATGAGTCATATATGGTGCATAACTACCTTGGTGGGGCCATCTAGAGAATGTAATAGTGACATACAATATGATGAAGTGTGATAAGAAATAAGTTCTTGCATGATAGCAAGAATGATGAATAATTTATTCCTATCTTAAATCCTTCAATGTTAATAATGTTTATTGTATATAATCATATGAAAAGGATAGGTAGCAAAAAGTAAAGAAGTAATGAATGAGCAAAGAGATATGGGAAAACACTAGCTTTGTGTAATATGAGAATTTGTTTTTACATGTATGATTTGTTGAAGGCATATTAAGGTATGAAAGTTGGTTCTACATATGATTTCAGTGTATTTGTGCAAGCTATATGTTAAATTAAAGGCATATGATAGTTGTAGTAATTCATACCTGATATGCATCTTACTATTGTGTATTTGTGATATGGTGATACGGTTTGGATGATTTCAGAACATATGGAGAGATACCCTGAACAAGGTAGTCATACTTATTCACTCATATTAATAGAAAGGGATGATAATTAGATTGTTTGGACAAGTAACCCTAATGAGGTGTAGCTTGTTATACCTAGCTCTAATATAACTGAGTGATGGTAATTGAGTATGATTAATGCTTGAATGACTGATACAATCGTGGATTACCTTATTACTGTTGTTGAAACCCTAAAATGATATAATGCGATGGTTACACTTTGAATTGTGTGTGGGCCCATAACCCACAGATCCCAGGATCGAAACAAGATAGTATGGAATGAGGTGGTAATGCTTCACCTCATGCATCCATGACCCAATGGGGATGGCAAGAGTAGTATTGTGCAATTGATTGTTGAATCTAGTCTTTTAATTCAAGACTGTTTTGCTATTTGAATAGCACTTGATTAAAGTTTAAAACAGTATGGTGAACTTGCTTTTGTCACTTAAAGGTGATACAGAACAATAGAACTCTCTGAGCAGCATAAGTTGAGATAGTTGTATCAGAGTATCAGAGTTGTGCAACGAAAGCGTGGTGGTTTATCTTTGCATTCTATGTTTGACTGTGGCATAAAGAATTTGCTTGATATCATTGAGAACTATTTGAAATATGTTGTGATTTAGTAAAGAATTAAAAGATCTAATGTTGAAAACTACATTCAGGTATGAAATATAAGAGTATAATGACATGGAAGACTTTAGAAGCTTAGAATAACCTTGAATGTATCTTTTTTGTAGGTTTATGTTTCGAGGACGAAACATTCTAAGGGGGGGAAGAGTTGTTACGACCCCATCTGAGCTTAATTGGTAAACTAGGGTTTACCTAGATAATTGCAAAGATTAATTGGAATAATCATTCTTGAAATCTAATTAATGAAGATAACACAATTAGGATGTTTTAACTATGATAAGAAGTCTAAATGTTCTTTTGTCTTGAAAATTAGGGTTTGAGAAACAAAAACCCTAATCGGCCCAAAAATAGGGTTTTGATGATGCATGAATACAGAATTTGATAAGTAGAATGTCTCACTAAATGATTTTTAGTATTTTATGTGTAACTCGGATTTACTTCAAATTTGGATATCATTTGGATATATAAAATGTGAACAACATTGGAAAATATCAGAATTTTTGAAGAATGCTCTGACCTGTTTATCGGCCGAGTTTCAAACTCGACCGATCACATTTCCAGATTTATATAGCAGTGTGGTAATTGAATTTTATATTTTTATTGGTATATCCAATTGATCTCAAATTTTAACTGTGCTTGAAAAACACAATTTTAGATACTCTGTTAAATTGGCGTAATTTTTGGATTACTTTTTGATCTCTACAGTAAAGGTGTCGGTCGAGTTCTGTGCAGGACAAACTCGGCCGAATATATTGCAGACTGCAATATAACAGTGCACTGTTCGATTTTTAATTATTTATTGGTAACTCCAAATGATCTAAAATTTTAACTGAAACTTTATAGATCAATTATAAACAACGTGATAAATTCTCATAAATTTTGAAGAAGGTTTGATCTCTGAAATAAACGAATTACAGTAACTTTTGTATAACTGAATATTCAGCCAATATAATTAAAGTTGAGTGTAGGGTCAATATGCAATTGATCCAAGCAGCTCAAATTGACTTATATGATCGACCAAACACACACACAGCTCTCATTCTTCGTCATCCATCCCAGAGAAATGAAAATCTAGAGAGAGAGGGAGAGTTAGGGCTTGAGTGGAGAAAGAGGAGGAATTGCTGACCTAGGGTTTTGCGGTCCAAGGAATGGTGAAATCAAGTAAGTTTGGATCCTTTGCATAGACTTTTATGGTGAATCTTCTCTCTCATGTCAAGATTCCGTCCATGCTCTGATTTGATCCAAGATGATGTCGAAATTCTCTCTTTTCTCACCCTTTCTTCATAATCCCTCATTTTCAAGGTTCCCGAGTTGAATGGAAGAAGAATTGCGAGATTTGCTAGGGATTTGATATGAGTTCGAGATCCCGTGAGTTGAGCTGCAGTTTTGAGGTGTTTTCACACCTTAGGGTGAGTTGGTTCTTCCTTCAAACAGTGTAATGCACAAAATTTGATTATAGCATCCAAATCCCTAAATGTTTAGCATGTGATTCTAAACCCTGAAATGTCCGTTTGATTTTTAATTATTGCAAATTGATATGACATGGATTCCTTCTCTGTTTGAATGATTCCTAAATTGTAGATTCATATCAGAAACGTATACAACATTTCCTAGTGAGAATGCTCTTCAGATTTATATCAAATGATGTGATTAGGGTTTAACCTAATTAAGACATCACTAGAGTTTCAACCTTATTGAAAAGGGATTAGAAATCCTATAAGTGGTTAGGATGTACCTCATGGGTTATATTAATTGAGTTCTATTCTTGATACCTGATATCTCAGTGAATTGTATGGAAAACCTAAATTTAGTTAAATTTCCATGGTTTCACATCTATATTGATTGTATATGATTTGTTGGAAACAATCTTTATTTAGTGAATGCTTATATCCTATGAAATCCTTATGAGAGTCATGTGACAAGTGATGAGGCAAATGAAACCCTAAGAGTAGGGTGATGGCATGTGATGAATGAATAAGGCAAATGAAACCCTAAGGATAGGGTGTTCAATGAATCATGTTATGATAATATGAAAGGTCTCGATATGAGATGTGCTGATGCTTAATTGTTGAATTGTATGTTTCTAGTGCATTTAACTTTATATGCTTGTTCCCTCTGAGATGATATCTACATACTGCAGGGCTTCTTATTTTCAATACATATCTCATAAATCGTAGGTGATGAGATATGACATGCCCTAGAAAGGGATGCTACTGAGACATGATGTATGTTGAATACATGAGTTATGATGTTTCATATGATATGATATGGCAGGCCGTGTGAGCCTTATGAGAAATGTAAAATGAATTATGATTTCTGTTTAAAATGCACCTATAATGTTAATGTTAGACTTAGGTGCCCTGAACACCGTAGAACCCCTTTGACAGGTCTGCTTCTTAGGGGTGAAACTCGTGTTCAACATCAACGCGTGCGATGTCACGGTGGCACGAGGATGGAAAGGCAGTGTTCAACAACAACGTGTGCGATGTCACGGTGGCACTGGAGTAAATAGGGGTTATTCAACAACAATGCGTGTGATGTCACGGTGGTAACCCAGACCTCCTGAGCCTGTGTACTCAGGTTAGAGGAGGAGTTCAGAGCACTCGATGTAGTGCAGTGAGGCCGATGAGCCTGTGGGTCCTATGGCAGAGCAGGGCTGACGTCAGACTTAGAATTTCCCAGGTGTGTCGCTAAGTCTTGTACGGTGTGGTCGTAGTGCACTGCGAGTCTCTATGCAGAGTACACTGCATAGATCAGGGCATAATCTAAAATATGATCATATAGGTTCACAGAGTTCCTTATAAATGAAAGAGTTAATCAAGACTAGAGCATAGTATTCTAGTAGTTATTCTTTGGATGCAATATTTACATTCTTTGTTATTTCAATTATATTGTTTTAGAACTGCTCAGTGTAGTATTTATTGTTGTTAAATTTCATATCGTTTACTCAAATTATATCTGTAATCACATTAGTGCATTAGTCTGTTTCCATGAAGTACTCATTCACTGAGCGAGTAGGCTCACCCCTCTACTCAAACATTTTTAGGGTTAACCGCGTGGACTTGGAGATGGTCAGAGCTTTAGTGTAGATCTGCCACAAGAGTTGAGTACAAGATTAGTTGAGTCAGTCGGTCCTTGTCACTCTAGGTCCTCAGTAAGAGATAAGAGAGAGAGTTGTAATTACGATGTGTAATATTGTTCCTCTTTGATATGTATGCTAATTAACAAGTTTTATGTGCACAAGTTGTGAAAGACATCATGAATGTTTATACATGTATCTTTTCTATTAAAGTCTGATTAGTAAAATAAATGTTCATATTCCTTTGTTAGGATGTTATGTGGTTCATTGCGGAGAATCAAGAGTTTAAAGGAAAAGAAAAAGTTAAGGGTGTTCTTTGTGTTACATATAAATCCTATCTTATGCCCTAATCTCATGATTTGAGGAAATTGTGAGATCGGGGTGTAACATATGTGCCTATGGTATAGGTGTTTACCTTTTAGGGATAGGAGGAAGAGTTCCTTAGACCCTGAGGTGGTTTAGTAACAAGTTTTAAGGTCTTATACCTAGTTGGTTTTCCTTGAGGAGGACTCGAATATGAGGTGTTGTTCAAATGGAATGATAATAGGAAGTGCATGCCGTACCTTATACATGCTTGGTATGTGGTTACAGGGTTGAGCATGCAATTGGACATCAGAAAGGTGAACTTAGGGTTCCTAGACCTAAGAGGGGAAGTAGTAGTGCTTGGTGTACCTGATGCTCATGACGAGATTTGAGTTTCCATAGATCTGAGCATGGAACTCCTCATGTTTAGAGGAATGGGAACCCCTGAGATTAAGGTATATGTTTGATGAACCCCTCACATATAGGTTGGTGACATGGGCATGTATGATGCTGGTTCAATGTGAAGGAATAGAAACAAGTAGGACCTACCATGGAGATCTCGCATGGTTTAGAAGGTGGTCTGCTTATGAGCTACACGACTTAGTAGCTTAATAGGACTAAGCATGCTCATGCAAACCCTAGATGTAAACCCTGGACATAAGGACGTTTGCGACCTTTGCTTCTATTGAGAAATAGTTTCCTCCCATCCTGGGAAGGGACCCTTCTTTAGGGTATGGATCAACTTCTGTTGGGTTTGAGGTAACCTAAAGAGGCCCCATCGGATCTTGAGAAGCTAAGTGGAGAGTACAAAGTATGAGAGTGAACCTGTAGACCCATAGATGATCATCTCTGAGTGCATGTGGATGTGTTACCATGGAGGTAACTGGTATGGGGCCTGACCGAGGTAGATAGGTCGCCATGACCCTTATGAAAGGACATAAGCCAGACCACGAATGCCGAGAGAGATGATGGAGACTTGGGTAAGGTTTCAAGTTGGATATATACTATGTTAGAATCCGGATTCTATCCTAGGGTCAGGTGGGGATAAGACCGATGGGAGTAGGAGTTGCCTAATTCCCTATTTGCACGTGACCATAGGGTCGGGAGGTAACAACTGTCATTGTCTGAGGGCCATGGGTTAGGAGATTGATCACATTCATGAACTCATGGGACCCAAAGGGCAAATGAAGAGGGAACTCTCTAATGCATAAGGGAAGAGGGATGACTCCAAAAGTGCCGACACCCTACAAACCTAGAGGAGATGACTAAGGATTGTATGATGACCCAAGTGGGTTCGAGACCAATTTTTCATGGGAGTAACCTGGATATTGAGAGGTTCATGATGTAGATGCATGTGAGGCACATTTCGGTTTAGATTTCTAGGTGTACTGGAAATGTGGGATGTACCATATCTACTCTTGGAATGGGAAGAACTCTGTATTTGGACTGCAACCAAATGTTTATTTCTTCTTGTTATGGGAGTGAGAGATAGAACAATACACATGCCATACACCAAGAATAAAGATAATGTGAGTGGAAATGTTGCTATGATACATGGGGATGGAGATAATAACATACCCTTATGGAGTGTAAGATGTATGGATGTTGTACAAACACTAAGAGAACTAAGGTAGTCATCTTATGAGGATGTTTTTATCATGAGCTATGTGAAATTTGCGAGTTATACAAGGTTGAGTTCAAAAACTAAGAGGATGAGCTCAGAGTTTTCTTGATGAAGATAGACTTAGAGTCTGAGATGAGATAATAAGTGGAATACATGGAGGTGTATGTCTTCAACATTACCTTACACATAAAGATGAAAGGTGGTAATGGATGCTCTAATTGAGATGCAACTATCTAGTCTAGCTAGTGGAAAGGCTGGAAGAGGTGGTTAGGTGAACCCTAAGCTCACGAGATGTGTTTGGCTAACACTCAGATGTAACGAGATCTGTTGATCAAGTTAGTGGTTGTTTGGTTAGCCATCCTAGGCCTTGATGCGATAAAAGGATGGTTGTAGAACCTCAGATGCACTTCTCTGGGAAAGAAGGTGATGAAACCCTGACTAGAATGATTTAGGGTTTCTAAGGAATCAATCTT
This sequence comes from Alisma plantago-aquatica, assembly GCA_963693085.1. Lineage (NCBI taxonomy): Eukaryota > Viridiplantae > Streptophyta > Magnoliopsida > Alismatales > Alismataceae > Alisma > Alisma plantago-aquatica. Next base: position 211,527,805 of record OY856409.1, read on the forward strand.
GAGGAATCATAACATACATGAGATCATGATTTTAAGTCACCATACACCATGGTACTACTAAGATGGTAAGTTTCAGTAGTACTTTGGATGCCTAAGATGAAGTTGCATGTGGTTTGTTGCCATGCATGCCAGGAGGTGAAGGACGAACACCAGTAACCCAGTAAGTTGATACAAAGGATAAAAAGTCCCTGAGAGGGAATGGGAGTTCATCACTATGGATGTCGTGGTAAGTCTCCCCTGGACCAAGGAAGGTCAAGATGCAATATGGGTTATGGTAGATCGGCTTACCTAGATGACATAATCTAAGAGAAAGAGAGAATACTGTCGGGAGACAGATCTGGCTGAACTACAAGTAAGAGAGATGGTTCAACTGCACTAGGATGTAAGCTCAAAAGTTCTTGAATATGACCTAAAGATTTCTTCCATAAGGTGGAAGTAGATACATGAAGAACTCGATGTGAGTACAGCTTATCACCCCTAACTAATGGTTAGTATGATCCAGACAAGAGGGTCTGATGAGAGCATGTGTGCTCATTCATGGTGATACATGGGGGGCAGTTCTTGCCCGATGAGAGATGTGATGATAACCACCATAGCCAGTATCGGGATGTAAAGAAGCTCTGTAAGGGAGGTTGTGTCGGTCACCACTTCATTAAGATAATGTTGGTGAAGGGACCTCACAAAGGTCAGAAAAGGACCACAATGTGTGCAGATGAAGTCGCTTTGATCGTGCAATGGCTGAAAGAGAGCTAGGGACAACATAAATCATGATCTGATGCAAAGAAGACTAACATGCTCACTATGGGAGAATATGTGATATGAAAATCCGACCTCTCTAAGCTATAGATGAGATAGATGAGTCCCCGATACATGAGTCCATATGGGATGAATTGATGAAGATGGTTATGTGTAGCCTTACCCCTCAGGATAACGTGAGGTATGATGTGTTCCACGAGTCTGATCTAGAGCACTATGTGGGGTACCCAAGCCATGTGCCGAGCCATGAACCTATTAAGCTTCAAAGGAGGCTAAAATGACCTGAGTCACCTACAAGGGTATGAGATACCAAGGTGAGAGAAAACTCAGATGTAAGAATAAAAGATGATTAAGGTTCTTGGGAAGCACCATGGAGGGGGGTGAAGCCACATGGGAGTCATGATGGATATGAGGAAGTCTTATCCTATTTGCTTGTATGTTTAGTGGAATTTTGAGGGCAAAATTCCTATAAGAGGGGAAGGATGTTACAACCCCAATTTTGGATTCTTTTGATGAGAAATGCAATTTCTCTTAATAATTATATTTGAATAAATAATGGTGTGATTTGATTTGAAATGAATGAATTTCGTTTATAATAGCCTTGTTGGTTGCTTTGTGGGCTTTATTGGCTATTGGGCCCAATACCAAGGAAAAGAAAAAGGAAATTTAATTAGTAAAGGAATAATTAAGAAATGGAGAATAGAAAGATGTAGAAACCTCTAGAAGGCAAAGGAATATCCTCCAAGGGTGTATTTCGTGCCTTTTGAGTTCCTTGGGTTCCAAGGAGTCCAAATTGCAAAGATAATGCAACAAGAAAGAGAAATGATTAATTAAATATTGCTTTATTTAGAAGAAACGTGAGGTAATGATAATATTACATGAAATATGTGGAAATATGGATAATGAATCCATCTTGGATGAGATTTTGTGTCCACATATATTCTAATGGAAAAAGGAATCAAAATCAAAGAAAATAAAAGATTAAGAGAGAGAAAATATGTATAAAAGATGCCTTATTAAGAGATAACTTGCATATAAAGAAAAGTATCTCATAATTTCGATTTTGAATCCCAAATTTGGTACACACGTGGATTAAGTCATTATAGACTTTCCCCTAAAATTTGAGATTAAAATGATAAACGGTGTGGGAGATATGAATTTTGTAAATTTCCATATAGTGAAAGGATCGATATTAAATGTTACGATCAGTAATATTTATTTTCTGATTTGCGTTTTGGCAAACACGACGACAGCCCTTAGATCTGGGATCGACGGTGGCTGTGCCACCACCTACCTTGGGTAGGAAAAGGAAAGTATAAGCATAACATGAAACTTTCCAGATTTCTCTACACCCAATGAATGTGCAAAGATAAAACCTGTACCGAGAGATTTAGGAGAAGAAATCACACCTAGTCATCCTAGGTTTTTCCTGGTTTGAAGGCGTCTAGAAGAAATGCCCAAATCACTTAAAATGGTAGTGACAACCAAGGGTTGGGAACCCTTGAAATTGACCCCAATCCTATAAATACTTCCCCCTCTCAACTCCTCTCACCCTCACGAACCCAAACAACATCTTCCCTTCTTCTTTCATGCCCTATCCTACCGGGATCGTCTTGCTCTGGTGATCTCCTCGTCGCGGTGCTGTCACGGGAGCCTTTGCTGGATCAGGGTGAGGACGAAGAGCAGCTGCCCTTCGATCGGAGTCCACCGTGGACCAAAGGCGCGGATCAATGGTTGGAGTTCATTGTGTTCTTAGTAGCTGGTGAGTGGGCACGCGCAAGGAGGATCATTGGATCAAACTCGATCAGTGACAACCCAAGATCTGACGGTCAATGATTTTCCGAAAAACCCTAGTAAGTCGCCTCTCTAGTCGAAAATCCAAGAAAATGGTGTAATCTTGTTTAATTCCTAGGAAATAATTGGTAACTCAGATTAAAGAGTATTATATATCAAAATTATTAAGAAAAATGCAAGAAATGCAATAAAAATGTAATTGATTCTGCTTGCAATTCAAAAAGTATGTAAAGATGCTATCTTTAATGGTTTATCTAATGAAAAACCCTAATCTTTATTGATTAATGATTTGGGAAGGGTTATATGGATGTTTAAAGTTGATATTAACTATTTGATTATAAAAAGACACATTAGATCCAAAATGGATAATATTTATGTATAGTTTGATTAATTTAGGGTTCCATGTACATAAATAAGCTTTAATGGGCCTTGAAACCCTAATGTTAGAAATTATGATTCTTAATGGCTTTAATTGTTCGAATCAATGGATAGAACTGAGATTTGATGATTCTAAGCTATTTTAAGTATAAAAGTTCCTAATTGTGGATAAATACCCTTAATTTGGTAATTAGGGTTTTCTAGTGGATTAATGTGAAATTAGTGATAAATAGGGTTCATATGTGAATTAGACCATAATGAAATGTGAGTTGTCAATTCGAAAGAAACCAAAGATGATAATTGTGCCTATGATGTTGAAATTGGGGTTTGTGAACTAAAAGGGCATTAAAAGTGATAAAAGCTTTATGGAGGTTAAAACCCAAATAAAACCCTAAAGTTGGCCTAGAAATCCTAAGGTGGAATCCAAGTCGATATTGAGAATGTTTTGAATAAAACAATGACACTTGGATGTTATGCATTAATTTCAGGATATTGTTGATTGCTTGATTGATTGTTCTTGATTATTATTGCTTGGACATCAAGTTACTCTGGATCAGGTATGTGGTTAATTATGGTTAATCACATTAGTTTCCCGTAGGTTTTCCGGATGATTAATCACATTGAATGCAACCTATCAGTTTGGATGTTCATACTTGCAAATCATAAAGTCACTATGATTACCACAATTATGACATAAGTGTGTGTTCTCGCACCTACATGCCACCCTAATGGATGATGCCAAAAGGTCAAGTCCAGGAGGGAAGACCCATGGGCACCATGAGTGGTGACCCCAGACACCAAACTCAAGATAGAAAAGGTGGTCTTTGTTGCATGACTAATGGGCACTCTGAGAGGTGACCCCAGGCACCAAGCTCAGGATGGAGAAGGTGGCCTTAAGTCAATGGCAAAAGAGAAACCCTAATGGGGGTATTATAGGGTTAGGGAAAAAGCGATGGAGATTGACACATTGAAAATGTAAATTGAATTGTTAATTACCTTGATTGTGATAAATAGGTTGTTAGCCTTATGTTTGATATTTTGGTTGTCCCCACATACCGACATATTCATTTATGCTGACTGACATTTTGTTTGCCGGTGTTTTAGGTACAATATTGAAAAGTACAAACAATATAGTGGCATATTGTGAAAATAAGAATTAAAGTGTAAGGAGGATTAGTTAGAATAGATTGAAGCTGTGGATAGAAGTTAGATATCCAAGTTTTTGAAAAAGGTATGCAAAGTTTTATTTTATTCCAACTTTCAATATAGTTTGGTAGAATTTTATAATTATTGTTGATTATTTGGCGAACCTTTGATCCAGGAAATTGGGATAACGACTCTAACCTCTTAGTCTCCCTTAATTGGGGGTTACCAGGAGGAGGGGTCGTTACAGTAGTAAAAACACAATTAAATTCACCCGGGGATACTTCTTGCTCAGAAAATGATTGGATGACTCAGACTATACATGAAGACTTATCTTAGCATCCAACCTCAAGTTTAGAGATGGAGAGAGAAGTGAGGGGTCCTCTATAAAACTTTCATCCTCTCCCCTCTGTCTCATCCTGTGTTGACATCCTAGGGACTTCCTTCTCAGATTCATATCTTGGAAGGTACCTTGAAGATGATTCACCAAAGAATTCATCTCAACACAATTCAAATCAGTTCCAGCACAGAGATGACTTCACCGAGTCTTCAAATTTTATTCCTCTCCTTCAGATTCAAAAGGGCCCACATATCCTTCTATTCTACTCCTATTATGTGGAAGAACCCGTCGACGAGACACAGGTGACATAGGTCCTAAAACTTAAGATTTGGGATCCCAGTGTCGGTATAGTGGGGCGTCCACCCCCTTTCTCTTACTTCTTTCTTTTCTTTTTGTTTTATTAAAATAAAATCTTGTTTTCGCTGCTTAAATATTTCCTTGCATACATGCATCATTTTAGGACTTTAATAAGATTTCCCACCCTAACTTCCATGCGTTCCCACCCTACTATCCTAAGGTTAGATCTTGCTTGAGGACGAGCAAAATCTTAAGCTTGGGGTGGTAGGGCTGTTCGCCCTTCTACCTCTTCATTCTTCACACATGCATGTTTACTTCTTGCATTTAGGTGTAAATCACTTTCGTAACTTGTAGCTTTGCAGTTAAGGTTGTGCAACACAAATCTTAGAACTAAATGCTTATCTTTATAAACTTCTTGATCTTTTACTTGACTTGCTCATTGACTCTTTCCTTAAGTATGGTAATAATTCTGAGGTTATGCACCTTTTTCATAGCTTAAAACATTGTTTCCTTGATCTATGTTGTGAATGACAAATCCAAGATATAGGACCATTGGAAAGAGCTATAGTTTGATCAAAACTCCAATCTGTGTTTTTTATGAACTTGCCTCTATTTGAATCATAATTACTATATCAAGCGGATAATGATGAGCTTTGAGCTATAATCAGGTTGAAGTGTTTTCCTTGATGGTTTGCACACCCTCTCACCGTAGATTGAGTCAAAAAGATGAAAAATTAAAAATTTACAAAAGAGGCTTGGCTGCCTACAAAATCCCAAAAATATCAAAATAACTGTCACCCAAGCCTATAAAAATAGAATATAGAAAATAAAATCCTAAGAGTGAATAAATGAACATTTTTTCTCTTTTAGGAGAGTTGAGGATGGTGCCCAGCCGATGTATGACTGTGGTCACGAATGCGGGTATGTCGTGTCGGGTAGTGCCACCCTAAGGCTCATTAGAGAGTCACTAGGAACCCCTAGGAGACCTATGAGATCATCCCAGTAGCAGGGTTGGTTCGAGCACAATACGAGGAGTTTGTTTCACTGCTTTGGGCCAACTGGCTCAGACTACATGGACTGTTACTCGTTACATAGACCAACCTGACATAGATCAGGATCCTCAGAAGTCATTAGAGTCTTTTTGCTTTTGTTGCTTCTTAGGACCAGAATAAGTGGGAGGCCCATGTTCTTAATTGGTCTACATGAATACATGATGATGGTTCATTACTCATCAGCCGTGTGATCACCTATGTGACAATGCTTTTATGTTGTATACTATGATTCAAACCCTCATGAGTATCGACAAGTTGTAGTGAATTCACTTAATCTTGCCTGGATGCTCTTTGGTCGTACTTTAGCAGGATTGTGCTCGACTGGTGGGGGTTTTCTCTGAAACAACATAGGTCAAGAGAATTAATATCTTAAACTATTTTTTTTTCTTAGCCTTAGCATTTATTGCCAAACTTAATTTGGATGTTATCTTTTTGTTCTTTGAGCCCAGTCTTGCTTGAGGATAAGCAAAGGTTTAACCTTGGGGTGGTTGATAACACCCAAATTTAGGCATCTATGCTAAGCATTTATTTATATTTTTGTGTCATTATAGCTTTAATATGCCCAAAATAACCATAGATTATTATCTTTTAGTAATTTATATCTTTTCAAGGATAAAGTTTCTCAACTAACCAATTTTGGGACTTGTAGACACCGAACCTAAAAAGACATCTATTCTCTAAGATTTCTCCCCAACACATATTTTTGTAGTAGCTAGGCTTCAATCCCTCGCAAGCACGGTAGACTAAGCATCGCACTATGTTCACCATCTTAGGAGACGGTGGTCCCACTAACTGACTAGTGGGCCCAAGAAACTTTTAATTTCTTGGACCCTATTTCCGATGGCCATTCCTTTATCAGAATACATCCTCGTCAATCAGATGGTTCATCGACGCAGGCCACTTGACCACTAGTAATAGCCCCCCACCCGTGGGGGTGGGTTGGATCCAAGATCCTGCGACCATACTATAGAGGATGACGCGACCACGGCCAAGGTATCCACCTTGACCGTAGCCTGACTGCGACTGCGACTGAGGCATCCACCCATGGCCGTGACCGCAGGTCTACTCGACTGTGACCGAGGCATCCACCCACGGTCACGACCGCGGGTCTGCATGACCGCGCCGTGGGATGCACCACGACCGCGACCGAGGCATCCACCTCGATCGTGGTCCGACCGCGACTGTGGCGGGTAGGTCCGCAGCCTGGATTGGCACCTCGACCATTTTGCCTATAAATACCCACCCCTATCCACCTGAAGAGGGGTTCCGAGATCAGGAGTTCCAGGTTCTGACATTTGGAGGTTCCCAGAGCCCCATGGGAGGGTCTAGAGGTTCGAGAAGGCCGAAGCGCTCATCCTACGCCTGTTTCTTCAACTGCTTCCATCCTCCACCATTTTCCACCATCATCCACCCATTTACTACCATCCACTATCATCCACTCATCTCCATCAGTATTATATCTCTAAAGGTGGAAGCTGAGGAGAGATAAGATTGAAGACTCCATCTTCTTTGAGAGAAGGAGAACGTCCACCATCATCCTCCACCATTTTCCACCGTCATTCATCCATATCCTACCATCCACCTCCATTCATCCTCCAAGCTGCTGTCCGGGGCAGATCTAGAGAGAAAGGAGGCCAAGGAGTCCATAAGATTGAGGAGGACGACCCGAGGGATGAGATCCGACCTATATGGAGGCCAAGGAGCGAGAGCCACTTCTCCTCTACGGGTTAAATCTCTTCTTCTCCTTTCTTCTACTGTTCTCCTTTGTTTCTGTACAAATGATGTTCTTCCATCTTTGTTCGGTGCGAACTATGCTTGTCCATGGCTAGTTGAGCTCCTTCTTGGCTATGTAGCCCGTTTGGGGCATGTTTATGTATGCAAGTAGTTTTATTCCAGATCTAGTACATTTCTTATTCTATCTTCTCTTAAGAGTTATGATTGTCAGTTTGGTTGATCTCTTTCTTGCTTGAACTTCTATTTTTGCCTATATCTAGAGATTCACTGTAGGAATAGATAAGAGAAGATAGTTTGGATCAGCATCTAAAAGGAGGACGGTTCAAGGTGATCCGTGTAGAATCATAGACCCGGGCTGAGCCCACTACCTGATTCTATGTGGATCACATCTGTTCCTGATATATCAGAATGTTCTAGACCTGGGAGGGTATCTAGAATGTTCTAGGATGTTGATTTGTCATCCTCGAGATAGGTTTCATGTCATTGATGGGTTTTAGTCACGCTGCACGAGAGCGAGTGAGATGACCCCACAGGAACAGATACCACAGTACATACTATGTTTGGATGTAGGTTGCTTGCTCAGGTGTTCGAGGGTTGTCTACGCTCAAGAACGGGTGCATAGATGCCAAACTTGTGGTTACATAGCAAAGAACTCCTTCTCTCTGATTAGTAGAATCCTATGGACTCTGTTTTATTTTGTTTTCTTTGTTTTATTTTATTTCGTGACAATCTGCTAGACTATTTCTAGCTCGATACTTTTATCGACTATTAGATTGACTTATCTGACTTAAGAGAAAGATCTTAAATGTCCTAAGCATCCCAACATCCCTATGTTCAACCCCGTATATCTACTTTGATTCCTAATAAAGTTTTGGGGTTCCTTGAAGGTTTCAGGTTATAAATTCAAAGTCCGATCAACCGCTTCCCTTCAGGACACTATCATGTGTGCATATGAATATGTATGTATATTATGTGGATGTATAAAATAAATAATATACATATAAGCACAAACACATTATGTATATGGGTGTCCATGATTATCTAGTAAGTATTGTTTCATATTAAGGGGTTTTAAACTAATCAAGAGCTTTATAAAACATTCATAGAAGAGAAAAACTTCTTAAGGATTTTTAGTGATTGTCGCCATATCTAAAATTACATTTAGACTATAGCTACATATATTTCATATTTTACACATGATATCCATCTTTCTCATAAAAAACAAACTATAATGAACCTAAATGCTTCCATTTACCTAGAACTACTAGTTTCCAAATGAAGTCAAATAGGAAAAATAATTCAAAGGTTGGGCTAGAATGAGTAAAAATGTCAATGCGCGTGACAAATGTAAAATTTATCTATTCGTAAAGGTTGTGAATCCTAAAAAGAAACTTTTACTTGGTTCCTGATATGTTTTGTTTCATCACATAACATAATTCCTACTTCAATGGTACCATGGTTTGCAAGCCATGTTGCATTTGCTTTATTTAAATACATTTATGGTAACGTTATCTTTCCCCTTATGAGGTGGTAAATGTAACATCCTTTTCATTTCCAAGAGATCAAGGATTATGTATATGTAAAATACAATTGAAAATATTTAATGATTCAAAAATATAGTATATACAAAAAAAATCCTAATGAAGCTTTCGTAAGAGGTGAGTATTTCACTACTCAACATTACAATAATCCTTTTTCTTTTTCCTTTTATTTTTCATGATTGCAAGTCTACTCATGCCGTCTCTTGGACTTGATCCTAAGACTTTTTAGTAACAAACCAATGATTTAACCAACTTCACATCCTCTATTGGACACAATGTTAAAATATTATAGTTAACCTCAAGTAGCCCATACCAGTACTCTTATCTGTAGTCACATCAATAAAATTGAACCAGGTATATGGTATGTTCTCCACTAAGCACATAAAAGAAAATATGTATCCATTGAAAAGTAAGGTCTTCTTTCAATAATAAATCCACATAGAAAAAATTAGGGTAAATTTGGTGAACCACACACTATTTCACGATTCCCTTGTTTGCCTCTCTACTAGAAACAAAGTATTACCATCTACGACCAATAATTTTTTAATTATTACCAATTATATATGTGAGCTATTATATTTTCTTTCTGGTTAGAGCATAAAATAAAAAAATCATGGGGTGGATTTCAAATTAGTAAATTAGACAACTACATCTCATGATCACACAGGGTGAACTACCACAGTGGGCTGATCAGGGAAATATTATGATTTATTAGCATCATAAATAAGCCAACTCTAAGTAAATAGCTCATAAAACAATTTTTTCACACTGCACATGATGATACTAACACACACAAATGTAATAGGAAAAACACTAAAACATATATGCTTTTTTTCATATTATTATTGGCATAGTCCAAAACAATTTAGTTCATTTAGAGTCATTTATCACCCATGAGGCAACGATATCATCAAGCCTAGCACCTTCTACATAAATCACATAAGTTGATATTTTTAGGTTTGTAAGATCATCTAAGAATATACCATTGCTAAGAGTCTTCTATGACACCACAAAATCAATGAAAAAGACATGAAAAATCCATCTAACTTGACGAAGATAATATTTAACCATGATTTTTTCATGGCAATAATGCACATCATGTTGATTTGTCTTCTCATGACAACAAATTTGCAACATAACAATGATGCATGCACTCTAGATCAGAAAAAGGATTATATCTATGATTCAACGCTCATCCATTATAATGAGTCATTTCCCCCAGAAACGATCTATGCATTCTAATTGAAAACAAAGCACTTGTTGGATTTCTAAAAGAACTAACAAACATTTTATCTACCTACATACTAGACTAGAGTAGAGGTGTAAACAATAAAAAAACCAATTTTTAAGATGCAATATGTCTAGATCTTTAGTTTACTAAAAGTTCTCGTGCATTCATCAAAGTATACTCAACATATCACATGATACTTGTACCCGCAAAGCAACATGTTTCATTCTAAATCTAGAGATATATTAAGCATTAAGTAGATGAGTTCCAACACATGAACATAGAGTAGACTCCTACAAAGTCCATAAACTATACACTAAACGTACCGTACATTAAGAAAACTCCATGCACCATCACGATCTATAACGGTTATTTGTTTTTGATATGTAATCTTTAGTCGTGAAGTTGCCATTACTCTTTAAAACACTACTACTAAATATGAGTAGTGGAAACAAACATTAAATAAATGATTAATATTTGTAAAGAGGCGAGATCACCCCTTTACTAAAATTTAAAGGAAATACAAACATCCACAATTTTTAATAAAATTTAGACCTTGAGGATGATTGCATAATATTCCAAGTAAATAAGCACGATTCCAGATACATAATAAAATGTCAATAGCAGCGGAAAGAAAGGAATAAGCCTTCTAATGGCTTCATTGTTTATTACATGATTGCTTTCTAAAAGAAAAGATAAGATAGATAAGAGGATCTAGCTATAGCAACCTAGCCATCCTTCTGTCAAGCTAACGATCAACAACAAAGGGAACCTTTCTTCAAGCCCTTCCTTCACCTTGCTCAGCACCAACACCTGGGTGGTTGGGAAGACACCCAGCAAGAGGGAAAAACAAAGAAAGTATGTGTTACAAGATTATTCTAACAATGTCAAGGAAAGTTGTAACAAGTAAATTAGGCTAGATGTTTGGTGTAAAAAGAGATATCAAAGAGTATGAGGTTTTTATAAGGAAACTTGCCATTAAAAAAATAAATAAAGGTTTTAGCATGTCAATTAATATGTCTATCTAACTAAGTAGGGTTGAGGCACCTACCGGACCTCTAACCTTAGGTGAGGGAAGAATAAAAACATTTCCAATCACCTACAATTTTTAATGGGGAGAATAATAAACATTCCCCTAGAGCGATTTTATACATGCCCTCTATGGGTGGTTGTACATAAGTACCACTACTTGAACATTAAATACAACATTTAATTTCATGCTAACAAAAGATTTATGACAAGAATAAGCAAAAGAATATATAACATGGCAGTGGGGTATGAATACCCAAACAAGAGAATACGACATCTACTTTTGAGGCAATAAGCAATTTAGGTTTCAAGATTCAATGGTTTAGATCAAGTTAAACCTCATAAAGAAATATAGGTAATGGATTAAAGATTTCCCAAATGATACGTAGATGCACAATCAAAACACATACCTTAGCCTCAGGTGTTCAAGAATTCCCTTTTCAACTCTTCACACGAATTATAAACCCAATTTCCCTAATACATCATTATATTCATAAATTAGAATTACACATATTCATTTAAAAGGTTGAAAACCCTAATTCACTAACTTTTTGCACAAACTCTCGATTCAGACTTCAAAAACCTCATAACCATCTTAGTTAGGTTTTCCTGATCAAAATAACATATAAAATTGTATATTTTGGAAATATGGATTCTTAGGGTTAATTTTAGTGATTTTAAGATAATTAAATCGATTTTAAAAACATATTTTCGCAAACCTCAAAACCAGATCTCAAAAATATTTTTATGAAATAGATCTCGTTTTCCTGATTTCAAAACACTATTTATTTTTAATTTTTGACCAACAGATTAATTTATAAAAAATAATTTGCCTCGACCAATCACAGCCTGCCACGTAGGCAAGGCTGGATGGCCGAGCGGTGGCGAGCGCTCGGCAGCGGCGACCCGCGCCCCGCGGTCGCTCGCTACCAGCCGCGCGGTGCGATCAGACGGACGAAGAAAAGACGGAGCTGCCCTCACGCGAAAACTCAAAAGAAGAAAACGACCAGGGGCAAAACGGTAAAAAGACAGGTGTCGTCTTCCTCCCCTCGCCCGAGCAACGCGAGCAGCTGCTCGGCCCGATTTGGGAAAATCCGCAATACGCGACCAAACTCGACAATCAGGTACTCGAAAGAAAGAAGAGAGAACGACGAATCTAATGGTACCTTCAATTTGAAACGAGGTCAACGGAGACGAGCAGGAGAGGCGCCGCAAGCTAGGGATCTTCGGCGGCCTGTTGGGGGTCGGTTCGTCCACGAAACTCCAAATTAAGAACACGAATGAGTTGCTAAGGTGATGGCGGTCGCTGGGGTTGCATTATTTATAGGCAAGGAACCCTAGACTAGGATGTAGGTAGGAGCAAAGTAAGGAGGTCGGCGGCCGAGTTAGGCGTTTCTCGAAAACGCGTCTAATCCCAAACGTTTTGGGATAATTCGGTTCGAAAACTCGCAAGGAGTCCAACGAAACTGATTTGAGCGAAAATCATCGAGTAAATCTCGAGATATGTCGATTTAAAAAAAATGAAAACAAGGACCTGTTTCCTTGTCCGGCTAGAGGTGGAAGACGATCGCGGATCGTCCGATCGATGGACCCGAGTCCATCAAGGATTCTGAGCCGTCCGATCTCGCGTTAGATCAGGAAAACAACCCTCAGCAAAAGTCGATTAAATCTATTAAATTTTTAAATGTTTTTCTCTCTCTTCATTTGGAGGCTCAAACGTTGTCCAAAAATTATGAAATTTTATATCCTGAATTATTTCGATGCGTAGAATCCAAATATGGAGTTAGTTTTGCATTTTGAGAAAGTTTGATAGGTGAAATAATTAATATATCATTTTCTCTGTCCTCCTTCAAAAGAGGTGATAACATTATCTAAAATTAGTGTAACTTCTCCCATAAGTCTCCTTAAAGGTTTGGAACACGATTTTGCAATTATCTTCACAAGTTGAAATTATCTTTATATTTATTAAATAAATAGAACATTCTACACACTTTCTCTCTCTCCTATTTTACTCATTATTCATATATTATCCAAATTAGTTGCAAATTTGCACAGAGGCTTATTTTTATGTTTAGAATACGAATTTGGAGTTATTTCCCTGATTTGAGAACATTTAGTATTTTATTTCTCTTTATTGGCATATTTCCTATTTTCTTTTGATAATGTTATTAATATTTATATTTATGTTCCATTTTAAATAATACTTGGCCCTTAAGTTCCCTTTTGCTCAAGGAAACGAATTTAATTATCAAATTATCATGATGGTTTCAGATTATAATATTTGTTGCAAAAATCTTTCTATTTATCTTCTTTACCCATAAATTTTCATATTACTTTTAATTATTACATTTACCTTCTACCTTATACAAAAATTCGGATTTCCTTCTTATCTCTCATATTCTAGGGATTACTAGAAAGTTCTAGGACGAATTATTTTATTCTTTTCATTACTTAATGTGAAATTGCATTTTAGACCCATTATCTAATTCTAACTGAGGTATTTGTGCATGCAACCTTGAAATAAGAGTATATGGGAAACATTTATCCAATAACCATCTTAATTTCTTTTAAATAAAAACCAAGGACAAATGGAACGAAAATGAAGGACAAAGCTTATAGAAAAGAGTACAAAGAGGTACTTAGGAGATTTCAGTTAGTTACAATATTCCACATGTACGAGCATGATATAGCTACAATTAGATTACATGTATCATTCCATGAAAAACCTTATATAGATGAACATTCTACTTTTATGAAAAACCTTATATATGCAAACTAAGAAACCTTATAATATGATCTCATAAAAAAAATTTAATAAAATTTTACTTTTGGCAAAGCTAACCTATAATATAAACCAATGTGGTAGTTATGTCAAAACATGTTGAAAATAGCCTATAAAGTTTGGTACCTGGGCCTTGTAAGGGTGAGTACTGATTTTCTCAAGGGCATAATCAAATAACCTCAAATTTCAAGTCAAAGAGTAACTACTTCCCTTTTTTGGGAAATGGAACCAACAAACTATCACAATACTCAACCTAACCTTACATAGGGTCACCTATCCTACACCTTCATTTGCCAAGGAAGAGCTTCAACCAGCTTAGAGAGAAAGAGAGGTTAGGAGAGGAAATAGAGAACCTCACAAGATAAAAGATTAGGAGTAGGTGAAAATCCAATTAATCTATTCATATATTTTCTCAAAGGAATTTCTTGAATATACACATCTAAAAATACAATATTGATAGGCTAGCCAAATGGAATTTATATGTCAAATATAACTTTTGACTATCCACAATGATTTAAGATAATAAAAATAGATGGAGTCCATAGGAAATCCCATTGGTAATCTTTCCAGTTAGAAATTAGAATTATCGTTAGCGAAATTTTTTCTTGGAGAATTCCAGCCAAAATTTGAAATTTGACCAAATTACATGGCCAACTAAGATTTTATTTAAGAAATCCAACTAACAATTTTTTCTAACCAAAGTGAATTTCCAGACATAAATATATCATTTCTTTGACTATAATTTCAAGAATAGATCTCAAATGACGGAAGTATTCATAAAACTTAATATTGACATTTCCACTTAATGATCTTATGAAGAAAACCAATTGACGGTTTCGATTTTGGATATATTAATATGCAAGTGTGTCATTGTGACAATGATATAAATAACTACATGCTCATATTAATATAAGGTATAACATTAGATAATTTAACTACAACAAATACTTAAAAGATTATTCAATAATTTTCAATTGACTTAATATTGTTGCATGCCTTGTTATATTATTTAATTAGCTCTTATAAACCAGAGTGCATGGGGTGTCTCAATAATTGTTTAAAGATCTCTTTAATATATTAACTATATACAATTATATGGAAACGTTAGATTATTGTGAGAATATGGGACTAGGCATTGAAGCCTTGAGCTCAACATTCTCCCTCCTTTTGAAGATGGAAAACCATCCATCAAATGTATTGAGTAACATGAATTATGAATATAATACACTAGAGAAAAGTAAATGCTATTTTATAAAATAGTTTGCCAACTGCCTTCAATCCATGCTATATCATGTATTTGCTATTTCCCCCCAAAATAACACCATAATTGTGGAAGCTTAGTGCATGACACATTAATAATGGATATAATTTGTTCTTGGGGAAAGAAGCCATGCAAAAGAGAAAATAACATAGGATGTAACCAAGAAGTCAACTATTGGTAACAAAAAAGTTTAGTAGCTTTAATGAATCACAATGCACCATACAAAACCATGAATCATAAGAAATAGGAAACATAACTCAAAGATAATCTACATTCCACATAACATAAAGACTTGCATACAAACATATACAAACAAACCATGATAAAAACTATTATTTGGCATACACAAAAAGAGAAGTACATACTCAAATACATGCCTCAGAATGGAAAGTTACCTAGTATTACAATAAATCATAAAAATGTAAGGGCACCTAGACTAGACCAGGCCTAGTCCCTAGTAGAACAATATTCATCATCATCAATCACCACAAGTAGTAGGAGGATATGAAGGGTAAAAGGTAGCCCCATCATCATCATCATCGTCGTCATCTTCATCATCATCATCATCGTCGTCATCTTCATCATTGTCCTCATCCTCATCATGATCCTTGTCCTCGTCCTCACCATCGTCATCATCATCATCATCATTGTCATAGACATTTGACTTAGGATGATGGCAAACACACATTGATTTGATAACATGTCATAATTCCATGGGTAACCATTGCATTGACATGCTGAGAAGTTAGCACAAACATCAAAATTGAACATGGTGAGAGCAAAAGGAATGAAACCATATGATAAAGAAAAGGACAGAGCTAGTGGTATCTGAAGAAAGTAAGTAGGAGGGTGACATGACTTAATAGCATGTGTAAGATGTAAGTGTATGTGTTAGAATAATATGATATTATGAGTTTTGAGTTGTCAAACTCAGGGACTTATGAGATTAAAAAGTATTAGTTAGGATTGGCCAGATAGGCTAAAGATAACTTTGGATTTGATTAAGAACTAAAATTACACTAAATTTTTACTAAGTAAAACTTTAAATGGAGCATGTGAATCATATGTACGAACACTCTCTAGGTTAATAAGTTTCAACACAATGCTAAATATAGTTGATTTTTTATTCATTTACTAACAAATAATCCTTACTTCATGCTTAGAGACATGGAAATAGCATTTCCATCTATCGAGGTGTAGTGCCATCCTCAAACTAGTTGAAACGGTACCTTCTTCTGCATTCTCTATTTCAGTTTGAATAATGAAGAACAATTTCTTAGTTATTCCCTCCGAATGCTTATCCCACTTTCATAGTGTGCTACCTTCTTTCATAGTGTATCAGATAGGAATAAAGAACAAACACAAAATTGAGACCATCACAACTGTAAAGTATTCAAAAATATATCATTTACAGAAAGATAATGGTTCTTAATTGTGGAGATATGTTCCTCGGGAAATATTATCCATAAACTATAAATTATAAAAGAATCTAGAATTAGTCTTTGAATTGAGTGTTTATTCCTTATATGGAAAGATAACATCTATAACAAGCTAAAAGCCCACAATTGAACAAAATCTAGTGAGGCAATGAAGAACAATTACTATATTCTTACATCCTATATCAGACACCCATTATTAGAACTCATGACTACACAACTAATTTGAGTACTTTCAAGGAAAAGGATTTCATATTTTTATAAGATTTAAAGAAGGTGTGAAACAAGTGTAACCTCACCCCTATCCGTTCCTAATACAATGGAAATCACCACTATGGTAGTCATTATTTTTCTTAGGACATGAGGTCATACTGTTACGAAAAAGAAGCTTTAACTTACCATTTATCATCATATCACGTTGACTGGATGGCAAGGTCTGTAATTAAAATTAATAGGAGTGAATTAGAAGATTAGGGTGAGAATCATCAACCAATTAACATTTTTATACCTGTATGTGGGCAATTGATTATTAATTTTAGATTTGATGATTTAAGAGAACAATCATGATAAGTTTGAAATAATTCCAAGCTGCAGATCTCAACCAATGCAACTTATTTTATTTGATAGACACATCAATTCATGATACACATGTTTTTTTTGGAACAACTGTTGGGGTGACCCCGTGTGGCTCCAATAACCATACCAAACTATCATGTGAAGCGATGAGATAAATCTAGGATGTTAATTTTTCTGGTCATTGGAACTTAAGACACTTCATTGGCAACCTTTTAGCTACACTAACCAACTATTCTTAGTTTCTTACCATTCATTACCCTATAATAAAGTTGAATCGACAAGTCTGTGTATCTGCTCATCGTATCGGACTGGTTGCTTGCTTAAGTTTGTTTTTTGTTTTCCTCTCTTTTCAATTTCTTTTAATTGATTTCATCATTATCCAACTTTTAGGATTTATATTTTTGTCTATCAATATGCTTGTATACTTCATCAACATATTTGTGTGCTCTGTATGCATGTTTTAGTAGCTTGTCAGTGTGTTTCACCAATTTGTATACACACTTTAATTGTATGTCTGTGAGCTTAGTAGCCTAAATTTTTATGTGTTTACTTATTTATATTATTTTATTCTCTTTTAGTAAATTTTATGTAAATTATTTATTATATATTAGTCGTTAATAGGCACATATTTAAAAAATAGCATGTGGGTAACTTTGATAATGACAAACTACAAGTTGAAGAGAGTCAAATGAGAATTCATTGAGCTATTCTTTATTAGTGAGATATTTGTAAAGTAATGCAGGTATCGATTACATAATTTTTTGAAACAAAGATAATTTGGGTAGTGACACATACATCTCAGAGGAAGTCCATTGGACAATTAATTGAGTTATTTTTATTTAATTTGTTGTACTTAAATTATTGTGAGTATTATATACACATAAGTAATTTGGTGATCACATACTACAAATACATATAATTTTATTAATGACGCACTACAAAATTAGAAGGCATCTCCTAAATATTAATCAAATTATCATCGTTTGACGAGTTCATTCAACTGTGTAGCATGCACTAATTAACATGTGTCTTTCGCTAATAATAAGAATAAAGAAGGAAAGAAGTACCTTAATAGCGCATATGGTATGGATTCTTAATAACGAATTTCACCCAATAATATTTTCTGTTCATCAAAGAGATGCTTGCCTCTCGTCCTCAAGATTTTGACTAATAGTATCCCAATAAATAGCACGTAGGCTTAACTAACCATTAACAAGAGCAAAAACAGTCATCAATTAACTATGACTGCCAACACCCACGTAAATGTTTTCCCGCACTCTCCAAAAAAATCATGGTCCAAATGTCACGGAAACATGGCCAGCTACTTACCAACCTTTCTATTGTAGATAAAAAAGAACATATCAACTACCAGCCAACCTTTTCCAATCCACTCTCTCTATTTTATAATCTTCACCTACCGGTCTCCACAGGACTGATCCTAACATACATCGCGTATCATTCAACAAAGCCTTTTGCATTTAATTGACGGGAGTTCTGGTCATTTTGATGTGTTTCTTAATTAAATGCTCCACCTAAGCTGTCCTAGAAAGGAATATGTGCCATTTAGTTGTATCGTGGTTGGGTATCAGTGCCCTATTACGACGCCTACCCTAATAACTAAAGCAAAACATGCGTGTCATAAACCACTACGAGCTTCTCCCACTAATCCCCGATATATTAGTTTAGAGTTGCCGTCTGCATTCGTGCTGAGCAAAGGACTTGGACGTCTTAACCATTCCTCACTGGCTTCCCATCCCAACCACCGCCGCCTAGCGAGGAAGAACAACCGGGCCGGCCTCCTCTATTGTCTATCTTCTTCTGTCATCTTAAGACTGGCTCATCTCAAGCATTTCTGGCGGGTGTCTCTCCCCAAGGCTAGTTCAGATCAGAAGTGGCCTGCTCTCTTCATTTTAGATGCATGTGTATTGCGAGGTGCAAGTGTGATGTTGGAATGGCTCAATCAAATTAAAAGCTCGTGTGTAGATGGTCTCCTCTGTGCATCTGTAGTATCTAGAGATGATTTGATTGAGCCGTGC
Source organism: Alisma plantago-aquatica (assembly GCA_963693085.1). NCBI lineage: Eukaryota > Viridiplantae > Streptophyta > Magnoliopsida > Alismatales > Alismataceae > Alisma > Alisma plantago-aquatica. The sequence goes on from OY856409.1 coordinate 211,547,188, forward strand.
CAATATCCCACTCGCCTGCCTCGCCTTAGCTATCCTGACGTTCCATATCTTGATGGCAAATGACAGCTACATGGTGGAGCAAGATGTAATTCAGGCTTCGAGCGTACGGTAATAGGTATGGCGAATTTCAATTTTTGTCCTTCCTGTTTCTTTAATCCACAATCTGTTCACGCTTAGCGCAATATAACGTCTATACACGTGTAACTATAGAGTTTGAAGTTGATACCCGTGGCTGATTACCGAGCACACCATTGATGGTTTACACTTTGGGCACATTTGGTTCGTTGTATCTAGGTGAATTCCAATGAATGCAGGACTTTTCTGGTTCCAATAAAACTTATTTCAGGTTTAACGAAACTCTGTAGATTGAAATTTTATGTTCGGTTCACCTGTACGGATTTGACGAATGCCGGCGCCCGGCGCTTTTGAGATGGGTGGCAATATCCCGCGTTTCTATGGTGTCCGAGAATGCAGGATTATACTTATTTAACCAATCCAGTTAAACAAACGTAATTTTTATACTGCAGTATCACGGAATGCAGCCAGATCAGTCAAAGTACAGATAACCAAACGTACCCTTTATACCATGCAGTTGCAAGGATCTAAATTAATTCATGGTCCCGACTGCAGTAAAGGAACATATATACCTCCATATGCATCTCAGCTTGCTCTATACCATTCCCATGCTAGTCGCCCTTTCGTATTCGTTTCCTTTTCCTGTATGACTAACACTCTAATAGGCTTTCCAACCATAATTGATTGTAGCTGTTTGCCTGGACGCAAAGTTTGTCTAATGACATTTGAAAACAAACACATTAACAAGCAAACTAGCTTCGCCTAATTTGGACTGTAACTCCTACTGTTTTATTTCACATTATATTTTATCGATATTTCAAGCTACACAAATGGTGATGAAATGACACCGTTAATCTATGCCAGGCTTTCAGTTTCGCGCCTACAAAACAGGCCCTTAGCTAACTTATTCACACATCCGAACAAGATGTTGTTGGCACGTTGACTTGTTAGTCCTTTAAAATCCTAATAACCGACTACATATATTACCTGCAACTTTGAAACTGGAAGCATCACTGGTTAGTTTGGTTAGCTTCGAATACAGATATTTATCGAACATGTTGCCATTCGCCTAATTTGTAAATTTAGAGCATTAAAACATGCACATCTTTCATAGATAGAATTAGAAGAGAGCTAAAATGTTTAAAAGAGAGTTTATGCGTGCCGTTTACATCCCGGGACAATCTGCCCATCAAATCTCGGCCAAATCTCGGCCGCACACTCTGCCATGGGCGCCACAAGCCCAGGGATGAGACGTTGTAAGCACAAAAATGGGCACAAAGAATGGACACGGAAGATTTGAACCCATATGCGTATGCACGCCTATGCCTTTCCCTATTGATTACTTTACGAGTTTAATTGTAATTCAATTTAGACTACAAAGTCAGTAATTTTTTTTTTGGAATAAGTTATATTGTATTAGTAAAGGAAAATCCAGTATCACAACCGATTATATACAAGGAAAGATAGCATCATATATCTTTGTGTTTAGATAACAGAAGTATCATAAATTGGAAAATATATTGTGAGTAGAAAGAAAACTAGGGGTAAATGTTCATATGGGGAATCTAACAATCATATCATTGATAAGAGCAAGATCGGCTCTTACTTGGTGGAAATAAATAATAAACCGTTCGGCCGTTGAAGGCTACTCTTTACCCCGTATTGCTGGGTTTCGTCCTCTCACGTTACCTCTTACACAGTAGATTTCCGTTCGGTGGCGAATAAGATCGTAGACAACCTATAAGTGTATTGTGGGCGTTTCGGTCTTCATCTTATGCTGCAACGATGTGTTCAAGAGAATATGTTATGTGACTATTGTCTTGGTCACTATTTTATATAATATGTGTTTCTTTGACCTCTCGAGTTGTCAATTTCATCCCCTATATCAACTGTGAATGAAAAGAATATCAAAATATGAGTTTTTGATATCATTATGAATATTTTCATAAGTACATTAATTTTCAAGTCCATTATATAGTAGCGGAAGGAAGTAAAATCCAAAGAATACCACGAAGCCTAGTATTTCTTAGAAGATATGCGCTCGGTCGACCCTAAATAGAGAACCCTTAACATTAAATGTAGGGTTGAGTATTAATATACATAGAATACAAATGCTTTACCTAATAGCTTTCTCCATGCCATTGAGCCAGGAAGTAGGTGTAAAGAGTCTAAAAAGAAGTATAAATTTATCTTTCATTGTTCTCAATACAACTGACTTCAAGATCAGAAGCTCAATTTTGGTAGCGGTTGATAATTGTTGCATGCTTTGGGAGTTCATTGCCATCAGCTGGGATATTCGGTGGTTACGATATCCGATCACTATGCAGCTGACCGAATCACAGCTCGCAACCGAATATATGCATGCGGCTGTTTTTTTATTCAGAGATCGACATTCATTTTCATAACGCATAAGAAATCATATGTTAGTTTGGATACACTAATTTGTCTAGCTGTCTGATATACACTGCAAGCAACTCCAGCTCCATACTTGCGCTCTTTTTGCAAAGCGCAAGGAAATATTGGCTTTGTCAGAAATGTTTTATACGTATCAGATACAGAGGGTGGAGTAAAAGCCAATGGGAGCCATCCACATATTTGAACTAGCTGAACTATTGCAACTACATAAAACAAACTGCACAGTCTGTCTGCACATTGAGTTTGTGCAGCTAGCAGCACACTCTTCGAAATAGCAGCACCTCCTGCTGCTTCGGCAATGTTGTGTACCCGGCTACCGGAGCTAGTCTTGCATCCGCGAAAAATAGCTTCTTCCTTGCAAGGTGGCATCACAGAGGACATATAAGATAATAAGACGTGCCATCCTTGGATCTTATATATTTCAAGACCAAGGATTTTAGAAAGAAAAACCACGTAGCGTATAGGGCCGGAAGACCAACATCACATCAGCAACATCTTGTTAAGAGCACTAGATTTATAACTCATGTAAGATTAACATCAATATGGATAAAAAAGTAAATCATAGTAGTAGAGGAATCATAGATGAACAATGAAGAGTTGATCTTGGAACTGCCAAATCGCATGCAACAGATAAGAGCCAAGTCTAATGGTCCAGGCTCGTGCAGCTTGTTTTAGACCATAGACAAACTCTTTGAATATGCAAACTTGGCTTTGAAATTCAGTATATGTAATCCTTGTTGTGGTTGTTGCGTGAAGATTGTTTCTTCTGCAGGCCATTCTAAAAGGCATTGTCGATGCCAAGCTGGCAACCAGCCCATTTGTAATTATTAGCGCAGAAAGCAACAGCCCGATGGTTGTTGGTTCGTAATCAGGTTGTGTCAGTGTAATCGAACCCTCGCCGGTTGTAGCATTTAGGCTTTAAGCTTCTAGACGAGCCTTTTAGCTTTCAATACAGCCATCAACTGTGCGTATCATATGAGACACTCAATTATTTCTTATAATAGGTTTCCATGTTGCCGACTCCCACGCGTGGTTCTGAAGTTATCATTTCTTTGCACGTAGCCTTGCAATTTCGTGCTTCTGCTATCTTGTTTAGTATTTTATTTTTAATAACTACACTCTCGAGATAATTTGTTGCATTCATGTTGTCAATTGAGATCAAACAACCATAATTAGTCTATCACCAAAGTGAGATTGCATGATTTAAAGGCGATGTTGGTAATACATGCAAGTTTAAATAGGCATATGGCCTTGCCATTGTGAAATTTAGGACAACACGATAGGATTAAGCATCTGATGTATTACTTGCAAAAGGCTTAATACAATACAGACGAACTTGAGATCTAGATATAGGAGTACATGTCTCCCAGTTACATAGAGAGAAGCATGAGGCATTAAATGAGAACATGCAGAAGCGAGGGCTGCAATAAAAGACTGTGACAATGTTGAGTTATTGCAGGTGAGTAGCAGGCGAGTCCTTGGTCTCTTCGTCTTCAACCTTGGTCGCTTGGTCTTCAATGTAGCCGGTATCATTAACTCTGAGATCTATGAGATGCCTTGAATTATCTTGGAGAAACCTTGAATTATCTTGACAGCCCCCGACAAGTTGGGGCTGGGAGAATTGAAGGTCCAACTTGAAAATCAGAGTCTGAAAGTGTGTCTTGTGAAGGGCTTTGGTGAAGACATCAACGAGCTGATCCTTGGAGGTGATGAACTTGGTGAGAATGTTCCCAAGTGCAACTTTTTCACGGACAAAGTGATAGTCTAGTTCGATATGTTTGGTTCTGGCGTGAAGAACGGGGTTAGAGGCAATGAAGAGTGCACTAAGATTGTCGCAGTAAAGCAAGGCAGGTTGATGTTGGTGCAGGTGGAGTTCTTGGAGCAACTTGGAGAACCATGTGAGTTCGGCAGCAGTGAGGGACATGGACTGATACTCAACTTTGGCACTGGACTTGGACACGGTAGGTTGCTTCTTTGAAGACCAGGAGACACAAGTGCGGCCCAGGAAGATGCAGTATCCACTCGTGCTACGTCGGGTGAGAGGGCAGCCAACCCAATCCACATCACAGAAACCAGAGACTGAGGGAGATGAGTCACAGAAGATTTGGACACCCATGGAGAGGGTGCCTTTGATGTAGCGGAGGATGCATTTGACTAGAAGAAGGTGAACGGTGGTGGGACAGTGGAGGAATTGGCAGGCAAGGTTAACACCATAGGTGATATCTGGGCGGGTAAGGGTGAGGTACTGAAGTGAGCTGGAAATTCGGTGATAGACAGTGGCATCAGGGAGAGGAGAGCCAGGTTGACGGAGGGAGTTGCGGAGGAAGGAGGTACAGACTGGGGTCGACACGGGTTTGCAATGGACCATGTCCTCACATGTGAGGATATCAAGTGTGTATTTGGTTTGGTGGAGGAGAAGGCCATTGGTGTTGGGATCAACATGAATACTGAGAAAATAGTGAGCAGAGCCGAGGTTGCAGATATAGAACTCTTATTCAAGGCTGCTGATGATGTGAGCAATGGCTGGGGGTGAGTTCCCAGTGATGATGATGTCATCCACATAAATAAGGAGAGAAATCAGTGTATCATGGTGAGAGAGAATGAAGAGGGAGGAGTCAGTGGTGCAAGAGTGAAAACCAAGTTCAGAGAGGAATGAGTGAATGCGATGGTACCAGATGTGAGGAGCCTGTTTGAGACCGTATAAGGCTTTGTGAAGTTTACAGACATGTTGAGGACAAGAGGTGTCCACGAAGCCTGGGGGTTGTTTCATGTAGACGGTGTGATCAAGTGTGCCATTGAGGAAGGCGTTGCACACATCGAGTTGAGTGACATCCCAGCCATTAGAGACAACAATGGAGAAAACAATTTTGATGGTAGGAGCCTTAACAACTGGAATGAAGGTTTCCATGTAGTCGATGCCTTGTTCTTGATGGAAGCCCTTGGCCACGAGGCGAGCCTTGAGGCGATTAAGTGAGCCATCGGGGTTAAGCTTGGATTTGAAGACCCATCGACAACCAACAATGTTCATGTGAGGTTCCCTAGCGATGAGAGACCATGTTCAGTTAAGTTGGAGAGCATGAAGTTTGAAGGTCATGGCATGGTGCCAGTCGGGGTGACAGAGAGCCTGGGTGACAGTGCGTGGAGTGGAAGGGAGGAGAATGGCATTGAGAGCATATTTGGGATTGGGTCGCCAGACACCGTTTTTTCCATGGGTGAGCATGGCATGAGAGTTAGCAGATGTTGCAGTGGAGGACGTATTAGGGGGTTCAGTGGAAGATGAAGGTGAGGATGAGGCATCGAGGTGTTCGGGAGAATGCGTAGCTGGGGAAGGATCTGAGGATGTGGTAGGAATGTGTTTGGAGGAATGTGAGGTGGAGGGAGAGCCAGAAGGTGGGTCACATGTGTGTTCGAGAGAATGCAGAGCTGGGGAAGATGGAGGAGTGGGTGAGTCAGGTGTACGGTTGTTGTGAGGAGAGATGGGTGGAGGATCTAGGTTGAAGGGGTCGACAGTCAGATCGGAGCTGTTAGATGCGTCGAGGGATGAGGTGGAGGTGGGTGAGTTTGAATTAAGGTGAGAAGATGATTCAGTAGTGCTATCTTCAGCAATGTTGAGGAAGGTGGAGTAGGATAGATGGTGTTGTACAGGAGGAGAGGTGGAGGGAGAAGGAGCAAAGGGAAAGACATCTTCATTGAACACAATGTGTTTGGAGATGTAGAGGCGGTGAGAGGGGGATGGAGGCATTTATAGCCCTTGTGATGGGTATTGTACCCCATGAAAATATAGGGTAGGGATCGAGGATCGAGTTTGTCAGTTGTGTAGTCTCGTAGGCATGGATAACAATGACTCCTAAAAGTGCGGAGGTGAGAGTAGGATGGTTTTTTGTTGTGAAGGGTTTCAAAGGGAGTTTTCATGTGTAGGAGGGGTGTGGGGAGCCTATTAATGAGGTATACGACAGTGGAGAATGCTTCTGCCTAGTGAGGTTTGGGAAGATAAGCTTCGATCATCATCATGAGTCCTAACTCCACAACGTGATGGTGTTTCCTTTTGATGACACCATTTTGGGAATGATCATGATGGTAGGAGATGCGATGAGTGATCCTAGAGTCTGAGAGAAATTGTCAAAGAGGGTGATTAAGAAATTCACCACCTCCGTCACTTTGCAAACTTTTAACCTGTGATCCATACTGGGTTTTAACCATATTATAAGACGAGACAAAGATGGAGAAGAAGTCACTCTTGTTTTTCATGGTAAACAACCAACTAAAGTGAGAATAATCATCAGTAAGCATAACATAGTAGATATAGTTATGGGTTGAGGGCACATGTGCCTTTCCCCATACATCACAATGCATAAGTTCAAAGGGGAGAAGAGCTTTGGAGTGACAGTGCTGAGTGGGTAGCTGTTTGCTCTTGCTCAGTTCACAGCTATTGCAGATGGTGTTGAAGTTGAGATCACCAGTAACGAGATCACGGTGGAGAAGATGTTGAAGGATAGATCAATAGGGATGACCGAGTCTACGATGCCACACAACAGCTGGAGCCTTGATGCTGTGATTGGAGAAGAAGACCTTCGAGGTTGTCATAGGTAGCATGTACATGTCGTTACTGCATGTGCCCTGGGCTAGGGCTCGATGAGTCTTGGTGTCCTTGATGAAAACAACTTTGTCAGTGAAAACGACATAGCAAAGTAACATGGAAGTTAACTTTGAAATGGAGATGCGGTTTCATTTGATATTAGGAACAACAAGGACATTGCTAAGCGGAATACAAGTGAGATTTGGAATGAATGTGTCACCATTTTGAGTAATGGGTAGGAAATTGCCATTTCCACCCATGATCATGCTAGACCCTTAGTATATGCGCAGATTATGAAGGTTACCTGAGGTCTGGGCAATGTGATCAGTTGCACCTGAGTCCAAATGTCAGGCAGAGGGGTCTACCTCATGAAGACGAAGGGCAACGAGAGCCGCGCTCGTGTTCAATGCAAGGGAGGAGGGCACATAATGATTTTGGAAGTTGTTGTTGAATCTTTGCCAGCAACGCAGAGCAGTGTGCCCACACTTGTCATAGATTTGGCAGACGAGAGGAGAAGTGTTGTAATAGTTGTTGTTGGAATTGGTAGAGGTGGTAGAGCCATGACTTTGGGGGTTGAATTGGGTGGTGTGATTTCCGGGTCCAGTGCCAAGGACACCTTGGCCGAATCTGTTGGATTGAGGTCTTCCTTTTCCTCAGGTAGAGGCCCTTCCACAGCCAGATTGGTTGTTGTGATTGTGAAACTGTTGACAGTTGAAGGTAATGTGGTTGTCTGCACCAGTTTTGTTGGTGTAGAAGACCACATGTGAGGATGGAGAGGAGCGTCGCGATCACCATCGCTCGAAATATTATAGGAGAGGAACAAGTTCATCATATGAAGGGATGGGAGGCTTCATCATGGAGATGACGAAGTCCTCATACTCATTACCATCCAAACCATTGAGAAGAGTAAACACCTTTTCTTGATCAGTGACGACATACCCAATGGCGCTGAGTTTGTCATAAAGAGTCTTGAGATATCTAAGGTAGTCGAAGAGGGTATCAATTCCTTTGGTGAAGGCGCGGAGCTGACATTTGAGCTTGAACTCCTTGGATTGAGAGGATTCGGAGAACTTTTTGGTCAGAGTTGTCCAAACTTCATGGGATGTGGTGCAACCGACTATATCACCCATGACTTCTTCTGTCAAGGAGCTTGAAATCCAACCCTTGAGGAGACGATCAATTCGAGTCCAGACCTTGTGCCTTGAGTTGGTGTGATGACCTTGATTTTGGAGTTTAGATACAATAAGGTATTGGAGGACCATACATGCTCTATAGATGAAAACTATCAAACTGAGGAATTGGTATCCCACTTATGGATAGTTTCGCCCAAATAAGTTTATTTGAGATATGATAGAGGAATGTGATGCCTAATTGAATCCAATTCAGCCTTTATTAATCAACAAAGTATTTCTGAGACCAAACATCCAGTTAGTGATCTTCTTGATGGGAGGAAGGATCCTTTGGAGGAATTTATTTAAATGATCAGTTAACATCATTTGTGGCTCAAACTAGGCATATAGAAAGAACAATTGATAATGAAAGGATGGTTGAAAGTTTCATAAACATTGAATGATCCACCTGAGAGATATTGATGATTGAGCCTTGATTAAATGAATAAGGTTTTAATGATTTAGACCTAGGTTCGATTTCTTTATCACGAAGCCAACTCACTAACAGATGGACACGACTCTAATATTTGTGACTTGTCTAGATGAGGCGGCATCTTAGTGACCTGGGTATAGATCCAATGAGTTGATGATTGTCACCTACCTTCATTTCAAGCGGAGCAACTAGTGTCTAGGAGACCAGGTCATGAGGTGTAACAAGGAGGCTGTTAGAGGATTAAGCGAGATCTTTGGATCCACCGTGCCACCAGTATCCAACCAACACCCGTGAGACCTGGCTTGTGGGATATGAAGGCAAGGGCCCCGACCTCCCTCTTCTTTCTCCATAGTTGCAAGCAGCAGCCAACCTTGGAGGATGGAGGACTCCTTAGCATAGATCCACAAGGCTAACCTTCGTCAATAGGAAGGTGAACCTCAGGTCCATCACACAACCCCACTGCTTGCTAAAACCTCTTCCAGGATAGAAAGGAGGCTGCATATCTCTTTGAGGTATCACAAACTTCAGTCAAGTGTTGAGAAAGAACCCCCCTCCTCACACTGTCACCTCCACGAGAGCCAGGTATAGGTGAAAGACCTCGAGACTGTGAGGCATGCAGACGGTGAGGGGGATGACAATAATGGACGACAGTTTCATGGAAACAAAACTCTAGGCCGACGTGAAGAGGAGCAGGCAGAGTCCTGGGTCGAGACGGACCTTGGAGGAGGAGCCCTCCTCCTGAGCTTCCAACGGCAGGCTTGAGGAGTAACTGTTCCAGCCTCACCCAAGCAGTGAGCGTGAGAATGTCCAGGATGAGAGGAGCAACCCTGGCGACAACCCTCGTCTGTTGATCGCACTCCAGTGAGGATGCTAGTAGCGCAGGCGGTGCTGACAGACACAAAGGGTGCAGCATTGTAGAGTGGAGCGGTATGTGTGAGGGAGAATGATAGGGGAGGCGATCGGGCGACCTAGACAACCTTGCAGCAAGCAGTTGAACTCACTATAGTGGGTGATGATCGGAGGAAACCGCCGGAAGAACCTTGATGGATGGGTTCACGCGACGCGAGATGAGGGGACAAACATTGATCTCTCACCAGAGATCCCATCTGATCGTGAAGGAAGATCTGGCAGACGATCTCATGCAGTTGAGGAGGAGCTAGCATCAAGGCCCAAGGTCGGCGGAGTGGGAACGGAGAGTTGGCAGGCTTTTGCTCGCCGGAGCTCATAGCGGAGACGGTAGCACTGAAGCAGAGGAGCACATGCTCCTGTAGGTCTCGTGCGGCACTGAGACTAGACACACACAAGTGACGACAACAGTTCACAGGAATGAGAAAGGAAGAGGATGCATACCGATACAAATCGTAGATCGCCCGGCTCACTTTTTACCACGTGGCATCCCACGATTGGCCAAATAGGTAAATACTTCAATAAATATGCATATCTTCAATAATTCATATTAATTAGTTCGATTGTCAGAAAATTACAAATAAGGTACCAAAATTCTCAGAAAAATGAGTAGAACATCATGAAAGCATAATATTAGCCTTTTGATGATTAAATATTAGTGATTTAATATAAGACTTGTATTACACTTGTTTCATTAGTAATAAATATCAAACAATGTCCTAAAATTATCAGAACATGTCACTAAATCCTAAACCATGTTTATTATCCACCTAAGGCATGTGATTATAATTTTGATGCATGAAATTATATGAAATAATTCAAATAGATATTTAGGGCAAATAACCCTAAATGAAAGCTAGAAAATACATATATGGTTATTAAATGTTGAATTTTTCAGTATATATTCATATCAATATGTGAAACCTCACATCTAATTTTGATATCATATATATGCATATAAATAATGTTACATGTTAAATTATCCTAAAATGATGAGAAATCCTAACATGATTAATACATGTAACCTAAGGTTAATATGTGCACACATTTATATGCAATGAAATAATCAAGTTATGTATCTTAATTTGGAATATAAGATTAGTAAATATTCTAATAAGTCAAGAGGAGTAATGATGGAAATAACATCATGAACTAAGCTAAAACCTAAAATGATCATGTCTAGGATTAAGAGGATGAGAATATGATAATAGTACATGATTTTGTTATTAATCAGGTGATGACCAGATTGTCTAGATGATCAAAGATATCTATGAATCTCTGAACTCAGACACATGGGATTTATTAAGTATAAGACTAGTTTTCTGGTTGCCTATGATATGCAATATCTTGAATGCTCGTATTTGGATATGATTGCTTGGTTGAACTAGTATGAGTTATACTTTGCCAAATCTAATAGAACATAAATGAGTATGATGGGTTGTAGCTACTAGAGCACATAGCCTGGTGTGGATGTATGTTGCCTAACATGGATGTATGATTCCTTGCCCATGTTAGATGTATGATGATACTATATTGCCCACACTAGATGTAAGTCAAGTGCAAGTATGTGTAGTACAACCACATCAAAGTGAATGCAATAGAAGCAATGTTTACCTAATTATCGCTTTAAATAATGTTTTCTTTTAATCTTTCTTTCTCATGTTATTTCAATTATGCAAACATATTAGTATGTATCTTTCTACCCACGTGCACAACACCTTGTGTGTTGATTCATTGTTTCACGTATGTTTTAGGTCCAGAGATAGCATGGGAGGAAAAGAACATGGTGTGAGCAAGTTGTTCAGGCTATACCTTTTGTGTAGATCCTAGTTAGCATACATGTTCAGACTTGTAAAATTCTCTTTCAATATGCAATTATATTTCTTGTTGTAATACAAATGTGTTAAATGTTGAGAATGTTATGGTGTATGCCTATGGTTGAATGTTCATGTATGCATATTTCTCTTCTGCATCGCTCTATGATATGATTGGATGATGTTTTCAGATTCTGACCTCTCATTCCCAATAGGGTATGGAGAATCCAAAATACGGGGACGTCACAGTTGGTATCAGAGCATGAACAATAGCTACACCTGACAATTGCTCACCATGAAACATAAAACATAATTTTACCTTTCACTGTAAACACTAGAAACATAGTAAGTTCTTATATAGGAATAAGTTCTGACTTAGCCTCTAGGTTAGAACCTAGATGTTCGGGAACTAGGTTTAGACAAGTGCATGAGACCCTCTCCATATAGAGCTCATATGTATGGGGTAGCTACACTATTCTACATCTTGTTCTCACTATTTCACTAGGTGACATAGCCCTAGACTATCTACTGTGTGTGGGACACTCAATTTTGCTGATTTGGTTTTGTTTTCCAATCGGCTCGAACCTCGACAGTTTTCTCTGACGCCTTCTTTCTCAGAGAAAAACTATATAATATTTTATTAGATATATGTAAATATAAAAATGTGTCCCTCACACAGGAGAGTAGTGGGTGTTCATGCAATCTAAGTGAAAGGGAGTGACATCAGTCTAGAAGAGAGAATATATCTAGATTAGATGTCTAGAGCCTCATAAGGTTATGTGATAGATAGATAGACAAACAAAAGACAAAGGAAATAAGCATATGGAATCTTATCTAACTTTGATCTATGATGGTATAAGTTTCCTTATTAAGATTTGAGTTTTATATGAGATGAATCCACTCTTAGAGGATCTATGCTATGTCGTGATGATGAAAGTACATTCCCTTTTCCTACTTAAGATAAGCTAAGTTAAGATAGAGATGAGTGTGCATGAGACTCAAGCTCTTATACAAGGAGGATGTCTAGTGGTAGGACGAGATATGTGGTGAACTCTAGAGAGAGTAAGACCCACAGGGAGAAGGTCATAGGACCTAACCTCCAATATATGAGATATGTGTTAAAAAAAGTCCTACACTAGGTTACTCTTGAGTGTTGAGTTGAGTCCTTATGCATGATTCAAATCTATATGTGATAATTGGGTAAAAGAAAGGGATGGGTAAATGACCCATATGATAAAGTCAATCCTTTGGCTGAGTTAGGTCCTAGCTTGAGTGACATATTTTGTGAATCTCATCATTGGTTGCAAGTGAAGTAATATATGAACTCTAGTTATGAGAGTATGATGCTTTGTGCAAAAGATACTCAAAATACATGTTCTCCCTTCTTCTCTTTCTTAATATATGATGATAGAAACCTTACTTGAGCTATATAGATGATTTATATATGAGGATTCACTCATATAAGCTTGACCTATTCTATATTTCCCCCCTATAACATACATGTAGCACCCAAGATTGAAATCATGATAAGTTGACTTTAAAATATTCTCTTCCCCTTCATATGAAACATGAAAGATATGATGATGAGATCATGGGATAAACTTAGTATATTATCTTTTTCCCTTCACATAATACATGAAAGACATAAAAAGTTGAACTCATGAACTTGATATAAAGATATTTTTGGATCATAAGATATATGATCAGAAATATAGTTCGTAACTTTGATACTTCTCAATGTATGCTTCTAAGTTGAGTATGAATATCACACCATAGGGTGAAGCCCTAATGGTCAAGCATGTTACGTAAGCCCTATGTAGAAAAATCCTAATACCAAGGATGAAGATAAATCTCCTCTAATGCTGAAATCATTGTAAGATGTTGATCATAAAACATATTAATGATGTTAGATTTGAACGATATGAATATCATGGCATATAAACAAATTCCTCCTAAACATTAAAAGTATGATCAAAACATGTACCCTTAGTGGTGATGTAACCCTAAGATATCATAATGGTAGGGTGGACACACCCAAGAACCTCTAGACCCTAAGATGACAACTTAGAGTGCATGCAATATGGTGGTCTTAGAACCTAAGAAATTATGATGTATATGAAGTTGAACCTCTAAATAGCCTCTTAAGGATGAGATTGGTTGAATTTCAGGGACGAAATTCCATATAAGATGGGGTGAATGTGATGACCTTGATTTTGGGGTTTAGATACAATAAGGTATTGGAGGACCATGTATGCTCTATAGATGAAAACTATCAAACTGAGGAATTGGTAACCCAGTTATGGATAGTTTCGCCCAAATAAGTTTATTTGAGATATGATAGAGGAATGTGATGCCTAATTGAATCCAATTCAGCCTTTATTAATCAACAAAGTATTTCTGAGACCAAGCATCTAGTTAGTGATCTTCTTGATGGGAGGAAGGATCCTTTGGAGGAATTTATTTAAATGATCAATTAACATCATTTGTGGCTCAAACTAGGCATATAGAAAGAACAATTGATAATGAAAGGATGGTTTAAAGTTTCATAAACATTGAATGATCCACCTGAGAGATATTGATGATTGAACCTTGATTAAATGAATAAGGTTTTAATGATTTAGACCTAGGTTCAATTTCTTTATCACACAGCCAGCTCACTAACAGATGGACGCAACTCTAATATTTGGGACTTGTCTAGATGAGGAGGCATCTTAGTGACCTGGGTATAGATCCAATGAGTTGATGATTGTCACCTACCTCCGTTTCAAGTGGAGCAACTAGTGTCTAGGAGACCAGGTCATGAGGTGTAATAAGGAGGCTGTTAGAGGATTAAGCGAGATCTTTGGATCCACCGTGCCACTAGTATCCAACCAACACCCGTGAGACCTGGCTTGCGGGATATGAAGGCAAGGGCCCTGACCTCCCTCTTCTTTCGCCATAGCTGCAAGCAGCAGCCAACCTTGGAGGATGGAGGACTCCTTAGCATAGCTCCACGAGCCTAACCTTCATCAATAGGAAGGTGAACCTCAGGTCCATCACACAACCCCACCGCTTGCTAAAACCTCTTCCAGGACATAAAGGAGGCTACAAATCTCTTTGAGGTATCACACACTTCAGTCAAGCACTGAGAAAGAACCCCCCCTCCTCACACTGTCACCTCCACGAGAGCCAGGTATAGGTTAAAGACCTCAAGACTGCGAGGCATGCAGATGGCGAGGGGGATGACAATAATGGACGACAGTTTCATGGAAACAAAACTCTAGGCCGACGTGAAGAGGAGCAGGTAGAGTCCTTGGTCGAGACGGACCTTGGAGGAGGAGCCCTCCTCCTGAGCTTCCAACGACAAGCTTGAGGAGTAACCATTCTAGCCTCACCCAAGCAGCGAGCGTGAGAATGTCCAGGATGAGAGGAGCAACCCTGGCGACAACCCTCGTTTGTTGATCGCACTCTAGTGAGAATGCTAGTAGCACAGGCGGTGCTGATAGACACGGAGGGTGCAACGTTGTAGAGCGGAGCAGCATGTGTGAGGGAGAATGATAGGGGAGGCGATCGGGCGACCTAGACAACCTTGCAACAAGCAGTCAAACTCATTGCAGCGGGTGATGATCGGAGGAAACCGCCGGCAGAACCTTGATGGGTGGGGTCACGTGACGCGAGACGAGGGGAAAAACATTGATCTCTCACTGGAGATCCATATGATCGTGAAGGAAGATCTGGCTGCCGGTCTCATGCAGTTGAGGAGGAGCCAACATCAAGGCCCAAGGTCGACAGAGTGGGAAAGGAGAGTTGGCAGGCTTTTCCTCGCTGGAGCTCATAGCGGAGACGGTAGCACTGAAGCAGAGGAGCACAGGCTCCTGTGGGTGTCATGCGGCGTCGAGACCAGACACACGCAAGCAACGGCAGCAGTTCACGGGAATGAGAAAGGAAGAGGATGCAAACCAATACAGATCGTAGATCGCCCGACTCACCTTTTGCCATGTGGCATCCCACGATTGGCCAAATAGGTAAATACTTCAATAAATATGCATATCTTCAATAATTCATAGTAATTAGCTCGATTGTCAAAAAATTACAAATAAGATACCAAAATTCTAAAAAAAAAAGAGTAGAACATCATGAAAGCATAATATCAGCCTTTTGATGATTAAATATTAGTGATTTAATATAAGACTTGTATTACACTTGTTTCATTAGTAATAAATATCAAACAATGTCCTAAAATTATCAAAACATGTCACTAAATCCTAAACCATGTTTATTATCCACCTAAGGCATGCGATTATAATTTTGATGCATGAAATTATATGAAATAATTCAAATAGATATTTAGGGCAAATAACCCTAAATGAAAGCTAGAAAATACACATATGGTCATTAAATGTTGAAATTTTTAGTATAGATTCATATCAATATGTGAAACCTCACATTTATTTTTGATATCATAGATATGCATATAAATAATGTTACATGTTAAATTATCCTAAAATGATGAGAAATCCTAACATGATTAATACATGTAACCTAAGGTTAATATGTGCACACATTTATATGCAATGAAATAATCAAGTTATGTGTCTTAATCTGGAATATAAGATCAGTAAATATTCTAATAAGTCAAGAGGAGTAATGATGGAAATAACATCACGAACTAAGCTAAACCCTAAAATGATCATGTCTAGGATTAAGAGGATGAGAATATGATAATAGTACATGATTTTGTTATTAATCAGGTGATGGCCAGATTGTCCAGATGATCAAAGATATCTATGAATCTCTGAACTCAGGTATGTGGGATTTATTAAGTATAAGACTAGTTTTCTAGTTGCCTATGATATGCAATATCTTGAATGCTCGTATTTGGATATGATTGCTTGGTTGAACTAGTATGAGTTATACTTTGCCAAATCTAATAGAACATAAATGAGTATGATGGGTTGTAGCTACTAGAGCACATAGCCTGGTGTGGATGTATGTTGCCTAACATGGATGTATGATTCCCTGGCCCATGTTAGATGTATGATGATACTATATTGCCCACACTAGATGTAAGTCAAGTGCAATTATGTGTAGTACAACCGCATCAAAGTGAATGCAATAAAAGAAATGTTTACCTGATTATCACTTTAAATAATGTTTTCTTTTAATCTTTCTTTCTCAAGTTATTTCAATTATGCAAACATATTAGTATGTATCTTTCTACCCACGTGCACAACACCTTGTGTGTTGATTTGGTGTTTCACGTATGTTTTAGGTCCAGAGATAGCATGGGAGGAAAAGAACATGGCAAGTTGTTCAGGCTGTACCTTTTGTGTAGATCCTAGTTAGCATACATGTCCAGACTTGTAAAATTCTCTTTCAATATGTAATTATAATTTCTTGTTGTAATATAAATGTGTTAAATGTTGAGAATGTTATGGTGTATGCCTATGGTTCAATGTTCATGTATGCGCATTTCTCTTCCGCATCGCTCTCTGATATGATTGGATGATGTTTTCGGATTCTAACCTTTCATTCCCAATAGGGTATGGAGAAGCCAAAATCTGGGGACATCACAGTTGGCATCGGGTAGTCCACTGCTGTCGAGAATGACACGAGGAGGAGCAGCTTCACTGCCATCAAGGAAGCCCTCTAGGCAGCAGGACTCAGCCAAGTTCTTGACTTGGGATTCCCATAGGAGGTAGTTGTCGAGGTTCAGCTTGGTAGTGAGGAAATTAGATATGTTGAGTCTAACTGGGTAGGGGTAGATGGAGGTTGCTACCAAGGAGGATTCAACAACCATGGTTATAGGGAGGTTGAGGATGTGTCATTTGAAGGAGGTTGAAGAAGACTGAAGAAGGTTGAAGAAGATGCTTTGGTAGGAAAGAGGAGAGGTTAAGAGAAGGTAGGGGATATGTTAGAGAGGCTCTGATACCATGTGAAATTTAGGACATCACGATAGGATTAAGAATCTGATGTATTACTTGCATAAGGCTTAATTAATACAATACAAACAAACCTGAGATCTAGATATAGGAGTACAGGTCTCCTAGTTACATAGAGAGAAGCATGAGGCAGTAAATGAGAAAATGCATAAGTGAGGGCTGCAATAAAGGACTGTGATAATGTTGAGTTATTGTAGGTGAGTAGCAGGCGAGTCCTTGATCTCTTCATCTTCAACCTTGGTCGCTTGGTCTTCAATGTAGCCGGCATCATTAACTCTGAGATCTCTAAGACGCCTTGAATTATCTTGGAGAAACCTTGAATTATCTTGACAACCATAATCGATAATACACTGCTAATGTGGGGGCTTAGCTATGGTACTAAACATTACTGTTTATAATGTGATGTGATCCATTTCCTATTTAAATGAAGTCAAGAGGAGCTATAAATGACCAGTAATGAAGCTTGAAGGGTACAATGGTGAAGTATCCAACTACATATTTCATGTTGTCCATATAATATAAGAGAACATGCATGAATTAGACCATGTCATGTGCATCACATCAAATGGATAGTAATTTTTTGTGTTTACCTTAATGAAAACCACTAATCGTATTACACTAGAAGCAATGATTTCCACATCCATTTATACAATTGTGCCTATAATGATGATTCATGGTTCTACTAAGTTGATTTGACTTGAGTCAAAATTTTAGGCTTAATTTGTCATTAAAAGTGTAGTTGTACTTAATGTCCCATAACACCTCTAGCCCTATAGAGATATCATCAATAAGCTATAACAAATTTGAGAGAGATGAGAGAAGGAGATTCTAGGACTAAATAGAGACAAAGATCAAAGGATGGGTCGAAAGACTACATACAACAAAGACGACCTTTGGTTAAACTTCACCATCTTCATATATCCAATTTCTCTATTTTGCAAATCATTGTGACTCATTATTGTTTCTCAATTGGTTGGTATTCATAGATGATTCTTGGTCTTGGTAGAAAATTAGTAATTAAGTGTGGTGATAATATGTATGACATGAATATTCTACTATTAATGTTCTAAAAGTAGTCTATTGCTTCTAAACCAACTAGATGGTCTACTTACTTGTGTATAGTATCCATCAAATCAATTTTTTATGTTTAAGGATCATCTAATTGGTTTCCCACTACCATTATTTATCCTAGATATTTGTGAGTCAATCAAAGTGGTTCCTGATAACCTTATCTAGAAGAGTTGATAACATAAACTTGTATCACTATTTTCTATTAAAAAACTTGTTACAATGACCTTTGGCATTGTAATTGAAAATTGGACTTGTAATTGCCCTTCTTTGAGCCCAAATCAATAGAAATTGGGGGATCCAATGACTAAATCTGAAAATTAACATTATTTCTACCATATACAATGTCCTCACTTATTAATAGACTTAGAAAAACATCTCAAAAGGTCATTTGTCCTGTTACTAATCTAGGCCATCTGCATCTAACCACAATGTTCTTACTCAAGAACTTTGAAAAGGAGGCACATATTTTTTATTGGTGGTTCATTATTTCCTTAATGTTTCTTTAAACACCTCAAACCCTATGATATGACGAAATCCATATATGACAACTCAAGGTAGATCAATATATTCTCAAGTAGATATTTTCTTTTTCTAGGAATGGATCCATTTGTAGTTCAACATGAAAGTAACACGTAAAATAAATAATAGTGAAAGAGAGAAATAAAGGCACATCATGTCATCATCATCATCATCATCATCATCACCATCACCATCATCTAAGCCTTAGTCCCAACTATGTTGGGGTTGGCTACATGGATCCTTCATTTCCATTTAGCTGTATCATGGGTCATATTTTGGTCGAGATGTAGAGATTCAAAACTCTCTTTATAAGCTCTCCCCATGTTGATTTAGGCCTTCCTGTTTTTCTATTTATTGTGCTTGACTCTATAGTATTGCTTTCTATAGGAGCATTACTTGGTTTGTGTTACACATGTCCATACCATCTGAGTCGGTTCTCACACAAGTTATCCTTAATGCTTCTCACCCCACTTTATTTTTAATATAGTCATTTATCAAGAGATCTTTTCTTGTCTTCCCACACATCCATCTCAACATATACATTTCAGCCACGTTCATCTTGTGGTGACCTTGCTTCTTGACCACCCAACATTCACTCCCATAGAGCATGGGTAGTCCTATAGATGTTCTATAAAACTTCCTTTTTAAACTGAGAGGGATCTTGCGATCACATAATACTCCAGTTGCACTCCATTTCAACCACCCTGTAGTGATCATGTGACAAACGTCATTTTGAACATCCCCATATATTTGAATAATAGAACCCAAGTAATGAAATTTATCACATTTTGGTTTATCTACTCTATCCAACTTGGCTCCACCATTCACACTGTGCGATTGGCTGAAATTGCAATGCATATACTCAGTTTTTCTCCTACTAATCATCAATCCATTTGATTCTGATGCCTTTCTCCAAAAAGTTCAACTTTATCATTCAATCCATCTTTAGTTTTGTCAATTAATACAATATCATCAACAAATAAAATATACCAACAAATATCATCCTAAACATTATCTGTCAACTCATCCATAATAAGAATGAGCAGATATGGACTGAGTGTGGATCCTTGGTGTACCCCAACTGTAATAGGAAATGTTGGCGTCTCTCCTCCAAGAGTCTTTACACTTACAATAGAGATATCATACATGTCTTTAATCAAGTCAATGTATTGGATTGCACACCCTTTTTCTTCAAAGCCATCCACAACACTTCCCTAAATACTTGATCATAAGTCTTTTCCAAACCAATGAAAACCATACGAAGATCTCTTTTGATTTCTCTATACTTTGCCATAAGCCTCCTT